>CM059046.1:13064992-14382097 GCA_030279155.1 Forsythia viridissima | reverse complement strand
GTGATATCAGAATATCAAAATTTCGTACGAAAGTGAAATACTTACACAACTCCAACTGTAATTCAACATGTCTAGTATTAATATCTATAGTACTAGAATGAAAAGAAAACATAACTAGACCAGGAAGTACCTTTGTTTGAACTTCAAAAAGTTCATAAATCATCTGATTCGAGCAACTACTCTTCAGAACTGAGATGGAAGATTGCTCTTAACTCTTTTTTTGCAAAATAGTGATTTTAAATTTCACATAATAGGTTTTTTAAATCCCTAAATGTAATTGTGGTCCCAAAGTTAATTTATTTGAAATTTCTTGTATAATATTTTTAATGCCCTCTAAATTAATAAAATGGACAATTTCTTTAATTATTTTCAAAATTTAGTCTCCATGGTATATATTATTTTTTCAAAAATTGGATAAGTTTAATTGTATTAAAAGTATTTGGAATATAAAAAAATGTAGGGTGTCATTTATTATTTTTAATTACGAATATTTTTATCTATTAGGCTAATTGAAATTTCATAATTGTAAATTTTACTGTTTTTTTTTCTTTCAAAAATAGATTTTTTTTGTTACCATTTAGTAAAATTCAGTATCTAAATTATAAATTCTCAACACAGTAACAAAAGTATAAATACACTCTAGAGTTATTTCATTGCTCACCGTTGAAGTTTGTGCAAAATTCAAACTAGTCCTTAAAGTATTTGTCGTACCCTAAATTTCACAATTTGCCATTCATTTATTAACGTATGACTTGGCATACTAGTGCTAAGGTGAACTAAATGCTACAATTTGTTGCACTAAAACCTTGACTATTGGATAAAATTTTCAAATTTATCTATCACTTAGCCTAGCCTTAAACTATAGCAACAACGACTATTTAAGAGAAATTTCAGCTTTTTAGAAGGAATTTTTCACATAATTTATTCAACAAATCCAAATGACACATATTGAGGGACTTAATGGATGCCATGTCATATTTTACATTAATTTTAAAAACCAAGTGACCAATTGTGATACTGTTAATATTTTTAGTGACCAATACAAAATTTTGCACAAACTTCAATAATAATTGGTCAAATTGTCAGTAGCTCCTTTCACAATCCACGTTACAGCAATTTATTAAGATTTTGTTTCATTTTAATTAAAATCAGATTTTTCGTTAAAATTGATAAAAGTTGTTAAAATATATGATTGAAATGTTGTAAAAAATTATCGATCCATAAAATATATAGTTAAAATTAATTGTTTATTTTGATTTTAATTTTTTAACAAAATTAAAAGTGAAAACAAACATACTCTAACTACAATTAGAGCTTCACGGACCTATGCCGTCATCTTTTTTAGTAGAAATCACTCAAAATGGCTGGGTTACCCGCTTCTTAAACTTCTAAGGCATTTGACCAGATTATGATATTTTAAAAAAATTTAAAAATTGTGTAATTTATATTTTTTCCATTTTACTCTCGTCTTTGAATGTGAGTTTCTTCCACTCCTCATCTCCATCCAGTTAACCGCTATTCTTTCCTTACGACACCCATCCAAAGAAGCGGGCAAATTGTAATGACACTGGTGTTCAAATTCGACAACATTCCCGTGAATCTTCCAGGCGTGAAGAAATATGTGATACTAATTTGTATGGCTGAGGTACATTGTTTATCTATTATTGATTTTCCATAAGTTATGTAGAGTTTTTTTTACTGTTTATCTCTGATCTAACTCAGAATTTCATGGGTAATGATAGACATATGTATTTACTTCTGATGTTGGATGTCTGTTGAAGGTGTGGCTTATGGAAAACTCAGATGTTCAAAATTATTTGTGAAATGGTGAAAGTCGACATGGAACGACAATAGTTGTTTAAAAACGATAATTATCATTTTAGAATGACTATGCTTGTTTTTAAACAATTATTATCATTTTTGACGCATTTAAAAATATGGAGGAAAATAATTCAAATGGTCACTAAGGCACTGAGTCTTTTCTCATCCCCATTTTGTAAATGACTTGGTAAATAATAATAATTTTAATTGTCACTGAGCACTAAGGTTTTTCACCTTCCCTTTGTGTTAATGATTGTTGGTAAATATTAATTCAAATGATCACTAAGGGATTGAGGCTTTTTCCCTTTTCGATGTGTTAATAACTCTTGATTTGCTTTGTTATATGCTATAAATTTGGCGTCTCATGCAATTTTTTTATTATCATTTTTTATTGATTTTGTCTTCTGCTCTTCTTTTATCATACTGATGGCATCCAAATGATCTCTTCTTCAACCAATTCAAACCTATGGAGCCTCAGTTGCATTCACTTATACAGAGGCATCAAAATTATTTCAATGCCACACAATTCATCAATCTCTCTCATAGAAACCGACTTGACAATGTGGTAAGAGTGACCATTGGGGATAGGGATCATTTTGATCTTTTCTTCTTCAACCTGCATGTTTCATTGGCCACAATTAAGGTGCAGTTAGAAGAGCGTACATTTGATGTCTTTCTTACGAAGCATGTGCGCTAGTGGAAAGTTCATAAATACCCATGAAACTTTGTTGCACTGTGGAAAGTAGAACCGTTGCTTGACATGTTTCTGCACCTTTCTAAGTATTTCAATGAAATCTAATCTCACTTTTTTTAGGCCGAGGACATGGATGAAGAGATTGAGTAGTCGGAGGAAGGGGATAACAGTTGAGATTGTGAAATTTGTCTTTGTCACTTGTTTTAATGGTTGGTGTTTGGAAGTTTGTTCGGAAGGTTGTCTGCAAGGTTGAGTAGTTGTAATAGTTATGCTTTAATAGTTGTTTGAAACGTTTTTGTTAGGTTGTCTAGAAGGTTGTTTGAAGGTTGAGTAGTTCGAATAGTTGTTTAGAAGTTGTATGGATGGATGGCTTTGAATAGTTGTCAGGAAAGTTATTTTACGTTTAAATAGTTGTGTTGAAAGTTTATTACAAATAAAAAGTTGTTTTTGTAAAAAGGTTGTTTTTGCCCTTTAAATCTAATCGAATGAACCATTTTTTGTTTTTGTTTTTTTGTCTAGAGAAACAACAATTTATAATCATAGTTTCAAAATTATGGTCGTAGTAAAAATTGAATCATCAATTTATTTTTTGAATCATTTGCGATGTTGTTTCATCAACTTTCGTCGCAATAACAACACCATTGTCAGCTTTAATTCATAAAGCATCCAACTGCGGTCACAACAAAGATATAAAGTAAAACCACATTGACAAACTGAATGCAAACACAATAATTAACCAACAAACATCCAAATTCCACAAGTTCTAACAACCTTAAAAAATGTTCTGCAAAATGACCTAGTATGTTCAGAAAATGACAGTGGACATGTTTAAAACGACTATTGATGTTTTGAAACGACTATAGGCATTCTACTGTTGTCGTTCTTTAACTACTTATGTTGTTTCAAACGACTATCAACATGAAATGTACACCAGAGAATGGGTTACTTAAACATAACGTATAATAGGGTACGATCAACGTAGTATACATTTCATCGACACGATTGAGTTAGTCGATGGTCATCGGAACTTGAATTAGTTAAACAGAATGTATAATGAGGTGAGATCAACGTAATTTATATTTCATCGACATGATCGAGTAGTCGATGGTCATTTGAGTGTGGATTAGTTAAATAAAATATATAACGGGGTACAATAGACGTAATATATATTTTATCGATACGATCGAGTTAGTCGATGGTCATCAGAGTGTGGATTAGTTAAACGGAACGTATAATGGGGTACGATCAACGTAATTTACATTTCATTGACATGTCGAGTTAGTCGATGGTCATCAGAGTGTGGATTAGTTAAACAGAATCTATAATAAGGTACGATCAATGTAATTATATTTTATTGACATGGTCGAGTTAGTTAATAGTCATCAGAGCTTAGAATAGTTAAACAGAACTTATAATGGGGGTACGATCAATGTAATTTACATTTCATTGACATAGTCGATGGTCATCAGAGCGTGGATTAATTAAACAGAATGGATAATGGGGTACGATCGACGTAATTTATATTTCATCGACACAATTGAGTTAGTAGATGGTCATCAGAACGTGGATTAGTTAAAAAGAACGTATAATAGGGTACAATCGATATAATTTACAATTCATCGACACGATCGAGTTACCTTGTGATTCCCTACCAACAACGTTGGGATACGTCTACATTCATTCTAGACTAATCAACTACAGTAGTTTATAAAGACTGTAGACTTTTCAAAATATGTTCAATTGTTTGGAGAATCCCAAACAGAGAACGTCTAGAGATGTTCAGAACGACTCTAGTCTTACTGGACTAAACGTCTGCGGTTGTTTAAAAATGGCAAATGTTGTTTTTTAAAGCATGCAGCTTATTTTCACCCCGTAACCAGGAAGGACGATGCAACTAAAGAACATAATATCTGCAGTCCAAAGAAAAATAAATAATTTAACAACTTATAGAAAATATTTGTTTTGTTTAACCACGATAGAAACGTAAGAAGTCATTATAAACACAACCTCTCCAGTCCACATAAAGATAAATCTCAATTCACACAATAAAGAGATTACATTTACATTTGTTGTCCATAGAAAAAAAAGGACACTGCACCAATCTTCCGCTCTGTTGTCATCCATTGGAATCTATGTGTACATCTTAGACGATTGTGTCCCGTTGTCCCACACCTGTTACATTTATGCCTCTTAGAAACTCTCCAGCAGATGGTATCCTCGTTGTTCTTTTACATCCAACTTGTTGTCTTAATAGATGCAGTGGCAATGGTGTGTTGTAATAGGTGAAGATAAAACCAGAAGTTTCTCATTTGTGAACTGATTGTCTTCGATCACCTCATGTCCAAAGTTATAATAGGCAGTATTCTGAGAATTTCCAGTTGGAATATCTACATTCTAATAATTTGCATTTATATCCATCCCATATCGATAGTCATCTGTATTTTGATTCACTTTATTATCGTCGTTGACTTGCAATCATACACCGTTTTCTGGACTATCTCCAAGTCATGCTAATAGTCATTGCCTTGTGATTATACATTATTGAATAACAATGTATCTGTTTCGATGTCGCGCTCTAGTTCACTCGAATCGACTGCATTAGAATGATCATTAATTGCTCTATGTGAAAACGCTGTTGGACCTTTGCTCACACAGGTTACGCAAATGGGACGAGGCTAACCTTATTTAGTAAGGCCTACATACCAGTGCACATGTTTGTCTAATGTAATCTAGATTGGCTCCGCAAACAGTGCATCACCATGTACAAGAAACCTCATCTCTAATTCATACAAAGAAGAGTAAAGATTGTACAGGTCCAATAGTTTACCATACAACTCTTTATATGAAATCTTTGTAAAAATTTTAAGTCCATCCACAACATGATTATCGCCCCGTTTCCAATTCTACTTGCCCTGATCCTTCCTAACAAACTCATTAAAATAAAATATAGCGATCCATACTAGTGAGTTCATTCCTGCAATTCATTTAAACTTTTTCATTAAATAAAAAAAAAAATCAAAAAATTAAAGACTGTGTTTCAAACGACCTCAACTAGGCTGCAATAGTAGTTCAAACTGTATTTCATCATTTACAACGACAAATGGTTGTCTTAAAACAACCACTGTTGTTTAAAATGACTACTGTCGTTCAACAAGACTACTGTCTTTACAAAATTCCATCGCTCACAACTAATGCAGGAGCGTCATCAACTCAACCATTTCAGATGAATAGCATTCATTCGAACAAACAAAACAAATGCCATTTACATATTAAAGAATGAAAGGGAGAAGAATATATCACCAATGAAGAATTTGTTGCACACTCATATTACTAAATAAGCAATGAGTTAGAAATATACATAGTCGTTTTGGGTCAACAAAAAAATATCTCCGAAACAACGTCGTATTGGATGAAAAATGGCCCAAACTCCCTCTTATAATATAGTAGGGATATATATATATATATATATATATACACACACACACACACACACACACAATATAGTAGGGATATATATATATACACACACACACACACACACACACACACATATATCATGCAAGTGATTTACATTTTTATTCTATTTTACTCAAAAATAATTCTTCTGTTGATTCATCTTTTATTGCTTAATCTGGTGTTCCACAATCCTCGTATTAGGCCATTTATTGATAAGCCAGTCAAACCTTTGTTACTGTTACTATGTTTTCAAGGAAAACGTTGGTCAACCTTGGAGCCCTGTTGCGTTGGTCAGCCAAGAATGGTGGTCACGTCATCTTGAAATTAACATCTGCAGTAAGTCTTGTAAGCTTTTCTTTCAATGTCTTTGCTTAGATCGTGGTTTAGTAGATCAAGTGGTTCAGATCTAACAATAGGAATTTTATTCAAAATGAAGATGAAATTGATAACAATAATCAAGATGTTTTAGAAACTAGAAATGACCAAGAAATACAAATTGCTCAAATTGAACAAAAATTATATAATTGGACAATTCCCAAGGTAGATAAGAAAACTATCTATGTAATGGGAATGTTTAATTTCCATCAAGATTATACAATCAAAACCTGTGAACAAACTATACTTGTCAAAAATTATTTAACTCAAATGAGGCAACTCTCAAATGATGTTATTAGAGAACATAGGAAGAAATTTCTTTATATCGGACTTGTTCAAGTTGCAATTAAGCCTTTGTTCAGGCTTGGGTTAGATATACCCATCCTTTTACTCTTAAGAGATAAAAGATATCTCGAGTTTGATAATTCTTTACTTTCAGTTCTTGAATCAAATTTGGAATGCGGTCAAGTATTTTTCATTTGTTATCCACATCTTTTTGACGGAGCTATTTCAAATGTTCTCACTCTTGATATTCAGGCATCTAAAATCTCAAATTTGATGATCGATCAAGATCTATTGTGGTTATATACCGAATTTATTACAAGGTTATGAGTACCACTCTCAATCTCGGAGCATTAAGATCTTCTTCAAGAGATGAAACTCTCTTATTGGAGGTCATTATTCTCCACTCAAATGCTATTGTCCCAAAAAGACCACCATGGAATAAGATCTCTAAATCTTTAACATGGGATCTTGTAAAGGTCAATATGCCAAAAATTCAAAAGCCTGGAGAAGTTCTAAATCAAATCCTAAATTTTCCTAATGGAGATATTAGATTGATTTTTGACGAACCTTTTTCTAGTTCTAGGTAGTCAACTACATCAAGATACGATTCGGAAAAAATTTTCTTTCAACCATCAAGACACTCTACCTCTTTTGAAAAATTCAAAGGAGTTGATTTCAATCCAAACATTCCAAAAACTAATTATGAACCATAAGGAGAAATTGAATATGAGATCTCCACTTCAACAACTGCTTCGGATATGCATCCTCAGCCTCCTTTAGAAAGATTTGATAGACATCTAAATACCATTTCCTCTTCTGTCAGTAGGAGACAAGAATTCAAAAATGACATAAACCCTCAAGTTAAAACCTTTAGACCTAATAAAAATGTTCTTTGAAGAAGAATTTTAATCATTTTGGGAAGAATTTTATTCATATCCAGAAGATTTAAGTTTTTACGAATGGATTAATATCAAAGTCTTTGAAAAACCAAAACAAAAAACAATCAACAACACCATATCAATAAAACAACATGGAAAACAACTTCAGGACAAACATTTCAAACCGAATATCTTCCTTTAGAAGAAATTCAAATTCCTAGAGGGAATAATTAAGTTATGACTTCTCGTTTCAAACAAGTTACTGATAGGCCAGAAAATTCTGAACCAATTTTAAAGATGTTAAAATATACAAGCCAAAAATAATTATACAAACATCTTGTTAAATCAATGACATGACAATTAAAAAGAATTGAGTCAAATTCTGAAGTAGAAAGTTTAGAAAAACCTTAAAGAGAAAAAAATAATGCCAAACCCATTATTCAAACCACTTGATAGTTCTACCTCAAAACCAAAGCTTGGAAAAAACACTTTCACAAATATCAAAACAACTCTAAAAGATAAGTTCTTCTAAGAATGTTGATGTTGTAACTTCTATAAAAGAACTTGGAGATCAATTTAGTGAAGAACATTCTCAAATAAACAAGCTAAAAGGACAAATATACTCAAAAGATTACTCATAATTACCAAATTTTTATCCCAGCCAATCTTTTTTCAATGAGTGAATAAACAGCAATGTATTCCTTGGTTACCTTACGTGTTTATTTTTCCCATGCATTATTTTAGAACCATGTAATATCTGATTTTTTTTATTTGTTATAATCACCCCTCATTATAAAAATTTATTTTACCTTTACTTAACACTTTGTCTTCTCGTTCCCAAGTTGTTTCTTTAATTGTGTTACTCTTCTTTAACGAATGAATCTCTTTATTTTGTATTTTTTTTCCCTTTCTCGTGCAAGGATTTGAAAGGGCATTTTCTTCTGTAGTGGGATTTGGTTATAAATCCATCGATGCTTTTGCCAATATATGCATTGGGTTGGATATTTATTTTCGTAAAGCTGTTATACGGAAAGCATTTTGCATTCGCTCTAAGCTAGTGGGTAATTGCAGCTCGTAGGATAGTTGTCCTACCCTTTTAATGATTTCAAACAGGCCAATATACGTGATGTTAATTCTCTTTTTTTGGAACCTCATCATTTATTTTAGATAGTGCATTTCGATTGTTCGTCGGTGTGGGGATGCAAGACGGTGCTAAAGTAAAGTTGAGTTCTCATTGATTTATAGAGGCTCTTCCAAAAATCTTGGGTCTCAATCAGAGACGATAGATATATGCACTACATAAAGCCTAACTATCTCTTGTATATACAAAGAGACGAATTTTTCCATGCAACATGTCATTCAAACCGGTAAAAAGTGGGTTTGACTTGGTAAGGCGATGAACGATCACCTAATTGCATTGTGATTGTTTGTGGTCCGGAGTAAGCCAACACCAAAGTCTATGGAGATCTTTTCCCACTTCCATTTAGGTATTGGCAAGGGTTGTAGTAATTCAGACAGTCTTTGATGCTTAGCTTTTAATTGTTGACAAATTATGCATTTCTTGACATACCTCGCTATTATGGGTAGACATAATTTCAACCAACCCGACAGAACTGAACTGCCTTGGGTTAAGTTGGTTTAGTTTTTTATATATTAGTGGTTTAGTTCGTGTTGCTAAGGGAAAAATTCCATTTCAGGTTGGTTTGGTTTGGGTTGGGAAAAATAAACCGAACCAACCAATATACAAATCGAACCAAATTGGTAAATTACCACAAAGCCCATATTTTTAACCCAATAGCCAACCTAATTTAAAAACTACATGTCCCAACCCAATTAAGAGATCAAATCATCAGTATGTTCACGCCATTTCTTTATTTTTCATTTGTCATTTTATCTTTTTAATCATCTTTCCCTCAACGACCGCGACTAATGAAGTTATTGGATTTTTTGGGGCAATACTCAATAGTGCAAATTTTCATTTGGGCCCAAGCTCAAATTGCCTAACCCAAATCGAACCGACTCAATGTTGATTGATTCTATTTAGGTTGGTTTATACGTGTAAAACGGGTTAGTTTGGTTTGGGCCATGATCAAACTGCTATAGTCAGTTCGGTTTCAGGTTGGGACCAAAACCGAAACAACCCAACCCATGTCCACTTCTACCCACTATCTATTTCTTCATACCAGACCACCAATATGGGGTCCTTTGTATCATGGTACATTTTTGTTGCACCTGGGCGCATGGAGTAAGGTGTATTGTGGGCTTTTGCTACGATTTTCTTGTGAATTCTAGGATCTTTAGGAACATATAATCTCTTTTTATACTTTAGAATGCCTTTTGTCGAGAAATCGCATTCCGTAATCATTCATTGGTCGTGTTTTTCTTTGGTCTTGAGGTAGTATTTATCACATTTTTGTTGTCGTTATATGCGTTCCCTTAGCGTCAGTTGTAAGGTTAATGCTGAAAGTTGGGTGTTTCCTGGTGATGATAATTCTAGATTGAACTTCTGGATTTCTTCGGTGTTGTGGGTTTTGACTCTATCTTCCTACTCAGGACATCTTTCACAACGTTTTCCTTTCCAATGTGATAATTAATGAGACAATAATAATCTTTGACTAAATATAATCATTGTCTTTGTCTCATGTTAAGCTATTTTTAAGTAAAAAAATATTTTAGACTCTTACAGTATGTGAAAATTTCACATCTTTTATCGTATAGTTAATGTCTCAAAATTTTAAGGGCAAAGATTATCATGGCTAGTTCAAGGTCATGAGTCGGGCAATTCTTCTCATATGTCGTTAATTTTCGGGATGCGTATGCAATAACTTTCTCATATTGTAAAAGTATAATGTACCCAACCAAGTCTACTTTTGGATGCATCACTGAAAATTACGAATCCTCCAGTCCACATAGAATTGTCAAAAATTGTACCGTGGTTAGTCTCTTCTTCAACTCTTGGAAACTCTTTTCACATTATCAGATCTATTTGAATGAGGCATTATTTTGAGTGAGCTGAGTGAATGAGGAATCAACCCTGGAGAATCCTTCTAAGAAACATTGATAATATCCAGCCAGTTCGAAGAAACTTCTAATTTTAGTGGTGTTGGTTGGTCGAGGCTAATTTATCACAACTTCTACTTTGTTTAGATCTACATATATCCCGTCCTTTGTCGCTACGTGGCCCATGAAGTTTACTTTTTCTAGTCAAAACCATGAAGTTTACTTTTTCAAGTCAAAATGCGCATTTTGAAAATTTGGCAGACAACTTCTCTTCTCTCAACTTCTATAATAGGGCGTTCTTTCGAGTGAGCGTGGAAGCAATCCTAGATAATCCTTCTATGAAACGTCGATAATATCCAGCCAGTTCGAGGAAACTCCTGATCTTAGTGGAATTGGTTGGTCGAGGCTAATTTATCATACTTTCTACTTTGTTTAGATCTACGGATATCCCGTCATTTGTCACTATGTGGCCCATGAATTTTACTTGTTCTAGTTAAAATCCGCACTTGTAAAATTTGGCGTACAACTTCTCTTCTCTCAGCTTCTATAGTACTATTTTCAAGCGTTGTTCATGTTCATCCTCACTTTTGGAATACACGAGTATGTCGTTGATGAATATGATGACAAATTTGTCCAGATACATCTTAAAGGCTCGATTCATCAAGTCCATAAATGCTATAGGGTGTTTGTTAATCTAAACGACATTCTTAGAAACTCTTAATGGCCATACCTGGTGTTGAAGATAGTGATGGGTACGCCCTCATTTTTTATTTTTAATTGATTATATCAATCATTGAGAAGATCGACGCTCATTGAAACTTATCAAAGAGGTTGACGATCCTTGGTATAGGGTATTTATTCTTGATGGTTATTTTCTTGAGTTATCGATAATCTATGCATAATCGGATGGATACATCATTCTTTTTGACAAATAAGACTGGTGCTCTCCAATAGGGATGTATAGAGCTTATAAAAAAAATTGTTTCCATTTCTTCGAGTCGATTTACGAATCGATTTCGGATTATATTTCTCAAACGTTAAGAAAGGTTATTGATAACATTTTGAAGTACTCATGGCATCTTTGTAATACACCTTTCAATTAGCAAAATCATTAAATGATAAGTTACAATAGCGAGTTAAAAAAGGCTGCACGAAATGTGTTCAATAAATCTAATTCGTTGCCTTCACCTCTTCTTGCATTTTAGTTTTTAATCCTTTCAACTCTATTGAAGCCATGCGATACAAAGCCTTCGTGATTGGTTGAGTTCTATTGATTAAATCAATTGTGAATTCTATTTCTCTGTCAGGAGGAAGTCCTGGCAGGTCATTGGGAAACACACCTCGAAAGTCTTTTACTATCAGAAGGGTTTCGATTGAAATAGAATTATTGTTGACGTTGACGTTGACGAAATAGGTGTCATTTCTTTTAGTGAGGAGTCATCGTACTTTACAATCGATGACTACTTGGTGGTTGGATAGCCAATCCATCCCAAGGATAACATCATAATATTGTAAATATAAGATGATTAGATTGGCAGAATAGTTCTGATTTCCTAGTTTAATTGAGGATGATGTACAACGAAAATAAAATGATAAGATATGAAATAATGCGGGGTTCCAGAAGCAAAAAAGGTGTTATCCTTTTTACCTCCAACTTGTACATCCTTTGAAATAATCGTATGATCTCCTTTTATTTTGTCTGAAGTGATGGTGAAGACTCTAGTTGTGGCTGGTGGGTTCGGCTTGTTTACCTTGCTTAGATAGTTTTTAACCATGTCTTTTTTGTCCGCAAGAATATCAACTTCTTGACCCTTTTAAACATTCGTCCCCATGATATTTCAGCATTTGGACCACATCGGAATTGTATAAGTCTATGGTTCAAACTTCTCTTTTTTATTGGTTGGCAAATCATTGTTCCCATTCCCACGCTTGGAAGTTGATACTAGGTAGAAGTTCTTCTTCTTTTGGAACTTATCGACCCAACTTTAATCTTGGTTGCTATTGAAGGTCCATCTTCGAAACTCACATGCTCGTAAAATTTTTTGCTCAGCTTGTTCTGCGATAAGAACTTGATCGACTATAGTTGCAAATGTAGCTCCTTCAATTCCATCCATTTGCACATCTCTGCTTAGTTCAAGTCGTAGTCCTTCCAAAAATCGATAATCTTTAGTGCCTTCGTTGATACCATATGTTGTGCAAATCGGGATAATTTTTTTTTAAAATTTCTTGATGTAGTCTTCCACCATAATAAATCCTTAACGAAGTTGAATGAATTCCACCATTTTTTGATTTCTGGTAGTGGTAGATATATACTTTTTACGAAATAGCTCACAAAATATTTCCCATGTTATCTCAGGCACATTCTCTAGGCATTGAACAGTGTCCGACCAGTAGCCTGCACTTTCTCGGAGCATGAATGATTTACAATTTACCTTCTCTTCCTCTGATACGTGATTATAACAAAACATCTCCTCCATATTCTTCAGCCTTAACTAGGTTGGTCGAGCCTTCAAAAGTTGGAGGATAGAGTTGGTGAAAATGCTCACCACATGTCAGAGGTTCCGTCTTATTGCCATTTTGATTAACCATGCGAGCTAGTTGTTCGGCTTAGATTTCCACTAGTTAAGTTAGCTGATTGGTGACAATGTTCATGTCGTACTCTCTTGAATGTGGCATTTTTCTAAAATTTATTATTATTATTATTATTATTATTTTGTTAATTCAAAATACAAAAATTTTCTATGTTCAATTTATAATTTGAATTGAAATGGATGGTTTGCCACTTGTCCCCGTGAGCACATTTATGCTTTAGTTCTAGTTATTATACTAATTTACACACCTTCCTATATACATAATCATAGGCAGTAGACAATAGTTCAAGAATTACACCACAATTTATTATATATGCATGAAGTAATAAATGGACAACAACTTAAAAAGTGCATGTGACCACCCTTTGAATTACACGAAAATCAATGTGTTATGAAGAAGTCTTGGAAATTGTCTAAAATGGAACACGTGGCCTTTGGGATAGACTTTGATTCTTCCTTTTTTTTTAAAAAAAAAAAAATTATTTTGTATTTTATGAAAAGAACATTGCATGGCTATAATTTTTCTTTCACTAGTCTTTGTTGGTGGTCACTTCTTTGGTCTATATATTCATGTATTATATATATTGGAGAAATGATCTTCTGCCCATCATTAGAAATTGTCTAAAATGAAACACGTGGCCTTTGGAATAGACTTTGATTCTTCTTCTTCTTTTTTTTTTTTTTTAAAATAGTTCGTATTTTATGAAAAGAACATTGCATGGCTATAATTTTTCTTTCGCGTGAGTTTTTGTTGGTGGTCACTTCTTTGGTCTATATATTCATGTATTATATATATCGGGGAATGATCTCCGATGGGCAGGAAATATGTTGCCTACTGTGTGTGGACAATATTTAGATTCACACATAGTTGTGTACTCTACTGCTGATGTGGCACTCCTACATCAACCCACATCAACAGTGGGTAACATATCTCCTGCCCACCATGGACAGGAAATCATATCCCAATATATATCATCCTTAGTTTTTATCATCTTCTTCCCAAACTTCTTCTTTCCTACTTTCTCTCTAACATTGAGAAATGGCTCGGTGAATGAAATTTCCTTCAAGTTCAACCTTTAAACCACAAAAAAATCACGTAGTGAATGATGAAAAGATTAATTAACCTCAAGGTTTTGTTGCTGATTCAATTAATTTAATGGCTGCTTATTGGTCAAAATGTTTAAACTTTTTGAGAATCATGAGGTTGATTTTGGTAGATTTATCGATTTTTCTGATCTCTCTGCTTTTGGTTTCCACATGGTGATAATTTTTCTAGTTTTGGTTGGATGACATTTTTAAAGTTGAGGCATGGTTGCTACATCAGTCATGTTCGTAAATTTTATTCAAATTGTGATGCCTTAGTTTATGGTGCAGACAGAGCACATACCTTTCAGTACTAAAGTGACCAATTTGAGACGTATATAAGTGGTAAACTTATTATCATTTCTAAGCATATTTTGGGTATGGTACTTAATATTCATAATAAGGGTGTAGTATTTTCTCACAAATCGGGTTACAATAGATTAGAGGCTTGTAGTATGGCTTTTGGGAGGCCTATGACGAGCATCTCTACCGATGCTATTAAACTTCCTCCATTGAATAGTAACTACACTTGATAGTAGTTACAATGATAAATCCTCGTTTAAGTTACATAAATAATTTGTATGACGGTTATCTATGGATTATGTAGCATGTTATGAAAAATGATCCTCCAAACCTATGCCACATAATTATGAAGAATATGATGGCATTGCTTATTCCTAGTAAGGTTTTATACTATGGTATAGCCATCAATAATTTCTTTGACCGCTGGCAAATCGATCTAGGCGTTTTTGCAACTCTCCCTCCAAGTAGTTACATTGGTTGTCTAACTATATGTAAGTTACAATATCAATTGGTGGATGGAGTATTGTTGTCTAAGAAAAGCAAAGGAAAAGTTCAAGACGAGTTAAATGAAGAAGATCCTGATTTCATACACGGGGATTTCAAACACATGGGGACCGTTCTTCCTATCAATGTATTTGACAAATAATCACAACATTTAATTTAAGCTAATCTAACAATCTAGATCTATTAGAACCTTTAAAATTCTTATACCTACATCCAAACATATCCCAATTAAAGTTTAATACATCTAGACCATTAGATTGGTTGAAATTAAAAGCCATGATTATTTGTCAAATACATTAATATGTAGAACAGTCTATTATATATATATAGAGGAACCGTTCTTCCTACTAATGTATTTGACAAATAATCAGGGTCCTTAATTTAAGTTAATCTAACGGTCTATATTAGAACCTTTAAAATTCTTATACCCACATCTAAACATATCCTAATCTATTTTTGTGAATGAAAATCTACTAAGGTTGTGCATGGCCAAGGGTCTTATCCGACAACGCACTCCACTTAGAAAAAGAAGGCCCTGGTTGCTAGTGAGATGCGGTCCTACCCTACCCGGCCTTTTGGCCAGATGGTAAGGTTGCACCTTTCCTAGCCATATGTGCCGGGTATTATAAAATAGCATCCTACCCAGATAAACTACCATCTTACTAATCTTGGCCATGTAGGATAAATTTGCACCCTACTAGCAGTCAGCGATTTTGTGTATTTAATATTCCGCAAGTGTACGGATCGCTCAAGTAATAAAATAGATTATGAATCCAAGTATCGTTCCCACAAGGATTTAGATAATTCAATGTCAATTATACTAACCTTAACCGAATCAAATAGCTTTTGATGATTTTGAGATTAAAAACTAATTAAAATAATAAACTAAAAACAAGTAAATAAGTATAATTCAAATAACTAAAAATTAGATTAATAAAAATTACTTTAACTTGAAGAAAGAAAAGTACTAGGGTCCCGAATCCACTTATAATTGTTAATTCCTTCATCTTGATTTTTGGTTTTGACAAAATATATCGGTTATGAAGATCAATATCCCTAAATTTTTTAACAATTTCTCTCGAATAAAATTAAACCTACTTATAAGTATGACTCGACTATATCTCTATGACGAATATGAATACAAATGAAAGCATTAAATCTCTATGGATAATTAATGATCACCAAAAGCATAGCGATATATTTATATCCCCTATCGGACTTTAAGATAATTAAAATATCGTCTAGCATGCTTTCGATCTTTCGATAGTAAAACAAACCACAACAATCATACAATTACTACGTATATAATTGTAGATGCAAACAAATTAAAATTAACTATTCAAAACTATATTGAAATAAATTGTCAAAAACCAAGTCTCAAGATAAAAGAATTTAAACGACAAGCTTCATCGCAATCCTATCAATAATTAAACTAGCCTAGCATACTAATAATAAGAAAATAAAAAGGAGAAGAAAATATGGAATTCATCACCCGGAGATGAAGAAAACTCGAAAAGAATGACGTTTTGTTCTTGATCTTTGTTCAGTTCTTCAAAAGAGCAATTCTTGATCTCGGTTTATGTTTTGTGTCATGTTTTTCTCCCAAAAACTCAACAACCCATTATTAGTTAATAACTCATATATATAGTACCCTAATAGTGCCCCAAAATATACCAAAAAGATCTAAAAATCGTGGGCTAAAAGTTACCTAACTAAATAGAAGTCTAAAAAGGAAAAAATCTCGCAACAGAAATTAACATTGTGCAATCACCCAGTATATTGCCAGGCGATTGCCCAGGCAATGCAGATTACATTCTGTTTTTAAATTTCAATGATGGGTGCTCGCCCAGCTTGGCTCTTTTCAATCTTCACAATTGGTCCTTAAACTTTCCAATGACTCCAGTTTGGTCCTTCAACTTTCCAATGACTCCAATTTGGTCTTTCAACTTTCAATTGAATGCAATTATGTCCCCACACTTTCAATACATCTTCTAATTTATCGCTTTTTCATCCATTCTTCTCCATTTTCTTACAGATTGGTTTAAAACTGAAATATATGAAATAACAAACTAAATTAAGTAGAAAATCAACAATATGACGAGTTAAAAGTTTAGTTTAAAGGTCCGAATAAGTTCACAAAATGCACTTATCAAACACCCCCAAACTAAACATTTGTTCGTCTTTGAACAAAAATAAAAATAAACCATAAATTTAAACTAAGCTAAATGAATTAACAGGAATTGAGTTATGTTAAATTTCTTACCATGTGCCTCACGTTTGAAATTAAAGCAATACTTTTAGAAAGATATTAAACAACAACACAAAAAATTTTCACTTATCCGATGTTCGGCCTTTAGTGAGTGTGTGATTAGCCAAAAATTGAACTTATATCTGTATTAGACCACGACCAATATTGTGTTGTTGATATTTTTACAGTCTCGAACCTTTTGTAGTCATTTATTCCTTACACCTCTCGTAAATTATTATACTTTTAAAGCTTTTCTCTCCAATCTCGAGATGTTCTTGCGAATTTGGTTCCTATTGATCAACACAATACTTTTTTTTAAAATAAAGTGGTAAAAATTAGAACTTGTATTCTTAGAATTAGGATGGTGAGTGATTTCTAAATTCTTATCTTCAGTCTTCGAGGGTCTAAGCTTGCAATCCTTACCCAGAACTTTAACTCTTTTTATTTTATTTAATTAATATAAACGATCTTATATCCTGTGCAATACTTCTCTCTCACTAGCTTTCTATGTGACCTTTGTAGCGAGCTTTGAGCCAATAACTCCCAAGTCAGATGACCATAGGGCACCAGGTTTTAAGATACCCTAACAGGTTTAATTGTTCGAGTACCACAGGATAATAGAGAAGTGAAGATGTAAAATGAATTATTATTATTATTTTTTAATATACGTATATATATATATGACCTATGTAGCGAGCTTTGGGCCGATGACTCCTAAGTCAGATGACCATAGGGGCACCAGGTTTTAAGATACTGTAATAGGCTTAATTGTTAGAGTCAGATATTTTATTTTATTTTATCAGCAGTGAGTAGTGCTCGATTTAGATTCTTTAACTATAACCTATTCAACTAAAGATGAGACTCAGAAAATCCAAACTATCAAAATTTTCAAAACACAAGTAGTAACTTTAACACCCCCAGACTGTTCTCAAAACAGTTTGGTTACTAGCTTAAGGATTTAGGAACGAGATTTTCTCAATAATCCTAAGTCAATAATATCAACATTAACACTCAAGTCATGTTTCCATATCAGTGATAAGTCAATAGTGGTTACATGCTTCATTGATCTAGTCTAACATAGATAAGTATTAAGGTAAAAGCACGAGTTAAATTGTTGTCAAATATTCTAACTAAAAACATACTCAAATTCAAACAAATATCATCATTGGCAGTAAGATGTTCAACAACAACTAGACAAATAAATTAATTTTATTTTTTCAAAATTAATTCAGTTATACAAACTCGAATAATAAGCTAATTCAAAATTTAGTATCCTGATACTTAACCCACCCCCAAATAAAAATATTACATTGTCCCCAATGTAAGCAAATTAGAGCAAAATTAAAGGAGGAAAAGATCAGGTACTTCCCGGAGTAAATGTGGAGAAGAAGGTCTTGGCTGATCGGATAGTCCAGCAGAAGAGGAAGGTCGCAACGACTCGATGGCCTCGGCTATCTGAGAGACTGTCCCATCAATCGTCTCGAGTCGACTTCCAAAGTGTATCATCCTTCGGTTGATATCATCATATGCATAAGTGATAGTACGCTATTGTGACCTAATGTCGACGTTTGTGTGCTACAATCCACGTACATGCATACTTACTCGTTCCAACTCATGCTGCATGTTATGTTGCGTGTGTTGTACCTCGAGCAATGGGTTTTGCATGTTGTTCACCGATCTACCAATCTCCGTCAGAGCTACTTAGATCTGAGTGAACTAAATGCCAAGATGGGACTCAGCGGCTAGAGCTGGCTGGGCTTCATCATCAGGTTCTACCGCTGGAGCACGTTGTGCTCTGATCTCTCTGGCTCGCATCCTGGCCTCTGAATTGTCAATAGTCTTATTGGGTGAGAGGGGCTTTAGGAGTGTCAGCTTCTTCAAATGGCAACAGGAGGACACTGGCCTCCAGATAGATCCCACTAATCAGACATGGGAACATAATAGAGCGCTGGGAGTTGGAGTCAACCGACGTTGCTAACTCCCGAACAAAATTAAAGATATGTGTCCACAAATCCATTTTTCTGCCTCGGGCTAAATGGTAAAGAAGGCGAGCCCTTTCTCCAATAAACTTTCTTCGCTGAGTGGTAGGATTGATATTAGTACAGACAAAAATGTGTAAAGCCCTCAGCTCCCGAGTCAGTTCATCAAGCGAAGTGGCCAACAGCCATGCATTCTCTCTACCATACAAGAACCGTGCCACCGACTGCATGTCCTCTTCAGTAGGCATAGGATCTATCCCTGTGCGGGTCAACTCATAGTATCTATCAATCATAGCAGAGCTGAAACGGATCCACTTACCTCTTACCCATGTCTTGTGCCAATGAGACGATTTTGGAGTATCAATTTCTTTGTTGTAGTTTGCAAAGAATTCCCTAACCAAAGTTATATACGCTGGATGTAGAGCTGTAGCCACTTTGCTCCAACCACACTGTTGGATCACGTGTTCCAAAAGATGCCCCTGAAACCAGCCCTTTGTACCCATCTCTCTTGGTGGTAGTTCTTCCCTTTCCACCCATCTCTCTTGGTGGTAGTTCTTCCCTTTCCACCTTTTATCATATCTCTCATGGGCTTCTGTAGTTTGGAATACGTCACCATCACTTGTTGGTTCCTCGGCCCTTCTACGACGGGTAGAACCTTCACCGACCTTTTTCTTATCTTTTTTTTGAGTTGTGGTTTTCCATTTTGGTGCCATTGGTACCTAAAAGGATAAGAGAAACATATGTAATCATCGAAATAAACTCAAGAATAAACAAAATATCTCAAAGGAAGATAAAAGTAGTGAATTTTCGTAGTTTAAACATAGACCATACACTACTTTTCACCACCAGAAAAGCTAAGAAAATATTGAAATTTTTCCAAGCCATCTCCGGACATATGGTTCTACATAGATTGGTATTTATCATATTCAAAATTTAGATAGAACGAAGGTCGTATGAGTTAGACGGGAGGGGGACAAAAGTGGGGTTGTAATGCAGGCCGATGCCTAGTCATGGCACGCCATGACTGCCTAATTTGGGATGAAGTGGTGTGGACAAATTGTAATGTAATTCTATTGAATGTATGCACAATGATCAAGCTTAAAAGCGTATGAAGAATAGTCAATCGAAGATTAGCCCTAATTGCACAAGAAATGGCACTTAGTTATTTTATCAAACACCTAGTGGGCAACTTCATTTGAGGCTGATTGTAATGAACTGGGAAGTGAAACTAGCCCAAAATTTTTCACTTCAATTGTAATAACTCAACAAACCAACATCTAACCTAGCCCATCCTCCTCAATTAATTAAGATGAAATCGGAAAAAATTGAAGGTAAAAAGCAAAAATGAGAGTAGATGAAGAAAGATCATACATTTTTTCTTTGCTTTGCCCAATTCGAGGATTATGATGTGAATGCAATGGAAACACAATCAACTATGTGTGAGTATTGGTGAGAAATGTGCGATTAGAAGATGAATGTAACTGTGTAGGCGATTTGGGGCTTCTAAAGTTGGTGTGTGAGGAGATGTATGTTTTGAAAAAAACTTTGTCCGTTTTGAACTTAAGTGCTGGGCATTATGCCCAGCACTAAGCCTGGGTGATCGCCTGGTAAAAACTCGGGCGATCGCCTGGGCTTATCGCTGGACATTCTACTTAGTTGAAACAGATTGGGGTGATCGCCTGGGCATAGGGTGGGCGATCGCCCAGTTTACCAGATCTTTTTTTTTAAAAGGATAACTACATGAATGTGAGCCTAACGTAGCATGTTAAACATTCAATACATGCTAAAATGGATACGATGAACCTAAAAGAGCTAAACTTTGCTAACAAAAATCACTTAAGTGAAAAACTTGGAAACATAAACATGATATTCCTACTTCATGCATCTGACAAAATGTATCTAGGCCTAATTGATCATGTGACATCTTAAATTTGTGCTAAAATGAACACAATGACCAAACCATGCTAAAAATTCTAAGTGCAAAAATTGGAAAAACCAAAGTGGTGTGCCTAAAACCAAAAACTAAAGTAAAAATCCCTGACCACATGCAATACTCAAAGAAATACGTTTAAAAAGTAGAAAGGATAGAAAAATGGGTTGCCTCCCAATAAGCGCTCGATTTATAGTGCAAGATGAATAGTGGACTTTTCTTTCGAGAAACCACCTTTCCAATAAACCTTCAACTGCTGGCCATTGACTGAAGGAGTCTCTTTTCACTGGCTGCCTTCAAATCAAAGTTCAAATTTTTTCACAGCCCAATATGCTTGATGCTCCAGCTCAATCGGTAAATGGCACGCTTTCCCAAAAACTAGCCGATAGGGAGACGTGCCTATAGAAGTTTTAAAAGCTGTTCGGTAAGCCCATAAAGCGTCATCTAGTTTCTTTGACCAATCTTTTCTTGAGAACTCACTGTCACCTCAAAGAATCTCCTTTAACTCCCAGTTGGAGACTTCTACTTGCCCACTAGTTTGAGGGAGATAGGGTGTAGCAATACGATGCCGAACGCCATATTTTGTCAACAAAGACTCAAAATGACGATTGCAAAAGTGTTTACCCCCATCACTAATAATGGCTCGGGGTGTGCCATAACGAAAAATGCATTTTTTAGGAATTCCATCACAACCCGCGCATCATTGGTAGGCAAGGCGACTGCTTCAACCCCATTTGGAGACGTAGTCGACTGCAACCAAAATGTATTGATTTGAGAATGAAGAGGAGAATGGCCTCATAAAATCAATACCCCACACATCAAAAAGCTCGACCTCAAGTATACTTTTGAGAGGCATTTCATTCTTTTTCGAGATATTTCGCGTGAGCTGGCACCGATCACATCCCTTCACAAAAAGGTATGCATCTTTGAAGAGAGATGGACACATTTCAAAACTAGGTCTCGTCTCTATTAGCACATGGAGTTTATGTTAGGGCATGTTTTGTGTAGTTTTATTTTGAAAAAAAAAATAGGTTTTTTTGGGTACTTTATTGACTTTTCAAACTTTTTGTAGTGTAAAAATATTGAAAAGTCAAAAATTGTAGACAAATGAATTTTTTTGGAGAAAAATGACTACCGAACATACCCTTAATAATAAGTCATTAAAGCAGTCATTCCATCTGTTGTAGTATATTAAATTGTATGTACTTAATCTTGAGAGACTCGTAGGATTAATGACCGTCAATACCCTCAATAATTTAGACAATTAATCTTTCTCAGTATAGACACCACACACCACGATATCCCTTGAAGAGACATAACAGCCATTTGAGGTGATTTGATGGGTTGGATCATTAAGTCCACGACCATTGTAGTTATGATTAGACTTTTATTTTTTAAAATTAGATTTTAATTATAGATATACATGAGTGGCCACACGGTTCGACTTGGTGACTCAAGGAAGGATGGAATGGTAAGATGTAATTCGAGAGGTTAATAGTATTTCATTCATCTAAATTATAGATAAATGTTATATGTGAAGATTAGTAGGTCAAGGACATGATACAATAATATTGCTTCAACATAATTTACATATTATTCTAGAGCATAATCATACTTATTTAGTGAAACGAACATATAACTAATAGGATTTTATGAATTGTAATTAGATTGCGAGTATTTATAAAATCCCAAGGTAACTAGGATCCTAGTGTGCCCGACCAAGTTACCAGTAGTTAATTATTTGGAAATGTGACGTGCTAATTTTATTATTCTATTAGTTTTGGACAGTTGATTTTAATTTTAAATTAAAAAATCAAATGGAAAAAGAAATATTTAATCAAAATTTTGTCATTATCGTCTACGACAGTCCAAGTGGATCAACAACCAATAAAGAGAAAAATACAGAAAACAACATCAAAAATTATTTTAAAGAAATTACATCAAGGAAACATTGAATCACCCAAGTCAAATTTTTACTCCATATTTGAAAAAGACATGGAACGACAATAGTTGTTTAAAAATGATCATTATCATTTTAGAACGATTATGCTTGTTTTTAAACAATTATTATCATTTTTGATGCATTTAAAAATATGGAGGAAAATAATTCAAATGGTCACTAAGGCACTGAGTCTTTTCTCATCCCCATTGTATAAAAGACTTGGTAAATAATAATGATTTTAATTGTTACTGAGCACTAAGGCTTTTCACCTTCCCTTTGTGTTAGTGATTGTTGGTAAATATTAATTCAAATGATCACTAAGGGATTAAGGCTTTTTCCCTTCTCGATGTGTTAATAACTCTTGATTTGCTTTGTTATGTGCTATAAATTTGACGTCTTATGCAATTTTTTATTATCACTTTTTATTGGTTTTGTCTACTGTTCTTCTTTTATCATACTAATGGCATCCAAATGATCTTTTCTCCAACCAATTCAACCCTAGGGAGCCTCAGCTGCATTCACTTATACAGAGGCATCAGAATTATTTCAATGCCACACAATTTGTCAATCTCTCTCATGGAAACCAGCTTGACAATGTGGTAAGAGTGACCATTGGTGATAGGGATCATTTTGATCTTTTCTTCTTCAACTCACATGTTTCATTGGCCATAGTTAAGGTACAATTAGAATAGCATATATTTGATGTATTTCTTGCGAAACATGTGCGCTAGTGGAAAGTTCATAAATACCCATCAAACTTTGTTGCACTGTGGAATGTAGAAGCATCGCTTGACATGTTTCAGCACCCTTCTGAGTATTTCAATAAAATCTATTCTCACTTTTTTGAGGCCGAGGACATGGATGAAGAGATTGAGCAATCAGAGGAAGGGGATAACAGTTGATTGTGAAATTTGTCTTTGTCACTTGTTTTAATGGTTGGTGTTTGGAAGTTTGTCCGGAAGGTTGTCTGCAAGGTTGAGTAGTTGTAATAGTTGTTTGAAACATTTTTGTTAGGTTGTTTGGAAGGTTGTTTGAAGGTTGAGTAGTTTGAATAGTTGTTTGGAAGTTGTATGGATGGATGGTTTTGAATAGTTGCCAGGAAAGTTATTTTACGTTTAAATAGTTGTGTTGAAAGTTTATTACGAATAAAAAGTTGTTTTTGTAGAAAGGTTGTTTCTGTCCTTTAAATCTGATCGAATGAACCATTTTTGTTTTTTTTTTGTCTAGAGATACAACAATTTATTATCATAGTTTCAAAATTATGGTCGTAGTGAAAATTGAATCATCAATTTATTTTCTGAATCATTTGCAATGTTGTTTCATCAACTTCCGTCGCAATAACAACACCATTGTCAGCTTTAATTCGTAAAGCATCCAACTGCGGTCACAACAAAGATATAAAGTAAAACCACATTGACAAATTGAATGCAAACACAATAATTAACCAACAAACATCCAAATCCCACAAGTTCTAACAACCTTAAAAAATATTCTGCAAAAATGATCTAGTACGTTCAGAAAATGACAGTGGACGTGTTTAAAACGACTATTGATGTTTTGAAATGACTATAGGCATTCTACTGTTGTCGTTCTTTAACTACTTGTGTTGTTTCAAATGACTATAAACTTGAAATGTACATCAGAGCATGGGTTACTTAAACATAACATATAATAGGGTACGATCGACGTAGTATACATTTCATCGACACGATCGAGTTAGTCGATGGTCATCGGAGCTTGAATTAGTTAAACAGAATGTATAATGAGGTGAGATCAACGTAATTTATATTTCATCGACATGATCGAGTTAGTCGATGGTTATTGGAGCCTGGATTAGTTAAATAAAATGTATAATGGGGTACGGTAGACGTAATATATATTTTATCGATACGATCGAGTTAGTAGATGGTCATCGGAGTGTGGATTAGTTAAACAGAACGTATAATGGGGTACGATCAACGTAATTTATATTTCATCGACATGTCGAGTTAGTCGATGGTCAATAGAGTGTGGATTAGTTAAACAAAATCTATAATAGGGTACGATCAATGTAATTTATATTTCATTGACACAATCAACATAATTTACATTTCATTGACACAGTCAATGGTCATTAGAGCGTGGATTAGTTAAACAGAATGGATAATGAGGTACGAACGATATAATTTACAATCCATCGATACGATCAAGTCAGTCGATAGTCATCGGAACGTAGATTAGTTAAACAGAACGTATAATAGGGTACGATTGATGTAATTTACAATTCCTCGACACGATCGAATTACCTTGTGATTCTCTACCAACAATGTTGGGATACGTCTACATTCGTTCTGGACTAATCAACTATAGTAGTTTAAAAAGACGGTAGACTTTTCAAAACCTGTTCAACCGTTTGGAGAATCCCTAACAGAGAACGTCTAGAGACGTTTAGAACAACTCTTTTCTTACTGGACTAAACGTCTATGGTTGTTTAAAATGGCAAATGTTGTTTTTTAAAGCATGCAGCTTATTTTCACCCCGTAACCAGGAAGGGCGATGCAACTAAATAACATAACATCTGCAGTCCAAAGAAAAGTAAATAATTTATCAACTTGTAGCCAATATTTGTTTTGTTTAACCACGATAGAAACATAAGTAGTCGTTATAAACACAACCTCTCCAGTCCACATAAAGATAAATCTCAATTCACACAATAAAGAGATTACATTTACATTTGTTGTCCATAGAAAAAAAAGGACACTGCACCAATCTTCCGCTTTGCTGTAATCCATTGGAATCTATGTGTACATCTTAGACGATTGTGTCCCGTTGTCCCACACCTGTTACGTTTATGCATCTTAGAAACTTTCTAGCAGATGGTATCATCGTTGTTCTCTTACGTCCAGCTTGTTGTCTTGATAGATGCAGTGGCAATGGTGTGTTGTAATAGGTGAAGATAAAACCAGAAATTGCTCATTTGTGAACTGATTGTCTTCTATCACCTCATGTCCAAAGCTATAATAGGCAGTATTCTGAGAATTTCTAGTCTACATTCTGATCATTTGCATTTATATCTATCCCATATTGATAATCATATGCATTTTGATCCACTTCATTATCAGCTTTGGCTTGCAATCATACATCGTTTTCTGGACTATCTCCAAGTCATGCTAATACTCATTCTCTTGTGATTGTACATTATTGAATAACAATGTTTCCGTTTCGATGTCACGCTCTAGTTCACTCGATTCGACTGCATTAGAATGATCATTAACTGCTCTATGTGAAAACTCTGTTGGACCTTTCCTCACACGAGTTATGCAAATAGGACGAGACTGACCTTATTTAGTAAGGCCTACATACCAGTGCACATGTTTGTCTAATGTAATCTAGATTGGCTCCGCAAACAGTGCATCACCATGTAGAAGAAACATCATCTCCAATTCATGCAAGGAAGAGTCAATATTGCACAAGTCCAATAGTTTATCATACAACTCTTTATATGAAATCTTTGTAAAAATTTTAAGTCCATCCACAATATGACTATCGCCCCGTTTCCAATTCTATTTGCCCTGACCCTCCCTAACAAACTCACCAAAATAAAATACAACGATCCATACTAGTGAGTCCATTCCTGCAATTCATTTAAACTTTTTCATATGTAATCTAAATAAAAAAAAATTTCAAAAAATTAAAGACTGAGTTTCAAACAACCTCAACTAGGCTGCAATAGTAGTTTAAATTGTGTTTCATCATTTACAACGACAAATGGTCGTCTTAAAACAACCACTGTTGTTTAAAATGATAACTGCCATTCAACAAGATTACTGTCGTTACGAAATTCCATCGCTCAAAACTAATGCAGGAGCGTCCTCAACTCCACCATTTCAGATGAATAACATTCATTCGAACAGACAAAACAAAGGCCATTTACATATTAAAGAATGAAAGGAAGAAGAATATATCACCAATGAAGAATTTGTTGCACACTCAAATTACTAAATAAGCAATGAGTTAGAAATATACGTAGTCGTTTTGGGTCAATAAAAAAATGTCTTCGAAACAACGTCGTATTGGATGAAAAATGGCCCAAACTCCCTCTTATATATATATTTATATATATATATATATATCATGCAAGCGATTTACATTTTTATTCTATTTTACTAAAAAATAATTCTTCTGTTAATTCATCTTTTATTGCTTAATTTCGTGTTCCACAATCCTCGTATTAGGCCATTTATTGATAAGCCATTCAAACCTTTGTTACTGTTACTATGTTTTCAAGGAAAACGTTGGTCAGCCTTAGAGCCCTATTGCACCGGTCAGCCAAGAATGGTGGTCACGTCATCTTGAAATCAACATCTGCAGTAAGCCTTGTAAGCTTTTCTTTCAATGTCTTTTCCTAGATCGTGGTTTAGTAGATCAAGTGGTTTAGATCTAACAATAGGAATTTTATTCAAAATGAAGATGAAATTGATGACAATAATCAAGATGTTTTAGAAACTAGAAATGACCAAGAAATACAAATTGCTCAAATTGAACAAAAATTACATAATTGGACAATTCCCAAGGTAGATAAGAAACCTATCTATGTAATGGGAATGTTTAATTTCCATCAAGATTATACAATCAAAACTTGTGAACAAACTATACTTGTCAAAAATTATTTAACTCAAATGAGGCAACTCTCAAATGATGTTATTAGAGAACATAAGAAGAAATATAAATTTCTCTATATCGGACTTGTTCAAGTTGTAATTAAGCCTTTGTTCAGGATTGGGTTAGATATACCCATCCTTTTACTCTTAAGAGATAAAAGACATCTCGAGTTTGATAATTCTTTACTTTCAGTTCTTGAATCAAATTTGGAATGCGGTCAAGTACTTTTCAGTTGCTATCCACATTTCTTTGTCGATCTTTTTGACGGAGCTATTTCAAATGTTCTCACTCTTGATATTCAGGCATCTAAAATCTCAAATTTGATGATCGATCAAAATCTATTGTGGTTATATACTGAGTTTATTACAAGGTTATGAGTTCCACTCTCAATCCCGGAGCATTAAGATCTTCTTCAAGAGATGAAACTCTCTTATTGGAGGTCAACATTCTCCACTCAAATGCTATTGTCCCAAAAAGACTACCATGGAATAAGATCTCTAAATCTTTAACACGGGATTTTGCAAAGGTCAATAGGCCAAAAATTCAAAAGCCTAGAGAAGTTCTAAATCAAATCCTAAATTTTCCTAATGGAGATATTAGATTGATTTTCGACGAACCTTCTTCTGGTTCTAGGTAGTCAACTACATCAAGATATGATTCGAAATTTTTTTTGTTTCAACCATCAAGACACTCTACCTCTTTTGAAAAATTCAAAGGAGTTGATTTCAATCAATCCAAACATTCCAAAAACTCATTATGAACCATAAGGAGAAGTTGAATATGGGATCTCCACTTCAACAACTGCTTCGGATATGCATCCTCAGCTTCTTTTAGAAAGATTTGATAGACATCTAAATACCATCTCCTCTTCTGTCAATAGGAGACAAGAATTCAAAAATGACAAAAACCCTCAAGTTAAAACCTATAGACCTGATAACAATGTTCTTTGAAGAAGAATTTGAATCATTTTGGGAAGAATTTTATTCATATCCTGAAGATTTAAGTTTTTACGAATGGATTAATATCAAAGTCTTTGTAAAACCAAAACCAAAACCAAAAACAATCAACAACACCATATCAATAAAACAACATGGAAAACAACTTTAGGACAAACATTTCAAACTGAATGTCCTCCTTTAGAAGAAATTCAAATTCCTAGGGGGAATAATGAAGTTGTGACCTCTCCTTTCAAACAAGTTACCGATAGGCCAGAAAATTTTGAACCAATTTTAAAGATGTTAAAATATACAAGCCCAAAATAATTATACAAAGATCTAATTACAGGAAAATTAAAAAGAATTGAGTCAAATTCTGAAGCAGAAAGTTGAGAAAAACCTTCAAGAGAAAAAAATAATGTCAAACCCGTTATTCAAACCACTTGATAGTTCTACCTCAAAACCAAAGCTTGGAAAAAACACTTTCACAAATATCAAAACAACTCTAAAAGATAAGTTCTTCTGAGAATGTTGATGTTGTAACTTCTATAAAAGAACTTGAAGATTTTACTCAAGAACATTCTCAAATAAACAAGCTAAAAGGACAAAGATACTCAAAAGATTACTCATAATTACCAAATTTTTATTCCAGACCATCTTTTTTCAATCAGTGAATAAACAGCAATGTATTCCTCGGTTACCTTACGTGTTTATTTTTCCCATGCATTATTTTAGAACCACGTAATATCTGATTTTTTTTATATGTTATAATCACCCCTTATTATAAAATTTAATTTACCTTTACTTAACACTTTGTCTTCTTGTTCCCAAGTTGTTTCTTTAATTGTGTTACTCCTCTTTAAAACTTTAATAAATGAATCTCTTTATTTTGTAATTTTTTTCTTTCTCGTGCAAGGATTTGAAAGGGCCTTTTCTTCTGTAGTGAGATTTGGCTATAAATCCATCGATGCTTCTGCCAATATATGCGTTGGGTTGGATATGTATTTTCGTAAAGCTGTTACATGGAAAGCATTTTGCATTCGCTCTAAGCTAGTGGGTAATTGCAGCTCGTAGGAGAGTTCTCCTACCCTTTTAATGATTTCAAACAGGCCAATATATCGTGATGTTAATTCTCTTTTTTTCGAACCTCATCATTTATTTTAAATAGTGCATTCCGATTGTTCGTCGGTATGGATGCAAGACGGTGCTGAAGTGAAGTTGAGTTCTCATTAATTTATGGAGGCTCTTCCAAAAATCTTGGGTCTCGATCAGAGACGATAGATATATGTACTACATAAGGCCTGACTATCTCTTGTATATACAAAGAGACGAATTTTTTCATGCAACATGTCATTCAAACCGGTAAAAAGTGGGTTTCACTTGGTAATGCGATGAATGATCACCTAAATTGCATCGTGATTGTTTGTGGTCCGAAGTAGGCCACTACCAAAGTCTATGGAGATCTTTTCCCACTTCCATTCAGGTATTAGCAAGGGCTGTAGTAATTTAGGCAGTCTTTGATGCTCATCTTTTAATTGTTGACAAATTATGCATTTCTTGACATACCTCGCTGTTATGGATAGACATAATTACAACCAACCCGACAGAACTGAACTGCCTCGGGTCAAATTGGTTCAGTTTTCTATATATTAGTGGTTCAGTTCGGGTTGCTAAGGAAAAAAATTCCATTTCGGGTTGGTTTGGTTCGGGTTGGGAAAAATAAACCGAACCTACCTATATAAAAATCGAACCAAATTGGTAAATTACCACAAAAGCCCATATTTTTAACCCAATAGCCAACCCAATTTAAAAACTACATGTCCCAACCCAATTAAGAGATCAAATCATCACTATGTTCACGCCATTTCTTTATTTGTCATTTGTCATTTTATCTTTTTAATCATCTTTCCCTCAACGACCACGACTAATGAAGTTATTGGATTTTTTGGGTCAATACTCAATAGTGCAAATTTTCATTTGGACCCAAGCTCAAACTGCCTAACCCAAATCGAACTGACTCAATGTTGATTGATTCGATTTATGTTGGTTTATACATGCAAAACGGGTTAGTTTGGTTTGGGCCATGATCAAACTGCTATAGTCAGTTTGATTTCAGGTTGGGACCAAAACAGAAACAACCCAACCCATGCCCACTTCTACCCACTATCTATTTCTTCATACCGGACCACCAATATAGGGTCCTTTGTCTCATGGTACATTTTTGTTGCACCTGGGCGCTTGGAGTAAGGTGTATTATGGGCTTTTGCTACGATTTTCTTATGAATTCTAGGATCTTTAGGAACATATAATCTCTTTTTATACTTTAGAATGCCTTCCGTCGAGAAATCGCATTCTGTAATCATTCATTGGTCGTGTTTTTCTTTGGTCTTGAGGTAGTATCACCTTTTTGTTGTCGTTAAATGCGTTTCCTTAGCATCTAAGGTTAATGCTGAAAGTTGGGTGTTTCGTGGTGATGATAATTCTAGATTGAACTTCTGGATTTCTTCCTTCAGTTTTGTGGGTTTTGACCCTGCCTTCCTACTCAGGACATCTTTCACAACGTTTTCCTTTCCAAAGTGATAATTAATGAGACAATAATAATCTTTGACTAAATCCAATAATTGTCTTTGTCTCACGTTAAGCTATTTTTGAGTAAAAAAATGTTTTAGACACTTATAGTATATGAAAATTTCACATCTTTCATCGTATAGTTAATGCCTCAAAATTTTAAGGGCAAAGATTATTGCGGCTAGTTCAAGGTCATGAGTCGGGCAATTCTTCTCATATGTCTTTAATTTTCGGGATGCGTATGCAATAACTTTCCCATATTGCAAAAGTATAATGTACCCAACCAAGTCTATTTTTGGATGCATCACTAAAAATTACGAATCCTCCAGTACAACATAGAATTGTCAAAATTGTACCGTGGTTAGTCTCTTCTTCAACTCTTTTCACATTATGAGATCCATTTGAATGGGGTGTTATTTTGGTGTTATTTTGAGTGAGCTAAGTGAATGAGGAATCAACCCTGGAGAATCCTTCTAAGAAACATCGATAATATCCAGCCAGTTCGAAGAAACTTCTGATTTTAGTGGTGTTGGTTGGTCGAGGCTAATTTATCACAGCTTCTACTTTGTTTAGATCTACGGATATCCCGTCCTTTGTCGCTACATGGCCCATGAAGTTTACTTTTTCTAGTCAAAATGCACATTTTGAAAATTTGGCAGACAGCTTCTTTTCTCTCAACTTCTATAGTAGGGCGTTCTTTCGAGTGAGCTGAGTGAGCGTGGAAGCAATCCTGGATAATCCTTCTACGAAATGTCGATAATATCCAGCCAGTTCGAGGAAACTCCTTATCTTAGTGGAATTGGTTGGTCGAGGCTAATTTATCATAGCTTCTACTTTGTTTAGATCTACGGATATCCCGTCATTTGTCACTATGTGGCCCTTGAATTTTACTTGTTCTAGTTAAAATCCGCACTTGTAAAATTTGGCGTACAACTTCTCTTCTCTCAGCTTCTATAGTACTATTTTCAAGTGTTGTTCATGTTCATCCTCACTTTTGGAATACACGAGTATGTCGTAGATGAATACGATGACAAATTTGTCCAGATGCAGCTTAAAGGCTCGATTAATCAAGTCCATAAATGCTATATGATGTTTGTTAATCTAAATGACATTCTTAGAAACTCTTAATGGCCATACCTGGTGTTGAAGATAGAGATGGGTACGCCCTCATTTTTTATTTTTAATTGATTATATTAATCATTGATAAGATCAATGCTCATTGAAACTTATCAAAGAGGTTGACAATCCTTGGTATAGGGTATTTATTCTTGATGGTTATTTTGTTGAGTTATCGATAATCTATGCATAATCGGATGGACACATCCTTCTTTTTGACAAACAAGACTAGTGCTCTCCAATAGGGATAGATAGAGCTTATCAAAAAAATATTTTTTTTGTTTCCATTTCTTCGAGTCGATTTGTGAATCGATTCCGGATTATATTTCTCAAACGTTAAGAAAAGTTATTGATAACATTTTGAAGTACTCATGGAATCTTTGTAATACACCTTTCAATTAGCAAAATCGTTAAATGATAAGTCGCAATAAAGAGTTAAAAAAGGCTGCACGAAATGGGTTCAATAAATCTAATTCGTTGCCTTTACCTCTTCTTGCATTTTAGTTTTTAATCCTTTCAACTCTATTGGAGCCATGCGATACAAAGCCTTCGCGATTGGTTGAGTTCTAGGGATTAAATCAATTGTTAATTCTATTTCTCTGTCGGGAGGAAGTTCTAGCAGGTCGTTGGGAAACACACCTCGAAAGCCTTTTACTATCAGAAGGGTTTCGATTGAAATAGAATTATTGTTGACGTTGACGAAATAAGTGTCATTTCTTTTAGTGAGGAGTCATTGTGCTTTAGCGGCAGAGATTATATACAATTTTTAAGGTTACCTTTAAACGAGATAGGTTCTATTTTCAGAACCCATATATTCTTTCCCTTATAATCGATGACTACTTGGGGGTTGGATAGCCAATCCATCCCAATGATAACATCATATTATTGTAAATATAAGATGATTAGATTGACAGAATAGTTCTGATTTCCTAGTTTAATTGAGGATGATGTATAACGAAAATAAAATGATAAGATATGAAATAATGCGGGGCTCTAGAAGCAAAAAAGGTGTTAGGCTTTTTACCTCCAACTTGTACATCATTTGAAATAATCGTATGATCTCCTTTTATTTTGTTTGCAGTGATGGTGAAGATTCTAGTTGTGGTTGGTAGGTTCGGCTTGTTTACTTTGCTCAAATAGTTTTTAACCATGTCCTTTTTGTCCGCAAGAACATCAACTTCTTGACCCTTTTAAACATTCGCCCCCATGATATTTCAGCATTTGGACCACATCGGGATTGTATAAGTCTGTGGTTCAAACTTCTCTTTTTTATTGGTTGGCAAATCATTGTTCCCATTCCCACTCTTGGAGGTTGATCCTGGGTAGAAGTTCTTCTTCTTTTGGAACTTATCGACCCAACTTTACTCTTGGTTGCTATTGAAGGTCCGTCTTCGAAACTCACATGCTCGTAAAATTTTCTGCTCAGCTTGTTATGCGATAAGAACTCGATCGACTATAGTTGCAAACGTAGCTCCTTCAATTCCATCCATTTGCACATCTCTGCTTAGTTCAAGTCGTAGTCCTTCCAAATGCCTTCGTTGATACCACATGTTGTGCAAATCGGGATAATTTTTTTTTTAAAATTTCTTGATGTAGTCTCCCACCATAATAAGTCCTTGGCGAAGTTGAATGAATTCTACCATTTTTTATTTCTGGTAGTGGTAGATATATACTTCTTTCGAAATAGCTCACAAAAAATTTCCCATGTTATCTCAGGCACATTCTCCAGGCATTGGACGGTGTCCAACCAATATCCTGCACTTTCTTGGAGCATGAATGATTTACAATTTACCTTCTCTTTCTCTGATACATGATTATAACAAAACATCCCCTCCACATTCTTCAGCATTAACTAGGTTGGTCGAGCCTTCAAAAGTTGGAGGGTTGAGTCGGTGAAAATGCTCACCACATGTCAGAGGATCCGTCTTATTGCCATTTTGATTAACGATGCGAGCTAGTTGTTCGGCTTAGATTTCCACTAGTTGAGTTAGCTAATTGGTGACAGTGTTCATGTCGTACTCTCTTGAACGTTGAACGTGGCATTTTTCTGAAATTTATTATTATTATTATTTTGTTAATTCAAAATACAAAAATTTTCTATGTTCAATTTATAATTTGAATTGAAATGGATGGTTTGCCACTTGTCCCCGTGAGCACATTTATGCTTTAGTTCTAGTTATTTTACTAATTTACACACCTTCCTATATACATAATCATAGGCAGTAGACAATAGTTCAAGAAGTACACCACAATTTATTATATATGCATGAAGTAATAAATGGACAACAACTTAAAAAGTGCATGTGACCACCCTTTGAATTACACGAAAATCAATGTGTTATGAAGAAGTCTTGGAAATTGTCTAAAATGGAACACGTGGCCTTTGGGATAGACTTTGATTCTTCCTTTTTTTTTAAAAAGAAAAAATTATTTTGTATTTTATGAAAAGAACATTGCATGGCTATAATTTTTCTTTCACTAGTCTTTGTTGGTGGTCACTTCTTTGGTCTATATATTCATGTATTATATATATTGGAGAAATGATCTTCTGCCCATCATTAGAAATTGTCTAAAATGAAACACGTGGCCTTTGGAATAGACTTTGATTCTTCTTCTTCTTCTTTTTTTTTTTAAAATAGTTCGTATTTTATGAAAAGAACATTGCATGGCTATAATTTTTCTTTCGCGTGAGTTTTTGTTGGTGGTCACTTCTTTGGTCTATATATTCATGTATTATATATATCGGGGAATGATCTCCCATGGGCAGGAAATATGTTGCCTACTGTGTGTGGACAATATTTAGATTCACACATAGTTGTGTACTCTACTGCTGATGTGGGATACTGCTGATGTGGCACTCCTACATCAACCCACATCAGCATTGGGTAACATATCTCCTGCCCACCATGGACAGGAAATCATATCCCAATATATATCATCCTTAGTTTTTATCATCTTCTTCCCAAACTTTTTCTTTCCTACTTTCTCTCTAACATTGAGAAATGGCTTGGTGAATGAAGTTTCCTTCAAGTTCAACCTTTAAACCACAAAAAAATCACGTAGTGAATGATGAAAAGATTAATTAACCTCAAGGTTTTGTTGCTGATTCAATTAATTTAATGGCTGCTTATTGGTCAAAAGGTTTAAACTTTTTGAGAATCAAGAGGTTGATTTTGGTAGAGTTATCGATTTTTCTGATCTCTCTGCTTTTGGTTTCCATATGGTGATAATTTTTCTAGTTTTGGTTGGATGACATTTTTAAAGTTGAGGCATGGTTGCTACATCAGTCACGTTCGTAAATTTTATTCAAATTGGGATGCCTGAGTTTATGGTGCAGACAGAGCAGATACCTTTCAGTACTAAAGTGACCAATTTGAGACATATATAAGTGGTAAACTTATTATCATTTCTAAGCATATTTTGGGTATGGTACTTAATATTCATAATATGGGTATAGTATTTTCTCACATATCGGGTTACAATAGATTAGAGGCTTGTAGTATGGCTTTTGGGAGGCCTATGATGAGCATCTCTACCGATGCTATTAAACTTCATCCATTGAATAGGTTACTACACTTGCTAGTAGTTACAATGATAAATCCTCGTTTGAGTTACATAAATAATTTGTATGACGGCTATGTATGGATTATGTAGCATGTTATGAAAAATGATCCTCCAAACCTATGCCACATAATTATGAAGAATATGATGGTGTTACTTAATCCTAGTAAGGTTTTATACTATGGTATAGCTATCAATAATTTCTTTGACCGCTGACAAATCGATCTAGGTGTTCAACCTTCTGCAACTCCCCCTCCTAGTAGTTACATTGGTTGTCTAACTATATGTAAGTTACAATATCAATTGGTGGATAGAGTATTGTTGTCTAAGAAAAGCAAAGGAAAAGATCAAGAAGAGTTAAATGAAGAAGATCTTGATTTCATACACGGGGATTTCAAACACATGGGGATCGTTCCTCCTACCAATGTATTTGACAAATAATCACAACATTTAATTTAAGCTAATCTAACAGTCTAGATCTATTAAAATCTTTAAAATTCTTATATCTACATCTAAACACATTCTAATAAAAGTTTTAATACATCTAGACCATTAGATTGGTTGAAATTAAAAGCCGTGATTATTTGTCAAATACATTAATATGTAGAACAGTCTACTATATATATATATATATATATATATATATATATATATATATATATATATATATATATATATATATATATATATATATATATATATATATATATATATATATAGGTGTCAATCCGGATTAGGTGGGCCGGGTCTAGCCCGCCTCCGATGAAGCCCGATGACGGCCCGCATTAGAAAATGTCCGCACCACAGCAGGTTGAAGGTCGGGTCAACCCAGCCTACACAAATTGAACACAAGCTCGGCCCATCCGTCTGCCCATCCAGGTCGAGCCCATGTGAGCCGCGGTTCGACCCCGGTTCGGCTCGTATGAATAAAAATTTAATTTTTTTTGAAATTACTAAAAAAATTTAGTTACTTATTGTAATTAAAAAAAAATGTTTACGTCTATAGCAGAAAATGTGTTAAATTACCAAATAAAAAATAAATAACAATGATAAATTCACATTTGTTAATTTTTTAATCCAATTCCTATTTTTTAAATATATATTTAAAAACTAAAACATCATGCATATGTCACATCTTTCACTTTAAACGGCTCTCTGCCATTTGTTTTTTATCGAACCACCCGGGCTGTGAATAGCCCATCCGGTTCATGGGCCAGCCCTCGGTTCGGCCTCTTCGGCCTATGAACGGCCCGCGGTTCGGCCTCCTCGGCCCGTAAACAGTCTGCCTGGTTCACGGGCTGGCCCGCGGTTCTGGGTGGAAGCAAGTGGGCTGATACGGGTTCGACCGGCCGGCCCGTCTTAACACCTCTATATATATATATATATAGGAACCGTTCTTCCCACCAATATATTTGACAAATAATCACGGTCCTTAATTTAAGTTAATCTAACGGTCTAAATCTATTAGAACCTTTAAAATTCTTATACCCACATCCAAACATATCCTAATCTATTTTTGTGAATGAAAATCTACTAAGGTTGTGCATGGCCAAGGGTCTTATCCGACAACGTACTCCACTTGGAAGAAGTAGGCCCTGGTTACCAGTGGGATACGATCCTACCCTACCCGGCCTTATGGCCAGATGGTAAGGTTGCACCCTTCCTAGCCATATGAGCCGGGTATAATAAAATAGCATCCTACCCAGATAAACTATCGTCTTACTGATAGTGGCCATGTAGGATAAATTTGCACCCTACTAGTTGTCAGCGATTTTGTGCATTTAATATTCCACAAGTGTACGGATCTCTCAAGTAATAAAATGGATTATGAATCCAAGTATCATTCCCACAAGCATTTAGATAATTCAATGTCAATTATATTAACCTTAAGTGAATCAAAGAACTTTTGATGATTTTGTGATTAAAAACTAATTAAAATAATAAACTAAAAACAAGTAAATAAGTATAATTCAAATAACTAAAAATTAGATTAATGAAAATTACTTTAACTTGAAGAAAGAAAAATAATAAGATCCTGAATCCACTTATAATTGTTAATTCCTTTATCTTGATTCTTGGTTTTGACAAAGTATATCAGTTATGAAGATTAATATCCCTAGATTGTTTAACAGTTTCTCTCAAATAAAATTAAACATATTCATAAGTATGACTTGACTATGTCTCTATGACGAATACGAATACAAATAAAAGCATTAAATCTCTATGGACAATTAAAGATCACCGAAAGCATAGCGGTATATTTCTATACCCTATCGAACTTTAAGATAATTAAAATAGGGTCTAGCATGCTTTCGATCTTTCGATAATAAAATGAACCACAACAATCATATAATTACTACGTATATAATTATAGATACAAATAAATCAAAATTAATTATTCAAAACTATATTGAAATTAATCGTCAAAAAACAAGTCTCAAGATGTAAGAATTTAAACGACAAGCTTCATCGCAATCCTAGCATTAATTAAACTAGCATAGCATACTAATAATAAAAAAATAAAAAAGAGAATAAAATATGGAATTCATCACCCAGAGATGTAGAAAACTCGAAAATGATGATGTCTTGTTCTTGATCTTTGTTTAGTTCTTCAAAAGAGCAATTCTTGATCTCCGGTTTATGTTTTGTGTCGTGTTTTTCTCCCAAAAACTCAACAACCCATTATGAGTTAATAACTCATATATATATATATATATATATATATATATATATATATATATATATATATATATATATTCCCTAATAGTGCCCCAAAATATACCAAAAAGATCTAAAAATCGTGGGCCAAAAGTTACCTAACTGAAGTAGAAGTCTAAAAAGGAAAAAATCTCGCAGCGTAAATTAACACTGGGCGATCGCCAAGTGTACTGCCAGGCGATTGTCCAGGCAATGCAGATTACACTCTGTTTTTAAATTTCAATGTTGGGCGCTCGCCCAGCTTGGCTCTTTTCAATCTTCACAATTTGGTCCTTCAGCTTTCCAATGACTCCAGTTCGGTCCTTCAACTTTCCAATGACTCCAATTTGGTCTTTCAACTTTGAATTGAATGCAATTGAGTGCCCATACTTCTGATACATCTTCCAATTTATCGCTTTTTCATCTACTCTTCTCCAATTTCTTACAAATGGGTCCAAAACTGAAATAACAAACTAAATTAAGTAGAAAGTCAACAATATGACGAGTTAAAAGTTTAGTTTAAATGCCCAAATAAGTGTACAAAATGCACTTATTAAACACCCCCAAACTATACATTTGTTCGTCCTCGAACAAAAATAAAAATAAACCATAAATTTAAACTAGGCTAAATGAATTAACATGAATTGAGTTTATGTTAAATTTCTTACCATATGCCTCAAGTTTGAAAATAAAGCAATATTTTTAGAAAGATATTAAACAACAACACAAAAGTTTTTCAGGATTAAACGAATTAACAAGATTATGTGTGAGTATTATGTGTGAGTATTGGTGGGAAATGTGCTATTAGATGATGAATGTAATTGTGTAGGTGATTTGGGGCTTCTAAAGTTGGTGCGTGAGGAGATGTATGTTTTGGAAAAAAAAACTTTGGCCATTTTGAACTTAAGTGCTGGGCATTCTGCCCAGCACTAAGCCTGGGCGATCACCTGGTAAAATCCGGGTGATCGCTTGGGCTTATCATTGGGCATTCTGCCCAGTTGAAACAGATTGGGGAGATCGCCTGGGCATAACACTGGCAATCACCCAGTTTACCAGATCTTGTTGTTTTAGAAGATAACTACATGAATGTGAGCCTAATGTAGCTTGTTAAACATTCAATACGTGTTAAAATGGATACGATGAACCTAAAAGAGCTAAACTTTGCTAACAAAAATCACTTAAGTGAAAAACTTGGAAACATAAACATGATAAGCCTAAAACTAAGGAGATGAAGCTATTCCTACTTCATGCATTTGACAAAATGTATCTAGGCCTAATTGATCATGTGACATATTAAATTTGTGCTAAAATGAACACAATGACCAAACCATGCTAAAATTTCTAAGTGCAAAAATTGGAAAAAAACCAAAGTGGTGTGCCTAAAACCAAAAAGTAAAGTAAAAATCCATGACCACATGCAATACTCAAAAAAATACGTTTAAAAAGTAGAAAGGGATAGAAAAATGGATTGCATCCCAATAAGCGCTCAATTTATAGTCTAGAGCTCGACTCTTCGGGTTGATCATTCCGGTGGTACAAGATGAACAGTGGACTGTTCTTTCGAGAAACTACCATTCCAATAAACCTTCAACCGCTGGCCATTGACTTTAAAAGTGCCTTTGCTCTCATGGCTGATTTCCACCGCTCCATATGGATAGACTTTGGTGATTGTGTAAGGACCCGACCATCGATACCTCAACTTGCCCAGAAAAAGCTTGAGGCGAGAATTATACAACAAGACTTGCTGTCCAACCTCAAAATTTCTTCTTTGAATATGCATATCGTGCCACTTTTTGATCCGCTCCTTATATAGTTTTGCGTTCTCATAAGCTTCCAACTGAAACTCATCCATTTCGTTCAACTGAAGGAGTCTCTTTTCCCCAGCTGCCTTCAAATCAAAGTTCAACTTCTTCACAACCCAATATGCTCAGTGCTCCAACTCAACCAGTAAATGGCAAGCTTTCCTAAAAACTAGTCGATGGGGAGACATGCCTATAGAAGTTTTGAAAGCTGTCCGGTTGGCCCATAAAGCGTTATCTAGTTTCTTTGACCAATCTTTTCTTGATGAACTCACTGTTACCTCAAGAATCCACTTCAACTCTCGGTTAGAGACTTCCACTTGCCCACTAGTTTGAGGGTGATAGGGTGTAGCAATACGATGCCGAACGCCATATTTTGCCAACAAAGACTCAAAATGACGATTGTAAAAGTGTTTACCCCCATCACTAATAATGGCTCGAGGTGTGCCATAACAAGTGAAAATGCATTTTTTAGGACATCCATCACAACCCGCGCATCATTGGTAGGCAAGGCGACTGCTTCAACCTATTTGGAGACGTAGTCGACTACAACCAAAATGTATTGATTAGAGAATAAAGAGGAGAATGGCCCCATAAAATCAATACCCCACACATCAAAAAGCTCGACCTCAAGTATACTATTGAGAGGCATTTCATTCATTTTTGAGATATTGCCCGTGAGCTGGCATCGATTAGATCCCTTCACAAAAAATGTATGTATCTGTGAAGAGAGAAGGCCAATAGAACCCAGACTGTAGAACTTTATCAGTTGTTTTAGAGGCACCAAAGTGTCCAGTGTATGCTGAAAAGTGGTAATGCTCAAGTATCTGAGGGACTTCTTCTTCAGGAATACACCTCCTAATAATTTGATCTGGACCTATCTATAGAGAATGGAATCCTCCCAAAAGTAATACTTCAAGTCAGAGAAAAATTTCTTCATTTGATGACTTGAATAATTAGGCGAGATGATGGACTTGGCTAAGAAATTTATTATATCAGCAAACCATGGTGATTTTTCCAAGTGAAAAATATGTTCATCTAGGAACACCTCAGTGATATCCATGTTCTTGGTCTGTTCTTCCTGTTCAAGTCTGGATAAATGATCAGCTACTACATTCTCGTTTCTTTCTTGTCTCTTATCTCCATATCAAACTCTTGTAGAAGTAACACCCATCTAATCAGTCTCAATTTTGCATCTTTCTTTGCCAATAAATATTTCAAGGCTGCGTGATCAGTGTAGACTATCACCTTTGATCTAATAAGATATGATCTGAATTTGTCAAAGACATAGACTATAGCCAAGAGCTCCTTCTCAGTAGTGGTATAGTTGAGCAATGCATCATTCAAAGTTTTGTTGGCATAGTGTATCACATGAAAATTTTTATCTTTTTGCTGCCCCAGCACTACTCCAACTGCATAATCGCTTGCATCACACATTAATTCTAATGGTAGACTCCAATTAAGTGTAATTATCACAGGTACTGAAATGAGCTTCTCTTTTAGAGTGTTGAATGCCAATAAACACTCTTCAGAGAAGACATAGGGCACATCCTTGACTAGCAGAGTATACAAAGGTTTTGTGATTTTTGATAAGTCTTTGATGAAGCGACGATAGAACCCGGCATGCTCAAGAAAGCTTCTAATACCCTTGACAGAAGTTGGTGGTGGAAATTTCTCTATAACTTGAATTTTTGCTTTATCCACATCAATCCCCGTAGCTGAAATCCGATGTCCAAACACGATACCTTTTTGAACCATGAAGTAACACTTTTTCCAATTAAGAGCTAAGTTTGTATCTTCACAACGCTGCATAACCAAATACGAAAAAATCATCCATGAATATTTCAATGAATTTCTCTACCATATCAGAGAAGATGGCCATCATGCAACGTTGAAAAGTGACAGGAGCATTGCATAGACCAAAATGCATCATACGGTAAGCAAAAGTACCATAGGGACACATGAATGTAGTCTTCTCTTGATACTCAGGTGCTATTAGAATCTAATTATAGCCAGAGTATCCATCTAGAAAGTAGTAATGGGAATATCCATCCAGTCTTTCCAACATCTGATCAATAAACAGAAGGAGAAAGTGATCCTTCCTAGTAGCAGTGTTGAGTTTGCCGTAGTCCATGCAAACTCTCCATCATGTGATTGTTCTGGTTGGAATCAACTCATTCTTTTCATTCTGAACCACAGTGATACCTTCCTTCTTTGGTACTACTTGAACTCGACTGACCCAAGTACTGCCTGAGATTGGGTAGATAATCCCAGCATCCATTAGCTTCATGACTTCTACTCTGACCACTTCTTTCATATTAGGATTCAGCCTCTTCTGAATGTCAATACTTAGTTTAAAATCATCCTCTATGAGGATTTCATGCATGTACAGTGTAGGACTGATGCCTTTGATGTCAGCAATAGACCACCCAATAGCTGTCTTGTGTTCTCGAAGCACTCAGAGCAATTTTTCCTCTTCAAGCTCACTAATGGAATTAGCGATTATCACATGCAAAGTAGAGGATTCTCCTAAGTAGGCATAACGGAGATGTGATGGCAACTACTTGAGCTCTATTTTAGGAGGTTGTTGAACAGAAGGCAGATATTTTGTAGAACTTGTTCCCAACTCTTCAAAGCGTGGTCGACGTATATATAGAGGATTAGCTTCAAGATATCTGGCACACATCTCAACCTCACCAAAATCAGTGTGAGTGGATTGAGAGTGCATAATACAAGCCTCCAATGGATTTGATAGATTATTGAGTTGAAAATTTTCATGAACTGCATTATCAACTACATCAACTTTGAAGCAGCTATCTGACTCGGTTGGATATTTGATTGTCTTGAAGACATCAAATGTGACATGCTCCTCACTAAGCCTCAGAATCAGTTGACCTTTTTGTACATCGATTAAAGTTCTACCAGTGGCTAAAAATGGTCGACCAAGAAGAAATGGAACATCTTTATCTTCCTCCATGTCAAGAATGATGAAATCTACTAGGAAGATAACTTTGTCCACCTTTACCAAAAGATCTTTAACAACTCCTCTTGGATGTTTGATAGACCGATCAGCTAGCTGTAGAGTTACCGTAGTTGCTTTAGCTTTCCCCAAACCTAATTTTCTGAAAATAGAAAGTGGCATCAAGTTAATACTAGCTCCTAAATCACACAAAGTTTTATCAAAACAAAAATCTCCAATTGTGCAAGGTATTATAAAACTTCCTAGATCTTTTAGCTTATGAGGTAGTTTATTTTGCAAAATCGCACAACACTCTTCTGTCAACATCACAGTCTCATGTTCCTCCATCTTGTGTTTATTTGAAAGAATGTCTTTCAAGAACTTTACATAACTGGGCATTTGAGCAAGTGTATCTGCAAATGAGATGTTGATATGTAGTTTTTTGAAGATTTCAAGAAATTTTCCTAATTGCTTGTCTAACTTGTGCTTTTGTAACCTGTGAAGAAATAAGATCGAATGATCATATGGTTTGATAGGAACGATTTTTTTAACCTGTGGTGTGCCTGAACTCTCTTTCATATATGTTTTCTGCTCAGTCTGTTCCACGTGCTCCTCATCAGTGGAATGTACCACTTCTTTATTTACAACTGATCTCTTTACATGGATCTCTGGTAACTGAACCCTACTTCTAGTAGTAATAGCTTTAACATGTTTCTTGGGATTCACCTCTGTATTACTTGACAAAGTACCGATGTTCTGCCTGATAGAGCAACTGCCATCTGACCCATCTATGTCTCGAGATTCTTTATTGAAGCGCCTTGATTTTGAAAAGAGGTCTTCGTCTTTCTCATGAACTGATTAGTAGTTTCTATGTAGTGATCAATTTTCTCAATGAATATACCAAGTAAGTCTTCTAATGATGTACTCTTTTCTGGCTGTTGAAACTGTGGTCTGATATTATTCTAATTGTCCCTCCAAGAGAAATTTGGATGGTTTCGCCAACCTGGGTTATACGTGTTAGAATATGGATTACTTTGTTGGCACTGACCACCTTGAATATAATCGATCAGCTCAGGTTGTAGGGACATAATAGGGCATTCTGATGTACTATGACTAGCTCCGCATTCTTCACATGTCGATTTCTTTATTTGTACTGTATTGACTGAATATGACATACTTTCCACTTTGTGTACCAATGAATCTATCTTTGTAGATAATACCATGAAAATATCTACTTCATGTACTCCTGCAATTCTCTTATGTATGACTCTGTTTGATGGCCACATGCCAGTGGTGGTAGCTACTCTTTCAAACAAATCGAAAGCTTTAAGCACTATTTTGGTAGATAAAGAGCCGTTAGATGAAGAATCGATCATACTTTTACATGAAAGGAGTAGTCCAGCATAAAAATACTGAATTTGTTGCCCCTTGCCAACGCCATGATGATGACACTTCCTTAGCATATTTTTGAATTTGTTCCACGCTTCATCAAAAGATTCTGTTTCTAACTGTTGAAATATGGATATATCATGCTTCAACTTTGAAACCTTAGCTGGTGGAAATAATTTTATGCAGAACTTTTGGCCCAGATTATTCCAGGTAGTTATGCTATCAATTAGCAATGAGTCCAACCACTCAAGAGCTTTGTCCCGAAGAGTATGTGGGAACAAACATAGTTGGATGGCGTTGTCTGAGATTCCTTGATATTTGAAGTGTTGATACATTTCCAAGAATCTTGAAACATGTATGTGGATTCTCATCGGTCCTGCCAAAGAATTGATGTCTATTCTGAAATAGATAAATGACGTTAGTCTTCAACTGAAAGTTCAGCTGCCGAAAAGATGGGTAGACAATACTAGATTGGTTCTGGATGATCTGTGGAGTCAAAAAGTCTCCAACTAGCATATTGTCTTCATCAATCTCTTGTCTTGCCCGAGCGATCTCGTTGTTCTGCATTTTATCTTACTGTTTTTGATCTTTTTGGTTTTTTCTTCTTGCTTCTCTCTGCCTACGATGAAAAGTACGTTTGATCTCTGGATCAATTAGAATTAGAGACTCGTGTCTCACACTTTGCATGCAACAATCTGAAGAGAAACAATTCAAACTCTGAAATAACTAAAGAAAATAATGATAAATAATTAAACAAATAAATAAAGTTCGAATTAGTGATAATATAACTGGAAAGAATTAAAACTAAATCTCCGGTAACGGTGCCAAAAACTTGTCAGCGATTTTGTGTATTTAATATTCTGCAAGTGTACGGATCACTCAAGTAATAAAGTAGATTATGAGTCCAAGTATCTTTCCCACAAGGATTTAGATAATTCAAAGTCAATTATACTAACCTTAAACGAATCAAATAACTTTTGATGATTTTGTGATTAAAAATTAATTAAAATAATAAACTAAAAACAAGTAAATAAGTATAATTCAAATAACTAAAAATTAGATTAATGAAAATTACTTTTAACTTGAAGAAAGAAAAATACTATGATCCCGAATCCACTTGTAATTGTTAATTCCTTTATCTTGATTCTTGGTTTTGACAAAATATATCAGTTATGAAGTTCAATATCCCTAGATTGTTTAACAGTTTCTTTCGAATAAAATTAAACATATTCATAAGTATGACTCGACTATATCTCTATGATGAATACGAATACAAATGAAAGCATTAAAACTTTATGGATAATTAAAGATCACCTAAAGCATAGCAGTATATTTATATCTCCTATTGGACTTTAAGATAATTAAAATAGCATATAGCATGCTTTCGATCTTTCGATAGTAAAACAAACAACAACAATCATACAATTACTACGTATATAATTGTAGATGCAAATAAATCAAAATTAATTATTCAAAACTATATTGAAATAAATCGTCAAAAACCAAGTCTCAAGATGAAAGAATTTAAACGACAAGCTTCATCGCAATCCTAGCACAAATTAAACTAGCATATCATACTAATAATAAGAAAATAAAAAAGAGAAGAAAATATAGAATTCATCACCCGGAGATGAAGAAAACTCGAAAAGGATGACGTCTTGTTCTTGATCTTTGTTCAGTTATTCAAAAGAGCAAAAACATCTAAAAATCGTGGGCCAAAAGTTACCTAACTGAAGTAGAAGTCTAAAAAGAAAAAAATCTCGCAGCAGAAATTAACACTGGGCGATCACCTAGTGTAGTGCTAGGCGATCGCCTAGGCAATACAGATTACATTCTGTTTTTAAATTTCAATGTTGGGCACTCACCCAGCTTATAGCTGGGTGAATCTTCACAATTTTGTCCTTCATCTTTCAATGACTCCAGTTTGGTCCTTCAACTTTCCAATGACTCCGGTTTGGTCTTTCAACTTTCAATTGAATGCAATTGAGTCTCCATACTTCTGATACATTTTCCAATTTATTGCTTTTTCATCCATTCTTCTCCAATTTCTTATAGACGGGTCCAAAATTGAAATATATGAAATAACAAACTAAATTAAGTAGAAAATCAACAATATGACGAGTTAAAAGCTTAGTATAATGGTCCAAATAAGTGCACAAAACACACTTATCACTAGCCACAAGATAAGGTAGGGTAAAATCCTTCCCTACCCGGCCTTGTAGATGGGGAGGGTGAAATACCTCTATACACAGCCACAAAGTCATATAGGAGACTCCCTACTCAGCCTTGTGGTCGGGTAGGGTGAAATTCCTTCCTGCCTGGTAACAAGGCCAGGTAGAACAAACTCCCTACGCAGCTACCACGTAGAGTAGATTTTACCCTAACCCAGTCATGTGGCCTAGTAGGATAGATTTAAACCCTATCGGGCTTTGGTGGATGGATAATGCATTATCCAGCTACCCATTTTGTTTTTTGGTACATAATTTTTTATTTCTCATCGGTATAGTATTATAATCTCCTCTACTCCGTAACAACTTTATCGTTGGAGAGTAGCAATGTCACTTTCAGTATGTCAAAATTCTCTTTCAATTATGTTAATACATAAAGGTGGTCCTAACTTACCATGTTCTATTTATATCGTAGCTTTCACCGAGCCCCGAGCTCTTGATTCATCATATGGTTTTGACGAATTTTCTGTGTGCTCGATCTTGGTTAAGCTTGAAGTATGCAACCCTGTCTTTGGATTATTATATATTTTTGTGGGTGAGTAAATGCTTGGGAGTGAGGTTTCCTAACTTATTGCTTATTTAGTATTCTAAGTGTGCAACTAATTTATACATTGATGAGCGTCATACCGAGCTCCCGATTCTATTTCATACTTGGAAATTTTGTGTGCCTATTGATCAAATGGAACGCCTTCAGGGTAATAATGTCCTCCAAATAGGCTTTACCGCTTGGCCAACATATGAACCTTTACTAAACTCGAGAGTTTTTGCCCTATTCTATGGCACCATATTTTGTCTGATAGGGTAGGTTTTTTGGATACTCGGTAAAGTAGGTTTCTTCAAAGTATGTTTTTAGCTTTCTGGTAAGATAGGTTTCTGGACTACTCATTGAGTGGTTTGTTGCTTCGATTGAGAGTCTTTACTACTTTATCGATTGAGTGATTGGTTACCTCGATTGAAGGTCTTTGATACCTAGTCGATTGAGTGGTTTGTTGTCTCGATTGAGAAATTTTGATGCATACTCGATTGAGTGGCATATTGATGGCGTCTACTCGAATGAGTGGCTTATTGTTGGCACATAATTGATTCAGTGGCTTGTTGTATCTATTGAGGGTCTTTGCTACCTACTCCATTGAGTGGTTTGTTGATTCAATTGAGGATCTTTACTACATACTCGATTGAGTGATTTGTTGCCTCAATTGTAGGTCTTTTCTACCTACTCGATTGAGTGACTTATTGATGGTGTCTATTCAATTGAGTGGTTTATTGCCTCGTTAAGTGTCTTTTCATTAAGTGGTTTGTTGCCTTGATGGAGGGTCTTTGCTACCTACTCAATTTAGTGACGTATTGCCTTGATTAAGGATTTTTGCTACCTACTCGATTGATTAACTTATTGCCTCGATTTAGGGTCTTTGCTACCTACTCCATTGAGTGATTTATTACCTCGATTGATGGACTTTACTGTCTACTCAATTGAGTGGCTTATTGTCTCGGTTGCAGGTCTTTGCTACCTACTTTATTAAGTGGTTTATATTAAGTGGTTTATTGCTTCGATTTAAGGTTTTTGCTGCCTACTCAATTGAGTGATTTGTTGTTTTGATTGTGAGTCTTTGCTACCTACTCGATCGAGTAGTTCGTTGCTTTGATTGAGGGACTTTGCTTCCTACTTGATTGAGTGACTTATTGCTGATTCCTTCTCGATTGAGTGGCTTATTACCTTAATTAAGGGTCTCTGATGTCTACTCCATTAATTGATTTGTTGTCTCGATTGAGGGTCTTTGCTACCTACTCGATTCAGTGGTTTTATGCCTCGATTGAGGGTCTTTGCTACCTACTTGATTCAGTACTTTGTTACCACAATTGAGGGACTTTCCTGCTTACTCGGTTGAGGGTCTTTGCTACCTACTCTGTCTAGTGGTTTGTTGACTCGATTGAGGAACTTTGTTGCCTACTCGATTGAGTGACTTATTTTTTGCGCCTACTTAATTGAAGAATCTTTACTACTTACTACATTAAATGGTTTGTGCCTCTACTAATTTATAGCATTTGGAGGTCTTCTTACCCTTCATGTAATCTTTAACATTCGTTAGTTCCAAAAAGATAGGATCTACTGAAATACAAATGTGAGGACTTTTACCAAGGCCAGTAGTTGACATTTTATTGTAACTCAAATAATTCGTTAGCCAGTCAACGTAAGTTTTCTCATTTGTAGTGCTTTTGAACTTGGCTCTTAGCTAGTTGATCACACTGGCTCCACATGTATAGTTAGTTGTTTATCTTTCTTCCAGTTTGTTCCTGTTGGAAAACTGAAACTTGTGCATACCCTTATCTTATTTGGACTCGTATTCATCGTTGGATTTCTTCTTGTTTGATTGAGTTCTCTGTGGCCCCGCATGCTCTTGGTAATCAGCATTGTCTCCTCGATGAATATGTATTTGTTGCCTCTTTTCAAAAGTTTGTGGATCGAGTTGGGAGGACTTTTGGAGAGTAACATTTTGACTGAGTAATTTATGGCGTCGTTCATCATAACGATTACCATAATGGAAAAGGAAATCCTTGATGCCTAGGGTTGCCTGGTTAAATCTAGCAATGAACTCTTTAAGCAGATCCTCTCTCTTTTGTACTAGTTGTATCAGCCTAATGGCGGGTTTCTTACTTCATTGGAGATTACAAAAGTAAGCATAAAAAGTGCCTCGAAAAGTCATCAAAAGTCTTTTTGGATTTAGCAAGTAAAGTTGCTTCACAATCACGAGCTTTAGGCCTTTGGCATGCCATGAAGTCCGACACATGATGGCATTTGGCATGCCATGAAGTCACATTAGATCAACAAAGGTTCTCAAGTGGTCAATTGGGTCATTAGACCCATCATACTTCTCAACATCCAGTCGCTCAAAACCCTCTGGAAGGGGACTATCATAACTTCTGGCACATACGGGTCCTCCTTCAACACCAATTGTATACGTTTATCTTTCATCTTTTTCACAACCTCCTCAATTTTATGGTTCTTCAGCTATACATAATTTGTTCCAAACCTAGGAGTGGTGGTTGCTCAACATGTCGAGAGTGCACCAGGGGGTGCTTTTGTTGAGCTGCATGTGGTGGATTTGGTGGTTGTTGATTCGGCCCTGGTGTCGAACCCGTTGTCTTGATTTTGTAATAATGCTGATAGAGTAGTAGTCAACTGGGTGCTAAGAGTATTGAACTGATCTCTAGTCACGAAGTCAGGTAGTGGGGGTGTTTGTTGAGTTTATGATTGTGATTCCGCCAGGGGTGGGGGCGTGGTGCCGGCACACCAGAGCTAGTCTTGCCATAACGTTTTGTTCAAGTTTCCCACAGACGGCGCCAATGATGATGCCTATGAAAATGGGATTTCCGGAAGTATTACTTTGAGGATCGAGAGTGTGTCTTCGATACTCCAATAACTTGGAAAAGTGGCAATAAACTCTCCCCGTTGTTCCTCTGGTGTGGGAATTAGCTATTTCTGGAGAGAGAATATCGCAAGTATATAAGCTAGTAAATAGAGAGTCATAACTTAAAACAAAATGCCTTGGAATCATTACCTTTATATAGTTGATCTTGAGGAGGTGACGCAAGGATCTTTGAACATGTGTCATATTCTCGAACATTGGATCTACAGTTAGCCTGCCCTAGTACCTTGAAAATGGAATATTTATACATTCGTCACATTTTCAGACATTGGATCTAGGGCTAACCTTCCTTAGTAATACTATTTCAAATAACAAAGGAATAGCCTCTAATCTACTTTTGTGAACAGAAATCTACCAAGGTTATGCATGATAAGGGTCTTACCTGATCACGTACTCCACTTAGAGGAAGAAGGCATCGGTGGCCGGTGGGATGTGATCCTACCCTACTCGACCTTATGGCTGGATGGTACCTTGTAAGTTGGGTAGGATGAAATAGCATCCTACTCGATCACAAGGCCTTGTAAGTTGGGTAGGATGAAATAGAATCCTACTCGATCACAAGGCCTTGTAGGGTAAAATCCCTCCCTACCTGACCTTGTGGCCGAGTAGGGTGAAATAAGGGATGGTACCTTGTGAATCGGGTGAGAAATAGCATCCTACCCGACCACAATGCATGGTAGGGTAAAATCCTTCCCTAACTGACCTTGTGGCCGAGTAGGGTGAAATAAGGCCAGGTAGGATAGATTTAACACCTACTTGATCGCAAGGACATGTAGGATACTCTTCGTACCTTGCCATGTGGTCGCGTATGGTAAAATCCCTCCTTACCCGACCACAAGGCTGGGTAGAATGTACTAAGCCCCAGTCCCGGACTTTCCATGAGGCAAAAGATGCAGCATGTTAGGGCCCAAAATTCTACTTTTTTAAAAAAAATATTAAAATTTCATGCACAAATCGAGCACATTTTTTTCTAAATTCCAACAGGGCCATTATCTTAATCCTATAGACTAACAAATAAATAGTCATACTCTATCATTATTCATTACCATACTTAATAATTGAGAAACAAGAGAATGAGGCAAAATGACTAAATTCAGCAATTGGCAGACTAGAGAGGTAAGGTTTAATTTTATTTTCTTGAATTTTTTTTAATTCTTGTTTCTATTTGCCTACGATAGAGAAATTGGCGCAAATGGTCCCTAACGTATGACATTAGTGGGCAAATGGTCCCTAACCTTTCATTTTTAGTAGAGTGGTCTCTAACCTATCCATTTAGGTGCACAATTGGTCTTTTTTTACGGATTCGGTTTAAAACATATTCATTTAGGTGTGCAAATGATCCTTCTTATTTTTTTTTTGTCTTTATTGATGAGGTAAAATTATCAAGTCACATTTCTTTTCTTTCTTTCAATTGGCACAAATTTGTCCCTAACATTTATCCTTAATGTGGAAATGGTCCATAACCTTTGTTTTTTGGTGCAACAGTCCCTAACATATATATTTTGGTGCGCAATTGGCCATTATTTTATGAAAAAGATAAAAAAAAAAACCTTAGTTTTAATTAAAGAAAATTACGATTGGATTTATAACCTTTGTTAAATGTATAAATAAGTACGATACATTTATTAAATAATATTTAATTTAGCATATTAAATATATAATTTATCATATTAAATATATCGCTATGGTCGTGTCAATTAAATTTTTCATTAAAGAAAAATATAAAATTATTGCGATTTAGGTATATGTAATTGCTATGTGATCTGAAAAACTTGAATATAAATTAAGTTAAATAAATAATAAAATGAGGTATATAATTTTATGACATTGAACCAATGTTATTATGTTTTATTAACATAAAACTACTAACAAAAGTTAATTTACGTATTATGTGTTCTTTATTTTTGAACGATAAATTAAAATATGGAGAACACAATTTGAGCTCCAATATTTGTAGTTAATAAACGAATAGTTCAATTAAATAAAAATATGAGAAATTGGTGCAAATGGTCCCTAACGTATGCTAATAGTACGCAAATGGTCCCTAATCTTTTATTTTTGATAGAGTAGTCCCTAACCTATCCATTTAAGTGCGCAATTAGTCTTTATTTGATAAAAAAAACAAAAATACCTTTAAATTTAGTTTAAAAAATTACAATTGAATTTCTAACCTTTGCAAAATGTACAAATAAGTCTTATACATTTATTAAACAATATTTAATTTAGTATATTAAATATATCACTATAGTCGTGTCAAATAAATTTTTCATAAGACAAAAATATAAAATTACTGGGTTTTAAGTATATGTAATTGTTATGTGATGTGAAAAATTAGAATAAAAATTAAGTTAAATAAATAACAAAATGACGTATATAATTTTATGACACTGAACCAATCTTATTATATTTTTTTAACATAAAAATACTAACAAAATTAATTTACACATTTTGTGTTCTTTATTTTTGAACGATAATAAAACGATAAATTAAAATATGAAGAATACAATTTAAGTTCTAATATTTGTGGTTAATAAACGAATAGCTCAATGAAATAATAATATTTGATTATTAAGTTTGTGACAAAGTTATTTTTTTTTTATGTTGTAATGATAAAATTAAAGTTTAAATTTTAATAATTATTTAATAATAATAAAATAATTTTAATTAACACATTTCATAATAATTATGATCTTAAATTTTAATTATTTTATAATAGTTCGTAAAATATACAAAATAATTTAGTATATTATCAATTTGTTAGTTTCTTTTAATTTTTTTTTAAAAATAAAAGTATCGGATCCATTTGTATTTTTTACAAAGGTTAGGAATCCAATTTTTAAAAATAAATAAATAAAAATAAGGGCATGTTTGTCTTTTTATCAAATAAAGACCAATTGCGCAACTAAATAGATAGGTTAGAGACCACTCCACCAAAAATAAAAGGTTAGGGACCATTTGCACCAATTTTTCTAAAAATATTTGAGTATCAAGTTTATGACAAAGTTATTTTTCTTTTTATGTTGTAACCATAAAATTAATGTTTGAATTTTAAATAATATGATTACTTAATAATAATAAAATAATTTTAATTAGCACATTTGTTAATAATTATGAGCTTAAATTTTAGTTATTTTATAATAGATCATAAAATATACAAAATAATTTAGAATATTATCAATTTGATAGTTTCTTTTAATTTTTTATAAAAAAAATTAAAGTATCGAACCCATTTTCACTTTTTGCAAATGCTAGGAATCCAATTGAATTTTTTTAAAATTAAAACTAGGGATATTTTTGTCTTTTTCATCAAATAAGGATCAATTATGTACCAAAATATATAGGTTAGGGACTATTGTGCCAAAAAAATAAAGATTATGGACCATTTCCACACTAAGAGTAAAGGTTATGGACCATTTACACCAATTAAAAGAAAAAAAAGAAATGTAACTTGACAATTTTACCTTACCAATAAAGACAAAAAGATGAGACGGATCATTTACGCCCCTAAATGGATAGGTTTTAAACGAAATCCGTAAAAAATGATCAATTACGCACCTAAATAGATAGGTTATAGACCACTTCACAAAAAATGAAAAGTTATGGATCATTTGCGCACTAATGTCATACATTATGGACCATTTGCGCCAATTTCTCCCTATAATATTAATGCAAATATGTAGTTTGTATTTATTAGATTATTTTGCAAGTTAGGATTAGATTTTATTTACTTGAATTTATTTATTTATTTACTAAAATTTTGGTTCTATTTTTGCTTACAATATTAATGAGATTTATCTCCGATTAACTATGTCACAATAAAGATTAGAACATTTTTAATCTTATTATTTGATTAAAATATAAATATTTTGGATATTACATTTTATTTACTGATTTATTGTTGGGTTTGAGTTTATAAATTTTATACGGAAAACTCTTATGAAAAAAATAAAAATTGAATGCACCCTACAATATAAGGGCCTAAATTAATAGTTTGTCTGATGTCTGAAAAATTCAAAGTCCGGCACTGTTAAGCCCCACAGGGCTTGGTGGTCGGGTATTACCTGACTACCTATTTTATTGACAAGTGCTTAATTGGGTCTATGTCGGACGAGATAGATGAAGATGCCTTTTGGTATGAATTTTTTTATTTCTTGTCGCGATAGTATCAATGATAATAAAATTGACGACATTATATAAAATTTTCAAAATATAAAATCTAAAAACAATTTTAATGTATTTATAAACTATGATATTTTTAATATTTTGCGTAATTACATTGTATTAAAATTTTTATTTTTAGTTAAATTCGTCCCCATAGAATAAAATAAATCAATTAAAGGACTTTCTATCAGTTGCCTGCGCTGTGAGGGAATTAATCTAAAAATTGCATGAATCCTGATGGAATTAATTGTGTGCATACTTAAATTTGGTTTGGAAACTTGTACTTCAATTCCCGTCAATTTCGTTCAAATGTCTCAATTACGATTAGAGCTGGCAAATGGATCGGTTGGACTGGACCGGACCGCCAGAGCAGGACCACACTTGAAACTCGACTGGGTTAGCCCATTCCAATTTTATGCAGGCCAAAAATATGCTGGCCCAGCCCAACTCATCAACCCAACTCGGTTTTAATTTTATTTATTTTCATTTTTTTAAAATAAATTTTTTATACAATCTAATACATTGCATCAAATACAATCTTAGATAAACTTATACAATATATATTTCAAAATTTTTAAAGAGATTAATTTATAAATTTTGGACTCTCATGTATTATTCAATAGATAAACATCAATTTTCTTTCAAAATAATAATATTTTTTTGGTTAATTGTAAACTATTTCTTGACACTATTTTTTTTAAATGAAAATAGTACAAGCATACTAGTCTTATTGCTTTGAGATATAAGCATGTTTGGCTTAAATTAAAAAGTTTACTTATAAGTAAATTTAAAATAAATAATTTATTTATCATACCAAACATAATTTGGATTGAAGCTTGAATTAAACTAAATTTTAATTAAATCTAAACAATTTTATGTTGGAGCTTGGGATTTTTGGACTAATGCTTCAAAAAAAAAGACAATTTAAGTTGGAGATTTGGGCTTAGGGCTATTTTAGATTGATATTATTTGGATTATGTATTGGGGCTATTCACAAAATAAATTATTAGGAAAAAAATATTATTATTTGCTGGCTAGTTGGGCCGGGCCGGGCCCGATTTTGTTTGGGTCAGGGCCAGCCCAACCTAAAATCTGGGTTATATGGGCCGGCCCGCAAGCCGGGACGATTTTGCCACCTCTAATTACGATGTATAATTATATAGGCAAATTTCATCTGCAGTCCTTGAACTTTTAGCAAAATTTAATTGGGTCATTAAACTTTGATTTGTCTCGATTTGGCAATTGAATCTCATTTTAGTTTCAAATTGTGTCCAAGGAAAATTTCATCATTACGTCATCTACCGTCTCTCAAATTGAAAAAAATTGCTCAATTGACAGTTATACCACAATGAATGGTCTGTTGGTAAAAAGAGGTTTTAAAAGATTTTTTTTATTACTGCAAGTTCAAACTAAAAATAATAAAATGACTTACTTGAAAATGGGAACTCAAATAAATTAGATCGATGCAAGAGTTTGACTCTGTCTTTAAAACGTATTTTCTCTGCACAGGTGCCTACGATCGAATGACAATCTTTTTCCAAGATACAACGATCTCTTCTTGTTATAACAGCACTCCAAACAACAAAAAACAACGAATCAGAACTTGTTTTGTACTCTTTTTATAAATGCAGGGTCCGAATTCAAAATGTTATAAAGTGCATGGCAAAATATAGAAGACGAAAAAGATGAAGTGTAAATTCTGCACGAAAGTGGATTCTATTATAATAAGTCAAAATTTGTAACGACATTACCTCATACAATATTTAAATCTGTCTCTGATACCACTATAGTTAGTGTCACGCTCTAATTTCAGGCACGCGCTCCAAAATAGTATTTCCTTTCTATTTTCGAATATATAATCAAATTTTAGCTTCTATAAATATAATTTATTAAAACCAATAATAAAATTAAATCTAGACAGTGAAAGGAAAATGTAATATCCATCATCTTGACATATCTGGTAAAAAAACATTTTCTTTACAATTGGCACTGACGCCGCTAAGTATTTACAATATAAAAAAGAACGAAAGAATATATGTCAATTCCAAGGAATTGAAGAGAATCGGTGGTGGGGTGGTAGCCAGACTATTTTCAAACCTATTTTATACATACATTTACACTACCTACCGATCTACTATATACAAACTAAAACAGTAAACAAAGGAAAAATCATTCGACCTCCCCTCATCATGTGGATAAAGTGGCGAATAAAAGAGTAATAAACTTCTATTATATTGTAGGTATAGTCCGAGACATCTATTTACGTCTCTAATTCTTCTTTTCCATATAACAATGTATAGAACCTGGTGCAATGCTGTCTAATCCAAATGACGCGTGTAGCGTACCATCTATAGAAATCTTGGTACTTCTAGTAATGCGCATCTCTTCAGTATATCTCATTGGCATATACCGTTCAAAATACGATATATGAACAACAATGTTTAGTAAATATAATGATATGTTAATGTCTAATGAAATGTCAATCACATATGGATCCAAATTCCACATTATAGTGTACCGTATCAGCTCAATAACAGTCTGGCCAATAATAAGTGCGAACTATCTACTGATGCCTATACGTTCGTCATGGTCTCATACACGACTCAAGAGGCTATACCGATAGGAATATACTAATTAGGTCTAGCCTAGTGTATACGGTGCTTGACATGTCGCTATGCAGTCCCTAGGCCACCAAGGGACCTAGACATCGCCTAAATATCTCGGCTCCAGACTTCCAACACCCGTTCTTCAGCCGTCCTTAATGACCGTCGATGGCATCAAACAAGTGTATATATCCGGAGCGAAATTAAGTATGGTACACTAAACTGGATTTACACTTATCACAAAATCAATGTGCTCAATATGAATGTCATTGCATATATCTCAGGTTAGGGAGATCGACCGGCTCCTATCAAACATCATAAAAGATCACCAAGTTTTACAAAAATAACATATAATCACCACATACTATCATTAACAAATATCTTGTGTATGATAGTATTATGTATTGTAGTTGAAATTATCACACTTATTTTAACTGTTGGTTACGGTGTTTGGATCTGTTTTAAAAAATATAATTCTTTGTTAGTTATTCTCAACATAACTTATTTTGACTCATAACCCTCAACCAAGGTCAACAGGAGTTTAACGACTCAAAAACGGGGCCCGCTGTTGGCCCAAAAAAGATAAATGGGAGTGGGAGTGGGAGTGGGAGTGGGAGTGGGATGGAGAAAGAGAGACCGGACTAACAGGGCTAGAAAGGGGGGTCAACCTTTGAGGGGGGAAGGGTCGACTCTTGGAGGGGGGAAGGGTCGGCCAGTTCGGTAAACTGTGCACGGGTGGTATTTTACAGCTCGAGGTCATTTTCTATTATTTTATAAAATAAAAAATGCTTAAAAGGGATAAAAGTACATTTTTCTGAAGAATGAGCTATCTTCTGAATTTTTCAAAATGAATTGAGGCCTCTCCTATTTATAAAAGGGACCAGGGGCTTGACCGCAATAATTTATTTTCAGTAACTATATTTTGACCTAGAGTAAAAGTTGTAATTATAATTTCATTTCTTCTTGACTAAAAAACCATTATTTTTTTTTTAAAAAAAAAATCTTTCCAATAAAATCTCTAAAAATTTCCCAGAATGCTCCTAAAAATTCCTAAACAAATCTGGGACGTTACAAAAGTTGTCTGAAAAGACACAACTAAAAAAAATGTCATGTCTAAAAAGACATGTCCATTATGGACAGTTTTTATCTTGAACAGACATGTATGTACTAAACTATGATGGTGGGGAAAATTCGACCCAACTCGACCGAGTTGGGTCGATTTTTTCATTTAATTGGGTTGGGTTCTAGTACCAACATAGTTGTCGAGTTGGGTCGGGATGGGTCGAGTCGAGTCGGGTTGGGTCGGGTTCCGGGTTAGGTTCAAAACCTGTCCAAACCCGACCCGACCCGACCCGACCCGACCCGACCCACCTACTAAAACATTAAAAAAATGACATTAAACATCAATTGTCCAATTGAAATCAGATCCCAACCTAATCCTTGTCTTAGTGTTCTCTCTCGCCCTGTCTCAGTGTTCTCTCTCGGGCAATAAATTCACCTCCACATTTCGGCCATCTTTGCCGTGTAGATAGGCAATATCGCTGGAATGGGGATTCATGAAAAATCCTTAAAACTCATCAACCTCTTGTTCACGAGCTTCTGGAATAGGAATAAACTTTGTAGAAGCTGAGGGTGAAACCAATGGCTCGTCATCATCATAGGCCTTCGTTTCTTGTTGGGTGATTTTTGGAGATTTTTCTGCTTGTACCTTTTTACTCATTTTTCCATCAAATTATGTTTTCTGTTCAAGTTTATGGATGGCAAGCAAAGGGACATCTTTCCAGATGTTGTTGCAAATAGGGAAAATGAGAGAGTTTTGAATTCTGATATGAGTAGCTATGCAATGAAAATGAAAAGTATGGGAGCATTCTGCTGTGTATATTGCCATGCCTTAGCTCAGTTTTCTTCTTTAGCGAATGGGGCCAAAAAATTGACAAAATCATTATTTGGGTCCAGGCCCAAACTGCCAACCCAACTCAACCCGACCCAAGCTTGGTCAGGTCGAGTTCCAACCCGTTGTCGGGTTGGGTTGGGTTTTACTTTTCTCAAACTGAAAGTGTTGAGTTGGTCCAAAACTAACCCAACTCACGCCCACCCTTACTAAACAAACATATTTGTCTAGAAAGACACGTATCACAATATAGAACAATATAGAAGGTCGAAAATAAATTAATAAATAAACTAAATTATTTATTTTATTTGACCCGAACACAGACCCACGACCCATACCCAAACCGGCAAGCGGGCGGCACGCAAGTACGTGGGGCAAAGCCAAATAGGGGTGCCCCTTGGGGTCCAAACCCGAGCCTCAAAATAAAGATATTTAAATAAATCACAATTTTATTATTTCTCCAATATAGGACAAAGTTAAATTTTCTCTCTTTATTTTCCGAACTCATTTTGTCCAATTTCAAAACCTTACTTTTGGCTTGAATTTCTTATTCATTCATAAATATTTTTGAACAACCAAATATACTACGAATATCTACTCATGAAGTAGAACGTGTTCGATTATTCTCTCACTTAAAATAATTTGTGGGATCCACTTTAATATTTGGTCAAAGATTGGTAAAACCCATCTTTCAAAACATGTTTCCAACACATTCTACATAATAATTGTGCGGCATGCTAATTTATTACTAACTCGCGTTGTAAAAGAGTTAAAAAAAAAACACGCTTTTTAACCTTCTAATTTAAAAACGTTGCTATAGCCCTCGTTTTACTATTTTCGTGCAATTATGTAGAAGATGAGTTACGTATGCTTGCCAGCTAAGCGTTTTGTGTTAGTTTGGGGTATATAAATATCAATAGCCGTTGTATTTTCAACATGTTGAACTTCAAAACAATTCTGAATAGTAATTGTATTTTCAAAGTTGTTTCCCAATAACCATTGTATTTATGACGTTGTTTTCCATCCATCACTCCAAAATGTTTAAAACATTAAGGGTTAATTATATGATTGGTAACTAAACTATACGACGTAATTACTACTTAATAACTAAAATTTGAAACGCATCTCATTTGTCACTGAACATTCATGCATATTACTCATCCATCACTAGGTTGGATTTTTTCTTCCCTTTGATAGAATTGCCCATGTGGCACAAGGTAGTCTGATCTTGTACAAATTGAATGTTAAATATACCCACATCAGCTAACTTAATTAAAAAAAATGACATCTTCATCAATGAAGTAGAGACATCTTTATAAAAATAACATACTCATTCTATATAACAGCCACTCCCTCCCCAAAACTACCACTCTCCCAATGCACACATAATGGCAAAAGAAGGTGCAACAATGGCCTCAACTCTCTCAAGTTCTCCCACTACCACCCCACTTCCATTCTTCAATTTCCCTATATTCCTCAGCAACTACCAACCCTTTACACCCCACCCAAACCGCACGTCTCACCTCCAATATTGGAAGTTGAAGATCGAGATTTTTTGTTCTTAATGACTCCGAGATATCAGATATGGATTGGATTGAGGTTTCAAGATTCTTTATTTTCTCAAATGGGGTTTCGATTTGAAGGATTTTTTGGGTGGATTTTAAATAGAGTTTTGGTGTAATTGAATTGGGAGATGAATTGAAAATTTGATTTAGGGTAAAAAAAAAGTTATGGGAAATGATGGCATTTGGGTTCTGATTGGTATCCATTGATTAGGGGAGTTGTGTTTCTTCGAAGTTTGTGTTGTTTCCATGAATGAATGAAAAAACATGGTCAATTATCAATCATAGATGGTGGTGGTGGTTACTTCTTGATGGTCTTTTGTGGTGGGTGGTGGAGCTGACGGTAGTGGATGGGGGAGTTGGGACATTGGAGAATGGTGGACAGGTGCATGGGGGTGTTTGAAGAAGATGAATACATTTCTAAAGTCGTGTTTCATTATTAAAGACATGGCTTTAAACCAGCTCAAAGTGGTGTTTTGCTAATTTGGCATAATTTAACAAAACTGTAACATATATATTTGTAGACTAATTGAATTGGTTTACGTAACTTTTCAATTTTATGGAATGCAATGTACGAAATCTTTGATGTATACAATTTAGTTAATGTGTACAATGTATTATATCTTTATATACAACATATGAAGTCTTCTATTGAGATTTGTATAGTAATTTGGATTTAATAACACATATACGTCAATTGAACTGGTTTACGAAGTCCAATTCCATAGAATTTGTTAGTTTTAAACTTAAGTAACAAACAACCTAAAAATAGGGTTGAATAGGTTGTTACTGAATTTAATTGAAAACTGTAAAAAAAAAAATTTTAAAAAAACACAAAGTTCACTCTAATGTTCTGATATTGATGAAAGTTTGTTCTAATGTTCTTATATCAAATTATCGCTCTAAACGTTTCGCAGTCCAAAATAGTTAACATATAAGATGATTAAAGCATTGATTAACATTGGATATAGCGTGGTAAATTCTAAGAAAAACATCCACGGGCCCCCATGTAATGGGTAAATAAATTCACTATTTTAGAACATGTTACACACGTCTCAACTTTTTGAAATTACAATTTTAGACACAATCTAAATCTTTATCACCAATTTACAAAAAGTAAAAACTTAGTTAAGAACAACAATAAAGCTTCCATATTTTATATCTTCTTTAACTAGTCAAGGAATGCAATCAAGTACTTCGGTGTTGATCTTGGTCCATTCCACGAGTGTACCCGAATTGACTCCGCAAATCATAATAAGTACCCAGTCTTTATCTTGCCGCTGAAATGCCGTTCTCTCTCACAATAGATTTCTATGACACTCAGTTTCTCAAAGCCGTTCACAAAAATAGAATTTTTGATCGGACTAGGACTTTTGAATGTTTCTTTAGAACGCACAACTCATTTATGATTTCCTCTTAAATGCTTGAGTATCTCTGGTTTCAAAGTCCATGAAATTTTTGGAATACCACCTGTCTTATTTATAGCAAAAGAAGTTTATCTAAACTTAATGACTTAGTATTTATCTTATACAGAGATAAGACAGAATAAGTCTTTAAGTTTAAATAAGCTTTACAAAAAATAAGGTAAGATATATCACAAAAATATGAAAATAAATTCAGTTAGATATTTTCATTTAAGTAGATAAATAGAAAGATAATATTTCAATATGTTGTCTACTTAGAAACCTAGAATATCTAAAACTGATAAATAGATTGTGATAAGTATAGCATTAAGATTTCCAATCAACTACTAGTTAATGATTGATACCTAATTGGCTCACATCAATAAATAAAATATAATTAAGTATGTCAACAAAAATCGGATTCTCCAACAGAATTCAATGTATGTAGTATTTAATGTGTACAACTACACAACATATAATTGTCTTATATTAGTGTATAAAATGTAGGGTCTTGCTCTTCTACCCACTTATCCTACTCAATAATAATGTCCACGCTGAGGTGGTATCATATGATTGGTAAAAATAATGAGTGTGAGACTATGAATTACCAATCATGTGATGTCACATCAGCGTGGACATTATAAGTGGATATGATAATTGGATAGGAGATCAAGACATTTTATGAAATCTTTATTATTTACAATGTATGAAGTCTTTCATTGATATTGAAAGGTCATATAAGCCTATAAATTACATTAGAGTAATTCATGTACAACAAGTGAAAGTAGGCATGGCAATGGGCCGAGCCGGCTCGACTTGGCCCATTCAAAACGAGCTCGGCTCATCTAGTCCCCAAAACGTGGGCTCGGTTCGGCCCACGAGCTCATGGACCGAATGAGCCGAGCTGAGCTCGGCCTTGATTCTTTTATTTTTATATAATATATAAAAAAAAGAAAGAAAATATCAGAAATGCTTCGATTGAATTGAATATATAATAGATTGAGAAATTAAAGTGTGAAAAAAATGAGTTTAGAATGGAGTATTTATAGAAAAATAATTGAATTTTTTTTTTAAAAAAAATAAAAATATGACCGTTAGCACGAGCCACGAGCTGAGCGGCTCGTGCCTTTTAGCTTGTGGGCACAAGCCCACGAGCCGAGCTCACGAGCCGGCTCATGGGCACTGTCCACGAGTCCAAAATTAGCTCAGCTCGTATTTTGCCAAGCCGAACAAGCTCGATCCTTTTTTTTTGGAGCTCAGCCCGAGCTCGTGCTCGTCTCTAGACGAGCCCGAGCTCAAGCTGGACCGAGCTTTTATGAGCTAAGCCGGCGAGCCTACGAACTTTTTTGCCACCCCTAAGTGAAAGAAAACAAAAATCCTTTTATAATCTTTGGTGTTGTTATTAGACTGTCTTATATAATTTTTCTCAATTTTTTAAAATTTATATTTTCTAAGATAATTCATGCATTCTTGTTGAATAATAGAAAGAGGGAATTGGTCAAACTACCACATTTCATATGTATATGTATTTTGAAATATGTCTATTTTTTATAGGGTAACTATATTCACACAATATTTTTTATTTTTTGCACCACATTTTAATTACATTTAACATTTTTAATCTATGAATATTATAGTACTCATGTCCCCAACTTTTTTTTATCACATTTTTATCTTCAATTTTTCATTAATTAGCACATCTTGTGTTTGATAACTATTTTCATCTAAAATATTTGTTGATAATTCGTAAAAAAACTTATTTGTCCGTCAAATTTTTTTTTTTTTAAAAATAGATACAAAAGTACGATAAAATATTTTTTTTATTTTAAAGCACGTAAAAAAAATATCTCGACATAAACCATCATTAATGATGAAATTTGCTAATTAATGAAAGTTGAAGATAAGAATTCGATGACAAAAAGTTAAAAACATAATTGCAACAATGAACAAAAGTTGAGGATCTTAAGTACAATTAAAACGTGGTGCGATTATAACAAATTGTAGTGTGAATATAACCACCATTTTTTACAACATTTAACAAATTGACCAAATTTTAAAAATTTGGACAAAATTACCCATATATGATCAAATGAATATCTATTATATTCATTTTCTTATCTTCTCACTCTCAATCTTTCTCTCTCTATCTTAAACACTCTATTTCCTCACTTCCTCCACAATTGTTGTTGTCCCTAAGCTCCATTTTCCACTCTTTTGTTATTTTTTTGGCTGAATTCTCTCTTTATTATCACTGATTCAAATACATTGTCAGATTTGTCACTGAATTTTTAGCCATTGAAGAAGTCGATCGATTTGAAATTTTTGAAGTCAGTTATTTATTAAAAATTGAGAAAATTAGTGTATTTTTGCTGTAGATCATATGAAACTTCAATTTGATATATTATATCTCTATTTCTTGCTTATATATTTTATGTTGTTGGATAATTTTTTGTCTATTTAGTTTGTATATTAGTGGATTATATTAGATACTGAGTTTAATTAATAATTTTTGTCGATCTAATTTATTGGTATATTTTATTGTCAATGTACATAGAATAAAATTGATTAGATTTGGTTGAAAACGAGCAGAAAAATAAGTGCAAAATAGTGGACATGAAATTTATCTCTTTGTTGACAATATGAACAACCATTTTATCGATTAACAAAATTGACATTAATTTGTATCAATTTTTAATGGACACCAAATTATTGTTCATTTTATTAATATAAAAATAGACACCAAATTAGTGTCATTTTATTATCGGCAAATGAGCACCAATTTGGTGCCCATTAATTGGTGCTCATTAAATGGGCACCAAATTGGTGCTCATCAACAAATGAGTGGCACCAATTTGGTGCCCGTTTAAATGGGCACCAAATTGGTGTCCAGCCATCGACAAATCGGAATGGGCACCAAGTTTGGTGTCTAGTCATCAACAAATTTATTTTATATCAACAAATTTAATATTATTTTTATATGGACAAAATAATGAAAATAATGGTATGTCCACAACAAAATAGACTACTAATTTGTGTCTATTTTGTGTGTGTCCATTTTGTCGACATCATCGACAAAAATGGACAAGATTGGTGGACATCGAAAAATTTGTTAACATCGACATTATTTTGTCGATGTCCACAATATTTGCTCTGAGATAAAAGTTTTTTATTTTTATATTTAGTTCAAATTACAATTCAGTAATTAAAAGTTAAAATTAAATAAGTGTTTCAAGTGATATGAATTTGTGTATATCATCGTACTAAAAAAATTCAAATCTCGATTTTTCAGATTCATCTCTCGATTTTCTTTAGTAAAAATTTCAATTGTCTACTTTTTTTTTACTGATGATATCTTTTCTTATAAGTTATTGTATAACTGTCAATTACCGTTAAATTTTAACTGCACAAAAAATGATAATTTTTACAACAAAATATATTTAAAATTTTACATCAAAAAATGACATATTTGTAAATATTATCAAAAAATGTTATATTTGAAATCCACATTTGGTATATTTCAAAATTCCACTAATAAAAACATGTGACAAAAGACATTAAAGAATGAGAATGCCAAAGAAAAGCAATTTACCAAGTACTCATGCACAAGGACTATTGAAGAATAGTTTCACATATTCAATATGTGAATTGGAATTGAAAAAAATGAAAAGAAAAGAAAGGTTTCCAATAGCTTTTAGGAAAATGCTACTTGTACACTCAAAACTTACACACTCACTTACACTCTCACATGTGTCAAGTAATGATTGTGTCACTTTATTTATTTGATCAAATAAATAATGATTTGAACAAACTAGTATTTGACACATGTAAGTGTGTAAAAGAGGGTGTAAGTGAGTGTGTACAACTAGTATGATCCATTAGAATTAATAAATTTTACATCGATTAAATACTAAAATATTAATCAATATATAAGAATTTGGGCTATTCCTCTTAGGATTTGTTTGATTTTAATTAAAATTTTGCTAAAAATCTGAAATCAAAGTTAACAATTAATTTTAATTACACATTTAATCAACTTTTACAAAAAAAAAAAAAAAAAAAAAAATCTAATTTTAATTAAAATTAAACACACTCTTAATAAGATTGACATTTTAAGATGAAACCCCAAGTTTTAATATGGTATCGTTATAGCCTATTACGCTCCAACGAGTAATTCGATTTGTTTAAGACTAAAAACTAAGCATATGAATTCCAAGATTGGTGCTCTTAGACGAGCCACCATCTTGTGAGGTAAGTTAAATGATAAATTCTATATCGATTAAATATCGAAATATTAACCACTATATAAGAACTTGTGCTACTCTTTTTAATAAGGCTGGCCTTTTAAAATAAAATTATAAGTCTTAATTTTACTTTCACTTCCTATCTAATTTTAGTAACTAGCGGATGCAAACTTTTATTTATTTATTTATTTTGTAGATGGTATTATGTGATGCTCGCTTGTGAATTGGAAAAAGCTACTATAGTTGGTTAATTTGTTTGACCCGATATTGATGTATTACTCGATAGGTTTTGTATAAAAATATAGTGGAAAATTTGTGAAATACACCAAATAATTTATAATTTAATTTTTCAATGAACTGTAGGGGAATGGTTTATTTAACATAATTTTTAATCACTTCGTAGAAATACCAATTATATGTTATCGAAGTACTCAATTTATGAATATTGAAATATTTGTTATTTCACTAATCTTTCAATAACGAGGAAATAACATTTTTACATGAAAATTCTAAAAACTAGTATATGTATGTGTTAGTCTTAACATTTTAGTTATCAGATTTAATTTAGAGTACGTTTTTGTTGTATTTGTAAACTTCACGTTTCCTTTCTTTCTTATTTACTTTGTTTCGTTTTTATCCAAGAAAGACGTACAAAATGCAATTTATTTGGCATCTTGCAAACTTTACTCTTTAACAAAGGCAATAAATACAAAGTGCAATCCTTTTAAAATAGTCTACAATAAACTCTAAAATGCAATATTCGTCAATTCTAAATCCAACAATACTCTCTCTCTACTTTAGCTTACTCAATTTCTAAATTACGAGGACATCGTCAAATAAAATAATTTTAAAAATTTTCAACCAAATCTAATCCAATTGAAGGTTAGGAATGACAACATGTTGGAGTATGGCTTTGGTGACCCTTACCTTCTTCATTCTATTGTAGATTTTTGAGAGGCGAGACGGAGATTAAAATGTTATCACTTACTATTTCGTTTAATTAATTATTGTTGGGATTTTTGTGATCACAAATAAACTCGTGGTAGTGATGATTAATAGGACCCGTTATATCTTATAGGCTTTAAGCCCAGGATTGAATAATAATTATATAGTCCACTCCACAATATGTCAACCCAAATTAATGAAGAACGTGTGTGGGTCACTTGGATGTTTTAATGTACATTTGAGTCGTTACTCAGTGGCCCAGTGTGTATGACCCAGTTTAAAGTAGAAGGCTAAGTATACTATACATATATATAAGTCTTGGTTTTGGGAAGAATATCACACAGCAATAAACCATCGTTATTATCACATGTGAATCTGTAGCCAAAGCCAAACCAGAAAAAGCTTCAGCCATTGTTATTGATATTTTCTTAGTGAAAATTGCAGTCCACTGTTGTTGATTTTAATCCCACAAGTGGACGGATCGTTACAAGTAATAAAATAAGAAGTAGAGTGTCGAACCCACGAGAACTAGCTACCAATTAACCTATTAATTTATAATTCGAGTTTTAACAATAAAAGAACACAGATTTGTTTTGTGATTTTAATTCTAAAATTATTCTACTTATGTTAAATTAAAACTAATTATCTTGCAATCAAAAGAAATTTTTAATAATGTATTCGAATTGTATTAACACTAGGATTTGCTAATTCACCTACAATTTCCTTAATCAATTATCCGTTAATCGCTTTAACTTATAATTACCTTAGATTTAAAATCGGTGATCTTATAATAATCAAAAGCTTCTCTCGATCGTCGATTAATTCTATATTGATATGCGAACCTAATTATCTCTAATTAAATTTCGAACATAAAAATATGCATTTAATTTACAACAACACCTAACTGGATTTCACAAAGTATAATAGTAATTTTTATCTATTATTGGACTTTATGTTATTCAATACCATGTACGTAGTCTATATTGAATCTCTCGACTTTAATATAGATCACAAAATATTATAATGGTGATCAAGCATTAAACATTAGAAAAAACGAATAAAGAATAATCAATCCACAAGCAATTAATTACTAAAACGAAAAACTTCTAATTAATTAAAAATACGAGGTTTCATCGTTCATCCTAGCAATAAAAGATTTAGCCGGACATGATTCTTATGAATATAGCGATATTAATAAAAGAATTCATGAACCGAAAGAAAAATGAGAAGAATAGATACAACCCTTAATCTTGAATTAATCCAAGATCTCCAATTGCACCGATGAATGTTGTCCAAGAATTCTTCTTTTCCTAGCTCTTAATCTCTATCTTTCTTCAATTGCGTAACCCCTCCAAAAGACCAAGAATAAGTCTATTTATAGTCCTTGGAAAGTCTTCAAAATTGTGTCTTAAAAGAGTCCTAATCCTACTTAACTTTAGAAAGCCGTATTTAAAATTTTCCTTCAGCGTAGGTCGCGCATAGGTCACACAATGTATTTTGCTACCTAGGTGCAACCTCCACTAAGTTTTTACTACCGCACCTAGTTCGCACCACCTAGGTGTGACATTTGTTTTGTTTGTTCCTCGATTTGGCTTCTGATGTACGGTTTTGATCTTTTTTTCTTTAAATCTTCTCAATTCAATCCAAATGCATTCTAATTGGTCCCAACCCTTCTAAAGTCTTCCAAAGTGGCCTTCCAACTATTTGAAATTGTGCAAAGTAGTACCTAAACTTTTAGAAATCTGATTTTTTGCTTCCGAAACTTTTGAATTTACCACAGTAAGAGTCAATTAAACTTCAAACTCTTCTTTTTTGCTCCAAACTCATCCAGATTGGGTTTTGTACCTACGTATACAATAATTAAACTTATTTAAATAGAAATATACTCATATAGTGAATATATAATAAGTTTACAAGTATAAACAAGCGTATAAAATACACTTATCAAACACTCCCAAGCTTAAACTCTTGTTCGTCCCGAGCAAGATTATCTACTCAAAACACACAATAAAATAAAATAGGAAAAACTAAAAATAGATTCGTTAGATAGCAGTATTCGCCTCAGAATTTAAAACTGTTCAACCAATTCATGAAAAACTTATAAATAATGCTACCAAAATTAATTTTTAACTTATCCAATGTTTGACCGGTGTGTGTGTGTGTGTGCACAGTCACACACATTGTCATGAAGCTCTAAGTTGATTCTTTCCCAACTTTAAATGGTCAAATGTTTTCTCTCCCTCTCGTGAGATGCATCTCCAAACTTGATTTTTTTTTAAAAAAAAATCTCTCACCCGGGGTGTTAATTCTAAGATTGCTCCCAAATCACTCATTATTTTTTTGCTTAAGTTTGGTTGGGTTTAACCAATAAAAGCAATTACTTAGATCTATGATGATTCTCCTTAGATTTAAGTGCTCCGACCTTCAGGCTTCCACTAGGCAATTCAAACCCGTTAGTTGTCTAAATCCTCATGTTCACTCCGCAAAGGACCCTTTTTGCTGTCTTTGCAAATAATTTTTTTTAAAATCTTATGTGTAAACCTCAGTCCCTTAAACTTTTTAGATGACTCTTGTAACGAGTTTTAGACCGATGACTCCTAGATTTTACAAACCTTAGGGCACCGGATTTTTAGAACCTACGGGCTTTATCACTCGAGTCAAAAAGGCTATGAACAAAGGTATAAGATAGAGCCAATGCCAAGTTTATGTGTAAACCTCAATCCCTTAAGCTTTCTAGATGACCCTTGTAACGAGCTTTAGGCCGATGGCTCCTAGATTTTACAAACCTTAGGGCACCGAGTTTTTAGAACTCCTACGTACTTTATCACTCGAGTCAAAAAAGCTACGAACAAAGGTATAAAATAGAGTCAGTGCCAAGTCATTTGCATGCAAGATTTTATATGTGAGGTCTAGAATTCTAACATCCAGTCATCACCTAGCTTCATTTTGTTAGCCATAACACTTCACACAATATTTAACATGCATGGAATCAACAAATATCAAAATAATCACTCTCACAAGCTCTACCATTCCCAAACAATCTCACACATGGTCATATGATATTTTTTATTTATGTGGTATATCATATATGTGACTATGTGCTCATGGTATTTAAGTCTTACATGAATAATTAATTACATGATAAGCATATGTAGCATCACTTAATCACCAATCATGAATTGATTACACTTTTCAATATAAATTTCATCATCATAAGCCAGCAAGGCTATCCAATATCACACAAGCATGCACTAAATTTTTATTTATTTATATATTTTTTTGTTTATTTAATTTCTTTTTTTAAACAATAGATTCCAAATAGATTAAACTTAAAAGAATCGATAAGCAGATAATATTATATCACACCCAATCATTCAAAATAAAAGCAACACACAGAAACAGAGTACACCCCCAACTTAGACACTACATTGTCTCAATGTAAATAAAAGAAATAAAGGAGAAAAATTTACTATACTTTCCGTAGAGGCGTGGTGAACTTTGACTGCTTTCTGCTCACAAATCATCTAGAGGTGGTGAAAGAACATGTAGAATTTGGGACAAACGAAATCCGATTATTACAGCATAAACTTCATGCTGTCCATGAAAAGTCTGGAAAAGAGTTATGATGATTATGTTTCCTCGTTACCTTAAATATTGGTAAAGCCTACTTTAAGTCCTAAAAGCATAAAAACGTGCAAAACATCAAATGAAATCCTAAAACTTAAATGATACGGAAATTGAAATAAAAGGGTAGAAAATAGGTTGCCCCCATTAAGCGCTTGTTTACAGTCTTTAGCTCGACTTTGTCGTGGTGATCACTCAAGACACTTTGAATAGATTCTTAGAAGACTTGATTTGATTACATCAATTGTCTTTGCACCATTGTTTGTTTACCTTCTAGAGCTTTATTTTTCTCCTATCATATTCATACGACTCTATTTTGCCACCCTGCTCGAACTCAACTATGAAAACTTCAGCTTCTTCATAAGCTTTTCTCACAAAATTGATTTTAGAAGACAGATGGGATTTCTATTTCTCCACATATTCTTCTTCTCTAATTGGTGTATTTTGATGTTAGGTGACAGCTCTATCATTTATACTCCCGGCCTTTTAGTTAATGACATCAATCTAGAAACAAGAATCTGAAGAGCTCAGAAATTTAGTTGCTGTAAACATATTAAATGTAATATGCTCATCATTCAACCTCAGCATTAGTTCCCATGTTTGCACATCAATCAATGCCCGATAAGTAGCCAAGAAAGGTTGACCCAAAATGAGTGGTACATCACTGTCTTCGCACATATCCAAAATAATAAAATCAACAGGAAATATGAACTTATCCACTTTCACCAATATGTCTTCAACTATTCCCCTTGGTTATTTGATGGATCTATCGGCAAGCTGCAATGATACTATTGTTGGCTTTGCTTCTCCCAAACCGAGTTGCTTAAAAATAGAATAAGACATTAAATTCACACTAGTACCTAAATCACATAGCGCTTTGTCAAAAAATAAACTACATAGAGTGCAAGGAATAGTAAAACTCATTGGATCTTTTAGTTTTGGTGGTCGCTTGTTTTGTAATATGGTGCTGTATTCCGCAGTCAGCATCATAGTTTCATGCTCCTCTAACTTTCTCTTATTTGAAAGGATTTCCTTCATGAATTTAGCATAGCTAGGCATTTGAGCTAAATCATGGACGAATGGTATGTTTATTTGGAGTTTCTTGAATACTTCGAGAAATTTCTCGAATTGCTTGTCTAGCTTATATTTTTCCAACCTTTGAGAGAATGTAATTGGAGAGATATAAGTAGGTGGTGGAATATAATCTGGTGGAGAGTTCTCTTTTTCTTGTTCAACTGCTTCTTTGAATTTATTGGATTTGTTTTCTCTCTCTTTGCTGGACATATTTTTCGTTTCTACACCCTGGTCTTTTCACATGAATCTCTGGCAACTCAACTCCACTTCTCGTTGTGATTGCATTAACTTGCTCTTTTAGATTGACTTCGGTATTGCTTGGCCATGTGCCTGGTTGTCGCTCGGTCAACAGTTTAGCCAACTGTCCAATCTGATTTTCTATATTCTTTATCCAGACATCTTATCTTTTCTGCTTCTCCTTTAATTCAGATTCCATGCATATGACAGTTTCTTCCAATCTTCATTTTCTTTCTTGTGGTCTCCTTTGATTTGATGAATTTTGAATGTTTTGGGTATTGCCATAGGAGAAGTTTGGATGATTTCTCCATCCTAGATTGTAAGTTTGTAAGTATGGATTATTCTGTTGTCGCTGAAAGTTCTAAGTATATGTAGCTTGTTCAGGTGATGATATATCAATAGTGGTTAAATGGCACACTAATGATTGATGGTTTACTCCTCATGTTATACAGACTGGTAGAGACATCTGAACCATATTGGTTGAGTGAGAATATTTCATTGCTTCCATCTGCTTTGCCAATGCATCGATTTTCGCCAGTACAAGCGAATTGGTGTCCACTTCGTGTATTTCTGTTGCTTTCTTCTACAAACCTCTGTCTGGCCACATGGCGAACTGTTCACTCATTGTTTCATATAGGTCGAAAAGGTCACCGGTGGATCAATTTTGGATAGAGCCACCTACTACAAAATCTACTGAAGAACGACTGCTTGGAACTAAACGAGAGTAGAAAAATTGATTTTGAGCTGCTAAAGGAAAACCATAACTTGGACACTTTCGGAGCAGTTGCTTGAATCTTTTCCATGCCTTGTAAAAATTTCCAACTTAGATGGTTGGAAATTGGATATTTCATACTTCAATCTGTTCACTCTGGCTGGAGGAAAATATTTCAACGTGAATTTCTGGATTAAATATGTCCAAGTAGTGATGCTCCCAGACGGTAGAAAATCTAACCATTCTCTAGCTTTATCTTTCAGTGTGTGTAGGAAGAACCTCATCCTAAGTGCCTCTTTATTAACACCGTGGTATTTGAAATTTCCACAGTATTCATCGAAGTGAGAAATATGGTAATGAGAATTTTCATCTGTTCTTCCATAGAATGGCAGATTGTTCGAGAACAAATTAATCACATTTGGCCTCAACTAGAAGTTATCGTGCCCATAAGGTGGATATATTATGCTGGACCGATTCTCAACAATCGGTGGCATCATATACTCACCCATAAGAATATCTCTTTCATTAAATTAAACTGGTTGAGCCTTTGGTGCAAGATTATTTCTCTGGTCTGCAGGTAATGGATTCTAGACTCGGTTGTCTTCCATTGTGTCTTTTTATTGTTGTTTCTTTTCTCTTCGCTCACGTTGTCGTTGGCGAAAGCTCCGTTTGATTTCTGGGTCTAAATCAAATAGATTAAGATCTTTTGTATGGTACACACTTGACAACTAAAACTTTAAAAAATAGCTAGAATGCAGTAGTAACAAAAGGAACTGAGAAGGAAAAAAAATAACACTAAGAAAATTGTTAAAAATAAATTATCAATTAACGTAGTAATTGATAAAACTAGTCCCCAGCAACGGCACCAGAAACTTCTTGTTGATTTTAATCTCACAAGTAAACGGATCGTTACAAGTAATAAAATGAGAAGTAGAGTGTCTAACCCACGAGAACTAGCTACCAATTAACCTATTAATTTATAATTCGAGTTTTAACAATAAAAGAACACAAATTCATTTTGTGATTTTAATTCTAAAATTATTCTACTTATGTTAAATTAAAACTAATTATCTCGCAATCAAAAGTAATTTTTAAGAATGAATTCGAATTGTACCAACACTAGGATTTGCGAATTCATTTATGCATTTCTTAATCAATTATCCGTTAATCGCTTTAACTTATAATTACCTTAGATTGAAAATCGGTGATCCTATAATAATCAAAAGCCTCTCTCGATCGTCAATTAATTATATATTGATATGCGAACCTAATTATCTCTAATTAAATTTCGAACATAAAAATATGCATTTAATTCACAAGAACACCTAACCGGATTTCACAAAGCATAATAGTAATTTCTATATATTATTGGACCTTACGTTATTCAATACCATGTACTTAGTCTATATTGAATCTCTCGACTTCAATATATATCACAAAATATTATAACGGTGATCAAGCATTAAAACATTAGAAAAAATAAATAAAGAATAATCAATCCACAAGCAATTAATTATTAAAACGAAAAACTTCTAATTAATTAAAAATATGATGTTTCATTGTTCGTCCTAGCAATAAAAGATTTAGCCGGACATGATTCTTATGAATTTAACGATATTAATAAAAGAATTCATGAACCGAAAGAAAAATAAGAAGAATAGATATAACCCTTAATCTTGAATTAATCCAAGATCTCCAATTGCACCAATGAATGTTGCCCAAGAATTCTTCTTTTCCTTGCTCCTGATCTCTATTTCTCTTCAATTACGTAACCCCTTCAAAAGACCTAGAATATGTCTATTTATAGTCTTTGGAAAGTCTTCAAAATTGTGTCTTAAAAGAGTCCTAATCCCACTTAACTTTAGAAAGCCGCATTTAAAACTTTTCTTCAGCGTAGGTCGCGCCTAGGTCGCACAATGCATTTTGCTACCTAGGTGCGACCTCCAGTAAGTTTTTACTACCGCACCTAGGTCACACCACCCAGGTGTGACATTTGTTTTGAAAACTTACAATTTGGTCACCGATTTGACTTCTGATATACGATTTTGGTCTTTTCTTCTTTAAATCTTCTCATTTCAATCCAAAAGCTTCCAAATGCATTCTAATTGGTCCTCACCCTTCTAAAGTTTTCCAAAGTGGCCTTCCAACTATTGAAAATTGTGCAAAGTAGTCCTTGAACTTTTAGAAATCTGATTTTTGCTTTCAAAACTTTTGAATTCACCACAGTAAGCGTCAATTAAGCTTGAAACTCTTATTTTTTGTTCCAAACTCATCCAAATTGGGTTTTGTACCTACGTATACAATAATTAAACTCATTTAAATATAAATATGCTCATATAGTGAATATATAATAATTTTACAAGTATAAATAAGCGTATAAAATTCACTCATCACCCACTTCTCTTCTTATTTCTTTGGTGAAATTGGTCCTTCTTTGTTTGTCCTTCATTTTTGGTGTTACCTTTGTGGAGTTGGAGATATTAATCTGAGCCCTGTCAATTATTCTTGCAAGTAAACAAAGATCCGGTGAACCATTTTCTCCAATAATTGGTATTAGAATCTCGGTGGCATTCCGTAGTGTAAGAAAATTAATTTTGGGTTGTCATATTAACGAAGAAGAAGAAGCACAAATCTGCCTGAATTTGTCCGTCCATTTCTAGCCAAACCAAACGTCATCTTTGTGAACGGATACCATATTCCAGCTCCTAACGTCAAGGTGGAGCTGATGGTGTAGCACATGCGGTGCGTGGAACAGTATAAGACAGTGCGTGGATGGCGCGTAGAGACAGAAGCAGAGACCTTTCAATGGTGAATAGGGACGCGTGTGGGGGTATTTTGGTGAGTGGCTGGCAGCATTGTGATCCTCGTACTATTTCTAAACTTCTGTGGTGGTTAGTTATATTTTTGGTGGTCCAGACAGGTTGGACAGCAGTTCGATAGTGAACGTATTTGGCGTTTGTAAAACCTTTGTGGTTTTTTCAGCTTGTGTGGTTGCTTTTGCTATTGGAATTCTTTTAATTGTTTCGCATCTCTCCTATTTAATATGGACCCTCAGATTTGGTCCGCTCTGATAAATTGGCTAATCTCTTTCACATTTCAGTACTAGTAGGTCATCGTGTGAGGGTGAACATTAGGTTTGGGATTACTGTATGGGGTAACCATTGCCTATTGCTAGTGAATTTAGGAAATTATGTGCCCATTATTGTTACTTATGTTAGCTTTTGTTTTGGTATTGATTATTTGTGATACTTTATTTTTGTGCATTATTATTTAGAATTGTCACCTAGACTTTACCCGTTTGGCAATTTCCTTGATCTGAGATGGTGAATCTCACGAAACCCTGGGAATCTAAAACGGTGTATATTGAGGCCTTTAGATTTTTCTATGTGCTCATCTTGAGGTGTTTGTTGGTGTGTATTCTTATTTGTTGAGATGTCTGCACATCATTTTGACTTGAATGTCTTTACTGGTAAATGTGATTTTTCTATTTGACAACAGAAAATGAAAGGTATTTTGGTTCAGCGGAAAGTTTTAAAAGCTATTGATAATTCTTTCGGTCCTAATGTTACTGAGGATTAGAAAAAAGATTCTGATGAACTTGCTTATACTTCTATCATATTGTATTTATCAGACCCTGTTTTGAGAAAAGTTGGAAAATTTGATTCCATAGAAAAGCTTTGGAAAAAATTAGAAGAGCTTTATTTAATCCAATCCACTCCAAATAAAATTTATCTCCTTGAAAAAATTTTCAGCTTCAAAATTGATCCCTCAAGGGATTTAGATGACAATCTTGATGTTTTTAATAAGCTTGTGCAAGATATTACAAACTGTGGTGAAACGGTCCCTGAAATTAACGAAGCTATAATTTTGTTAAATGTCATTTCTGATTCATATAAAGAAGTCAAGAATGAAATTAAGTATGTGAGGGAGACCCTTACACCTGACATTGTCATAGACTCTTTAAAAAGTAAGGAGAGAGAGTTGAAGTTTGAAAGAAATGAGAGAAAAAATGATAAAGTCTATTTTATGAGATGTAGACCTCAGTCGGGAGATGGGAGTGGAAGTGGATGTGGACAAAACAGTGGAAGCAATAGAAAGGGTAGAAGTCGTTCTAAGTCACATAGGAGGGCAAAAGGAAAGAAATTTGATTTCAGGAGAGTTAGAGAGTATATGTTTCATGGGTAGGCTTGGTAATGGCATGATTAGAATGTGTAAGGATGCACTTAGAACTTTTAAAGCTACTAGGTGAAATGGCATATATATTTCACATGCTGAAGTGATGAGTGGTCTAAATTCCACCCTCTCTTCCATTGACACTGATAACACACAAAAGTGGCACAATAGGTTAGCTCACGTTAGTGTTAAAGGACTTAAGTTCCTTAACGACAAGTGTGTGTTTGGTAAGGATCAGGTATCTGACATCCCATTTTGTGATCATTGTGTGATTGAATAATATTGTAGGATATCCTTTTCATCTACCACACACAAAACAAGTAGATTGTGAGAATACATTCATACTGATTTGTGGGATCCCGAGAGCAATCCCACTTTTGGTGGTAATAAATATTTTTGGTCTATTGTTGATGATTTTTCCAGACGTGTGTGAGTTTATCTATTGAAAGATAAAAGTGAAACTTTCATTAAATTTAAAAATTGAAAAGTTCAAGTGGAGAATTAGACAATTAAAAAGATAAAATATTTGTGTAATGATAATGGTCTTGAATTTTACAATGCAGACTTTGATAATTTCTGTAATGAGTATGTCATTACTAGACATAAAACCGTGCCTTACACTTTCCAACAGAATGGGGTTGCTGAAAGGATGAATCGTAGTTTGCTTGATAAGGTTAGATGTATGATATTGAGTTCTGGTATGCCTAAATTGTTTTAGAGTGAAGCTGTTATGACTGCTTGCTATTTGACTAATATGACTCCTTCTATTATTTTAAATGGTGTTACACCGTATGAAAAATAGTATGATAAATGTGCTGATTATTCCATACTTAAGACTTTTGGCTGTGCTGTTTTCTTTCGTTAGAGTGAGGAAAAAATAGATCTCAAGACTAGGAAATGTATTTTCTTAAGATACCCAAATAGTGATAAGGGATATAGGTTGTGGGATAGGAGCCAAAAGGGTGTGAAAATCATCATTAGTCAGGACGTCATTTTTAATGAGTCAGAGATGCCTTGTTTAGAGAGTGAAAAATAACAAGAAACCATTAGGGAAGAGTCCCTAGTTGATGAGGAGAAAGTGAGTATCCACATCCCCATCACCTTTAGTGAGATAGAGAGTGACACACATCAAAATCAGCAGAACATAGATGTAGAAGGTAATGAGGATGTGATAGAGGAGAATCCCGTTGACCTAAACCCTTTGGCTAATTATCAATTGGCCAGAGATAGAGAGAGGAGACCACGTGGGGAACCCCAAAGACTATCCGACTTTACTATAGCCTATGCTAGTTATCAGGAACTAGTTACAATAAATGTAATACATACATTATTGCAATCACATATGATTCATTATGTCTATAAACATCATACATAATACAGTGTAGAATGTGTAACAAATACATACTAAATATAGACTGTTATTTCTTACAGTATAAATAACAAATAAATACAGTTTATATGAATTTTATGAAGAGTACAGATTCCAACTTATGTTTGAACATGTACATCATTCTATAAGGAGTCCATCAAGGGGGAAACACCGATCAAAGTCATTGCAGTGAGGCAGGATATACTATTTGGACAAACAAAAAGAGGAAAACCCAATTCATTATAGTAAGAAGGTTTTGTATCAAATTTTCCATCTTTTACTTTCTTTTCTGGAAATTATGATTAAAAGCAAAGACAATAGATGCCATGGATACAACTAAGTAAAATAAGACAATAGAAACAAAACCTTCTTAGTGTAATGAATTGGGTTTTCCTCTTTTTGTTTATGTCCAAATAGTATATCATGCCTCACTGCAATGACTTTGATTGGTGTTTCCCCCTTGATGGCCTCCTACCTTGGCGGTGGTACTCCTAGTGATCACTAGTCTAAGCAAATCCATACAGTATATATATTTGTAAAGAAATTTTGAGGAGTAAATGAATTCAAGAAAACATTTCTTTTATTCAAGAGGGCTTGTAACTACAAACTTAATTAGATACAAAGTTGTTGATCCAAATGGATCTACTGTCTTTGAGGGGATTAGCCTCTGTACATTTTTCTGAAGATTACAATTTTTTTAGAGAAAGACTATCCGACTTTACTATAGCCTATGCTAGTTATCAGGAACTAGTTGATAAGGAGCCAAATACCTTTGTGGAGACTATAAAGAGTGATAAGTCTATAGAATGGTTTAGTACCATAAAAGGAGATATGAGTTCTCTTGTTAGGAATCAAACTTGGGATTTAGTTCCTAAACCTAAGGATAAATCCATAATGGGATGCAAATGGATTTATAAGGTGAAAAGGAGAACTACTGAGAGTGAACCTGTGAGATACGAGGCTAGGCTAGTAGCCAAGGAACAGTGGTATAGAATGTTTGATTCACATATTTTTATATTGGTTACAAGAGGAATGAGTTTGATAATTGCTTGTATTACCTGCACCACAGCACAAATGATATTATATGTATTTGTTACTTTATGTAAATGATATGTTATTAGATGGACCTAACATGAAAATGGTAAACAAAATAAATGTAGAATTAAGTAAAGAATTTGACATGAAATACCTAGGACATTCTAGAAGGTTCCTTGGTATGAAGATTGACAGAGATATGTTAAATTCATGCTTATTTGTGTATTAAACTCCTTATGTACTTAAAATTTTGAAAAAAATTGACATTGTTAATTGCAAACCCACTTATGTGCCTCTTGGTAACCAATTTATCTTGTCTGGGGAATAGAATAAGAAAAAGGAGTTTATGATTAAAAACTCCTACTCAAATGTTATTGGCTCCGTTATGTACTTGATAGTTTGCACTAGGCCAGTCTTGACATTTACTGTTAGTATTTTAAGTAGGTACATGTTTGATCCCGGTCCCAAATATTGGGAAGCTTTAAAGTTGTTGCTTATGTATTTGAAGGTTTATAACCTTACAGATATGGGCACTAAGGTGTTCACAATGGTAAAATTTAGAGGTTGGCTTACACTTCTAAACTTCGGTAAATGTATGTAAAGTTTCAATTTATTTGGAATCGTTTTTAGCAACTACTAAGCTATTTTTATTTTTGGGGTTTGCGGTATATTTGGATCAAGGTGGAGGTTGTTGGAATTTTTGTGATCTCAAATAAACCCGGGGCAGTGATGATTAATAGGACCCGTTATATCTTCATAGGCTTTGATCCCAAGATTGAATGATAATTGTATAGTCCACTCCACAATGTGTCAGCCCAAATTAATGAAGGACGTATGTGGGTTAATTGGAGGTTTTAATGTACCTTTGAATCGTTGCTCAGTGGTCCAGTGTGTTTGGCCCGGTTTAAAGTGGGACGATGAGGTTTATGGTATATTTCATACCATATATATACATATATGGGAAGAATATCACACATCAATAAACCACCATTATTATCACACGTGAATCTGTAGGCAAAGCCAAACCAGAAAAAGCTTCAGCCATTGTTATTGATATTTTCCTAGTGAAAATTGCAGTCCACTTCTCCACTTATTTCTTTGGTGAAATTGGTCTTTCTTAGTTTGTCCTTCATTCTTGGTGTTACCTTTGTGGGTTGGACAATATTAATCTGAGCCCTGTCGATTATTCTTGCAAGTAAACAAAGATCCGATGAACTATTTTCTCCAACAATTATTAATTATTTTTAATATTATATTATATTTTTTAAAATATAATTTAAAATTTAAAACATAAAAATAAAATAAAATAAAAAAGTTTGGGGCTAGTTCAGAAAATTTATGGTGGGATCCATGATTCCCGTTCCTATTTCTGTGCCCTTTCCAATTACATAACAGAGTGAGTCGGAGGTAGGATATTTTTCCATCCCCAAGTTAAAGAACTGAGCAAACATTGTAATCGAAAATGCAGCAAGTGATAAGATATTTGATCTTTATGTTAGCTCAATGTAAGACCCTAGTTTTATCCCTTGATCTAAACCGTGTTTTATTTTTTTTTTGGAAATGTCATGGCGCTACGCATTTGAATCTTAATTCATAAGTCATTGACCTTCATATTTGGTACCATATTTTTCCCTTTACAAAATACAATATTCTGTTTTCATATACTATTTTTTCCATAAGTCATAGTAATATATAATATTTTGTTTCTCTTAAACAAAATAATAATAATACTCTCTTTTTATAAATTAAAAATAAATAAAAGTATCTATTTGTAAAATCGGCCCGGTCCTTTCCAAGATGGGCCCGGCTCGGTTCTTACCACGGGCCGAGCTCGGCCCATCCAAAAAAATGGAGGCCGGATTGCGACATGGGCCGTGGAATTTTTTTTTTTTTTTTTTTTTGAGTTTAAGAGGTAAAAAAAAATTAGGATCTACGGACCAATCCACGGGCCGGCCTGTGGATTCCCGGGCCCTTCGTTAGACGAGCTTAGGCCTAAAACAGGCCGAACTGCTTGGCCCACGGGCGGCTCAGCCCTGTCCTGTCCTTTTCCCATCCCAAAATTTACTAGAAAGGGCAATATTCATATTATTTAACACGAATATAAGAATTGCATAAACAAGAGTAAAATAACAAATTAATTACTTATGAGTGATGATGATTAAAAAATAATTTGAAATAATTGTCTTGAGACAAATTTGTCCCTTAATAGTGTTTTTCACAATCATCTTCCATGATACATCAATGAGTTCTTGAGATAACAATAGTACAAATCATGAAATAAACGAATTGCTTATCTACTTGGCTAGTCAAACATGGGCTAATTTGTAGATTTTTATACTTTGCTTATCTTGCAATTAGGTCGTCGCGATTACGTGTTGGATGTCTAATAGTCTAGGCGATAATGATAATATCTTGTACCTGAACCAGTGGCTCACTTTTTCTAAGTAGAAAGAACAAAAAAGTAAGGAAATGAGACGACTCTTTCTTGAACTATATTATAAACAGATCTTCCCTTCTACACCAATCACGAGTTAGGGACAATCAATCCGGGAATCTAGGAATGAATAGGGATCCCTGTCAATATAAAAAGAATATATAATTATAGTTTTATCCCTTTCCCTCACTCAATAGATCTATCTGGTCTGATATGGTACAGTATAATACGAGACAACCCCTTTATAGTGCTTGTTTAATTTAAGGCCATAAAGTGCTTGCTTGAGGCATCAAAGAGAGAGAGAATGATTTTTGAACATGAATTATCGACACCTTAAACTTTACTATCGGAACTGAGTCATTGGCCAAGAATTGCATCTTGTAATAAGCTAATAGCCAATTTTCAAAATTTCCTCTTCATATTCCAATAGTTACATTTTTGTTATAATTTTTCGTGAATCCGAAAATCATCAAATTTCTTCTTGCAAAGAAAACCCGTTTGACCTTGATCCCACTACAATCAGTTTGTGGTGCTCCCTCAAAAGATTGTCTTCATATACTACTGTTTATATTACTAAAAGAGTAGATAGTACCTTCTTATTAAAGTTGACATATCAATTTCTTCGTGCATTTTCCTTCTACACTTTATATGACAACATTGCAACAGCCAACAATTGTACAAGAATCAAGTATTGTTCAGTGCAAGTGTCATAGATGTTATTCCAAGTATGTTACAGCATTAGGCATACATTTTAAGTAGTGTATTGCTGTAGTGTCTCCATGGACAACCTCAGTGAGGATTCAGACATTTTCATTTTGGAGACAGAACATACATTTTACAATCGTGGGCAGACACACTAGCTGATATTTGTCCTTTGACAGAAATTTGAATCGAATGCTGCAATTTAGCACAAAAAAATAAATAACTAGTTCAACATAAAATAAAATTAACAATAGATTTGAACGAAATCTTACCTCCCATAGATCGCGTGCTTTGACGACTGTTGATGAATTGAGGCCTATGTCGGACCAGTAAGCAGTAATAGTAGCTTCTGAAGACCCTCTATTCCATAATGCCACTACAACTTTGTTTTGGCTAAGTGGCCCTGCCCAGACCTGCACCGCGACATGTACTGATCAGAGCGTGCATACTCGATTATATGTTAGATCCATATATGAATCAACAAATGTTTTCGTCCAATCTTACCTGTAAATCGCCGTCCTTAATCTTTTTCCCTTGAATGCCAAGTTTATCTGACCTCAATAGCAAAAGGTCAAACAGCTAATCAATTTGATCATTTGATGTTTAGTGCGGCACAAACTAAGCGTCTGTTTGGTTTAGCTTAAAAATTATTAAAAAGTTGAGACCTACAATTTTTATCAACTTTTCAACCAAACATTTCATCAACTTTCATCAAAATGTGCTGAAACTTTTATCAAATGCTTTATCATGAAACAAACCTTAGAAAGGAAAGTTTTTGTTATTCCTACTCACCCTGATTAACTGCAATGACCTCTTGATTACTTAGAAGCTCCAAAGTAACGTTGTCCACTGAACGAACATCGCAGCCAATCAACAGAGGAGCCTATAATTCCGAAACAAAGAAGTATACATCAAAATATACGCTTTAATTCTATTTTTAAAATTTGGTCATAAGTTTTCGTTACTTACTTTCATTAATGCCCATATGCTGAAATGGGATCGATATTCTTCTTTAGTCATGCCACCATTTCCAACTTCCAACATGTCAGGATCTACAAACAAGTCATGTCATGTGAAGTTATGAGTTGTCCAGCCAATCAACTTTTATTACGATTCTCATATCAGAAGAGACGGGATTTTATTTTTTTACATCCGATGGTGCTGTGGTCAATATAATGCCACGAGAGAGACATGTCAATATATTACCATTCCATCCACCCGGTCCTGCATAAGCTGCCCATTTGTCATTAAGATCTGCCCTCGAAGTCATGCTACAATCACAAGAAATTAGTACTTAGTACTTACCATAGGACATACATATGCAGGCACGACAACTAATAGACATAACTAGGTGTGTAAAGTTAGATGAGCCATTTTCAAGCCCCACACAGTCCGACCCATCATTTTTATGAACAGACTCACTATGCCAAGCCGCGTCCTTATGGCCCGCGACCCATGTTGGCCACTTTAAAACACTGTCCAACGGCCTCTAATTGACCAAAATAGGAAATCGAATTAATGTAAGAAACAAAGCCACAGGCACTGTCTCATAAATGCAGGACCTACTAGGCCACTAAAGTCATTTGGGGACGCGTTATTGGATTATCATCTCGAAGAAAATTGAGATATCTTCACAGGAGAATTATTATTATTGCGTGTTTCAGCACTTATCTTTTGGTTAGTTACAGGCTGGTGTCAAACGGTCCAAACATGGACCTAGCATCGGCCAACCGGTGACCTAGATCGGGCTGGCAAAATGTGGGTCATGCCGGTCCAATCGTGCCTAGTAAGGAGCTATGTTAATTCACCTGTCCCAGTGATCAGAAATGTCTCCAGTAGTTCTCCAACTGTTCCCGACAGACTTGGCCCAAGTTGCAGGATCTTCTTCTCCCCTGTAATTAAAAAGACATAGTCCGATGAATATATGTGCATAAATTTACGACGATAGCCATTTGCTACAACAAAAATTACTCACCATTCACATAGAGAATAAAAGATAGATCTTCCAGAATTCAGTAAAGCATTCCCCATTATAGGATACCTATTTTACCAAACCAAAAAAACAGGAAATTTAACTTTTCAATTTGTCGCAATTTTTATAAATATAGATATAGCATCAAATGTATTGGTTTCACAAATTAGTACCTTTCCTTAGGGCTTGTGCCATCATTGTTACAATTGTCATACTTCAAGTAATCAATCCCCTGTTATATGGGAAATAAACCAGTATTGCATTTCATTAAAAATGTAACACCAATGCAGATTATAAGATGAGCTCCTCAATAAGAGTTAAAACTTATACACACCCATGAAGCAAAAGTTTTCGCATCCTTTTCTTCGTATCCTAGCGACCCAGGCATTCTTTTACTGCACGTCTGTGTTCTGCAAATTAACAACACTACATTAATAGAAAGAGCATGGATATTTTGTAGCGTGCGTTAACAAGTAACTCACCCAGCATCGGAGTATATCCCGAGCTTTAAGCCTTTGCTATGAACATAATTAGCCAATGCTTTGATCCCAGAGGGAAATGTTGAAGCTTTGGGAACCAAATTCCCCTGCATTTTAGAATATATATAAGGTAAACTTAATCGAATTCGCAACATGGGTTAATGAAATATGAAGAAAACAACCATTTGAGTACCTGAGAATCTCTATCCAATTCAGCCCAACAATCATCTAAAAATACCAAATATGAAAAGTCATTTCTAAAACAAGAAATACATCAAAATTCTATATAGAACAACAATGGTGAAGGTGAACTAACCAAGGTTTATATATTCATATCCAAGTGCAGCAAGCCCAGTTGATACCATTGCATCAGCTGCACAACAAATAGAAAACTTTTAGAAAATTAAATTGGCCATCAAAAAATTTCAAATAATGACTCACCTGTTTCCCTAATCAACTTCTCTTCAATGTCACAATGAAAATGATTCCAGCTGTTCCACCTGATGAGCAATATATAATTACAATAGTCGTCCAATCACATAGAAATCATTCGATTTTTATCCCAAATAGAAAAAATATGTTACCCCATCTGAGGTGTTAGGCCAAGGCCATTTTCAATGAGCTTCTTCCGAATCTGCTCTCGTGGATTTGAATCAACCGTGTTTATCTGTCGAGCCGAGGTTGTGACAGGACTTAACAAGAAGCAGCAAGCTGCAACAATCACTAATGGAGACATCAAGAATCGATGTTGATGTCCCTTTGAACAATATTGGAAACAACTCATAATTAGGACACTTGTATGAAGAAGTTGATCTAACTATTGATGGAGAGGAGCTTTATGTATATATATGAAAGGAAATAAAATAACTCCAATGAAGATTACTGCTGAAGCTGGAGGACGACGTGTATATCAAGGCAACCGTTTGCTATATATAGCCAATGCTTGCTTGCTTGCTTGCTAGCTAGCTATGATTGAGATCTGGTGGTAGTTACAAGTAATTATTGTCTACCTAGTTTACGAGACCAGGTCTATCGTCCCCATTTAGTTGTCTTCTTAGCGACATTTTTTTTACACTTGAGCATGTCGACTCGATTACCGACCCCTCACATTTTTTGACACTTGAGCACGTCGACTAAATTACCGACCCCTCACTCTCTTACTTTGTGTCTATATATGTGTGAATGTATCTTCTATAGTGTAGAGGAAATTACTAAGCTGCATAAGCAATTATATATTTTAAAGTCTTGAGTCTTACGCACAACAATCTTGTCTCTATGTTTCATGGACGTCACACGTGAGTTGGATTCAGCCATTTCTAATTGTCCTCTATATGTGCATGTTTCATCGTCAGAGGCCAGCTGTACCAAAAACGAAAGGGAAATTTGCACAAATGGTCCCTAAGATAGGTCCTCTTTTACGAATTTGGTTCCAATTTTTCCAATCTTGGTGTTGACCTTCTCAATCTATTGGTTTTGTGCGCTTCTGTCCACTCTTGCCGTCAAGTTCACACGTGCCTCTCACATGGTCCAATTAATAGTATGTTTGACAGTGTTGAAATTATTTTTAAGTGCTTATAAGTTGTAGTTTTTATAGAATGTGTTGATAATAAGTAGATAGAAAATTGTGACTTTTATAAAATGTGTAAATACGTTTGACTAGCTTCAGTTATAATAAAGCTTAGCCAAACATTGGCTAAGAAGGGCAAAATTGTCCTACAGTAAGCAAACATGTCCAATGAATAATTGATACTAAACCCTTGTTATATATTTATCCTTGAACTCATTTTTCATTTGCTTTTAGTGTGGAGAAAATAGAACAAAATATTTGTAATTTCGGATTACGACTAATTAATACTAAAGACTTTGTGAACAATCTCAACACTGCTAGACAATTTCTTGCATCGTGGTAGGACAACTTTGCGCTTCTTAATAAGATCATGTGAGAGGAACGTGCCAACTTGACTTCATGAGTGGAAGGAACGTGGAATCCGTCTAAAATAACTATATGAATACAAAACCAATCGGTTTGGGGTTTGTGGGATTGGAAAAATTGGGACCGAATTCGCATAAGGGTCATACATTAAGGACCATTTGTGAAAATTCTTGATTCTCCTCTCAACAAAATTTCTATAACTTTTGTTTGTAGCTGCATCGTCACGTCACAGCTCCTCATGCTGATATTCCTCTTCATCTCAATGTACTTTCGGTCTGTTGTGCCGTGAACCCTCCGCTCAGCTCACCTAATTACTGGCCGCCAAAGTCTATTTCATTTTTATTTTTATTTTTATTTTTGTATAATGAAAAATCTTCAATAAACACTTCATATTTGAACGTCGAGATTAGAATTAGGGCTTGCCTCGAAAATGTGCAAATGGTGCAATTTCACATAGTCATATTAGTATAGGAAAACTATTAATCTATAATTGATATTTTTTTTTAATTTTAAAGCTTTTTTTGAAAGGGATTTTTTTTTTCCAATTTAAAGGGCACAAAATTTAAGGAAAAAAAAAAAAAGGCACAAAGCGTCATAAATATTAGATGGATTTTTTTGTAAAAATCTAGATAATGATGCATGATTATTTGATTTTATCTAAAAGATTATGTAGTTGACTATTTACTCCAAAAGATTTTATTCTATTCAGATTGTAACACTCCAATTAAAACTATATATATATATATATATATATATATATATATATATATATATATGAGAAAAGTTCAGGACCCTGAATCGGGTTCCATATCATTTCCCCGAAAATGTTGCGTGCCCAAAAAGAAACCCCCCCCCCCCCCCCCCCCCGTCCTGCAAAAAGAACCCGTGGGCCGAGTAGAGCCAAGCTGCCCACGAGCCGACTCATTTTTTTAAAGAAGTTTTTTAAACAACTTCAAAAATAAAATAAAAAGAAAATCAAAAACATGAGCTGGATCTTAAAAAATTTCGAGGCTCAACCCAGTCCCTAGCTCTAGCAAGCCATGGGACGAGCCTACGGCCCGTACCTACGGTTGCTTGGCCAGTTTGTCATCCCTAAATAGACTTCTAAGCTGCTAGGTTTGACGCTTTGATCCTAGCCATAGATGGTTTCCAAGTATGATGATCTTTAGACGTACGATTTAGATGATTTTACATGATAAATCTTGACTTGTCTACAGCGAATTATACTTAAACGATGTATTGATCAAAAACTGTAAGGGCACTATTCTACATTCAACCATACTACATCACTTGTTCGATCATACAATTTATTCATTCGACAAAATTAATCTGTGTAATCAAATCAAGCGACACCTTCTTGTGTGGAATGAATTAACTCATGAACAAACATAAGAAAAATGAATGAAGAAAATTATTCAGTATATTAATATGGGGTCGTTCTCAAAGAAGAAAATTCTTGTTGACATGGTCAATGATGGAAATTATGTTTTCCAAGTCAATCCAGGAAAATTAAAAGTAAAGTCTAGCTTTAATCATAATTAATTATACTCTCTTTCCATGTACATAACTTCATAGAGATCTGGACCTCGAATCAAGAAGTGTCAAGACGGGCGGACCGGTCGAACCCACATCGGCCCATCCATCTCGATCTGGAACCCTGGGCCGATCCGTGAACCGGGCGGACCGTTCAAGGGCCGAGGAGGTCGAACTGCGGGCCGTTCACGGGCTGAGTAGGCCAAACTGCGGGCCGACCCGTGAACCGGGCGGGCTGTTCACTACCCGGACGGTTCAGCTTTTAACCGCTAGCCTATTTTGATTTTTTTTTATATATATAAATGGCAGAGAGCCGTTTAAAGTGAAAGATGTGATAGATACGTGATGTTTTAATCTTTAAATATATATTAAACAAATAGAAATTGAATTAAAAAATTAACAAATGTGAATTTATCATTGTTATTTTTTTTTATTTAGTAATTTAACACATTTGTTGCTATATACGTAAACAATTTTTTTTTTATAATTACAATAGGTAACTAAATTTTTTTAGTAATTTCAAAAAAAATAATTTTTTTATTCATACGGACCGAATCGGGTTGAACCGCGGCCCACATGGGCAAGACCCGGATGGGCCGATAGTTGGGCCGGTCTCGTGTTCAATTTTTGTGAGTTGGGTTAACCCGGTCCGTAACCCGCCATGGCGCGGACTTTTTCTAATACGGGCCGTCACCGAGTCGGCCCGTCCAACCCGTATTGACACCTCTACCCGAATCGGGTCCAGATCATTTCCCCGAAATTCCAAAAAGAAACCCCCCCTCCCCCTGCAAATAGAACACCCACACCCACACCCACACCCACACCCACACCTCTTTCTGCAAATAAAATCCCCCACTCCCTTATGCAACAACGTCCCCTCTCCTCTCTTCTCCTCTCCTTTTAATCCAACTCCTACTTTAACCACTCCCAACCCAATCCATTTACTTTCTTCAATTCCTTGCATGGTATTTATTTACCACAAAATTTACAACATTATTAATATAATTAAATTTATTAAATTATATTTTTTTTTATTATTCATTGTATTTTTTTTAAAAAAATATAATATATAATAATATTTATAAAGTTAAATATTATTTATATCATATAATAAATAATATAGTTAACGTTAATTTTATTATTAATATTACAGTGAGACTAATTAATTAGTTTATATTTGAGTAAAAAATTAAATTTTGTTTAAAAAATAAAAATAAATAAAGCGTGCATATAAATTTACTCTAATTGATAATTTACACACATAAAGAAGAAAGTAATATTACATTAGAAGTAATAAATTAGTGACGAGGGTTAAAGCGTGCATCATATTCCCGTGGGTCTAGGGAATACGAGGAATTATTACTGTGATCGAGTATTATAGGTCCGGAGCATGATATGCGTATTGTGGGTTCGGAGCAAATTTATTATACACGCTTTATTTATTTTTATTTTTTAAGTAAAATTTAATTTGTTACTCAAATATAAACTAATTAATTAGTCTCATTGTAATCTTAATAACAAAATTAACGTTAAATATATTATTTATTATATGATATAAATAATATTTAACTCAATAAATATTATTATATATTATATTTTTTAAAACAAATACAATGAATAAAATAAAAAAAATATTTATTTCTAATTTAATAAATTTAATTATATTAATAATATGGATATAAATTTGGTGGTACATAAATAGGTAAAGGATTGAAGAAACTAAATGGATTGGGAGTGGTTAAAGTATGGGTGGGATTAAATAAGAGGGGGTAGGGGATTTTATTTGGAGAGGGGAGGGGGGTCTTTTTGGACACACAGCATTTCCGGGGAAATGATCTGGACCCCGATTCGGGATCCAGATCTTCTCTCATATATATATATATATATACTAGTTTTAAGTTCGTGCGTTGCACGTAGAGGTGTCAAGACGGGTGGGTCGGTCGAACCCGCATTGGCCCACCCGTCTCGACCCAGAACTGGGGGCCGACCCGTGGACTGGGCGGGCCATTCACGGGCCGAGGAGGCCGAACCACGGGCCGTTCACGGGCTGAGGAGGCCAAACCGCAGGCCGACCCGTGAACCGGGTGAACTGTTCACTACCCGAGTGGTTCGGCCTTTAATCGCTGGTATATTTTGATTTTTTTTTTATAATTGGCAGAGAGCCATTTAAAGTGAAAGATGTGACAGATGCGTGATGTTTTAGTTTTTAAATATATAAAAAAAATAGAAATTGAATTAAAAAATTAACAAATGTGAATTTATCATTGTTATTTATTTTTATTTAGTAATTTAATATATTTGTTGCTAGATATGTAAACATTTTTTTTTTATAATTACAATAGGTAACTAAATTTATTTAGTAATTTCAAAAAAAAAAATTATTCATACGGGTCGAATTGGGTTGAACCGCGGCCCACATGGGCTCGACCCAGATGGGCCGACGGGTTGGCCGGACTTATGTTCAATTTTTGTGGGCTGGGTTGACCCGGCCCGCAACCCACCATGGCGCGGGTCTTTTCTAATGCGGGCCGTCACCGGACTTTATTGGAGGCGGGCCGGGTACTGACCCGGATTGACACCTCAAGTTGCACATATAACAATTATAACATTGTAGAATTTAGAACAAATAAATGATTATTGTAGAATTTAGGACAAAATCCCACAAAAAGAAAAAAAAAATAGTCAAATTGGGCTTTCAACAAAATTTAAATGTTGGGGATGGTCAATGGTAAAAAAATAAAAATTGTGGGTGAATTAGTTACAAATTTTAAAAGTTGGGACTAAAAGCACAAATTAAAAAAAAAAAAAAAGAAAGAAAAATGGTCAAAATCAAATTTACTCGACAAAGCCCCAAAAAAAGAGAAAAAAATTGAAAGAACTCGACAAAAATGAAAAAATTGCGGCTAAAAAGATTAATCTAATTTAAAAAAACAGTGTCAAAAATTGATGTCGAGTAACTCGACCAGATTATTTTGTAATAAATTATTGTTGAATAACTTAACAAACCAAATACATTAATTTTATTATTAAAAAAAAAATTTGTCGAGTAACTTGACAAAAACTCAAAAAAAGAAAGGCACAAAATTTCTTAACTTGAAAAAAAACCCCCCACAAAAAGAAAGAAAATGGTCAAATTGGGCTTTCAACAAAATTAAATGTTGGGGATGGCCAATGGCATAAAAATAAAATTTATGGGTAAATTAGTTAAAAATTTAAAAAGTTGAGACCAAAAGCGCAAATTACAAAAAAGAAAAAATTTCCAATTTCAAATTGGGCTTTGTCGAGTAACTCGACAAAGTCCAAAATAGGGAGGGGAAAAAAAATAGAAAAACTCGACAAAACAAAAACAAAAACAAAAAAAAAATAGAAAAATGAAAAAATTGGGCTTTGTCGATTAACTTGACAAAGCCCCAAAAAGGAATTTTTTTTTTTTTTTTAACCTTTGTCGAGTTACTCAACCAAAAAAGAAAAAAAATTAATTTTTTTTCCCTTTGTCGAGTTACTCGACCAAAAAAATTTAAAAAAATTTTTCTACCAAAAAACCAAAAAAGTTAAATTTTTTTTCTCCTTTATCGAGTAATTCGACAAAAAAAAGTTAAAAAATTGTCAAATTGGACTTTGTTGAGTAACTTGACAAAATGATATTAAGCATTAATCTTATTAAAAAAAAAAGTTTGTCGAGTAATGCGACAAAAACCCAAAAAAAGAAAAAAAAAATTCCAAAATAAAAAACATATTTAGAAAAAATTTAAAAAAATAAAATAAAACATATTTAGAAAAAAATTATTTTATTTTGTTGTTATTAGTTTTTATTTTGTTTATTTAAAGAGGATGACAAAACAAAATTTGCAACAAAATTCAAAGGCCGGAGATGGTCAATGCTAAAAAAAAGATTATGGGTAAATTTGTTATAAATTAAAAAGGTTGTGAACCAAATGTGCAAATTACAAAAAAAAAAAAAAGCAAAAAAAACAAAATTCAAAATTTCACTTGGTCATGGATTAACAAAAATTCTTTTGACATAGAAAACGATCATCGAACAATATGAAATTTTCAGGGAACATAGAATACTCATATAGCTACCACATATCAAAATTTGATAGTCCGACGGCATGTTTCGACTTAACAAAATGCTCACCGAAACATCCTAGGTAGTTTCTCGAATTCATACTGTCACAATTTACAAAATTGTTCATAACTTGAGTTATATAACATGAAATTATGTGAAACCAAAGCCAATGGTTAGGTAACCTATAAGACTATCGTCTCCAACTGGAATTATGTAAAAATACTTAATATATAAGGTGCATCAGATTTTTAAGTTGGACAACAGAAACTGCAGCTTAGAGAACATGAAGTTTAGCAAAACCTTTTAAGTTCACATCATTAATGTGTAATCAAAACATGGGAATCTACTAAAACTACCACAAAACCAAGGTCCACAAAAGTTTAAGAAGATATTTACACAACTTAAAGTTTTTTGATTGATTTATAATAGCGATTTCAGCACGTCGACGGCATGAATCTGAAAAACTGCCTAGGAGGTTTCGGTGAGCATTTTAGTATGCCTAAACATGCCGTCGGACTACCAATTTTTGATATGTGGTAGCTACCTGAGTATTCTATGTCCCCTGAAAATTTCGTATTGTTCAGTGATCGTTTTCTATGTCAAAGAATTTTTTGTTACTCCATGACCAGGTGAAGAAAATTTTCAAAATAAGGGCAGTGTTACTAAAATTTCTTCACCCGGTCATGGAGTAACAAAAATTTCTTTGACATAGAAAACGATCACCTAAAAATATAAAATTTTTGGAGAACATAGAATACTCATTTAGCTACCACACATCAAAATTTGATAGTCCGACGGCATGTTTCGGCTTACTAAAATGCTCACCGAAACATCCTAGTCAGTTTCTTGGATTCATGCGGTCGCAATTTACAAAATTGTCCATAATTTCAGTTATATAACATGAAATTATGTGAAACCAAAGCCAATTGTTAGGTAACCCATAGAGATATCGTCTCCAACTGGAATTATGTAAAAATACTTAATATATAAGGTGCAGCAGATTTTTGAATTGGACAACAGAAAATGCAGCTCAGAGAAACATGAAGTTTAGCAAAACCTTTCAAGTTCACATCATTAACGTATAACCAAAACATGAGAATCCACCTTTACCAACACTTGGTCCTCTGAACTTCAAACTTCTCTTTGGGAATACTACAATAAATCTTGGTTATCTTGATAGCGTTGAAATATCTTTATTTATGTGAATTTCAGATATAGAAATCTCTGTGTCATACCATAATAAGTTGGATATGCTGTTGGTCATTTCTTTGACTTCTTCATCTTTTATTTTATTTTATAGGACAAAAGGGTGAGATTTGCCACATAAAAAGAAGGAAAAAAAAAAGAACAAGTTAAGAAATACGGCTAAACATTCAAAAACAAAAACAAAAAAAGTCAACAAAAGAAGACTTGTTAATAATTTAATGAAAATTTGTGGGACAAAAGTGTGAGATTAGGACAAAATTAGAATAATAAAACACCAAAACTACGTCGTATTAGTTGAAGGGTGAACAGTAAACTGATGATAGACACTTATGTTATAGTAAGGATATATCTATAATGAGGAATAATCTCCTAAGCATGCTAAGCACCGATGATATGGTATGTCTATTTAATAGATAATGGTGGATCTCATATATTCAATGCATAAATAAAATATACATTAAATAGACTTGCCATATAATCGGTGTTTAACATAAGCTAAGCACGAGTACTTAAGAGATCATTCCTTATAATAATATAATTATGGTGAAAGAGACAATTAATTTTTGAACTTCTCTATTCTCTTATAACTACTTTTTGGCACGTGTTCTAATTAAAATTGTATTTGTAACAGTATTAATTGAGCTGGTTGCAGTGGTTGAGTATTTATGTAAAATATAATGAGTTGAAGTAGATCGCATCCATATTAAATTTAATAAGTCTACTAAATATATTATCATATTATAATATATCGTTGCATTCCTAATTATTGAATAATTGGTCTTTACATGCTCACTTGCTTTAAGTTCTTTCTCGTATGTATTGATTTTTCAAGTATATTGAATAATGCTTTAAACTCATTTTTGTTTACATATTTGGCTTAGTGATTGTTGCAGTTGTAGTGGTAAAAATTAGGGCAAATTTGATCAGATCCATATATTTTGTAAAAAAATTGAAAAATACCTATTTTTTTAATTTTTCAATAAATACTTCATTTTCATAATTTGTTTTAAAAAATACCTCATTTCATTAAAATTAATATTTTATAATTTAATTAAAAAAATACACTATTTTTATTTAAAATTCATATTTCAGTTTTTCATTATCTAGAATTATATTAATTTTTAAAAAATTAATATTTCAGTTTTTCATTATCTAAAATTATATTATTTTTATCTAAAAATATCATATTGTATACTATTTCAAATATAATAATAATTATAATTATATTTTACAAATTATTTTCTTTTATAATTTTTTTTTAAAATATATTATTTTTAGAGTGCGTTTGATAGAGATTATAAACAATTTATAAACTAAAAGTAGTTTATTTAAGTTGAAATTGTTGACTTTTCATATTAAAAATTGGTTGAAAAGTCAAAAATAGTAGGCTGAAAAAAACCAAAAACGGTTTTTAATCTAAACCAAACACAAACTTATTAAAATCAATATTTTAAAATTTTCATTTGAAAACAATATTTTTACACGAGTAACATATTCATCATTTTTTATAAAACCAATATTTTACAATTTAACTCCTTTTATAATATTTTAAAAATCCATTATTTTCCTTTAAGATCAATATTTAAAATTTTCATTTAGACACAATATTTTTACAAGGTAACATTTGTGTTACCCTATATATTACCATACGTTATTTCTTTATTTCATTAAATCAATAATTTAAAATTTATCTCATTTCATAATTTTTTAAAAATACATTACTTTCTTTTAAAATTAATATTTTAATTTTTTAATTGAAAACAATATTTTTACACGGGTATCATATGTGTTACCCATATCTCACTTCATCATTTTCATTAAAATCAATATTTTACAATTCATCTCCTTCATAATTTTTTTAATAAAAAAAACACATTATTTTTATTTAAAATCAATATTTTATTTTTTTCATTTGAAAACAACATTTTTACACAGGTACCATATATGTTACTAAATGTTATTTATTCGTCTTCATTAAAATCAATATTTTACAATTTATTTCATTTTTATAGTTTTTAATAAAATACATTATTTTGAGTTAAAATCTGTTGACGTCGGAACCCGCAGTGTCCACGTGTCAACAGATCTCCAGTCACTCCTCTGCCAACCTGTATGTTACCTGCACACTTGGACGACCGTTAGGCACCAAGATCACCGGGGAAAAAGGGTCCGGCGATCGTTGGTACTCCGACGATCTAGTCAACTGTCGGTATAAAGAGATAATACACGGGAGGAGGTAAGTAATTGGGTGTGGGAGAGACAAGCAGGCAGAAGTTTGAGCAGAGTTTAGGGTGGGGTTCAAGTGCAAAAAAGAGCGTACCTTGGAACAACCGGAGACGTCGTATTTATAGCGCAAGAGTTCTGATTGACTTAGGTAACAAATCGATCAGACACCCAATCGAATCCTCCTTCCTTATGGGATAGGGATCCTTCCTTGTCAAGGCAATCTCTAAGATTCTCTTCCTTCTCTGAACTTATCACGTTGCATGATTTTAGGAGATTGTGATTCGGTTTTCTTGTGAGGACCCGTGCGCCAAACCAAAGCAATCTTTCCTTAACTACTTATCTGGTCATTCTGGCATATCACGCTGTCTGCCAGTTCCAATTGATACGAATTCCTGTGAGGCCCTATGGTTCGGCATGGGACGCTAAGTCACTCAGTGGGCCTCGTCGAAACCTGACTGCAGAAGGTTAGGATTTTTGATGGGCCTTCGGGGCCCTTTATTAGAATTTCTGAGGCCCCAGCAAGGTCGGGATGAGGGCCCTTGCTGACGTGGAGGCCATATCAGAATCGTGCGGTAACAATAGTTCTCCAAGTCCAAGCCTATTATTCATAATATGCGTAGGAATTTTGAGAGTGAAAAGAGTAATTTTGTGCGAAGAAAATTCGGTCTTCGTGGGTTCCTCGGAATGTGGTCCTCGCGCGCTTTAGCTATAAGATTTCAACTTACCCAGTATAGTCCTCCAAGTCCGAAGCCGAACATTCATGACGGGTGCGGGCTTCAGGGGGCCAAACCTATGGTGACGTGTCCGCGTGTGGTGTGGATCTGTCAATCAAGACTGTCTATCTGCGGTCAGGCAATCATGAGTGAGAGGGTGTATGCAATTAATCAGAAAATGGGGACGCGCGTAAGGCGCGTGGGTTCGTGGTTCATTAAACGTTTGGGGTTTCGCTTTCCCGCCTGTTGCTCAATTTAAAACACGCGTCCCTTGTGCGTAGGATCAGATGTGACGCTTGGAATTTGGACGGTGGTTATTGGGATGCATCATTATAAAACCAGGCGTCTCCCCCAATAGCACAGCTTCTTCTTGCGTCTGTGCTCACTGTGAATATTCTGCCGATAAGCGAAAAGCTCCTAGTGGTTGTGTCGTTTTAAGCGCATTTTCGAGGTAAGCGCGCTGACAGTTGTTGTGATTTGTTTCTGTTGTTTCCTTTCGTGGTTATTGTCTGATTCCGTAGCTTGGGGATTAGACTCTGTAAGTGTGATGTCGTCTGGAAGTGACGATTCACAGAACCCATCTGATGTGCCAACAAATCCTGGTATTATCGGGAGTGAGTCATCGTCGGCCGCCACATCATCTTCATCTTCTTAAGTCGTAGGGGAAGTAAACCCGGAGCCTACCGCCGTGTGCCCGTCGACTCCGTCTACGAATGGGAGGGGAGCTTGTCCATCTGCACCGGCAAGCGAGATGACAGAAAGAGGGAGACCTGACACTGGGATATCCGAAATGAGGAGATCACTTGATAAGAGGGATGCCCCGGCCGCGAAGGCGCTCGATGAGGAGTTGAAACGGTCAGCCACCGAAGCGTCCATGGCTCAGTCGAGGATCACCGAGGTGGATTTGGAGGACATACGGTGGTCCTATGACATTCTTGTGCCCGTGAAACTCAGAGCTCCGGGTCCAGAGGAACGCGCCGACAATCCTCCCGAGGGGTTTGTCATGATTTACGAACCCGCGATGCAACAGGGCCTTCGCCTACCCATGCATCCTTTCTTCCGTGAGGTGTTGAAAGATTGGAACCTAGCCCCCTGTCAGATAAGGAAGGAGGATTCGATTGGGTGTCTGATCAATTTGTTACCTAAGTCAATCGGAACTCTTGCGCTATAAATACGACGTCTCAAGTTGTTCCAAGGTACGCTCTTTTTTGCACTTGAACCCCACCCTAAACTCTGCTCAAACTTTTGCCTGCTTGTCTCTCTCACACCCAATTACTTACCTCCCTCCGTGTATTATTTCTATATACCGGCAGTTGACTAGATCATCAGAGTATCAACGATCTCCGGACCCTTTTTCTCCAGTGATCTTGGTGCCTAACGGTCGTCCGAGTGTGCAGGTAATATACAGGTTGGCAAATGAGTGACTGGAGATCTGTTGACACGTGGACACTGCGGGTTCCGACGTCAACAAAATCAATATTTCAAAGAAAACAATATTTTACACGGGTAACATATGTGTTACCTTATGTTACTTAGTTATTTTCATTAAAATAAATATTTTATAATTTATATCTTTTTATAAATTAAAAAAATACATTATTTTTATTTAAAATCAATATTTCAATTTTTCATTTGAAAAAAGATTTTTACATGGGTAACATAAGTGTTATCATATGTGTTACTTCATCATTTTCATTAAAATCAATACTTTACAATTATATCATTTTTAAAATTTTTTTAAAAATACATTAGCTTCATTTAAAATCAATATTTCAATTTTTTTTATTTGAAAATAATATTTTTACACAGGGTAACATATGTGTTATTATATCTTATTTCCTCGTCTTCATTAAAATCAATATTTTACAATTTATCTTTTTTATATCGTTTTTAAGGAAATATATTATTTTCATTTAAAATTCACATTTTAATTTTTTATTTGAAAACAACATTCTTACATGAGTAACATATGTTTTACCATATTTGTTATCATACGTTAAGTCATCATTTTCATTAAAATCAATATTTTACAATTTATCTCTTTTTATAATTTTTATAAAAAATATATTATTTTCATTTAAAATCAATATTTCAAATTTTCATTTAAAAAGAATATTTTACATACATAACATATGTGTTACTATTACCAATTGCTTTCTACCATCACTCGTTTTATCCCATCACCACCACCACAACCAGATTCAAATCTTTAAGCACCATTCACAATCATAATCATCTCCACCACAAATGGTGTAACACATATGTTACCGTAATTTAAATTAGGGTAATACAAGTGTTACCGCCACCAACACTGTTTCATCACCACCACTAATCTAAATTACGATAACACGTGTGATACCTGAATTTTCACCTTAATTTAAACTAGAGTAACATGTATTATTTGTAAGGTAACACACATGTTACTATCACCACTATGCAACTCCAGTACCACCACTAACACGGCTCCAACATCACCACTAATTCAAATTAGTATAACGCATGTGTTACCCTAACTTAAATTAGAGCAACACATGTGTTACTTTGTAGGGTAACATGTGTTACCACCACAATCTTTCTCCATCACCAATCCGAAAATCATTACCTTCTACAAAGTCGGCGTGGCAGCTTGTTCGCACTGGGAGTATTCTTCAGGCCTTTTGTCGCATGATTTGGAGCCCGATCATCCCGCAGACTAGCTCTTTCTTTTGTTGGCGATTGTGGTAGGGTTTAGTGCCAGTGGATGTGATTATTCAGAGGAGGATCCGGGCCCACATGGCATCAAGGTGTCAGTGCTGTTCAGAGATTGAGACCATCCAGTATGTCTTTATTGATAGCCCTGTGGCTCACCAGGTATGGCAGCACTTCTCAGTTATTTTTGGCATTCCCCTCAGGGTTGGAGAGATGCTACAGCATAGATTTCAGACTTGGAGATTCTCAGGCCAGTTTGTCAGGAGTGGCTATATTCACACTATCATCCCTTTGCTGGTCTTTTGGTACATTTGGACAGCTAGGAATGATGCGAAGTATCGTAGGATTGGCATGGAGCCCAGTCGTATCATCTGGCGGGTCTATCACACTATTTCTTTACTGCAGATGGGAAGACTCTTTCGATTTGTGCATTGGCGTGGGGACCTTGATCTTGCCCCACATTTTGGTATTACTCTTACTTCTCCTACCCCCAGCCCCCCTACTTTGGTTTATTGGCGTGCCCCATTGGCTGAATCTACCAAGATCAATACTGATGGATGCGTCAGGGATGGATTTGCGAGTGGCGGGGGTGTTATCAGAGATCACACTGGGCGTTGTATCAGGGCCTTCTCTACTGGCTACGGAGACATACTTATTTTGGAGGCAGAGTTGAGAGCCATTTTACAGAGCATTGAGATTGCCCGACGAATGGGTCTTGTGGACTTATGGATTGAGACTGACTCTACACTTGCTGTTCATTGCATTTTACGTGGTGGGGGGCCGTGGGTGATTCAGTCAATACTCAGACGCATCCGACATCTTCTATCATTCGATCGAGACACAGTTTCCCATATTTTTTTGAGAGGAAAACCAGGTCGCTTCTGAGGGCTGGGACCAACGACATTATCATGAGTATGGATCTTCAGACTTGCCTCGTCGTTCGCGTGGACTACTTCAGACTGACAGATATGGCCTTCCATCAGTTAGAGGTCTTTAGTTTTTTGTTAGTTTGTTTTTCATTTGCTTTTGCTTTTGCTTTTGAGAATTATGTACCGGAGGTAGTATCTCTTTATTTGCTGTAGTTTGAGGAATTTTTTTCATTCGTTGTATGCTTGGAGGTCAGGTTCATATCCCTCTCCTGTGTACTACCCTTTTTATATAAATACAGTGGTAGGGGCATCCAAACCCCCACCAGCCTGTCCTGGTAGAGGCCTAAAAACCATATTGGGACTGTGCTGGTGCTTCGAATAAAAAAAAAAAAAAAACCCACCATATTCGCCAATGCTCTAACCTACACAGTTTCAATTAAATTAATGTAACACGCGTTACTTGTAGGTTTGTGTTACCACAATCAATACACAGCTCTAGCACCACCACTAATACTGTTCCACCATCATTTTAATATTTTTTAATAAAATACATTATTTCCTTGAACATCGGTATTTCAAATTCTCATTTAAAAACAACATTTTTAGATGAGTAACATACGTGTTACTTCATCATTTTTATTAAAATTAATATTTTACAATTTATCTCATTTTATAAATTTTTAAAAAGTACATTATTTTAATTGAAAATCAATATTTAATTATTTTAATTTGAAAATAATATTTTTATATGGGTAACATGTGTGTTACTATATGTTATTTTCTCGTCTTCATTAAAATCAATATTTTACAATTTATCTCATTTTTAAAATTTTTTAAAAGAAAATACATCATTTTTATTTAAAAACAATATTTTTACATGAGTAATATATGTGTTACTATATATTACTTCATTATTTTATAATTTATCTCCTTTTATAAATTTTTTAAAAAAAATATTATTTTCATCAAAAATCAGTATTTCAATTTTTTCAATTGAAAACACTATTTTTACACAGGTAACATATGTGTTATTATATGTTATTTCATCGTATTAATTAAAATCAATATTTAACAATTTATCTCATTTTTATAGTTTTTTTAAAAAAATACATTATTTTTATTTAAAATTAATATTTCAATAATTCATTTGAAAACGACATTTTTACACGATTAACATATGTGTTACCATTTGTTAATTCATCATTTTTTTATAATCAATATTTTACAATTTATATCCCATTATAAATTGTAAAAAAAATACAATATTTTTATTTAAAATCAATATTTCAATTTTTTCATTTGATAACAATATTTTTACACGAGTAACATATGTCTTCCTCATTTTCATTAAAAATCATTATTTTATAATTTTATCTTCTTTTATAAATATATAAAACATACATTAAACTAGTTTAATGTGAAATCAATATTTCAATATTTCTTTGAAAACAACATTTTTACATGGTTAACATTATTACTTCCTCAATTTCATTAAAATTAATATTCTATAATTTATTTCCTTTTACCACCACTATCACCCTCATCTTATCCTATCACCACTACTACCACCACCACAACCGAGTTTAGATTCATTAACATCATCCACAATCGGAATTGTGGTTTAGATCCGTTTCCACTATCCACAACCATAATCAATTCAACTACAACCAGAGCAACACATGTGTTGCCATAATTTAAATTAGGTAACACACATATTACATGTAAGGCAACACATGTATTATTTTAATTTAAATTATGGTAACACGTGTGTTACTTCGACAGTAAAATTAGGGTAACACATATGTTACTTGTAAGGCAACACATATGTTATCATCACCACTGCTCCACCACCATCCACAACCATAATCACCTCCACCATAGCTGGGAGTAACACATGTGTTCCCACCACCATCCACGACTATAATTACCTCCACCACAGCCGAAGTAACACGTGTTACTCTAATAAATTGTTGATTCAATGATAAAAGCAACAAAGCAGAGAAGCATACCTCACAAAGATATTTATCCATGGAGCTTTCTGGTCTTCTCACTAGCTGTTGATGCCAAACATAGTAGCACTCATAAAAAATCCATAAAAGATATGGGCAACCAAAACATGCACATTTATCATTTATAACAACTGGGTAACTCCCATGAGGTGGTCAATCTACGTAACATCCAAATTTCAACTATAAGAAAATAAATTCAAATTCCCATTAAAAAAAAAGTACATCCAGGAAAAATTACATGGATACCTATTGTGTTTACCTTGGATCCCAACTTAAGAGGGCGTGATTGCAAAGATTTGGCAAAGTCCAAGTGACTTGATCAACCACTTACTCCATAGTGATGATGGCAACTTACGCTAATACTTGATTAAGCTACAAGAACTCCACTAGTGCAAAGTACTCCAATTCTCTATAGAAGAAATAACATCACCTACAGTTGGTCGAGGTCGAGGTCGAGTACCCGCCTAGCCCAACTTCACCAACAACTCCTTGGCCATTGTCAGGGGCGGAGCCAGAAATTTAAGCCAGGGCGGGGGAAAATTAGTCGCGTGAACAAGTAGGAAAGTGCCAAATTAAAATTCGGTGCAAATTCCAAAATTTAAAGTGAATGAACTTTTTACTTAACTAAACGTAATAATTAATAAATGCCCAATTTTTTTATATGGATTGCAGAAAATTAACTAAACATAATAATTAATAAATGGCAAATGCCCAATTAACTAATCATAATAAAATTGATTATGAAGCCTTTAAGATAGTGAATTGATTGAATTCCACATTACTTTATCATATATACACCAAAATAGATGGCTACTTTTTGAAAACGGTAAGTGGTCATTTAAAAGCTTAACAACTCATTTAGCTGCAGAATAAGAAACGAAATCCAGAGATTCCAAAATGTCAAATAAATTCAACCAAATTTCCAACACAGCTTTGCCCTTGCACACCAAAATCCGACTGAAGAATAAGAAATGAAATCCACAGATTCCAAAATGTCAAATAAATTCCACCAAATTTCCAACACAGCTTCGCCCTTGCACACCAAAATCTGAATCTACACACATATATAAACACGCCACGCAGATATTGATACACACTCAAAGATAAGGAATCAGAAAAGAAGAAGAAATTCAGACTCAAACCTAAGAATTCAATGAACCAAACCTAGAAGAATGAGTTGTACAGTGGTTTTAGGTTTCGGAACCCGGTTTCATCTGGAGCTGTCTGCCGGAGGTGAGATCGTGAGAATCGCCATCGACTTCAATGGCTTCCAGCCTTCCACGTTCTATTCGGCAACTCCAAGTTTGGACTCCAGCGTCTCTGCGTCTTCCCTCTCGTATTTCTTTCCTTTTGGACCATTTTAATGGCTCATTTGATCAAGTTTTTTTTTTTCACTTAGGCCCATTTAATTTTTTTCCAAAAGTCCAGTGCAAGCATTTGCGTGCACTGGCCATTGTCCTCATCTCGATGCTATAACATCATAATAAGAAACCTTCTTCAAGTGGACGTCACCACTGCTTCTTAATACACTCTATGGCTTATTCAAAGAGGTGATGTCATCAACAAATAGGTCAAGGTAGAGGTCGAAAACCCTACTAACCCAATTTTGTAAGATACTCTTCGGCTCGACACAAGTATTATAAGAAAAAAAGCATTTGTGATCAATCACTCATTTGTATGACGTGCACTCCAAACACAAAAGCCTTTCATGCATGCGCATCTTGAAATTCAAGGATTTGACTCTCTACCGAGAGAAAAATTAGGTAAAGTGAAAAAAATGTCAGAAGTCAGAATTGAAAAAAATTGAATATGACCTCCTCATGTATAGCAAGCAGTGAAATGAAGCACGCAAACTATTACAAAAAATTTGAAAATAAATTTTATGAGTACAAGAAAAAATAGATTTGATATACCAAAAAATAGTGGACTAGAAAATATGCAGTCTACTTCATTAAACAAGCAGTGGCGGTGGTACTGGTGGTAGTAGCAGAGACACGATGACTATGACTGGTAGTGGTGGTGGAAAAAGAAGTGGTGATGGTCACGGCTGCTTCAGGTCCCGATGGCGAGATTCTACATGGTGATGGTTACGGCGGGGGCTAGGAGTGGAGGTGGTGATGGTCTCGGCGGGGTTAGGAATGGTGGTGGTGGTTGTTGGATGTGGTTGCCGACGACAAAGAAGTGAACGATTCACAGGGATGGTGGTGCAGTGGTTGGAATTATGATTAGGGTTGTTTGTTAAATTAGAATTAGAATTTTATATATATATATATATATATGACATAAAAGAGGTATTTTTTAAAAAGTTATAATTAGATGTAGGTAAAAATTAAAAAATTATAAAAGTAAGTAATTTTTAACTTTTAGAAGAGAATGAGGTGTTTGACATAATTATCTCCAAAAATTATTCAATGAAACGTTACTTTTGGCCCAATTCAAAAATGTCAGATAACCCGAAAACATGGTCTGAGACCAACAAGTCAGTCCAAAACCTTTGAAACTCTATCTTCAAACGATTCAACTATAATGTGATAGACTTGACTAAGTTTAGACGGATGATGCTTATCACAAAACGATCAGAATACAACTAATTATATCTCCACCTAAACGAAAATCTTGGATGATCATCACCGATCTCGCCTAGACGGTTGTGACATTGCTCCTATAAATCTATAGAGTCAAAAGTAAGCTCACTTTCAAATATTAAGCTTCAATTATTCACTTTTCGTCAAGTACTCTTATTAATTTTTATAAGCTTACTGACTTAACCGTCAGAAGGTCTTTGGTTGACACCACATCGGTGTCCCATTTATATTCTTTAACGGTTCTTCTTTCGTGATCTATTTTTTTTATCTCCATAGGATTGCTGGTGGCCCAATCGATATGATCTTTTCAATTATACAATACGTCATCCATAATTTGGTACCCACCGTAATGCCATAGCAATCATTCTAACGAACGAAGCCTTTGTCGTATAGCATTACTATCCACTACTCACCAATATCAACATGTATGAAGCTTCTGAAATCTATCGCACGGATGGCTTTATTCATTACGCTCTAAATGAGACGGTACATCAAGAAGCAAAATGATTGATTTGCTAAGAGGCAGAAGTAATAAGATAACAAGGGGATGGCCCCACAACCATCCAGCTAGCCACACTGTTCAGTCAACTACCGTCATCCTTAACCTATCACTCTACCGAGCGAGGTGACTACACAACTAGCGCAACTCATCGAATTGACAAAGCAAAATTCTCAAAAATTAGAAAGGCTTGAAATAGAGAATCAAGAACTTCAAGAGAAGGTAGAATCATTAGCGGTCGATCCGTTCGTTGCACGTCCCTCTCGCTTCCAAGCCCTATCAGGATCAGCATTTACTCCACTAAAATGCACTTAGGACAATCGGTTCAAACGTATAATTTACTACATTTCTACATGGAGGATTGGTAGATACCCAACCTCAACCTACCATCGGACAGAATTTGGAGTTTGAACGAAAGCTAGATGCAATCTAAGCCATGGATCAACGCATCCCCGCAGTGCCTACACAATCAAAAAGAGGCTAGTTGTTTTGCCGATTCTTCCTTTATTGACGAAATCGCCCTAGTGGATATGCCCTAAAAATTAAGCTACCCCAACACAAAATTTTATGATGGGACGGCCGACCCAGACGAACATATAGCTCAATGCAGATAGAGAATGTTTACTGCCACTATACAAAGATACCTCCACGAGGCTTGCATGTGTAAGGGGTTCGAGTCCACTCTTATGGGGCCGGCCCTACAGTGGTATACAAAGATTTCTAATAAATCTATTTCATCATTTGCACAACTAACTGATACTATTGTTCAACAATTTGTAACCAATAGAAATCTCGAAAAGAGGTTCGATGACCTCTATCATATAAGGAAAAGAAGAAAGTTTCCATTCTTAGTTGCAACCAAAAAATTGTGATTTCTGCTTTCTGAAAGGGGCTCTTACCTAATATTGACTTATACAAAGAATTGATTAAGAATCCGTGCAGCACGATAAAAGATGTCATGGCTAAAGCTTGGACCCAAATCAAAAGAAGACGACACTAACTTCAATTTCACTAGGTGCCATCTCTCTAGAGAAGAGTTGCAACGGCAAAATAGGAGAGAAAAACTGTCTGTAAGTTATTATTCTCCTCTAGACAGAAGAGATTCCAAGCGTAGAGATCCCAAATTTTTGTCACATTTCAAGAAGGAATTGCATAAGTTATTGGGTACAAAATTTCATTTTAGTACCGCATTTCACCCTCAAACAGATGGTCAATTAGAAAGGACAATTCAAACTCTCAAAGATATGCTAAGTGAAAGTGTTCTAGAGTTCCTCGAAAGTTGGGATCGGTATTTACAACTAGTGGAATTCTCTTACAACAACAGTTTTCAAGCTTCAATTGGTATACTGCCTTACAAAGATTTATAAGGAATGAAATGTCGATCACCTTTATTTTGGGACGAAGTAGGAGAATGGCATCTATTGGGTCCATAAATGGTACGAGACATGGTGACGACAATCGAAAAGATAAATAAAAAAATAAGTATATCTCAGGACCACCAATGAAGTTACGCAAATAAAAGATGATGACCATTGGAATTCGAAGTTGGAGATAAAGTGTTTATCAAAATATCACCAATGAAAAGGATGTTTCGATTTGGCAAAATGGGAAAGTTAACTACAAGATACAATGGACCTTTTGAAGTGAAGGAAAGAATCGGCTTGTTAGCATATAAGCTAGAATTACCATCTTCATTAAGCAAAGTGCATAACGTGTTCCACGTATCGACTCTTCGTAAGTATATTCCAGACGCTTCTCATGTACTTAACGAAATCCCTACCAACGTCCAAGCTAATCTAACTTTTGAAGAACTACCTGTCAAAATTATCATGCGCAAGATGAAGTTACTTCGGAACAAAGAAGTCCTATTAGTTAAAGTCCTATTGTGAAAAAATGTAGCTACATAAGAAGAAACGTGAGAGCGAGAAGACGAAATGAGAAAAAGTTTCACTGAGCTCTTCTAGATAATTTTGAGGACGAATTTTTTTCCCCAAGCTCTTCTATGTGAAGCAACCTACTTTGAGCTAGTTGTGTGATCACTACGATAGTCAAAATTTTGTGATTCAAAGCTCATTGCGAAGTACGCGATGAGATCTTTGAAATTGTATATGATTCGAATATTTTTTGGCGCGTATTAAGCCTTGAATTTAGGTGCAACAGAGGCACCTTAAATCTGAAATTTGGGCAATATAATAAAAAATTCTTATCCACATGGCACACATGCAAGAGGCTTGTGGGTGATTTGTGGGAAAGAAAATAATTTCTTATTAAGGGACCTATAATTGGTGTACAGGTGTAATGTAAAATGGGGAAACTTGGAAGACAAGTAGTAAATATGTGAGTATATCTATACATTTGGGGATCTATAAAAGCTTACACTTTGGACACTTACACACACATCCCACTCCCACACACTCACATTCCCACCTCTCTCTATGTCCAATCTTCTTTTTTAATAACATATATATAAACACATGTAACTAAAAAGCTGAAAAGTCTAAGAGATAAAAGGAGAAGAAAAGTAAGAGAAATATCTACGATGAAGACGCTAAGAAAAATCCAAATGGGTAGTTGTGGATTTGAGAGCTTCTCAACAATAGAAATTCCCAATTTCCATGACTTTAATACTCCAACATCATAGGAGCCCAAAATCTGTCTTTTTGTCTTTAAAAGATCCACAAATAGTGTAAAGAAGTTTGGAGAAAAGTTAGGTACTGTTTTCCAAAACCCTCTACACCTAGAAAGTATAATACCCTTCATTGTGGGTATGATACTCCAATAGGCAGAATGCTGTTAAGATTGTGTTTGGCCAAAATCAATATGGGAATCATTTTTTTCAAGCCTAGGAAGCAAGCAAATGAGAAAGAGTTGGTGAAATATGTTTACTTGACCCTCATGCAATATCATACTTTTAGAATATGTGAAGTATTGCTATACGTAGACTTGAACTTTTGTGAATGATAAGTTTTGAGTAAATCGAAAAACATAGGTGAGTAGAAGATGTTTGTATTGTCTTGCATGCAAATGGATTTATGATTGCATATGAAATGTATATGTTAAATTTTTGTTCACCTACATGCAAATGGATTTCCTATGGATGATTGAAAGAGATTAGTATGTTGGACTTGATTTAGTATTTCACCTTGAGTTGTAAATGAAATATGCATATATGTCCTTCATATAAGATGATTTGTTTATGTCTATTGGAAGCCTTTGATTTTAGTAGAATGTGCTCACTTGTTCCTCTTCCAATATATGGATTGAAGTATAATTGTACCCAAGTTGCTTGGGATATAACATAAAAACACTTATTGGACATGTTACCCAAGCAAACAAGGAGACTTGGACTCATATGACACTACCTTGACATGAGGACTTGGGGAGAAAGACTCATCCCAATATGGACTTGAAATCAAAGAACTCTTGTATAATGAATACTTTGGGCTTGATGTTACTTCAAGGGCCGAGAGCCTTATGTGAGCATTGTTGCTCTCTATGATATGTTAAAGATCTGTGTATTATATGTTAAGATGTATGTTGTTTATGCATGTTAAAACAAGATTAACGTAGGTGATAATCTAATGTTTTTCTTAAGCCATTTTGTACACCTGGGTTTTATGGAGACTTGTGATTTGTAAATTGGAGATGAGAAATTTAAGAATTGGTTAAGGCTACAGGGCCAAAGGGGTTAGCATACCCATGGATTGTAAGTTGTCCAAAAGAAGTTGATGGTTGATTAAGGCTAAAGAGAGCCAAAAAAAAAAAAAAATTAGGACCATAAGGTGTCCTCATACCATAGGGTATTAGATTGATCCACCATTTGACCATGTGTTTGTGGCACAATATCTTACATTTATGCATGGTGTACAAATAGTTAAGGAAAGGGCCCTAAGAGGAGATACAATACATCTTTTATGTGTCACTTCACAATAGCACCATTTTTTACTCACTAGATATCATTATTCATTGACGTTTTATGTCAAAGTGTAGATTGATCGAGAATATTTTGATGTTGTTGGCCAAAAGTGTGCGCTATCTGAAGACGGAGAAGAGTATCTATGGGTCACGGAGATCGATCTTTGGTCATGCTACCCAAGAAGGCCCGGTCATTTTTGTAGTGCTTAGTATGTACGGTATGGATGTTGGGTACTAATGATCTTTAAAGATTGCCTTAACAACTTGTACTAAATAAACTTATCCTATAATACCTTGTTTATATGTGAGACGTAATGATTTGTCATGTTCCCATTTAAAGAAAATTTGAAGGGTAATCTTTCCAACTTATATAGTTAACTCATTCAATGGATCTAACATTGAATCAAACTATAGGGTTAAGCACTATGACATCTTATTCTAGTTCAAATTCCGCACTTAAAAATTCATGAGACGTACCCACTAAATATTCTATTATAATCTAACTCATTTAAATGCCAAAAAATGGGACATTGACTCATATGTAATTTTTCCTAAATGACTACCAGAGAAAAGAGATTGAAAAGGTAACCTTTTTACTAAACACAAAAATTGGAAAAAAAAATACAAAATGCTTGATGGGTATCATACCCAGACATAGGGTATTATACTAAAAAGGTCAGGGAACAAATTCACACAGCATCGAGTATCATACCCTACCCGTATGGTATTATACTAGAAAGATCAGATAGCACCTTCACTCAATAATGTATCATATACATGACGTTGGGTGTAATACCCATTTGCATCAGGGAAAAAAAAAATCTAAGGCAGTTTTTCGTGGGCATCATAACTTGGCTTTAAAATAATCTTCTTTCTCCCATGTTGATTCTTCTACTCCTTGATTACACCTTTGAACTTTAATCAGTGGAATTTCTTTGTAAGTCATTTTCACTAGTAGAAAATGAGCTGATTTAGTTAAGCGGTCTAGTATGGAATTTCTTCATCTTACGGTAGACATATTCTTCTTTCAAACATCAGAGTTTTGTTAGCTGCTACCTCAAAATCCTTACGCTTAGATATACCAACGTCTATTTTAATCTTCCGCATAAATGGATCTCCATTCCGTGTTTCTCTGATCTGATCCCTAAGAGTGGGTTGAACCACTAACGCCATCATTTTTGCCTTCATCGGTGGCGTGATAAGTTCTATTTTTAATTTCTCAAATTCTTTCACTAGCTGATCATGCTTGGTTGGTAAAGCTGCCAAGTGTTCTCCTCTATTCCACTTAATGCATCCGCGACTACATTAGCCTTACCAGGTAGTGGTGGATAGTGCAGCACTAATCTTTAACCAACTAAAATCTTCTACTTTATCTCATATTCAATTCCTTATGCGTGAAGAAATATTTGAGAATCTTGTGATCTGTATATATATCATACTTACCCTCGTACAGGTAATGACGCCAAATCTTTAAGGCGTGAACTATTGTTGCAAGCTCCAAGTTGTGCGTCAGATAGTTGTGCTCACGTTGCTTCAATTGTCTAGAAGCATACGCGATAACCTTTCCATGCTGCATTAGTACATACCCCAAACTCACTTTGGATGTGTCACTATACATGACAAAGCCATCAAAACCTTCTAGAACTGTCAGAACAGGAGTCGTAATCAACCTTCTTGGAAACTTCCTTCGCACTTTTCTGTCAAATGAAACTTCACACATTTCCTAGTTAATTGAGCCATTGGGCAAGATATTTTTGGAAATCCTTCAATAAATCTTCGATAATAGCCTGTCAATCCCAAGAAGCTACGCATTTTACCAATATTGGACGGTCTGGACCAATTAGTCACAGCTTTAACTTTAGCTGGGCATACTTCAATTCTTTGAAGTGTGACTACATATCCCAAAAAATCTATACGGTCAAGCCAAATTTCACACTTCATGGATTTGGCATATAACCTCTCCTTATAGAGTGCTTCCAACACAGTTTTCAACTATTCTTCATGTTGCTTTTTGTCCTTAGAATACACCAGAATGTCGTCAATAAAGACTACGACGAACCGATCCAAGTAAGGGTGGAAGACCCAGTTCATTAAGTCTATAAATACCGTCGGTGCATTGGTTAACCCAAATGGCATGACTGTGACTCATAATGTGCACAAGGTGTTCTAAATGCCGTCTTTGGAATATCCCTGACCTAAAGTGGAAGTCCCAGTTCTTAATCTTGAGATGATGATAGCCTGACCTAAAGTCGATTTTAAAGAATAATCTTGCGTCTCTTAGTTGGTCGAACAAATCCTCAATTCTCGGAAGTGGATACTTGTTCTTAATTGTCAACTAATTTAAATATCTATATTCAATGCACATCCTCATTGACCCATCTTTTTTCTTAACAAAGAGTACTGGTGTTCCCAGGGTGACACGCTGGGTCAGATAAACATTTTGTCCAACAACTCATGCAACTGCATTTTCAACAACTCGTGTAGTTCTTTTGGTGCCATTCTATATGGTGCTTTAGATAAAAGTGCTGCTATAGGGATTATGTTGATTGTAAACTCCACCTCTCCATCTTGAAGAATACCAGATAGATCTTCCAGAAACACATTAGCGAAGTCTCTCAACTATAGGTACCTCGTTAAGTGTCGATTCTAGTGGTTGGGTATCTGTAATGTTCACTAGGATTCACTGGTACGTATCCTTCCTCAACATCTTTTCTGCCTTCAATGCAGACACTAGATGGGGTATACTTTTAGTTCTTGCTCTGAAAAATCGAAATAAAATTTTCCTAAGTTTTTGAAATATGACTTCGTTCTCACGATATTTAATGGTAGCGTGATTATTACACAACCAGTCCATACCTAGTATTACATCAAAATCCTTCATATCTACAAAGTGTAAATCATCCCCAAGTACTTGTCCATCAATTTGACTAACTGCCCTTGCTATTTTGTTAGAACTAATTGTTTCACCTGAATGGATGCTACCCTTTAGGGTCTTACCCAATTCCTCACGAACGTTATTCGTCTTAGCCATGAAAGCAGTTGAAATAAATGAGTGACTTACACTAGAATCCCTAAGCACAATAGTATGTATATCAAATACTAATAACATACCTATCATAACATCTGGCTTCTGCTCAGCCACTTTCTCATTAGGGCAAACACTCGAGAATTTTCTTTCCTAGTTTGGTCTTTGACTATTTTCTCCTCTTTACAATCTCTCACACAATGTCCAGGCTTGCCATAGTTGTAACATATTCCTTTACCCGGAAGGCATTTACCTAAATGACGTTTGTTACAGGTAGGGCATATGGGAAAAATTCTGCTCATATCTAGTTCGGTACTTCATTTCTTATTTTGATCTTTCTCTTTTCTCCTTAGTGTAACCTTGCCACTTTCTCTTATTGTTAGTCTCTACTTTCTGCTGAGTGTTCTGTCCTGGTCCTAGTCAAACAGTGACTATATGTGCACGAAATAGAACTTCCAAATAATTAGTGAAAGATTATGCTGACAAGATACCTGATCTCTGGTCGTAAACCCAATTTGAACCTCTTTGCTTTCTTAACCTCAGTGTCCACCAAATGCAATACGTACTTGGAAGGGCGTTCAAATTTTTTCTCGTATTCTCCAAGCGACATGCTTCCTTGAGTGAGTTGAAGGAACTCGAACTCTTTCTGATCCCTTAATGTCTCAAGAAAGTATTATTCCAGGAATGCTTCCTTGATCTGATCCCACGTGAGGCTACATCACTGTGCTGCAGTCCTAGTACGCGAATTTGACTCCCACCAGGGGCAAGCTGAGTCAACCAACATAAATTTTGCACAAGACACCTTATGTGCATCAATGCAGTTTATGTGCTCGAAGATCTATTCGAGCCTTCTCACCCATTCCCTAGCTGTGAACGGGTCAGCAATACTGTCAAAGGATTGGGGTTTGAAACGGAAAAATTGTTCGACAACCGAACTTGTAGTAATGGCGTTAACTGTTGCATTTTGGGGGTGGTGGTTGGGCCTGTTGTCTGCCCAAGTCTTGCACAACCCTCAGCAAGTCTTTAAACACATCTGATTGAGTTTTTGGTTGTCGTGTCATTTTCTTTAAATAAAATAAAGTAAATTTATCTCAGAACTACTCAACAGTATAACCCAACACGAAAACTTTTCAGAAGAACAAAACTTGTTATTTTTATTGATATCATTCTGTAAATGAGAAAACAACGTTTTGCAATTAATCCAACTCAACATCCTAACAACATCAACATTTTCTTTCTGGATTAAGAAAATAACTAAAAATAATATAAAATTATCTCCTAATCTTTTTAATCTTCATTGACACTTATCCAGCTTCTATGCACTCTTGGAATCTTGGGGGCAGAGCTTCATCATCCATGGTAACACATGATTCTGGCTCGGATTCTGGTTCAGTCTCATGCTCAACTTCGCCCTCTGCCTCAGGCTCAACTTCTTGTTCGATTTCAACATCAGGCTCATCTTTTGGCTTAGGTTTAGCCTCGGGTTCGGCCTCGACCTCGACCTCAGGCTCGTCCTCCAACTCAAGTCCTCAAACTCGAATTCAAAATCAGGCTTGCCTTCTAACTTAGGTTCGTCTCAAGCTCATCATCACCTTCCCAAAAGTGTTCTATAGCTATCTCTACAACAAATTCTTCTCAATGATCAATGAGATCCCTACAAAAATCTTCGAAATCTAATGTATCTTGTCTTGTATATCCTCCAGGGCCTTCAAAATGGCTATCGCGACGCATTGGCCTTCATCAGAGAAGGTATCTAATAAATGCATGATAGACAGTAAATGAGTGCCTTGATACTAATTTGTAACACCTAGATTTCATTAATTTAAATACGGGAGTTACTAAAAAAACTTCATGTCATAAATATAGCATAAAAACTTTCGTAATAACAAGAATTTATTAACACCCAAAATTGTTCATAAACATTTTAAAGAAATTAATATTCACATAGTCCATAATACATGATATTAAAACTTTAATGAAATATAACATAATGAATTAAAGTTCGATTTATTAAAAGAAATTTCAATAAACACTCTTAAATTTCTTAACGAATTCCTTGGCACAGTAGCATCTCCATCAACCCGCCACACGTCCCATTACGATCCAAGTTAACTTGAAATATAATAATTAATGGGGTGAGTATAAAAATTAACCCCGTGGGAAACCCATAACAAATCTATAATCGTCTAATCATGCATTTATATCAAATTTTCCAACTAAACACGACATAAGAATTATCACATCATAAAGATGATAATTCGTGCAGCACTACAATGACCCAAAGCTAATTTATATGGCGCCAAAGGTCAATATGAAACCCAAAAGTTTAAAAAACATAATTCGTAATTTTCTTCCGAAAAAAGTTATGAATGATAGTAATCAAATTGAATAAAAAAATATGGAAAAAAAATGTGGAAAGATTAGACCGTTACCCATGGTACCCCACTTAAAGTCTTGAAATCTGATTGGAATTGTGCGTGTGAAATCCCCCCCCCCCCCCCCCCCCCCCCCCCCCCAAAAAAAAAAAAAAACTGACTTCGTGTGTAATGTTTGCTGAAATAATCAATTTGCTGAGTGAGGTGGGTTTTTTATTTTGGTGCCTCGGGACAAATGCACAAATGGTCCCAGCACATGAGGTATGTATATGCACAAGGATATCCTAAATGAAATAGACTACTATATGGATTGCAGGAGATTAATCTTTTACTCACTTATTCTATTCAATTATAATGTTTACAACTTTATACTCATGAATTTTACTAATTATATTTAACCAAGTTACTGGTTGGTATTTTATCTCTTATTCACTATGGATAGGAGATCAGATTGCTCGATTGTAATTTAAATTAGTGGTGTAGATTAAAACTAATTAATAATTATTTAACCATCATCTTTATCTCTCACTCATCTGACGGTAGTGACTAATCTAAAATTAATCACCTACAATCCTAATTAGCTTTAGATTATCTTGGTCGACTTTAAATTGAATTTGGCTTATTTAAAGTAAATTTTCCTTGGACAATTAAGCGTAATTAATTGAGAGCTACAAAACGAGTCCAATATCTATATATAATAACTCGTTCTATCAAAACTTAATTATTGGCAGAAATAAAAAAATATAGGAAATAAACTCATACTCCAACTTTAGTCCCTGAACTTTTAAAATATCTCGTCAGGACCCAAAACAACCTAAAACCTTCAAATAAGTAATCAAATAAAACCTATAAAAAGTTTGGGATATTACATAGAGTATGCAAAAGAGTCAGGTGGAAAAGTAAGCACAATCAAACTATCATCCCTATGTGTCGGACTTGGACGACGGCACTTCAATGCTGCCGAGAAAGAAGCGTCAGGAAGCTCTGTCTGGCTCAGAAAATTATGAGACGGGACTGGAGGGTCAACTAGTCCCGTAGATGAAGAATATATCTTAGTTTTCTTCTTCTCTTTTGCCTTTATCCTCTCCTGAGTATCGAGCAAAGATCCTATCACTCTCGACATGACTTGATCTGCATCATCACAATCAATCGTGTTAAGTGGGCCACTCAAAGAGAAGTTATACCATTAATTTCTAGACCCATTTTTATCATTATAATAGGGATCATATGTCTAGGAAAGTTAGATAGAATATCTTTTAATTCTTCCTAATGTGAGCCCACAAACTACTTGAAGCTAGGACTTGCGAGAACAAGAGAAACCAACCATCCCTCTGACTTTCAGATATTGCTAAGATCTTTGAAATACGCTAATTTACTAGCAGGCCTTCAACAGGATGTGTATTGAGGCGACGAACTGCAAGAAAATAGAATAAGAACCTCGACCACGCTGGCCTTCAACAATAAGATGCATTATGTAAGTTTTTAGTATGCAAAACTCACCACGTGACCACGCTGAAGGAAGCCTACAATCCACCGACAAAACCTAATCTCCAGACGGAAGAAACTACGACCCTTTCCAGCCTTTATCCCCGGAGTTAAGACCAACTATCAACCACTTGGTCTTTTTCATCACATTCAAAGAAAATTTTCCTTTCTCTCCGTCATGCTTCCTTATGAAATACTCATGTAATAGCTCCGACATACCAAACGTAATATCATGCCATTCGATAAGGACTTGGAGAGCCATGATAAATTGCCAAGAATTAGGCATAAGTTGACTTGGTGCAATTTTGAAATACTCTAAAACCATCGCGACCATCTGAAGAATCAGGACTCGAAAGCTGTCTTCGAAAGACAACTCATAGAAGAATGTCCAATCGAGAACGTTCCATGACACTCTTTCCTACAATCGTGGCAAATGGATCCGAATAGATGCAAGAACACCATATGTAACTCGAATTCTTATTAAATCAACTTCTTTCAGATGACTTGATATGTTCTCTATAAACAAAATATCAATCCTACCTGGACCGCTCTACTTAGAAAAACTAACTCCAAGGTCGTCATCGTTGAGATTTGGACCAGCTACCTACGCAAATGCTTTTCGGATCAGCTTGATATGAGAAATATATCCCAAGATCACCCACAAATCTTGCAAAGGTTAGTTCGTCTGGATGGGATAGGCTTACGTGATTATTTGGCCAAGAGTTTTCGTTTGGATGGACATGTCTACCCGTGCCTCCGCCAAGGCCAAAATCCAGACGGATCAGCAAAACCACCCTTTTCTGCTCTATTCGGGTCACCATTAAAATCACCCCATTCTATTTTTGTAAAAAACAATTATTCCATACTGGCATAACTCCCTAATGGATCAAAATTCTAAAAATATTGAATCAAACCCCATTAACCACTCTTGGATCTTAAAAAAACGAAAAAAGTTAAACCGCATTCAAGAAAAATCGAAGAACATTCGACTATCAAGCTAAAAATTAGAAGAAAAAAAAGAAAAGAGAACTCACCAAAATCACCAAAGTTCTTCAAGGTGTTGAGGCCAAATGAAAAGACAAGAATGGAGTCTTTAAATTCTAAGAAACGTTCAACGAGGAAAAGAAATGACTCCAAAACTCGTCTAAAAACTTCAACCAAATGTGTGCACTCAACCATTTGGATGGACACACTTACCATCGTACTAATGCTTTAAGTACGTTGTTTTACATGGTCCAGCCGGATCACTTGATCAAAGAATTTACTGGTATTTCGTGTAAAAAAAAAGTTATTTATCACTTGGCAAAAACTACCGAGGGGCTATCAAATTGTGCATGCATGCACAATCAGTACGGTAATTAAATATCACACTGCTCCGACCACGTGGTGCAATTCGCTAACTTATCACACGACCAACCAGCGTGGTGTCCCATGTTATCACTCGATAATTTAATTTTCGTTTGACGATTCATCTAGTTCGAAGATTTTAAATATTAGATCCACAAATTATTTCATGCGAAATAATTTGTCGCCTGACAAGTAATTTCGTCCGAAAAAAAATCAAAATACTATCAAATTTTTATCTCATCCTATATTTGCCGTGAATAACGAATTATTAAAAAAAAATACTCGATCATGCCGAACTAAACGGTCAAACGGTCCATACCTTTGACCAACACCTACCACATCAGAATCTGACCAGCCATTGGTTCCGTCTTACTTTAGACAAAGTTCATACAAGTTAAATAATTTCTTATTCTCAAACGAATAATATTGACACAAAAACTACTCTTTAATTTGAGTACCACTCGAATTAAAAGTGGGGGTATAAATTGTAGTGATAAAAATTATCATACTTGCCAAAATATTCTAAAAATATACAACGATGCCCATAAATAGGCCCATTTGATGAAACGCCACTTTCAACCCAACTCAAAAATGTCAGATAACTCGAAAACATGGTTTGAGACCAACAGGTCAGTCCAAAACCTATAAAACTCTATCCTCAAACGATTCAGCTATATTGTAATAGACTTGACTAAGTCTAGATGGATTATGATTATCACAAAACGATCAGAATACATCTGATTATATATCCACCTAACCGAAGAATCTTGCAGGATCATCATCGATCTCGCCTAGATGGTTGTGACATTGCTCTTATAAATACTATCATCTATCAGAGTCAAATGTAAGCTCACTTTCAAACATTAAACATTAACTATTCACTTCATGTCTACCCCTCTTATTTATCTCTATAAGCTTACTGACTTGACCGTTGGAGGGTCTTGGGTCGACCCCACACCGGTGTCCCCTGTAGATTCTTTAACGATCGACACCTGTAGATTCTTTAACGATTCTTCTTTCGTGATCTATTTTTTGATCTCCATAGGATTACTAGTGGTCCAATCGATCCTATCTTTTCAATTGTAGAATATGTCATCTACATTTGTCATATGGTAATTAATGGTGTGTTTGATTTAAATTAAAATTATATTTTTTGTAAAAGTTGATGAAATGTGTGGTTAAAAGTTGTATATCCATGAAATATGTGAATAAAATTAATTGTTAACTTTGCTCCCACGGGCATGGCACATTGGTAAAGTAGGAGGATTCTCTACCGAGCATCGAATGTTTGAATCCCCGCGACAGCTGGAAGGTAACATTTAAAAAAAATGAAAATGAATGTTGAAAGAAAGAGGTCTACAGGGAAAAGAACCGTCGAATGTCCGGTCCAAGTGTATATAATCTGTGACCGCTTTCGAATTTACTTGAGTGGCAAATCAAGAGGGAAGGCCACCAGTCCTCAGGATTAGTCAGGTGAAATTTCGATACTTGAGTCATAAAAAAAAAAAAATTAATTGTTAATTTTAATTTCTATTTTTTAATAAAATTTGAAGTGATGTCAGACAAGCTATAAACTTATTCGTAAGAAGACATCTTTTGATACACTTGTTATAATTTGACCAATATATGTTTGACATGGAATTTTGATAGTTGTAATGCATTGATTTTTGTACTAACTTTTCATCATTAACCATTGTCCTTTGTCCAGCTACATGAAGTAATAATTGCGGCTTTATTAACCTTTATAAATCATAATTTTGAAATGTGGTATAATGGATTTGTTTTATTCTCTAGGCATTATTGATCATCCATTAGAATACGTCATGGTTCTTGTGACTGTGCTATTTAGAAAAGCATGTGTAAGTAATATGTAATATTTAAAATTGATAGATTTGATGATATCTTCATGGATGAAATAAATGAGTTGTTTCGTGCTCTCTGTTTGAAACCATATCGTAATAAACATTTTTTTAACATTCAATAGGAAAAGAGCATTGTCATACCTATGAAGAGAATTACAATCAGCCAGCTGCACAGCTGATATTCTGTATTTAATGATAGCCCGCTTCAGATAGGTTCGTGATTATTCACAATAGTACTTTTGGTGTGTTTTTAGTTATGTTAGAATATAAAATATATATTAGGATATAGAACATAATATAAAATATATAATAGAATATATTATGATTGTTTATCTAATATAGATTAGAGTTTTCATTACTATATAAACTCTTTTATAATTGTATTTACATCATGTCGTTTTGTTTAATAAAGTTGGTTCTCATTTTCTTTCTTCTTCACATGATATCAGAGCTTGGTATATAAAACAGAAATAGAAAAGCAATTAAGTCTGATGGCATCTTGACATTGAGTTAACAGAAGCAGGTTGCGGAGGGACCAATGTTGATGTAGAAAGCTAAGATGATGACAAAACTTTTTTTTTTTTCCATCAACTTTGTTCTCCTCCTTGAGGCTAGATTCAGTGTGCAGATCTGAGAAGGTAACAACCATTGTTGATTTTGGGGAAAGATAGAAGGGGGCTGAGCAACAGAATAGATATCCGAACCTTGACGTGTTCCTATATTCTTCTTTCTTCTTCTTATCCTGCTTGGCCACCTTGGGAGTTTGTCATCTCCCTTTACCTGTACGTGCCAGTGATTCGTGACCCTTACCCATGGTTGATTTCTGACTTGGTAAATTTATGATTTTTTGGTGGTGATTGTTTGGCCATTGGTTGAGGTTCGTCTTTTAAAGCAGATTGTTTGGTCGTTTGTGCTGTTGATTTTTCTTGAATTGTGTAACCTTGATTCTCTCTTATTTGTAATAATGGCAACTGAAAGGGATAATTCCCTACAATCTATTAGTGTAAGATTAATTGGTCAAAATTATTCATATTGGAGTACTGTGATGAAAACTTTTCTCAAAGGTAAAAAATTGTGGGGTTATGTTATTAGAACTATTGTGATACCTAAGAGTAATAGTGATAATTATGCTACTGATATTGATGTTTGGGAGTCAAACAATGCAAAAATTCTTACATGGATTCACAATTCTGTCAACCATTCCATTGGTGCACAATTGGCAAAGTATGAAACTACTAAGGAAGTCTGGGATCATTTGCAGAAGTTATACACTAAGTCTAACTTTGCAAACGATATCAGTTGGAGATTGATATACGAGCCTTACAATAGAAAAATATGGGTATTCTGGAATTTTATACTGCTATGACATCGATTTGGGATGAGTTGACTTTACAGAATCGACATGGCTGAAAGCATGTGAGGATTATAGTATTTATAGAGAGGAGCAACATTGGTTCAGTTTTTATGGCACTTCGTAATTCTTTTGAGGGCCTTAGAGGCTCTATCTTGCATCGTACTCATCTTCCTTCCGTTGAACAGTGATTAGTGAACTTGTGGCTGAGGAAACACATTTGAAATTACTAACAGGTGAGGCATCCCTTCTTACTTCTAGCACTTCAGTTTTGCCTGTTCCTTCTCGACCATCTACGCAGAATCAGAACAGAGGTTATGTGCGAGTTGCTAGTGATAAGTGTAGCTTTTGTAAAAAAAAAAAGACATTGGAAGGCTCAATTCACAGAGTCAACAACAGTCACAACATCGATTTTATCGTCCTAATGCCAACACAGTAGCAGCCATGTCACCTTGTGACTCACCTATTCTTGAAGCACTTCCCTTTAATCCCCAGCTCACTACTCTAGCTGAGCAGTTTCAGAACTTTCTTGCCACTCAGCCTCATGCTATGTCAGCTTCTACTCATATAGGTTTGTCGTCCCAGAGCCCCTCATGTATTTCTTCCTCGTGGATCTTTGACTCAGGTGCCTTTAAATACATGTCATCTGACTCCACACTGTTTGATTCCTTACGCCCTTCTAATTCGTCTATGTCTATTATGACTGCTGATGGCACTCCACTGCCTTTGGTAGGGGTTGGTTCTGTTAACACATACAATTTATCACTCTCAGATGTCTATTGTGTTCCAACTCTTTCTTTGAATCTTATATCTATTGATCAGTTATGTGACTCTGGATACTTAGTTCAATTTGCTTCTATTGCTTGTCATGTGCAGGATCCTCAATCTTAGAAGCTGATTGGGATACGCCATAGAAAATGAGGTTTATATATTTTGGACAATCTGCAACCACCACATGCTGCAACCTCTAGTGTTGATTTGTCATCTTTTTATTTGAATTCTTCTTGTTCTAGTTTTTATTCGTGGCATTCTCGCTTTGGATATGTTTTTGCTAGTCGTTTAAAATTTTTAGTTTCTAAAGGTCAATTGGGAGATTTACGAACTCATGATATTTCTGATTGTAGTGGTTGCAAATTAGCTAAATTTTCTGCTTTACCTTTTCTTCTAAGTGTTTCTCGTTCTATTGCACTATTTGACCTTGTTCATTCTGATGTGTGGGGGCCTGCTCCTATTGCCACAAAAAAATGATATTTCTGAACGAAAGCATAGACACATTATTGAAACTGCCAATTCTCTACTCTTATCTACCAAAGTTCCTAGTGAATTTTGAGAGAAGCAGTTTTAACTGCCGTCTACTTAATTAATAAAATTTCGTCCTCTCGCACTTCGGGTTTGTCACGTTCTGAAACACTATTTGGACATTCTCTTGATTAATCTCTTCTAAGAGTTTTTGGGTGCACATGTCTTGTCCTTCGTCCTCAAGTAGAACGTAGTAACTTGACTTCACGTTCTGCTATTTGTGTCTTCTTGGGATATGGGGAGGGACAAAAGGGTTATCGTTGTTTCGATCATATTAACAAAAAATTATATGTTTCCCGCCATGTTGTGTTTCTTGAGCATATTTCATTCTTATCTATTTCTGATAATACTTATACCATGACTAAGGCTGATCTAATTCATATTGATCCTTTTCTGATAATACCGATAGCTCACCTTCTCTTACCCCTCTTGTTGTTGATCTTTCTTCCACTATGGGTACGCATGCGCCGACTCATAATGATCCTTCTCCTTCTATGGCCACCCAAGCACCATCTGAGATTGTTAATCAACCTCATTCTCCTCGATATCCTCCACGTATTCGTAAGTCTACTCAATTACCTGATTTTGCTTATTCTTGTTATTTGAAATCTTTTTGCTGTTTCTTAATATCTATTCACAAGCTTTATGAACCTTCTTCCTATAAAGAAGCTATTCTAGATCTTTTTTGGCAACAGGCTATGGCTGATGATCTCTCTACTTTACATAAGACAGACATTTGGGATTTAGTTTCATTACCTCATGGTAAACATGCTATTGGTTCATGTTGGGTCTATAAAATCAAAACCAAATCTGATAGCTCGATTGAGCGCTACAAGACTAGGTTGGTTGCTAAGGGATTTAGTCAGCAGTATGGTTTGGATTATGAAGAGACTTTTGCTCCTGTTGCAAAGATGACTAATGTTCGTACACTTATTGCAGTTGCTTCTGTTTGCCGGTGGAATCTCTCGTAGTTGGATGTTAAAAATGCATTTCTAAATGGAACCCTTCAGGAGGAAGTCTATATGGTTCTTCTTCCTGGTGTTTCTCATCATCCTGGATATGTCTGCAAACTTAAGAAAGTAATTTATGGTCTTAAACAGGCACCTCACACTTGATTTGAGAAATTTTCTACTGTTGTTGCCACTCTTGGCTTTACATCCAGCCATCATGATTCTGCTTTGTTCTCTAGATGCACCTCCTCTGGTCGCATTTTACTCCTTTTATATGTTGGTGACATGATTATCACTGGTGATGATGTTAATGGTATTGCTGCCTTAAAATCTGATTTGGCTCGTCGTTTTGAAACGAAGGATTTAGGTCATTTATCTTATTTTTTGGGGATCGAGGTTTCTTCTTCTCCTAGAGGTTATCTTCTCACTTAGTCTAAGTATGCAACTGATGTTATTGAGCGTGCTCGTCTCATTGATACTAAGACTACTGATACTCCTCTTGAAATCAATGCTCGTTATTCACCTTCTGACGGTATCCCTTTGCCCGATCCCAATCTGTACCGCACTATCGTTGGAAGTCTCGTCTATCTCACCATCACCCGTCTCGATATTGCTTATGTTGTTCACATTGTTAGTCAGTTTGTCTATGCTCCGACTACCATTCACTGGAGAGTTGTTGTTCGTATTATGCGCTATCTTCGTGGTACTTGTTTTCAGAGTCTCTTATTTCCATCGACCTTTTCCTTAGAGCTCCGCGTATACTCTGACGCTGATTGGGCCAGTAACCCAACTTATCGCAAGTCCACTACTAGTTTTTGTCTATTTTTGGGTGACTCACTTATCTCTTGGAAGAGTAAGAAGTAGATTGTAGTTTCTCGTTCTTCTACTGAAGCAGAGTATCATGCTATGGCGTCTACCACTACTGAGATTGTATGGTTGCGTTGGTTACTTGCTGACATGGGTGTTTCTCTTTCCTCTCCGACTCCTATATATTGTGATAATAAAAGTGCTATTTCGATTTCTCACAACTATGTGTTCCATGAGCGCACGAAATATATTGAGATTGACTGTCATCTTATTCGCCACCATCTTCAGCATGGTACTATTTCTTTACCTTTTGTTTCTTCGTCGCTGCAGCTTGCTGACTTTTTCACAAAGTCACATCCGGTCCATCATTTTCATTTCTTACTTGACAAACTCTCACTGCTTATTGTTGTAGCATCGTGAGGTTGAGGCGGGATGTTAGAATATAAAATATATATTAAAATATAATATAGAATATATATTAGAATATATTATGATTGTTTACCTAATATAGATTAGGATTTTCATTACTATATAAACTCTCTTGTAATTGTATATTCATCATGCCGTTTTGTTTAATAAAGTTGGTTATCCTTTTCTTTCTTCTTCACAATTCAATCGTGCTGTGCTGTATGGTGTGGTTTAGCTGTAAACACCATTGACATTATTTTATAACACAATTTTTTATGATCTAAACAATGGAAGAATGAAACTTTATCATCCAAAAAAACAAAAGAAAAACACAATTTTAAAAACTTAAAATAGAAATCTCTTGTATATCCAATTGAAATGATGGTGCGAATTCCAATGAACATGAAAGTATTTATTCTCATTATTATTTTTAGCCACGTCCCAATTGATGGGTCCAGCAATAATATTGAAGAAAATTTGTAAAATGAATTAATTGGCTAAATAAAATGATGCAATCCAAGTAAATTGAACTTACTGGAGAAATTTGAAATTTCTAGACCTACAGTTCGAACACCTAAAAGTGTATATGTATGCAAAAAAGAAATAAAAAAAATGAAGTCGTAATATGTAATGCACAACTTTTAACATTATGAATTTCATAAAGGCTTGTGTAAAGCGATCACAAGTAAATTCTTGAAGCATATAGTTCAACTTTTTGAGAACTTAATCGATTAAAGTACAGATCTAAAGTGATATTATAATGAGGAGGAATAATTACGCGTTGTACTATTTTTTTTGACCGAGATTTTGTCCCATTGAGTTTTCCTAGCAAGGTTTTTAATGAGATAATTTTCATGGCGTATTAAAAGAATTGTGTACTTTTTTTTACTTCATTAGGATTTTTTATCACATGATTTTTCCTAAAAAAATTTAGCGAAGCATATTCTTTATGTAAATGACACATAATTGGAAGTATTATAAATCTTATAGTTATGGATGTTCATAACCTACAAAATATTTACTCTCATCATAACCTTATGATTATACTCTCATGTGTTATAAATCATATACGATACTCTTGAAAGGAACAACAACAAGATCTATTATTAATATAATTGCATCAGACCAACATGCTGACTACAGTCAATCAGAGATAATGTATGAAGATGATATTGCTTGGAGGTTATAACATGGAGCACATTTCACCAGAATTGTTTTATACAAGTTTTAAAAAGATGGCGACATTGCAGACATTGACGCATAAGATATGGATATCTCAATACAAGTTTTTTTTCATTGATTGAAATTAGGGGAGTAGTTGTACTCTTTTTCTTTCATTCAGGTTTTATTCCACTGGATTTTATTGACAAGGTTTTAATGAGTTAGCATTTGATTACTCCAAATTTTGTTATAATTTTCTCGTTCTTTTGGTATTTTTGTCCCATTGAGTTTTTACCAAACAAGATTTTTAACTAAGCAGTTATTATGTAAATAGTCATTTAATGAAGAGTGTTGTAAAACTATAGATAATTATGAGTGTCTATTTAGTCTTATCAGGATACATATCAAGTCGTTGTAGTTATTGTAAAAGTCTGTATCTTGATCAGATTGTAACTTTCATTTGAACTATAAATATATAGGTCCATTATTATAATAAAATACACACATGCTCTATTAATTCTCTTCTATTTTCTTCTCCTGTTCTCTTAGTTTTATAACAACAATTTATTTTTGATTAAATTTTGTAGATATATAGTACTTAAACGAATGTTGAAATATAATGGAGAGGAATATTATACTTTTTAGAAGTTTAAAATTTTAAAATTTTAATAGGATTAAATTTAGAGTGGGATAAATATATTAAAGTGGTGTAAATATATAGCATTTAAATGAATAAATTTAATAAAGATAATGTTAAAATGTTTGGGATTTTGAATATACTAATTTTTTCAAATCTAAAAATTTAGTTAAAAATAGAGCTTGTTTGTTATTGTTTATAAGTACTTATAAAGTAGTCAAACATCATTTTTATCTACATATTTCGTAAGACTTAAAATATTTTTTCCACTTTTTATTCACATATTATGAAGATCTATTACTTATAATTTTTTTTTCAAAAAAAATTTACCAAACATACTTGAGTACGATAAATAGTGGATCAAAATAACAACTCCATATCTTTTATCTCCAAATATTAATGGCATTGATTTCCTTGTAGGCCTTCTTGCACTTGGAGAGGTGATAATGTTACAATCCGTTTTTAATTACTAAAAGTTAAAATTTATTTAGTCAAAGTCAATAATTTATTTAGTTAAGTCAAAGTCAAATAAGTCAAATTATGACTTAAATTAAGTAAAGAAAATTTTATGGGCCTATTTTGTAAAATATGGTTACTTAGGGATTTAAATTATACTATATAGAAGTTGGGGACTTAAGTTGCAAATTGGCATATATGTATTTGATTTGGGACCTTTTCACAGAGAGAGACTCAGACAAAGGAAGAATCGAGAAAACGGAGAAAAGGAAAAATAAGGAAGAAAAGAGGGGGAAAAATAAGGAAAGAGAAAGAAGAAAAAGAAGAGTAGGTCAGCCGGTTCGACGTAAAATCAATTTTTAAGGCTTGGACTCTTCATTTTTTTTTTTTTTTTTTTTTTTGCAAGTTTAAGTGGAAAGTAAGAAATTGCTCATTTAAGGAAAGTATAAATAATTAGAATTTTTGCTTATTAGCTTAAATGTGAATTTTATGAAATGAGATAAATTGATTTTAGTGACATGAATTATATTTGCAAGCTAAATAAAGAAATTAATTGACGAATTTTTGGGGTTCTTGATCTAGTGAGTTTAATTAGATATTTGAGCTATTTTAAGTATATTAAGGTCATGTTCGGTAGAGTTTTTCTCCAAAAAAATTCATTTTTTTGCCTACGATTTTTGACTTTTCAACTATTTTTACACTACAAAAAATTTTGAAAAGTCAAAAAGTAACCAAAAAAATCTATTTTTTCCCAAAAAAAACTCTACTGAACAAGCTCTAAGACTTGTATTGGTTTATTTATGTTAAAAGCATGGAATGATGATTTTAGTAAACCCTATAATTTTTATTTGGGTTCTTTAAATGTAAAAGAATTTATTGATGGGTTTTAAAGAAGATTAGGAATGGATGGGGATGTTAAGGAGAATTATATGTTATTGAGTTAATAGAAATTGGTTTTTAGCTTAGTGATTTTACTATGAAATTAAGGAAATTATTCTTGGTTGTGTGTAATTGATAGATGTTAAAATGTGAAAAAGAAATGTAGTGAATTAGAATGAGGATTATAACAAAATGAGTAAATGAATTTTTGGGAAGTTTTGTGTAAGTACGGGTATGTTAAACTTAGTGTTGCTTTTAATTATTAGTGTTACTTGTGATGGTTATTTTTTAATTCAAATAATTATATTTTATTTCAAGAGGTAACTAGGAGATTGGTGCCGCGTACTGGCCAACTTAGTTCGTAGTCAAAAGCTTTGTGAGTAGAAAAACTAATTTTTCAGAAAATAAGCATTTAATTATATTATATTAGTATGTAAAGTTATATGAATTGTTTGATTATTTCAGTACTTCTAGTAAATTACATAAATTGCAAAAATAAATTATTTTCAAAATGAGTATTGGACAAGCATGATTTTTAATACAAATTAGTTTTTATAAATGAGTAATTCTTTCAAAATTTAAATTCGGTTTTGTTAAATCTTTTATTAGAATATTATATCATTATTAAATATTTCAGTAAAGTTAATTTTAAAAACTACCAAAAAGCACCCAGGTGATTTTACCCGCTATGTATTAGTGTGAATGTGTTTCCACAGTGTACGACCAGATATGGTGATTACTCGCTCTGCACTGGTGTGGATGCGTTTCTACAGTGTATGACTAGATTACTACATGTCTTTGGAACCCACTCTTGTACACACACAGGCTTTGGCCATGTACCAGGGTGCTTAGCCCTTTGTGGCAAGCTTTACGCGCGTATGACCATATTTCAAATTACAGATTATCAGTTATTTAGGGTACCTTTTTAGTGTAGTATATATTTCAGAATAATCAATATATATATATATATATATATATTTCAGAATTCAATTTCAGATTTTAAATTTCAGCTTATAATTTAATCAGATTGCATTTTATTTTGAGAACTACAATCATCCTAGCATTTCTCAGTTTCTCTATGTTTTACAGTTATTTTATTTATATCAAGTATAAGGGATTTCGTAATTTTTAATGCTTATAATTTTTAAAGTTATTATTAGAATTCATGATTGCTTAAAAGTATTATAGAAAAATTTAGAATTTCAGTAAATATTTATAAATTGGGAAAAGTATACTTAATTGCAAACTCTCCACTCACTGAGTTACAAACTCATACATTTTTGTCACACTTTTTCTTATTAGGACGTAGTTGACTTCTTTGAGTAGCTTTTTGGATATTCTGCAGCTACAAGAGCCACAGTCATTTGACGTAGTTGATTGTATAATTACATTTTGTTAAGCAAGTCATTATCATACATTTGTCTCATATCTACCAGCTTTGTATATGTCTTTTTGGTATTGCTTATGGCTTGCCACCTTTTTTATGTAAACGATATACATTTGGACTGTTTTGTAAATGATGGTAAAATGGTCTAGTTGGTTACACTTTATTTTTGACTGGTACATATTAGGAGGAATGTGAACCCCAGTTGATAGTCTATATATTGTATTTGAAAATTTTGTTACTTTTCAGGTTGGTTTAGTCTAATTTATAGGGGAAACTCTATCAAAATTTTTATAAAATTTTTTTAGTTAAGTAAAAGTCAATCATTCAAAGAAAAGTTTAAGTAGCCTTGGTGATGGGTCTGGAATCTAGCTTGGCATCCATCATCGGCGCACGGCACATTTTGGGTCTATTAGGGTGATTCAGGATGGGTCGTGTCATGTTAGTACCAAAGCAAGGCCATATGTCTTTAGACTTTCAATGCATGTATCCTAAAATTATTTTAAGACATGTTATTCCCATTTTATAGGTCATGGCTCGTGGTGGAAGCACACGCAGACTCCCAAATAGATTGTCTCAAACTCAAAATGCTCCTGATATAGAGGCCAGTAGAGCTAATGAGTCAATTCATCAGACTTTTCAAAATCCAGGACATATAAATGAGGTTGTAAATGATTCCTATGTCGATAGACTTGTTGAAACTCTTGATACCTTATTACAAAGGCAGGAGGGCACAGTTAAATACAGTATTTAGCGAGCAACGAAATTGGAAGCGAAAGTTTTCAATGGTAAGGGTGACCCTGTAGATGCAGATAATTAGATGACCAAAATAGAGAGAGTTTTCGATGTCATGGAATACCCAGATGACAAGTAATTACGCTTGGCTACTTTCTTATTGGAGGAAGGGACATATAATTGGTGGCTGACAATTGGAAGTCGATACAGAGACCCTAGAGTTATTACTTGGGCAGATTTAAAGAATGTTTTTAGTAAATCCTACTACCATCAAGCTTATAAAGATGTTAAATATGAGAAGTTTTTGCATTTAATTCAGGGGTCTGTGACAGTGGCTGTATGTCAGAAAAAGTTTGTGGAGGTATCAAAATATGCTGCAAATAGCTTTTGATAGCTAATGAAGCTGACAGGTGCATGAGGTTCGAATGTGGTTTGAGGAGAGAGATTAGATTAGCGGTGACAACTATAGACCATAAAGATTTTGGCAAGGTAGTGGAAGCTACTTTGAGAGTTGAGAAGTGTATTTTAGATACACGAGGTTACAAGGAGAAGATGACAATCAGAGGCAGTGGTGGTCAGACAAGGACATCGACTTCTAGGGTCTCATCGTCTCAAAAGAATAGATGTGGGTTTTGGCTGGGTGTTTCCAATACTAGTAGTTTTAAGACCAGGTCCAGAGGAGGCCAGAGTTCAGTCCAACAGTTAGCACATCGTCACTCTCATACTCAAGGTTCTTTTTAGAGTCGAAGACCAGTTACTTCTACACAGGGTGTAACTTCCATTCATACTTGATTTCTACATTGTTAGTTATATAGGAAATTCTATCTGGGTGAGTGTCTTAAAGGAGCTAGTATTCGCTATCTATGCGGTCAGGTTGGGCACATGAAGTGAGACTATACAGATCGACCACATGAGAGTGGTACACCTCAGGTGGTGTATTCCTAGCCAAGTGTTAGTAGTGCTAGGCAAAATTAGAATCAGAATCTGGATACTAGGGCAAATAAATCAGGTATGTCCTGCAGGATAATCAAACATCGTCAACAATAGTGGTGTTCGATAGAAAGGCCAGGCAAGACGTCATAGGACCTAGGGGATAGTTTTTGCAGTGACTCGGCGGGATGTCGACAAGTCACCAGATGTAGTCATGGGTATGTTGTCTATTTTTGGTAGAAATACTCGTTATTTAATTGATTCATGTGCTACACATTCCTTTATTTATTTTGAACTTGCTATTCATGCGATTCGTATGTTGAAGCCATTAGATAGTGACTTTGTTGTGGCGACCCAGTAAGATATTTACTTTTAGCTAACAGTGTTTATAAGGACTGTGTGATTAAAGTGAACGATTAGGAGTTGAAAGCTAATCTGATTCCTCTCGATATTCATGACTTTGATGTTATTTTGGGCATTGACTTCTTAGCTGAAATTGTGCTTCAGTTGATTGTTTTCATAAAGAAGTTGTGTTCCAAAGGCCATGAGAGCATGAAATTATTCTTAGTGGTGAACGGAGAATTTTATCATCTTGTATAATTTCTGCACTTGATACTAGAACATTTCTTAAAAATGGGTGTTGGGCATAATTAGTTTATGTGATTGACACTCATATTATTAAGATGAAATTGGATGATATTCCTATTGTATAGGATTTTCCTGATGTATTTTCATAAGATCTTCTGGGACTACTGCCAGACAGAGAAATCGATGTCACTATTGATTTGATTCTAGGGACAACTCCTAACTTTCAGGCACTTTACAGAATGGCTCTAGTGGAGCTAAAAGAATTGAAAGTGCAATTACAAGAACTAGTCGATAAAGGTTTTATTAGACCAGTGTATCTTCTTGTGGAGTACCAGTCTTATTTGTAAATAAAAAAGATGGCACAATAAGATTATGTAACGACTACAGACAGTTGAACAAAGTGACAATCCGCAATAAGTGTAACTTCCCAGATATTCTCAACCCGGAGGGTCACTAAAATAATCTCTAAATAATGTATGACGACTCTAAATAATATTTCCCGTGCTCTTGAAGGATTTTAAAAATGTAACTATTGCAGAAAATAACAAGCGGGCAGAGGAAAAATAATTTTACTTCTAATTTTCAAAGTTTTTTCATATACCGTGATAGGTGTTATCACTAATTATTTGACCATCCAAACGAACTCTAAAAATTAATTTTTTTTTTACTGTAGATACTTGGGACTACATACTAAAACATGTTAAAATTTTAAACTTTAGCTACGTCGTTTGGTAGGTGAAAATATTGGCCGAAGTTGCTTAAAAAACTGTTCCGGGTGCCTTAAGGTAGCCCGCTAAAACTTTCACAATAAATTCATACGATAGAATTTGTAAGTAATTTCAAATGGTTCCATTAGACCACATATAAGGCTTTCTATAGCTACTTATTTCACTCAAAAACTCCAAACGTACAGAGATTTATGATTTTTCAAATTAGGGGCAGAAAATAAAAAATTCAGAATATGAAACGAGGCAAATTTCTATCATTAAACTTTAAACGACAATTAACCTAACATCTTATTTTCCATATACATTACATAATTAAATACTGAAAATCAAACACTAAAAATATAGTAATATTATTATTGACTTAATCTTCTCGACGCCAAAACTTAATTTAAGTTAAAGAGTTCCACTTCGTGTTCGCTAGCCTACACCATTGCGTCAACGCCAACCATTTCAATCTAAAAAGTTTTTTTTATTTTGGAGTGAGTATTTCACAAGAAACTCTCAGTAGAAATATATACTAACAAGTGGGAAAAATTATACAAAATATAGGAACAACATAAATTGATAACTGGCACCCATGAACTTAAATGTGATTATCTTCAATCACAATCATAAACTTCCTTCATAACTAAATTTACATGGAATTTATATCACATAATAATTTTTCCAAAATCATTTATAAATCATGGTAAGAGTAGTAAATAAAACTACCTCGAAATAGAGTTTTCGGTTGAAGTTGTGATTGAGAATGAATTATTATTGCACCTTTTTCCAAAATCAAGCCCGCACCTTTTCTTTTTTTATTACAAAATTTTAGTGTTGTAGGAAGCTTTAAATGAAGTTAAAAAAAGAAAAAGAAAATAGGTACTGAAATGTCTTGAGAAAACAGGGGCTATTGATAGCCGAAAATGGAGGTTAGAGTAGTGGACTTTTGCTGTGAAATATTGTGAAGAAAAAGTAATGTTAAAGCTTTTGCTGCTGGCCGAAAATCTGGATAGAAAACTGAAGAAAAGTGGAACTTCCTGTTGATTTCTGGTGGTCGAAAATCTGGAGAGAAGTGTGGGGCTTTAATTTCGCTAATTGGTGGAAGAATATGAGTTGTTAGTGACTAGAAATAAGAAGAAGAACACCAGGGTCTCGCCTTAAATCCTAGCGCCAAAAACTTGAGTGCAAAACGGAGATATGCTGGAATTTTGTTGCTGAAAAATGAAGGGGAGATTGAGGAAAAAATGGAGTGTATATTTACTCAAAAGTTAAAAGAAAAACATAAGTGAATGGGGTATTGATGGGGGCCGAATTTTGAAGGAGAAAAATGGGGAGTTTTTGCTTAAGTTAAAAGCTGATTTTGTGGGGAGAAATATATACTATAGTGGCCAAATTCTAGGATCTTTTGGGAGAAAAATAGTAGTTGGTGGTTGAAATGTCAGGGTAAGTGCTAAGAAAATGGGGCTGATCATGGGGAGCTGGTTGCCAGTTTTATTGGGAAAAATGGGAGGTTAATTGATCATGGGATGGGCGGTTTTCCTGGTTGCAAATTGGGTTGGTTTTTTGGTAGCAAAGAGACTGGTTTATTGGCTGAATTTTGAAGTCAAAATGAACCGAGTTTTAGGTTGATTATAGACGAACTTTTGGGCCGAAAAATAAGTCAGGTGTTGGGCAAGAGGAGCCCAGTTTTATTGTGTTTAATAGGTCAGTTTTTGTGATTGTCTTTATTGATGACATATTGTTCTCATAGTCGTGCGGAGCATACCGAGCACTTGAAGATTATTTTACAAACTTTACGAGATAAACAGTTGTATGCTAAGTTTAGCAAATTTGAATTCTAGTTCGACAGAGTGGTATTTCTGGGTCATGTCATCTCAGCAGAAGGCATTTACGTAGATCCTATCCAGACCGAAGTTGTGATGAAATAGGAACGCCCTACAAATGTTATAGAAATACGGAGTTTTCTTGGACTGACAAGTTACTACCGTCAATTTGTAGAGAGATTCTCCTTAATTGCTCTTCATTTGACTAGTTTGACTCGAAAGAACTCTAAATTCGTGTAGACTGAAGAATGTGATAAGAGTTTTTGAGAGTTAAAGAACATACTAGTTTCTGCTCCTATACTTACTCTTCCATCTCCAGGTAAAGAGTTTGTGATTCATAGTGATGTTTCTCGATAGTGCTTGGGTTGTATTTTGATGCAAAATGGAAAGGTTATAGCTTATGCTTCAAGACAATTGAAGAAGCATGAGTTAAACTACCCAACACATGACTTAGAGTTGGCTGCAGTGGTGTTGACGTGGAAAGTTTGGAGGCATTACCTATATGGTGAGAAATGCCAGATATTCACAGACCACAAAAGTTTGAAGTATATTTTCGATCAGAAGGAACTGAATTTGAAGCAAAAGAGATGGTTATAGTTAATAAAAGATTATGATAGTATAATTGATTATCATCCTCGAAAAGCTAATGTAGTTGCATATGCTCTCAGAAGAAAGACTAGTAATTCTTCGTCTCAATCCAGTGCAGTATGTGCTTCTTTGTTTTGTGAGTTTAGAAAACTGCATGCCCAGTTGTCAGCTACTACTTGTAGAGCGGTATTAGCTCATTTTCAGGTGAGACCTACATTGATTAACAGGGTTAGAGAAGCTCAATCTCAAGATCTGACACTTATATTATTGAAAACAGAAGTTAGTACTGGTTTGTGAAAAGATTATGTAATCTGAGATAATGGTGCTTTGATTATGGGAAGCCGATTGTGTGTTCTTGACATTTTAGAATTGAAGAAAGAAATTTTAGAAGAGACACATAGTTCATCCTATGCGATGCACCCAAGCATTATTAAAACGTATCGAATATTAAAAGAGCATTACTGGTGGCCAGGTATGAAGAGAGAAATAGCGGAGTTCATATCCAAATGTCTTATTTTTCAGCAAGTAAAGCTAGTTCGTCATAAGGCAGTTGGACTCTTAAAACCATTGCTTATTCTAGAATGAAAATTGGAGCATATTACAATGGATTTCTTGTTTGGTCTTCCTTGTACTCAAAATGGTCATGATGGTGTTTGGGCCATTTTGGATCGAGTAACCAAGGTTGCAAGGTTTTTACCGATCAAAGCTACTTACACTCTAAACAAGTTAGCAAAGTTGTATGTGGATAAGATAGTCAGCTTATATGGTGCTCCAGTGTCTATGGTGCCGGATAGAGATCCTTGGTTTACATCTAAATTCTGGCCTAGTTTGTAGGAAGCTTTGGGCACCAAGCTACATTTCATTATAGTTTTTCACCTGTAGACAAATGGTCAATCAGAGAGAACCATACATACTCTAGAAAATATGTTACGAGCTTGTGTTCTACAGTTCAAAGGTAACTGGGATACTCATTTGTCTTTGATGGAGTTTGCTTATAATAATAGTTACCACTCCAATATTGAGATGGCTCCTTTTGAAGTACTATACTGTACAAAATGCAAAACATTAGTTTACTAGATGAAGTTGGAGAAAGAAAGTTAGTAGATTCTGAAATGGTTCAAATTAGTTCAGAGAATGTGAAAGTGATTAAAGAAAATTTGGAGGTTGCACAAGATAGGCAAAAGAGCTATTCAGACAGGTAGATAAGAGATCTTGAATTTGAATTTGGAGATAAAGTTTTCCTAAAATTATCGCCATCGAATGGTGTTTTGAGATTTGGCAAGCGGGAAAAATTAAGTCCACTATATATTGGGCTTTATGAAATTATTGAGCGGATTCGGCCAGTTGCTTATCGATTAACCTTGTTAGCTTATTATTCTAGGATTCATAATATATTCCATGTCTCTATACTTCAAAAGTACATTCCAGATCCGTCTTTAGAATCGCAGTCAGTGGAATTGAAGAAAAATTTAACTTATGAAGAAGTGCTAGTTGAAATCTTAGTCAGAAAGGAGCAAGTTCAGCGAAATAAGATCGTTCCACTAGTTAAGGTTCTTTGAAAGAATTATTCGATAAAATAGGCTACATGGAAGAATGATGATCAGAAGTGTGCTCAATTTCATCAATTATTTCAAGCCTAGCCGATCGAATTTTGAAAACGAAATTCTTTGAATGATGTAAGATTGTTACAACTCGCTTTAAATTAGTCAAAATCAAAATTTATTTAGTCAATTTCAATAAAATTTTTGGTTAAGTCTAAGTCAAATAAGTCAAATTAGGACTTAAATTAAGAAAATGAAATTTTATGGGTGTATTTTGTAAAATATGGTTACTTAGGGATTTAAATTACACTATACAAAAGTTGAGGACTTAAGTTGCAAATTGGCATATATGTATTTGATTTGGGACCATTTTCACATAGAGAGACTCAAAGAGGAAGAATCAGGGAAATGGAGAAAAGGAAAAATAAGGAAAAAAATAGGGAGAAAAAAGGAAGGGGAAGATGAAAAAGAAAATGAGGTCGGCTGATTTGACGTAAAATCAAGTATTAAGGCTTGGGCTTTTCATTTCTTTTACAATTTCAAGAGGTAAATAAGAAATTACTTATTTAAGAAAATTGTAAATAATTATTATTTTTACATATTGGCTTAAATGTGAATTTTATAAAAGGTGATAAGTTGATTTTAGTGACATGAACTATATTTACAAGCTAAATGAAGGAATTAATTGATAAATTTTTAGAGTTCTTGATTAAGTGGATTTAATTAGAGATTTAAACTATTTTAAGCTTATTCAGACTTATATTGGTTTTTATATTAAAAGCTTAGAATTGTGATTTTAGCAAACTCTAGAATTTCTATTTGGGTCTTTAAGTGAATGTAATGTAAATGAATTTATTGATGAGCTTCAAAGAAATTTAGAAATAGTTGAGAATGTTAGGAGAATTATATGTTATTGAGTAAATGGAAATGAGTTTCTAGTTTGATGATTTTACTACGAAATTAACGAAATTATTCTTGGTTGTGTGTAATTGATAGAAGTTAAAATGTGAAAAAGAAAAGTGGTGAATTAGAATGAGTATTAGACAAAAATGAGTAAATGAAGTTTTGGAAAGATTTGTGTAAGTACGGATAGGTTAAGCTTAGTCTTTTTTTCAGTTATTAGTGTTACTTAGGATGGTTATTTATTAATTCAAGAAATTATATTTTATTTCAAGAGGTGACGGTGAGATTGGTGCCGCGTACCGACCAACTTAGTTCGTAGTCAAAAGCTCTCTGAGCAGAAAAACTTATTTTTCAAAAAATAAATATTTATTTTTATTATATTAGTTCGTAAAGTTATATAAATTGTTTCATTAGTACTTCTAGTAAATTAAATAAATGAATTATTTTTGACATAAGTATTAGACAAGCGTGATTTTTAGTACAAGTTGGATTTTATAAACGAGTAATTGTTTCAAAATTTAAATTCAGTTTTGTTAATTTTTTTATTAAAATATTATATCATTATTAAAGGTTTCAGTAAAGTTAATTTTGAAAACCACCAAAAAGTACCAGGTGATTTTACCCGCTCTGTATTGGTGTGAATGTGTTTCCACAGTGTATGACCAGTTATGATGATTTTACCCGCTCTACACTGGTGTGAATGCGATTCCACAGTGTATGACCAGATTACTAGAGATCCTTGGGACCCACTCTCGTACACATATAGGCTTTGGGCCATGTAACGGGGTGCTTCGCCCTTTGGAGGTAGTTCTACGCGTGTATGACCATATTTCATATTACATACCTTTTTGATGTATTATATATTTCAGAATAATCAATATATAGATTTCAGATTTCAGATTTCAGATCATGCAGTTTCAAACTTTAAATTTCAGTTTATAGTTTAATCAGATTACATTTTATTTTGAGAACAACAATCATCCTAGCATTTCTCAGTTTCTCCCTGCTTTACAATTATTTATTTATATCAAGTATAAAGGATTTCGTAATCTTTAATCATTATAATTTTTAAAGTTATTATTAGAATTCTTGATTGCTTAAAAGTATCATAGAAAAATTCAGAATTTCAATAAATATTTATAAACTAGAAAAAATATACTTATTTGCAAACTCTCCACTCACTGAGTTACAAACTCATATATTTTGTCACACCTTTTCTTATTAGGACACAGTTGATTTCTTTGACCAGCTTTTGGGAGTTTTTGCATCTACAAGAGCCACAACCATTTGACCTAGTTGATTGTATGATTACATTTTCTTAAACAAGTCATTATCGTGCACTTGTCTCATGTCTACTAGCTTTGTATATGTCTTTTTGGTATTGCTTATGACATGTAGAAGTTAGATGGGCTTGTCGCCTTTTTTATGTAAATGATATACATTGTTTTGTAAATGATAGTAAAATGGTCAAGTTGGTTACACTTTATTTTTGATTGGTACATATTAGTGGGTAGGTGGTTTCCAGTTGATACTATATATATTGTATTTGGAAATTTTGTTGCTTTTCGGGTTGGTTAAGTCCAATTTACTAGAGAAACTATGCCAAAATTTTAATAAAATCTTTTTAGTCAAGGATTCAATTAGTCATAGAAAATTCTAAGTAGCCAATTGGTGGCCTGGTGTCTAGATGGCATCCATCATCGGTGCACGGTACATCTTAGGTTAAGACATGTTATTCCCATTTTATAGGTCATGGCTCATGGTGGAAGCACACACAGACTCCCAAATAGATTGCCTCAAACTTAAAATGCTCCTAATGGGAAGGATAATAGAGAGGTCGGTAGAGCACATGAGTCAATTCATCAGACTTCTTAGAATCCAGGACATAGAAATGAGGTTGTAAATGATCCCTATGTCGATAGACTTGTTGAAACTCTTGATACTTTATTGCAAAGGCAGCATGGCACAAATAATTATATTATTTAGCGAGCAAAAAAATTGAGAGTGAAAGTTTTCAATGGTAAGTGTGACCTTGTAGATGCAGATAATTGGATGACCAAAATGGAGAGAGTTTTCGATGTCATAGAATGCCCAGATGACAAGAAATTACGCTTGGCTACTTTCTTATTGGAGAAAAGGGCATATGATTGGTGGCTGATAGTTCAGAGCCGATACGGAGAGCCTAGTGTTATTACTTGGGAAGATTTCAAAAATGTTTTTAGTAAATCCTACTACCATCAAGCTTATAAAAATGTTAAGTAGGAGAAGTTTTTGCACTTAGTTCAGGGGTCCGTGACAGTGGCTGAATGTCAGAAAAAGTTTGTGGAGCTATCAAAATATGCTGCAGTGTTGATAGCTAATGAAGCTAACACGTGCAAGAAGTTCGAATGTGGTTTGAGGGGAAAGATTATATCAGCGGTGACAACTACATACCATAAAGACTTTGGCAAACTAGTGGAAGCTACTTTGAGAGTTGAGCAGTGTATTTTAGATACACAAGGTCACAAAGAGACAGCCAGAGGCAGTGGTGGTCAAACAAGGACATGGACTTCTAGGGGCTCATCGTCTCAGAAGAATAGACGTAAGTTTTGGCCAAGTGTTTCCAATACTACCAGTTTCAAGACAGTCCAGAGGAGGCCAGAGTTCATGGTCCAACCAGAGTTCAGTCCAGCAGTCAGCACATCGCTGCTCTCATACTCAGGGTTCTTCTCAGAGTTAGAGACCAGTTACTTCTACACAGGTTGGAAGTTCCATTCATACTATATTTCCACAGGGTCAATTATGCAGGAGATCCCATCCAGGTGAGTGCCTTAGGGAAGCTGGTGCTTGCCATCAGTGTGGTCAAGTTAGGCACGTGATGAGAGATTGTCGAGATCAGCCATAGGGGAGTGGTGCACCTCAGGTGATGTATTCCCAGCCGGGTTTTAGTGGTGCTAAGAAAAATCAAAATCAGGGTACTGAGACAAGTAAAGAAGATATGTCCAGTGGATCACAATCAAACATCACCAGCAGTAGTAGTGTTCGACAGAAGGACCAGGCAGGACGTCCTAGGACCCAGTGGAGAGTTTTTACAGTGACTCAGTGGGATGCCGAAGAGTCACCAGATGTAGTCATGGGTATGTTGTCTATTTTTTGGTAGAAATGCTCGTTGTTTAATTGATTCACGTACTATACATTCATTTATTTCTTATCCACTTACTATCCATGCGGATCGTACGTTGGAGCCATTAGACAGTGACTTAGTTGTGACAACCCCAGTAAGAGATTTACTTTTGGCTAACAGTGTGTATTTTGTGTGATTAAATTAAACGATCAGGAGTTGAAGGCTATTCTGATTCCTCTCGATATTCATGACTTTGATGTTATTTTGAGCATGGACTTCCTAACTGCAAATCGTGCTTCAATTGACTATTTTCCTAAAGAAATTGTGTTCCGAAGGCTAGGAGAACCTGAAATTATTTTTAGTAGTGAACAGAGAATTTTACCATCTTGTATAATATCTACACTTGATGCTAGAAAATTTCTTAAAAAAAGGTGCCAGACATATTTAGTTTATGTGATTGATAGTCAGATAATTAAGTTGAAATTGGATGATATTCTTGTTGTATGGAAGAAGGTCTTCTTGGACTACCACCAAACAAAGAAATCGAGGTCACTATTGATTTAATTCCAGGGACAACTCCTATCTTTCAGACGCCTTACAGAATGGTTCCAATAGAGCTAAAAGAATTGAAAGTGCATTTGCAAGAATTAGTTGATAAAAGTTTCTTTAGACCCAAGTGTATCTCCATAAGAAAGAAGAAAGATGGCACAATGAAATTTTATAATGACTACGGATAGTTGAACAAAGTAAAAATCCGCTATAAGTATCTCGCATTGATAACTTGTTTGATCAACTTCGAGGTGCCACCCTATTTTCTAAGATTGGAGTACCATTAGCACAAAATCAGAGACGTGCCAATGTACCAAAGACTGCTTTAAGATCTCATTATGGCCATTATTCTTGTAATGCCATTTGGACTAACTAACACCCCCAACAACATTTATCAATTTGATGAAAATAGTACTTCATCCATACTTGAAAAGATTTGTAATAGATTTGTAATTGTCTTTACTGATGACATATTAATTTATTATCATAGTCGCGGGAGCATGCCGAGCACTTAGAAGACTATTTTTATGTAAACATGTAATTAAAGAGCAGATTACACACGAGACTCCAAAAGGTGGAATTTTTAACTTAAATCAACGCCATGATTATTATTGTTATTGCTATCAAAATGTCTGGCAACTTACTTGCAAATGCATTACATGACACCAAACTACACACAGAAAAACGACATAGACAGAGACATGTAATTACCCTTTTATTTTATTCACCAAACCAACAAAACTAGTAATCTTCCGGAGCCAAAGGCTGGTGATGTGTGTGATGTGGGACTTCAGCTTGTATAACTCCGAACTCGTATACGACTCCGCCCACAGCTGCACCAACAAATGGACCCAACCAGTAGATCCAGTGGTTCTTCCACCTCCAACCCACCAGGGCAGGCCCAAAAGCCCGTGCGGGATTCATCGATGCACCCTCGAAAGGCCCTCCAACCAGCACATTAGCCCCAACTATGAAGGCAATAGCAAGAGGTGCAATGGTGCCCAAACTTCCCCTCTTTGGATCAATTGCAGTCGCATACACTGTATATACCAGTCCAAATGTCATCACTATCTCCATCAGCAAAGCGTTCCATCCTCCTACTCCGGCCGCCACCGAAAATCCTACCGGCCTCTGCAACCACAATCACAAGTCACAACCACCATATAACTCAAAATTAAGACATGCAAATAATCAATTAAGATAGGTGGTTTTTCTTTTTCTTTTTCTTTTTTTACCATGCCATCTGTTGCTAGCCTCAACAAGATAGAAGCTACGACAGCACCCAAAAGCTGAGCAATCCAGTAGTAAATGGCACGTAGCAAGGATACTCTCCCGCCCACAAGTGCACCAAAAGTGACTGCAGGATTGATGTGCCCACCGGAGACGTTCATACTCGAAGCCACAGCTGCGAACAGCGCGAGGGCGTGGGCGAGCGCGATAACCACCAGGCTGGAGGCTCCTAAAGCTGTATCCTTATACATCTTATCTGCAAATCAATACAATTGTTGAGACTTTCGAAAGTATATATTATGCTTGCATGTATACGTGTGTGGGCCAAATTACATACCAATAGCAAGGACAGAGCCCTCGCCTGCAAAAACGAAGATGAGGGTGGAGAGAAACTCAGACAAGGTGGCCCTGACGGAGTCAGGATGAGTGGCTTCTTCTGCCCTCCCAAAACTATAACCGCGAGGCATGGCTTGATCGATCTGTTTGTTTCTTGCTCAATCACACACAGCAAAAACCCTGTATGTGTATGCTGTTATATATGTAATTAGCAAAACGAAACTGAAATCTCAGGTGAATGAAGAAGAAGAAAAAATATATATTGAGGAATTGAGGAGTAATTGTCGATGGAGAAATGAGAGTGCATGAACATGCTTATATTAGTCAAAAATGGGGGGACACTTGGGCGATGGAGTGCAGGAATGATGCCACGTACGTGTATGCGTTGGCTGTAGCTTCCACTCGGCATAGGATTTTATCCAATTAATTTCTAAGTTGATACAAATCCACAATTGCTAATAATTGTATAATTTATTTCAATTTAGTTTTAAATTGAAATAGTTAGACTTCAATTTAGTTTCAATTTTACCATTTTGTGATAAGTAGTTTATCAAATTAATAAAAATTGTACGTGTTTTGATGTGTTTATAGTAGTTTATTTAATTTCACTTAATTTTTTTTAAAATGTTGAAGTCAAAGTTAAAAATTAATTTTAATAGACCCACAATTTTTTACAATTTTTCAACCACACATTTCATCAATTTTTACAAAAAATATAATTTTAATTAAAATCAAACACACCCTAAGTATTGAAACCTTATTTTTTTAGTAATCCAGTTGAGATTTCACTAAAAGTTTGGGATGAAATTTACCCAATTAAAACTAAAACTCGTACTAGTTCTTCTTCTTCTTTTTTTTATTTTTTTTTATTTTTTTTTTTACATTAAACTTGTGAAATCAACTATGGGCCTTTTAAGCTTGAACTAACACTAACCCTATTCTACTTACTCTTTTCAAACCGTTTTCAGTTTTTCAAAACAGTGAAAATGTGTTTACTTATCCATTTTAAAAAATGCATTTTTGAAACACTCAAAAAAATTTACAAAAGAAATGGAAAATGATATCTGTGTCGTTTTCATCATTTTTTTTACAAAACAAAGACTTCATCCAAAACAGTCAAAACACGGAAAATGCACTGCTGGACACTATTTTGATTCATCCCCACATCATTTTTGAACGGCCTTTATTTATTTTTTCTCTCCAACATATTTCAACTGCATGTACGCTCTCCTTCTTCCTTCTTCCTTCTTCCTTCTTCCTTCTTCATTCATTTCTCTCCTCTAAGGTACGCACTTCATTCTCTCTTCTTCCTTCTTCCTTCTTCATTCTTTTCTCTTCCCTACTCGAAATAGGTTTTCAGATTTTGGATTTATAATTAGGGTTAAATTTTTGAAAATTGGTTCAATTTGATGGTATAATTTGGGGGTTTGTAATTAGTGTATAATTATTTTTTGCTGTTATCCGTTTCATATCCATTTTGATTCGTTAGCGTATCCACATAATCCAATGGCAGTTTTAATTTGTATTTTTTCGGTGTATATAATATGATTGAAATTTGAGCTTGATTATGATTGGATTGGTATTATGAGGAGAAAGATGTGATTATTGTATATATAATTGGAAAGATGATGAATACATACATGTTTTGGTGTAGGAGTTTAGAAACTCATAGTATATCTTGCACTTTAGAGTTGTCTGATAACTACATTTGATTGCATTTGGTACAATTAAGGGTGAAAGAAGATAAGTTGTAATTATAAACTTTGTTGTATTTTGACATTGTGTTGTATATGAAACTATTGGTGTGGCTTACATTTACGCAGTGACAAGAAGCTCGAACAACTTTCTAATGCTACAAAGATGTATATTCTTATACTTCAAATGGTTTGTCGAATATACTTACATTTTTACAGTATGTAAGTCATTTTTTTTAATTTGCAAATCAATTTTACCTTGTTGATTCTGGTTATCCAAACATGCCTGGTTTTCTTACCCCTTATCGAAGTCAAAGATATTATCTGCGAGACTATGTTGGACGGGAAATACTACGTGAGAAGAAAGAACTTTTCAACTATAGATATTCATCGTGCCGTAACATTATTGAACGGTGCATTGGAGTTTTAAAGGCAAGATTTCCTACATTGAAATTGATTACCAATTATCCACTTACTAGGCAAAGACAAATCCCTACCGCATGTTGCGCTACACATCTTTATTCGTCAGGAGCACACTTTAGATAGGTTGTTCCGTGAGTATTCAGGAAAGAATATGGTATATCAAGATATATCGGAGTCAAGTCAAGATCAAGATCAAGAAGCCATACATTTTGATACCAGTCAAACAGCTCAAAATGGGACAAGTCAAGGATCAAATTGCTACACAAATGTGGAATTACTACTCAAGGTAGGAGGCACTCTTTGGTGGACAAAAAAGTGATGATGAGAGCTAGATGTGGCAGTCTGTATTGCTTTGCCCTTCATAGACGATTCTGTCAAAAATCATTTTGACTCAATCAACGGTCAACATCATCCCCAACTTATACAGTATAACAGCTATGTCGCTTGAAATGTCTAATCTATAAGTCAAGGGGTCAATATTGTTTATTAGTATCCAATGGAAAACTTTATATTTTGACAGAGGTCTAGAAGCAGTCAATTCACCAGTTTCTGGCCAAGCAGAGCTAATCATCTCCTGGGCAATACTATCCTTGGTAAATTTCTCATCACTCGTGATAGCCACGTCATCCAACCCAAGCCATTCCCTTAGAGAGTTAGGACTGAAAGTAACATTTGTTCCTCTAACATATATTTGCCACCTAAATTCATTTTCAGCCTTGCCCAAATTTTTGGGAACATGTTTCATAAATTCCTTGACAAGAGTCTCATTAAACGGACCAGAAAACTTAATAAATTAAGCAGTTTATGAAAACCAACAATTTCAACCAAATCAAACGAACCAAATTTATGAATAACCACCTTACATTCAACGATGAACTTGCGATAGGAGGTAAACGAAAGAAACATGCTCTCAATAGCCTCAGACACAAAACAATAATTTAGAGGATTAATAGAGTGTCTACCTCTGGTTAAAGTTTCAAGCTTGAACATATGTAGGCATGAATTGGGAGTAGGTAGTAATTTGTAGGCACCTCCTAAAGCAGTGGGTGGCCTGTTCTGACCTACAAGAGTGGGCTCTTCAACACCCTCACCAATTTTACATTTTCCTTTTTTAGCCCTCGTGGCTCTTATTGGTGGAGAAGTGAGAGGAGTGAACTCTGAAGACTCCCTAGAGTTAACATCAAAATTAGAATCAGATTTTTGGGAAGAGGGCTTACTTAACCCTTCAGCAACTAGAGGAGGACGTTCAGACTCCATATCTCCTGTTTCCTCATCCTCATGACCTTCTTATCCTATGTCATGATGTGCAAACTCACTATCACCAGTTCCAGAGCCGTCATCTTCATCTCCTTATTCATCAGATTCTTGGACACTTGGGAATACCTTCTTGTTCAGAAAGTTGATTGGATATTTAGATGTTTGAGAGGACTGTGATTTTGAATGACTGTCCGGCGACTGATAAGCAATAATGTTAGTAGATATTTCAATCGGAGGTGCAACAGCGACTGGAGGAGTGTCAGGGTCTGAACTGGACTGTTCCAGTCTTCGTACACTTCGCTGGAGACTCTTCACCAGCGACATTTGTGGCCCTTTCTCAATTTTAGCAGCAGATAATGGAGCAACAGTGTCCTTGGATAAATCACTAGGATTTTTCTTTGATTTGGGCATCTTAGTTTTCACCATGTTTGAATCTGAAAAAAAAAAACTTAACACAACTCCGAAATCAAGTGTAAGAGAGAAAGATTGAAAAAAAATGTGGAAGTTTAAAGTAAACCCTAGGTTCTAGTTTAGTAAGGAAGAAATTTTGTAAAATTGCACAGAGAAGAAACTGTTTATTTCTGACGTGTGTAGAGTAGTTACAAAAAATAAACTGTTGATTGGCAGTTAAGGACATAAAACATTCTTTAACCAAATATTTGAAATTTGAATTTAACCGCCTAAAATGCTATTTTATGGAAAACAGAATTTTTAATTTAGAAAGATCAATTTAATAATCAGTACAAAATAAGAATAGATTCCATAAAATAATCATCTAGATATTTTCTCAGTTGATATTGATTGTATTGCCAGAATTAGACTATAGATTGAGAATCCTACGAAAAAGGCCTACACAAGTCAATCACACAAAATTAATGAGAATATTTTATGAGATAAAGCTTTTATTTATGGAAAAATTTCATAGTCAACAAATTATACAATCAGTCCAAAAATATCAAAATAAACAGTAATCTTGTAATCTTCCAATCAGATGTATGCACATAATTAAATTCAATTATTTTGTCATATTTAAGATGTGAGTGTTTGATAGGACATACTAGACAAGTCAATCATAACGTGTCCCACTAAACCAAATTGAACACTATCAAGACGATAAGTATTGAGATGTATTTCAAACCAATCATCAACATATCTTTTTAAATAAAAAATATGTGTGTGCCAGACAGGAGTACCATAACAATTTTCTTTTGAGTACTCAGAGCGTTGACTCTTTTTCATTATATATTTTTGTTTCGTCAAAGTATTGAATTTATAAGTTCATGGAGTTAACTTTCTCACAGCCATAGGGGTAGCCCTTTTCTACACGATGTATGTTCATTATCAAGGACGGTTGCACACATCTTTGGTGGTAGCCTTCTCTTTCGAATTTGTCTAGTAACACAACAACATACTATAGTACCGGAAGACATAGACACTGACCATATGTCCACAACAAAGTACAAAACTACTTTAAAGATAACAATCAAGTCAGTAGTAAGGCACAATCAAATAAGTCAATATGTCTTCAAAGTGTGCTTATTTGAGCATATTTTACCATAAGTTTAATGAGCATACTATACTGATTGGTTAATCCAAGTTAATCCTAATATTCGTAGACCAATCATACATTTATTTCATATGCTATTTGCAAGAACTCTCCCCCTCTCTTTTTCAATAAATATATATAGTAAACTAACTACAAAACAAACACACATGTGAATTCAAACAAAAAGAAAAATGCTACTTCTACTAAGTATACAATTTTTTTTTATTGTTATTATTAATTCATCAAGCAAATGCCCATGACATTTTGTAGAGTTTCAAATCTAGTAGAATCTAAGGCCTTGGTGAGCGAATCAACCAACTGATACTCAGCCTGAATATATTCCAAAGTAATTACTTTTTTCTCGAACAAATCTCTAATAAAATGATGTCTAATGTTAACATGTTTGGTCCTAGAGTGCTGAACAGAATTTTTAGAAATATTGATAGCACTAGTGTTATCACAAAATATAGTAACAGAATCTTGATTAATACCATAGTCATATAGCATTTGTTTCATCCAGAGTAACTGAGTGCAACAACTACCAGCAGCAATATACTCAACTTCTGCAGTAGATAATGAAATATAGTTTTGTTTCTTACTTAACCATGCAATGAGATTGTTACCAATGTACAAACATCATCCACTCTTACTTTTTCTATCATCCATTGTTCCAGCCCAGTCAGCATTAGTGTATCCTGCAAGATGAGAGTTAGTATCATTAGTATACCATAAACTAAAATCTGAAGTACAGTTAATATAACAAATAATTCGCTTCACAGAGACTCCAACACTAAATGCTATGTCAGGACGGCTTGCAGTCAGGTACAACAAACTACCTATCTGGTACAAACTAGAGTCAACCTCCTTGCCCTGGTCACCTCTGAAAATTTTCAAGGACGTGGCCATAGGAGTTCTGACTGACTTGGTCTGTTCAATACCGAACTTCACCAGATTTTTAACATACTTGGCCTGTAAGGTAAATATCTCCGATCCAACATGTTTGATCTACAAACCTAAAAAGAAGTTTATTTCACCAACCATACTCATCTCGAATTCATTTTGCATAAGTGTAACAAACTCTCTGGATTTTGTTTCTAAGGAAAAACCAAACACAATATCATCGACGTAGATTTGTGCAACTATTAATCCAGTTTTGAGGTGTTTGATAAATAAAGTTTTGTCATCTCATCATCTCTTGTATCCTTGTTCCAACAAGAACATGGTCAATAGTTCATACCAAGTACGTGGCGCTTGCTTTAGTCCATATAAGGCCTTTTTTAGTCTGAACACATGGTCAGGAGAATAAGGATCAACAAATCCAAGCTGCTCAACATATACTTCTTCTTTCAGAATCTCATTCAAAAAGACACTTTTGACATTCATTTGGTATAGCTTGAACATCATTTGACATGTCACAGATAGTAAAAGTCTAATGGATTCAAATCGAGCAACAGGTGCAAATGTTTCATCAAAATCCACTCCTTCTAGTTGAGTGTATCCTTGTGCAACCAAGCATGCATTGTTTCTAACTATGTTGCCATGTTTATCCGTTTATTTTTGAATATCCATTTTGTCCCGATCACATTTGTGTTCTTTGGCCGAGGTACAAGTTCTCACACTTCATTTCTTTCAGATTAAGCTAGTTCTTCATGCATCACTAGAACCCAATTTTCATCAACAATTACTTTATTTATATTTTTGGGTTCAATCTGTAAAGTGTAGCAAACATTTCCAAGTTCATTAGCAAGCCTCATCCTAGTCATAATACCGTCACTAGAATCTGAGAGTACATTGTCCAATGGGTGTATTTTCTGTATCCAAGAAAAAGGTTGCCTTCTCATATTCTGTTTGTTATTTATATTTGGTACATCAGAACCTCTAGGAGCAGAGACACCAGAACTTGATGCTGGAAGTTCAGTCTGTTGATCACTGTCTGAAATAGACACATGGTTGTCTTGAGTATTTTGACGTCCATCAACCTATTCTTCCAAAGTCTGAATATTAGGTTCATTTGAATAAGAGAAAAAATTATCAATGTCATCAATTTTTACATTCATAGATTCAATGATAGTCTGAGTACACATGTTATAAATTCTATAAGCTCGGTTGTTTTCAGAATAACTAATAAACACCCTCTCATCACTTTTTGAATAGAAATACTCTCCCGATCATTTAACACATAGCATTTGCTACCGAAAGTATAGAAATAATTGAGATTCAGTTTTCTTCCTTTCCAGATTTTATAGGAAGTTTGAGTGGTTCATGTTCTTAAAGACACACGATTCAAAATATATGAGACAGTACTTATAGATTCAGTCCACAATTTAACAAGAAGCTTTTTACTATTTAACATTAATTTAGCCATCTCTTGTAAATGCCTATTTTTTCCTTTATACAACTCCATTTTGTTCAAGATTTTTAGGTACAGAGAATTAATAAAAAAATACCATTTTGTTCACAAAATATAGAAAAATTAGTATTTTCAAACTTTCTCCCCCGATCACTTCTAATCCTCATTATTTTTATTCTCTCAAAGTATTTTTCTATTGTTATTTTTATGTGAAAAAATTTAAACCTTCAAAAAACTTCAGACTTTTCTCTTAAGAAATCTACCCAAGTATATCTACAAAAATATCCACGCAGACATAGATATATTTCGTGCCACTAATACTTTCATTTTGAATAAGTCCATCAAATCCATGTGAAGTAATTCTAATACATGAGATGTAACAAGAAACTTACCTTGCTTGTGAGTACTTTTGGTTTGCTTACCTTTTAGGCATGAACCACACAATCCTTCAGATTTTTTATTAAGCCTAGCAATGTATCGTACTGCATTTAATTTTGTTAGTCTCAACAGATCAATATAGTTCAAATGTCCCAACCGTTTGTACCACAACTTGGTAGAGTCAGTCTTTGAAATATGACAAGTAATTTTGGTGTCAATAAGATAACATTTATCACTAGACCTAATACCATATAGAATACAATTACCATCATATTTCAAGATTTTACAAGAATTTTTTGAGAATATAACTAAGTGTTTATCATCACAAAGTAGATATATACTAATCAAGTTAGCTTTTAAACCTACAACAAAAAGTACTTCTTTTAACAAAGATAATCCATCAATTAGAATAGTACCTACACCTTCAATTTTACCGTGTGCCCCATCACCAAAGGTAACCAGACCACCTGCATGACTCTTGTAGTTAGTTGATAAGATCGATTTCCAATCATATGTCTAGAACAACTACTATCAAAATACCAAGATTTAGGAATAAAAGTTCTATAGGCAACATCAACTATGCAAAAATTTAAATAACTTTTTCTAACCTAAATTTGTCTTACTTTAGTGTTGCTATGGTGTCTCATTTGTCTATTAACCAAGTTCTTATTAGATAAACAATGAAAAAGAGTCAAGTCCTAGATTATCACAAATACAACATTTTACAAAGTAAATTGATTTACCTCTCTACATTGAGAATTGATACATTAGTTGTCTAACTGATTGTTGTGACTATTTTTGAGTCTTGGCATTGGTCAGAACCTACATAGGCAAGTCAGCCTCAGTCCTGACGGTAATGGGAACAGTTTTGTTTGAAAATACAACAAACTATGTTTTTTGACGAAATTGACCTGATTCTCAACTTTTCCTTTACCTTTTTCAACATATCTCAAATCTTCTTTGACGTTTAGAGTTCTTCCATTGCTTAGGATTTCACTCAAGTGAGAGAATCCAATTGTTAGTAGCTTGACAATTTCTTTTGATTTTTCTAATTCATCAAGAAGGTTCACAATTTGATCGTCCTTCTCTTTTAAGAGATTGGTTAGAGTATCATTTCGTTATCAATTGCTGCCTTATCATCTTCTAAAAATTCCATCATCACATAAATAGAAATATTCTTCTCACATTCATCTTTTAATTGTTTGTTCATACTAATGCAGTTAGGACACACACAGTTTGGTCCTTCAAATGTTGTAGTCAAGGAGTTAGAACCTGGAGTCAATTTTTGCATGAAATCGGTACCAGACTATAAGTTCACAGTTAAAGACGTTACCCGATCATTAGTAGTTCTGTCATCCTCGTTTGAGTCTGAATCCTTTTCATCATCTTCACTCCAAGTAATATTAATAGCCTACTTGGTACGAGATTTCTTTAGAGTATTTGCACATTCAAATGCAATGTGACCAAAGCCCTCACACTCATGACATCGAATCTGATTGTCAAATCTATTCATAGATATAGTGGAGTTTTGCCTTGTGTTGTTTGGAAACATCTTCTTTTGTTGAAGTATAGTATTTAAGTTTTTGCTTTTTGATTTCCTTTTAAAAAAATTTTAAATTGTTTGGTGAGCATGGCCGTGTTTTCAACAGTTTCACTTTCCTCACCATCAATATCTTCTTCATCTTTTTCGATTTTGAAGGCAATACCAGATTCATTTTCTTTCTTCCTCCTCTGTAGATGTAGTTCATATGTCATCAATGATCCTATCAATTCTTCAACCTTCATTTTCTCAATCTCTTTGCATTCTTCAATAGCAGTTACTTTGGAGTAAAAATGGTCAGGCAAAGATCTAAGAATTTTCTTTACAGTTTTACTCTCTGAGTAATTCTTTCCTAGTGTATAAGCTGTATTGGTGATGTCACTGAATTTTGCATAGAAGTCTTTGAATTGTTCATCATCTTTCATAGTCAGTTATTCAAATTCAAGACTAAGTATTTGAAGCTTGGATGACTTGACAATAGAGGTTCCATCGTGAGCAATCTGTAAGATGTCTCAAGCTTTTTTAGCGACCTGACAAGTAGAAATCAAACGAAATTGATTAGAATCTACAAAATAGAATATGGCATTTAAAGCTTTGGAATTCTAGTTAGTATAATTAAAATCAGTCGTTTTCCACTTGTCTGCTTTTTCTTTCTTTCTACACCATTTTCAACAATGGTGAGAGTTTTATAGGCATAGACAATAGAGTGCCAAACTTTTTCATCAAGGGTTTAGATGTAGACTTGAATCCTAATTTTTCAATAGACATAATTAGTACCATCTAAAACTGGTGGTCTAAATGGAGCTCCGTCCATATCTAGATTTTTCAGATCACACTTATAGAAGTGTACCCTCTCTGATACCAATTGAAAGTTCTAAAACCTAGATAAATTAAATTAAAAATAATTTTAATCTTAATTAAATGAACAGTGGACAGAAGAGTCAGAAATAGCGCATTGTATTAAAAAATAGTTTTGACGCGTACTGACAGATCAAAACAGTGTTCGTTTACCTAATTTGTTTAGAGCAGAATTTAAAGAATTAAATATGAACACACGATGTAACGTAGTAAACTCTGAAGGAAAACATCCATGGCCCCCATTCCATGGGTAAAAACAATTCACTAATAATCTTGATTAAAAATACAATAGTATCAGTTTTTGCAATTTTGCAAAATTAACAAAATAACAATCAAAAGAATATAGATCAACTCCTTTTTTATACTTCTTCGTTTGACTTGTTGATGAAGTGGAATCAATCTCACTGGTCTTGACCTTATCACCACTTCTCTATTGTACTTGACCACAACTACCACTTGGATTAAGAATCCCCTATCTTAACTTCGCTTCAAGTACATTAATCAAGATATAGAATTGTTCATTGAGCATCAATTTGTTTTTTTGATTTTTCAATGAGTTTGAAGAAAATTCTTTTGCTTTGAAACTAAATCAACGAAGCTTGATGTCTTGTTCTTTCATCAATAGAGTCGGCTAGTTTGGAGCTTGAAAACAAGAGCACAAAAATATTTTTCAAAGCTTAATTTCTTATTGGTTTGTACTCTTACTTATAGGTAAAGTAATAATAAAATTATGAATTATTTTTTACCTAAAAATCTGTAATAAGAATGATAAGACAATTAGTAGGAAAGAATATATAAAAAGATATTCTAGATTTGTAGAATGAATGTATTTAGGAAACTCAAGATTATCTTTAAATATTTCATTCCTAAACAATTCAAGAGAATAAGACAAGATCTTTTAACCTACAAGAGGGTTGTTCCTGATATTCACGTGATAAGTTGTTTTATATAAGTAAACAGAATAAAAACCGCAGCCCACGAATCTGGAAAATAATCTGTTTACCATCTCAGTCAGTTAGAACTAACAGCAACGTGACCAATCAGAACGTAAACGCTAACCTCCTCTTTTATCATTAAAAATCAGTAATATTAATTTAGTGAGCTAATATAAAAATATGAAAAAAAATATGACACCATATTTTTCCAATAGAATGAAATGCATGTATCGATTATTGGAGAGACTTTTAAGTATACAAGCTATGATAAGAATCCGACTCCCCCCATTAACTTCCATTTTAATCCCTGAAACCTCATTTTCTAATCTAATTTATGCTTAAATTAACAATTGATAATCTAAACTATCTAATAATCTCTTTCAAGTAGAATTAGACTTATTTTCATATACCGCCTAAAAAAAATTTTATTTTGAATTCGAATATATAAAAACACATTTAACAACAAGATTATCTAATTTGATTACATGCGCATAGAAGATTATGTCTAACTACTTTGAACATCTTGGAAAGAAATTAAGTCACAAATACGTTCAAAAGTTGATTAGTCATTCAAACAAAAATTAAAACATTCACATCAATCAACCGAACACAAATTTATATTAAAGACGGAAATTCTTAAATTAAACTTCCACATGTGGTTTACATCATTATACATAGTATATAAATATTTAGCCCACCATAATTTGATTATAAAAGCATAAAAATAATTAAGAATTCATCTCTCAAATTGTTTAATTACAAGACAAAGTGTGTAAATATAGAATTGGTCTCCGTTGAAAGTCTTCAAACGAGTGCCCAAAGTGGTCAACCTCCTTGCTTTGAATCTCACCAAAAATAAATTGGAGGAAGAAATCTCTTCTTATCCTCTTTTTTCTCCAATTTTTTCGAACATTAGATTCACTTTGCCTTCTTCTATTTATAGCCTTGAAAATAGGTTGAAAACCGTGCCCCGAGAGTCCACAAAAGTTTGCCAAAAATAGCTTCACGGCTATTTTGCCGGAAATGGACCGAGCATCTTAAATAAGACTAGTGGCCTAATTGTGTTTTTGCTCGCTCGAATGAGCCATCTGGCCGCTCGAGGGGCCACAACATGTGATTTTCCCCCTAGGTCGCTCGAGTGGCCAGAAGGGGGCTCAATGCCCTCCGTTTGCCTCTACTTTCCTCCAATATTTGCTAAGTAGTCTAGTTAAGATGCTCGGTCCATTTCCAACATTCTTTTTAGTGCCATAATCCGTGATTTAGCTTCATTGTGTCTCCGTTTCACCTATTTTCCATCAATGCTTGGCTTTGTCCCTAAACACACGAAATTCGATAAAATTAACGTAGTGTGTGTTCCATTTATTCAAAATGCGCCTTAAACGTCTTTCTTTCACGTGCATATCAAATTAAATTTAGTTTTGAGATAATACTAGGAACTCTTTCTTTGACATGTAAGATCGAATAACAAGTAAGACATGATTAGCCCAAATATCCACTTTTTTTTTAAAAGAAAAAAAATCAAAATATACTCCATTTTCAATCTTATTAATATTTTCCTTTCATGTAAAAAAATATTGAATGAAAATACCCTTTTTATACAGTACAAATATTTTCCAAACCCTATTTTTAATTTATTTACTCACTAACCAAAATTCTCAACACCCAACCACCTTCTACCATTTCCAGCAACTTCCACAACCACCACCGTCGATGCCTCCACCACCAATCATCACCATCTTCTTCATCTCCACCTTCTCCACTGACCGCCACCACATTTTAATATTCAGCGTTAGATCTGAAAAAATTTAGATATAATTTCATATCTGAAAACTAGATTTGTCGTCGTCAGAGGTTGCAATCGCCTTTTCACCACCACTACGATGATTTCTTCTCTTCCACGCCATTATTGCGCTCATCTGCCACCCAAATCGAATTTGAACTTTCAAATTCTGTTTTCTTTTTGGATTTTGTGAAAAAGAAGTTTGGATATTGTGTTATTTATCTATTTATTTATTTTAAATCCACTGTACATGTTATTTTTTTTTTATTAAAATCGACTTTGCTTTAGTCGCAGCAATGGCAAAAAGTTAGTGCGTGAATGTCAATATTATCAATACAAATTGCTTAGTATTGGTTTATTTATGTTTTTGCCATGTGAATTTTAGATTTTTAAATTAAACGATGCAAATGCATGGCACATCATCATCCACAATCTATGGCCAATGCTGGAGTTTGATATTAGCAGAAGATTTCTGGAGCGTGGTTGCACTGCTATTACTCTTTATACAAGAAGCTACTATAATTGATCTAGTCAAGTAATATTGGTCACAAACATATAGATTGCTATTACTCTTTGTGCAAGAAGCTACATATGTATTTGTCCTCTTTTGCCTCTTGAGTTTGATGGAATCTTTTTTCAATGGACTAAGCACTTTTAATTCTACTAGTTAGAAAGACGTGCGTTGCACGTGATTTTACAATAGTTTGTTAATTTTTAGTATTTAAAAAAAAATTATTAATAGTTAAAATGTTAATATAGCAATTGCAATAAAAGTAAAACAAGACGGTTGTTGATATTGCAATTAGAGATTAGTTTTATATTGGGTAATATCAACACTACTTGAACGCAGTGAATACAATTTGGTGATTTGAGCTTTGATGATTAACAAAATTTTGATATCAAATCTTATGAAATTCATGATATATTAACATGAATCTCCATTGCTGCATTTTACGAAGAATAAAATTAATAATTAATAATTGTATTTGAAGAGAATGTAATGACTGACTATATAATATTATACTTTTATTGGAGTAGTAGTTCTTTATAAACAATATTCTTTGTGTAAACTTTTAATGAGATTGTGTTATATAATTTAATAATAGTGAGACGAGAAAGGTCTTTTAACTTTCTAATTCATAAATTCTATTTTTTTAAATCCTAAATATGTATTTAGGAATTACATAATCATCATATGACTATTTGTATTCTGAAGTAAAAAAAAAAATGAAGATAAGTTGCCCAAATGATCCAAACAACTCATTATTTTGTTCAATAATGGTGGGAGATGAAATGTTTTTGGATTTTTTAATTTAATATAGAGGGTAAAATAGTCCGAAGATGTAATATAGGATGGTAAAATAGTCTCATTTTTATGATCCTAAATACATTTAAATGAATTACATAATCATCATATGGCCTTTTATATTCTACATTTAAAAAAAACTGAAGATAAGTTGTCCAAATGTCCAAACAACCTCTTATTTTGTCCAAAGGTTTGTATTTCGCACTGAAAAAAAACGGAAGATAAATTATCCAAAACGTCCCAAACAACTTATTTTGTTCAATAACGGTAGGAGATGAAAGGGTTTTAGATTTTTTTTAATTTAATGTAGGAATATAAAATAATCCGAAAATTGTAATATATGATGGTGAAATAGTCCAAAATTATTTCTCCCTTTTAGGGCATATCCTTTGTATTCTGCAGTGAAAAAAAGAACTGAAGATAAATTGTCTAAAGGTCCCAAATAACTTATTTTGTTTAATAATGGTAGGAGATGAAAGGGTTTTAGATTTTTTTAATTTAATATAGGAGGGTAAAATAGTCCGGAAGATGAAAGAGTTTTTGATTTTTTAATTTAATGTAGGAGATACTTTAATGTAGGAGGGTAAAATAATCCGGGAGATGAAAGATTTTGAATTTTTTTAATTTAATGTAGGAGGGTAAAATAGTCCAAAGTTGTAATATATGAGGGTAAAATTATCCAAAATTGTTTCTCCCTTTTAGGGCCTTTTAGAATTAGTATAGATTAAATATGGTGGTGGTGGTAAGATATGTGTTACTCTAACTTAAATTAGAATAACACATGTATTACCATAATTTAAATTAGTGGCGGTGCTGGAGATGTTTGGTGGTGGGAAAAGATTGTGGCGGTGGTAATTAACACGTGTTACTCTAATTTAAATTAGGACATGTGTTACCTTTGTTAAGAGGAAAATCTCGAAGGCGAAACCCCCCACCTGTGTCAGAGGCCCCTTGACCAGGCGGGTTGTAAATTGAGGGATGTGCACGAGTGGCAGAGACCTGAGGGAGAGAGCCAACAGGCCAACCCCCAGGATAGACCCCTACAATATTTTAGCGAAAATTTGCCCCACACGAGAATCGAACCTGCGTTGCCGGAGGATTTCTCCCCACATCACCTCAAGCCTTACCAACTCGCCTATGCCTCTGGGGGCTAGGACATGTGTTACCTAGGTTGTAGTAAATGTGATTATGATTGTACAAAGCGGCATCGAATCTGAACTCACGGTTGTGGTGGTGAGATAATGTGAGTGGTGATGGTGGTGGAAGGCGATTGGTAATGGTAACACGTTACTCATGAAAAAAATATTATTTTCAATTCAAATATTAAAATATTGATTTTAAATTAAAATAACTTATTTTTAAAAAAAGTATAAAAAAGTGATAAATTGTAAAATAGTGATTTTAAGAGAAAACGAGAAAATAACATATGGCAACACATTTGTTATTCGGGTAAAAATGTTATCTTCAAATGAAAATTTGAAATATTAATTTTAATTTAAAATAATGTGATTTCTTAAAAACTAATGAGATAAATTGTAAAAGATTAATTTTAATGAAGATGTAGAAGTAACATATAACCAGTGTAAAAATATTGTTTTCAAATGAAAAAATAAAAATAATATACTTTTTTAAAATTTATGAAATGAGGTAAATCGTAAAATGTTGATTTTAAAGAAAATAATGAAGTAACATATACTCGTGTAAAAAATGTTGTTTCAAATGAAAAATTGAAATATTTGATTTTAAATGAAAATAGTGTATTTTTAAAAAAATTTATAAAATATAATAAATCGTAAAATTTTGATTTAATGAGAATGAGGAAGTAACATGTATGTTACACTTGTAAAAATAGTTTTTCAAATGAAAAATTGAAAAATTGATTTTAAATGAAAATAATGTATTTTAAAAAAAATTATAAAAAGAGATAAATTGTAAAATATTGATTTTAATAAAATAAGGAAGTAATATATATACTACCAGTCTAAAAACAATGTTTTCAATTGAAAATTAAAATATTGATTTTCAATGAAATTAATGTATTTTTAAAAAAATTATAAAATGAGATAAATTGCATAATATTGATTTTAATTAAAAATAATGAGTAACATATGGAAATACATTTGTTATTTGTGCAAAAATGTTGTTTTCAAATGAAAAAAAAAATTAAAATATTTGATTTTAAATAAAAATTATGTATTTTTTAAAAAATTATAAAAATGAGATAAATTGTAAAATATTGATTTAATGTAAATAAGGAAGTAACATATGATAACTTACCCATGTAAAAATGTTTTTTTCAAATGAAAAATTGAAATATTGATTTCAAATAAATATAATGTATTTTTAAAAAATTATACAAAGAGATAAATTATAAAATATTGATGTTAATGAAAATGAGGATGCAATTTATATTATCCATGTAAAAATGTTATTTTTAAATGAAAAAAAAATGAAAATATTGATTTTAAATAAAATTAATGTATTTTTTAAAAATATTATAAGAGGACATAAATTGTAAAATATTGATTTTATTGAAAATGAGTAAGTAACACATATATTACTCGTGTAAAAATGTTGTTTTCAAATGAAAATAATTTATTTTTAAAAAACTAAAAAATGAGATAAATAGTAAAATATTGATTTTAATGAAAAATAAGTAATATTTTACCCGTGTAAAAATGTTGTTTTCAAATAAAAAATTAAAATATTTGATTTAAAATGAAAATAATGTATTTTTAAAAAGTTGTAAAATGAGATAAATTAAAAAATATTGATTTTAGTGAAAATGAGGAAGTGTTACCCTTGTAAAAAATGTTGTTTTCAATTGAAAATTAAAATATTGATTTTAAATAATACTAATGTATTTTTAAAAATAAAAATAAAAAATGAGATAAATTACAAAATAATAATTTCGATGAAAATGAGTAACTTATGGTAACACATATGTTAGCCGTGTAAAAATATTGTTTTTAAATAAAAATAATTGAATTATTGATTTTAAATAAAAATAATGTGTTTTTTAAAAAATTAAAGGAGATAAATTGTAAAATATTGATTTTAATTGAAAATAATGTATTTTAAAAAATATTATAAAAGGAAATAAATTGTAAAATATTATTATAATTAGTACTATATTTGAAATAATATACAAATATGATATTTTTAGATGATAATAATAATATATTTTTAGATAAAATAATAAAATTTTATAATGAAAGATGAAATATTGATTTTAAATGAAAATAATATAATTTTAGATAATGAAAAACTGAAATATATTGATATTAAATTAAAATAGTGTATTTTTTCTTAAATTATGAAAAGAGATAAATTATAAAATATTGATTTTAATGAAAATGAACAAATCATGAAAAGGGAGTATTTTTTGAATAATTACAAAAAGATGTATTTTTCAACTTTTTTTCAAAATATAGAGCATTGTCAAATTTTCCCAACAAGTAATCATTGGATAATCTATACTAATCTAAAAGGGAAAAAACAATTTTGGACTATTTTATCCTCATTTATTACAACTTTGAACTATTTTACCCCTCCTACATTAAATTAAAAAATTCAAAACCCTTTCATCTTCCGGACTATTTTACCTTCCTACATTAATTTAAAAATCCAAAACACTTTCATCTCCTATCATTATTGAACAAAATAAGTTGTTTGTGATATTTGGACAATTTATCCTCAAGTTTTTTTCAATGCGGAATACAAAGGATCATATGATGATTCCAAAAACTTTTCATTTTTCACTATTATTGAACAAAATACGGGGTTGTTTGGAGCCTTTGGACAACTTATCTTCAGTTTTTTTTAAATGCAGAATACAAAAGGGTCATATGATGATTATGTAATTCCTAAATATGTATTTAGGATTATAAAAATAGTATTATTTTACCCTCCTATATTACATCTTTAGACTATTTTACTATCCCATATTAAATTAAAAAATTCAAAAACATTTAATCTCCCACCTTTACTGAACAAAATAATGTGTTGTTTGGATCCTTTGGATAACTTATCTTCATTTTTTTTTTACTTCAGAATATAAATGGTCATATGATGATTATGTGATTCCTAAATACGTATTTAGGATTAAAAAAAATGGGATTTATGAATTGGGAAGTTAAATTACCTTTCTTGTCTCACTATTATTAAATTAGATAACACAATCTCATTAATATACAATAGGCTTATAATATTTTACTCTCTCATATTCAAAAATCCAAAAACATTTCTCATCCCACCATTAATAAACTTTATAACACAATCTCATTTATGTACAATAATTTTATAATAATTTTTCCTCCCATATTCAAAAATCCAAAAATATTTCCCCTCCCACAATTATTAAACTATAGGGTAAATAGCACAAAACGTCCCTACCTATTGAGGGTATCGTGGAAAACGTCCCTACCTTCTAAATTTTGGCAATTTTACCCTTACCTACTGGATTTCTTGCGCAAAAGGTCCTTCAGTCCAAAATCATAGGGGTAAATTAGTTCAACCACTTTTTTCACATATATATTACTTCTTTTAAAATTGGAGGGCTTCCCATGCAATTTTCAAAATTGCACGGTAGGCCCCGGTCCCCAAATCTGAAGAGGAATTCCAGTTTACCCATAAGATGATATTAAGTTCAATCCAAATTAGCTTAAGGAAGAAGCTTCTGATCTTCGCCAAATGCTGATTGATCTAGCACCTTCTTTCCAAGATTTGCTTCCAGGTTTTAAGCGGGCTCGAGTATTTGCACTCCCACAAAATTATTCGCAGGGATTTGAAGCCTTCTAATATATTAGTAAACAACAAAATAGAAGTGAAAATTTCTGATTTCGGAGTCAGTAAAATCATGCACGGGACATTGGATCCCTGCAATTCTTATGTCGGAACTTGCGCTTATATGAGCCCGGAAAGATTCGACCCGGATACATACGGCGGCAATTACAACGGGTACGCCGGCGATATATGGAGCTTGGGTTTGACTCTACTGGAACTGTACATGGGTCATTTTCCATACTTACCGGAGGGGCAAAGACCCGACTGGGCCACACTTATGTGCGCCATATGCTTTAGCGAACCGCAGTGCTTGCCGGAAAATGCGTGAGAATATTTCAAGAATTTCATCGAGTGTTGTATGCAAAAGGATTCCAGTAAAAGATGGAGTGCAACCCAGTTGTTATCACATCCTTTTGTACGAGATATTGAACTGAAATCAACATGAGGAGATGAATTTTAGAAGATTATGGCCGGAAATTTGCCGGAGTTCCGGCGATGGTAACAGTTTTAGAAACTGTTTGTATATAGAAAAAACGGAATTTTATTCGATCAATCAGCATTTGGCGAAGATCAGAAGCTTCTTCCTTAAGCTAATTTGGATTGAACTTAATATCATCTTATGGGTAAACTGGAATTCCTCTGCAGATTTGGGGACGGGGGCCTGCCGTGCAATTTTGGAAATTGCATGGGAAGCCCTCCAATTTTAAAAGAAGTAATATATATATGTGAAAAAAGTGGTTGGACTAATTTACCCCTATGATTTTCGACTGAATGACCTTTTGCGCAAGAAATCCAGTAGGTAAGGGTAAAATTGTCAAAATTTAGAAGGTAGGGACGTTTTCTACAATACCCTCAATAGGTAGGGACGTTTTGTGCTATTTACCCTAAACTATATATATAACACAATATCTGAGTTTGACAAAATATTCAAATCTCATCTGCAATATCTGGAAACGTCAAGAACTCTACCACTGGCGACGATCCGACGTCATTTCAATAACCTTGATTCATGTCCTTTCTTCCCCTCGTTGTATGTATGTTTGGAAGCTCGTATCTCTATATTTACAGAAATAGAAAATAAAAAATGAACTTTTTTTGAGAATTTCACTTTGAGGAAAAATGGTAGAATTTTAAAACATTAATTGTAGTGTTTCTACATAAAAAGAGAATGAAAAATAATTTTTTTGGGGGGGGAATTTCAATTTGAGGAAAAGGGGTAGAATTTTAAAACACTAATTGCTGTGTTTCTTAATCCAATACGTGATTTTTGTGTCAATCTTCATACCCTAAAGGTGATGAGTAGTGACATATCAAATATTTAATTTTTCAAGTGTAGTGTCAGCGATTTTGTATCTTTAATAATTCTGCAAGTACACGAATCGCTCAAGTAATAAAGTAGATGTTGAGTCCAAGTATCGTTCCTACGAAGATTTAAATAATTCAGTTCAATTTTACTAACCTTAACCGAATCTAATGAACTTTTGAAGATTTTGTGATTGAAAACTAATTAAACTATAAACTAAGAACAATTAACTAATTAATTATCAAACAATTTAGAGATGAAATTGATGAAAGATTAATTTAACTTTAGAAAAGAAAAGCGTATTAGGATCTCAAATCTACTTTAATCAATTACCTTTAACCCGAACCATTAAATTTGATAACATGATTTACTTATGAAGATCAATATTCCTAATTTAATTTAACAATCTCTCTCGAGTAGAATTAAACATATTCTTATATGCGACCCGACTATATTTCTATGACGAATGCGAGAATACAAGAATGCATTAGAATTTGTGAATACTTAGAAATCATGTAAAGCATAGCGGTATATTTCTATTCCCTATCAGACTCTACTACAATTAATACTATGTATAACCTATTTTTCATCTCTCGAAGGTAAAACAAGCCACAAGAATCATACAACTATTGCGCATATAATTGCAGATGAAGAGAAAATCAATATCAATTATTCAAAAATTAAAACATGCTTAAATATCAAAAACAAGGTTCGAAGAATTAAAGATTCATGATACAAGCTTCATCACGATCCTAGCACTATTTAATTCTAGTCTAGTATACTAATAATATAAAATTAAAGAAGAGATGAAAATATGGAGTTCATCACCCGGATAAGAAGAACTTGAAAAAGACGATCATGATCTTCGTTTCTTGCAATAATCTCTTGTTTTTCTCCCCAAACGCGGTTCCTCAAAATTCCCCAAAAAACTGCCATTGTTATGAGTTAATAACTCATATTTATAGTTACCTAATTGTGCCCTAAAAGATCCCACAAAATCATTAAAATATTGGCCCAAAAGTTTCCTAATCGCTTTAGAATTCAAAAAGGAAACAAAATTTCTGCGAGCAAAAATTAAACTGGGGGATCGCCCAGTGCATTCCCGGGCGATCGTCCAAGCCAGTTGATTTGTTCTCTGCTTCTGAATTCAAGTGCTGGGCAACCCAAGTGCTGGGCGGTTGCCCAGCTATAAGTTGGGTGATCGCCCAACTTAATTTCTTTGAGTCCGTAGCTTTTGTCCTTCAACTTTGAATTTTGATCTTTTTGGTCCTCAAAACTTTCCATAACCTCCAATTTGGTCTTTCAAACTTCAATTGAGTATAAGTTGATCCTCATATTTTTGAAATATCTTCCAATATATTACTCTTTTCGTCAATTCTTCTCCAATTGCTATTAAACAGGTCCAAAACTGAAATATGAAGAATAAAATACCAAATTAAGTATAAATTCAATAAAATGAAGGGATAAAAGCTTAGTTTAAATGCCCGAATAAGTGCACAAAATGCACTTATCACAGCCTCATATCATTCTGAAACAATGAATAAATAAAGGTAGACAAATAAAAATATCTCATAAAATTACTTTGAAGCATTCAAGAATTCGAAATCAAGCATACATATAGTGGAGTGGAGTGGAGTGGAGTGGAGTGGAGTGGAGTCTTCCAAAAATCCCATAATTAAGTATCATTTAAAGATTTTGAGGCTCATCACCACCATAGTCGGCTACGTTCCGATGTCCAAGATTTGAATCAATTGTCTTTATTTCCGGTTGACTCGTTCTATTTTTATTAATGTAGATTAACAAAAATAATGTATTGACTGAGTTGACAATCTATTTTGTTTCAATTTACAAGACCAATATATACGTGCATTTGGTAGGAAAAGTTTTGTTGCAGGAGCACATGATACTATTTTGTCGATAATAATATTTTTATACAAAAATAAAACTAATGTAATTGGGATTTATTTTTTTCTTTATTTTGCATACAATTTATAAATATAGTTTTGATTAACAATGTAATTGTGTAGAGTACAAACAAGGTTCAAATATGTTTTTATTAGTAAATTCAAATAGTTCTATTTTTTACCATAAAAATGTGTGACTGGGGTTCAATAATCATCTCTGTTTGTTTGGTTCTTCGTTGTATTTTTAGCTGTAGATTATGATCACAAACAAAGAAAAAGGTGGAGAAAGCATTGTTGTATTCATTGATTATTTTGTAATTTTCGTAACAAACAATATAATAGTTTTATTGGACTTTACTATTCAAGTTTTCGCTCAAACGACGTCGTTTTGGTAATGCAATAATAAACTTCTTTATTTTTTCCCTCTGTGAAATACAAAAAGACGTCGTACGTCGTCCAATATTTTTTTTTATCGATTTTAGGAAAAATTGGTGAAATGAGTTTGTATATGAAACTCGATATTATAATTTAATAAAACTTACTTTGTATTATGAAATGAGTTTGTATATTATAATTGTGAAATGAATTTGAAGTCGTGTCCTTATTAAGCACATATTCCATATTATGGTATTTCATTGAGTTTTTTTTAATCGATTTTGGTGAAATTGTTGGGATTTTGCATTTCTTCTTCGATTTCTGAAACTTCTTTTTTGCAAGGGATTGAACTGAAAAAAGCTTCTATTTATTTGTATTTATATATATTATTTCTAGGTATTATGTCGGTAGTAGAAAAATCTCATATTTTTATAAATTTTTTTGAATTATATCAAAAGGAATAGACTATAAAAGTGCGAGTGATGAGAAAAGGAAATGTCGAAACATATGAAAATCATAGTAGACCACTAAATATTATGAAGCTCATTTTGATGGATGAAGATGTTAGTATTTTTATTTACATATCTATCGTTTATATGTTGTCTTGACATATAAATTTAAATTAATAGTCCGTGTTAATTTCAAATTAGAAATTATTCCATTATACTTCAATAATAAATTTTTTTTTGCAGGGAACTAAAGTACAAGCGTCATTGTATAACGAAACTATTTCCCGATTGGAGATTACTATAGAAAAGGACAAAACATACTTTACTCAAAATGGATTAATTAAACCAATTAATAGTAGCTACCTCAATGTGCATGCTGAGATTGAAATATCGTTGTCGTAATTAACCAATGTTTGTGAATCCAACGATTGTATTTCGATCACAAATAGACTATATAGTTTTTTTTATTTTGGAAGAGCTGATCAAGATTCAAAGAATGTCACTATGATGATGGGTGCTAATTCTTTTTATGTAATACATTGGTACATTATGACTAAATTTTTCCAATTCATAATGCGTTCAATTTTTTTTTCCAGATGTACTGTAAGGCAACCTTTAAGCATCAAAGTCGGAAAAAATATGGCACGTAACACGAATAAAAGAGAAATAATACTTATCGATGGCAAGTATATATATATAATTTTACGAGTGTGATTTTATAAATGATTTATAGCAACGTATTATTATTGTATAACATTTCATATCATTTGTTAAACAGATCTAACACAATTAAGATTGCTTTATGGGGTGATTTGGCTAACAATGAAAGGTAAATACTTTCAGATAAAGTATTTGAAAATCTAGTAGTAATATTATCAAATGTGAAGGGTAGTTTTTACCAAGGTATTATAAATTAAATAGACTATAATAAATTATTTTTGCAACGAAAAAATTAATTTTTTCCCTATTACGTAGGCGAATTTAGCCTATCAACCACAATGATAAGTACCATGAAAATAAACCCATCTAGCACCGATGCCGATGAGCTACAACAAAGGTATGCACATTTTATTATATTTCTAATTTACATTTTAGAATTATAATTTAATTTAAGGACATGAATATATTTATGTACTACAACTTATATTTTCTCATTTTTAACAATGTAAAACTATGGTCCTAATTTTTCAGATTCAAGTCATTTGTGTGTGGAAAGCATGTACATCATATATTGCCTCCAACAAAGAGAATGAGGGAAGCATCAATGGTTGATTTGAAAGACATAATTGAGAGAAATATAATTGAATTATTTTGTACATTCAAAGCAACCATTATCAAAATCATCAACAAAGAACAACCGTGGTATGATAATTGTAAAACATGCAATGGAAGGGTATATTCACGAGCGGAATATGATACGACTCTATGTGAAAAATGTGAGAATAAAAAAGCATTATTCATTAGAAAGCCTATTTTAAAGTTGGTTGTCTCAGATGGAATTGATGAAGCACATGTTACACTATTTGATGCTTCAGAATATTTAATTGGTTGTCCTCTGTCAAAATATGCACACGACATGAAAAAGGTACAAGTTTTTCTCCATTTTTTCTTTAATTATGTTGGTCAATATTTAAACTAACTTCTTACATCTATTAATTACTGTGTGAAACAAAAGAGAAGTGCAAGGTAAAGAATACATTTTTCTGGTGAAGACAGACAAAAAAACTGAACCAGACCAGGCAATAAAGTATATAATTGCACAAGAAATCAAAAAATATGAACTATTGGAAGTATCAAAGGTACAAAATGAAGACGATGGGCGTAATGACAAGAAGAAATTGAAAATAAAGAGATATATATCTACTAATTAGGTTGTTTTGTTCAACCTTCAATCAATGCCTCAGTACTGGCAATATCCAATGTTTTCAGTCCAATTTCAAGTTACTTGGCTATTAAAGTTGATTATTTTTATGTTGTGTCTACTGTTCTAAATGGTAATTGATGGAATCTATTGTCTATCTTTAAAGTTTATCATTAAGTTAGTTGTAGTGCAAACCAATTAATAGATTCACTAATCCAAAATATGACATAAAGTAGATTTCAAAGTTAACTATGATATATGGAAGAAGATTGGAAGTCATTTACATTGAATTTATATCTAATTTTACTAATGCATTTAAAATATATAAAAAATAAATGAATTGATAGCAACAAACATAATTCACTCACAAATGAAAATAAAACAACCACTAACTCGAGACATTTGATTCCAATATTGCAACGGGAAAGGACTTTTGATATCCTTCCATATTAAATTAAAAAATTAAAAAAAAAATCTTTCATATCCCATCATTATTGAACAAAATAAGGGATTGTTTGGGGGGCATTTGTGCAACTTATCTTCAGTTAGTTTTTTTTTTTACTAAAGAATACAAGTGGTCATATGTAATTCCTAAATATATATTTAGGATCATAAAAATGAGATTTTTGAATTAGGGACTTAAAAGACCTTTCCCTTCCCAATATTATTAAATTTAATCTCATTAATGTACAATAGTCTTATAATATTTTACCCTCTCATATTCAAAAATTCAAAAACATTTCCCCTCCCACCATTAGTAAACTATATAACACAATCTCATTAATGTATAATTATTTTATAATAATTTACCCACCCATATTCAAAAATTCAAAAACCTTTCCACTTCCACAATTGAAGTTTGTGGACATAAAATTATGGAATCTGAAGTACAAAAGTAAGAGCATTAAAAAAAAAACCAATTTTGTAATTTTTCGATTATAGAAAAAAGGTCAAATGATCATTTTACGGTAAATGACACATTGCAAATTATACGAATTAATATTGGACAAAAATAAGGGATTGTTTGGAGAATTTGGGCATTTTATCTTCAGTTATTATTATTATTATTATTATTATTATTATTATTATTATTTTACTATGAAATACAAATGGTCATATGAATATTATGTAATTCATAAATATGTATTTATGATCATAAAAAAGGGATTTATGGATTGGAGAGTTAAAGACATTTCAATTGCCAATATTGACATCAAAATTTATCATTTTTTATCTAGATAAGCCTTGTGATGGCCGAGTTCTTTTCCTCTTTATTTTACCATAAACTTTTCAGATTTTATATGTAAATTTTACAAGTTACAATGACAGTTTCTCTCATAATCCTCTCTCATTTGTCTCCTTCTTTTCACAACATATCGCACAAAAAAACTCATTTTTCTTCAAAGTTTTGCCACAAGGAAGAAAAAGGAAACAAGTCATAATTCAAAGTTGTTGAAGAAGAAAAGTTTCAGATTTTTCAATCGGTTTTCATATTCAAGAAATTTAAGGTGAGATCTACATGCAAATGGTTAGTTCAACTTGATATAATGTTTAAAAATATTTAATTCCAAGGTTATTAGTGATAATTAAGATATGTGAAGAATAAATTAGGAGTTAGGGAATGCAGATGGGATGTTTATGGTGTGGACTTCTGCTCACCTTTTTTTTATCCTTTTTTTCAGATTTTCCTTTCATATATTTATCCTGCAAATTTGTTCTCTTCCCTTTGAAATGCAATAGTTTCACATGGTGTCTACTCATTGGTGTGTGAGAGAGAAAGAGGGAGAGGGAGTTGTCTTTTTATCAAGTTTTAGGATTTCAGCCATTATTTTCATCTTCTTCTCTCAAATTTTGGTAAGTCTCTCTCTTTCTGTATTCTGTATCTCAATTTGATATGACGGTTGGGATTGCTTCATCGTCTAATTGTGCAACTGGGGAATGCTTGTCAGCCTCTCTCTACGTAAGTGAACTGAATAAAGTGCATTTTGCCTTTAATCTCTCTATATAATTAACTGATATCATTGATAGTTTCTGTTGGATTCACAGACCAAAAAGTTATGTTTTGAACAACAAATAGCATTATATACTCTTGTTTCATCTTTGAGATTCTGGAAAAATTTTGATTCTTTTTCCATGGTTAAACGCAAGTGACAATCTTTGTTGGTTTATTTCTCCATTTCTTGCAGCAGGTTCTTCTAAACCTAAGGAGGAAGAAGTAAAACATCTACCTGGTGGAAAAATTAAAAGGAATATGAGAATTCTTGAGAATATATTTTTGCACCCTTAAACTTATATGGAATTATCTATTTCGCAAAAATGCAGTTATATCATGTTAAGTGTTCTTACTGCTTGTTGCCACAGTATTACAAACACTATAGCAACTGTCCAACATATGGTCGTTGAATTTTTAGCAAAACGGTATTACTTCATTGGCAAGGGAATATTCGACGTGTTGATTTTAACTTTTAGAATAGTGTCTTGGACGGCTACGTGTACAGATTCGAAACACAATTTTATGACTAAAAATACCTTTAAGTAATGGGCAAGTCAATATTAGATTGGCTCGCGTCTGGGGTAGAAAAATTGAGTCCAGATGTGTTGTCCCAAATCTGTGTTCCATTGGCTATCCCACCAATAGAAAATGTACATATCATTCAATAAATACAAGTTAATTTTAATAGCAAGTGTGAACATATTAAATAATTGTATTTTTTTGATAATATGTACATTTTCTATTGGTGGGACAGTCGAGGAGACACACATTTGAGAATAAAGATCTTGGCTCAGTAAAATTAGTGTACTGCCTTCCACGGAAATTCGTTTCTTTGCTACCCCCTATTCTTCACCTATTTAATCCTCAAGCTTCTCACTAGTTCCTGCTGTAAATGTGCTTCCTGTAATATGAACCTTAATTTTAGTAATATGGAGTAGTACGTATTCAAAAATATTTAATTTAATTGAAGTTGTCAATTGAGTAATCCCTCTTGGTAATAATGTTGATCTTGCTATAATGACATCATGCAAAATAAACGGCTTTTATAGAGAGGGACAAATCAACGGTATTAATCATATTATAAGAATTTTGGTTTTTTAGTCATGCAAATTTCCGACAAATTCTCCCAAAGATTTCCTCTGTTATACGTAGGTAATATGTAGACCGTAGTCCAAGGTCCGTACTATGTATAATGATTATTATTACACATTCTATGTCCGAACCACGCATTTTACCAATTCACACGTATCATAAATTCATAATTTGTGTATGCAAGCATGTGTATCTATTAATTCATGAAAGATAGTATCATTGTTATTAACAAAACAGCATTTGTTAAATGTGGTGGTTGACACTGACCTCAGTCTTTCCCTTTTATTTTTAATCATTTGGTGGGAAGTTAGTGAATTTTACCCATAAATTTTGTAACATTATTGTACTGTTCATCATCTACAAAAGCCAAATTAGGATTTATGAAATATGTGAGGCTTTAAAATACTGTATCATATTGTCATTATTTATATGATTTGCCTGCATTTTTAAATTTTACTTGGTTTGGCAATTACAGTTATTTGTTCGATTCAGTGGTATTGTTCAGCACCGATTTTCCTCTATTTATGAATTTTTTTTATCCTTTGGTAATTAATTCTATACCGGTAGCATTTGGATACAAGGGAGTTCCATTTTTGGGGGATTTTTATTTGATAACTGTGGATTTTTCCCTTTGTTGTAAGTAATGAATATATATAGTAGGTTTGTATGAGTTCACCGTATTCATGAACCGATAATTTTTGTGCAGTTTTATTATTTTTTATTATCTTGCTAAGTTCTCATGGATGGAAACTCTACCACGCATATGTATAACAAGGGCTTGATTCTTAGGCATCGGGTGAAGGAGAGGCATTCAAGTAACGAAGTCCTTTTTCAAGACATGAAGTAGACAAAAAGTGAGTCATCATTTTTGTGTTAGTTCCAAAAAATATTTTTAAGTATCCTTCATATAAATAGTAAATGATCTTCACACATTTCCGTTCTTTATAATCATAATGTGTATCTATCATTATCTATTTAAACTACATAGGTCAACAAACAAGTGGAAGATTATTGGTGAAGTTCATTGAGCTCAAAAATGCTTGGACAAAAAAGTTGATTCTACTTTCTAACTTTGACTAGTGAATATTTTGTCATTATTAGTTATACATGACATATTTTTACTTGCATATTTCATGCGCTGAATAAACTAGAGATATGCCAAGTTCGAAAGAAAACCAAGTATGCCCAATTAACTATCGATGAAAGACGGAAAAAAAATTCAAAACTCCATAGATACAAGAAAAAGACGTCTGAATAGTGAAAGTTCAAATGCTAACAAACGATTGAAGAAGGATCGGAGTTGTAATACCCCAAATAGTCAGTCACACTTGACATCATATTATATGGCTTTTTATGGCTTTTTATGGCTTTTATTAGTACAGATAACTAAACATCATGTGTCATATGTAGAAGCACATTTCGAGTGCTAAACTTAAACCACACACAAATTTTAGCTCCCCAAATTATATAGTTAGTTGCATGAATTTAGCAAAAAATAAAATATTTTATATTAAGCAGCTACTAAGTTGAAAACTTATTTTATACTATAACTATTATAATATATAAATTGCATGTTGTGGAATACAAGTGGAACAAATTTCTTTAATGCATGCAAACGTGGCCTAGGTTTGGTTTAGAGATTTAGATAGTCACCCATAAAATTTATCCAAACTTATCTAAAGACATGGAACTTGGCAATACCACATATAAACAAAGCATGATCACATCATTTAAACCCTCCAAGTAATCCTTTAGGCAGCCACGTTTGATCCCATTTTTCCATATTAATAACTATCTCTTGTATCATTTTTTCCTCCCATTTCAATAGTCATTGAATCGAAGAAAGAAAAGCAAAACAGAAAATTTAGCACCACTTTTTACATCATCTTTTGGAGAAATCAATTTAGCTCATCTCTCATCATTTCAATTAATCGTTTTTGCATTACGTATTGGTGGAATTTATGCTAATGAAACTCCGGTGCAAATGATATGGTTATGATATTGTATATATGAATAATGATATGATGGTCTTTCGAGATTTAAGGCCTTCACCGAAAAATTTTCACGATATGATATGAATCACAATAAGATCGTTCTTCATTTACGTTAATGATTTGCGATTAATGGAACTGAAAAGAAAATCCATGTTATCCTACTGAGTATTCTTTTATACTCACTCCTTATGCTATATCTTTTACAGATTAAAACGTCTCTGTTGCATGGAGGCCGGTGCAGTGATGTCGACGTGTCGGAATCGCTAATATAAACCAATAAAAAAAAACTTTAAATAGTGTAAATATTTTCTTAAACTTTAGTGGACTTGGGTTTTTTAGTAGTTTTTGGTGGATTCCCATGTTTTTGGTTGCATGTTAATGATATGAACATAAAATGTTTTGCTAAACTTCCTATTCTCTAAATTGCAATTTCTGTCGTCCAACTCAAAAATCTATTGCACCTTATATATTAAGTATTTTTACATGATTCCAGTTGGAGACGATATCCCTATAGGTTATCTAACCACTGGCTTTGGTTTCATATAGTTTCATGTTATATAACTCAAGTTATGGAAAGTTTTGTAAACTGTGACTGCATGAATTCGAAAAATTGCCTAGGCTGTTTCAGTGAGCATTTTAGTATGCTAAAACATGCCGTCAGACTTTCAATTTTTGATATGTGGTAGCTACATGAGTATTTTATTTTATTTTACTTATTAATTTAACAAATTCAAACCTAGAAAATTATTAATTTTGATCAATAAAGTCTCAAGACAAAGAAAGAACTTAAGGAGGAGACACAAAAAGGAATCCCATTGCAAAATTTTGACATGGCTTCTTTCGGCGAAGCAGATTTTAACAAGGGTGACTTGAGGAAGGAAACCTGGCCGAAATGTGAAGAAATTTAACTATTTGGTAGAAAACTCGTTAAACAAGATTATATTTCAAATTTACTTCCCGTCTGAAATGTTCTTAGACAGCAAATTGTTCCATGTTGAAATTCATTTTTACTGGTAAGAAATGGGCTGACTTGGTTAAACAATCGACCACATCCGAGATAGCATTGTGGCCTTTTGCTGACTTTGAAAACCCGACTACAAAATCTATAGTAATATGCTCCCACTTCCACTCAGGAATATCTAGTGGATTAAGCAGTCCAGACGGTCTTTGATGCTCTGCTTTGATCTGCTGACAACCCATACATTTTTCCACAAACAAACCTATTCCTCTTTTGATGTTCCACCACCAAAATGTATTTCAAAGATCTCGATACATTTTTGTACCACTGGGGGTGTGCGGCATAAGAATGGAGTGTGCTTCTTCCAATATCTCATTTCTTAGTTCCTCATCCTTGGGTACAAACACTCGTCCTTTATTTCTTTTTTATTCTGGAGCCACGCATTCTTTTATTTCCATTAATTTCCTTAAAAAGTCTAAAATTTCAGATGTTGACGCGAATAATGCGCTAGAAGTTAGCATCCCTTCAGGCAGAACCTTAGTCCTAATCAGATAGCCAAGACCGTTAAGCTAGAGATTGATGGAAAAGTGCTAGAGACAGACTTATATCTTTTAGATATGAGAGATTTTGATGTTATCTTAGGTATGGATTGTTTGGGATGGAATCATGCAGCAATCCAATGTCATGAGAAAGAGGTTTTATTCCAAAGGCCAGGAGAAGAGGAACTTCATTTTGTCGGGAGGGATTTTAAGCCATTACCTTGTGTTATATCTGCATTTCAGGCCGTAAAACTGAAATTTTGACATGGCTTCTTTCGACAGAGCATATTTTAACAAGGGTGACTTGAGGTAGGAAACCTGGCCGAAATGTGAGGAAACTTGGCCGAAATGTGATGAAATTTAACTATTTGGTAGAAAACTAATTAAACAAGATTATATTTAAAATTTACTTCCTGTCAACAAATGAATGGTTATTCATATCAATTGTTATCCTCAGTTTGCTTGATAGGTTTGAGAAGAAAAATTATATAAAATTGTACAAGTCTCCAAATAAGGTAATTCTAAGTTCTCATGATAGAAGACTCATAGTATAACAATTCTCAATTAAAATCACCTTAAAATTCATTGTACACAAGCTGCAGTAAACTCTCAAAACAATGGCAGTGTTACTAAAGTTTCAGTAGGCTCAATCATATTTCTTTACCCGGACATGGAGTAACACAAATTTCTTTGACATAAAGAGTGATCACCGAGCAATGCAAAATTTTTAAGGAACATAGAATACTCATGTAGCTACCACATATCAAAAATTAAAAAATGCAGATGACAAAATACTTTATGAGTAGTACTTTGCAGCCATCTCCTCTGCTTTTGACAATTTTTCAATTTCTTCTTTTAAAAGTAGATGACAGAATTAATGTATTAGCGGACTTTATGCAAGTAGTTATTTTAATCGTATAAGTAAACACTCTTTCTCTAGTACTTTTCTATTAATCTCTAGCTTAACGGTCTTGGCTATCTGATTAGTACTAAGGGTTCTGCCTGAAGGGATGCTAACTTCTTGCGCATTATCCGCGTCAACATAGGGAATTTTAGACTTTATAACAAAATTAATGGTAATAAAAGAATGCATGGCTCCAGAATAAAAAAGAACATAGGCTGGCACGCCAAATAATAGTAAAATACATGTTATCATATTTGGGTTCTGCTCTGCCTCCGGTTGAGTTAGTGCAAAAACTCGAGCTTTCCCTTTCTTAACCTCACCCTGCTTTTCATCTTTCTTCTGAGTATCATCCTTGCAGTTTATTGCTATGTGACATGGCTTTCCACACCTATAGTACATGTTTTTTCCAAACAAACATTCACCCCTATGAGGTTTTTACACTTTGGGCATGGTGTAATAGTCCCACTTGTCTGGCTGGAGCCTCTCTCTACATTTGCCTTTTTATTGTGCCAATTTATTTTTCCTTTATTCTGATCGTTCCACTTTATTTTTCCAGACGATTCTCTTATTGGGATATAATATGAATCACGGTAAGATCGTTCCTCATTTACGTTAATGATTTGCGAGTAATAGAAATGAAAAGAAAATTCATGTTATCCTACTGAGTATTCTTTTATACTCACTCCTTATGCTATATCTTTTATAGATTAAAACGCCTATGTTACATGGAGGCCAGTGCGGTGATGTCGACATTTCGGAATCGCTAATATAAACCAATCAAAAAAAAAACTTTAAGTAGTGTAAATATTTTCTTAAACTTTTGTGTACTTTGGTTTTGTAGTAGTTTTTGGCATGTTAATGATGTGAACTTGAAATGTTTTGCTAAACTTCCTGTTTCTCTAAACTACAGTTTCTGTCTTCTAACTCAAAAATCTACTGCACTTTATATATTAAGTATTTTGACATGATTCTAATTGGAGACGATAGCCCTATGGGTTATCTAACCACTGGTTTTGGTTTCATATAATTTCATGTTATACAACTCAAGTTATGGACAGTTTTATAAACAGTGACTGCATGAATCCGAGAAACTGCTTAGGCTATTTCGGTAAGCATTTTAGTATGCCGAAACATGCCGTTGGGCTTTCAATTTTTGATATGTGGTAGCTACATGAGTATTCTATGTTCTCCAAAAATTTTGCATTGTTCGGTGATCACTCTCTATGTCAAAGAAATTTTTGTTACTCCATGTTCGGATAAAGAAATATGATTGAGCCTACTGAAACTTTAGTAACACTGCTCTTGTTTTGAGAATTTACTGCAGCTTGTATACAATGAATTTTAAGGTGATTTCAATTGAGAATTGTTATATTATGAGTCCTCGATCATGAGAACTTAGAATTACCTTATTTGAATTTTATATGATTTTTCTTCTCAAACCTGTCAAGCAAAATTGAGGATAACAATTGAGAGGAATAACCATTCATTTGTTGTCTAAGAACATTTCCGACAGGAAGTAAATTTGAAATATAATCTTTTTTAACAAGTTTTCTACTAAATAGTTAAATTTCATCACATTTCGGCCATGTTTCCTACCTCAAGTCACGCTTGTTAAAATCTGCTTCGTCGAAAGAAGCCATGTCAAAATTTTGCAATGGGATTTCTTTTTGTATCTCCTCCTTAAGGTCTTTCCTTGTCTTGAGACTTTATTGATCAAAATTAATAATTCCCTAGGTTTGAATTTGTTAAATTAATAGTAAAAAAATAAAAACAAAAACAAAAACAAAAAAACAAAAAAAAATTACATTTTGTTCAACAAGGACATTCAGAGATTCAAGGTTAGATATTAATGATAAATATATTTACACTTTGGTAGATGAATGTTGCTCTTCTTGGGACGCCTGCCTTAAGTGTTCGCCCGCCTCACTGTTCTCATAGGCCTGCCTCCGATAAATAGACAACCATAACTCAGCTGCTATCAAATTAACCAGACAGGCGATCTATAGAATGACATTTACCCTCATCTGTTGGGAATATGAAACGCCAGCAGTTGAGAAGATGAAACGTCTCTTATTAATTCCTATTAATGGGGGAGATGAAGAGGCACCCGCCATCAATAACCATTGAAGGCTACAACTGCAGATCATCTATATAAATAGAGATCAACCCTCCAGGTAAAAAAACATATACTCAATATTGTTACTCTGCATTTTTGAGTAAATCCCATACTGATTATCACGCCGGAGTGGAAATGGAGGAAAGAGTCCCACCACATTTTGCAGGTCTCCACCACCGCTACCACCGTGCTCGAAGTAGGAGAAAATATTTAATTATCAATTGGCGCCGTCTGTGGAAAACCGAACTTGAAGTCATGGCTCAAACTAGAAGGACTAAGAATGCAACTGCCCCGCCAGCTCTCGTCAGGGATGTAGACACCGAGTAGAATGCCGCCACCAATCACTCACAACAAGAATTTACTTCTGCCGCTCAACTTACGGCATTGCAAGCTCAAGTGGCAGCCTTAACGGCTTTACTCCAAGATAGGAACGCTACAGTTTCTCAGCCACCACAAGGTCCTAACCCTCCACCAGTAGGACCTTCAATGCTAAATATTCTACCCCAAGATCCTAACCCTACACCTAAAAGGCCATCACCGCCAGGGGCTCCTCCCCATGCTCCTAACTTTTTAGCGATGGAAACACTGCCAACGGCAACTCCACCGCTGGCTCCAGTTTTGTTGGCTCCACCTTTTGCACCACACTTCAATTCATTGGCATCTGGCCCAAATCCACACTGGGGGCAACCGTCATGGGTGCCCACGCCTACACTGATTGAAACACTCGTGTTAAGCCTGGAACAATGACTAGAAGACATGATGAGTCACAAAATAGCTGAGGCTATGTCTAAAAAAATAGTAGGCAGCAGTTTATGGTGTTAGAAGAAGATCTTTTTTCTCTAGAAGTGATGGCTGTCCCCTTGCTATGAGATTTTGAACAACCAAAGATGGAGAAGTACGACGGATCTTCTGATCCTGTCGATCACCTCAGGACTTTTGTCGATTTGATGAGGTTGCGAGCCACCCCTGATGCAATTATGTGCAGGGCTTTCCCGCCTACACTTAGGTGCGAGGCCAGGGATTGGGTAGCCACCCTTCTCTCAAAATCAATTCGCACATTTGATGATTTTTCCAAGAAGTTTGCTGCATACTTTGCCAGTAGCAAACGTGCAAAGAAAACTGCTATCGGCCTGTTACAATTGACCCAGGACAAAGATGAATTGTTGAAAGATTTTATTGCCCGATTCAATAGGGACACTTTAGGAATTAAGGATCTACAGGTGTTTGTTGTAGTCACTGCAATGATGAATGGAACTCGCAGTCATCCATTCAAAATGTCACTATCTAAAAACCCACCCGATACGATGCACGAGTTGCTAAGGAGAGGGGATAAATATGTGGATGCAAAAGAGGTCTTTTTCATTACTAAGGACATGAAGGATCGAAAAGAGCCTAAGTCTAACAAAAGAAAGACCCGAGACGAACCAACGCCCCTAGAAGACAAAGGCAAGCAAAAAATGATCCATCCAGGCCCTAATCGGCTTAGTACTGGAATTGAGGCATATAGTACACCACTGCACACCTCCAGGACTAACGTCCTGATAGAAATCCAAAATATGAAAGAGCTTTTATGGCCCAAAAAGATGTGAGCGCCACCACATAAAAGGGATGAGACCAAGTATTGTAAATTCCATCAAGATCATGGATAGAAAGACTTATAAAAAGAGGATACCTATCCAAATTTGTGAAACAGATAAAGAAAAGAGAAAAGAGGCTGAATATCAACAGCAACCACCTCATCGCGCTGGTGTTATAAATGTCATAGTTGGTGGTATTGTCTCAGGAGGCAACTCTACTTCAGCACAGAAGAACTATGCCTGGGCTAGTGGATCTACTTCGGTAGATAAAAATGAAAGGTTTAGCCAGAATATTACCTTTAGTGATGAGGATTTGAAAGATGTTACCTGTCCACATGATGATGCTTTAGTAATAGTGGCTGACATTACATATTTTGATGTGAAGAGGGTGTTGGTGGACAATGGTAGTGCAGCTGACGTTATGTCCTGGAGAGTTTTCCTAGGATTGAAGATATCACCTAGCAAGATCAAACCTGTCACCACTTCACTCCACTCCACGCGTTTGGAGGAGCCACCGTCATACCAGAGGGAACAATTGAATTACCGGTGACTTTGGGTACTTGCCCAGCTAGTGTGGTGATAATGACTAGCTTCGTGTTGGTAAAAGCTCATATGGCCTACAATGCGATTTATGGTCACCCACTTTAGAATGTAGCTAGGGTCGTGGTTTCCACGTACCACCAGGTGATGAAGTTCTCCACTAGTCGTAGAGTAGGGTGTGTAAGAGGTGACCAGCAAGCATCAATGAGGTGTTATGTAGACAGCATACTTCTCAAAAATACGGTAATGATGCTTGAAATCGAACAGCCTAAAGGACGAATCAAACCGTTGGAACTCACTGAGGAAGTGGTGATAGCTGAAGGTCAGGTTTTGAAGAAATATTTTCAGTAATTTATCACTTTTCTTTTTCTTTAGAAGCAAGTATATGCAGTTGTATTAAATAAGTACTTCTGCATTTGATTTCCAAATCAATGAAACGCCAAGGCGGATGAATGATGAGGGTGCTACGGAAGGATCAGCCTAGCTGGGAAGTCCTGGTGCACCTACCGAACTCGACCTACGGCAACCATTTGTTACTTTATATAGTCTCTATTAAAGTTTTATCGAGCAAAACGAATATCTCTTCAACTGCTACTACAATCAAACCAGTAAGGCGATGAGCCTATATCTCAAAAATTAAGGTGATGAGCCTTAATCAAAACAGAAGGCGATAAGCCTATGTCTCAAAAATTAAGGTGATGAGTCTTAATCAAAGCATCAAGGCGATGAGCCTATATCTCAAAAATTAAGGTGATAAGCCTTAATCAAAACAGAAGACGATAAGCCTACATCTCAAAAATTAAGGTGATGAGCTTTAATCAAAACATCAAGGCGATAAGCCTATGTCTCAAAAATTAAGGCGATGAGCATTCTAGTACACTAGCCTTCATTCAATAAAGAGTGACAAGCCTTTACTTAATATTCAAAAAAAAAACCAGGGGACGCCCCCAAGGGGTTGGGGCGCCCGCCAGTCCCTAAGCAGGGGTAGGGGCGGGGGCCCCCGGCTTCTTTGTTGCCCAATCTTTATTTTATTTATTTTCTTCACTTTGCTATGATGGTCGGGGATATACCGTATACAACAAATGCAAAAAAGTGAAATGCTACCAACAATTACAAAGTGAAAAAGTGAAGAACAATTTATTTTAATTAAAATAAAGATGTATGTTTCACGCCAAACATACAAAACTAAAATTCGTAGTATTCAACAATATTCGAAATAAAACAAACTGACTATCATAGTTTTCATGATTAAATGGGACAACCGTCCCGGTGTCCTAAGGTTCGAAAAACCTGGGGGTCATCGACCTCAAGCTCGTTACATGAGTCATCTAGAAAGCTTAATGGACTGAGTTTTGTACCTTATTAATATCTTATAACTCTTTTCGTAGCCTATTTGACTTGAGTAAAAAGGCCCGTAGGGATTTCTCAAAACCCGATGCCCTAAGGTTCCAAAGACCTGGGAGTCATCGATCTCAAGCTCGTTACATGAGTCATTTAGAAAGCTTAATGGATTGAGTTTTGCACATAAGATCTATAAAAAAAATTAATAAAAATTTCTATCCAGTGAAAAATCCTTTTCAAAGTAAATTTGGAGATTAGATGACTAATGGGTTTGACTTACTTAGTGGAAACTTTCTGGTCGAGAATGCTCAAAAATTAGAGAATCTTCACAAACCTAGATTGTCACAATTGCTAGCTTTCAACCAGCTTCAAACAAGAAAATAATGAGTGAACTGTAACCTTTTAACCAAAAATCTCAGGATTTGAGAGAAAACATCATTTTGGGAGAAGTATGCCGTATGAGAGGGAAAGGAAAAGTTGACCAAGTGGTTGGGCTATCACCACCATAGAACTTGCGGGGATCGGATTAACTACTATCACACACATCTCAAGTATGGTTTAAGTGGAATCACGTTTGCAACTGTAATACTTGAACACTCGTCGTGAATTATAAGTTTTTCTCTTTGCAAAAGCTTAAGTAAGAACGGCAAGCGGTTTATGTTGTGAATTGTGTTATAGCTTATTTCATTAATTGCATTATTATCTTTAGCTAGTTTATTCGAGGACGAATAAAAGTTCAAGTTTGGAGGTATTTGATAAATACAATTTTGTACTTATTGGAGCTCACAAAAAGGGACGATTATGAGTTATATTAATTGTTTTCAGTTTAACGGCACATTGTTTTCTTATTATTTTAGGAAATAATCGAATTCAAGTATCATTCTGACGAAAGGACAAAAATGGAGCAAATAGAAGAACAAAGGGATTCAATTGAGCATATAAAGAGACTTCAGGGGCTTAGTATGCAAATAAAAAAGGAAGAAAATCAAGAATGCGTCCAAGATAACCATGCGATCGCATGGTTATACTTTGTCGCGATCGCAAGGCATCCAAAATCTCTACAGAACCTTAACCAACTGAACTATGCGATCGCAAGGTTCTAAACCATGCGATCGCAAGGGCATAACGGGCAGCAATTTGACAGTTTCCTGATGGAAATAAAACTCTACCAGGTCTAAGACAATACAACTACCTAATTCACATCTTGGAGGGTTTGGAGAAGAGTATAAAAGCTAGGGAAAAGACATATCGCAGACGACGAATTTTGGGAGAACAAGATACAAACGAAGAATCGAAGATCATGGCACGGGATTGAAGATTCTTGAGCTGGGATCACGATCACGGGTTTTATTTACTTTTTTTTTCTTTCTCTGGATCATGATGAATTCAATTATTATAATAATTAACAAAATCATGTCCGGCTAAATTTACTTTTTCTAGGATGAATGATGAAACCTCGTATTTTTAATTAATTAGAAGTTTTTCTTTTTGGTAGGTAATTGCTTTTTAATTGATTATTCTTTATTCAGTACTTTAATATTTTAATGCCTGATCATCATTAGAATATTTTTTGATTTATATTGAAGTTGAGAGATTCAATATAAATTTAGCACGTAGTTTTGAATAACATAGGGTCCAATAATAGATAGAAATTACTATTATGCTCTGTGAAATCCGGTTAGGTGTTCTTGAGATTTAAATACATATTTTTATGTTCGAAATCTTATTAGAGATAATTAGGTTCACATATCGATATAGAATTGATCGACCATCGGAAAGGCTTTTGATTATTATAGGATCACCGATTTTCAATATAGGGTAATTAACCCCTAAAGCGATTAACGAATAATTGATTATAGAACGTGTAGGTGGATTCGTAAATCCTAGTGTTAGTAAAAACTTGAATTCGTTCTCATCTTTTAAAGTTGTTTATTGATATTTTAAATTTAATTAAAATAGTTAAACTAGTTTAGAATCACACATCAAAATCAAATCTGTGTTTTTTTTATATTGTTAGAATTTGAATTACAAATTAATTGATCAAATTGATATCTAGTCCTCGTGGGTTCGACACTCAACACATCAGTATATTACTTGTAAACAAACCGTACACTTGCAGGATTGAAATCGCACAACAACCATCTAAATGAGGAGCTCACACAACTTTTTCCTAGAGAACCTCAAGCCTACACGAGTTTTGAAGAAGTGATTGATGACACTAATAATTATTATCAAGAAGAATTTTTAAACACATTACTACCAAATGGCATTCCACCACACAAATTGATTCTCAAGAAAAATTGTCCAATTATGCTGTTAAGAAATCTAGATCCCTCTAATTGCCTATGCAATGAAACAAGAATGGTGTACAAAAAAATTAGTAACCATGTAATACATGCAAAAATAACAATGGGACAACATGATGGAATCCCACTTACTCCATCAAATGATGAAGGATATCCATTCAAGTTTAAAAGAAAGCAATTTCCAATACGTCTTTGTTTTGCAATGACAATAAATAAAGTTCAAGGACAAACTATACCCCATGTTGGAGTATATCTATTGCAACATGTCTTCTCTCATGGCTAATTATATGTTGCACTATCAAGGGGCACTTCAATGTCTACCACAAAAGTGTTAATCAAATCAGACACGCCAAACAAAAAGATAACATACACAAAGAATATTATTTACAAAGAGCTACTACTCCAACAAATATACAATATTATCAAAACATTACATTCTCTTAAAATACAATTATTAATTATTAATTTTATTCTTCGTAAAACGCAGCCATGGAGATCCATGTTAATACATCATCAATTCCATACGATTTGATATCAAGATTTCCTCAATCATTAAAGTTCAAATCACCAAACTGTATTCACTGCGTTAAGTAGTTTTGGTATTACCACGATATAAAACTCATCGCTAATTACAATTTTACTTCTATGAATTTAAATAAAATATCGACATTATTCATTATATAATCAAACATTACAATACAGCATGTTATCAACAACCGTCTTGTTTTACTTTTACTGCAATTGCTCCATTAACATTTTAACTATTAACAATTAAAAATAAGAATTTTCAAAATACTAAAAATTAACAAAATTATTGCAAAATCACGTTCAAAGCACTTGTTTCTAACTAGTTAGATAAAAACATGCCTAATTCTTGTACAATTAGGATTAAAAAAAATGTGTCTTTTAATTTCTACAAACTTTAACAAAAAGAATTATTAGAAAAAAAGAAAAAGATAGTAATCAATGTTTTGTTTGAAACACAATGGCTTGTATTCTTGTTAGTACTTGACTCATTGGTGGTCTGTTTTTAGGTGCCATATCAGTACAGTGAAGAGCTAATTCTGTGAGCTTTATCGTGCCATCATACCCTTCCCTTTCTGCAACTAATTGAACATCCAATACATCTGTCGACCAATCATTGTTTACAGATGATCTACTTGAGCAAGCACCTTGCCTGTTATGATTTCTAAAAGAACGATTCCAAAACTGTATACATCTACTTTTCTTGTTAGTTTCTTCCCCTGAGCGAATTCTAGGGTTTTTCATATAGCCAACTACTCCAAGAATTTTTGAGATAGCGCAAGGGATGAGAATCCTTAATCTGTGATCTTAACACGATCAATCTGGTTTTCACGTTGAATAAGAATGTTGGAGGACTTGAGGTTTCCATGAGGCACCACCTTGTGAGAAGGTAAGCAGTACTGATGGAGGAAATTCACTCATTTTGCAATTTCTTTGATGATGGACAGCCTTGCATACCAATCCAATCTCGTCGCTCTTTCATATCCTCTATTCTCTGTCATCCAAAATTTCGGCAAGTTCATGATTTTTTGTGAAAATTTCAATGAATGGCCGGGGAGAGAGTACAAGGTACTAACCATGTTCTAAGTCAAGTGACCTATATGCACATATTCAACAAATGCACTTTTAATGCCTCTAGGTCCTAACTTATTTCTTTTAAGGTTAGTGTTCTTGTAATAAGCAAGGCACCTCCACACTTAAAGTATCCAATGCTTGGTTTTCTTCATTTCCATAATTTATAAGGAGAAACTTTAAGCTTTTTAGAAGAAATTTGATTACTTATATGACAAGCAGTTAACAACGCTTCACCCCACAAATTATCTAGTAATTTAGCATGCAATAACATGGCATTAATCATTTCAACTAATGTCCTATTTTTTTCTTTCTGCTAAATCATTCTATTCAGGTGTTCTAGGAGCACTACATTGATGTATTATGCCATGTTCTTCACAAAAAATGTTAAATCCATTAGAGAGGTACTCTCCGCCTCTATCGCTTCTAAGAATTTTCATCCTTTTTCCAAGTTGATTCTCAATTTCGGTTTTGTATACTTTAAACATATTAAATGCCTCATCTTTATGTTTCATTAAGTACGCATAAGAAAACCTAGAGTAATCATCTATAAATGTTATAAAGTATCTATTTCCTCCCCTAGTTAGCATACTATTTAATTCACATATGTCAGAATTAATAAGGTCAAGTAACCGAGTTGATCTCTCTAGGCCATGAAAAGGTTTTTTAATCATTTTTTATTTAACACAAATTTCACATTTTTTTTCAATTTTACAAGATATCATATCATCTTTCAACATTCTATGTAACAACGAATATCATATATGTCCTAATCTTTCATGCCATAATTTAATAGAACACAACAAGTAAGAAGAATTCACTTTATTATCATTGTTATCAATAGTACATAGCTTAACCATTCATTCAGTACAATAGCCTTTTCCTACAAAAATTCAATTACGAGATAGTACAAGTTTTTTCGATTCAAAAACCGTTTTAATGTCCTGTGTTCCCAACAAGTCTTCACTAACAAGATTTCTATTCATATCTGGCACGTGAAGTACATTAGTTAATATAACTTTCTTCCCAGATGTGAATTGAAGTTCCACATTTCCTTTGCCTATGATTTTGGAGCATCCTTCATATCCCATTTGAATTTGTTGAGAATACTGTTTTAGTTTAGGATGTAGTTTTTCTATATATTTTAGGATATAGTCTGCTATTGAGTTTCTTCTATGTAAACCACTATAAATAGGTGGTCATAGGATCAACAATAGATGTAGAGGCATACATACTTGAGAGCTATTGTGAGCTGTGAGTTGTCTTGTAATTGTGTGAATAAATAATCAAATATTCTCTTGTAGAGAGGTACTCCTATATTGGAGGAACCCATATATCCTTGTGTGAGTTTTTCGTTCTTCGTTGATTGTTCTTGTTTTGATATTGGTTTTTTGCACAACAAGTGGTATCAGAATACAGGCTCTAGATCAAATTGAACAATGACAAAGAAGGAATCCACAAGTGGCGGAGATAATGAAGGAAATTCTAATGCTGGGGTGAGCAAGACAACGATTCAAAGTGCCCGATTTGAGATCAAAAATTTTGATGGAACAAACAATTTTGCTATGTGGCAGTGTGAGGTGCGAGATGTTTTGATACAGTGAGGCCTGGATACTGTGTTAGGTGACATGCCTCTGTCAATGAAAGATGAGGACTGGGAAAGATTGAATTTTCATGCATGTTCTATAATTCGTTTGTGCTTGGGAAAGCACCAAAAATATGGTGTGATGAATATCACGTCTACACAAAAATTGTAGAGTACGTTGGAGACTAAATATTTGAAGAAGAGCGCTGAAAATCGTCTTCATCTTAAAAGCAAGCTTTATCGATTCCAATACAAAGAAGAAACTAAGATGATCAAACACCTTGAAGATTTCAACAAGCTTATTAACGAATTGGCAAATCTGGAAGAAACTATCAAGGATGAAGACAAAGAATTGATATTGATGAACTCTTTGCCTGAATCCTATGAGCCGTTCATCACTACATGGATTTATGGAAGAGAGACAATAAAATATGATAAAATTTCTATTGCTCTTATGAACCATAAAGTAAGACATCTTGATAGACAAGAACGTAACAACTCTGAAGCACTGATGGTAAGAAGGAGATTGAATGAGAAGAAGAACTTCAGTCGAAAAAATGGTAGATCTCATACTGAAGGAGCCTCAAGAAACAAGAAGTCTTTGGACAAAGATGAGTGTGTCTTTTGTCATGAGAAAGGACACTGGAACAAGGATTGCCCGAAGATTAAAGCAAAGAATTAAGGGAAGAAATCTAATGATACGGAGGCTAATATGGTTGACACAGATGATGAAGAATTTGTTTGTGCTCCAACAGCATCAAGTACAGTGGACTATATGAATGAATGGATCCTTGATACAGGTTGTACTCACCATATGACATCACAATGGAATTGGTTCTCAAGTTTCAGGGTTATGAATGGAACGATGTACATGGGAGATGACAATCCAAGCACGACGCAAGGTGTACACACCATTAGAATCAAACACCATGATGGAGTGATTCGAAAATTACATGGAGTAAGGTACCTTCCAAATTTGAAGAAGAACTTGATTTCATTAGGCACTTTTGAAGCAAATGGTTATAAAATTTTCTCTAGAAAATAATGTACTTAAAGTTGCGAATAGAACACTAGTGGTAATGAGAGGTCCAAGGAAGGGCTTGCTTTATATGTTAAAAGGCAAGACATTAGAGAAAGGGATGGCTATGGTGGCTGATGGAATGGAAACATATTAAAATGATTTGTTTACTTTGTAGCATATGAGGCTGGGACACGTCATAGAAAAGGCCTTGCAAGAACTGATTAAGGAAGGTGTTGAAAAAATAATTGCAAGTATACAATATCGTTAACAAGTAAAAAAGTGGACCTAATGAGTTCGGACTATCGTTTATACGAAGACTATCATATTTATATACTAGCTCAATTAATCTTTATTCTAATATATTTAAAACACTATGAAATACGTCTATTAGAAGATTTAACCTATAACTATTAATTCAAGAAAAATAGTGTGAATACAAATATCAAGAATTTATCAAATATGATTTTTAAAGCGTTTGGATTCACGAATTCACCATAGTTGTCATCTCTAATCTCTCATCTCAAGATTTCTTCCTAATGTTGTACTCAGTCGAATTTACAAATTTAACCTAATTTACCTCTCTCGAGTTCAAATTAGTCCTATTTAATTAAATCAACTCACTATATCTCTATGTAAAGTCAGAATAATCCTTAACTAAATACATTAAATCTCGTAAGAATTCAATTTAAGACTGCAACAATGTACTTGACCCTTGGACAGGAGTTTGAGAGTTGACCGAGTTTGGGAGTTGACCGCAACAACAGGAGTTTCAAAGTTAATGACTAGGTCGTGAGGAAAGTTTTTGTCGCCAATAGAGAGATCAGAGCTTAAACCCTTGGACCCACTTGGGAAGGACCATACAAGATCGTCGAAGTGATTCGGCATGGGACCTACAAGTTTGAAGATGCCAATGAAAAGGAAACAAAGCACCCATGGAATATTGCACACATTCGCCGGTATTATTAGTAGTCTTTGTTGATGAGCACCAGGTTGTAGGAGTTAACGTCAGTTTTTTACTTCTTAACTCGCTGGGTAAACTACGTAACACGTTCAAATGAAGGTTAGATTAGGGGTCCTCCGGCCTGAATTTCCAATCTCTCCCAACGAAAATGAAGGCCCCTTTCCATTTGACCTTATTTGGGCTATTAGTCGTCGTTAGTCTTGAAAAGTGATTTCGTACAAAAATACTAGAGAAATATTCACAAATAACCAAAAAAAAAAAAAAGGCCTAATTCTCAAAATTTTGGAATGTAATTAAAGTTAAATAATTAATTTTATTTCTATAAAAATGATATATACCAAGTTGGGCGACAACATGTAAGTCCTCTCCCTTCCAAAGATTATTGGTACTCATTGAGGCTCAAACTTAGTGTCCAACTTGAGCTATTTAAAGTGAACAAAATACTTCTAGTTTTCCAATGTGGGATATACAATTTTCAATTTCTCACCATTTTAAATTTCAAATTATCCAAGTTTCAATGACTTAATTTGACCTTAATTTTTCATTCACCCAAAATTGATTTTGAAAAAATAAATATAATACGTTAATTTAATTGCATAGTAGAATACATTGGCTAAAGAAATCATGTATCTAACTAACATAACCCACTTAAATAATAGGTTAAAAGTTGGTCAAACAATTTATTTAAAACCAGTTTTTCAACATGATCAAGAGTTTGCTTTAAATTGAGTAAGAGAGAGAAAAGCAGCATAAGCCATCTCAGTTTTTGCCTATAACACACACAAAATACAAAATACAGAATTGGAGAATTCTAAAAGCAAGTGATCCAAGTTAGGTGCTCGGCCACTTAACTGATATGGAAGATGAAATGTATCCACAAAAGTTCCCCAAATGGTGGGGAAGAAAATAATAATGTAGAAAAGAAAAGAGAGGCTGCGACATCATACCTTTTGCTTTTGTTAGTGGACTAATAATCTACTTTACATTACAGTAACACATTTGTGGTTTCTTTTTAGTAAAGAAAAGATGATCCACAAGATCTTCATGGATGTGGATCATCATGGTGATCCACAAGAATGTTTCCACGACAAGCCCAAAATAGTAATCGACACAAGATCTTTTTTACCGTGATCCACAAGAACGCTTCCGCGAGAAGCCCAAAATAGTAATCGACTCAAAATCATCTTCATTGTAATCCACAAGAACGCTTCCAGTTCCAGTCAGATTTACACTTTCCTATCAGTATTAACTGGGTTTTAATTGACATAGAGATATAGTAGGTTGAACTAATTGATTAGTGCTAATTCATTGCTCGAGAGAGGTAATTGGCTATAATAGGAGAATCAGATCTATCATTGACCATGGTAATATGTTTACATGCCTATTGTGAAATTAATTAGGTGGTGGTTAAGTTGAATCTTGAATCCCAACACATTCTCAACTTGAGCTTTTCAATACTTCACTTTCACTTGTTTTCATTTTATTTTTATTAGTTTTTATTTAAGTAATTAATTAAGACAACAAACCAATTTGTGTGAGTGCTTACAACAATCCAATAGACTAGTTTTAATTCACTTGAGCAAATAAGACAAATCTCGTGGAATACAATAACACCTAATCACTTTAGTACTTCAATGCGACACCATAAACTTGCGGTATATAATTGAGCGAACACAGTGCTAACAGGATTGTAAGTTTTTTATATAATCACTATTTTTGTAGGCTTCCTTGGTCGTTTCAATTCCTAGACTAATTAGGAGTTGATTCCAAAGAAAAGTCATTCAGTTTTAATCAAAGTTTATTTCTCATATTGGAAGCTGATTAAAGTTGAATAATTATATTAATGTCAAACAATGCAATAAAAATGAAAATACTTTATAAATTTGTTTATAGTAATCCTATCCAAAAAAAAGAAAAACAAAATATATTGCACCAGAACTTCATTGGAGCTGACAACTCCGAATATGATCAATCTCAGAAATACATACTTATGAGCAATTCACAATTCGAACTTGAAGGTAATCATTTCCCGAGCTATGTTGTTCCTCCTGTATTTGTTTTGCTGAAGTTAAAACTGTAATCACCACAGCGAAAAACCTCAATTGATTCAAGAGTTGGAATTTCTCCAATACCACTAGGAATCTCGAAATCGCAATCTCCAATTAGCAGCCTCTCAAGGCTCGGAAAGTGGATACTGTTAGCTATCCAATTCTTAAGATAAATATCATTAAGTTTCAGATATTTCAGTTGAAAAATTTCTCCTTCATTTGGTTCCCACTCTGGTCCAATTAAGGATTCGAACATTTTGAGCACTTGAAGATTAGGCAACGAACCAACAATCGTCATATCTTCCCAAGGAAGACAACAACCTGACAAACTCAACTTCTTGAGTGATATTGGGAAAGCGATATTCTTCCAGAAAGATGTTGACGAGATAATTGAACAAGATAACGATTCAAGTTTGAGTAGATGAACAAGATTATTGAGACAATAGTATCCCCCGTCCAATAAATCTCCAGGGGGAAAAGAGATTCCCAATTTTTTTAGATTCGGAATTCTTTGGAGGACCTCTTCTGTACATCTGAAATTCAGTACATTGCAGAGCGTTTGTAGGTTATCTAGAACAATGATAGAATTTTTCCCAACAGTTTCTGCACTAGGAGGATCAGGCAGAACCATTACCGAAATCTTGACATGCCTTAACTGTCGCATTTCCCATATTTCCGGTGGTAGGTTTTCCTCATCAAAGGGGTAAATTAAGGTCTGTAGATTTCGAAGTAGATATAATAGTGATGCAGGAAATTTTCTTGCGGGACAAAATTTGCGAGCAAAGTACCGCAAGTTAACTGGTAATTTATTGATGCTTGTATAATACGTATCAAAAACACCAATTAGCCTAGAATTTATTAATTTTTCTGATTGATGATAGTGTTCCCATCAAAATTTAAAACAGATCGCCGGCGCATATTTTGCAGGCAGTTGTCAAGATCATTAAGCTTTCTATGCAGATGAATGCTTAAGCGGCACACCTTAGTTCCTTCCGAAATACCACAGAGACCCGTATTGTTGACATGAAAAAACTTCTCCCTTTGAGCTTCTCTCACGCAAAAGTCTCGTAACAGATCATGGATCCTGCAGGTTTTGATTTTGCCTATGGAGCTCTTCGTGTGAACCAAAATAAGATTTCTATTAACAAGCTCCGACAAGTATTCCCGTGCCACATCTTCCAAACTTTTAGATCTCACTGGTTTTAGTAATCTCTCAGCAACCCATAACTTGACTAGTTTGGAAACACTAATATCATCATCTTCTGGAAAAATTCCAATATAGAGGAAACACCATTTCAAGTGATGAGGCAAATGCTTATAACTTAAAGATAGTATCTTTGAGCAGTTGTCATCATTTGAAGCTATTACCGAACTTAGATTTTCTACAATATATGTCCAGTCACAACAATTGCGAGTGGAAGTCCTTGACAATTTTGGACAATCTTCTTCCCGATCTGCTTCAGTTCAGTTGGGCAACCATCTTTTCCAAACTCATTTTCACAAAATAAATTCAACTTTCACCTTCATTTAGAAAACGCATGTGATGAGGAGTAGAACAAGAGTTTGCATAACCACCCACATTCTCTAGCCTAGTAGTCACCATGATTCGACTCCCATTCTTGTCATTTGGAAATGATCGTTTCACCTTATCCCAAACCTTTTATCCCACATATCATCGAGTACAATGAGATACCTCGTACCCTTCAGAGTCCTGTACAAATATTCTGCTAATTGTTCAAAGCTTTTTTCACGCAGGTCAGTGGGTTTATTCATGGAATCTACAAGTTTTAGAAGTAATTCTCGCTCATTATAGTCTTGAGATACAGTCACCCAAGCACGAATGTGAAAATGATACACACAGAATCCATCATCATAAACTTCTCTGGTAAGAGTAGTCTTACCAATTCCGCCCATCCCAACAACTGAAAGAGTTTCAAGATTTGACGATCCTCCAGTTAGCCGATTCTTGATCTTCTCGATGTCATCATCAAGACCCACCATACTACTCTTGCCACTGGAGCTCCGTTCTTATCTGCAGATCTTGTACGTCATTCTTGTCTTTAACCTTCTCCACCCTTTTCTTTATGGAATCAATTTCTTCTATCATTTCCTTTAATTTATGGCAGAAGGGTGTGAAGCTGTCACTCCTTTTACTTGCAATTTCTTCATGAACTCGATCCGTAATGTGAGATTCTATGATATCTTCCGCTTCATAGGCTGCATCTCTGATTTGACTCTCCAAAAAATCTATTGTTTCGCTGCTCTTTTGTGGAGAATGATCGAGAAAATCTTGCAAGAAACAGAGCTTTTGGAGGAGAGATTCAATTTGTTGTTTCTCATCAAGAATCAGATATTGATAATCATGATCCACAGTATGTTAGGGAAAAATACTAGATAGATGTACAAATGTATTAAATATTTTTCCCTTTTTACTGTAAAATGAATGTTATCAACTCAATCCAAGCAATATAAATACCAGAATAATAAATAAAGCTAAACAACACTAGAATTATTCTTTAACGTCGTAAAACCCTTTAAGATAAAGGAAAAATCGACGGGGCAAACCAACAGTAATCCACTATCAACCAAATGAATATTACAATGTTTCTTCTCTAGATTTATGTCCTAAATCAAGAGGTAATCCAACACATTAAATCAACAACACCTTACTCTAGATTTATGTTCTAAATCAAGAGGTAATCCAACAGACTAAATCAACAACACCTTACTGGCTAACTATAATAACTATCATCTAACACAATAGACAATAGATGGAACCCAAAAATATAAAGCCAATAAAAAAGAGAAATACCTTACCAAATAATCAATAGTGGAATACAAGAATTGAAGAAGAAAGTCTAAAAATTTGTGCCCAAATTTTTCTTGCCAAACAATCCTTTTTCTTCACCTTTTTAATCTCTTTGTGTGCCTTTTGTTTCTCAGCGTGTTCTCTATTCTCAATTCAAAGAAGAACCAAAAAGCTGCTACCGTATATATATACGTTTTCACTTTTCTGCCTTTCACGATTCTCTCTCTACCTGTCCTCTGCTGTGGGTGCATATATATATTAATATGTATCTAATCAAGGAACAATCTTAGGAAACCAATTTGAATCAATTTAGAATTCTTTATCATAAATTGCAAGCTTAGTCCTTAGGTTTTTAATTAGAATTTCACTTGCACCCAAACAATTTAATTCTCATAGATTGGACCCATTTAATTAAAATAAACAATTGGGTCGAATAATTAAAACCCAACAGAGTATGCTCTAGAAGATGTTTAAGAGAAAGAAGAGCAGCATAAGCCATCTGTGTTATCTTTAAAGATATGATTGAGAAGAAAATTAGAAAGTGGAGAAGAGAAGAGGAAGAATAGTCCGGTTGATATAAGAGAGGCTGCTTGTTATTTTACATCTTTTTCAATAAAGGTAAGAAGAAAACACATTGTTGGTTTGCGTAAAAAATAAAGACTTCACACTCTGTGTCTGTGGTACAATTATTGTGATTAATCAATTAAGAAACAGGCTGGCCAATAAAGAGTGGTGATCTCCTGGGGCAGGATACCAATCACCCACCGCTGACGTGGCGTCCTCCACGTCAGCGGTAGGCCATTGCAAGAAAAAAAAGGGGCAGCCCATATGCAGCCCCATTTGGAGTAACACTCGTCTCTCTCTCTCTCTCTCTCTCTCTCTCTCTCACGCGCGCGATCCAAAGACCACAGCCATAGTCCCATCTTACCAAAAAAAAAACCCTCGTTTCTTCCACTGCCCTATTTCTGTCGTTCAGTGGTCTCTCCGTTCACACCCATCTTGTCGGCGACATTTGAGCTCCCTTTTCTGTCCAAGCAAAAAATAAAAATTAAATGGTTCATACACAATAATCCATTTTTGCAATCCCATTAACAATAATAAAATCCATTCCAGCTCAAAGTTTATACAGCAAATCCATTAATTGCATAAAAAAAAGGTTCATACACAATAATCCATTCCATCTCAAAATATATATATATATATATATATATATATATATACATTTCAACTCAAAAAGGCCACATTTTAGTCTGATTTGCGCCGATGGCAAACAAACATTTCAGAAAACAAAACAAAAAAAAAGATTTCTGCTCGATAAGTCAGAAATTCAGTCTGGTAGAAGAGATGGGTTGTTCTCCGATCAAATTTCAGAAATTCAAGTCCAATTTGCACTACAGATACTTCGTGTTGCGCCGGTCAGAGAACTTACCTACCCTGAAATTTGCAGCTTTTCTGTGGGTCTTCACCGCCGGTCAGAAGTTGGTTGGAAAAGGGAGCTCAAATGTCGCCGGCAAAATGGGTGTGAACGGAGAGACCACTCAACGGTGGAAATGGGGCAGTGGAAGAAACGAGGGTTTTTTTTGGGGGCAAGGGTGTTCGGAACAGTGATAACCCACGATTTTTTTTTAAAAAAAAGAGGCAACTGATAGGAGCTACAATGTCGCTGGAAAATATACACCAAATGGGCTGATCTCCGATGATAACCCACGATTTCAAAAAAAATGGAATCGTCGAGAAAAATAATGGGCTGCTTCAATCTGATGGGAAGATTGAAACATATTGATGCGTATTCGCGCGCGCGCGAGAGAGAGAGAGAGGGAGATAGACTAGGGTTACAGATTTTTTTTCTTGCAAATGGGGCAGCCACGAAATGGGTTGCCCCTTTTTTTCTTGCAATGGCCTACCACTAACGTGGAGGACGCCATGTCAGCGGTGGGTGATTGGTATCCTGTCCCCAAGGGAAAAGAGATCACCCCTCGGCCAATAAATACAAAACAATTTATGGACAAGATCTAGATCTGAATCACAACCAGAAGAATAGTTCTACGCAGCCCCATTCTCCTACCCACAGTGGGCAAGAATTATCTTGCCCACTGTGGACATGGCATGCTTTGTCAACAATTTAATCACCTGTGGCAAACGGCCACGTCACCCAACCATAACCCATCCAATCCCATAACAATAATCAGTCTCTCACTTTTTCTCTCTATTTCTGAGATTTCGGTGCCCAAAATCACCTGTTCTCCCTTCTTGGCGACCTACTTTCTCCATTTTCCCTTTCTGGCGACTCAACACACTTTCTCCATTTTCTTATTTTTCTTCCTTTTTCCCTTTCTGACGACCTACTTTCTCCCTTTCCCTTTCCGCTTCAATGGCTTGGTGAATCAAAAGCTAGTATAACAATCAAAGCACTCACAGTCAAACGAAACCGCCCATGTCCATTCGCCGGTGATTTCTTCAAGCTTTTATTTTTCTCGTCGATAGCAAAAATCAGCGGGTTGGTCAACTTTAAAGACCTACTTATCAGTGTGCGATGATGATGAAGAAGAAATTAAAATGTGGACTTTACCTTTGTTTTTCATTTTCATGGTATTTTTGAAGGGTTTTGTGAATGGCCACTAGAGGCGATTTTGGTGCAAAATCGCAGAAATAGAGTGAAAAAAGTGAGAGGCTGATTTGGGTGGGTGTTATGGGATTGGATGGGTTATGGTTGGGTGACGTAGCCATTTGCCACGGGTGATTAGAGTATCTCCAATGTGGCACTACGTCTATAGAATAGACGGTCAAATTAAAATTCATTTCCAATGGGTTCCGTCTAAAACTAATACTATCGCTTATGTGGCATTAAATTTTTTATAAAATAATTAAAAAAAAAAAAAGCCCACACAATAGTGGAAATTTAAATTTACTGTCTCACTCTATTTTTTGGTGTGTCACATCAGCTAGACAGAGTCCTCGTCAGCATGCATTGGAGAGGATTTTTTATAACTCCGTCTATATGTGCTTATGTGACACGTCTAAAAAACTATAGACGAAGTGCATTGGAGAGGTTCTTAAATTGTTGACAAAGCATGCCATGTCCACAGTGGGCAAGATAATTCTTGCCCACTGTGGGCAAGAGAACGGGGATGTAGTTCTATCTAACAGTCTTTCACGATGCTTGACTCTGTGCTATAATTATTGCCGGGTTAATTATATGGTATAATACCTAACTTTATACATTATTTCATTTATATAATTGAAGTTTAATTCGTTTCATTTATACTACTAAATTTTAAAATTAATTTCAATTAAATCACATTGTTAATCGGTCGTTCAATATTTTTTGATGTTACACTAATAGGTCGTTAATTGGTTGATGTATCTCACCACATGTACAAGTATTGTTTACGTGTATGAAGTTTAAAATGAAAATATGTATTTGAAGTTAATTAGGTTCTCACATAATGGGTTGGCATCGTAAATAGACAAGATCTAGATCAGAATCGCTTCCAATTAATATTATACTAAACCATGAGCAATAAGATGTTCTACTACTATCTGTATTAATAATTATCAAAAGTTTTTGGACATAAATTCAATTGCATTTTCAAGACTAAGTGTCTTAATTGTGTAATGTGGAAAGTATGCCCGTAATCGAATAATTGAGCAAATAATCTTGCAAACGATAAGTTACGAGTGTGCAATAAACACACATGTGACCATCTAGTGAGGGTGATTGGGCCCACAAAGTCAACCTAAATTTCTTCTATAAATAATGAAAATTCAGCCCCCACCTTTAGCTAGTGGTCCAACAATCAATTTGTCTTGAGAAGAAGAAGCACATGAGAATTTAATATAGTGAACACACTTCCGGTTCTTCAATAATAGATATATACACGAATTCTCAATTAAATTTCACACTATTATTGATTCGGGACGGTCTAACCGATAATGCCAATTTTAATAAAATGTTGAGTTACTGAACGTGTGGTTCAATATAATGTAGCAAGTATATTTAATGATGTGTATAAAGATGTTCTTCTTGAACAACAATACAATATTTTTATGAGATATTAAAATATTGATATATATGAAGTGCTTCTTCAAGATCATTGTTAGCAAATTATTCTGTAAGTGTACGGATCACACAAGTAATATAATAGATTTGAGTCCAAATGCCGTGTCCATAGGGATTTAGATAACTTGACAAGTTAAATTAACCTTAACCAAATTAATTTAACTTTAGATGTTTATATGCCTAAGAAATATTTAAAGTATTAACTAATTATAATTTAAACAAATAAAAGATTAAGTTCACGCCAAATTACTTTAAATATGGGAAAGAAAAGTACTAGGATCTCGAATTCACTTGTAGTAGTTGATTGATTTATCTGGATTATTGAATTTGACAACATACACTAGTTATGACGACCAATACCCTTAAATTGTTTAATAGTCTCTCTTAAATAAAATCAAACATATTCATATGCATGACCCCGACTATATCTCTATGATGGATGTGAATACATAAGAATGAATTAAGTTGCAATGAGGAATTAAAGATCACGTAAAGCATAACATTACATCTCTATCCCCTATTTGACTTCAAAAAAATAAAAAATATGTCTAGTTTTTTTCAATCTCTCAATAGTAAAACAAACTACAAAAATCATACAAACATTACATATATAATTGTAGGTGAAAAGAAATCAAAATAATTGTTCAAAACTATATTAATACATATCGCCAAAAATCAAGTTTCCAAATTGAATAATCAAACTACAAGTTTCATTGTAATCCTAGCACAAAACGAATCTAGTCTAACATACTAAGAAGAAGAAAATCAAAAGAAAAGATAAAATCTATAACTCGGATAAGAAGGAATTCCAATATTTAATTCTTGTTCTTCCTTTAGTCTTGCTCGGATGATTGTTCATTCTCCGTTTCTTGTTTCTCCCCTTGAAATCCCCAACAATTAACGACCCTAAATTAAAGTTAATCTCCCATATTTATAGCCATCCTCCATTTCCCAAAAGATCCCAAAAAGTCTTAAAAATTGTGGCCCAAAAAGTTTTCTAGTTGGAGTAGAACTAAAAAGGCAAAAAAAATCCCACTGGTGGAAGCACTCGCCCAGGCAAAGGGATAAGAATCTGCTGGACAAAAGTAAGGTTGGGCAGTCGCCCAGCTTAAACTTTTTGTTCTGCGTAAGTTAGTCCTCCAACCTTAGTCCTCCAACCTTGGATTTTGACTCTTTCAATAATCTCCAATGTGGTCCTTCAAGTTCCAATTGAATGAAATGGAGCCCCATACTTTCTAGACATTCGCCAAATTTTTGTTCTTTCTATTTATTCTTCTCCAATTACTTATAAACGGGTCCAATACTAAAAACAAAGGAAAGTAAACTAAATTAAATAGAAAATCATCAAACTAATAAAACAAAAACTTAGTTTTAAAGCCCAAATAAGTGCATAAAACGCACTTATCAATCATCAATGCATATTTTCAAAAATATGATCTTTATATAGTTGTTTTTTTTAAACGACGTGATATTCTTCTAGACTATTAATTTATATAAAGTTGTACCATTCAAGAGCAACACCATAATATTCTTCATGATATTGTTATAAAATATTTTCTGATTTTCAAGAGCAATAATATTTATATTATTAATAATATATAAAGTTATTCTTTTTCAAGAACAACTACTTAATATTTGTTTATTGTATTGGGAGCATTCACATAATATTTTTCAAAAAAATTGCTTTTTATAAAGTTTTATTTTTTTCAAGAGTAACATCATAATATTTTTCTTGAATATTTTTATATGTGGGTTGGGTTTCTTCAAGAACATCAACATCATATTCATCTAGAAAATTGATGTGTATAAATTTCTACTCCTTTATCAATTTGATATATATGAAGTTGTGATTTTTCTAGAAGAATACAAAAATTAGTCTAAAATATTAAAATAAGTATCAAGTTGTACTTTCTTCAAGAGCAACAATGTATACTATTAATAGTAGTGAATAAATAAGAGAGTAGAGATATTGAGGAATTGTTTGAACTAATTCATTTGTGGTTTCTTTTAAACACACACACACACACACACACATATATATATATATATTAAGAAAATAGGATGACCAATAAACATGTGAAAAACGAGACTGCAACATGTTATGGGCACATTACGAGTTGCCAGAATAAATGGACAAAATCTGGATTAAATTATTAGAATATCAGATAGAGATGCATACCGATGGAGAAGAGGAGTGATCCAGGAATAAGAGAATGGGAAATCTGGGACCATAAATAAAGGCAGGGACTATGCCTCCAAAGCAACCATAAAGAAAACAACACAAACACCACCACTACCACTACCATCTGATTTCTCACAAATTAGATAGAGCAGGCATACTATCAAATCATCTGATTTCTTGCACATTCTTTGCTTCTTTTCTTTACTAGTTTACCATCTGATTTCTAGCTTTTCTTTGAGGACTTACTGATGCAGGTAGAAATGTGTATGAATGAAACTAACTCAAACTCAATTCGTTGATTCCTATGAATACCGAATTAAATTAATAAAAGTGGAGAAACTCCAAGAACAATAATATATACTACTTCTAAAAGTCCCTAAAAGGGAGAAATAATTTTGGACTATTTTACTCTCACAAACTACATCTTTAGACTATTTTATCCTCCCATATTAAATAAAAAAATCCAAAAACATTTTCTCTCCCACCATTATGAACAAAATAAGGGGTTGTTTGGAGACTTTGCGAAACTTATCTTCGGTGTTTTTTTTTTTTTTTTAACTGCAAAATACAAATGTTCATATGACGATTATGTAATTCTCAAATATGTATTTAGGATCATAAAAATGGCATTTATGAATTGGAGAGTTAAAAGATATTTTATTTGTCAATATTGAAATCAAAATTTATCATTTTTTTCTCTAGAAAAGCCTTGTGATGGTCGATCCTTCTCTTTACTTTGACATCAACCTTTCAGATTTTATATGTAGATTTTACAAGTTGAATTTAGAAAGTTTCTCTCAAATTCTCTCATTTTTTCTTTTTCTTTTCACAACATATTATACACACAAAACTCATTTTTCTTGAAATTTTTACAAAAGAAAGAAAAATGAAAAAAGTGATAATTCAAAGTTGTTGAAGAACAAACAAAAAGTTTCATATTTTTCAATCAGTTTTCATAATCAAGAAATATTTTAGGTGAGATCTACGTGCAAGTGGTTATTTCAACTTGATGTAATATTTTTCATAATCTTACACAATGTGCTAATAGACCCTTTCATTTGATATGGTTCCATTTGATCACTTATGAAATGTTATTAAGAAATGTATAGAACTTTTCATTCGATATGGTTCGGTCTTTTCACTATGAAATGTAATGAAGAAATGTATAAGTTTTTCCATTCAACATGGTTTCGTTGCTCAATATGAATGTGGTATGAATTGTATAGAACTTTATATGAATTTTTTAGGGAGGGATTGCATGTTCAGTACTAGAGATAATTGAATAGGATTAAGAAACAATGACGTGTGAAATATTTGTTTATTGCTCAGTCAAGCTTAGTGTAGCAAAAATGCCTCTATAGTCTAAGCCAACTGAAATTGGAAATTGTCACAACTCCTTGACATTAGTTTGAAACCGGTAGAAGCGTGTGTCCAAAGGGAAAAAAGACACGGAAAAAAAAAATATACAAGAATTAGTTTTAATATAAACAAAATAGAATTCTGATGGGAGAAAGGAATATAATTCTATTAGTTTAAATATTAACCAACATAATTAACGTGAAAGTAACATGTTTGACATTAATAAATATCTCAGTGTATATTTTCTTCATCATTATTTAATTTCCTACATTTCAAACTAAGGAAATTTTTGACATTTTCACCCATTTGACCTCTTCTATGTAAGACACATTTTCTTTCATTCTCATTACATCTACAAGTTACAATTATTTTTCTTTAAGTATCACTACATTTTATTATCTTGTTTAATCCTCAGAGATGGAAATTGTAAGACGTATATGTATAACAAGGGCTTGATTCTCAGGCTGGCTGTCAAGGATAGACATTCAAGTTACGAATTTATTTTTCGAGACATGAATTAGACAAAAAGTGAGTCATCATTTTTCTGTTAGTTCCTAAAAATATTTGTAAGTATCATTCATATAAATAGTAAATGATCTTCATACATTTTCTTTTTCTATAATCTTAATGTGTATCTATCAAAATGGACTGTGTTTATAGAGAAATATGAAGGTGGATTGATTGGCGTTTTATCAATTGATATAGCTTGCACAAAGTTGGCTAAATAAGGGAAAGACATTATGTGAAAAACGTTATATAAGTATTGTTGCTATAATTATGTCCTTATAGATTTAGAAGGATTCAAGAAAACGCTCGATTGCAATTTCAAAACACGAGTGAAATATTGAGTATTTGATGTTTACCAAGCGTTTTATATGTTGAAGTTCTTAGGACAATACATTAATGTTAACAACGAATACAACCAAAGGAGAAAATGCAACATAATTGATCTTTAGATAGACATGATAATGTAATTCATTTCTTTCTTTCTAATTTTCTTAGTCGCCTCTCTTTTTATTAATTAAAAAATAGTTAGTTTTGCTATTGCTGATGCTTCATTCAACTTCTATTGAAACAAAGATTGAATTGAAAATTTAGGAATCTGACCATTATTAAAAATTTGTTAAATTCTAATTCTTCATAGCATCAATTCCATAAAATTTGATATCAATAGTTCGTCAATCATCAAAGTTGAAATCACGAAAATATATTCGCTGAGTTCAAATTACTGTTGGTATTAACACAATATAGAACTCATCTCTAATTCCAATTATACTTTTATGAATATAAATAAATTATCAAAATTATTCATTATAATATTAAACAATACAGAACTAACATGTTATTAAAAAGCGTGTTTTTTTTTTTTATCTTATTGTAATTGCTACTTTAATAATTTTACTTTTTAACAATTAAGAAATAATTTTTTTGAAAATATTAAAAATTAAAAAAATTATTGCAAAATCACGTGCAATGCACGTATTTCTAACTAGTGTTAATCAAAAACCACCACCTTACAATGAATAAAATCTGCTTAAATACTGAAACCCTAGTTGAAATAAAACCCTCTATGATAAATAAATGCAAACAGATGAAAATAGACATGAAAAAATCCTATAGATTGCCGTTTTAAACTAAAGAGACGAATTCAAACAGCTAAAATCAATTTTCAATAGTGGAAAACCATTTTGTCTTGACTGGCTCGTCTAGAGTCAAGATGATTCCGAAAATATATTATAATAGAAAATCTGAGCTCGTATGCAAATTCTATGCCTGTTTCTTTGAATACCTACGATCTCGTGCATCCAAATATGCTAAAGCTCAATCCTCTATGTCATCATCATTCTATGCCCGTTTCTTTGAAGACCTACGATCCCTCACATCCAAATATGCTAAAGCGCAATCCTCTACACCATCACTTACTTTATTACATTAGGTTCTCATAAACTTATAATTGTCTTTCAAATATAATTTGATCAGCCACGTAAGCTTTTCGTTAGACAAGTAATACGTCTGTTTAGTATTTTGGATGGAATTGATTTTTGGGACTAAAGGTGTTCAAGATGTTAAGTTGAAGGACTAATAAAACATGTTTTAAAGTTTAAGAATGTTATTCACATAGAGTGCAAAGTTCAAGGACCGTCTAGGATTTTTACTACCCTTTTAGATCAGTTTAGGTAGGTCAACTTTTGTTACCCTAGACCCATAAGCATTTATTAAAAAACTAAAAAATTGCTACTTAACCCAAACTTTCTCAAAACTCAACGTTTATGCCACATATAATGTTATACGGATGTTCAAGGGTATTTCAATCCAATTGATTAAAATATACTAAAAAGGAGCTATTACGTCGAAGTTTAATAGAAACCAACTTAATTGGAATAATATTTCAATCCACTGGTAGCAAGTTGTTAATGAATGAATAGGCAACGATGTTCTTGGCGGCATATCTTGTACATCACTCTTGTCCTCAATCTTCTCGAATCTTTTTTCGCATGGAATCTGTTACGCCTCCTAAAAATACATCCACGTAGCATAAGACAAATAAGCCCCCACATAGTGATTCAGCCATAAAATAGGCACACTTGGCAACACGTGGAAGACTTCTTAAGAGATGTCCAGACTGTCTGGACTGTTTTTAACGAAGGCAGTCTGGACACAATAGATGAACCACTTCAAATGATTGACAAGATAGAAATAAGGTGGTATTGTTAGCCTGACATAAAGGAAGAATGTAAGAAAGGACAAGTCAACCGTCTGCAAATTTAGAGTCAGACGTAAAAGAGAACAGCGACATTGACAGTTTGATGGGATGTGAGTCAATCACTCACTCTGAAATCCGAGTCAAATCAATTGAATTTCAGAGAGATATAAGAAAAAAGAGAACAAGAAAGAAGGTAAGGATTCTGAAACTGGGCCTTTTAATATGAGCTTTTCTCTTAAATTCGATCGGTCGAACGAAAGCAATAATCCTAATTTGAGCGTCGGAGCGCATACGGCAACCTCCCCGGTCGCCTATGCTAACTGACAATCTTGGTGTTTAAGTGTGCACGAATTTCGTAGCTGGAAGGAAAGAAGATACTTCAGTGCTGATTATAAATCTGATTAGGATTTGTGGTCAACATTTTGGCGCCGTTTGTGGGAACCGAAACAAAATCACGAGGAAACACATGAAAAAGCATAGCCATGCAAGAATAAAGGAAAGGATATACTAAATTTGAAGAGACAAATAACCTAATTGTTGAAGATTTGAAGATTGTGATAAATTTTTCTTTAGACAAAATGAGAAATTTCAGTTGAAGATTTGAAGTCATGATAAATTTCCCTTTGAACAAAAGGAGAAATTTCAGTTGAAGATTTGAAGTCGTGATAAATTTTCCTTTGAACAAAAGGAGAGATTTCAATTGAAGATTTGATGTTGTGAGAAATCTCCCTTTAGACAAAAGGAGAAATTTTAATTGAAGATTTGAAACCTCAAAATTTCCCTTTGAATAAAAGGAGATATTTTATTTGAAGATTTGCAATTATAAGATTTCCCTAGAAAAAGGCAAAAATCTTACCCATATTTGGACAGACACAAAATATTCCATTTCGGAAACGAAGATAAGGCTTATCCTACATTTGGAAAGTTATAAATTTCTGATTTCGCTTTGTACAGAATAAAGAAAGAACAAATCACAAATCATCAGTTATTTTGAACGAAAGTAACACAATGAGTGACGAAGACGGAAACACTCATACTAGACAAGGTGGACAACTAGAAGGAGAGGACAGAAGAGCTCCTGAGGTTGCTCAACCACACCGGTGTGGAAGGCGTTCTAGAACATGCATGGCACGCAATACGGAAGTCATGGCAGCTGGAAATGCAAAGAAAACAGGTTGCACAGACTAATGCCCTAAATGCATACTTACAACAGGGGGTTATGCTCCATGTACCACCTGCGTATCCACCTTACCAGCCCCAAGAGTACGAGTACCAATACAAGGAAGAAGAAGAAGGTCCATACTCATACACCTCATTGGAAAGACCAGGATCCCATTTCGAGGAAGTGACGAAAGGAATCCACCGCAATACCCATATCACATATACAACGCGGAAGGAAATTATGGAAACTCAAATTTTCCTCCTGAATACTCTCAAGAACCAGAAACCTCACAAGGATCCAGTATCTTTGACAGTTTGGGAAGTAGGCTTCCTAGAAATATGAGGGAGAGGTGGGTGACGACTGCCACAGCCCAAGCACCACACATGCCCAAGCCATATCAATATCAAACCGCCCAGGATCCCAACATAAGACCGGGTCACGAACATGTCCGCTCTCCTGAAATAATTTCTCTGCCCCAACTTTGATCCTCGTGATTTTGAAATGCCTAAAATTGGCAAGTACGCTGGCCGAGGTGATCTGGATAATCATCTTTTAAATTATAATGCCAGCATGGAATATGTCGGAGCCACCCAGCACTAAAGTGCAAAGCATTCCCTCTGACATTGGAAGGAAGAGCGCTTAGATGGTACAAGAAGCTACCACCCAAAAGCATTCATAGTTGGAATTATCTGAAAACAGCCTTCAGGAATGGATTCATATCATCAAAGCCTGGCCAACTTCCGGTCCAACTACTGCAGGACCTAAGACAAAGGAAACACGAGTCACAGAAAAGCTACTTAGCCCGATTCACAGAGGAGATGCACAACTGTGAAAATATCACAGAAGTAGAAATGTTCTAGGCCCTTAAAGGAGGCATGGAAATGAGAAGTATGTTCTGGAGAGACGTTAGAAGCCGAAAGCCCAGGGACTACAATGCGTTAGTAGACATGATGAAAGAAGAAATCATATCGGAAGAAATGGCTAGAGCTAGGGACAATCATACCCAACTACGCTATGGTCATGGGGTACATGCAAATGCCAAATCATCCAATGACAACACGCGACGTCAAATAGGGCATCGACAGAGGACCCATCAGTGTCCCTTTCCTGGGACCAGATCCAGTTATAAAGCAGAGATTTCTGAAGAAATCCCTAACTTGCACACTGGCTTGCATACCCACAATCAAAGGATCACTACTAGACAAGCAGGCCCAGCAAACTTAAAAAGCCAATCACTGGCCCATATTGTGCTTATCATCGATTCTATGGACACAGCACCGAAGATTGCCATGACATACAGGTGCTGGCAAAACAAAGGACCCAAAAGAAGGATCGAACCTCTCTGAGGAAAGTCAAGGCAGAAACTATACACCGTTCTGATCCAACAAGTTACGTCGTGGACGACGATAGAAAGCTATAAATAGTAGGCCGAGAAAAGAGATAGAATCAAGATAGCGTGGTCAGAGCAATGATAGAGAAAACACCCGAGTGGTAGGAGTGCCAAAAGGAGATCAACCTTCGCTACCAGTCCAGCAAGCCCTCATCAGAGAAATTGACACTATTATCAGAGGTCCCCATCTCAGCAGAAGCTCTAATAACTCACAGAAGCGATATATCCGTGAGACCAAAGAGCCTGCAAACATGAACTACTACCTACATACGCATCTATCAAGAACGGAGAGTAACGATCCCATCTCATTCACTCTATCTGATGCTACAGGGGTGCATTTCTCTGATAATGACACTCTGGTAGTTCGAGCGGTCGTGGCCCGAAATGGTCTAGGAAGAATGTCGGTCGATGACAGAAGTTCTGTCAACATTATTTATGGAGCCACCTATGACAAAATGGGCATAGATACCCCTTTGATCCCAGTCATTGATCCTATCTATGGATTCACTGGGGACTCCATAGTCTCCAGAAGAACGATTATTTTAATGACAAAAATGGGTATCACACCAACCAGCGTAGGGACTCCTATGGAATATTTGGTAGTTGATAAAAGCTCATCTTATCATGGCGTGCTTGGAAGACCGGCCCTTATCGATTTAAGAGCAGTGACTCATACAAAGTTCTTGTGCATGAAGTTCTCCACAAAACACAGAATTGCCACAGTCAAAGAAAACCAATCCGAATCCCAAGCATGCTACACTAATACCATGAGAAAATTTGTAGACCGAGAAGTCAATATGATCGATGTAGAAATGAATGAGGTCCTATTAGATCCTGAAGGACTGGATATTAAAAACGATGAGGAAGATGAACAGATGATTGAGCAGGGAGATCTGGAAGATCTGGATCCACGAGTGGTTAAAGATGAGCCTCGAACCTCTCCAGCTGACTACGTTCCCTCTAAAATAGGTCTTGCAGAAACCTGACGCATCTTGGAGACTGATGAAGTGGGCAATAGAGCTAAGCCAGTTTGAAATTTAGTACCAGTCCTGAAATGCTATCAAGGGTCAGGCTTTAGCTAATTTTGTAGTCGAGTTTACCCATCCTCCGGAGGTAGAGATGACTGGCCAGACTAGGCCCTCCAAACTTTAGAACCTATTTGTGGATGGATCGAAAAAATGGGTCCAGGGCAGGCATAATGCTGATCAGTGCAGAAGGACACAAATTACACAACGCCTTGCGCTTCGGGTTCAGAGCCTCCAACAATGCTGTAGAATACGAGGCTCTCCTAGCCGGTATGAGATTAGCTAAAGCATTACAAGTCCAGACTATAGTTGCGCATAGCAACTCCCAGCTGATTGTCAGCCAGGTAAACGAAAATTTCAAAGCAAAGGACAAGAATATAGCTTCTTATCTTCAGAAGGTCCGGGACCTGATACCACATTTTGAAGGTTTCAAATTAATCTAGATCTTCCGAACTGATAATCACAATGCCGATGCACTATCCAAACTGGCTAGTAGCAGGGATACCGATCTCCTCGGATGTGTCCAAATTGAGTTCCTCCCCAAGCCTACTACTAAACAAGATGATGCTATGTTCTTTATCAAGAAAAGAGATTCATGGATGAGGCCCATCTTCTCATATTTAACAGGGCAGATCCTGCCCAAAGATAAAGACGAAACACAAAAGATATAGAAATTATTGACGTGATTTATCATACAAGAAGGGGTGCTCTACAAAAAATGGTTATTCTTTCCCCTTTCTCAGATGTGTTGGGCCTAATGAAGCAAATTACATTATTAAAAAAATCCACGAAGAGACATGCGGCAATAACTCTGGAGCAAATTCATTGGCTCGTAAGATCCTTAGATAAAAGTATTATTGGCCTAATCTTAAAAAGAATGCACTTGAGTTTGTACGCAAATGTGACAAATGCCAGCGTTTCGCCTACATGCACAAACAGCCTCCACGAGAATTACAAGTTGTATCCAGCCCTTGGCCTTTCGATAAATGGGGGATTGATATAATCGAACCCATGCCCCGGGGCCGAGGTAATCACTGTTATGCAATTGTGGCTATCGATTATTTTACTAAATGGGTAGATGTCGAACCCGTGATGAAAATCACAGAAGCCAATACTACCAAATTCATATGGAAAAATATCATTTGCCGATTTGGTATGTCCCGCGCACTTGTTTCAGACAACGCAAAATAATTTAGAAACTGCCAAATCGAAGAGATGTGTATTGACCTAGGGATAAGGCATCACTTCTCGTCCCCATACCATCCCCAAGCTAATGGTCAGGTAGAGGCCGTGAACAAGACCATAAAATATAATTTGAAAAATAATTTGGTATCATCGAAAGGGGCGTGGGCAGACGAGCTGCCTCAAGCATTTTGGGCGATATGCACCACCACACGGACCACCACTGGAGAGACCCCATTATCTATGGCATATGGTGCTGAAGCAGTATGTCCTATAGAAATCAGAGTGCCTTTCCATAGGCAACTCCATTTTGATGAAATCTCCAATGAAAGTTCTCAAAAAGCAGACTTAGACCTTCTCCAAGAATGGAGAGACGATGCACAGGTGAAACTGCGACGCTACCAACTGAAGATGGCCCGCTATTACAATAAAATAGTAAAGGTCTGCTCATTCCAAGTAGGGGACTGGGTCCTAAGGAAAGTTACTATCGCTATGTGGGAGCCAGGCGTAGGGACTTTGGCACGAATTTGGAAGGTCCTTATAAAGTTATAAGCGAAGCAGTCCCTAGAACTTATGTGTTAGAAGACCAGTCAGGCAACTGTTTGCCACATCTATGGAACACGGAACATCCCCACAGATATTATTAGTAACATTCTAATTGCAAGCCATTATGGCTTTTATCTTCTGTATCTTTCAAAAATGGAGATTCGGCCAACTATTTCATCCACCATTCAGATCTGCCCCATTTCAGATTTCTGGGGTGCCACTCATAACATGCTTACTTCGGAATGCTCGTCAAAAAAATATGATGTAAAATATAAAACGATCATACAAATCTGCTCCAAAATTGTAAATCAAAACAAGAAATACAATGCGACATTAACAAAAATACGAGAACAAATGTCAAATCATAGAAGAGGCCACAAAACTTATCTTTCATTCAATAAGAAACCAAGCTACATACACATATTGTAAGAAATAAAAAATTCAAGATCCTACTGCCACCGCCTCTTCAGAGCTAGCACAAAAGAGGGTGCTTAAACAGATTAATATTTTGCTTGATCTTCACAAGATTCATCTTTGCTTCACTTCTTGTGGCTCCTGCACAGACATTAGCAACACAAACCTGACTTCACCACGACAACCTATCATGGTGAAGTCAGATTTATGTTGTTGATTACTCGACATCATTTCAAGTTTCGCCATCCATTGTGGAACGAATATACATAAGTAAAAACCATGTGAGAAAGAGCGGTGAAAGATTTCAGTATGATTTGTACCCCAAACTTTGCAAATTGTTCTACTCCAGTCTTGACCTCGCGTCTAAAACTTTACAAACCTCTTGAAGGATTGACAAGTTCAAAACTGGAGTAGAACAATTCGTGAAACTGAGTGGCAGAAATAAAATGAAATGAAAAGGAAGATTTCTATCGATTTATATATAGGAACGAGATATGGAGCAGAAATCAAAAAAGCATTAAGTAAGTATTAAAGAAACGCGTTATTCAAAGAGGAATGCAAACCTTCATTCTCTTGAACAATGGAAAGGCCACCTTTAATGCATAGAAGATTAATTTTTCAAATTTGAATTTGACTCTTCGATTTATGCAGAAATGTTGCACCATTAAGGCTACCAAAAAAATAGAATTCAAGTCTCTGGACCCAATAGCTTAGTCAAAGCAGCATAGATCGTATATTACATCAAAAGAGAAATATTGTAATGTTCTTCGAAATAAAACGGCATAAAAATCATATCCTAGCCCCCCCTCGGAAGGGGGTTGGTTCGTCGAGTATTCGGCTCCATCAGTAGGAGGTTTGTCGGCACCCTCTTCGGCTTCTTTAGGGGATGGGTAGTCCACCTCAACAGTAGAGAGGTCTAAGTTAGGATGCAGTTCCTTCACTTCAGTCAGCACCTGTCGAGCACCAAAGTTGACAAAGAAGGCCTGGAGGTTCTCATAGTCCGAAGTAAACTCGAATTGGCTCCTAAAGTTTTCCACCCCTGCCTTTACTGCTTCCTCAGTGTTTGCCTTGAGGCTAAGATTCTCGCTTCTCAAAGATTCGGCCACCTCTTCCAGTTGACAAATCTTATCCAACAACCCCTCTCTTTGAGCATTAGCCTCCTCAAGCTGAGTAATTCTCTCCATCAAGCTCTCCCTTTGAACATTAGACTCTTCCAATACTTTGGCCGTTATTTCTTACACCTGGTTGGCTAAGTCAGACTCTTCAAAAATTCAGCCTCATCACATTCAACAGCTGCTAAGTCCACATTAAGCTTATCCTTCTCATTAGTCAATAGTCTCATTTCTTTTTTTAACTCATTGAGGGCTCTCTGCAACCAAGTGGTCCGTTCCTGGAGACGATCTCGGTCCTTAATTATGTTCTCAACATTTCGAATAGTAGTGTCCGTATTTGTCATGTTCAACTCCAAGTCTCGAACACTGGATTCTGCCTCCTCAATCAAAACTAAGGACCTGGGAATGAGAGCCTTGACAGTGCTTAGTTTAGCTCCAGCAGATGACTTATCAGAATAATCGGCCCAACTGCGGGTCCAAAATGAGTCAACAATAGCAAGCGCTCGTTGAAGATGCGGAGGAATCATATCATAAACCTCATGGCCGATATCAGAAGGCTCTCCCTCAAAAAGTTTCCTGATATGAACCTAACGTTCATAGTCCAACCCCTCGGAGCTATGAGAATCCGCTTCCTTGTCTCCATTCTCACTTTCACGAATCTCAACAGCGATATTCTGAGGAGACTTGAAAGAGGCAGTCCGAGGCTTCTTAGCCTTCTTTGTGAGCGTAACATCCTCCAGAACTTCCACGTCTTCGTCATCTCCCACAGTTATTATGGAGAAACCCATCTCTTTTGCCTTATCTTTCTCCGCCCTCTCGATTCCTAATTCTCACTTCTGCACCATGATTTGCAAACTTTGCAGTGAAACGGTAGGAACCAAAGTGGTTTGCCTTGAATCAACGGCAACAGACGGAACATCTTAATTTTTTTATCCACCCTTGAGGTTAAGTCCAGCAAGGATCTTTTCCTGATCATTATCCGAAGACTTTTTTTTCACCACCGGAGGGATCCTCTTGGCAGCTAGACCAGCCAACCCAATCTTGGGCAATGAGCTTGACCCTAAAATACCCACAATAGTTCGTTAGTGGATTCGAATGCAGAAAATAAATAAACGAGGCTTTTCATACACAATAATGATTATCTTGCTTCTTCATCAAATTGCGTTTCACAAAAAGGTGGTCTGAGCCAATAACTCCGTAAAAATCTCCTTTATAGGAATACAACTGGCCAATCACAGCCAAGTCCTTCTCAGTCAAAAAGAACATTGGCACCTCCCTAACATAAAAATAAATCCAATGAGAATTTCGTACAAAACTTATGTACAAAGAAAAAGAACCTACAAGCAGTCTACTGCATTGGAACATAAGACTAAACTAAGACTCACGCCGATGTGAAAGAGTCCAAGGCACTGTGATCTCAGGGACTGGATCAGAAGGGAAATGCTGCCAGTCCCCAGCAGCCCATAACCACTGGTTCCTCCAATGTTTAATAGACGAAGGATGTCCAGAGATGACAGGGCTATGAGTCCCCTTTGGGGTCAAATAATACCAATCCTTAACCCCTTCTACTGGCTCTCCATCTCTCTTTGCACACTTGTTCAATTTAAACAAGGTATGGAAAATATAGAGGGGCATGGGTTAGTCTGGATTGACTTCCTACCAAATAAGCCAGGCGCCTATAGCTTGGGTCCAGAAATTAGGAGAAACTTGGTAAGGGCATATGTTGTAGGACCTAAGGATAGCTCTAAAGATAGGGTGAATGGGCAGCCTCATCCCACAAGCGAAGGCATCGCTCATAATAGCCACATGCCCCTCGGGCGGACTGTATGGTCTATCTGCTTTGCTAGAAAATATTAATCTAACTCTCTCAGGCACCCTATAAAGGTCCCTAAGTTTGGTAAAGTCCGCAGGGCTTAAATCAGAATGGTATTGATTGCATGCCCAACTCTCTGGATTGGAGTCAGGATCCTTGTGTCCTCCTGATGACTCCTTAACGTGCTCTATCCAGCCCTCTACTAAATCCATCTCATTGAGGTCCAACCTCAGATTTACCATATGAGTCCTAGGTCTAATGGATTCTCTATTATCACCAGACTATATTACTCTAGAGGGACCAGCTATCCTTTTACCTTTTCTTTGCCTCGCCCTCTCCTCTCTTTGTCTCTGCAGGTCAGCAGCCTCTTCTGCTATTAATTTTGCCATCATTAAGGGAATCCCTTCTGCTTCGCGATCAGAATCACTTAAATATATTACTCCTTACAATTTTTCAAGTCATTTTCTCCTGAGTATTTTAAAATAATTGACGTTAAAAGCCATTTTGGAAACAGAACATATGGCTCTAATAGGTTCAACCATAACCACTATCTCATCCAAAGCAATCTTCCCAACCTCCTCCAAATCACTATCACCACAATCCATCAAGTAGCTGTGATGTGAATATGCAATATTTTGAAAATGAAATGAGTAAAACACACAAAGCTAGGCAACCAAGCGCAATATCAATGCGGGGTAAAAATGTACCTTTAGAATTAAGAAAGCTCCTAGATTGGTGCTCTCTCGTCGTGGCGAGCAAAGTCGTTTGCACTAATGGTGAAATGAGACTAAAACTGGAATGCGCAACTCTGAATGAAGAGATACCCTTTCGATTACTTTTTGAGAAAAAGCTCAAAAAGAATCTCTTCTTTCTAGACAATTTTGAATTTCAAAGTAGCGAAAAGCCAAATTTGGAGATAATGAAGCTTTTATAAACAGCCATTTCTTACCTACACCGTTCATCTCATCAACCAACCACCTTAAACGTTCCACGTACCCCTCTATCTGAACTGTTAAAAGGATGAATACAAAACATACAGATGCATCCAACGGCCCTAGTCTGACAGTATATTACACGAACGAGTTATATAAAAATTAACCGTAGGCTCATTTAATGGAGCAGCTATAATCATTACTTTTCCACTTTCCCACGTCATCATTACTGGACTTTCCACTAGCGTGGAAATACGAAACCACCAACCCACTTACGACCCGCTAAAATACCCTGCAATCACCCTTTCTTAACAAATTCAATTATAACCTCAAGTCCCCGAGCTCTGGATCCCTCATGTAGCTCCTCCACTCTGGCACACAATTATATACTAATTTCGTCAATATTGACATTGCAATTACAACAATTGCCTAAAATTGGTCCAGCGATTCAGGATACATCTTAATAAGCCCATGGCCTCACATAAATGATAAAGTCTAGGGCTTAGGAGACTGAATGTTACGCATCCTAAAAATACATCCACGTGGCATAAGACAAGTAAGTTCCTACATAGTGATTCAGCCATAAAATAGACACACTAGGTGACACGTAGAAGATGTCTTAAGAGATGTCCAGACTGTCTGGACTACTTTTAACGAAGGCATACTGGACACAATAGCCGAACCACTTTGAATGATTGACAAGACAGAAATAAGGTGGCATCGTTAGCCTAACATAAAGAAAGAGTGTAAGAAAGGACAAGTTAGCCGTCTGCAAATTCAGAGTCAGTCACAAAAGAGAACGGCAACATTGACAGTTTGATAGGATGAGAGTCAACCACTCACTCTGAAATTTGACTCAAATCAATTGAACTTCATAGAGATATAAGAAAAAAGAGAACAAGAAAGAAAGTAAAGATTCTAAAACTTGACTTTTTAATATGAGTTTTTCTCTTAAATTCGATCGGTCGAACGAAAGAAATAATCCTAATTTGCACGTCAGAGTGCATACGGAAACCTCCCTGGTCGCCTATGATAACTGACAATCTTGGTGGTTAAGTGGGCAGAAATTTTGTAGCTGGAAGGAAAGAAGATACGTCAGTGCTGATTATTAATTCAATTAGGATTTGTGGTCAATAGAATCAATTTTTCCATTTACTATCTCTAATTCATGGAAGAAGGTTGTAAAGCTCTCATTCCTATGTTTCTCCTATAAGACACGAATACAAAATTGGAGAATGCTGAAGCCTGAGAGTATAGGTCTTGTTTGCAGTAAGGAGTGAAGTGATGTACATTAAGTGCTGGCTACCTAATTAATTTTTAAAAATGGATAATAAGAATCAAATAATGTCTAATGTTATCCTAGAAATAGTGGGGAGGACGATAAAGAAAGTTATAATTGCAATAATTGTAGATAAAAAATTCAATTGGCAAGGCAAGAAAATGAAGAACCTGCTAGAAAGTGCTGCTTGTTAATTCACATTGCACTAATTCAATTGCCAGTAATTTTATAGCTATCATTTGTGGTAAAAACTGAAAAGGCAATAAGCAGAGCAAAAGTTGAATGAAAATTAAAAATTGCACTTGACCATGTCGCATGTTTATATATACATACTGTTTGGATTAAAAAGGTTGGTACATTGGAGTGGACCAGACAATTAATAAATTTTGACGGAAGTCTTTTTTCCAATCCAACATAACAAATATGATGTAAATGTATAAAATCTGGATTAGAACATCAATTTATCAGTTTTACCTTATATGGGAAAAGGAGGCATGATCGAACAGAGGAGAAGATGAAAACTGGGGACCATATATTGTAGAAATTTACAACATTAACCACCAGCTTATCAACCAGCTACAGCTCACTCCATTTCTTGTTTTTTTTTTTTGCTTTCTGTTACATTTTCAACCCAGATGTTACTTTCTTTTACAGTCCTTATATAAGCTGAACCATTTGTGAAATCATATATGAGAAATAAATTATCAATTCAGCTTAATTGAGCTGCTTCTTTCTCCCTTCACTATCTTTTGTAATATGGTATCAGAGCAAATTCACACTGAAGTTGTTGTGCAATTCTACCTCCTTTAATTCCTTTCCTTCATGGCTCGAGGAGGTGGATCTCAAGCTGCAAATCGTACAACTTCAACTCTAGTTCATACTGGAAATCAATTCATTCGTCTTGAGGTTGAAGATAGATGTCATTATGATGATCCTCGCAGTCCTTATTATTGCAATGAAGATCATCCATGACTACACATTGTTTCCTCACTATTAGTAGGTAAAAATTACAACTCCTAGTCTTGTGCCATGTCAGTTGCTTTGGTTGTTAAGAATAAGATCTGTTTTATTGATGGTTCTCTCATATCCACTGCATTTGATGATCCATCATACAATTCTTGGTCAAGATGAAATAGTATGGTTTTATCTTGGTTGCTCCATGCTATGTCCAAAGAGATTGTAGAAAGCATTATGTATATAGATAACAGTGTTGCTATATGGAATGATCTTCGCGAGCGGATTCGTCAAAGCAATGGACCTAGGATATTTCAATTAAAGCAACAATTGAACAGCCTAACTCAAGGATCTACTATTATGAGTGGCTATTTCACTAAGCTTAAAATCCTTTGGGAAAATTAAGAGAATATAAACCTATTTCAGCTTGTACTTGTGGAGGTCTGAAAGCTGCTATGGATTTCCAGCAACATGAGTATGTGTTGCAGTTTTTAATGGGACTTAATGAATCATACTTTCATGCTCGGGTTCAAATATTGATGTTAGATCCTTTACTTCCTATCAATAAGGCATTTTCCTTGATAATTCAAGAGGAAAGGTAGAGAGGTTTAAGCTCTGGCATATCAGTTTCCACATCCAATCCTTCAAATTCAAATTCTGTTGCCTTTGGAGTTTCTACCAGCAATTATAAAGGAAAACAAAACAGACCTATCTGTACACATTGCGGCAAGCTAGGCCACACTATAAATGAGTGTTACAAACTTCATGGTTTTGCTCTAGTCTACAGATTTAAGAGTTAATTTGCAGGAAAACATGCTTCTTTCAGTTATTAATCAAGTTGAAGCTCACTTTGAAAACAATGGTTTTAGTGGTGCTCCTAGCAACAATTCAATGGATGCAAAGGTTGCAATGTCTATGATTACACCATTGCAATGTCAACAGATCATTGCTATGTTGAGTTCACAGCTTCAAGGAGCAACCACAGTATCAGATGATCAACCTTCGGTTTTCAACTTTACTAGTATACGCACTCTTGTCCCTAATCGTGTTTGGGTTGTGGATTCTGCTGCAACTCATCATGTGTGCCATGAATTAAGGTTTTTCACTACTTTTGATTCTAATTTGAATGTTTTCCATATCAATTTTCCAAATGGACAAAGTGTTGGAATAGCTGGTACAGGAACAACTTGTCTGAACACATCTCTTGTTCTTAAGAAAGTACTCTATATCCCAAGCTTCAGATATAACTTATTGTATGTTAGCTCATTGATAAGAGATAGCAAATGCTCATTGATGTTCTCTGAGGACAAATGCTTGATTCAGGACAATACACAAGACCTTCTAATTTGGATTGCTAAAAGAATTGGCAACTTATATTACTTGAACACTGAGAATGTTCCAAACAATAAGGTAACTATATGCATTGCAAAGTCAGACACCTTATGGCACTAAAGATTGGGGCATCTCTCAAGTCAGGTTTTACAACATTTGACTCGATATATACCAATTTCTAATACATGCTGTAAAGATCTTCATTGCTCTATTTGTCATTTTGCTAAACAGATGAGATTATCCTTTATATCTCAAAACAGATTATCAGATACAATTTTTGAGTTAATACATGTTGATATTTGGGGACCTTTCTCCACTATTACTAATGATGGTTATAGATATTTCTTGACTATAGTTGATGATTGCTCAAGATTTACATGGATATATCTGTTACACAATAAATCAGAAGTAAAGCAATGCATCCCTCAATTTTTTAATCTAGTTGCAACACAATATGGAAAATTATTAAAGGATTAGGTCTGATAATGCTAGGGAATTCAACCTCACTTTATTTTATCAGACTAAAGGAGTTTTGCAGTATCATTCTTGTGTTGAAAGACTTGAGCAAAATTCAGTGGTTGAAAGAAAACATCAACATCTATTGAATGTGGCTAGGGCCCTTGTTTTTCAGTCCAAATTACCTTTAATTTATTGGGGTGAATGTATCCAAGCTGCAGTCTATCTTATTAATAGGTTGCCATCACCCATTCTTTCTCATAAGTCCTCTTTTGAGATTCTACATAAGAAGGTTCCCTCTTATGCCCACTTAAAAGCATTTGGTTGCTTGGCTTATGGTTATATCTTTTAAGCTCAAGGACTAAATTTACACCAATATCAAGGGCTTGTGCATTCATTGGTTATCCTCGAGGTATGAAGGCCTATAAATTACTTGATTTACATGCTGGACAAATATTCACCTTCGAGATGTGGTGTTCCATGAATTAATCTTTCCTTATTGCACTCAAGATAATATTAAGGAGCTTAGGGATATTTTTCCAGACAGTGTGTTGCCACTGCCAGCCTTAGACAATCATTCCAGTCCCTTACCTGATGTGCAAACCCTAACTGTTCTTATGACAGATTCAAATGCCTATGGATCCACAAATTCTCCCACTAATAGTGTTTCAGATAGTTTAGTTGGTTTACCTACCACACTAGTTCAAACCAGGTTTACAAGGACTGTCAAAAGGCTTTCCTACTTGAAAGATTATCATTGTAACCTGATCACTCAGAGTTCCACAGTTCACCCTCTATCCCAAGTCCTTGGATATGAGAGATTACATCCTAATTTCAAGGCTACGGCCCTTTTCATCACAGTCATCACAGAGCTTGCATCTTTTTCTCAAGCTACAAATCACCCTCAGTAAAAACAAGCAGTGGCATATGAACTAGAGGCACTTGAAATTAACAAAACCTGGTGGGTAGTCCCCCTTCCTCCTGGCCAACATGTTGTAGGCTACAAGTGGATATATAAGCTTAAACTCTGTAGTGATGGCTCTATTGAAAGATTCAAAGCTCGCCTTGTAGCCAAAGGCTATACCCAACAAGAAGGTATTGATTACATAGACATTATTCTCCACTTGCCAAACTTGTGACTGTAAAGCTTCTCCTAGCTTTAGCTTCTTTACATGGTTGGTTGTTGCACCAACTTGATGTCAAAAATACATTTCTCCATGTGGATTTAATTGAGGAAATATATATGACTCTACCTCAAGGGTATAGTCCTAAAGGGAAGAACTTACCTCATAATCCAGTCTGCAAGTTACATAAATCCCTGTATGGATTGAAAGCAGCCTCCAGGCAATGGTAAGCCAAATTCTCTCAGGCCTTGCTCGATAAAGGGTTCGTCCAATCCTCTACTAACCATTCTCTATTTATACAGAGAAAGCATACCAAATTTTTTTTCTTGCTTGTGTATGTTGATGACATTATCTTGGCAAGTAATCCTAAAGAAACACTAAAGGAAATTAAGAAATCTTTGGATGCCAAATTGTAACTTAAAGATCTTGGAATTTTGAGATACTTTCTTGGATTAGAAATAGGAAGTCAGATAAGAGAATTTCCATTTCTCAATGAGCTTATGCCTTACAGTTGCTAAATGATGTTAGGTTCTTGGGATGCAAATTTGTAAGCACTCCCATGGAAGTTAATTTGAAACTTACTCAAGAAGATGGAGAGCTACTTGAGGACCCTACAATCTATAGGAGGATGATTGGAAAGCTTTTCTATCTAACCATAACCAGACATGATATTTCATACTCTGTTAACAAACTGAGCCAGTTTCTCAATCAGTCAAGAATTCTCCATTTGAAAACAGCTCAAAGGATCTTACAATATATAAAAAGAAGTCTAGGACATGGGTTGTTTTACTCTTGAAACTCTGATGTTCATCTCAAAGCTTATACAGAAGCCTATTGTCCAAACATCCAGCTGAAAGTCTTCTCTGATGCAGATTGGGCTTCATGTCTAGATACTAACAATCTATTTCTGGATTTTGTGTATTTTTTGTAAACTCTTTAATCTCTTGGAAGTCGAAGAAGCAACAAACCATCACCAGATCATTGGCTGAAGCAGAATATCGATCCATGGCTAATGCTACTTGTGAAATCACTTGGTTGCTGTCTTTATTAAAGGAGATTGGAATTTTACATTCCAAGAATGCTCTGTTGTACTGTGATAATCAGGCAGCCCTACACATTGTTGCAAATCCTGTATTCCATGAATGCATTAAGCACATTGAGATCGATTGTCACTTGGTTTGAGAGAAAATTCAAGCTGGAGTCATCAAAACATTACATGTTTTCTTCCAGAAATCAACTAGCTGACATACTCACTAAGGCATTACATTCTGAGCTTTTTAAGGAACTAACCAACAAGATAGGCTTGATCAACATCTACACTCCATCTTGAGATAGAGTATTGAAGATGTTTTCAGCCTTAACCACCAGCTTAACAACCAGCTCCAGCTCACTGCATTTCTTGTTTTTTTTTTTTTTTGCTTTTTGTTACATTTTTATTCCAGATGTTTCTTGATTTACAGCCGTTATATAAGCTGAACCATTTGTGAAATCATATGTGAGAAACAAATTATCAATACAACTTAATTTAGCTGCTTCTTTCTCCCTTCACTCTCTTTTGTAATACCATACCATAGAAAGGCAAAGTCTACGGAAGATAATTGGAAAGACGGAAAAAGGATTAACAAGGCTAAAGTTGACCTTCAATTCACCTCCATTACTACAGAAGAGATCCTTAGATAGATACCGCAAGATAGATAGCTGCAACCAAGGTACCGCAAGTTAAGTGCTTTATCCTCTTTAGATAGATATGCCATTTCCTCATCCAACACTCTAAGTAGCCTATATTCTTTTAAATTTACTGGTAAACACATATCAAAATTTAAGAGAGACCTCACTACTGAAGTTGATAGTTTGTCGACATGATGATCAAACATTTTATGTTACATGATACTCAAGTGGAGTTGAATACCATTGAGATGCCGATTGGTGACACACAAAAAAAATTCTCCCTTTCAACTTCTCTCACGCACAAGTCTCGTAACAGATCATGGATCCAATTTTAATTTTACCTTTGGAACTCGGTTCAAAAACCAAAATGAGATTTCTATCAACAGGATCCAAGAAGTACCCCTCTACCACATTTTCCAAGCTTTTAGATTTCACAGATTTTAGTAGTCCATGAGCAACCCATAACTTGACAAGGTTGGAGACACGAACAATAAAATCTTCTGGAAAAAAATCCTATGTAAAGAAAATGTCCTTTCAAATGATAAGGCAAATGCCTATAACTTAAAGCTAATATCCTTGAGCATTGCTCATCGTTTGAAGCGATCAATGAATTTAGATTTTCTCCAATAGTTGACCAGTCATGTAGTGTTTCGGAGGTCTTTGAGAGGATCCTCGCAGTTACAACAATTGCAAGTGGAAGCCCTTGACAGTTTCGGGCAATATTTTTTCCAAACACAATCTCACAAAATAAATTCCAACTTTGATCCTCATTTAGAAAACACGTGTGATGAGGAAAACATGAGTTTTTGTTAGTAATGCTGCCCATTTGGCCCATCATGCACTTTAAGCCCAACAAGCCCATTTGGTTCTATGATCTGATAAGGCCCACTGATCAATTGCCTAAATCGTGTATACTGAATTAACACTTATAATTAAAAGTGTTAATTCATTCAGATGCTGACAAATGGAGAATTGAATGATTCTGATTGAATTTCTGGAGGCTTCTGAAGATTAAAAGGCTGAAGTGTATAGGGTACGCATAGAGGGTGTTTATATTGGGATTCTAAACTCTCTTAGTCTCTCTCTCTCTCTCTCTCTGGTTCTATGCTTCATCTTCTTCCTTTCTTTTGGGTTTCTTTCTCTGTAAACCTTTGGTTTACAGATTTTATGAGTGATTAGAATTAAAGAAGGGTTGGTTTGTTGAACAGTAACTTGGGGATTACAATCTTGATTTCTTGGTGTATTTCAGATTAGAGAAAAGAGAGTTGTATTTTGAGAGGTTCATTCTGTATTTCTGTAAAACGTTGATTCTTTGCCATTGTTTTAAGGCTGGTGTTCAGTGCTTGAGAGTTATCCTTTGGTGGATGCTCAACGGGTGATTAGTTCATTAATTTGGCTGAACATCCAGGCCCTTTTTAGGGCAAAACAAATTCTTGTGTTTTTATCATTTTTGTTTACTTTCTTGTTTTATCTTTGGTGCTGGTTGGGATCAAAAGGGACCAACAGTGGTATCAGAGCTGGAATCCCTAATTTTTGGATATAAACCTTTAAGATCTTTCGTAGATCTAAAAGCGTTCTTGGTGAAAATTTGAAAATCTTTGATTCTCTTAGTGAAAATCTTAAGCCAGTGCACCTCTTGGCTCTGGATTCTTTGTATCCTCACATTCTCTTGGTGAAAAACTATCAAAAAGTAGAACTTCTCCTCTCCAAAGTTTTCTTGGTTACTCTTTCTGCTTTCTCTCATTTATTTTGAGAAACTCTGGTAACATCTCTAAACTTTGTCTTGTTCCTTTAGAATAAGTAGTTTTGTTGATAGTTCAGAACACAGAAACTGCCCAAAATATCCTTTGTCTAAGATCTCCTACGAGGATCTTAGAATCTGAGGGTCATTCTGGCAAGGCTTAGTGTTTTGTTGAACTATTAAAGTTACTTAGTTAACATTACTTTATTCTAACTAAAACTGTTGCATAGATAAGAGTCCTTGCACGTTGGATGTTTCTTGATTTGTGAATACTTTTCTTAAAAGAGTTATAAAAGAATATAGTAATATTCTATTTTTTGACAAATCAATTCTTGTTTTTCAAAACATCTGTTTCTTGAAAGTTGTTGTGTAAGATGTCTCCAAATAAGTTTGAGGTAGAAGTGTGGTCTGGCAATGGAAACTTCAGTCTCTGGCGCCAGAAAATGAAAGTTGTATTGTTACAGCAAAGGTGTGCTAAGGCCATTGATGAGTCTTGGCCTGAGGATCTTGATGATATCAAGAAACAAGAAATGGATGAGATAGCATGGAGTTCCATCTTTCTCTATCTATTAGATAGTGTCCTTAGACAAGTAGGTGATACTACTACTGCTGTTACTCTTTGGACTAAGCTTGAGTCCCTTTATATGTCTAGGACCCTTCCAAATAAGTACTATCTTTTAAAATAGTATTATGGTTTTAAGTTTGACCAAACTTTGAGTCTAGATGTTAATCTTGACACATTTTGTAAGATTGTAAAGGACTTAGCCAATTGTAGTGAAATCTTGTCTGAAGATCAGAAAGTTATTGCCTTCTTAAATTCTTTGAGTGAGAAGTATACAGACATTAAAAATGCCTTAGAGTATGGTAGAGAGAACCTTACTGTTGATATTATCTTCAATTGCCTGAGAAATAAGGAATTAGAATTCATTAGTGATCAAAAAGAGCAGGTAATGGGAGAGAGTCTAATGGTTAAGGGTAAAAACCAATTTAGACATAATACCAATAGTAAGTCTCACCATAACAATAAGAAGGGCCATTCTGAAAAAGGTAAGACAAAGACTAAGGCTAAGTCTAGTGCTAAAGGGAAAAAATGCTATTTCTGTGAAAAAACTGGTCATTTTATAAAAAATTGTTATAAAAGAATAACTGAGTTAAAAGAGAAAAATGAGGTTGAAGGTGCAGCTGTAGTTGCAGGTGGTCAGGTTTTTGTGTCCTCTCTGTTATCCAGTTGTTAGGATTGGATTCTTGACTCTAGTTGTTCTTTTTACATGTGTCCTGTTAAAAACTGGTTCTCTGAATTCCTTGAAGTAAATGGAGGGCAGGTAACTATGGGAAATGATGTTTGTTGGAAAATAAAAGGAATTGGTAAAATTGTTTTAAAACTGGAAAACAACTATCTCTTGATTTTGGAAAAAATCAGACATGTGCCTAACCTTCAAAGAAATTTGATTTCTTTAGGAATATTAGATACCAAATTTATAACATTATTTTATCAAAAGGAAGAACAAAAGTTTTTAAAGGAAATTTTGAAATACTTAATACCCCAAAAGAAAATGGTCTTTATACTTTGAAGGCTAAACCTTTAGTGGGAAATAGCCTTGCAGCCATTACCATTGATAATGACAAGTCTGAGTTATGGCACAAAAGACTTGGTCATATTAGTGATAAAGGCTTGAAATCTTCAAACAATAAGGGGGTATTTGGCAAGGACAAAATTGAAAAACTATCCTTTTGTCAACAATGTGTAATTGGTAGATTACCATTTAAAACTGGAACACACAAGTCAACTTCAATACTTGAATACTTGCATGTTGATCTTTGGGGACCTGTCCCAATTAATACTTTCACTGGATTCAAGTTCTATTTTCTGATTGTTGATGATTTTTCAAGAAAGGTATGGACTTTTCTTCTAAAATCCAAGTCTGAGACTTTTCAAATCTTTAAAGATTGGAAAACTCTAATAGAAAACCAAACTAGTAAGAAAATAAAGGTTTTAAGAACTCATAATGGTCTGGAGTTCTGTAATTTGGAGTTTGACTCTTTCTGTAAAGTTTTTGGAATTCTTAGACATAGAACCTCTACCTATACTCCTCAGTAAAATGGAATTGCTGAGAGAATGAACAGGACTATCCTAAATAAAGTTAGATGCATGCTTCATAGTTCAGGTCTTCCAAAGTTGTTTTGGGGAGAGGCTATAATGAGAGCTTCTTATCTCATAAATTTGAGTCTCTCTAGTGCTCTGGAAAATAAATCTCCAGAATCTGTCTGGAAAGGTCACACACCTAATTACTCCTTAAAATTTTTAGATGTGTTGCATATGCACATCAAGATGGTGGAAAACTTGAACCAAAGGCCTTGAAATGTGTTTTCTTAGGTTATGGGATTGGAACAAAAGGTTATAGGTTGTGGGTATGAGAATTTAGAGGTTTTAAAGTCATAGTAAGTAGAAATGTTGTCTTCAATGAAGCAATAATGCCCTGTCTGAAAATGTCAAATTCTGAAAGTGAAGTTGATAATTCTGTTCAAACAAGTCTCTTAACTCCTCTTCAGATTGAGGTGGAGCTTACTGAAAATAAAGTTCAGACTGATAATCCTGTTGAAATAGAAACAGAAAACTCTGTTGATCATCTTCAAGTTGTTGAAGATAATGTTTCTCCTGACTTAACTGATTATCAACTTGCTATAGATAGGGAAAGAAGGACTAATATCAGACTCCCTTCAAGTTTAGCTGACACTGACTTTGCCTTAATCCTCTCTGCTCAATCTTCAATAGGTAGTGAACCTGCCTCTTTTGAAGAGGCCATGACCTGTAAGGATTCAAAACATTGGCTTTCAGCAATAAAAGATGAAATGCAATCCTTAGAAAGAAATTCAACTTGGACCTTAGTATGTAGGCCTAAGCTTCAAAAGATTGTTGACTGTAAATGGCTGTTCAAGTTAAAAGAGGGAGATTCCATGGATGGGGTTCCTAGATATAAAGCTAGATTAGTTGCAAAGGGCTTTACTCAAAGGGAAGGTATTGATTATAATGAGATCTTCTCTCTTGTAGTCAAATACACTTCAATTAGAATTTTGCTTGCCCTAGTAGTCCAATACAGCTGGGAACTAGACCAGCTGGATGTAAAAACTGCCTTTTTACATGGGGAGTTAGAAGAAACCATCTATATGTCTCAACCTGAAGGGTTTGAGAAATCTGGTAAGGGTAATTTGGTTTGTCTCCTTAAGAATTCTTTATATGGTTTAAAGCAAGCCCCAAGGCAATGGTATAAAAAGTTTGATTCTTATATTCAAAGTATTGGTTTTAATAAAAATAGTTATGATCCATGTTTTTATTATCAAGGTAATGGTGGTTCTGATTCCATTCACTTGCTTTTATATGTTGATGATTCTGACACGAAAGAGATTCAAATTGTAAAACATAAATTGAGTAATAAATTTGAAATGAAGAATCTAGGTCCTGCTAGAAAAATTCTTGGCATGGAAATCAATAGGAATAGAAATTTAAATACTTTGTTTCTGAATCAATGTTCTTATATTTCTAAACTTTTTGAAAGGTTCAGAATGAATGAAGCTAAGTCTGTTACCTTACCTTTATCTAATCATTTCAAACTCTCCTCTGATTAATCACCTAATTCTAAAGAAGAATTAAAAAGAATGGAAATGATCCCTTATGCCAATGCTGTAGGATCTATCATGTACTTAATGGTTTGTACAAGACCTGATATTGCTCATGATGTAAGTGTTTTAAGTAGATTTATGAGTAATCTTGGTGAATGTCACTGGGAAGCTATGAAATGGTTATTTAGATACTTAAAAAGAACTGCTAGTTTAGGTTTAGAATTTAAAAAGGGGAAGGAGGAAATTTCTCTATGTGGTTTTGTGGACTCTGATTTTGCTGGTGACAGGGATAACAGAAAATCCACATCTGCTTATGTTTTCACAATAAATGATAGCTGTATAAGTTGGAAATCCCAACTTCGGAAATTGGTAGCCCTTTCCTCAACAGAAGCCGAATACATTGCTGCAACAGATGCCATCAAAGAAGGTATTTGGTTAAAAGGTTTACTTAGTGAATTAGGACTTATTAATAATCTTGTTGTTCTTTACTTTGACAGTCATAGTACAATTCACTTAAGTAAAAATCCTATCTTTCATGACAGAACAAAGCACATTGAGGTAAAATTTCATTTCATTAGAGATGTCATTGAGAAAGAGATAATCAAGTTGAATAAGATATCAACTTTGGTTAATCCGATTGACATGGGAACAAAAGTTTTACCCCTCAATAAATTCAAAATTTGTTTAGCTTGGTTGAATATGGAATGTAGCTAAACTAGTCTTTTTCTTACAGGTACTTAGAGTAAATGAAACTGAAGCTGAAAGCCTCAAGCACTACTGGTATGGCCTAATAGACAGCAAGGTGGAAAATGTTAGTAATGCTGCCCATTTGGCCCATCATGCACTTCAAGCCCAACAAGCCCATTTGGTTCTATGATTCTATGAGGCCCACTGATCAATTGCCTAAATCGTGTATACTGAATTAACACTTAAAATTAAAAGTGTTAATTCATTTAGATGCTAACAAATGGAGAATTGAACGATTCTAATTGAATTTCTGGAGGCTTCTGAAGATTAAAAGGCTTAAGTGTATAGGGTACGCATACAGGGTGTTTACATTGGGATTCTGAACTCTCTTACTCTCTCTCTGGTTCTACGCTTCATCTTCTTCCTTTCTTTTGGGTTTCTTTCTCTATAAACCTTTGGTTTACAGATTGTCTGAGTGATTAGAATTAAAGAAGGGTTGGTTTGTAGTGTTACTCTGTGAATAGTAACTTGGGGGTTACAATCTTGATTTCTTGGTGTATTTCAAATTAGAGAAAAGAGAGTTGTATTTTGAGAGGTTCATTCTGTATTTCTGTAAAACACTGATTCTTTGCCGTTGTTTTAAGGCTGGTGCTTAGTGCTTGAGTGTTATCCTTTGGTGGATGCTCAACGGGTGATTAGGTCATTAATTTGGCTGAACATCCAGGCCCTTTTTAGGGCAAAACAAATCCTTGTGTTTTTATCGTTTTTGTTTACTTTCTTGTTTCATCTTTGGTGCTGGTTGGGATCAAAAGGGACCAACAGTTTTCATAGCCAGCTACGTTCTCTAGCCTTGTAGTCATCATAATTCGACTCCCATTGTTTTCATTTGGAAATAATCTCTTCATATCATCCCAAACCTTGGTATCACAAACATCATCTAGCACCATGAGATACCTCCTACCCTTTAGGTTCTTGTACAAAAATTCTTCTAAATATTCACTACTATTTACTCATCTCGTCAGTGAGTTTATTCATAGAATCTAGAAGGCCTAGATGAATTTCTCTTATACTATAGTCTTGAGATAGTGTCACCCAACATCGGATATAGTTTCAAGATTTGATAATCCTCCAGTTAGCCGACCTTGAACTCTACCATGTCATCATCAAGACCCACCGTATTATTCTTGCCACTAGAAGCAAGATTCAATGAACCAGATGGTGTCCAAGCCCTTGGCTACGGATCTTGTAGGTTTGTCTCAAGCTCAATATTCTCCACCTGTCTCTTTATGGAATCAATTTCTTCTATTACTTTCTCTAATTCACGGGAGAAGGTTATCAAGCTTGTTTCTTGGGATTTACTGCAAAAGGTTTTTTAAGTCTACTCAGACAAAAGCCACTTTCCTCCTGTGATTTGGAGATTCTTCAAGAACTTGATGCGTAATGTGCAATTCAACTATATCTTCTATTTTGAAAGTATAAAATATGATCCATTTAACAATTGCTGAAGTTGCTACTCTTCTTCAAAGTGCATAAGGGAAACACGTTTTGTTTACTTCTGTAATGTCATTTGAACCGTCCATTTGATGTGTTTGATTTGTGCCATATTGGCGTTTGGGTATTTAAGGTGACTTAAGTATTCATTCTTCGAGAGATGAAAACCCTAGTTGAGTTATGCTTCTTCTCTCTCTCTTTTACGAAAAAAATTTTAATTTTTCTCTTCTCTAATCTGAGATACCTCTATGCGAATCAAAGTATGAGTGTGGTGAGATCACTTCCTTTATGAGGGGTGTTTTTTCCTTTTGTTGTATTTGTTGGAGGTCAATCTTTAATTGACTCTCGATCTATAAAGGGGTTAAATGTTTCTAAAATCTGTGGTTTGTACTTATAATCTCTGAAACGATCTTAAAAGTATTAATGGACTGAAGTCGAAATCCACTACGTGAAGCTTCAACGGGACGTAGCCAAAGGTTGATTGAACCCAGGTCCTTAGGGGCGAAAATTCTAGTCTTCATTTTACATTTTTGCATTATTTTCTTATTCTTGTTTGTATCTGAGTTCAGAGCATAAAACATAACAGCGTATCAGAGCATTGTATTCTAAAGTCTCTGATGCTTGAGATCTAGCTCTGGGTGTGTGTCTTTAAACATCAAAAGACCTCTGGTTGAAGTTCTTGCGTAAATCTAAAAAGCCCTAAGAAAAGAATCTCAAATAACGTTCCTAGGGTAAAAAATTGCAAACCCTAGGATTAGATATGCTTAAATCTTGAAACTTCTAAACTTGTTGGAGTCGCATCTAACTAATACTAGGTGTTCGCTCGGTGAAAATCTCTCTCCCTTTTAAATACATACAAAAATATGTTATTGGTTGTGTATTGTGTGTAGATTTGTGCATAAGACAGAATGCCCCTTTTTTTGTTTAGATCTATATGTTTTTAGTGTGGTTTCAACCTGATTAAGCTAGTTGTTATTTTTTCTTGTACTTTATTTTTGAGAAATATTTCTTTTGAGTGCTTCTTGTTAAGTTTTCTTCATAATAAGTGCATTGATAACCCTTTGAGCCTTCAATTTAGTTGAATTCCTTAACCTCAGATCAAGAGTCACAAGAAATCCGGGGATCCTGAAAAGTATATACTGTGACCTTAGAGATTATTGGTTTTATATTGCATGCAATATGCTTGTTTCCATTCTTTGTATGAAAAACTTACTCTATATTGTTTTTATGGGAACCAGTAAGTTTGACTTGGAATGTCTGATGGTAGAGGTGATTTTTTAATATGGCAACAAAAAATGAAAGCACGTTTAAGTCAACAAAAATTGTCTAAAACTATTGATGGGTTTTTTCTAGATACGACTCGTGTCCAAATTAAAGAATCTGATGAGTTGGCTGATAGTGCTATAATTTTGCATTTGGTTGACAATGTTATGATAAAAGTGAGTGATTGCACTACTACCCCTCTCATTTGGAATGTTTCATACAAGGTCCATTCCCAACAAAATATATCTCTTCAAGAAGTTTTTTTTGGTTCTGTGGATCTTGAAACATATCTTGATAATTTTTCAAAATTACGCCATGATTTGACCAATTGTGGTGAAATAAAGTCTGATGAGCATCAAACCATCATTCTGCTAAATTTTTTACTTGAAACTTTTAAAGATGTGAGAAATGCCATTGAAAATGGCAGAGATTGTGGTTAATTCTCTTAGAACCAAAAATCTAGATATTCAACAACATAATTTAGATTGAGAATGACTAAATGTGAGAGGTAGGTCATTCACTAGACAAAATGGACACTACAGCAATCATCAAAATGGAAATAAAAAGAATAATAGAGGTAAAACTAGATCAAAGTCTAGGACTAAAGGAAATAAGTGTTTTGGATGTAGAAAATTAAGACACTTCATCCAACATAAAAAGAAAAATGAGCAAGAAGATAAGGGTAAAGAATAGGCAAATGTTGCTTCCTCCTCTGGTCATGACACTACTGAAGTCTATGTGGTCATAAACTAGATTCATGATGTTCCATAATCAAATTTGACTTGTAAATCTATTTTTGAAGGTGAATAGGAGTTAGACTCTAGTTGTTCTTTTTTCATATGACCTCAAAAAGAGAATGATTTTCAAATTTTCTTAAAAAATGTCTTGGTTATGTGACAATTGGGAATGATATCACAATTAAGATTTCTAGAATGGGGAATATTTCTCTGAAGTTTGAAAATGGTTGTGTACAATTTGGAAAATATGAGATATGTGCGTAAAATGAAAAGAAATTTAATTTCTTTGGATGTGCTTGATGATATTTAAAATTAATAATGGAGTGCTAAAGTGGCCAAGGGTTCTCCTTTTTCCACTATAGGGGGCAATATTTAATTTCTTTCCATCATTGATGACTATTCAAGAAAGGTGTCGATTTTTCTATTAAAAAATAAATCTGACACTTTTAAAAAAATTAAACAGTGGAAAATTTTGATTGAAAATCAAACTGGGAAGAAAGTAAAAGCTTTAAGAACAAACAATTATTTACAATTTTGTAATTCTGATTTGATAACTTTTGCAAATTGCATGGAATTCTAAGACATAAAAATATTCCACACACACCCCCAACAAAATGCAGTGGTGGAAATAATAAATAGAATTCTTTTAGATAAAGTGAGATGCATGATGGTACTCTCAAGCTTACCAAAGAGTTTTTGGGTGAAACTATGATGACTGCTTGCTATATTGTATATATGATCCCTTCTATTGCTCTAAATGATAAAACTTATTCTGAAATATAGAATAATATGCCTACTCATTACTCTCCTTTAAAAACATTTGGTTGTACTGCTTACTCTCACCAAAATGAAGGCAAGCTTGAGCCTTGGGCTCAAAAATGGGTTTTCTTGGGCATTCCCAAGATGTTAAAGATTATAGATTGTGGGCTAGGTGTTAAGGTGGAATAAATGTTATAATTAGCAGAGATGTTACCTTTAATGAAAATGAAATGCCTTGTTTTGATTCTAATACTGTAGAAGAAAGAAGCGAAAAGTCAGAAGATTTCTTTTTAACCTTAGTTGATAAAGACTTAAGTAAGTCTGATCCTCCTTTTGAGGTTGAGGTGGAGCCTGAAAACCAACAAATTCATGTTGATCTTGAGGAGAATAATGAAAATCAGAATGATCCTCAAGTTGATTAGGAATACTGTCTGAGATGATAGTAATCTTATGAATTACCAACTAGCTAGGGATAGAGTGAAAAAAATATTAGAGAGCCTCAAAGATTGGGTTTTGAAGATAGTGTCTCTTTTGCTTTCTTGAATTATCAACATATGTGTGAGAAAGAACTATTAACTTATGAAGAAGATGTGAAAAGAAATCTCACAAAAGAGTGGAAAAAAGTATATGCTTGAAGAAATGAAATCTCTTTATGAAAACAAAACTTGAGAGTTAGTTCCCAAACCCCAAAACAAGTCCATTATTGAATGTAAATGAATTTATAAGGTCAAAGAAGGGATTTCAAGTTCTGACCCTATTAGATTTAAAGCCAGATTAGTGGCTAAAGGCTTTACTCAAAAGGTTGGTGTTGATTACAATGAAATATTCTCTCCTGTGGTTAAATATACTAGATGCTTGCTTAGTTGCTCACTTCAACCAGAAACTTGAACAGCTTGAAGTAACTTCTTGATTTTAAAAATGAGTTAAAGTCTTATTGTGTTTGTTTGCTAAAGAAATCTTTATATGGTTTGAAACAATCCCAGAGACAATGGTATAAAAAGTTTGATGCTTTCATTTTGTCTTTAAATTTCAAAAGAAGTGAATATGACTAGTGTTTGTATTTTAAATTTGAATCTGAAAACAATGTCAACGTGTATCTGCTCTATTAGTTCTTGCATGAATCAAGTTAAGAAACTAAAATCTAATTTGTTTTCTGAATTTGACACGAATGATTTAGGAAATGCAAAAAGATGTAAATATACATAAAACTGACTCAGCCCCTTAGATACATAAAACTCTTGATAAATTTGATGTGTCTGGTGCAAAAGATGTAAGTATTCCTCTTGGAAATTATTTTATAATTAGTAAGGATGAAAAATTATTCTTTACAGTAATGTTGTTGGTTCTATCATGTATACTATGGTCCTTACTAAACCTGATGTGGCGCCAACATTCTATTAGTGTGCTAAGTAGATGGATGTCTAACCCTGGTCCTACTCATTGAGAAGCATTAAAATGGTTGTCAAGATGCTTAAAAGGTTCTTCAATCTTGAGTCTTACTTTCAGACATAGTTGTGAAGGAATAATATTGAAAGGGTTGTTGATCCTGATTATGCTAGTGGCAAAAATAATATGAAATATGTAACTTCATATGTTTTTATATTCATTGATACTTGTATCAGTTGGAAATCCCAACTCCAACATATTTTTGCTCTTTCAACCACTGAATCTGAGTATGTGGCCATTACTGAAGTTGTTATGGTTGAAGGGAATGTTGGAACAATTAGGATATGATAGCCAGTCTGCTATTATCTACACTGATAGCCAGTCTGCTATTTACTTGTGCAAAAATCCTATTATTTATGAAAGAAAAAAGCACATAAATGTTAAACATTGTTTCAAAATAGTTAGTTAGTTTGGAAAAAAATCATTTCCAATTTGACCCAGCAGACATGGGTTTCAAAATCTTACCTTTGAGCAAGTTTAAAAGGTGTTTAAGTCTTTTAAACTTGGATGCAGGTTAATTGATCTTTAAAAAAATCAAATTTTTTTTCATTTGTTTAGCTTATTTACTAATTATTTTTGTTTAATGCAGCTACACGAAGCAAATGAAACTTAAGTGACAAGGCAATGTGCATTAGTATTTGGCAAGAATGTCATGGATATACTCAAATTGAATGAAGGTGGAGATTGTAAAATGTAATCCAATTAACAATTGCTCTAGTTGCTACTCTTCTTTAAAGCACATAAGGAAAACACATTTTGTTTACTTCTGCAATGTCATCTGAACCGTCCATTTGATGTGTTTTATATGGGCCATTGGTGTTTGGGTATTTAAGGTGACTTGATTGTTCATTCTTCAGGAGATGAAAACCCTAGTTGAGGGATGCTTCTTCTTTTTTCTCTTTTGTGGCTGTAGACCACTAAAATTGAAGCCAAAAAATCCTTACCCACCTTCTTGCTTGGAAGAATAATTCAACCCTCTTTTATCACCGCTTAAGAATCAAGAATTCAATGAGCAAAAATTTGGTTAAGGTTTATAATTGTTCTCTCTCTTCTTTGATTTAATTTGGACTATTTATAGATTTTACAAGCCTTTGGGCTTTTTGGTTTTTTGCCATTTTTCTTCCTTGTGTTGCCCTCTTATTGAAAGGCTCATAATTTTAAAGAATTCTATGACACATGACAGAAGGTAATTGATTCAGTCATCTTATTCAACAGAGTTGTTGGTTCTTATTCCCACATAACCATTTTGCAGCCAACTTTTCCATGTGGAGATTCACCGTGTTGCCCTAGGGATATTCTGTTATCTGTGTTATCTGTGATTAGTGGATGATGCGACGGCTATGCTCAGATCCTTCGTCAAGCTTTAGTTAGGCGACGAAAGAAAAATGGATACACCAAAATCGAACTTAAGTAGCTTGCTAGTCGATTCTTGAATTTCATGCCTTCGCCTAGCTTAAAGGGCCGTTGAAGGTTAAGCAAACATAAAAGGTTTCGCCCATTCCTGTGGGCCCGTACTGCCACGTGTATAGCATGGCATGACAATGGAAAAAAACTTAAAGTTTTCACCCCATTCACGTGGGCCCATACTGCCACGTGTACAGCGAGCCATAACAATGGCAAAGTGTGGTGAGATCACTTCTTTTGTCTTCTTTAATTTGATTCCTCTATGTGAATCACAATATGAGTGTGGTGAGATCACTTATTTTGTGAGAAGTGTTTTTTTACTTTTGTGGTATTTTGTTGGAGGTCAATCTTTGATTGACTCTCGATCTGTAAAGGGATTTAGTGTTTCTGAAATCTTTGTGGTTTGTACTTGTAATCTCTAATCATCTTTAAAGTATTAATACACTAAAGCCGAAATCTATTAAGTGGAGCTTCAACGGGACGTAGCCAAAGGTTGGGTGAACCCGGGTTCTTGGGGACGGAAATTCCGTTCTTCATTTTACATTTTTGCATTACTTTCTTGTTATGGTTGGTATCTAAGTTCAGAGCATAAAACGTAACAAAAAGCTACATCTATGATTCGACCCTCTTAACATTCTAATACATGGCTGCTTTTTTGTAAAGAATTATCAAGAAAATCTTCAAGGAGGGATGTGATTTTCGGTCTCTCTTCAAGAATCAAATATTGATAATCTTGATGTATCGTCTGCTCCAGAGTGTGAGTATGTGAAAGAAGAGCGGGATAAGGCATATTTGTTCTCTTTAGAGATGTGGTTGGGAAGGATGTAAGAAAGTAGAGAAGGAAAGAGGAAGAAGAGTCTAGTTGATAATGCAGATTGTTAGCACTAATTCTTTGTGCTTTTTTACATCTATCAGTTGAGGTACACAAGAACAAATTAAAAAGTTCATAAATGGAGCAAGTTGCATAAAAAATATATACTTCACATTGCTGCATCTTCGGTATAGACATACATATTAATTTAATTAATTGCAACATGTGAATAATCAATTAAGAAAACAGCCTAGCTAATGAAGGTGTGAAAAACAATTGTGCTACATTGAGTTTGCTGCGTAATGAGAGGAGCCGGAAGGAATTAAGTATCTAATAAGGTCTTAAAGTGCCCGGAGGAAAGTGATTATTGTTTGCCTTTGTGTACTTTATATTAAACTAATTCATTCGTGGTAGTTTCAATCAACAAGCTCCAACAAGTACTCCTATGTTTAGAACCGTATAACACGCATAGAAATGATGGAATGTGTGACGAATGATGTTTGTTTGGTATTGCCTTTACATTGTGTTTTATACAAGGTGCTAAAATCCAATATTCACGGAAGAGTATGCTAATTTAGACTTGTATAATTAGGAAATCAAGCCAAACCATTACTCTGAATGGCCCAAAATCGTCGCTATACTAGACGTCCACTTATGGATAACAATAGGTATGCCCGTCATTGTCCATGTCAAATCCTCCAACTTCACGTCGTGAGATATTCTTAGGTAAATTTGTTAATACAATTGAATTTTAATTTGCAAAATATTTTTATTTTAGATTTTATATAACCACCACTTTTTAATCTGAAATATTCTTTGTTTTTCCAACAAAATTGCCTAAAAATATCCATAAATTACAAACGGAATAATCCTACAGTCGAGAAATAAAAATTAATAAATTTAGACATATTTTTTTTACACAAACAAAATACTACCATCAAAATGAATTTACGATTATGATGATTTGGGGTTTCATATGGGCTGGAAATCAGCTTTAATTTACCAAACTGCCATCAAACTCGTTCATGTGGCAGTCATTTGCTATAATTTCTGCTCATCCCAAGGCCTATTTGAGCATTTTATCAGAAGGGCTCTTGTTATATATTAGATAATTTTATTAATAAAAACAAAGGAGCTGGTGGTACATTCACACAAAGCTAACAAAATTCCTGCTACATAATTATCTTCTATAATTAGGCCTACCTTATCATCTGCTACAATTAAGTATACAATTAACATAATTATGCCTACAATTAAGCTTAGTTAACTACAACTACATGACAACTGTATTACAGATGTTTTTCATACTCCCCTCGAGCTGGTTCTACGATATCTATCATTCCCAACTTGCTAACATGTGAAAGAAGAGTAATGTTATTCATAGTCGCTCACTACCGGTAGTCATCCTACATGGCATTACTCAATTGGGTGAATTATTCATAATTAATTGCTATAAATACATTACTCAATTGGAATAAATAATTCATCCAATTGAATAATGCCACGTATGATGACTACCAGTAGTGAGCGACTATGAATAACATTATTCGTGAAAGAAACATAGGCCGAGATAGCTCTTTAGTAAGAACATTTGCTGGTTGTTTTCCACTAGTGATAGATGGAATACAAATCTGACCACTTTCAACCTTCTCCTTGATAAAATGTTAGTCAATTTCAACATACTTGCTATGTTATGCTAAACAATATTGTGAGCAATGTTAATGGCAACTTTATTATAAAGCTTCATTGTTTCTGCTTAGCAACTCTTAGTTCTTTGAGCAATATCTTTAACCACATCAACTCCCAATATTCCTTGCGCCAAAGCTCAAACTCAGCTTCTGTACTAGATTTCCTCTAATAAATATACAATATCCGGATGTTGACCTCTTGTCCTCTATCGAGCCTGTACAATTGGCTTTCGTATAAGCTTCCATTTGAAGATGACGATTCCTCGAGAGAAGTAAGCATTTTCTGGGTGTTCTTTTCAGATATGGTATAATTTTCAAAACTCAATTTCACGAGGAAAGTGCATATAGTGACTAATTACACTTACAACAAATGCAATAACAGTCTAGTGTGAGACGTATATAAGCTAATTACCATCTAGTCTTTGGTATTGCCCTTTGTCAACTGTAGAACTCTTGTAGATCCTAAATTATGTTTTGGATCAATTGGAGTATCTCTTGGATTTCAGCCCAATATACATGTTGCTTTAAGAAGATCTAAGACATACTTTTGTTATGACAAAAATAATCCATTTGTAGATCTTGCAACCTCGATACCCAAAAAATATCTCAACTTTCCCAAGTCCTCACGAATTTATTGGCAATCATTTTTTTTTTTTAATATTTCCATCTCATCAATAGCATTACAAACAACAATGATGTGTCCTCATAGAATATCAAAAAATTATTTTTCTTACCTTTTAGAGTGCTTAAAGAACAAAGTATGATCACATTGGCTTTAAGTATATTCATAGTGGAAAATTGCCTTGATAAACTTCTCGAACCAAGCTCGGGGTGTTTGCTTTAGTCCATATAAGGACTTTTTCGACGTTGACACTTTATTTTGCCCTAGCACATCCTCAAATCCATGTGGTAACTCCATGTACACTTCCTCTATTAAATTCCTATGCAAGAATGCATTATTCACATCAAGTTGCTAAACATGCCAGTCTAAATTTGGTGTTAGAGATAATACAACTCAAATTGAATTCATTTTGCAACAAGAGAAAAAATTTCCTGATAGTCAAACCTGTCTGTGTATACCCCTTTGCAACAAGTCACTTTATATGTTTCACTGTCCCATCTATCTTGTGTTTCACCAGGAACACCCATTTACTTCTCACTAGTCTATTTCATGTGTGAATATTCTATCATTAATATAAATTGAACTAGAAGAGAAGAACAGAAAAGAAGAAAAAAGAACAAACTTTATTAGACAAACGGCATAATGAAAATACTGATACAAAATAGTTTATATAGTAAAGAAAATCCTAATCTATAATAGGTAAACAATTATCTAATATATTCTATAATATATATTCTAACATCCCCCATCAAACTCATGATGCTACAACAATAAGCATCAAAAGTTTTTCAAGTAAGAAACGAAAACGATGGACCGGATGTAACTTTGTAAAAATGTCAGCAAGCTGCAGCGACGAAAAAACAAAAGGTAAGAAAATAGTGCCATGTTGAAGATGGTGGCGAATGAGATGACAGTCAATCTCAATATGCTTCGTGCGCTCATGGAACACAGAGTCGTGAGAAATCTAAATAACACTTTTATTATCACAATACATAAGAGTTGGAGAGGAAAGAGAAACACCCATGTCACCAAGTAACCAACGCAACCACACAATCTCAGTAGTGGTAGACACCATAGCACGATACTCTACTTCAGTAGAAGAACGATAAACAACAGTCTACTTCTTACTCTTCCAAGAGATAAGCGAATCACCCAAAAATAGATAAAAACCAGTAATAGACTTACAATCAGTTGGGTTGCTGGCTCAATCAGGTATGCTCGGAGCTCTAAGGAAGAGGTCGATGGAAATAAAAGACTCTGAAAGCAAGTACCACGAAGATAGCACAGAATACGAATAACAGCTCTCCAGTGAACAGTAGTTGGAGCAGAGATAAAATAAGTAACAATGTGAACATCGTAAGCAATATCAGGACGGGTAATGGTGTGATAAACGAGACTTTCAACGATAGTGCAGTACAGATTAGGATCGGTCAAAGGGATACCGTAAGAAGGTGAATAACGAGCATTGGTTTCAAGAAGAGTATCAACAATCTTAGTATCAATGAGACGAGCACGCTCAATAACATTAGTTGCATACTTAGACAGAGTGAGAAGATAACCTCTAGAAGAAGAAGAAGAAACCACGATCTCCAAAAAATAAGATAAATGACCTAAATCGGTTCATTTCAAAGCGACGGGCTAAGTCAGCAATACTATCAACATCATCACTAGTTATAATCATGTCGTCAACATATAATATAAGTAAAATACAACCAGATTAGGTACATCTAGAGAACAAAGCAAAATCATGATGGCTTGATGTAAAGCCAAGAGAGGCAACAACAGTAGAAAATTTCTCAAACCAGGCGCGAGGTGCCTGTTTGAGACTATAAAGTGCCTTCTTAAGTTTTGTAGACATATCTAGGATGACGAGAAACACCAAGAGGAGGAACCATATAGACCTCATCCTGAAGTGTCCCTTTCAAGAATGCATTTTTAACATCCAACTAAGAAAAATTCCACCGACAAACAGAACCAACTGCAATAAGTATACGAATAGTAGTCATCTTTACAACAGGAGCAAAAGTCTCCTCATAATCAAAATCATACTACTGACTAAACCCCTTAACAACTAACCTAGTCTTGTGTCGCTCAATCGAACCATCAGATTTGGTTTTGATTTTATAGACCCAACGAGAACTAATAGCATGTTTACCCTGAGGTAATGAAACCAAATCCCAATTGTCTGTCGTATGTAAAGCAGAGAGTTCATCAGCCATAGCCTGTTGCCAAATAGGATCTAGAATAGCTTATTTATAGGAAGAGGATTCAGAAAGTTTGTGAATAGATGTTAAAAAATAGCAGAAAGATTCCAAATAACAAGAATAAGCAAAATCGAGTAACTGAATAGACTTTCGAATACATTGAGGATATCGAGGAAAAATAGGTGAATCAACAATCTCAGATGGTGCTTGGGAGGCCGTAGAAGGAGAAGGATCATTATAAGTCGGTGCATGTGTACTTGTAGTGGAAGAAGGATCAACAACAAGATGGGTATGGGAAGGTAAGCTATCGATATCAACAAATAAAGGATCAATGAATGAGATTAGTCTTAGACACGTTATGAGTATTATTAGAAATAGAAAAGAATGGAATATGTTCAAGAAACACGACATGGCGGAAAACATATAATTTTTATTAATAGGATCGAAACAGCGATAACCCTTTTGTCCCTCCCCGTATCCCAATAAGACACAAATAGCAGAGCGTAAAGTCAACTTACTACGTTTTACTTGAGAACGAAGGACAAAACATGTGCACCCAAAAATTCTTAGAAGAGAATAATCAAGAAGATATCCAAACAGTGTTTTAGAAGGTGACAAACCCGAAGTGTGAAAGGACAAAATCTTATTAAGTAAGTGAAAAGCAGTTAAAACTGCTTCTTCCCAAAATTCACTAGGAACTTTGGTAGATAAGAGTAGAGAACAGGCAGTTCCAATAATGTGTCTATACTTTCGTTCAACAATACCATTTTGTTGTAGGGTGTCAGTACATGAGGATTGATGAAATGTGCCATCAGAAGCAAGCAATGTAGAAAAGTTAGTAGAGGTATACTCTACACCCAAATCACATCTAAAGTACTTAATAACAGTGGAATGTTGAGTTTTAACAAGTGCTCTAAAAGAAAGATAAATAAAAAGAAAATTAGAACGTCGTTTTATAAGATAAACTCAACAATAACGACTATAATCATTGATAAATGAGACATAATATCTAGACCCTTCTTTTGTAGCAATAGGAGCAGGTCCTACATCAGAATGAATAAGGTCAATGGTGCAACAGAACGAGAAACACTTCGAGGAATGAACATCCATACGATTTGATATCAAGATTTCGTCAATCATTAAAGTTCAAATCACCAAACTGTATTCACTGCGCTAAGTAGTTTTGGTATTACCACAATATAAAACTCATCGCTAATTGCAATTTTACTTCTATGAATTTAAATAAAATATCAACATTATTCATTATATAATCAAACATTATAATACAGCATGTTATCAACAACCGTCTTGTTTTACTTTTACTGCAATTGCTACATTAACATTTTAACTATTAACAATTAAAAAATAAGAATTTTCAAAATACTAAAAGTTAACAAAATTATTGCAAAATCACGTGCAAAGCCCGTGTTTCTAACTAGTTAGATAAAAACATGCCTAATTCTTGTACAATTAGGATACAAAAAAAATGTGTCTTTTAATTTCTACAAACTTTAACAAAAATAATTATTAGAAAAAAAGAAAAAGATAGTAATCAATGTTTTGTTTGAAACTCAATGGCTTGTATTCTTGTTAGTACTTGACTCATTGGTGGTCTGTTTTCAGGTGCCATATCAGTACAGTGAAGAGCTAATTCTGTGAGCTTCAGCATGCCATCATACCCTTCCCTTTCTGCAACTAATTGAACATCCAATATATCTGTCGACCAATCATTGTTTACAGATGATCTAACCCAATCCGAAAGATCATCAGCACTAGCATCAACTTGAGCAGGCACCTTGCCTGTTATGATTTCTAAAAGAACGATTCCAAAACTGTATACATCTGCTTTTCTTGTTAGTTTCTTCCCCTGAGCGAATTCCGGGGTTTTTCCTACAGCCAGCTGCTCCAAGAATTTCCGAGATAGCACAAGGGATGAGAGTCCGTAATCTGTGATCTTAACACGGTAAATCTGGTTTTCACGTTGAATAAGAATGTTGGAGGACTTGAGGTTTCCATGAGGCACCACCTTGTGAGAAGGCAAGCAGTACTGATGGAGGAAATTCACTCCTTTTGCAATTTCTTTGATGATGGACAGCCTTGCATTCCAATCCAATCTCGTCGCTCTTTCATATCCTCTATTCTCTGTCATCCAAAATTTCGGCAAGTTCATGAATTTTTGTGAAAATTTCAATGCATGGCCGGGGAGAGAGTACAAAGTACTAACCGTGTAGTAGGGTGAACAAGTTGTCAATAGGAACATATTCATAAATGATTAGCTTCTCCTCTTTCGAGTAATAAAATGAAATGATCTCAACAAGGTTCTCGTGTTTCATCTTTCCAAGGAAATGCATCTGCTGGATGAATTCCTTTTTGGCCAAATCCTTCATTTCTTCAAGTCTCTTCACAGCAACAACAGAACCACATTCTAGCATAGCTTTGTAAGTAGTGCCTAGTTTTCCCTTTCCAATCACTTGAGCCGATGCACGCAACAAATCATCCAGATCAAACATGGCGGGTTTATCCTTGTCAAAAAATTCCAATACTACTCTTCTTTCTGGATCATCTGTGCTTTCTGACTGGTTAAATCGCCTTCTTATAAGGTCTATAGAAGCCTCTCCTGTTGAGGAATAGGAAGAGAAAAATTCACCTCTTGCAATATTACATAATTTATGCAAGCAACATTAATAAATTAATCTTTTTGAGTGTACATGTCATACCTTGCTGCTCATTTTTTGTTTCTTTTCCATAGATTCTTCTGTAATAACAGAGAAAAATGAGGATGACAGATAGAGGAACAAGGGCTGCTGCTGCTGCGATTAGACCTAGAGTCCATGGACGGAGGGCGCCATTATTGTGTCTCGGTGGAATAGGAGGAGGTGAAGGTTTAGGTGCATTGCTCGGAACAGGTGGCAATATTGGACAAGGCCTTCCCAGAGGCCACCCACACAAGTTAGAATTATTATCATAAGAGCTCTTTGAGAATCCTGTAAGGACTGGCGTTTGAGGTATCTGGCCTCCAAGCTGATTGTGAGATACGTTAAAAGCAACTAAGGATTGCTGATCGAAAGGAGGAATTTTACCTGTAAGATAATTTTCTTGGAGCTCTAATCTTGTTAACTTTTTCAGGTCAACGTAATCAAAGGGTATTGAGCCGGAGAAGTGATTTTGCGACAAGAAAACAAATTCCAGGTGCTCGAGATTTGTGAGATCAGGTAGAGGACCATCTAATGAATTGTTTCTAAAGCTGAGTTTACTCAAAAAAGTTATGTTTTGCAGAAATAAGGGTGGGAGGGAACCAGTCAATTGAATTCCTTCCAGGACCAAATGTGTAACATGCCAATCCAAGCAAGCAATTCCAGCCCATCTGCTATGGTTCTTATGACATGGGGGACCTGTCCAATTTCCATGTAGATTAAAGCTTGAGTTAACAATGTCTCTAAGTTGCATCAAAGCATCTCTTTCATCCGGAAAATACTCAGAGACACCGGCGCCCTCAGTGGATGGTTGGTACAGAAGTAACCCAAAAATAATAAATATGATTACGCAAGTAGCCGATGTTCTCATGTTGAATGGACTATCGCGTCCGTAGAAGGAGAGTGGTCACCGGTGGAGATGTGAATTATAAGACATTTAAAAAATGGTTGACATTATGCAATTACAAGATAGTTGAGGCAGGCATGATTGATAGTAATTCCAACATTTTGATAAGCCAAAGCGGATGCTCCAAAGTATCTATTTTCCAACATTGTTTATTTGAGCATATACATATACCTGTTTTTGTTCATGTATGCATTTAAATACTCTGTTGACAGCTTGTTTAATTACAAAACTTTGGGAATTCTTATAGTTGCTTAGCTGTTGGACAAGTATCAAGTATTGACCTTTCACATCATCCATTGTCAGAAATTTAGTTAAAAGGGACACTCCCAGAAAGAATGAAAATGAATTTGTCCTGTTTATAGATCGAGATCAAGGTAATCTCTGTTCAAGTCGTCAAATCCATTTACATTAAAAGGGTAAATATTTTTTTGATTCGTTCCGAGGATCTACACTCTTATTGCTGCAAGGGGAATTACAAGATGGTTGACTAGCAATACCCCAACTCCCATCCCCAGCCAAAAAATTCCAACAAAAATAAGGAAGACAATAGAACTCGCAAGATCTCATACGAATACAAGGATGACACCAAGATGAGTATGTACTATTGAACAAAGTTTATTATAATATTAGTATTCAGTAGAAGAACAAAATACATGTCACACTGCCAAAAAAAAAAAACAAAAAAAACAAGGCAAGACAAGAAATAAGAAAGAAAAATAAAGAGCAAATTCTGTCAATTAGTCTTCATCATCAGAACTCTCATATGCTACTAGCAAACTTTTTACTGGGTTATCCACTTTCGTTTCCTCTCTCACTTGGTTTGATCTAGCGAAATCATTTTTCCCTTTTCCCTTCTCCTGATTACTCGCAGATTCCTGTCTACTCAGAATTACAGAGGATTGCTTTCCATCAGAAGGGCTAGAAACTCTCTGCCTCTTCGGCTTCGGCTTCACTTCCACCATCCTCTTCAGCAAATCTTGTTGCCTGAGCATCAGCAAATTTTTCATTTTGTACTTCTGTTTATAATTTGTATTTTCCCATTGGTGGGTGTGTGCGTGGGGTTATCAAGGATAGTGAGAGATAGAAGCATGCCTGATTCCACTCTTTGGCTTGGGCTCAACACGAAGTGACAATGGAACTGATGCTGGGGAGGTCTCAGCCACAGCTTTGTGATCAGCGGTTAAGGAAAATATATGCAGTAAAATAGACAAGTAATCACATGATTAGAGGATATGGCAAGACATTTTTCATTTCTGACTGGAGGCCACAGTTATTCCACCAGATTGAGAAGAATACATCAGATAGCATTTTGCAGTTTCCAAATCATTCCATACATGCGTAAAAGACTAAGAAAAAGGTTGAAAAAGGTTTATGACCGTCTATAATGTTGCAACTTTCCAACTTTTCAAGCAGCCAATTAGAAGACATCGCATTATTTCTTCCTAGAAGATGTTGAAGAAATATCACCATCCTCCACCAACCCTTCTCGTCCAAAGATGTATAATTAAGTAATGACAATAATAACAAGGTACGACAAATGAAGATAATGACAAGTTCAAAGCAACCTCTGATTGTGCAATCAGAAAAGAGAGAGAAACCATAAGAAATAACTTCTTCCTTCAATCGAGTCAAGAAAATCTTTTACCAATTGCAGAGCTTTGCATTAGTGATTCCTCTCAATCACTTAATAGTACTTGAGGAGAATAAAAGGATATCTTAAAAGCAGCAAACGCACGTTTCTCAGTACGGCGTAGAAGACGTTCTGCATCTTCCTCAGCCTCCATCTGCTCCTTGAGATAAAGTAAATCATCGCTGTCCAGGGCTGCTTATTGAAACTTAACAAGGATCAAGAGCTACTTATGATTTATTTTCTACTAGCACGCATGCACACACACTCTCTCTCTCTCTCTCTCTCTCTCTCACACACACACAAACAATCAAATTTTTATGCATGCACAAAAACAGTATGACAGGAGAGTAGACAATTTATACCGCCTCGTCCATGAAGGTAACCTCCACGTTCTCCAGCAACCTCTTGCATCTGTACATATCAACCACCCGGTTGAAGCCGCCAAGATCCCTGCCGGGGCATGTTATCAGAAAACTTCAAAAAAATATTCAAATTGCTGTGTTACAGGAATTCTAAAGTCTCGAGAATGCAGAGTAGAAGAACAAGTACAATTGAAGATTTCATATAAAGCTCACTTGTATTAACTGAACTTACAAAAGACGCTTCCATTTTCAATCTTATCGCAAGTACTCACTGTCTATCCTTTCATTCCTTCCCCTTATCATGTAGACAGTCTCTCACCTCTCAAAAGATGAGAGCTCAAGGGTGTTTCTTCTATTAGCATTATTTTCAACATTTACATCCTATTCGGGCTAATAAACGTGTGAAAGACCAGAGAAAACACAGTGAAATATTTTGGCTTCAAATGCAGCTTCATTTCATAAAACATTGGTCAGGTAACACAGCATAATCTAAGTGATGTGGGATTGGTTCTAATTGTAGGCAAAATCGCATTGCTCTGTTATTTCATTTATTTCCCTTTTTAGCAAACAAGTTTCTTTCTTCTTTTCTTTTTTCCTGTATGAGTTGCATCTGCCTTTTTTTCTTTTATTATTGCTAGAACTTTTGCTTGTTGAGCAGCTAGCGTTACGGCTTCGTTCGGTTTGTTAGAGTTCTGGTTAATTTGCGATCGTAATTTCCTTTACAGATCATTGAATAGAATCCATATTTCTGTTTTGAGGTTTTGCTCTCCGCTGTGTGTGTTTTGTCTTTCAATCTTTCTCAATGAAGTTGGGTTGAAAACGGGTCTGTGTTAATCCTAAACTTAGGTTACTAAACCACTCACACAGCCATCTTGCATCTTGATAGAAAAGCCACAACTTTAGTATCTTGCTTTGATTACGTAGACAATGGCAATACTGATCGTTCCTTTGTTAACACATCGATAATCTCCAATGGAGCATAAAAACAAAAACTATTTCTAGTATTTTTCTTTTTGACAAGAAGCCTGTAAAAAGGATCCCAATGCTCATCAAAATGTGGCAGAAAGTGAAAATGAGAAGTAAATTTAGGAACAGAATCAATTAAATATTCTTTAAAATATCACAGTACGGTGATGGAAAATTCGCCATAAAAGAAATATTTTTGCTATCCATAATCTACGAGCTCATTCCATATTTACAAATTGGCTTGAACTCGTTATCATCAAGACTTGTAAACTCTTCCTAGCCAATCAACCCAAATTACTGGAGCTCCCCTCCATCACCACCCAGGTTCTTTTAAAAGACGTAAAAAGTTCCATTCGTAGTTATCAGAAAATCTTTTCTTTTCACCTCAATTCATCATAGTAAGTTCAATACAAACTTCAGATACTTTCTTCATCGTCTACTTTGTCATTTCCATTCCCCAATTTTTTATTATCCAGACTAACTCTTCCCAGAGTCAGAGCTAATCAAATTGGGATACCTTAAATAGTCAAGATCTTTCCCCTATGTCAGTTGGATTCGTTAAAAGAGAACAGCTCCTTCTTTGCATCAGTTACCTTTCAAGGCTTTGGCTAGGAAGAATACGCAGCTATTGAATCCGGGGCAATTGATTAAGCAATCGATCATTGGGAAGTATTGAGGTAAAAATTAAGAGAGAGAGAGAGAGAGAATAGAGGGAGAAGGAAGGAGAAACAGGATTCTCTAACCTTGGCGACCATACGTTGAAAAGTAATTTCTTCGTCATCTACTCTGTCCTTTCCCTTCCCCAATTTTTTATCTGCGTCCAAATTGATAATCAATTTTCATATAGACAAAGCACTTGAAAACATACGCACAGAAAGAGTAACCTACCTTTTGGATCCGTAAGGTTGGTGTACTCTCGAACTTCTCTTCCTGCCATCTCCCGTATTCGAATTGAACAATTCAGCTGATTTCTTGTGCTCGAATTACAATTTCAAGAAACTTCCGTGTGATTCAGGAACGAAGAAAATGCTTACAGTAATCTCGATTTGACGTTGGAATTTGCCCGATTAGGGCTTGTTTTTCCCGCATAGGCCTTGTAATTGGAAAATCTGAAAAAGGGAAATAGAGGAGAAAGTGGGCCAATAAGCCCAATAAAAGAATAGGCCTACTAGTGAGGGCCCATGGACTTTCGAGTCAATTGGGGTGGGCCTTGCCCAAACATTTGGCATAAAATTCAGTTGCTTTAGGGACCACAATGATTGTTGTTTGTTGTTTGAGATATAATAATGAGATGATTAAGATAATCTTGTCATCAAGTGGGAATTAGCAAAGGAATGTCCCATCATTCATATATAAATAAATGCTATTGAAATTATTTTTTAGTAAATTAAACTGTTTTCTCATCGGTCACTAAACTTTCAACGAAACTTTAGTTCAGTAGCCAAACTTCAAGTTGTATCAATTGAATCCCTAAACTTCAGTTTAGATTCAAATTTCACATTTCACATTTCACATTTCATCAACTATCGTCATCCAAACTCATAGAAATTGCTTAGTTTGTAATCATATAATAACTAATATTCACGTACTCGTTATGCATCATTCTAGAAACGAAAATAGTAAAACGAGAATTATAACAATATCTTTAAATTAAAAAGATAAAAGATGTGTCTTTTAATTTTAATATTTCTATGATGTTGCGCAGTGGTAATTGGCATGCCACACAGCAATTACATAAAAGATCCACTAAGATATGATTGTCAATTAAAGTCTAATGACCCAATTGAGACATATTAAAGATGTGTAATCCAGTTGCAATTATAGGAAAAGCTCGGTGACTGCAAATAAAATTTAACATTTTATTAAAATAGAATTATTTTTTAATTTAAATAAATTATTATCTTTTCCTTTTTTACACTAAATAATTAGCGTCTCAATAATATTTTTGTATAAATTTGCCCAAGAAAAATATGAATCTGGAAAATATTAGGGATTGCATTGCATATTTGCATTAGGGAGGGGCCCACCTTCTTAAATTCCCTTTCCTCCTTTGCCTTTGGACCACACTAAACTCCTTTCTAAAATCAAACATAGCCTCCCCTCGTCTCTTTCAATTTCTCATATTTCATTTCCTCATCGTGGGTTTTTTTTTTTTTTTTTTTTTGGCAATGTGCTTAATTTATTACATTAAATACCTTTATAAATTAAAAAAAAAAAACTAAACCCATAATTAAACCATGTATATAGTTGAAAACAAGCTATTGCAATGTTGTTATGTGTAAACTTTAAGGTTGTGTTTGATTGCAAGTGGAAAATTTGGGTGGAAAGAAAATATTTTCCATGGAAATGAATTGCCAAGAAAATTTGGATTGGAAAATGTTAACAAATTTTCCATGGAAAATAAATGGATTGGAAAAGGTTAACAAATTTTCCATGGAAAATAAATTCTCCTATCCCACTAAGAAAATATTTTCCTTGAAAACAAGGAAAATATGGCCAAAAGTGGAAAACATGGAAAAAATTTTCCATGGAAAAACAAAAGTTCCAATCAAACGAAAGATGGAAAATAGGTGAGAAAATGCATTTTCCATGGAAAATTTTGCCAATCAAACAGACCAAAACTGGAAAATGGGTGGAAAATTTTCATTTTCCATGGAAAATGAAAGGAATCAAACACACCCTAAGACAATTACGTTTGCTATGAGCTTGCATTAAGATTTGATTTAAACTAATATAATATTATTAAACACATATAAATATTCTTCTTTAGAGAGTTAATATTTATTAACGAATATCAAAGTTTACACTAAATTTCGCTTTGATCAGTACATAACTTTAAAAAGTGTTTCAGTTATACTACTTCGATTTTTTATTTTTTATTTTTTATTTTTAGATAAATCAACCACACTAAAATTGCATATTTTCTTGATAACAAAAGAAAAATAGTATCAAAAATAAGTTAAGTCTAACCTTACAAAATAATAATAATAAAAATAAAAACATAATTGTAGACAAAGAATACAATCTAAAAATAATAAATACATAAATATAAATCATACATCCAACTTTTGCTCGTCAAGCGTGTCTAGCAAACTCATCAATAAGTTCAAAATCACTTATCAAGGTGATCGTGCAAAATTACTATCCCAACTCATTAGCATTTGGCAGTATCTATAAATATTTGTAAATTACCTTGCTCCAAGGCACATTCTGCGATTTACATCATCTATCAAAACTCCAGGGCAGGAGCGGTGCGGACTCTCAAAGTTGGGTTCAACCTTTTTTATAAATACTTGTAAGTTGATTAAATATTACTTTTATTCATACATTTTATAGGCTACAACTTTTATCAATTTTGTATTCACATATTTTTAAGACCTATAATTTATCACAGTCGTATAGAATTTTTTTTGTTATGGGAAGAAAAAAGTACTTAAATGATGTGTGTCACTACGTCTTTAATTTCTCCCATTACAAAATCATCTCTTCCAAAATTTGCTAACTGTTTCAATTCAATATCTCTGATTCGATTATCTCCCTCAAACGATCCTTTCTAAAATTTGCTCACATTCTCAATCCATCTCCCTCAATTTATTATTTCACTCCACTGATCATCTCTAAAATCTGTCAACCGTCTCAATTCATCATCATAATAGAACCTATAGTCAAATCCCACCACAAAAAAGGATATACTAGTAATCTATTAAAAAAAAAAAAATTCGAACATTAGTGTACAGTGGTGAAATTAAATAATTTTGAGGTTTTGGTTATTTATTAGTTTTGGGCGCGTGATTAGAAAAATAGTGTATGGAGGGCGTGACATAGGGTTTAAAAGTGGACCCCCACCACCCATGTGCCCTCCTCCTGTCTCCACCAGCTCCTGCCGCTCAATCATTAGTCTCTCCGTTCCCCCTCATTAGTTCTTCCGTTCCCCCTCCTCCTCCCCTTCTCATACTCACTCCCAAATCAAACACCTAATTTCATTTCAATTCTAACTCAAAACTCCCATCCCTGCAATTTACTATCCAGGAGAATTGTACAGTACTACTGTTAATTAATTAATCAGTGAATTATCTTGATTAATACTACCATGTCAACGTCCGCAGCTGACGGCAACGGTGATGGAGGAGCAATTATCGATCCTTCTCAGAGGGGCGGCAGCGACGGCGGCGGCGGCGGCGGCAACAACGGCGCGTTGGTAGTCAAGAAACCCCCCGCCAAGGACCGCCACAGCAAGGTCGACGGCAGAGGCCGCCGTATCCGCATGCCTATTATCTGCGCCGCCAGGGTTTTCCAGCTAACTCGTGAGCTCGGACACAAGTCTGACGGGCAGACGATTGAGTGGCTTCTACGCCAGGCGGAACCCTCCATTATTGCTGCAACTGGTACAGGTACTACACCAGCCAGTTTCTCCACCGTCTCTGCCTCCACCCGTAACTCTTCTTCCGTCTCTGCCGCCCTAGACCACAAGCCCCATTCTCATTCTCAGTCTTTGCTCACACCAACGCCGTTCATTCTCGGCAAGCGTCTCCGTCCTGACGATGAAGAACACCAACACCAGCACCAACACCAACACCACATCGCTAAAGATGATGTTACAGCTGCCATGGGCCCCACGGTGGCTGCTGGAGGGTTTTGGGCTCTGCCTGCCAGGCCAGATTTTGGACAAGTATGGAGCTTTGCTGCAGCTGCCGCGCCTCCTGCTGAAATGGTGGTTGCAGCCGCTGCGTCAAATAATCCCCAGCACCAGCAGCAGCAACCTTCGGCTTCCTTGAGGTTTCTTCAGCATCAACAGCCATTGGGAATGGGGGAAGCCTCGGCTGCAAGGGTTGGTAATTACTTGCCCATAGCTCAAGTGCAGGGGCACCACCTCAATTTGCTGGCATCTCTATCCGGTCATCCAACTCAATCTTCTGAACAACGAAGGGAAGGTGATGCGAATTGATTGTTAGTCTGATAAATGCCAATCAGAGTACCATAAAAGAATCCAATTCGTCGTTTGTTGTTGATCATGATGTTGTTTGGTCTGCAGAATGAATGTCATTGTTAATATTGCATATGAATTGTATGTTAAGTCATCAGTTGTGTCTTTTTCGTTGGTTAGTTGCTTGTTGTGTTTTTCGAAGAAACAAGACAGACAGGTCCAATCCCGTAATTATCTAGCTCTAGCTTCGGTAGAACTAAGGTGTTTGCCAATTGCATTGTGGCTTCATGGTAATGATGCTGTGGTATTGATAAATTCGGTCTCCAGTATTTGTGTTCAGATTTCAGAGTGCCGTTGTAGTTTTTGCTTGGTTGATTGAGTACCGCAATTCATGTAAGATTATTAGACTAATAAATGGAAATTGCTTCTGGCTGTTTTGCCTATTGCTATATGTTTCTCTTGTTTCACTCTTTATATGGTATGAATTGAGAAGCAAGTTCTCTTTCAAAGAAAGAGTTTAAACAATTCTCTCACTACTTAATTCTACGGGATTGAACTATGTAGAAATCCTTCTGATTATAAAATGTGCTTAACTGAAGGATAAGAAACATGAATATTAGTTATAACAGATGCAACACTCCTGGCTTCATCAAGTTATTTGATTTCTGGAAGATTTGGGAATTACTTTTTCCTGGAACCTCTCAAGTTTCCAGGTATTGATCAGTTCTTTTCTTTTCTTTTTTCTTTTTTTGAAGTGTTTTCTTTTCTGGCATGAGAAGCTGCTTTCTAATTGTTTCTCGAGGTTTGTACTGTTCATTCTTTTTCTTGTCTAGGTAAAATAGATTGTTGATAATGATTATATATTTCTAATTTCTGCTACGAACTAAATTTACCTTTTATCTCCAGCCGGATGAGGCAAATCTCGTGTGATCCATGAGGCATTGATCCAATTGAAGGATTTGGTATTCAAGTGATGTATTCATTTGTTTAGTTAGCAAGCAGCTGTTTTGCCTTTTATCACCATTCGAGACTCTTAAGGCTCCATATGGATCTTATCTTTCATTGTAAGAAAAGGAAGGAAAACTACGAGGAAGGCCCTTTCTCGTGCTTGGATCCAAAGGGTAAATTGAGGAAATGAGCATGTAGACATGATCAAGGGAGAAACTTTACAAATTGTACAAAATTTTATTGTCATTTTTGCGTTTCAAAAGTATCAAGAAAATATGAGGTGAAATCGGTTTTCACCAGTTTTCCTTCCCTTTCTTGACCTTTCTGTTGTATATTTATATTAAAATATATATATATATATATATATATTCTATAAAGAAGTAGGCTTACTTGAAATACAGACTATAAATTTATAACAATCGGTTATCGGGACTCTCCCGAATATTTGGTCAAAAATTGGTCTAACCAATTTATAAACTTCAAAAATTGGAAACACTTTACGTATGAAACTTGGGGTCCAGATGAACATAGATGTTGTAAGTTCAATCTTGTTTTCTAACCCTTATTCTCCATAATCTTCTCTGCAGCTGTTGCATTGTTGTGCTGAAATTGTCTGTTATGGCTGACACGACGCAGCCACGGCAACAAAAAATCTCTTGCTGGAGAACCTCTATTAGCAAGATACCCGATTTGTGCATGGAAATGATTGCTTGCAAAGGCAAGCTCCACTTGTTAAGTTGAAACACATGGGTTCACATTAAACGCTAGGAGTGACTTCATACGCAACATGTACACATAAATTCACACAATCCAAGTCCAGTTATAATTTTTGTTTTGCAGGCAGAGATCCACCAGCAGGTTCAATGTTTTCTATGGACTCAAAATTGAATCACAGGTTCAAGCATTCATACATCTTACTGGTAGAACAGTTGTCAAAATTGCCTCCGTTTTGAGCTCCTGCTTCTAAGATTTTGTTCTGAACATTGAATGAGTGTCTATGAACGTATCTTTGCTGAATATTTGTTTTTTCACTTTGTTGGTGTAACACCTTCTGTGGTGCAAAGCATATTTTTAGATACAATGTTGTGTGATTTCAATCCCGCAAGTGGACGGATCGGTTACAAGTAATAAAATAATGTGAAAAGTGTCGAACCCACAAGGACTAGTTATCAATTAACCAATTAATTAAATAATTAGAGTTTAACAAAATTAAAATACACATTCTTTATGATTTCAATTCCTACGACCATCTTATTCTAATTCAACTAAGTCTAAATTATTACGTAAACGAAAATATAATAATTATCAAATTCAAATTTTACTAGCACTAGGATTTACAAATCTACTACCATGTTTCAACAATTAATTATCAACTAGTGTTGCACCCGTGCGATGCACGGGCACGGGAGGTGTAATTACAAAAAATAATTTATATAGTTATCTATTAAAGTTAATTAGTTATAATAAAATAATCTTGAAAATACAATATCTTAAATCTTGATTAGTATTGAAAAATTCATGTATTTTTTGTACCAAAATAAAGATAAGATTAATTAATTAAATATTTTAAATATAGATAATTAAATTAAAACGCATTGGATAATTAATTTTGTAATGATAACAAAACTAAATTAGTTTTTGTAATGATAACTAAATTAGAAGGTAGATGGAGGGACTCCAATTGAAAAACTACAAAATGAGACGGCTATTAAACGCAGTATTAAGAATGAATATTTAATACTATTAAAAAAATCTATTTATGGAAACTGAAAAAAAAATAGAAATTCTAAATATAAAAGTATTTAAGCAGGAAAATAAAATTTTGACGGCATTTCTAAAAAATCCATGCATTTTTTTTTAAAATTTTAATTACTATTACTTCTATATTCGAAAAAATAATTTCTCTTTCATCTATCTTCTCCGTAAATAAACTTTCTAGAAATCTATTGACTACACTACTAATACAACTTTATTTATTCTATTTTCTTATTACACAAAATTATATATTTTTACCCAATATTTATATTCAATTTCTTTTTCCACAAAGCTTCCTCCTATAAAAGTAAAAGACCATCCACAACAAAAACCAATGAAACGCTTTCATTCTTGAACTTTTTTTTAATTACAAAATAATAAAAAACTAAAAATTTCAAATTAAAATGAATAAGAATAATAACTAATATCAAAAGTCATTTGACTAATTTTTTATTTATTTATTATTCATTGAACAGAATTTATCATTTAGAAAGATGACTCTGAAAATATTTATTTTTACTTTTTAAAAAATTCAAATTAAGTATTTTATATAATTTTCAACCCATTATTAATTCAACAAAATTATTATTTATTCATTTCAAGTTGACCATACACTAAATTTTAATTAGTATTTAACTCATGCATACGTTGACCAAAACGAAGATAATTAATTAATTTGATTTAATTAATTAGATATTTAAAATATAGATAATTAAATTTAAAACGTATTGAAAAATTAATTTTACAATGATAACAAAACTTTGAAAATATGAATTTTGACTTATTTTTCTTTCACTTTGCATTAATGTCTTCTATAATAATCTTGAAAATGCAATATTTTAAATGTGATCTCTTAAATCGTGTCATAATAGTGTTTTAGTTGAGTACAACTTTTCTAATAGTCCTATAACCATTCAATCTATACGAAACATGTTTGGCTATTTTCTTGTATAAATTACTTTTTTTTGTTGTTTTTTTTTTTTTTTTTTTGAAAAGTTATAAAGTAAGGATTAATGAAAATTGAATAACACATTTAAACTATGACAAAAGTTTAAATGTAATAGTTTAAATGTGATTTCTTAAATTTTAATTAGCATTGAAATTAAATTATTTAATTATTTAAAATATGGATAATTAAATTAAAATGCATTGAAAAATTAATTTTTGCAATAATAACAAAACTTTAAAAATATCGACTTGGAGTCTTGGACTTATTTTTCTTTCAATGTGCATTGATTGTTTTCATAATAATCTTGAAAATGATCTTGAAAATGCGATATCTTAAATCTTAATTAGTATTGAAAAATCCATGCATTTTTTTGTACTAAATCAAAGATAAGATTAATTAATTAAATATTTTAAATATAGATAATTAAATTAAAACGCATTGGATAATTAATTTTGTAATTATAACAAAACTAAATTAGTTTTTGTAATGATAACTAAATTAGAAGGTAGATGAAGAGACTCTAATTGAAAAACTACAAAATGAGACGGCTATTAAATACAGTATTAAGAATGAACATTTAATGCTACTAAAAAAATCTATTTATGAAAACTCTAAAAAAAAAATAGAAATTCTAAATTGAAAAGTATTTAGGCGGGAAAATAAATTTTTGATGACTCTTCTGTTTATATATATATATAGATTACTTGTCTTTGCAAATTATTGTCTTAGGTTGAAAACGATAATCCTAATATAATTCAAAGTCTCTCTCGACGGTCAATCAATTTTATACATCTATATAAACTTAACCATCTCTAGTTAAATTTCGAACACAAAGGTATGCATTTAATCACAACGATCATCTAGAAAGATTTCATAAAGCATAATAGTAATATCTATCTATTATTAGATCCTATGTTATTTATTATCACATGCTCATCAAAATTGAATCTCTCGAAAGCAATCTAGACCACAAAAAACGTTTTAATGACGATCAAACATCAAAACGGAAATAATGAATAATAAATAGTCAACACGCAATCAATAAATTTACAAAAACAAATAACTTCTAATTAATCAAAAACATGGAGTTTCATCGTTTATCCTAGATACAAAAGATTTAGTCGGACATGATTCATATGAATATAGTGATATTAATAAAAGAATTCATGAACAGGAAAAAAAAAAAGAAGAATGAATACAACTCTTAATCTTGAATTAATCCAAAATCACATATTGTACCTTATGAATGTTGCCCAGGAATTCTTCTTTTTTTGTTCTTGATCTTTTTTTCTCTTCAAATGCGTAACCCTTTCAAAAGACCTAGAAGATGTCTATTTATAGTCCTTGGAAAGTTTTCAAAATTGTGTCTTAAAAGAGTCATAATCCCACTTAACTTTAGAAAACCGTATTCATCACTTTCTTTCAGCGTAGGTCGCACTTAGGTCACGCATAGGTCGCACAATGCATTTTGCTACCTAGGTGCGACCTCCAGTAAGTTTTCACTACCGCACCTAGGTCGCACTACCTAGGTGTGACATTTGTTTTGAAAACTTACAATTTGGTCTCCGATTTGGCTTCTAATGTACGATTTTTGGTCCTTTTTTCTTTAAATCTTCTCAATTCAATCCAAAAACTTACAAATGCATTCTAATTGGTCATCACCCTCTAAAGTCTTCCAAAGTGGCCCTCCAACTATTCAAAATTGTGCAAATTAGTCCCCAAACTTTTAGAAATCTGATTTTTGCTCCCGAAACTTTTGAATTCATCACAATAAATGTCAATTAAGTTTCAAACTCTTCTTTTTCATTCCAAACCCATCCAAATTGGGTTTTGTACCTACGTATACAATAATTGAACTCATTTAAATAGAAATATGTTCATATAGTGAATAAATAATAAGTTTACAAGTATAAATAAGCATATTAAATACACTTATCATACAACATTAGCAGAATGGTAGAAATAATGGTATATTGGCATGGCCGCCATGCATTAAAGTTGATTCATCCTTAGTGTTTCCTTTGTTTCCCTTTATTCTCGAGAGAGCTCAGGGAGCTCAGGATTCCTACTTTCTGAAAGCTTGTGGTGATGTCGATGTGGATTTTATGGACATGAAGAAGGTGTGAAGCTGCAAGTGTGTTCAGAAGTAGAAATAGGAGTTCTTGACTTCATTTATCAACAGTTTCTATATCAACATGCAGAAAGTGAATAGTAAGCCCAAAAAAAAGAAAAGAGAGATTCCATAATTATTGAATAATCTCTCTTGTTCTTTATCGAGTGTTAGATTCTAGTTCGACTACAATATTGTGTGACATTCAAGAAAAGGTTGTGTTAACTTTCACTTCTTCAGTGTGATTTCGGTTTCATTTTGGTTTCAAAATAACTGAAACACGAGGCAACAATTCCTAAAAATAAAATGCTTCGAAGAGTGTGATGAGATAACAAATAGATCTAAAAATACAACAAATCAGATTGAAATGCGATAAATTACATCAAACGTTTAGATCTAAAATTTCAGCAAGGAAAGTCTAGTCCGTAGGTATTCAAGTAGAGATTATATAATTTCTTCGGTAAATAATCCCAGTAACCATAGTTCTTTCAACGTTGTTGGAAGTCCAACGATCACTCAATTTTTTATATTTTTAAACTTTTTTTTAAATAGTCTATGTTCTTCAAAGTTAATTTGTTTAAATAATCATTATAATTCATAAATATTTTCAATTGTCATTGAACTTTATAACTTTGTTGAATAGTGAATATAATTTCTAAATTATCTCTTAGACTTCAGTGTACTTTTAATGTTCAAAATGGTTATTTTTTAAGTAAACAAAGATAGAGTGATAGATGATAAAACAACATTGAAAATGCAACGTTTATTTAGAAAAATGTTAAAAGTTCAACAAAATAACTTTGATTATTAAAAAAAGCCCGGCCCTTGGACGGCCCAAGCTCATCTAACGACGGGCTGCAAAAGAAACCACAGGCCATCTTTAATTTTTTTTATTTTTTCCTTCAAACGGCTATTTTTTTATATATAAATATTCTTTAAAGTTTCCATATTCTTCACAAATTCACAAATCTCTCTACCTATATAATCCGAAAAAAATATATTGTCAACATTAAATCTTTTATCGTGCAATTTATAGTTGAATTTATACATTTTAACACATATTTCATGAGATCGATAATTTTAATCAATTTTTCAACCACACGTTTTACCAGCCTTTTTAAAAAACTACTTTTAAATTCCAACAAACAAAAAATATACTTAGGCCCTTGTTCTCTTTGCTATTTTCAAGATGTTTTTAGTTTTCAGTTTTGCAAAACACTCCAAACTTGTTTACTTTGATATTTTTGAAAATGCATTTTGAAAAACAAACTTAAATTTATAACATAAAACTAAAAACGACTTTTTCTTGTTTTGAACGTTTTCAAGTAAAAAAGCCCAAAACACTCAAAACGCTGAAAACACGTTGTTCATTCCTTCCCCAATTGAAAACGCGGTGTTCTTTCTTCATTCCTTTTCCAATTGCAAAATCAAACTGATCAAATTGGAAACACACCATCATCTCCAACAAAAGAAATGCAACCCACCTTCCTTATAATGGAACCCATAGAGAACTAAGACGTCTGTAAACAAGAAGCTCCGATGTTCACTCTCCTCAAATCTAGGTATTTTTATGTGTGGTTGATCTTTAATTGTTAGGAAAATGTTGTTTTCCTATCTATCTGGAGTTCAACAGAAAGCTATCCAAACGTGTGCCAAAAATAGACATGAGAAGTACGTATACTGGTTAGAGCAGAGTACAGCTTTTTGATATTTGATCCATAAAGAAATTGCTGAAAGAAGTTGGACTTCTTGATTTATTTCGTTTCCAATATATTATGAAAAATCTAAATCGGTTTTCTCTATGAATCTGAAGCATATGTGTTCCTAGAGTAATAAGTTCCTAAAGATGTTCCTAGAGTAATATAAGTTCTTAAATAAGTTCCAAGAGTAATCTCAAGAATATGTGTTCCTAAAGATTCACAAATCCCTACTGCATGTTGCACAATATATAACTTCATTCGTTAAGAATACGCTTTGGATAGCCTTTTCGCTCAATATTCATCAGAGAATATGGTATTTAAAGATGTGCCGGAGTCAAGATCATATAGTCATACAATTTGATGCTAGTCAAACAGCTCAAATGGGACAAGTCAAAGATTAAATTGCTACACTAATGTGGAATGACTACTCAATGACTCATACATGATTACGTCGATTTATTTTATTGTTTTATTTTCCCAAATGTGTTATTTTTGCCATCAATAAGTAAGCATGTAATCTTAATCATCTTGCTATTCAACTCTTTCAGGCAATCTTATCACACAACCGTATTGTGTAATTCTCAATCCACGTCACATCATTAATTATAATATTTTATGTCTTATTTTTTGACAAGTCAATTTATTATTATTTGTTAGTATTATTTTTCCCTTCAATATTCCCATAACCATTTTTTTTTCCACCCTCTCCTCTCTTTATTTATCATTTTTCTATTTTTCATTAAAAATAAGATAACTTTATAATTAAATTCGTATATAATTGTTGATTGCAGTTTATTAATGAATTTCATCAAGTTAAAAACTATTTTTTATTACTGTATTTTTTTATTCTCGTTTTTTCTATTTATCTAGATGAGCATTTTTGTTTTTTTTTCTTCGTCTAAATTGGTACTTTGGTTATTTATTTATGCAATTGTGGTGAGTAATGACAATTATTAAATATAATAAGGGAGATTATCAACTGGATAAATTTTTTTGTTGGAAATTATTTTAAAATGAGTCGCATGCCATAATTTTTTGAATTTATCCACAAGCCATTTGAAAGTTTACAGTTTTACTCAAAACAAAAAATAGAGTGAGTTATATCATTAACTTTTGACGTAGTTTACCTGTAGCAATTAAATAGAACATTAATTTATATGAATTTATTAATATTAATATAATAAATTAAATAAGTTATTATTAAAATTTTCTCTTGTGACAATTTTTTTTAACTGTGGAATAAAATTTTTATATTCAAAATTTTTAACTGAAAAAACAAAGTCTATAAAAGTTCATAAAAGTCTGTGAAAGTCTATGAAAATCTTTCAAAATGAAATCTATAAAAATCCATAAAAGTCTGTAGGAGTCTGTTAAAATCTATAAAAGTCAATAAAAGTTAATAAAATTTATCAAAGTTAGTCACTTGAAAATGTTAATCAAAGTCTCTAAAAGTCTAAATTAAATACACTCTATAATTGTAAAATATATATATTACTTGATAATAAATTAGCATTAAATTATTTTATTTTACTGAATAATCAAATTCATTAAATAAAATATTATAAAATAATTTTTCAAAATTTCAAAGAGAACATGTTTTTTAGTTTCAAAATGACAAATCAAACGATTTTTCACTAATCTTAAAATAAACTCTGAAAATAGTAAACAAAAAATAATCCAAAACTCAAATATAAACGCAGAGAGAAGAGACCTTGCCTTTTGTAAGTGGCCATTCTGTTTTGTTTTCTTGAAGGAGCGGAGGAGGAAAAATCGACATTGGAAGAAAAGGGGGAAGCAGCAAAATCATGTCTTCGTTTTTGAATGTTTCTGCAGTATCAGTAACAGTGAGTCTTCACTGTCATTTTCACATCAGCTATGTTTATACGCTAATTTTCACAATCTTTAAATGTCACAGCCCAGTTGGAAAGCTGTTGTGCCACGAAATCAGTTGATTTCCTTCTTCCCCTCGTCTAATTCCTATAATTCAAGTTCAAAGCTTGGTGGGTTTCGGGTTAGGGCATTTATCTTCAATCCCACTCAAGATCCCCTTGTCAAGGAAGCTCTTAAGGTAAAATTAATATGTATGCCTTGTGAAATCGTTAGGGTTTGATTTATCTGTATGTCGCTGCTTGCTGAATTGTCCCCAAGTACGTGTAATTCATATTTAGGGACATATTTCTGGAATTCTTGAACCCAGGCGTAATATTCAGATTAATGCTAGACGTGGCTGATATTACTTTGGGTAAAGTACACATAATACATCGACCTAGAAGCTTAGAGCATCTTCAATGCACTCCGTCTATTGCTTTTTAGACGTGCCACATAAGCATATATAGATGGAGTTATAAAAAACTCTCTCCAATGCATGCTGACGAGGACTCCGTCTAGCTGATTTGGCACACCAAAAATAGACTCCGTCTAGAAGTTCTTCTAGACGGAGTGACTCGGCAAATTTAAATCAATCTAAAGATTTTATTAAAAAAAAAGTCAGACAAGGAAAATATAAATTGAAGACCTGCCTATTTTAAAAAAAAATTAATGCCATATAAGTAGAAATATTAATTTTAGACGGAACCCATTGGAGAGGAATTTAGAGTATCTTCAATGCACTCTGTCTATTGCAGTCTATGTGGCAGGTAAAATAGATGGACTTTCAATTCATGTGGTACGTCTATAGAATAGACGGTCAAATTATAATTCATCTCCAATGCACTCCGTCTAAAATTAAATTTGTTGACTCATTCCGTCTAGAAGTTTGGACTTCTAGACGGAGTCTATATTTTAATGTGCCACATCAGATAGATGGAGTCTTCGTCAGCATGCATTGTAGAGAGTTTTTTATAAATTCGTCTATATATACTTATGTGGCACGTCTAAAAAGTAATAGATGGAGTATTAGAGCATCTCCAATGCGTCCCAATTCCTCTCCAACCGTGCTCCAAAATGGTGTGCCATTTTGGTAATTTGGCGCAGCACTGTTCATTGGTTTAGAATTGAGTTTTTTTTTTTTATTATTCCAATTTTGCCTTTCCGTTTACAATACAATAATTTGTTGTTCCTTCTATATTCTTTTATTATTTTATGGATGGGTGATGAGGATGATATTTTGTACTTTTTAAAAAGTTGTGAGATTTTTTTTGCATTTTTTGTGGTTTTTAGCTTACTTTAATTTTTTTTATTTAAAGAGGAGGGCAACTTTGTCATTTTTTGATTTGCAATTAAATGAATTGTTGGGGATGTCTGATAGTATAAAAATTGGTTGAGGGTAAATTAGTAATAGATTGAAAAGTTTGGGGGATGAAAATTACAAATTTTTCGATATAATATTTATAAGTAAACATTACAAATAATACTCACAATATCTTGCTGAAAAGCACTACTTGGATTCAGATCTTCCACTTGTCGAATACATCTCCTCAATTTGCTAACAACAACAATAATAATCGACATTTGAGAAGATAACGATCTTTGTGTACGATATTGAGTGATATATTCTAGTTTTAAGTAGTTATCATCACTCTTTGACGGATTTTCTGAATTTAGACGGAACTCTAATTATTGTCTATTTTTTTAGCCACGTCAGCTAGACATAGTCCTTGACAACTTGCATTGGCGAAGAATTTTCTTAGACATTATCAATATTACTTATGAGGCAAAAAAAATATAGCAATTCACGGTTGTATTGGAGATGCTCTTATATTAGAAGGTTTACATTTTTAATCAGATTTTGGGTAATATCAAGATATACATGACATAAGTACATGTCTTCTTCATTTGCGTACGAAGAACTTCGTGTAGTAGAGCTCTTTTTTTAGAAATTTCGGAAAATGTGAAGGTTAGAATTGAAAGAAAGTGAAGGTATAGTATACTATTTATAGTAAAAATGAAAGCAAGATAGAGTCAAATTTGGGAATACCATCTAACAGTTGAGATTTTAACTAAATCTATCAATCGGTTGAGATGTGTTACGTAAGATAGGATAAGATTTGGAGAATAAGATAAGGTAAGATTTGAGAAATACTTGCCAACGGTTGAGATTTGATGAAATCTATCGAATGGTTGTGATTGATTACGTAAGATAAGGAAAATATCAACCAACGTTGAGATTTGACGAAATCCATCAAACAGTTGAGATAGAATACGTAAGATATGATAAGATTTGGGAAATATCCATCTAATGGTTTAGATGTGATATGTAGATATTTTATCTTTTGTGGAATAGTATATTGAAGAATGATAATAGGCTACCCACTTTATAATAAACAATAAAATTCAATTTTGAAGGTCCTTATTCTTTCAGGTTCTGCTTCGTTTTCGTTGTCCGATGGTGATAATGAGAACGAAGTACAACTTAGGAATGATCTTGCAGCGGTTAATGCACAATATGAAGCGATAAGTCGTTTATATTCCAACAACAACCTCCTCGTCGCTCACTATTTCAATCAACAACAAAACCAAGTGACCCGTAGAGGCTCAACTCCTAGTCATATAGTGATCAATCGCAATCGACAAAATGCCGATACAAGTCTGTTCAACAACTATTTTGTTAAGAACCCACATTATAATGAAGCGATGTTTCGCCTACGATTTCAAATGTCACGAAGTTTATTCCTACGTATACTTCAGGCCGTGGAATGTCATGACAACTACTTCATGCAGAAAAAGGATGGGGTAGGCAAACTCGAATTGTCTGCTTTTCAAAAGATGACGGCTGTGTTTCGGATGTTGGCATATGGTGTAGCAACAGATTCTATTGATGAGTATATTAACATAGGAGAATCCATAGTAATTGATAGTTTGAAGAGATTTTATCATGCTATTGTGGAGGTATTTGTGGAATAGTGTTTGAGATCACCAAATGCTAATAACGTTGCGAGGCTATTCCATATCTCAACCATTCGATGGATTTTGTCAAATCTTATCCTATCCTATGTAATCCATCTCAATCGTTCAATGGATTTTGTCAAATCTTAACAGTTGGTTGATATTTTCCAAATCTTACCTCATCTTATTCTCTAAATCTTATCTTATCTTACGTAGAACATCTCAACCAACGTCAATGGGATTTCCAAATTTAACCCCATCTTGCTTTCATTTTTAATGTAAAATAGTATACCATACCTTCATTTTATCTTACCTTCACTTGTTTCCAATTCTAACCTTTACATTTTTCGAAATTTCCTAAAAATAAGTTTTACTTTACGAAGTTTCATACACAAATGTAGAAGACACACATTTATGTCATGTACATCTTGATATTTTTCAAAATCCGATCACAGGTGTAAACTAATCAAAAGATAAATTTTGGTCTCGAGTTGAGAGTGATTATAACTATTTAAAACAAGAGTATATCATTCAAAGATCGTTATTTTCTTGAATTTCGGTTATTATTACTGCTGTTGGCAAACTAAGTGGATGCATTTGACAAGTGAAAAATCTAAATCCAAGTGGTGCTTCAAAACAAGATAATGTGAGTAGTATTTGTAATGTTTGCTTATAAATATTATATTTAACAAAAGTTAACATATATGTTTATATTATTTTGCAATTAAATCGAGCAAAAAATTGTTAGCACAAGATGAAAAATTCAAGAAAGTTCAAATTTGATCATGTCTGGCCTTCCTTAAAGACACTGGAAAATTTGGGCATGACGTTAACAAAGCATTACCAGACTTTCAAAGGCGAAGTGATAACTTTGCATCTTCATATTCAGAGTCTCCCACCTTTGAGTCTCTTGGATTGTCTTCATTTTCTTTTCATATAATGAAGAAAATCTTAGTGGTACTTTAACTCAACGATCCATTGGGTAAAAAAAAAAAAAAAAGAAAAGCGAAAGAAAAACTGAAGAAGAAAATACAAAAATGATTGAAGCTATCATAGAAGAGAATCGACAACTCAATAAGATCCTGTTTGGTATGCATTTTAAATTAAAAACTCATTTTCCATTTTTTATTTTTGGGCCCGCATTGGATCATTTTCGTGGGTGTCATTTGAAGTGGTCGAAAATTACAATTTTGTCCCTAAAGGGTGTCATCTAACACATATGTTGGGACAATTGTAATTTTCGGCCACCTTTAACATATGTGTCAGATGACACCCTACAAAAATGATCCAATGTAGGCTCAAAAGTAAAAAATGGAAAATGGATTTTTAGTTTAAAATACACACCAAACAGGCTGTGAAAGTTTTTAAAAAAGGAAAGGATCATAGACAATAAAATTACCAAATCCATATGCTTGAGTTCAAATTGATGCAAAAAAAGTGGCCGTGGTAGAATTTTGAGAAGAGACTATAATTTTACTAAAAGATTTGAATTTCGTACTTAAATCCAAGTCTACGTGAGTGTATTCGAAATGAACAAATAAGAATTATGCAAACAAAGAATCTCAAAGTACTTCAAGTCCGTTTATTCAATATTTTGATGGTCTTAGAGGATTCGAAAATGATCAGCCAAAATATTAAATAAATATTAAATTATCGTCTTTCAGTTCATGTTGTATTTTACTTTTCAATGTTTATATTTATTTTCTCGTAGTGCTAATTTCTTCCTTAATGTTTATGTTCTCGTAGTGCTAATTTTAATGAGTAATTTTATTTTAATGTATTCATTAATTATTATTTATTACTCGATTACAATTTATTATGTTAATAAAATAAAATTAAACTATAAAATAATAAAACGATATAGAAGGAACAACAAATTTCTGTATTGTAAAGGGAAGGGCAAAATTAGAATAATAAAACCAAGAGCAACAAGAAAGATACCAATCGTTACAACTTTTTGTCGAATCATACAATATGTGGAAATTAGATAACACGATAAAGACTTACTAATTTATCTTCATAAAATAAGATTAAGTATGTTAATAATAGATTTAAACAATTTAAGCTAGCATAATTTTATTATGCTAAAAAAAAGAGTATATAAGATTACTTGCAAGTATAATCTAACTTGATAAGATTGGAGGTGTTCAAAATATCTGAAAGATTATTTTGATTTAAAATTTTACTAGTATTTGTATGGGATTACAATGGGAGAATATGAAAATAAAACGGGAGTTGAAAAGCTTCTGCCCTCCCTAAACAAAACAACTGAATTTATAGACAAAAATCGAATTGTTGGACTTAAAAGTTTCATTTTGAATTCCGAAAAAGAAGTCTAAAAGAAAACAGTAAAAATTCTTCTTTACAGGTGGAGGGGACTGTTTGTCTTTTATTGGAATTGTGGTAGACAAGATACTGTTTGTCATTTGAAAATACATCTGCCTTTTATCTGCTTTTGATAGTGGAGGACAGATGTGATGAGGTGTCTTCTTTTTCTTGATGATTGTCATGTTTTTGTCAAAACATTTTTTTTATCATCAAGCCTTTTCTTTTTCTTTTGATGTTGACGTTGTACTTCCTGTCTTCTTCATATAAATGTTGAAATTGAGATCCTATCAACATTTCCATATCTTCGTTTTCTTCACCCATGAAATCTTATTGGCCTTTGGAAGATATGGCTTCATCAGATATCGAGAAATTTAATTTCTTTGAAACAATTTCTAAAATAGATTTTTTCAAATCTTCAAGAGTTCCAGTTTTAAACTTGGATTCAGCAATTTTGATAATTTCTTCTAAAGAAGTATCAATTTGATTCTCATGTTCACCTTTGAAGCTGTTGATATTGTTTAATATAAGAGGTAATGGATTTTACCGTAACTTCATGATCGTATTGATCCCGCCGAGAAGTATAAGATCTTTTCATTAATTTAGGAATTTCATCTGATGTCAAACAAATTTCCCATTTTCAAATCTAGGGATATAGCAATCTCCAAAAAAGTGAAGGAGAATTTTACTCCTTGATATTTTCTCTCCCTAAAATGAGGATGAAATTGAGCAAGTCTTTAGGAATAATTTTTTCTGATGGTAGATATTTTTGCCACTATGCAATAAACCAGGAAGATGGTTTATTTTCAACCACTTCATGTGAAATGCGAAGCATCCAAGTATGTTTTAATTTTTTCGAACATATGGATATAATCCCAGTATGTAAAGTGAACAGGATTTTGTTCATCAATTTCTTTTCCATTGGAAAATCGTTTTTTCAATGAAATAGTAACAAATCTTTGTTGGTATTATTTCCCCATTCTTTAGTATGCCATAATTTTAGTATAGCTACTTTTGCAAAAACATGTTCTCCAGTTGCATTAGAACCTTTGTGGTTATATTTAACCTCAATATAAAATATTTTTTCAATGATTTTTGCACAATAAAGGGGTGGAATATCACGAACCCTTTTGAGATAATAAGTATCTTCATCAAAATACTTAATTTTAGGAGCATGAAGATCAAGTTTAAAATCTTCTTTATCAGCAAATAGAATAAATTCTTTTTCTGAACTTTCAATATGAGGATTTTTAGGCTTCTTTGAATCTTTTCACAAAAGAATATCTTTTGAAGAGATTTCATTATAAATGTTTTTTGTAAGGCTTTCAACCTTTTCTTTTTTAATTTGACGAGATTTTCTCATCACTAAATTTTGATCTCGTGGGAGGAACCCTCGTCCTCTCCCACTTCTACGGCCTCTTCCGCCACCTGAAGATGACTGCCCTATTTTATTGTATGTTTGGGAGTGCTAAAATTATTTTTTAAGTGCTTATATTATAAGATGTGGGTATTCTGTGTGAATAAAAAGTGGGTTGTAAGTTGTGGGTCCTATGAAATGTGTAGGTAAAAAGTATGTGTGACCAGTTTGACAAGTTGAAATTATAATATAAGCACCACCAAACATGTGCTTAGAAGACATGACTGTCTTGTTAGAATCTGGAAGGGAATTAAATTTTCCTTTGACATGTTCAATCTTAAAATCAAAGACTGATAAAATAGCTTGCCATCTAGCAAATATTTGTTTAGATGCTAAGTTTTTAACATCTTTAATAAGAATTGGTTGAACAAAAGAATAATCTACTCTGATAAAAAATTCTTGATTTAAGAAGTCATCTTGAAATTTAGAAATACATAAAACAATTGATAATATTTCCTTTTTAACAGTAGAATAATTTTTTCTACTTCCATTCCAAATTCTTAACTCTTCTTTAAGAGTACTTGGATTTATTTGTTTAAGAATACCTCCGTATTCTAATTGTGAAGCATCAGTTTCAACAATTTTGAACCAATTTGTATTGGCTATAATAAGACCAGGCAAAGATTTAACTCTGACTTTTATTTCCTAACAGCTTTAGAATGGTTTTGAGACCAGGCTCAAGAAATTTATTAGCAAAATCAATACTTCTATTAATGGGAATAAAGCTTCCTTTCTCAATTTCATGACCAAGAAATCTAATTTTCGTTTGAAATAATTTCATTTTCTTGGTTGAAATAACTAAGCCATTTAACATTTAAAAATCTATTTAAATGTTTAAAATGTTGATCAATGTTTTTAGAAAAAACAAGAATATCATCGATATAAACTATAATAAAGTCTAAATAAGAATAGAAAATATCTTTTATGATATTTTGTAATTCAGAACGGGCATTTTTTAATCCGAAAGGCATTATGTTCCATTCATAGTGTCCAAATGGAACTGTAAAAGCAGTTTTCTATGTCTTTTTCAGATATTTGGATATGCCAAAATCCGGATTTTAAATCAAATTTTGAATAAATTTTTGTATTATGAACTATTTTCAAAAGATCACTTTTGTTAGGCATTGGATACCTAATCCATTGGAAAAATTTATTCAAAGGTTTGTAATTAATGACTACTTTGGTACGCCTCTTTCAATTTCAGAATTCTTATTGACATAAAAGGCGGCGCAACTCTAATGATTTTCTTTTCTAGAAGATCATCAATCTCTTTTTTGCAATATTCCACAAGATCCTTATTCATTTGAATTGGTCTTGCTTTTGTAGGAATATTCTTTTCACTGAAATCTTTTTTATAAGGTGTGTTAACAATATGTTTCTTTCTGTTCTAAAAGTAGTAGGCAATTCAGTGCAGACTTTTGAAATAAACTATTAATTAAGATAATTAATCTTTTCTTGTAAACTAGAGCTTTGAAGCTAGTATTCAAATTTAAACAAAAAATTTCTTCCCTAAGAAGATTGATTTGAATTTGCTTTAAAATCATTTGTGTTTTTAAAACATCAATTTCTTATGTTTGGGGTTTAGTTGTAAACTTAAAAATAAACAGTAGAAATCCCTTTTGAACTAATATTCATTGGTTGAATAAGATTCAAAAAAGGAGTTCCAAGAATCATTGATTGAGTAAGGTTTTTAACCAAAAGAAAATTTGTTTTTAAACAAATTCTTTCATTACAAATGATAAAATTTGAAAGTTTAAAATCAATGATCATTTTAGATCCTTGAGCAGCATTCAGAGTAGTGTTTGTTTTAAAATACTTTGTCGGAACTAATCATTCTTGGATACAATTAACGTCTGCCACTATCAATGAGTGCAACAGTTTCAATTAATAATTAGAGTTATAAGAACATACCACTTTTGAAAAGTAATAGCATTAAAGTCAAAAAGATAATCTTCATTGACTTAGGAAAGACAAAGCTATTAACTTTATCTTTTATCTCTTCAGAAGGAGAAATATTTTAAAGATTAAAAATATCAATTTTTATGATAACAATCTCTCTTTTGAGATTATTTATCTCTTCCTTTAATTCATTTAAAGTTGGTTTTGAAACCTTTTTCTCATAAGTTTGATTAACCGTATCTAAAATTTCTTTTAGATTATAAGAAGTCTGATTATTTGAAACCTTTTGATCAAGTTTAGAGAATGTTTTTAACAGGACTAACATCTTCTTGTTGAAGATTTCTAATAAATCTTTCAAGAATCTTTTTCTCTCAATCAGGATTTTCAATGTGATCAATTATTTCCAATAAAAAAACTATCAGATGTCGTTAAAGTATTACAATTTAAACCATTAATTTTTAACAAGGCTTCATAAGGATTTTTTTTTATCTTACAAGAACAAATATCTTTATTTTCTTCTTCTTTAGAAGAATAAGAAGTAACAGAACTGGAATCAAATTCATAGATTTGATTTAATTCTGGATCATAACTTTCTTCATCACTATTAATGAAGATATTTAATAATTGTTTCTTTAATCCTTCATTAATGACTAATTCACTGATTTTTTGTTTCGTTTTGCAACAAATAGAGTAGTGGCCTTTTCTTCCACATTTATAACAAACAATCTTCTTTTTAGATTGTGTTTTACTTTTTTTTGAAAACTTTCTTTTAGGATTTCTAGAAAAGTCTTTTTTTTTTTTCCTTCTTTTTAAAAGAAACGGGGTACCTCTCTGTAAGAAAAGTTTTCCTTTTCTTCCTTTTAGGTGAAAAGTCAACATTGGTGTTTTCGTAAGCAAATTGCTCACAAAAATCTCCCAGTTCTTGTTTTTGACAATGTTTTTCAATCTGGACTTTCAGATTGATATCATTACAAAGTTTTAAACCTTCACTAATATAGGTTTGACTAATTTCACCATAGATCATTTCTCCTATGACTCTTCCTTCATCTCTTAATTGAGATTTTACCTTTTCTTCAAAAAGTCTGGGAAGACTAGCAATAAATTTTTCTTTCCAAGAGTCATTATTACACCCTGAAACATTCATAACTCTAGATAGGAAAACATTTGTATACCATCTAAAGTGAGATAAGGTTCTACATTTTAAATTTAAAAGTAGACTCACTATAATTCATATTTTCCTACGAAATGATGAACAATTGCTATTATTAAGGCATTAACAGCATCTTCTTGATTAGTTTTTTCAGTTTTAATCAAACTATTTTCCTCCTTTTCAATAAGGACTTCCTTTTGAGCATATAGAATCTGATTTCTTTGATCAGGAGTGAGATAATTATCCCACCAATTCTTCAATTGGCCAGTAAATCCTGCACTGATACAATTGGCTTGTTTTATAGGAGAATTAGCCAAATTGTTAGCAAGGATCTAAGCATATATAAGCATTTTAGGCATAAGATTGATAATACCGTACTGTCAATATTCAATTCATAAATGGTATTATCATTTAAACCACCAGGGAATCTATCTTCCACTTTTTCATAAAGAAGATCTTGTGGAGATGGACAATGGTAATAATTATAAGTATGTTCAAACTTAACATTTTTATTTGAGGAAGATCCTCTTAAAGTAGTTGTAATTAAATCACTAATTTTCATATGAGAAAACATATTTTCAATAATAGAAATATCAAAAATTTTAAAAATTTCTTTTGAAACATTTTTCTCTTGTTCTGATTCTTCTTCAGGAGATGTATCTTTTTTATTAAGAGTATTTAAATGTAAAACTCCTTTTATCTTTTTTCTTGTCATTGGATACTTCTAACTTTTTTAGTTTTTCAACTAAGGCTTCAAGCAATTCTTCATTCTTATTTTTAAATGTTCCAAGTTCAACTGAAACACTTGGCCTAACAATGGCATGTTGTAAAGAAGAAGAGAAAAGCAACTTGACCAATGACTTTTTGGTTGACTCTTTTTAAAGGAGGCATATTAGAAATAGAATCTTCAATTCTATTAAGTTGTTTACCAATTTGTAATAAACTGGCATTTGTATAATTATTTTGTAGAATAGTTTTCTCTACACTAGTCTCCCCTTTTAAAAAAGGATGAGCTTCAACAATAGTATTATTATCCTTGTTTTCAAGAATAATTGGTTTTGCTGGAGGATGAAAAGATTTGTTTAATTTCCATCTATAGTTTTCCAAGTATGAGAACTTTCTTCTAGCACTAAAACTTCACCAGTTTTAGAATTAAACGCTCGTATATTCTCTATTCTTTGAAACGAATCTTTATATGATTCCATTTTTTCTAATAAAATCATAATATTTTGTTTTATAAGTATCCAATCTTCTTTGGAAAATTTTTTAAAATACCATTCGCGAAAATCTTTATTTTTAGGTAATTGAAAGTCATTGCTACAAATTCTTTTTATTTCTCTAGTAATTTCAATCGGATTTTCAAAAGTAAATGTCAAATTTGAATTTTGACTCACTTTTTGAATGATCAGAAATTGATTCATCATCTCTATTAATATAAACAGGATGGGGAACCTGATTTCTAGGACTTGTAATTCCTTCAAATCTTATAGACGTATCAGGAATTGAAGAAGTAGAATTTCTTGCTTTTAAAGAGTATTTTTTGATAAATTTAATTTCGTTTCTCTTCATGAAGAAAAATGTATTTCTATGTCTCCATCTGGAGTTTCCACAATATGATCAAAGACTCCTTTAGGAATTTGGATTGGGTTAATATTTTTCAAGAGTCCAGTTTTCTGGAAATTTAACATCTTTCCAATCAATAATCCTAGGACTAATAATATTATTCCTAGGAATATTAGATTTAATGAGAAGCGTTTTTCTTCCCAAAGATTGAATCTTGGCCTTGTCTTATTATAGCTATTCCAAATTGGTTCAAAAATGTTGAAACAGATGCCTCAGAATTAGGATACGGAGGTATTCTTAAACAAAGAAATCCAAGTACCCTTAAAGAAGAGTTAGTCCGGTTTACTTTTGGAATTTGGAATGGAAATAGAAAAATTATTCTAATGTTAAAAAGAAATATTATCAATTGTTTTATGTATTTTTAAATGTCAAGATGACTTGTTAAATCAATAATTTTTTATCAGGGTAGATTGTTCTCGTGCTGAAATGATTCTTATTAAAGATGTTAAAAAATTAGCATCTAAACAAATATTTGCTAGATAGCAATCTATTTTATCAATCTTTGATTTTAAGATTGAACATATCAAAGGAAAGTTTAATTCCCTTCTAGATTTTCTAACAAGAGAATCATTGCAGGGCAATTAGTCATGTTATCTAAAAGAGGGCAGTCATCCTCAAAATTTTGTGATGAGAAAATCTTGTCAAATTGAAAAAGAAAAGGTTGAAAACCTTACACAAAACATTTCTAATGAAATCTCTTTAAAAGATATTCTTTAGGGAAAAGGTTCAAAGAAACCTGAAAATTCTTATATTGAAAATTTAGAAAAATAATTTATTTTATTTGCTGATAAACAAGATTTTAAACTTGATCTTCATGCTATTTTTATTAAGTATTTTGATGAAGATACTTATTATATAAAAAGGATTGGTGTTCCCCTCCTTTATTGTGTAAAAATTCTTGGAAAAATGTTTCATATTGAGGGTAAATACAATCACAATGGTTCCAATGGATCTGGAGAACATGCTTTTGCAAAAGTAGCTATACTAAAAGTATGGCATATTCAAGAATGGGGAAATAATCCCAACAAACAAAGATTTGTTACTATTTTGTTGAAAAAACGGTTTCCTAATGGAAAAGAAATTGATGAACAAATTCCTATTCAAATTACATACTGGAATTATATCCATATGTTTGAAAAAATTCTTATGGTTCAAAACCAAGATCTAAAAAATACTTGGATGCTTCGCATTTCACATGAAGTGATTGAAAATAAACCACCTTCCTGGCTTATTGCATGGTGGCAAAAATATCTACCATCACAAAAAATTATTCCTAAAGAATTATTTGATTTGGTGAAACCATATTCACAATATCATCCTCATTTTAGGGGGAAGAAAATATCAAAGAGTAAAATTCACCTTCACTTTTTTGGAGATTACTATATCCCATGGATTTGGAGATGAGAAATTTGTTTGAAATCGGATGAAATTCCTAAATTAATGAAAAGATTTTATACTTCTTGGTGGGATCAATACGATCATGAAATTACGATAAAATCCATTGCCATAGATATTAAATAATAACAACAGCTTGTTGAAAGTGAACATGGGAATCAAATTGATATTCTTTAGAAGAAATTATCAAAATTGCTGAATCCAAGTTTAAAACTGGAACTCCTAAAGTTTGAAAAAATCTATTTTAGAAATGGTTTCTAAGAAATTAAATTTCTCGATATGTGATGAAGATGATAAGTCCATATCATCTAAAGGCCAAGAAGATTTCTTGGGTGAAGAAAACGAAGACATGGAAATGTCGATGGGATGTTAAACTTCAACATTTATATGAAGAAGATGTAGGAGGTACAACCTCAAAATCGAAAGGAAAAGAAAAGGCTTGATGTAAAAAATGATTTGACGAAAACTTAACGAACGTCAAGAAAAAAAAGGACACCTCATCAAAGCTATCTTCCACTTTCAAAGCAGATAAAAGGCTGTTGTTTTTTCTAATGGCAAATAATACCTTGTCTGCCACAATTCCAAGAAAGGACAAACAGTGCCTTCCACTTGTAAAGAAAAAGAATATTTACTGTATTTTTTTTCCCTCATTTTTCGGAATTCAAAATGAAACTTTGAAGTCCGAACAGTTCAATTTTTTTTTATAAATTCATTTGTTTTGTCTCGGAATAGCACAAGTTTTCAATTGCCATTTTTAATTTCATATTCTACCATTGTAATCCATACAGATATTTGTCAATTTTTATATCAATATGAACACCTCCAATCTTATCAAGTTGGATTATACTTGTAAGTAATTTTATTTACTCGCTTAAATTGTTTAAATCTATTATTGGCATGCTTAATCTTATTTTATGATGATAAGTTAGTAAACCTTTATCATGTCATCTAATTTCCATATGCTTTATGGTTCGTCAAAAAGTCGTACTGATTGGTATCTTTCCCGTTGTGCTCCGTGTGTGAGAGCGTATTGGGCGTGCCATTTTGGAGCACGGTTGGAGGGGAACTGGGTTCACTCCAAAATGGCGCCCCTTTGAAGATGCTCTAAGCTTCTAAGTGGCTGTCCGTTTTCTGGTAGATGTTCTAGTTAAGCTATGTTTGGTCCGAAGTTTTAGTTGGTGAAGAAAACGTTAGCAAACAAGGTTTCAATTTGCATCTACTTTTCTGTTTTAAATACCACAATCAAAATGGAGCATTAATAGATTTTGAGATAGAGAATAGCTATCCATTGTCGCCATAATTTGTGGGATTAGTGAGCTACACTAGTTTTTATAATTTTTCTTTGGACTAATTATTTACGGCCATGGACAGATGCATTGAAATCCTTTCTGGAATCTTCCACCTTTTTCTCATTGTGACAGCCAGAAGAAGACTGCCACAAATGCTGTATTTGTCAGCTTCTATTTTGAGATTTCATCGTGCTTGTGCTTCTATTACGTAGAAAGTAGAAACTTTTGGTGTAGAGAATGTGTTCCGTTGTTAAGGAGTTTAGTTAATCATACCGTGCTCTTAGTATCTCTAAAAAAAAATGAACTTTTCGGTGATCATTTGTACAGTTGTACTTATCAACACCAAGATGCCTGGAGAGAGGGCAGTGTCATTAGTAGCTAGCAGAGTGCCGTAGCTGGTAACCAGGAACTATTTGGGTGCATGTCAGCATCAATCTCCTTGTATCTCTGATTGCATGCTCAAGATTTTCCTATACAATTAAATTGATAGTGATTTTTAGGATTTTTGGGACACTTAAAAGAGCACATTTGCATGGTTAATAGGATAACAATTTGATTGTCAGAATATGGGGATGGCAACTCTTGCAGATGACATACTTGTGTCCGTGTTGTACATCTGTGGATGATGTATAGACTAGCCATTTATCTGGGTCAGCCTCCTACTTATGTACATTGTTTTGGTATGAAACTTGGGGGGAACTCCTAACTGTAGATCGATCACTAGTTTGTTGCTAAAAGGCTTATATGTAGTGATTGCTTTTGGGGGGGGGGGGGGGGGGGGGGGGCTGTATGTTGAAGTTCAACCTCCTTGACTGCATGCCCTTGATTTGCGGAAGGGGCTCATCTTGCTATGGCTTGGTCAGGCATTGTAGCATGACTTGCTCCAACTGCCTTGGATCATTGCATTGCCTGCAAAGAGAAGAAGACTCCTAGTGAGACGGGTGCTACGATGGTAAAACTTCACAAAAGTGATTTAGTGCTTTTTTGGTTTGTATTTTAATCTGCTAAAAAGTTATGGTTAAAAGTCAACAATTAATTTTAATCACACATTTAATAGGACAACAATTTTTATTAACTTTTCAACCACATATTTCATCAATTTTTTAACAAATTTTTCTAAAAAGCTCTATCAAACAAGCTCTTAAAAAAAGCATTGCTTTTTACACTTACACTATATGTGTGAAAATCGTAACTAAAATATTTGTATTGCGTAGATTTTAGGCATGTCCATTTAAGAGGTTAATTCTATGCTAAACCAGGTGTGGAACATTCAAGTTGTTTAAATTTTGACATGCGACACAGAAATATACATAACGTTTTATTCCCATAGACCTTATATTTTTTTGTGATGTGTCTAGATCTGAACAATTGGATCTTCAACTCTATGTTTAACATGGAATTAACCAATTCAAGAATGATCTGAATTTTAAATGAGAACGTGCATGTTTGTATACTGTGCTCGTTGCTGAAGCTCCTATTCACAAATAACTAGTTGCAAAGATTATTGAGAACCTGTGAACTGATTTAATTTTACTTTTTCCCTTCTATTTTTCACCACTCCAAAGGAAGCATTTAAACTGTTATTTTTAGCAAATCCTTTTGTCTATTTAGTTGACTCTTATGCTGAAATCTAATAGCTCTTGTTGAACTGCAACAAGATATTGTCGTATGATTTCAATTTAGACATCAAAATTCGGGGTCACAATATGTTGGTGCATAGGTTGTTGGAGTATTACAGCTCATATTGAACAGATGGAATTGAAACAGAAGGAGGAAAAGCTTAAACAAGAATTAGTTAGAAAAATAACTAACTTTAACTAACTCTTCTAACTGTTATTTCTAACTAATTCTTGTTTAAGCTTTTCCTCCTTCTGTTTCAATTCCATCTGTTCAATATGAGCTGTAATACTCCAACATAGGTAAAGAAGGTATTGAAGCTATTCAATTTAATCAATGTATTGAGCGTAACTTTGTCTTAGAATTCCTGTGCCATATTAAAATTGTTTCATCCTAAAGAGAATGGGAAGATCCAGAAACTTCTTAGATAGTCGCAAGTATGATTAATTTAGCAGTAAAAGAAAGGAGAATTGGATAGTCCCCATTAACTAAAGTCTTCTGTATCGTAATTATCTTTACTTATTCCATCACAATCATCATTTTCTTTTGTTGTTTTTCTTCTCTTTTTTCTTTTTCATTGAGTAGTGACTTAATTTTTATATGGTTATCTTTTGTGCAGCAGTAGCAGTACCTGTTTCCACAAGATTTCTAATGGCTTCTTTTCTTATTTATCAGGAGCCAGTTGCCTTCTTAGGGGGGATGTTTGCAGGTTTTCTAAGGCTTGATTTAAATGAAGATCCTCTGAAGGAATGGGTTGCAAGAACAGTTGAAGCCTCTGCTGTTACTGAAGAAGAAATTAGTGGCAGCAGAGATGTTCAGGCAGAAGAAATGCCACAGCAGATAGAAATAGAATGATAGTTTGCTCCTGTATTGCTATAAACACCATTGGAATTGGTGCGACTGTTGTTTAATAGATACGGTTATTATCTATTATTTATCGGATGAAAATTGGTGAGTGCGATATGTGTTCTTATTTCAGCATTGGGAGTGCATGCATAGGTGTAAAGTAATACGAGGCTGTAGTCTCAACGTTGAGACCTCTGTTCCGAGTTTGTTGTACTTTTGAATAGAGGTGAGCAAAAGAATCGGAACTAATTGAACTAAACCAAAATCGACCGGTTTGGTTCGGTTCTAATTAAGTATCCAAAGGTTTTAGTTCTTAGAACCAAGATTTTTAGTTTTGGTTCTAGCTTAACTAAGAACCGAAATCAATTCTAATTTATTAATTAATTTTGTTTTAATTTTAATAATTAATAGTGTTACTGTTGTGTGTTGTGATTGTTTGATCCAATCAAATAATTTATTAATTTTCTTAATTTTTTATACAAAAATCAATTAATTTAAAATCAATTACTTTTTCAAATCCTAATTTTTTTTTCAAACAAAATCAATTAATCTTTTGTAACAGAAATTTGTATTGTAATTTACATTGTTATTATTATTTTAAAAATGGTTATGAAACCGAATTAAACCAAATTAGAATCATTGGTTCAGTTTTGGTTCAGTGTCATAATTTCAGATCAAACTAATGATTCTATTAAAAAATAATCAATGGTTCTCATTTTCTATTTAAATTTCTTCATAATCGAACCAAATGGAACTACTTTTACCTCTACTATTGGTTATTTTCAAAATACATTTTTTTATACTTTGGTACATTACTTCTTTTTGGCAAAAATGGAAATTCAACGTGTTATATCCTGAGATTTTGGTGTTGTCCAAGTGTTATAAATGTATTAGGTATCTAGAGTTGCAGCTCCATGCGGGTTGCTCGGGCCAATTAAAAGAGAAAATCTTTAGGATGTTGAAATCCGACAGCAGTCAATTTTTACTCCAAAACCAGGATTGCATATCTGCAGTTTACACTTCTAGGATGCATTGGGAGTTACTTTTTGCCAGCCCCAAAACAAACACCCTTGGTAGTACTGAATAACAGAGGAGTGATCTCCTACTTGCAGTGGGTAATTGTTATATTGTCCACATTCAATATGTTACTTGCAAATTGGATGAATTGTCTACATAAATAAATGTTATATTAACAATTTATCCAATGTGCAAGTGCTACATTAGATGTGGGCAACATAACAATTGTCTACTGTAGGCAATAGATCAATTCTCCTGAATAATAAGCAAGACTTTTTAACTTCTTTCATTTTTTTTTCTTTTTTATATTTTTGATATTATTCACTCTATTTTATCAAACTTATTGTTGGACATATATGGTTCACAATGTTGCACATTACTGCACAATATAACAAAACAATTTTTACTTTCTTTTTTAATTTAATCTTATCGAGTGCAATAGAATGCATTAAACTATAAATGTCATAAAAATTTTGCAATTAGGTTGAGACTTAGCATCTTGCACAACAATTTGTGTTAACACATCTAATCTTTTGTCTTTCACGTTAAATTGAAGAAAAAGTAGAGATTACAATTCTCCCTATCCCTGGTCCGTTCAGCGCAAGGATTCCTTCCTCGATTAGTTGGTGAATCAGGGTGGGACTATGGTCGGGGCAACAGCTCTTGCCGTAGATTGAGGGACACGGATAGGGAAGATTGTTCTTAATCTAAACTTGTTTCGATTCTTATTTATTATTTTTTATAATAATTTTAAGTAATATTGTATTTTAAAAAATAATAAACGGAGAAATAAAACAGAGAATGGAGATTCCACTCTAGCTCGTTGTCATTCCTAAGGAAAAGAAAATAAAAATGATGTAGAAAACAAATTTAGTATTATTCGTTTAGTTATTTTCTTAGCATCTATTTTCTAATGTTTTAGTACTGAATATAGAGATATTGAAAAATATTATGTTTTATGGTATATATAATAAAAAATAACTAAAATTTGTACAATCTCTATTTTTCGTGTGGTACTAGCATGTTTGTGTTAGGATTAGAGCAAAAAATAAATGACGAAAAATAAAGAACACAATAAATTGTACATGTTCGGCTTAATGTGAGACTATGTCTTGTCTTCAACCGCTACAATAATTTACTATAATGAATGATAATTTGTTTACAAAAAATCAGCCATATTATATATATATATATAATATGTAACAACCCAATGAAGAAGGTTCCTTAGTTATAATGAACTTCTAAAACAATCCAATGAAAGCTTCCTAGTTATGATGAAATTTTAGGGCAACCTAATTACAAAGAAAAAATCTCGAAAATACTCTTATTTAAGCAAAAAGAAATAATGTGGACCTTTTGGGGGGCTACCCTCGAGAGGGGGCCACCTACCCCACTTTCAATTCCCACGGCGACGTTACTGTGAATGTCGATCTGCACTCAGCTCCACGTCTCGCAACAAATTAGGCTCCATAGCTTAATAGTTTGGTAGTGCTAAAATTATTTTTAAATGTTTATAAGTTATAGGTCATATGAAATGTGCGGATAATAAATGGACAGTAAATTATAAATTTTATGAAATGTGTGAATAAAACATATATTTGATCAATTTAATTGGTTCAAATTATAATTTAAGCTCAGTGCTTTTTTGGTATTGCTGAAATTATTTTTGGGGGGTGTATTTAATCTAGACTATTAAAGATTTTGATTGACATTTTTCAAGTGACTCACTTTGATGAATTTTATTAACTTTTATAGATTTTAATAGACTCTTACAGATTTTTATAGATTTCATTTTGAAAGATTTTTCTAGACTTTCACAGACTTTTACGAACTTTTATAGACTTTGTTTTTTCAGTTAAATATTTTGAATATAAAAATTTTATCCCACAGTTAAAAAAATTGTCACAAGAGAAAATTTTAATAATATCTTATTTATTTTATTATATTAATAAATTCATAAAAATTAATGTTCTATTTAATTGCTGCAAGTAAACTACATTAAAAGTTAATGATATAACTCACTCTGTTTTTTCTTTTGGATAAAACTGTAAACTTTCAAATGACTTGTGGATAAATTCAAAAAATTATGGCATGCGATTCATTTTAAAATATTTTTCAACAAAAAAATTTATCCAGTTGATTATCTCCCTTATTATATTTAATAATCTACAGGTATCACATCATTAGTCACCACAATTGCATAAATAAATAATCAAAGTACCAATTTAGACGAAGAAAAAAAAATACAAAAATGCTCATCAAGATAAATAGAAAAAACAAGAATAAAAATAAAAATACAATAATAAAAAATAGTTTTTAACTTGATGAAATTCACTAATAAATTGCAATCAACAATTATATAAGAATTTAATTATAAATTTATCTTATTTTTAATGAAAAATGGAAAAATGATAAATAGGAGGGGAGAGGAGGGGAGGGGAGGGGAGGGGTTAGGAGAATATTGAAGAAAAAAAAATCACGTTATCTCTAAAGATTCATAGAAGAAAAAAGAAGAAAGTGGGAAAATAGTTAGAAGAATATTGAAAAAAATAAATAAATTGAATGTAGATAAAAATATTAAAAGAAGAAATAGGGAAAAAGAAGTTGAGAGAATATATCGAAGAGGAAAAAAAAAATCACATTGAAAAAAGATGAGAGTATTAATCTTGATGCTACATTTTGTTGAAGGAAAAAGAAAAGAGAATTGTTGCATATTAAAAAAAAAAAAAAGAAAAAAAAAAAAAGAAATGGGAGATGTTTTTTCTTCTAAAGTCTTTCAAAGTCTTAGAGTGAATGGAAGTGAAATTGTAATATATTTTATTTATACATTGTGCTTTAAAGTTAGTACATATAATATTCTCTATAAAGTCATTAAAAGTCATTGACATTTTGAATATCTTTGAATTTGGTAGGATTTTAAAAAGTTTGAATTGAATATTGCATGACTTTATAAAACTTTTGAAAAGTCCTTAAAAATCTATATTGAGTATCTTAAGACTTTTATGAAATTTAAAAAACCTGAATTGAATATACCCAAACTTTTAAATTCTATAAAAGTTCTATTTAATTGAATACACCATCTAGATTTTTAAACTTCAAAAAAGTCTTATCAAGTCTTAATTGAATACACCTTCTTTAGAAGTTATGAATCATATAGAATGTGTAGATAATAAGTGGATAGTAAATTGTGAATTTTATAAAATATATAAATAAAAAAATATGTTTAATTATCTGAAATTATAATTTAAGCTTGACTAAACATAGCATGAAAAAATGTTTTATAATCCACCGGCAGTCATGTTACAAAAGTATAAACACGAGTGATGGCTGGCGTAATTGTTGATTTCTGGAGAGGAGCATGTTCAGGTGAGGAAACGTGATGCATTTATGAAATTGTCCAAGATTGGTGGTGTTGGTGGGCTCCTCCCACTTGCATCCCCATTTTACGAGTTGAGATGTGCTCTTCTACATTTTTTATTTAAAAGTTAAATAAAATTTGTTGTTTAAAAATTATGAAAAACTAGTCTTGTACTCGTGCAATGCACGATAGGTGTAATCGCAAAAAATAATTTCGATAGTCATCTGTGAAAGTTAATTAGTTATAATAAAATTAAACACTAAATCTTAATTAGTATTAAATCTATGCATATGTTGACCAAAACGAAGATATGATTAATTGATTAATTATTTAATTTAATTTAATTAATTAGGTATTTAAAATATTGATAATTAAATTTAAAACGTATTGAAAAAGTAATTTTTGCAATGATAAAAAACTTTGAAAATATGAATTTTAATTTATTTTTCATTTACTTTACATTGATTGTCTTCCATAATAATATTGAAAATGCAATATCTTAAATGTGATCTCTTAAATCTTAATTAGCATTGAAAAACACATGCATATTTTGATCAAAATGAAGATAAGATTTATTAATTAATTAAATTAAATTATTTAAGTATTTAAAATATGGATAATTAAATTAAAATGCATTGAAAAATTAATTTTTGCAATAATAACAAAATTTTAAAAATATTGACTTATTTTACTTTCAATATGCATTGATTGTTTTCCATAATAATCTTGAAAATGCGATCTCTTAAATCTTAATTAGTATTGGAAAATCCATACATTTTTTTTTTACCAAAACAAATATAAGACTAATTAATTAAATATTTAAAATATAGATAATTAAATTAAAAAGCATTGGATAATTTCTTTTTGTAATGATAACAAAATTAAATTAGTTTTTGCAATGATAACTATATTAGAAAGTAGATGGAGAGACTCTAGTTGGAAAAATAAAAAATCAGGCTGCTATTAAATATAGTATTAGGAATGAATATTTAATGGCTATTAAAAAAATCCATTTCCAAAAACTGGGAAAAAACAAAAATTCTAAATAGGAAAATACATTTGGGACGAGAAAATAGATTTTGACGGTACTTATATATATATATATATATATATATATATATATATATATTGTGGATCCCATAAAATATGGAGTTAAAATTAATTGTTGACTTTTACTTCATTTTTTTTTATTAAAATAAAACAAACCATTAATTGTCTGTGACAAGAATTCTATTAAATTGTTTCGACTCATAATCTCTTGTTAGAAAATGAAAAGACGAAAAGGCGTTATCTATACTACATCTAAAAGGGGCTTAAATGGAGAAATATTTTTGGACCATTCTACCCTTACAAATTTTTTAAAATTCCATATTAACTTTTAGTATTGATTAATGTATAATTATTTTTTGATACTTTATTTATACTCTTTTATTGTTCATCCTTATTGTACATTAAATTTTCAACAATTTACTAAATATACAATTAAAATTTTTAAACATTTAATCTATTAAATTAAATATGAAGGTGAAAAGATGATTTTTTTATTTTTTTTTTATTTTTTGCATTAAGTAGTAAAAGGAATGAGAAATGAGTTTCAATAAAAATAAAAAAAAATTGTAACGTTGTTTATTACCATATTAAAATTCAAATCATAGTTGTCAAAATTGAAATGGAGATAAAAATATATTTTTAATACAATAGATTACAGTGATTACGAGCATATTTTGTTCAGTTCTTTTTTAAAAATTTTTTTTTTCTCAAATTCATTTTCAACTACATATTTTGTGAGATCTACAACTTTTATAAACTTTTCATCCACACGTTTTACCAATTTTTTTCAAAATCTTTAAATCCCACCAAACATATATTATAGTAGAACTAACGTGGAAAAAAAAATTTATTTTTAATTTAATTTAATTTAATTTAATTAATATATATAGAACGTTCTTCGCATCTTACTTCTGTCCGTCAACAATATTATTACTGTCTATCAACAATATTCTTACAACATAGACAAATATTGACACTTCTTTAATTTTTGCTTCTTACTCACATTTATTACGTTTCATTTATGTCATCAAATCAAACACGTCTAATAAAAAGAGAATATACACAAAGAATATTATTCACATGGAACTACTACTCCAACGAATATATAATATTATGTAGTCAATCATTACATTTTCTCACAATAAAATTAGAAATTATTAGTTTTATTATTCATAAAATGCAGCACTGGAGATTATTAATACTATAAGATTTGATATCAATTGTTCGTCAATTATCAAAGTTTAAATCACCAAAAGGTCTTAATTGGATTCAAGTTATTGTTGATATTATTACCATATAAAACTCATCTCTAATTGTAATTGTACTTAAATGAATGCAATTATCTTTTAATATTTATTTGGTACTTTTTTACTATTCATTATTATCGTATATTAAATTTTTAACAATTTATTAAATGTACATTTAAAAGTTGTAAATATTTAACATATTAAATTAAATATGAAGGTGAAAAAAAGACGATCTTAACTTTTTTTTGCCTTACATAGATGAAAGAAATGAGAAATGGATTTAAAAAAATGAATGGAAAAATTGTAATTTTTTTTATTACCGGATTAAAATTCAAATCATGGAGATGAAAAGATTGTTTTGAGTACATTTGATTACAATTATTATAGTTGACAACTAATATATGAAACTTTTTCAATTATTAATTTAATTAATAATTATACACACACACACACACACAGAGAGAGAGAGAGAGAGAGAGAGAGAGAGAGAACGTTGACAAATCTTTAGTTTTTGTTTCTTATTTACATTTATGTTGTTTGCATTTACATCGTCAAATCATACGTGCTTAATAAAAGAAAACATATACAAAGAATATTATTTACAATGAGTCAACTCCAACAAATGTACAATATTATATAATCAATAATTACATTCTCTCCAGTAAAATTAATAATTATTAATTTTTTCATAAAATACAATCCTGAAGATTCCTATTAATACATCATTAATTCTATACGATTTGATATCAATGGTTCGCCAATCCTCAAAACTCAAATCACCAAAAGCTCTTCACAGAATTCAACTTACTATTCGTATTACTACTATATAAAACACATATTTGATTGCAATTGTACTTCTATGGATGTAAATAAAATATCAATATCGAACAATACAAAACAACATGTTATCAACAATCATATTTTTTTTTAATCTTTATTGCAATTACTATTTTACAATTTTAATTATTAACAATTAAAAATAAAAAATTAACAATATAATTACAAAAGCACGTGCAACGCATGCATGTCTAATTAGTTTCAAAAGTGCAACAACATCTTTCCATTTTCAAATAAAATATCCCAATACTCACTATACTTGTTTTAAAATTGTCACCGAAATTTAAATATTTTCTTAAATAATTACTTACTTTCTAAGTTATTTTCTAGCGGTCACTGAATTTTAAAATATTTTTGAATAGTCACAATACTTTTAAAATTGTTTTACGTTATTTTTAATTCGTCACTCTTGATCATTTGAAAAGTAAACAATTATGTTTGCCATGTCATTGAAATCGTTAAGTTTCGAATAGAATGAGACGGAGTGACGAATGAGAAACAATGTTGAAAGTACATTAACCATCCGAAAAGAATTTAAAGTTTAGTAATTGTTGAGAAGGAGCGTACAATGGCTATTGAGATTTTTAACCACTCTTTTTATGACAAGATGTGATATACTAACGTAACGTAAGGGTGGGTATGGTTTCATTTGGTTTGGTTCTGAAGAGAATCGAATCGAAATTGAGAACCAATTATTGTAATCGAAATTATGGAACCGAACTAAATGGTTCTAGTTTGGTTTGGTTGGGTTCCATGACCGAATTTTTTAAGATAAAGATGCAAATTCAATGTTCTAAATCGTAAAACGTGGTCAGGTGTGAAGGCTAAATTTCAAGTTTTTTGAGCCTAGTCAAGGTCAAAACGAGGGTGAAGCGTGATGCGTAGCTAAACGTGGAGATCGTGTCTCATACCTAACTAGAAAATAGGCGCAGCCTACGCGGCCTTTTTATAACAGTATGCAAATTGCAATACAAATTTTTGTTGCTAAAGATTAATTGATTTTGTTTGGAATAGAAAATAAAGATTTGAGGAAGTAATTAATTTAGAATTAATTTATTTCTGTGTAAACAAATTTAAAATTTCATTAAATTATTTAATTGGGTTAGGCGGCTAGCAACACGCAACAACAACACTAATAATTATTAAAAAAAAAAAAATTAACAAATTATAATCAATTCCGGTTCTCAATTTTTGGTCTAGAATCAGAACTAGAACTGACTGGTTCTAGTCCGGTTCTTTTAGTGGGACTAAATAATAACTAATGTGGCAAGAATTTAGTGGGACTGGATAAATATGAACAACAAATCTCGACTACAATTTTTACTTTTATTTTTGTTTCAAATTCATGACTTTTATCTATTCCTAGTGATGATCACCAGTAGACTCTCTGATTTTTTATTTAATAATGAATCAAATGATCTATCGTTACGTAAATCGATAATATAATCATTGGTGATGAATATCGCTACTCATTTTAAAACTATGATATTAATAAAGATTTTTATCTCCGGCCTGGTTTAGCTTAAAATGTTATTAAATTATTATTATCAAAATCAGTAATTAATTTTAACAATATATTTAATAAAATTCATAATTTTTATTAATTTTTCACCTATAAATTTTGTTATTAAAAAGTTTATCAAAGAGTCCTTTAATATTTACTTGTGGAGTCGAAGAAATCTAAAACACGTAACGTAAATGTAAGCAGCGAAGGCAAAGAAACAAAAAGGTGTGGAGGAGGAGGAGGAGGAGGAGGAGAGGAGGACCGGTTTCCAGACCACGCTGAGCTGTTAAAGTAATATCATTTATACAAATCCAATGATCCTCAGACGTCTTCTATTTTTATTTAAAATACTTTTCTACGTTACAACTTTTAACGCATTGTCTACTTGGATAAATTGCAAATGTAGTCCCCAATATTTAACCAAAGTAGCAATCCTGTCACCAACTATTTTTTCTTCTAATTTTTGTACCCAATTTTTGAAAAATTAGCAGATTAAGAACATCCTCAAAATTTATGTCAATTCAAGCATGTGCATTGTATGCGTCATTTTTATAAAAAGTAAAAATGTTAATCTACTTACCTATTAAAAAATAATATTCCCTCCGCCTTATAAAAATAGATTTATTTTTTGAGAATATAGTTGATTTCTTAGTTTCCTAATATACACATATTTAATGTGTTTATTATCAACAAATATGAACTATCATTATATTAAAATAATAGTATATTAACAAATGTAAGTAAAAAGTATTTTTCTAACTATATTAATTAAATTTGATTAATCTATGTGAAAATGGGAGTAAACATATTTTTATAACATTTATATTGGATGTGTTAATTTTAGCTAGTCACATAGATAATAAAATAAATGATAATTGACATATCTACATGTTAAGTTTAACTAATGTTTGACTATTGCATAATAATAACACATCGAATAGAGGGATAAAACAAAATTATTTTATTTTATTAAAAAAAGAAAAAAAAAGATACACACCCACCCTGGCCTCCCCATTCCCCACCCCACCCCACCCCACGAATCTTTTTTTTTTTTTTTTTTTTTTTTTGTGTTTTGCTTGTGCTAGATCGTGGCGAAAACCAGGAGGAAAATCACTCTGTTTTAAGTGATTCTCTCTCTCTCTCTCTTTTTTTTTTGGTTTATTTATTTATTTATTTTTGTTTTGTTTTGTTGTTTAACAACTGCATGTTTGGTAGAGTTTATAGGTATTTAGGAGATTTTTTGTGGAGTTTAAAAGTATTTAGGAAATTTTGATAAAAGTTGATGAAATATATAGTTTAAATATTGATAAAAGTTGTGGATCTTATGAAATGTGTAGTTGAAAATAAATTTGAAAAAAAATGTTTAAAATAAACTCTAGCATGATATAAATAGTAAATCTAAGCATTTAGTGGTTGAACTATTTTGCCTTCCAAATGAAGCCAAAAGAAATGGAAATCGGTTGTTTTCGGGGGAATCAGGACCATTGACGCGACTAGACTTAACGGCTAAAATTAATGGAAACGTGAACATGTCCTTAATCTTCTAATTAGTAATTAGTCAAAGGTTGGGAACAAGATAACAACTTTGACTAAAGGTTGAAAACTAAATTTGCAATTTATCTTAAAAATTACTTGACACGTGGTTAGGTATGTTGATAAATACTTATAAGTACTAGATTCTAGTACTATTTATGATTCAAAATAAATAAATTGTGGTTCTGCACAATAAATGACTCCTATTTTACTTTTTTAAAAAACAACCGTTAAACACGACCAAATAAGCACTTGTTTGATAGTACTATTTGTTGGCAGATTTTGTGTAAATGACTGTAAACGAGAAATCGAATGAAAAGGATGAAATGTAAATCGAGACAAGTATTGAACACTTTGTCTTTAAGTCAATTTTGGCCCCGCAACGGTGCCTACGATTTATGGCAATCGACTCCCAAGATACAACGACTGCTGCTTGTGTTTGTAGCACTTCAAAACACAAGCACAACGAACCAGAAACGGTTTTATACTCCAACCGATTAAATGAAATGAAAACCATAATTTTTATGCAACAAATGCAATAAATTTTTGGTTCAAGATATGAATGTATTAGATTTAAAGTGTTTGCATATCAGTTCTCTGTTAAAAAGGATGTCCAAAATATCCTAAATATAGAGGATGATCGGTTGAAAAGGAAATAGTGTGGAGCCAATTTGTGCAACACTTCAAAAGGACATGTCTGTTCGCGTAAACCTATGCGATCGCATGGTTTTACCATGCTGCGATCGCAAGTTACACTTTTGAAGACAGAATTTAATCTAGGCTAATCATGCGATCGCATGGCTTTATCTCCTGCGATTGGACGGTAGGACCAAAAAACGTTCTGCTTAAAAATTAAGCAAGTTGCGATCGCAGGGTAAAATACAAATGCGATCGCATGGTCAAAACTTGACCCAAATTTGTCTTTTTCCGTAATTTCTCATTCATTCGATATTGGTTTCGAGATGCCAAATATACTCTTCAACACATGCAGAGAAATTTGAATTCTCTTTCGGGGGCGTTGCCTCTTCGACTTCCGCGACCTGACCGGGTAGGTTGAACCCCGTTTTTCTGAAGTGGCGAAGTGACAAACTATTTTGCCTAAACGGATAGAGTCGGATTTGTATATTTTGGCCAAGTTGACGCGAAGTCACTTTAGTTGTCAATTTCTCGAATTCTTAAACCAATTTCCAACACTATTCCTGTTAAAAATAATGAATATGTTTACTTATAATAATTAGAAAACACTTTTGAATATTTATTTCTTTTTTCTTTTTTAATTATTGCCATTTATAAAAAATATAGTATATATCCTTCAAAAAGAAATAGTATATCTACTTTTAAATTAGAAGAAGGGATGGGAAATTGATACAAGACACAAATAGATAAAAGTTATAAAATGGCGCTCATTAAAAATTTAGTCAGCAGAAGTCTCCACACTAATCTCTGCATTGTATTTTCGTTGTCGACTTCGAAATGAAACACTCCAAATTTTTGCATCTCACTTTTATTGAAGAAGATAATGAACCAAGTGGGGGAAGTGTTAGAACGGGGCGGCAGGGGGTGTGGTGGGGGATTTGATCGCATGTTTACAAGTGAAAAATAAGCTTCAAAGTGGTTTTCTATTTAGAGTTTTTGTGTGATGATCTCCCAAAGGTAGTGATTTTTTTTTTTTTTTTATATAGTTGGAGGAGGAGGTGACGGGCTACCTACCACCTTTCTCCTCACATACCTTCTTGATGTGCAATATAAGCTACTTATGGTGACCTCCTTCTCTTATACTAGCAGACGTCTAATTCAAAATTTTAAACAAAAAAACTTCACATAGAAATTGGCCGTTACCTTCACAACTCCTTCTGCAGCTTGTACGATTGATTGACCTCAGCATGTTAAATAACTAGACATTCTAAGCTGAGTTCGTAGATAAAGAAATATATTGATTTTTGCTAAATGTAAGAATTTGTCATCTTTGACTTGTCCATACATTCAGAAAAGGTGTATTTTCATAGATTTATTCTCTATTTTCATTTCATCGCATGTCATATGCGGATGACATAAAATGCCGAGAAACTCGTCTTGTGACTTTTCCAATAGAGAAGTCTTCTTCAACTTCATAAGGTATATGTCCTCGGGTGGGGTTTAATTGATAAGCGTGACTTTGGAAGACAAAATCATAATGTCTTCAGTAAATTACCCTATTCTTTGTTTGAATTATTGTGTTTGATTTGTTAATTACGGCCACATGACTGCCACATTATTAAGGACATCAGGTAACTCAATATTGTTAAAATGTCAAAATGATTTTACCTAAAAAAAAGTAAGACGTGTGCAACTCACCTGCCTATTTTAATTGTAATTTCAAAGAATCTTTCCCCTTGGACCAAGGGAACATAAAATGAAAAGTCTAGGACTAAAATTTTCTATTTCGAAGGTTAGAGATAAAATGCAATAGTGAAAATAGATTGAGAACCTCGGATGCTATTTTCCCAATTTGGTCACGTATAAAAGCTTTGACACCAGCCCAGTGGTAGCAGAGCTCGAACTAGTAGCAATGGAGCTCTCTTCTTCTCCTTCTTCATCTTCCCGGCCACCGCACTCTCTGTTAATCCTAACATTACTGATATTCAGTTTGTTGCTGAAGTTTTCATCTGCAGCTTACAATGTCACGTACGACAGCCGCTCTCTCATCATCGACGGCCAACGGAAGCTTCTCATCTCCGCCGCCATCCACTACCCTCGCAGCGTCCCCTCCGTGAGTCGTCACTTTTCTTGGAATTGATCTCATTTCTATTCGTGCAAGAATCCAATTGATGTTCATTTTCCTCTTTCCCTTTTTCTTCTTCTTCTTCTTCTTCTTCTTTTAGCTCCTATTTCTCACTAGCTTTTGATATGTTTTTCTTTTCTCGAATGCTGGACAACTTTCCATTCCTCATAGATGTAAATTATAATGTGTTTTCGGTGTTTCTAATTGTTAGCGACGTGTCTCTGAAGCTAGTAGTATTACGCCACAATGACACTATTAGGACGCTGATATTGGATTTCTATCATACAAGTGCAAGGATTTTCTTTTCGTTTCATTTTTATTTTGAAAAATTTGCGCCATATGTATGTAACATGTATTTATTGGGACACGGCAATCAATCATGTCATTTACACAAAAACCTAAAAAAGGGATATCATAATGCACTATCTCTTGGTCTAGTACTGCTCAGGGACTCCTTTTTGCCATGTGTTTGTCTTCCGGATGACAGAATTTATACATACGAGAAAAATTTCAGTTTGTACAAGTTGTCTTGCTTTTGGGCGGTATTTTCTTTTAATGTTTTACATGTTTTAAAAATTACTCTTACAAGATCTGGAATGTTGATAGATGTGGCCAGGACTGGTACAGTTAGCTAAGGAAGGAGGTGTGGATGTCATAGAAACCTATGTCTTCTGGAATGGTCATGAACTCTCTCCAAACAATGTCAGTGAATCTAGCACAAAATGATATTGTTTCCCCTCATTGGGTTCGGATTTACTTAGTTTAAAATTGTATGACTTGTTCTTCTCTTTTCTTGCATTCCATTGTAGTACTACTTTGGAGGAAGGTTTGATCTGGTCAAATTTTGCAAGATTGTTCAGCAGAGTGGCATGTATCTGATTCTTCGAATTGGGCCATTTGTTGCTGCAGAGTGGAATTTTGGGTATGTCATTAATAGTCACACAGTTCTAACCATGAGTTCTTTGAATTCAAAGCTTATTATTAGGTTCATGCAGCAGTACTGCTAAACATTTGTTCTATACCTAGTCCACCCTTGAAGCACTTTTCTGCAGAAAGTCACAAACTAAATAGCAACTTTTTTCTGAAATTGTTAGTTAAATTTTTTGAATCACTATCTCCACAATGCCTCTAAATTTAAAAGAAAAAAAGGCATATATTTTCCTAGCAATATCTCGACATTTTCATGGAACTGTAAAAATATTTAGATAGAAAACATGAAATTGTAATTATGCATATAGTGTTTTCTAATATTGAACTTCTCATGAGTATGTTAATAATTCAGTGGCGTACCTGTTTGGTTGCACTACATACCAGGAACTGTCTTTCGAACTGATAATGAACCTTTCAAGGTGTGGACACGTTCATTTCTATCATTCAAAGATAACTGCTTGCTGCTTTTAGTGATTGATTCTTGTTTTCAATTTATTGTTTTGTAATTGTTAATTCTCAATGGCATGGCGCTTGGAGTTCCAGTATTACATGCAGAAGTTCATGACATATATAGTGAATCTGATGAAGAAGGAGAAGCTCTTTGCATCACAGGGAGGTCCCATCATTTTGGCACAGGCAAGTAAAGATTTGCTGCTTTGGTTTTGTTCCACATGTTAAGCTCTGCTTCCTTCTTTTGAAAAATTATAGCAGATATAGTAATCACTTTGTACGTAACTGTTAGGAAGAGGACTTATTTGGATAGTACTTAAGGAGAATCTTTGAGAGGTTTAAGAGGCTAGAGAAGGAACTTGTATTGTATAATATCTAAATTGGCTTGTTCTAAAAGTACAATGAAGCACCTATATTATAGTGCTCAATGGACTCTTTTACATACCTCTCAACGACCAAAATAATTACATCTTCCCACTATCTACTAACAGCCAATAAATGCTCTCTAATACAAGACAATTCTAGAAGTGGATTATTCTAGAGCAATAACTTATTCTAAAACATAGACTATTCTAGATGTGGTCTCATGGACTCACTTAATCACAATAATTAACAAGCCCAAACTAAAACAATAAAATGTCCCAAATCAAGTTTATTTTACAACACGCCCCTTAAACTTGATTTGGTTACTCCAAGTGAGTCTCGTAGCTTGAAGAAAACTTCATGCCTCAATGGATTGGTGAATATGTCCACTTCTTGATGTTGAGTCTTCACATACTTCAACTCTACTTCCTTTCTTGCTATACTTTTTCTTATTAAGTGATGCCTTGTAGATGTGCTTGCTTCTATCATGAAACATGGGATTCTTTACTATTGCAATTGCCGATTTGTTGTTAACAAAATTCTCCGTTGGCTCCTCTTGTGTTATGTTGAGTTCTTTCATCAAGTTTCTTAACCAAAAAATCGCATGGCAAACACATAAAGTTGCAGCAACATATTCGGCTTCACTTGAAGATAGTGTGACAATTGGTTGCTTCTTCGAACTCCAAGTGAAAACGGTATTTCCCATGAAAAATGCAAATCCAGTTGTGTTTTTTTTTCTTCATCCAAATCTCCAGCCTAATTGCTTCCAACAGGTTTGAAATAATTAGAGGATGAATAAAGTAAACCATAATCATTGGTACTTTTGATGTAACGAAAAATCCTCTTTGCAGCCTTCATGTGAGTAACCATTGGTGATTCCATGTAACGACTAACAAAGCCAACTCCATAGAGAATATCGGGTCGTGTGCTTGTCAAATACCGCAAGCTTCCAATAAGACTTTTGAAATTTGTAGGATCCACTCTCTCATTCATCATTTCTTGACAACTTGATTCCACAATCAACGGGTGTGTTTATTTGCTTGCCTTCTCCCATGTTGAATTTCTTGAGCACTTTTCTTGCATAGCCTTCTTGAGAGATACAAATTCCTTTGTCGCTTTGCCTCACCAAAGATGGTATGAAATCAATTCAAGATCGGACATTTCAAATTCTTTGGTCATGCTCATTTTGAATTCTTTAAACATTCTTGGATTATTTCCGGTGAAGATCAAATTATCAACATATAAGCAAACAATCAACACGTCACTATTTTTATTCACCTTAACATGAAGAGCATGTTCATGTGGGCATTTAGTGAAACTATGTTCTAGAAAATACTTATCAATTCGACTATACCATGTTCTTGGCGCTTGCTTCAATCCATATAAAGCCTTTTTCATTTTTAAGACTTTATCTTCTTTCCCCTTCACTTCATAGTCATGAAGTTGTTCAATGTAAACTTCTTCTTCAAGATAAATATTTAAAAAAGTGGATTTCACATCCATTTGATGAATTTTCCATTTATTTGGAGCGGCCAAAGAAATAATTAATCTTATAGTTTCTAAGCGAACAACAAGAGCAAATACCTCGTCATAGTCAATGCTGGGTCTTTGATTGTATTCTTTCGCAACCAATCTTGCTTTGTGTTTTCAACTTCTCCTTTAACATTATTCTTTGCTTTATAGACCCTTTTAACTCCAATTGCTTTTTGGCCTTTTGGAAGTGTTGTTATTTCCAATGTATCAATTTTCAAAATTCATTTAATTTCTTCATCCATAGCTTCTTTCCATTTATTGCTTTGCACCTCTTCTTCAAAACCTATTGGCTCACAATCTGTAAAGAGACAAAATAGTGTTAGTTCATTTTGATTTTCGGTTACCTCATATAACTCGTGCAAGCTCCTTATGCGTGGTTTCCTTGGTGGTGTGTTTGTACTTGAACTTTCACTTGGTGAATGTCCATGAAGGCTTGCTTGTAATGAATGAGGTGGAGTTGTATGATCTTGTATTTCTTCTCTTGCTTTCTCTTCTTCCCTTCTTCGTCTTTTGTAATTAATGGAAAATTGTAGTCATTGTCTTGAGTGTCCATCTCCATGAATCTTCTTCATCAAACTTAACGTCTTGGCTAATGATGACTTTCTTGGTGTTTGGATTATAAAGCTTATATCGTTTAAATCTTGAGTAATTTCCAATAAAGAGAAATTTTTCACTTTTATCATCGAGCTTGGATCTCCTTTGGTCATGCACATTGACATACGCAATGCTTCCAAATACTTTCAAGTGCGAGATGCCGGGCTTTCTTCCACTCGATGCTTCTTGAGGTGTCTTTCCCCACACACTTTTAGCTGGAGACTGGTTGAGCAAATAAATCACACAATCCATTGCTTCGACCCAATATTCTTTTGGCAACCTCTTGCTTTTTAGCATGCTTCGAGCCATGTTGGGGACGGTTCAAATTCTTTTCGGAAACACTATTTTGTTTGGGGGGGGGATCTTGGAACCGTAAGGAACCGTTGAATTCCATTGTTTTCACAAAATTTGTTGAACTCTATTGATGTAAATTCTTCTCCTTGATCGGATCTCATGGCATTGTTTTTGAGATCACTTTCCTTTTCGACAAGTGCTTTGAATTTCTTGAAGACATCAAACACCTAAGACTTTTTTATTTTAAGAAAATAAACCCACGTTTTTTTTACACTAAAATCATCAATAAATAAGAGAAAATAATTGCTCTTACCGATGAATTTAGGATTGATTGACCCGCACACGTCGGTGTGAATGAGCTCTAGTGGCTTCTTTGCTCTTGTACTTGCTTCCTTCGGAAAGCTCTTCCGACAATGTTTCCCAAGTAGGCATCCTTTGCACAATTGATTTAGGTAACTAATAGATGGTAATCCTTTTACCATTCTCTTATTTGATAGCAATTCCAAGTAACCAAAATTGAGATGCCCGAACCTTAGATGCCATAGCCATGATGTATCTTTTACACAAGCCTTCAAACATTTTGCTACATCATTTTGGATATTTAACAAGAACTTCCTATTATTTGTCATTAACACCTTAGCAATTAAATTATTTTTGCAATCTTTTAGAATTTTCTTTCGAGTGAATGTCACAGCCTCTCTCCAAAAGAATCAAAATATTGTTCTTCATGTTAGACATATATTAAACATTTGAAATAATTGGTGGCTTCCATCTTTCAAGTGTATAAGGATATCACATTTGCTTCTTATCGGAATTTTGGATTCATCTCCAAATGTGAGCTCCACAAACATATTTTTATTTCCACACATGATTGCTAGCACCGTGTCAAGGTACTAAGTATTGATTTTCCTTCCTTCTCTTCCTTTGTATGCTAATAGCAAAGTAGAATCAAGTTGCTTCTCATTTTCTACAAAATTTGCTTCTACTCCAACTTGATTAGAAGCAAAATGTTCAAACTTTTGACAATTATAACATTGAACTTGAGATTTGTCATGCCTTTGCTTTGAATTATTACCTCTCCTATGGCCTCTTTTCAAAGATGAATTTTGTCTACTATCTTTATTGTTGACGTCTTGTATTCTCATCTTCCTTGGTCATGTCCACGGTCATGATTAGGGTGGCAAAAAAGTTCGTGAGCTCGTCGGTTTGGCTCATAAAAGCTCGGCCCAGCTCGGATTCTGGCTCGTCTAGGGACGAGCACGAGCTAGGGCCGAGCTAAAAAAAAAAGAGGGCCGAGCTCGTTCGGCTCGGCAAAATACGTTTTGGGCTCGTGGACAGTTCCCACGAGTCGGCTCGTGAGCTCGGCTCGTGGGCTCATGCCCAGGGACGGAGCCAGGAATTTAAGTCAGCGTAGGTGGAAATTAATAAATATAATAATATAAAACAATGTAACAACACAATAATACAACAAATGACATATATTACAATTTGCGATTTTTCATACTTTGATATCGTTGTACAATGAGTTCATTATCAATCTTTAAAAATATATCTTTTTCTACAATGATGCTATCATTCATTTACTGATTACCCATTCGATTGCGCAATCTATCCTTCACAATTTTTATTGCAGAAAATACTCTTTCTACACTAGCAGTAGTAACCGGTAGAATTAGCGCTAAAGTCAACAGCTTGTAAACCAATGGATATATACTTTACTTTTCTTTGTCATGACTAACTTCTCTGCAAGATTACTAAGGCTATTCAACCCTTCAAACGCTTTGTTAGAGCGCATATCAAAAATATAAGTTTCAAGTTGATCATTAAGTACGAAGAGATCTACTTCAAAAAAATCTTCTGGATAAAACTCGGCAAGTTTAATCAAGCTTTTCTTGTCAAAAGAAAAGAATGAATTTTCTGGACATAAACAAGCTACACAAAAGAGCAACTCCGTATTTACCTCCGAGAAACGATCATTCAACTCTTGAAGTTGTAAATCGATGATAGAGTAGAACAAATCTATACGGTAATGATGCAAATTTGTTATTTCTGGAGGATTACGTTGTGGGCGACCACGAAGTGCACGACGTACAAACATATCATCCATGCTGGGAATATCAATATAATGCTGCCGACAGAAAGAATATACTTTTTCTAAAAAAGAATTCTACCTATTGTCTCAATTTGTAGTCGATGTTTGCACATTTTCACCAATTGCATTGCATTTACAATATCTTGATCTTTCCTTTATAATGCCTTTGACAATTCATTTGAAATCCTCAAGACACTTCTCATCAAGTGTAGATTAAATGTAAAATCAAATGACTGTATAGACTCCAATAAATTTGTTGCATCACATCTTTTATCACAAGTACTAGATTCATCTTCAAAGATCATTTCAAGTACATCACTAATAGCAGAGAACATGGCAAGCAAGCTGACCAAATAGTTATAATGAGACCCCTACCGTGTATCACCAGAACGCTGAAGGGTGGTTTCTTGATTAAGTCCCCGTCCACTTAAAATCTCACCTTTCTCCAATGCCTCAATAATAAAGTCTGATTGTTTTTCTCAAAGAAGATCACAACATTTAGTCGATGCTCCAACATTATTTACCATATCACCAACCACACGAAAGAAATTAGTAATAGGAATATTCTTCTTTGCCACTGTTACGAGAGCTAGTTGGAGTTGATGAGCAAAACAATGAATGTAAAAGGCACACGGATTTTTCTTTAAAATAAGTGCTTTCAGACCATTAAACTTACCTTGCATATTACTAGCCCCATCATAATCTTGTCCTCTCAATCTAGACATGCTTAAGTTATATCTAGAAAATATCTTATCAATTGCAGCTTTTAGCGATAGAACTGTGGTACTTGTAACATGTTCAATCCCTGTTCGCTAAAAATGTACCGCAAGTGCACGGGTCGCGTTCAAGTAATAAAGTGATGAGAAAGTGTCGAACCCACGAGGATAGATAATTTTGCTAACATCCAAATCAATCTAGCCCTACTTTAAACACACAATAAAACATATTGTTTTGATGATTAAATTAAGAATTCAAAGATGATGAAAAGTAAACTAATAAGAAAAATATTAAAAAAGAAATTTGTAGGAAATAAAATCAACTAGAAGAAAATACTAGGAATTCGACTTCACCAATTATTCCACTTTAAAGTTTTATTTTCCATTATCAATTCCAAGACAAGGTAAAAATGTCAATCAATGCTCCTAAAATGTCTAGCAATCTCTCCCGAGTTCTATTAAAGGAAAGAGTTCTATTCTAAGAAGGACACCTAAAATAGAATCCTAATCAATCCCTATAATTAAGTTATACTATATTTATTACAATTTACAACTTGTAACACTCTTCCTCAAGCTGGAGCATAGATGTTTATCATGCCTAGCTTGTTACAAAGATAATCAACCCGCGCACCGTTTAGAGCCTTCGTAAAAATATCTCCCAGTTGTTCTTCCGTTGTCACATATCCGGTGGAAATCAAACCTTGCTGTATTTTCTCACGAATGAAATGACAGTCAATTTCAATATACTTAGTTCGTTCATGAAATACAAGATTAGAGGCAATATGAAGCGCAGCTTGGTTATCACACCACAATTTGGCTGGTATTGAGGCCTTAAGGCCTACTTCATTCAGGAGCTGATATATCCACATTACTTCACATACAGCTTGTGCCATAGCTCTATACTCTGATTCAGCACTTGATCGTGACACAACATTTTGCTTCTTACTCTTCCACGAAATCAGATTACCTCCAACAAAGACACAATAGCCTGAAGTAGATCTTCTATCCTCCTTAGATCCTGCCCAATCAGCATCTGAAAAACACTCGATCTTGGTGTCACCATGATTTCTGTACAAAATACCGCGTCCAGGAGCATTTTTCAAGTAGCACAAAATATGTTCTACAACTGCGCAATGATCAACTATTGGAGATGACATGTATTGGCTCACAACACTAACCGAATATGCAATATCTGGACGAGTCACACATAGATAATTCAACTTCCCAACCAATCTCCTATATCTCTCAGGATCTTCAAACAGTTCACCTTCTTTTGTAAGTTGCAAATTAGGGACCATTGGAGTACTACATGGTTTAGCCCCTAATTTTCCCGTCTCAGACAATAAGTCAAGCACATATTTTCTTTGAGACAAGAAGATTCCTTTCTTACTTCTTGTTATCTCAACTCCCAAGAAATACTTTAACAACCCTAAATCTTTTGTGTGGAACTTAACATGAAGAAAAGATTTAAGAAATGAAATACCTACAGCATTATTCCCAGTAATAACAATATCATCCACATACACAACTAACAGAATGATGCCAGCATCAGACTGTTTGTAGAAGACGGAGTGATCAGATTTGCTTTTCTTCATTCCAAATTGTTCAATGGCTTGACTAAATTTGCCAAACCAAGCACGAGGGCTTTGTTTTAAACCATATAGAGACTTACGAAGACGACAAACTTTCCCATGCTCCCCCTGAGCAACAAAACCATGAGGTTGCTCCATGTAAACTTCTTCCTGAAGATCACCATGAAGGAAGGCATTTTTGATGTCTAGCTGATGTAGAGGCCAGTTTTGAGTGGCGGCCATAGATATGAGTAACTGGACTGATGAGAATTTAGCAACAGGAGAAAAAGTGTCAGAGTAATCTACACCATAAGTTTGAGCATAGCCTTTAGCAACAAGACGGGCTTTCAAACGAGCAACTGACCCATCAGGATTGACCTTAACCGTAAACACCCATTTACAACCAATAGCCTTTTTCCCTGAAGGTAAGTCTACTAAGTGCCAAGTACCATTGTCATCTAAAGCATTCATCTCCTCTACTACGCTATCCAGAGTGAGAGAGGCCTTCATGAACAGTTTTTGGAATAGAAATAGAGTCGAGAGATGCAATAAAAGAACAACAAGATGATGACAAATGATTATAAGACACAAAAGACGAGATAGGATGAACACACCGACGTGTATCTTTACGAAGGGCGATGGGAAGATCATCACTTGGAACCGGATCTGATGACGAAGGAGCCGGCACAGGACATGTATCAGGATGAATATGACGTCGAGAGTAGACATGATGAATGGGAGGCTTGAAAGGAGCTGGGTCCGAAGCAGGTTCAGAGGAAGTGATCGTATAAACTAGCAGATCATCATCCTCCCCATGTCGTTCAGGCTTAGATGTTGGAAAATACGGAGTTTCTTCCAAGAAGGTGACATCAGCGGAGACCAAATACTTATTCAGACTAGGACAGAAGCATCTATAACCTTTCTGAAGGCGAGAATAACCAAGGAAGACACATTTCAAAGATTTTGGGTCTAGTTTAGTGACATGAGGACGAACATCTCGAACAAAGCAAGTACTACCAAATATCTTAGGTTCAATAGGGAACAATGATTTATTGGGAAAAAGGATACGGTAGGAGGACTCACCACGAAGAACAGATGAAGGCATGCGATTAATCAGAAAACATGCTGTTGAAACTGCATCAGCCCAGAACATTTTAGGAACATTCATTTGGAATAGAAGGGCTCTTGCAGTTTCAAGAAGATGTCTGTTCTTTCGTTCAGCTACTCCATTTTGAGATGGGGTATCGACACAAGATGTTTGATGAAGAATGCTATTTTTAATCATGTAACTTTGAAAAGATGCTGACAAATATTCTTTAGCATTATCACTCCGCAATGTATGAACAGACACATCAAATTGAGTTTTAATCTCAGCACAAAACGCACAAAAGATAGAAAACAACTCAGAACGATTTTTCATTAAATATAACCAAGTTACACGAGAGAAATCGTCAACAAAAGTAACAAAATACCTATAACCAGTTTTAGACAGAACTGGACATGGACCCCAAACATCATAATGAACTAATTTAAACGAAAAACTAGCTCTCTTATTGATTCTTGGACTAGAGCTAAGACGATGATGTTTGGTAAAATGACAAGACTCACAATCTAAAGAAGATACTTTACTAAATTGCGGACACATTGTCTTGAGCAAGGGAAGAGAGGGATGGCCCAACCTACAATGTGCTTCAAACGAGGAAGTGATAGTAGAACAAGCAATAGATTTGGGTATCTGCGGGTCAAGAATGTAGAGACCTCCAGATTCATGTCCTTTACCAATAATCTTCTTCGTCATAAGATCCTGAAAGAAGCAAGAATCAGGAAAAAATGAGATACAACAGTTAAGATTGCGAGTGAGTTGGCTTACAGACATCAAATTAAAGGATAATTGAGGTAAATGTAGAACAGATGACAAAGGAAGCAAAGGGGTAGGGGAAATGGTGTCAGGCCCAAGAACACAAGATGGGGACCCATCTGCTAAAGTAACACTCGAAGGTGATGTATGTGACTTAAAAGTAGAAAAGAGATTAGAGTTACCTGTCATATGATGTGTGGCACCAGAATCAATGACCCATTTGGAGGATGATGAAATAAGACATGCATTGGGTTTACCTGCATCAGCTATGGCAGTGACAGGAGTGGATGAAGATTTTAATGACTCTTGGTACTGGGAGAACTTAGCAAATTCGTCTGCATAGATCAGTATTGATTGCTCGGATGTATCATTTGTGGATGCAATATGGGCATGGTGATGCTTTTGATTTTTGTTCCGAAGCTTCCTACAATTACGCTTGCAATATGGGCATGGTGATGCCCTTGAATCCTGTGTTCGAGTTTCAAAACTGTTTGATTGTCCTCCTCTATTATCACCTTTGTACTGTGATCGGCCAGACTCATAACCATTACTTCGACTAACAAGTGCCCCATTGATCTGAACAGGTGGAGTACTTTCTGTGCGAAGTACTCTACTAAACACATCTTGTAAAGTAGAGATCTCAGAACTAGAAAGAATCTGAGATTTAGTAGTCTCAAAATCAGAAGGAAGACCAGCTAGAAAACTCATAATAGCCATCTGCTCCCGTTGTTTTTGCTGAACCTTCACATCAGCACTATATGGCATCAACATATTAAGCTCCTCATACGTTCTCTTAAAATTCATAAAATAATTAATAAGAGACTTGTCTTGTTTCTCTGCACGGTAGAACGCTTTGCAAACTTCATAAACACGGGAAATATTTCCTTTCCCGGAATATAAGAAGTCCAGATAATCCAATAATTCTTTAACAAATTCACAATGATTGATCAAACCAATTACCTCACCATCAATGGAATTTCGTATCTGCAAGAATAACCTAGCATCCTCTCTTAGCCAAGCCTGTGTAGAATCATCTTTAGGTGGATCATTAGTCATATGGTCGTCCTTGTCAATACTTCGCAAATAAAGGCGAACAATTTTGCTCCAATCCAAATAATTAGAGCCATTGAGTCTATGTTCCGTGATTTTTGACATTACAGGAATAACATCAGATGTAAAAACTGATTTTTTATCTCCCATAATGCAAGAAAAGAAGAATCACAGATCACAGCACAAGGAAGAGGGCTGAAACAGGAACTGGATGCACGAAAAACACAAATCCGTAGTACTTCTGACCAAACCAAGCACACAGGGGTGACGTACGGGACTGGGCGAACCGAAAGAAAGAAACCGGAGAGTTTTCCGACGCCGCACGCGCCCACACGCGCCGGCAAGCGAGAAACTGCGAAAACCTACTAACGGCGCGTGAGCCTCACGCGCTTGGATTCCGGCCACCGGACTTCAGGCGAGTGCTGATCGGCGGCTGGCGCTCCTTCTAGGACCGGAGGTGAGAAGAAAACGTCAATCTAAAAAATTGACCCAAAATGGTAACCCTAAATGCTAATTTCCAGCAGACCAAAAAATTTTGAACAAAAAAAAACTTCTCGGTTCTGATACCATGTAAAACTTATTTGAGAGAAGAAATTCTCTTGTTGTTTTATTCATTAAAAGCAATATATATTTATATACACAAATATCAATCCTATTAAAGGAAATAGTTCTATTCTAAGAAGGACACCTAAAATAGAATCCTAATCAATCCCTATAATTAAGTTATACTATATTTATTACAATTTACAACTTGTAACAACCTAATTTCAACCTCCCGGTAGCAATTAAGTCACAAAAGCATTTCAATGGTGATCAATCATCTCAATACACAATAAAGTCCAATAATCAACAACCATAAAAACCAAGCATAAGGAATCAATAACAAGAACAATGCACTTTAAAGCTTCATAAATGGATTCATCTCATTCCTAGTAAATAAAATTTGCCCATAATATTTACAAGGACAAAATGTAAAATAGATACAAAATATATCACCGGGTTTGATAAAGTCAAGAGAAATGCAAGATTTAGCTTGAGCCTATGGTTGTCTTCATTTGCCCACTATAAACCTCCATTCATCTTCCTCTATTTACAAAATACACACAATGATGTACAAAAAATCAAGAAAAACCCATTTCCATGGAGTTTTTCAAGAACCCCCAACCTTCTTCTTCTTGGAGAGCTTTTAATGGGAGAGGGAGTATGAGAGAATGCCTTCAAAATATAAGAAAAACGGCTACTTAAAACCCTACAAGAGATAAAAATAGAAAGACCAAAAAGCCCTTGCAAATCTGGACAAAAACGCGGACAGCAGCAAAAAAACACCATGCGATCACATGGTAATAATCCATGCGATCGCATGGAAGAGCATCAAAGCTCTCTGCTGGAAATTTTGGGATCTCGCGATCGCGCATGTATTGGCCTATGCGATCGCATGGGCCAAAATACAAAATGTTTGCTTTTGACTTTTGATTAATTGCAATTCCAGTGAACTATCTGAAATGTTGACTTTGGTCCTTGAGTTTTTGGTTGTCTTTCATATAGGTCCTCCATAAATTGCAACACTGGTCTTCTATCTTTAGACATATTTATCTTTTGGCCCTCAATATTCTCGATTTGCACAACTTTAGTCCTTTTTGCTCTTTTTTCGCGTGGATTTCTTCCAATTACCATCCAAGCTCGGGTTTTTACCTAAATAAACAAAAGAACATAAATAAGTAGTAAACAACTTGAAAGAACTCACAATTATCCATTTTTAAAGGCTAAAAAAAGTGCTAAATCCGCACTTATCAATCCTATCAATCCCTATGAAACGTTCATTTATATGTCCACTACTGTCCACATAACGTAAAACAATTGACATTTGCTCATTTGTTGATACATCACGAGATTCATCAACTAGAATAGAAAATAATGAATCACCAACATCTTTAATAATAACATTGATTGTTTCAGCAGCACAAGCACTTACTATATCCTTCTGGACATGAGGCGATGTCAATTTGCAATTTTTAGGAGCATTTTTCAAACAGATAGCATTAATATTATCGTTATGATTAGCCAGAAATTGCAATTGGACTAAAAAATTACCTGGATTGAGAGAATTCTCAGATTCATCATTATCCCAAAGTGAATGTCTTTGTCGCAGTAGAACTCGAACACAATCAATTGATGCATTAAGATGGATACTATATTCATTTCGTACTTGTTTTGACTGCTTGAAGAAAACTGATTGAATGTGTTGATCCTGATTCATCAAAGCTTCACACTTCATGCGAGCTTGATTAAGTGCACTATCATGTCCTCCAACATGAGTATTAAGCCGTTTTTTTATCTTTTCAATACGTGAATCCATCACCAACAAAAGTATCGCCTCCTCCTTGTTTTTCACTACTTATTTTGAAAAGATAACAATACAAACAACATGCAGAATTCTTTTCTATACTATACTTCAACCAACTAGCAAACTCTTTAAGCCAAGAAGAACTAAAATGTCTAGAATCTTTTTCAAATGGTCTTTTTGGAAATTCATGATCTTGAGGTTGACAAGGACCCTTTTGCATATATGCTCTTCGAACTTGATCTCGAATGTTAACATTATAATCCAAAATTGGTATCCTTAGTCCAAGATTAGTGGGAAGTTGTGCAACATCAAAATCCGTTTTATTTGATATCTCCCCATCATTGTTTTCCACAAGAGATTTTCTTTTGAAGAATCTCTTCATTGTCGCGTCACACTAAAATAAAAACATAAGTGATAATTAGTCGCGTGAACAATTAGGAAAGTGCTAAATTAAAATTCGGTGCAAATTCTAGTAAACAAATTAATATTTCTCGCTTAAGGTAGTTTTATCTCACTGTACCTAAACCAAATCAAAATTTCTCAACTTAATAAATGAAAGCACTAGGCTGCACTTGCTAAAAGCCCAATTAGCATATCACAATTCCCAATTACAACGTAAAAATGCAAATGTAGAGAATATGAGAAAGAAAAAAATGCTGATATTGCACATTTGCACCCTACACAACCATAATTTATTAATTTTAATTCACTCTGAAAGCATATTTGCATAAATTAATAATTTATGATTCCAGAAGAACTTCCATACAAAGGGCAGGGTGCTAGTCTACCATGAATCATGAATACACAAAACTGGTGCAGTACAGAGCACTTAAAATGTCATAGCATAATACCAGAAATAAAATGTTAGCATAATACCAAAACCAAAATAATCCACTGCCGAATCTTCATAGATTGATAGACACTTGCCGAATTTGAAAATAAAAAAATTATGCTAAATCTATTCTTCTTACAATCAAGAATCGTACCTTCTTGTTCTTGATTTTCAAGAAATAATTGATTTTCCAGATTCCAGTGATTAGCGTTCGCGATTGAGGGTTTCACTTTCTTTTTTACTCCAATTTCACAGCAACAGACAATGGCAACGGACAGCAAACGTGAATGATTAAGTGATGGATATTGGTGTATGTGTAATGCGTATCACTTTGATTCACTGGACAAGCCTTAATGCCTATTTCTTTTCTTTTTTGGGCCATTTTAATGGCCCACTTGAAGTGGATAGTTTTTTTTTTTTTTAAAATGGCCCATTTGAAGTGGATAGTTTTTTTTTTTTTTTTTTAAGTACAGTGGATGAGTGGAGGCAGTCCAGTTAAAATCCAAAAGACCTCCGTCCCTGCTCGTGCACACGAGCTAAAAGTCACAAGCCACGAGCCGCTCAGCTCGTGGCTCGTGTTAACGGTCATATTTTTACTTTTTGTTTTTTTTAAAAAAAAATTAATTATTTTTCTATAAATACTCTATTTTAAACTCATTTTTTTCACACTTTAATCTCTCAATCTGTTATATACTCAATTCAATCGAAGCATTTTCGATTTTTTTATTTTTTTTATTTTTTAAATTATCAAAAAAAAAAAAAAAAGAATTAGGGCCACGCCAAACTCGTGGGTAGTTAAGCTCGGCTTGTTCGGCCCACGAGCTCGTGGGCCGAACCGAGCCCATGTTTTGGAGACGGCTCATCCCCAGACGAGTCGAGCTTGTTTTGAATGGGCCGAGCCGAGCCATGCCTAGCCATGATCGCTTCCTCTTCCTCTTCCATTGTTGATTTTGCCTCCATTTCTTTCTTTCAACGTTTGTTTGAAGTACTTACTCCAAAGTGCTTTGCTTCTTCTTTCGACGTTCTTCATATGCTTGAAAAGACCCCATGAGCTCCTCAATAGTCATTGCCTCCAAATCTTGTGTTTCTTTAATGGTGACTACAATACGATCAATTTTGAATCTAAAGATGGTATAATTTTCTCCATAATTCTAACATTATCTAAATTTTCTCCATTTGCCTTCAATTGGTTTGCCACAGCTAAAACTCTAGAAAAATATTTGGAAATTGTTTCGGATTCTTTCATTTGTAAAGATTCGAACTTACCTCTTAAAGTTTGTAGACGAACCTTCTTGACTTTCTATGCTCCTTTGTAGGCGGTTTGAAGCCTATCCCAAGCTTCTTTGGAGTTGCTTGCATTCGAAATTTTCTTAAATCCATCATCATCAAGTGATTTGTAGATGAGATACAGATGAGATAAAGAGCTTTCTTGTTTCTATTTCTTGAGTCCTTCAAGGTGTCCCTTTGTCCTTGAGGTATAGTAGCCTCATCTCTTGGCTCATTGTACCCCTTCTCTACGATATTCCATAGGTCTTTTGACCCTAGAAATGCCTTCATTTTAATATTCTATTTTTCGTAGTTGCTATTGTAAAGTGATGGAGCTTGAAAGGGAACCATACCGTTTGCCATTCTTTCAAAGAATCTTATGTTGTCTGATACAACTTTGTTAGGAAGAAGACTTATTTGGATAGTACTTTAGGAGAATTTTTGAGAGGTTTAAGAGGCTAGAAAAACAACTTAAATTATATAATCTCTAAATTGGCTTGTTCCAAAAGTACAAAGGATCACCTATATTTATAGTGCTCAATGGACTCTTATACATATCTCTCAACAACCAAAATAATTGCATCTTACACGCCCAATGCCTACTAACATCTACTAAATGCTCTAATACAAGATAATTCTAGAAGTGGATTATCCTATAGCAATAACTTATTCTAGAACATAGACTATTCTAGATGTGGACTCATGGATTCACTTAATCAAAATAATTAACAAGTCCAAACCAAAATAATAAAATGGCCCAAATCAAGTTTATTTTACAACAGTAACTACCTTAGAAGCCAAAGCAACTTCACACTACAAAATAGTTGTTTTATCTTTAAACTGGATAATTTGGTGTGATCTTGTATACTGCCAAGATACTAAAATTAGAATTTTGAGTCCTATTGTTCTGCTGTATTTTATGAGAATATTTATCCTTGCTTTGATCTTTTACCTATTAGTCTTTAAAGATGATTAACAATCAGTTCAAGATCTCTTTTGCTTGTGAGAGGAAAAGTTTAACATTTTTATAATCTTGGACACACTTTCTTTAAGTCTTGTGGTTAGACATGTGTCAGCGATTTTATGTCTTTAATATTCTGCAAGTGTACGGATCGCACAAGTAATAAAATAGATTATGAGTCCAAGTATCGTTCCCACAAATATTTAGATAGTTCAATTTCAATTACACTAACCTTAACCGAATCTAATGAACTTTGGAAAATTGATGATTAAAAACTAATTAAACTATAAACTAAGAACAATTAACTAATTATAATTCAAACAAACAGTAGATTAAATTAAAGAAGAATCTTTAAAATTGGAAAAGAAAAGAGTACTAGGATCCCGAATCCACTTATACCAATTTTCTTTAACCTGAACTATTGAATTTGATAACATGATTTAATTGTAAAGATTAATATTCCTAATATGTTTAACAATCTCTCTCGAGTAGAATTAAACTTATCCATATGTGTGACTCGACTATATCTCTATGACGGATGCGAACATACAAGAATGCATTAGAATTTGTGAATACTTAAACATCACTAAAGCATAGCAATATATCTCTATCCCCTATCGAACTTTACGATAATTGATACTATGTATAACTTATTTTTCATCTCTCGAAGGTAAAACAAGCCACAAGAATCATGCAACTATTGTGCACATAATTGTAGATGAGGAGAAATCAATATCAATTATTCAAAATTAAAAACGTGCTTAAATATCAAAACTAGGTTCAAAGAATTAAAAGATCATGATACAAGTTTCATCATCATCCACTTATACCAATTTCCTTTAACCTAACATACTAAAAAGAAGAAAATAAAAAGAAAAATAAAATATGAAAGCCATCACCCGAATATGAAGAAAACTTGATAGAGAAAAAATCTTGAACTTCATAATCGTTTTAATCTTGAAATGATGAATCTTGATCTTCGTTTCAAGATTTTATCTCTTGTTTTTCTCTCTATATCGGCTCCCAAATCGGCTCTAATCCAGCTCTCAAAACGGCTCTCTAATTATGAGTTAATAACTCATATTTATAGTTATCTAATTGTGTCCCAAAAGATCCTAAAAATTCATTAAAATCGTGTTCCAAATGTTTTCTAATTGGATTAGAACTCAAAAAGGAAAAAAAAATCCGCGTCTGTCAAAATTACACTGGGAGATCGCCCAGTGCAAACCCAGGCGATCGCCCAAGCCAACCAAAACACATTCTGCTGATGAAATTACGTGCCGGGTGATCGCCCAGATTTAAGCCTGGACGATCGCCCAGCTTACGCTGTTTCCTCTGCGGTGGCTATTTTTCAAATGGCCATAACTTCTTATAGGAAACTCCAAATTGAGATCCGTAAAAAGTGTTGGACTCGTAATTCAATTATCTTTCCGATGGTATATCATTTACCTCTTGGGGATTTTAATATCAAAAATTGTGCTCGAATTTCTCCACATACTTTGGTAGATAGTTTCAGTATTCGGTTCTTTGGCTTTCCAATATTTAATCCATTGATTCAACTCTTCATTGTCACTCCAATACACCTTTAACTTATTGATTTTATCTTCTTCCTCATTCTTTAATATTTGACTCTTGATATTTACTTCAAAAACTCAACTTGTTCTCATTTACTAGTCAATTTTACCAAATTGTTGCTCTTTCTGTCCATTCTTCTCAAATTTCTTATAAACGGGTCTAAAACTGAAATAAGAAGAATAATACACCAAACTAAGTAAAAATTCAATAAAATGACGGAATAAAAGCTTAGTTTAAAAGCCCGAATAAGTGCACAAAATATACTTATTAAACACCCCCAAACTAAACTTTTGTTCGTGCTCGAACAAAAATAAAGATAAACTATAAGTTTAAACTAAGCTAAAAGAATTAACAGGAAATGAATTAATGTTAAATTTTTTACCATATGCCTCAAGTTTGAAAAATAAAGTAACTCGTTTAGAAATAGATCAACCAACACAAAAAATTTTCACTTATCCAATGCTCGACCTTTAGTGAGTGTATTATTAGCCAAAAATTGAACTTACACATGTATTAGACAACGACCAATATTGTGTTGTTGATTTTTTTACAATCCCGAACTCTTTGTAGTCATTTATTCCTTAAACCTCTCGTAAATTTATCACACTTATATTGCTTTTTTCTCCAATTCCGAGGTATTCTAGTAAATTTGGTTCCTACAGATTAATATAATGCTTTTTCAAATAAAGTGGTAAAATTTAGAGCTTGTATTTCTAGAATTAGGATGGTGAGTGATTTCTAAATTCTCATTTTCAGTCTCTGAAGTTCTAACCTAGCAATCCTTATCGAGCACTTCTAACTTTTTTTATTATATTTATATAAAATAAACAATCTTACATCCTGTGCAATATTTCTCTCTCACAAGCTTTCTTTGTGACCCTTGTAGCGAGCTTTGGGCCGATAACTCCCAAGTCAGATGACCATAGGGCACCAGATTTTAAAATACTCTAACAGACTTAATTGTTCAAGTCTCACAGGCTATAAGAGGAGTGAAGATGTAAAATTTTTATTTATTTATTTATTATTATTATTATTTCAACGGCCCATGTAGCGAGTTTTGGGCCGATGACTTTTAAGTCAGATGACCTTAGGGCACCAAATTTTAAAATACCTTAACAGGCTTAATTACTCGAGTAAGATATTTTATTTTTATTTATTTATTTTTTTCAGCAGTGAGTAGTGCTTGATTTGGATTCCTTGACTACAACCTATTTAACCAAAGATGAAGCCCATAAAATCTAAACTATCAAAATTCTCGAAATACACATACTAACTTTAACACCTCCAAACTGTTTTCAAACAGTTTGGTTACTAATATAAGGATTTAAGAACGGAATTTTTTATAATAATACTAAGTCAACAACTTAAACCTATACACTCAAGTCGTGTTCCCAATAAATGATAAGTCAACAGTGGCTACGTGCTTCAAATATAGTCTAACATGGATAAGTATTCAGGTAAAAGCACGAGTTAAAGTGTTGTCTAATATTCTAACTAAAAACATACTTAAATTCAAACAAATATCATCATTGGCGGCAAGATATTCAATAATTGCTAGAAATTTTTTTTAAAATTGTTTTTTGTAAAAAAAAACAAAACAGTAAATATATATATATTTTTTATTTCAAAATTTGCAGTTATATAGACCTGAAAAATAAGCAAGTTCAAATTCATCAATCAAGTTTCCTAATATTTAACCCAACCTCATACTAAAACATTATATTGTTTTCAATGTAATAACAAAATAAAGCAAATAGAGGAGAAAAAATATCAGTTACTCTCTGGGATGTGGAAAAGATAGATATGGCTGGTTGAAGGTTCAGTTGAAGTGGAATTAGATGTGGAGCTGGTACTCTTGGTCAAAAGATGATGTCATGGATATTATCCAAGCGGCTTGTAAAGTGGAACATCCTGCAATTGACATAGTAAAGCTTTTTAAGAGCATTAAATAATAAATGAAATAAAAATTAATAAATTATTTAAACTAATTAAAACTACTACATATAAAGCAAGTAAATAAAAGGGTTAGAAAATAGGTTGCCTCTTATTAAGCGTTTATTTATAGTTATTAGCTTGACTTATTGTCTGGTTTCTTTACGACACTCTACATAGTGCTTTGGAGGACCTACTTTGCTTGTATTTATTGACTTTGCACCATTTTTTGTTTATCCTCAAACATTTGAATTTGTGCTCCTCATAAAAATAGGATTTTAGTGTAGTACATTGCTCGAACACAACCACGAAACTTCAACTTCTTCATCGACCTTGATCACAAATTCAATTTTAGAAGAAAGAGGAGAGTTGGAGAATTGCTTGTCTAACTTGTGCTTTTATAAACTCTGAAGTAGTAGGATCGGAGGCTCATATGGTTTGATAGGAACGGTTGTCTTAACCTCAAGTGTACTTGAACTCTCTTTAATATTTATTGTCTATTTAGTCTGTTCCACGTGTTCCTCATCAGTGGACGGTTTCTTTTTTTTATTTGTAACTGGCCTCTTTACATGAATTTTTGGTAATTGAATCTCACTTCTGTTAGTAATAGCCGTAACATTTTCTTTGGAATTTACCTATGTATTGCTTGGCAACGTATCTGGCACTTTGCCTGATATAGCAACTGCCATCTGACCCATCTGTAATTTCAAATTTTTTATTGAAACACATTGATTTTAAAAATTGATCTGTGTCTGTTTCATGAACTGATAAGTTTTTTCTATGTATTCATCAGTTTTTTTGATGAATTTACTGAGAATGTCTTCTAGTGAAGTTCTCTTTTCTGGCTACTGAAACTGAGGACCTCGTGGTTTGATATTATTGTAATTATCCTTCCAAAAGAAATATGGATGATGTGCGATGAATTCTCCAACAAATATGTTGTCCTCATCAATCTTAGAGTGGCTTCATATCTCGCGATATTGGCATGCTGCATTGCAAGGAAATCTCCAAAAAGCGTGTTGTCCTCATCAATTTCAGAAGTAGCCTCATAACTTGCTATATTGGCATGCTACATTGCGAAGAAATCTTCAACAAGCATGTTGTCCTCATTAATGCTAGATTGGCTCTGGATGATTTGTGGAGTCATAAAGTCTCCAACTAGCATATTGTCTTCATTGATCTCCTTGTATTCCATCTTGTGTTGTAGTCTAAAAAAAAAAGAAGATAAATTGAAACTGAAGAAAACTAAAAATAATAATAAAAAAATTAAATAAATAAAGTTCGAATTAGTGTTAAAATAACTGAAAAAAAACTAAAACTAAATCTCCAGCAATAGCGCCAAAAACTTGTCAGCGATTTTATGTTTTTAATATTCTGCAAGTGTATAAATCGCACAAATAATAAAATGGATTATGAGTCCAAGTATCGTTCCCATAGAGATTTAGATAGTTCAATTTCAATTAAACTAACCTTAATCGAATCTAATGAACTTTGGAAAATTGATGATTAAAAACTAATTAAACTATAAACTAAGAACAATTAACTAATTATAATTCAAACAAACAGTAGATTAAATTAAAAAAGAATTACTTTAAAATTAGAAAAGAAAAGCGTACTAGGATTCCGAATTCACTTATACTAATTTTCTTTAATCCGAACCGTTGAATTTGATAACATGATTTAATTATGAAGATCAATATTCTTAATTTGTTTAACAAATCTCTCTCGAGTGGTTGGCCATTTAAAGCCACTAGATTCTATGCTTTGTACAGCTTTGACAGTTATCTTTTATATTTGTAAATCTTTTATTCTTTCCTTAATTAGGATATACTAGCTGTTGGCTATCTTTAGACAGATCTGCATATGGTAGTTTAGCTGTTTTTAAGGGCTGAAGATCAGCCTGTAATATTTCCATATTAGCTTGTGTTTTTTCTATATAATGGGAATTCTCCATCGAGGGAAAACATAATTTTGCTCAAAGCTCTCTAAGTTTATCATGGTATCAGAGCTACAAATTTGAATTCTTACATGTCCCTAGTTCTCAAGTCCAGCTCGGCCCTAGTTCACCCCCTTGTTCTCAGTTTTTCTTGATCAAGTTCTCTCGGCCTCATGTCTTCAGACAAGTCTGATGCTTCCTTGATTTGTTTCAATGGCAAAAACTACTCAGCCTGGGTGTTCCACTTCAAGATTTTTGTCAAAGGCAAGGATCTATGGAGCCATGTTGATGGCAGCAACCTTGTTTCTGACAAAAACAAAGACAAGGATAAGAGGTCAAGGATGCTCAAGTCATGGCATGAATTCTAGAATCTATAGAATCTAACATCATCTTGAATCTTCGACCCTCCACGACTGCAGCCAAGATGTGGACATACCTGAAGAAGCTCTACAATCAGCACAACACTGCTCGTCAGTTCAAGCTTGAACATGAATTGGCTACTCTCCAACAGGATGGTCTCTCTATCTTTGATTTTTACTCTAGCTTCATGAATCTTTGAGCTAAATATACTGACATAGTCTATGCTATCTTACCTTCCGAAGGTCTTAGTTCTATTCAATCTGTCAATGAAACTACTAAGAGGGATCAATTTCTTAAGAAACTGAGATTTGAATTTGAAGGCACCCGATCTAATCTTATGAACCGAGAACCTGTCCCCTCCTTGGATGCATGCCTCAATGATCTGTTAAGTGAGGAGCAATGCCTTCTCACTCAAACCACCATGGAATAACGTAGATCCACATTGGTTCCCATGGCCTATGCAACACAAGGCTAGCCAAGAGGGAGGGACATGAGCACTGTTGAGTGTTTTTGTTGCAAAGGATTTAGTCATTATGCTTCAAACTATCCCAAAAAATTCTGCAACTACTGCAAAAAAGGATGGCCATATCATCAAGGAATGTCCTACTCAATCCCCCAAGAGATCTGAAACAACATATTAGGAGTGGTGGTTATGTGGATACAGCACCTCTGACACAAAGTGCTCCTGCTCCTGTTCAACATGTAACCCTGAAATGATTCAACAAATGATCATTTCTGCATTATCGGCTTTAGGACTCTCAGGTAAACCCTTTTCTACATTGCCACCTTGGTACTTTGATTCTGGGGCTTCGCATCATATGACAAACAATGCTAATTCTCTTGCCAATGTAAACAAATATTCTGGAAATCTCAAATTCATACTGCTAATGGCAACCATTTGCCTATCATAGCTACTGGTGATGTTTTTCCTTCTCTAACAAATGTCTTTGTCTCTCCTGGCCTTACCACTAATCTTTCTGTTGATCAGTTGGTTGACAATGATTGTAAAGTAGAATTCTCTAAATCTAGTTGTGCTGTGCAAGATCAACAATTAGGGAAGATGATCGCAAGGGGGCCTAAAGTAGGATGCCTTTTCCCTTTCCAATTTTCTGTGTCTCCTTGTTTCTCTTTTCTCTTTGTCACTTGTAATTCTGCTCATGTTGATTACCGAGCGTGGCATAAACATCTCGAACATCCAAACTCTAATGTACTTCATGACTTGCGAATTCTCGTTTACTTGGGACTAAAAAGTCACCATCTCTTAGTGCTGTTCAATTTGATTGCAATTCTTGTAGGCTTGGCAAAAGTAAAACTCTATCATTTCCTATTCACACACCACATGTAGTCCAGCCTTTTGATTTGATACATAGTGATGTGTGGGTATGGCACCGGCTACTTCTCATGCTAATTACAAGTACTTCGTCACTTTTATTGACGACTATAGTCGTTTCACGTGGATTTATTTCCTGCATTCTAAAGACGAAGTATTTTATGTTTTTAAGCTTTTTCATGCACATATTTAGACCCAATTTTTTGCCAATATTAGAATTCTTCGCTCTGACAATGGGGATGAGTACATGTCTCATTTGTTCAGGAATTTCTGCAAACTAATGGCATAATCTCTCAATGGTCTTGTCTTTCAACCCTTTAACAAAATGAGGTGGCTGAAAGAAAGAATCGTTACCTTCTTGATGTTGTCTGCACCCCCCTGTTAGAGTCATCCGTGCCCTCTCGGTTCTGGGGTGAAGCTCTATCCACTGCTGTCCACCTCATCAACAAATTTCCTTCTCCCTTATTGAACCACGTCTCTCATTTCACTCGGCTATTTGGTCACATTCCAAATTATTCTAACCTTTGTATTTTTTGTTGTGTGCGCTATGTTCATCTTCCTGCACGAATGCACAAAACTCACGTCTCGGTTTAATCCAATTTGCTTTTCTAAGATATTTTGTTCACCATAAAGGTTTTCTTTGCTATGATCCAAATTTGCATCGTATTCGAGTGTCTAGAAATGTGATCTTTCTAGAAAATTAGTATTTTTTTTCCACTCACCACTGACCACTATCCCATTTCTCTTTTTCATCTTCTGTTCTGCCTATGTTTACAAACTCTTCTGCAGCTCCCATCCCTTCTAAGCCTCTCCTAGTGTATCAGAGACGCTCATCCGCCATATCAATTCAGACTTCTGCACCTCTCGAGTCCCTTCAAGCTCATTCTCCGACTGCTCATCCTGTTCAAACAACTGTACATGCTCATCTCAGACATAGTACTCGGGTTCGTAGACCCTCAGATAGGTTTGGTTTCACCCCTCCTTTATCCTTGACAGCCACTTTGTCTTCTATTTCTGTACCTTTGTTTTATAAGCAGGCAATGGAGCATGAGTGTTGGCAGAAAGCTATTGAAACAGAACTTCTCGCAATTGAAGAAAACCAAACCTGGGATGTTGTTCCATGCCCCCAATCCGTGAAACCCCTTGGCAGTAAGTTGGTGTTTTCTATAAAGCTTCGTTTTGATGGATCCATGGACCGTCACAGGGCTCGTTAGTGGTTTTTGGCAACAAGCAAGAGTATGGCCTAGACTACGATTTCTCACCGATAGCCAAGATGACCACCGTGCGAACCATACTTACCCTTGCTGCATCTCAATCATGGCCTTTACATTAAATGGATGTAACGAACGCATTCCTACACAGTGATCTCAAGGAGGAAGTTTACATGAAACTTCACTCTGGTATGCCTACTTTCTCACCTAATGATGTTTGCAAACTAAAACACTCTTTGTATGGTTTGAAGCAGGCACCGAGAATATGGTTTAAAAAGTTTTGATCCACTCTCCTTGGCTTTTCTTTTACCCAAAGTCAGTATGGCTTTTCTTTCACCCAAAGTCAATATGACTCCTCCATTTTTCTACATAGGACATCTAAGGGCATAGTTGTCCTCCTTATTTATGTAGATGACATCGTTGTCATTGGCTCCGATATGGAGGTCATCTCTAATATTCAGAAATTGCTACATTCTACTTTCTACATGAAAGTCCTTGGCCCACTCACCCACTTCTTGGGGTTAGAGGTGCATCATCGACCTCTAAGGTATCTTTTTGAATCAGCACAAGTATATTCAGGATGTAGTTTAATTAGTTGAACTCACAGACACTACTTCAGTTGACACCCCCATGGAAATTAATGTGAAATCGATGTGACGAAGGAGAGCTTCTTGAGGATCCTACTTTCTATTAAAAGCTGGTTGGTAGTCTTATCTGTCTCACCATTATCCGATCGGACAACTCTTATGCAGTCCACACCGTCAATAAGTTCATGCAAGCCCCTCGGCATCTTCATCTATCTGCAGTCCGACGCCTCATTCGATACATCCTTGGCACACCTAGTTGTGGCTTATTCTTCCCTACTAGTTCTTCACTCCAGCTACAAGCCTATAGTGATGCTGATTGGGCCGACTGCCCCGACACCAGGAAATCTACTATCGGATGGTGTATGTTTCTTGGTGATGCTCTTATCTCTTGGAAATGCAAGAAGCAGGACCATGTGCTCATGATAGGTTGTAGTACAACCATTGATTCAATATGACAAGCTTGGGATGTAAAAATATATTTTAAGCCTTCCATTTCTCTGCGACTTTGGGAACGTACTAGCTTGAAGGAGAGTGATGGAATAGTTGACAGTACAAAATTTATTGTAATATGTTCAGATTTGATATGTAAAATTTGACTTCAGTTTGGATCCTAATTCTAACACTTAATTTAAGAAAGTTCCTTGTAATATTAGCATAGGTCAACTGTTGTAATTACATTGTATTGGTCAATAGTGAATAGTGAATAAACTTTCTCATTTCCTCAGAAAGTCGTTTGTGTAATTAGCTTTTTGTGATCTAATGATTCTATGCTTGCATTTTTCTCACTTCCTGTTCTTTTCATTGCTTATTATCAAGCAAAGATTGTACTTGTACATATCTCTTTATTGATTTCCTGGTTGTGCAGGTGGAAAATGAATATGGATTCTATGAGACAGCTTATGGAGAAGGTGGAAAAATGTATGCCTCGTGGGCAGCTAGAATGGCTCTATCTCAAAATACAGGTGTACCTTGGATAATGTGCCAGCAATTTGATGCTCCTGATCCTGTGGTAAGCGCTTGTCTTAAATGAAGTGTACCATAGTATTCATTTAATTTGGAACTGTATGGAATTGATTTAATCATGGAATCATGAATAGTCACACACATTCCCCATTGTTTACTTGCCTAGCTAGTTTATCAATATAAAACTGGTTAGCGTGGTGGTATTTTCCAACATTGTCTTGTGCCTTCTATCATACTTGCAGAAAAAACCTCTGAGTTCTTTTTATATATACTTTATCTGAATAAATAAGTTTCAATGTTTCACTCTGTCAGTATACCTTTAACAAAGTAAATAGAGTAGGGCATTGTTCTTTTTTTTGTTACCTTGACTGCGTTAATGATGAATGCATCTTAAATCTTCAAAATTTGATACTTGCAAAAGTATTCCTAGTGATCGATTGCTTTTTCCATTGTCGGTTGTGGGACAGAAGCAAAGAAATCACAAGTGTCTATGCTTCAAAATCACATTTTGATTTAAAAAACAGATGTATGGCAGACTTGTATTCGGAAGCATCTATGATCATATTTTGTCTTTTGACTGAGTAGAAGCATTAAAAAGTAGAAAGTGTAAGTAAATATTAGGACCCTGATCAAAATGCACAAGCTCTCTGAATCATTGCTTTTGTAATATGTCAAATATTCTTTTAACATGTTCTCAATGCCTGTAATTCTAAAACTGATTACACAGAGTTAAAGTTCTTGTGATGGCACGAATAATTTTTGCGAAGGATCTAACAATATACTATTAAAATTTAATTAAAGCGGAAAACAAGGACATTGTTCTGGCCTGAGAATTGCCTCTGATTAAATTCTAGGTACTCATCTCGGAGAAGTGAAAATAAAGTTTTTAAACTATTCCTTTTTGTTTATTATCAACAAAAGAAGAAATTGATTGTGTAAATGAATCAATGAGCTCTTCTGTCTTAATGCGCTCTGATGTTATTTGATATCTTGAGACTGGTCTAACACTAGTTCCTTCTTCTCTTTCAGATTGATACATGCAATTCATTTTATTGTGATCACTTCAAACCACTCTCTCCTAATAAGCCCAAAATTTGGACTGAGAACTGGCCTGGCTGGTATTCACACATCCCCTATATTTCTGTATTTGTGCTCTACAGCAAGTGTTCTTGTTGTTAATATTGTCACGTTGTGTCCTGACAAGCATTTAGATATGTCTCCAGAGAAGGCCACATATACTTTGGTTAATTATGTTTCCCTTACAAATCAATTTGATGCTATGCTTTTAAGTTGCAAGTATGTACTTAATACTACTTCTATTGGAGTGGCATACTTGCAAGCCTTAATCAATGATTATATGACTACTCTAACAAATTGACAAAAAATTGGAAACTGAAGCAATCAAAGGGTACCTAAAGCAATGAAGGTTTCTGTGGGTTAAACCCCGACGAATGTAATTTTTCCAATGCTTGTTCCAATCTAACCAACATCCATAATTTGATTACTGACTGTAAAACAAAATACATTTGACAATAGCTATAGTCCTATTGAGTGTAATCGATGTTACTTCTAAAAATGGCAATCTGACAGGCAGTTAAGTGGACCTATGCTTTTCCAGATTATTGAAAAAGAGTTGGATGGTTCTGGGCAAGTTACAATTAGTGGCTTGTTCACACCTGAAATTATCCCATATAATTCTAAATATTGTGAAGACAGTGTATTCGTTTAGAGGGTTATCAGAAAGCACATAGCATTTATGGAAATTCTCTTTTTTTGAGTGTAATTTTCACTTAAGAAGCTTTCACATTTTCTATCTTTACTATACTCTTCTGAAAATTAAATTATGCAAAAATTATTGGACTCTGACGACTTTGGCTGGGATAATTGGTGCAACCTATCTTTACCATCAGCTGCATTTTAGGAGCATTCACGTGGAATATTTTTGTTCTGCAAATGTTGATTTGGTATCTTATATTTGAGTCATTTGACACCAGAAGAATATTTTGGATGATTAAAAGATTTCATTTATAATAATCTTAGAAGCATAGAGATCATCCTATTGGATCTGCAGCTATTGAAAACCGATATATCTGCCCTAACTATTGACAAAAGTTCAAATACATGTGTGTGTGACCTTTCAAGTGGCAATAGTTTTATAAATTAGCATTTCCTTTAGTACCGAGACATTGATTTGACATAATAATTAGATAGTAGAATATTGCACTCAATAATTTCAGCAGCTATGTAATGCATTTAGCGTTTAAAATTTTCAGGTTTAAAACATTTGGGGCCAGAGATCCTCACAGACCTCCTGAAGATGTTGCCTTTTCTGTTGCCCGTTTTTTTCAAAAAGGAGGAAGCCTACAGAACTATTACATGGTATATCTTGATTACTTTTTCGGGCAAGTTAGCTCCCTGCAAAGCTGCACACCCCCCTCCCCAACCCCAAGACTCCTGCAAGCCTTCCAAACCCCAAAATGGAATAAACTAGAACATAGTATGCCTGTCAACAGCGAAGTCCTTTTTGCTCCTCTTTCATTTACTTAAATCTTCTTGTTCAGTATCATGGTGGGACAAATTTTGGGCGCACTTCAGGTGGACCATTCATTACCACAAGTTATGACTATGATGCGCCAATCGATGAATATGGTGAGCAATGAAATATGGTTTGTCAAAATCGCATGCTTGGTTTGAACACCTAAAAGGAGAATTCCACATCTATCTTTTAGATGTTAACTCTGATATCTTTGATATGGTTTCCAGGCTTAGCTAGATGTCCAAAATGGGGTCACCTCAAAGAACTTCATAGATCTATAAAGTTATGTGAGCATGCATTGCTGAACAGTGAAACTAAGGTCCTTTCACTGGGACCTTTACAAGAGGTGAAATCTTCTCCATTTAGATTTAAGCTGCAGCCCTCTCTTATGTTTTTGCTCGTTTTTGCCTTGGAATATAATGCCAATGTTGCTGAAGGGTTGATGGTGAAAAACTTGTTTCATACCAGCTCAAAAATAATATCTTCAACGACCTTGATGCTCTGTTGGATATTGTTAGCCTATTATTCTTTATTGTTCTTCGTGAACAATATTTATGAATGCTGATATTTAACTAATGGCTTCATATAATGGAGCTTTGATGTTAGGGTTGAAGAATTAAAAAAACTCCAGTCTTTCCTTTGGAATCAATTTGTTTAAGTAGTTTGCATGTTATAATACTTAAGAACATGAACCTATTTTCGTACAAAGTCGGGTAAATTTGAAATTGTAAAAAAGGAGTTTTGGAAAATTATTCTCCTCATTGGATGACCAAATCGTCTTAAATTTTAATATACTTAAGAGGGGTGAATTTTAATTATTTGTGCCTTCAACATGCCACTCACATTTGAGCCTCATTCATTTTTGGCAAAATCCCAACAGTGTGGTCATCACAATTGGTGGCGAAAAACTTGAGCGAAGGACCTTTCTTGGCTTTTATGCCATATTGAATTACATTTAAAAGCTTAAGTAGTTATAAAGGGATATATTTAAAGTTATATTTACCTTTAATGCTCCTTTGTGCACCATGTTCCTACATAAAAATATTTCTTACAGTTTCGTTGTTACATGTTGAACATTACTGAATAGCCATACTTTTGTAGGCTGATGTATATGAAGATGCATCGGGAGCTTGCGCTGCCTTCATTTCTAATATGGATGATAAAAATGACAAAATGGTGGAGTTCAGAAACAGGTCATATTACCTGCCGGCATGGTCTGTTAGCATTTTACCGAACTGCAAAAATGTAGTATTCAACACGGCAAAGGTAATGTTTAATAGTTCTACACACGGTACATCTCATCGATTGTATAGAATGTTTTAGTAAATTGTTATAGTAAGTGAAGGTCAATGAATCATCAATCACTTAGGATTTACTCGAATTCAAGCATTGTAAATAAACCTATAAGTAAATTTGGAAAGTACATAAATAAAAGATGGAGGTTTGTCTTCTCCAAGGGATTATTAGGTTATTGTTGGATTACCGGAGAAGAGTCCCTTAAAAACATAAATGTTGCTTCTGCATTATTTGGAAAAGGAGAAATCACGATGTGAGTTTTATTTAGAACATTCATGAATGTAGAGTAGGTTATTCAACTCATACATTATACATGCTTGTTCATGGAAAGCAAGCATGCATACAAAAATCATGAAAAAATACACACCTGATAAAAGGTCATAAAGTATTTATTTTATTAATAATTTGGTTATAAAGTTTCTTGACCGGTTCTTTTTCTTATCCAATTACTGTGATATTGGGTCTTCACTATATCTTCTCCCTTTTGATTTAGACAGGTTGGGTCTCAAACTTCTACGGTTGAGATGATACCAACAGATTTGCTCCCATCAACTGATTTTCCAAATAAAGACTTGAAAGGTCTTCAATGGGATGTGTTTGTGGAGAAAGCTGGGATATGGGCTGATGCCGACTTCAGTATAAATGGCTTGGTAGATCACATCAACACTACAAAAGATACTACTGACTACCTCTGGTATTCGACAAGGTAGTTGTTACTTTTAGAGTCTTGATATCGTATTTTGCAAAAATACATGTATTGGTTTGGTAGTTTCAATTTCTACTCATAAATGCACGCACATAAAATCTTTACTTGCCTTGCTACATTTTACTTTCGATCTGTGCAGATGAGACCAAAATTTTCAAAATCTAATGGATTCTTTATTGGAAGGAAATAATTGGTAACTTTTTGAAAATATGATATTCTTGAAGGGTCTCGAAGGACTGATCTTTGTTATGTCCATATACAGGTATCAGGTTTTGATTAAAAAAATTAATTATTGAGTCCTAATTGTTGAAGAGAAACTTTAAAGTGACTTCCACTACTTGTTTCTAGATTGTTTTATATGGTTCCACTCTTATGGAATGACTCGTCTGTATCTCCCTTCTGTACCTTCACTGTCCATGGATATCTTTGTTAACACATATGTTAATATGATACATGTTCTCTAGCTGTTAGAATGTTTAAAACAAATCTACTTCTGGTTGGATTAATTGTATGGAAAGTTAGTAATAATGATTTTATGCAAAATTAGTCGAATATTAAAACATGTTCATGAAAAGTTCTGTGAAAAGTCCATTAACTTAACAGTAACGGCTTCAACTGAATCATTTTGGGAAATTATAGGCCATGTGCAAATGCCATAAAAGAAGATTGGTAGCAAGATTGTCTCTAATCACAAGAGGTAGATTTCTTTTGGTTAGTGAATTAGGACTTGGGAGAACCGGATAGTTCCATTATCAAGTTTCAAATCTCATCAAATGGTTGGGCTATTTGTTCGTTGGTTTCGCCCTTAGAATTAATGATGCATGCGAGGTGGTAGAGGAGAGTTATTGGCACAAGAGTTTGCACCTTCGGATGCAACACCCAGCTGCACCAGGCTGCAGGTCACTTGGCTAAGGAGAGGCCGGCCTCTTATTTATGTTACTGCCTTTTATCTTCAATTAATTGTATTATTTACATCTATTAAGTAGAAGGGTAGACTCGTCTTATTTACACCTTTGTAAAACTTCGATCGTTTGTTGGTTTTTTTTAATTAAAGTTATACAAAACTTGGATTCGCTCCAACATTCGATCTCTTGCCGGTATTGTGTTGAATCAACGGGATTTGATTAAGGTGCTCTTATTTCCTCATCGTTTGCACTGCGTCAATTAACAAACATGTCACTGTATGTTCGGTCTAGATGTAGAATTGTTTCAGCTCCATAAGAAATGAAAATTCATTACCTCGGGTGTTAAACAGATTTTGGTTTTTGACCAGTTTTTTTCTTTATTAAAAATTCCAGAAAATTATTGCAAATATTAGAAGCTCCAAGGAATCATCCCATATGCAATTGATATTATTTTGCATGGCCTTTAAGTCTAACTCTTGACCCTCATAGATTTGCTTCCATGACAGTTTACTTGTTGACAAGACTGAAGGGTTCACCAGAAATGGAAGCAATCCAATGCTTATCGTTGAATCAAAGGGTCATGCTTTGCATGTTTTTGTCAATCAGAAGCTTCAAGGTCATTTCCCATTCTTCTATTTCTTGGGCTATTATACCATTAAACATAGGCTAGGAGTTTTTAGCTCATGTAGTCACTTAAACTCTGAGCATTTTAACTTTTCTTTCATAATAATGCCCATGATATCCTGAAGCATCTAGTTAGTTTGTTCTCTTCAGCTAGTGCATCTGGAAATGGCACAGTTTCTCCCTTCATATTTAGAAGTCCCATAGCTCTCAAGGCAGGGAATAATGAGATTGCTCTATTAAGCATGACGGTTGGCCTACAGGTAAATGAATAAATCTGTTTTATTCAGTTGCAAATGTTCACTGACATTTCTATATTATTTGACACACTTAGAAAGTTCCTTAAATTTAGGTCAGATAGGAAGATCACGTTACATGATATGATTTTATTGCTGCAATTGAATTATGCCACGAGGACATAGTTAATAGTTACAATTATGGTGCTTTAGTCAAATTTTTTCTGTATCTTCTTTTTCTGTTGTTTATTAGGATGTGTACCAAATAAAAAAAAATTAACTATATCTTGAACATTTTCCTGCCTCTTATTAGCAAATCCAACGTTGATTTTTCATAGAAGATAAAATTATGTACCATTCCTTGCTAGGAAATTTCAGATTATAATTTTGCTAAGCAGACATGTTTTTTGATAAAGATATATTCAAAATTATGTTTTATTAGTTTGGCAACTCCTCAACGTAGGTTATCAGTGTGTCTGAAGCTGTTTCCTAGCATAACTGTTATTACACCATGAAGAAATCCCGTCTCTGGACTACTGCTACACATATATGTTACCAGCATGTCAAATCTGAACTCTTTATATTTTTCATATATTTATGGTTCCAAACTTGATAGGTCCGTTTTTAAAGTTTTAGCATAAGTTCTCTATCCAAACCACACATCTGCATTCCACTGCACAATTTAGGTTGTTTAAGAAAAACAGAAAAGAAAACTGCACATCCCACCATCCGAATTTTACCTTTCCCCTTTTACATTTCCATGAAATGTTAGTTTGAGGAAGTTTGTTGTTGACTTGTTGCTTGCTTGCATACTGCCAGGTAGTAGCCACCTTTCCCCTTTTACATTTCCTGTTGTTGCTTGCTCACATGACTTAGTGACATTAATTATTAAATATAGAACTAGACTTAAATAGTTATCTGTACAACTTCCCCTGTAAATGTTGACACGTTCTCCTGATCATTAAACGGAGCTAGGGCAAGGAAATTCAGTTACTGTATCTGAGTGTAATTCATTATTACCAATATTCAATCATGGTGACAACAGGAAAATAGTCTGGACTTGCATATGATGCGATGTGTCTATGTTATAACAACACAAACAAAAACTTCAAGTAGTGTTTTCAGTTACTAAATGAACCCTTTTTCGCTATTCTGTTCAAACCAGAGGTAACTTTAGTGGAGGGTTATCAAATTTACCATGTGTCTTGTGTATCATAAGAAAATTATTTGCTATTTCAATTACCTCTTACACAAACTCTGTTTGATTTGTAGAATGCAGGAGCATTTTATGAATGGATTGGAGCTGGTCCTACCCAGGTCAGAATTGAGGGGATGAAGAATGGGACGGTAGACTTGTCCTCAAGTACATGGACCAACAAGGTATACCTCTTGTTCTATTTTTCTTTCTTTGCTATACTTTTCTTTCTGTTATTTGTAGAGTTTACTATCTCCAGGTTGCATCCTATTGACATCTAATTTAATGTGTTCAATGGAAAATCTAGCATTTGGGAATGGGTCCTAATGTTAGCGTTACAACCAAAAAAAAAAAAAAAAAAAAAAAACAAAAAACAAAGAGAGAGAGAAAGAAATTGGAGGACCTTTTGAGATAACTTACTTGAATTTTTTTTTTGAAAATTTTATGTTATAGTTTAAACTTTACAAACTTCCTGAGTTTGGGTCCGACTCTATTGCTTTTGTCACACACTCAGTTCTTGTTTGAGCTAAGACAGTTTTTGACTGGGAATATGATGAAAATTAGCAATGGAAGCGTGTCAAAAATTTTATATTAGGAAGCTGAATAAATAATGAAGTTTTTTATTTCATTTATTTTCTCTCCATAGTTATTAGGGTTAAATTAGGAAGTTTTTCAGTTTTACAAGAGATTTTAAGTGTAGATTGGAGTAGCTTGTATGATTATTGAGATATATAACTCTCTCTTTCTCTATCCACTCTCTCATTTTCTGCGTCAGTATTTTTCTGAGAAAGAAAACTGCACATTGCAACAATTTTGTTAAAGGGGCACTCTCATACTAGTAGAAGCTATTATATAACTTCTTTATGTTGGCAATTCCCTGTCTTGGAATAATGAGTAATATGGTATAATTGAACACGAAACTATTTTACTTATTTTCTCTTAATTAGGGGCATGGAAAGGGCAAAATTGAAGTGTCAAGTTGGGGTAGCTTAGTATTGCATTAGGCGGAACTTAGCCTTGCACTTTGAGCTCAAGTATCTCAATAGAATTTTGACAAAACACAATGGGTTTGGATTCCCAAAGAAAGTGGAAGGCAATAGATGAATATAATTAGAATAAACCTTTGGCAGTTAATTTTTCCCTGGAAGATGAAGTCTCAGTATCAGTAAGTCTCCAGTTTCTGGAATCAATAGGTTGTTGTAAACTCTCACCAGCGATTTGTTTGAGCTAGCATGTGATTCACCAAGGCTGACCTAAGTGGGTAGCATTAGGAATGTAACGGCCCTAATCTGAGATAGAATGCGACCTAGTGTTTTTTGTTCATACTTAATGAAGGCCTTCAAAGCACCTGTTAGGATTATTTAGTTAATTTGAACCAAATATCAGAAGTAAAGTAGAGCTTCACTGACAAGCAAGTATAGAACAATATGGAAATTTTCAAAACCTTTATTATTCATTTGATGTTGTATTATCAGATTGGATTGCAAGGAGAACACTTAAGGATATATGATTCAAATGGTTTGAATGGAGTGAACTGGGTATCAACATCAGAACCACCGAAAGAACAGCCCCTCACATGGTACAAGGTAAAAACTTGGGAAAATCATTTGCTGAAAATTTGAGCTAATTATGATTGCTTCTGACATGATTTTTATATTAACTTGCTTGATAAGATCTAAATTTATTACCACACTACAGGCTGAGGTGAACCCTCCACCCGGAGATGAGCCCATTGGACTTGATATGATTCACATGGGGAAAGGACTAGCTTGGTTAAATGGACAAGAAATTGGAAGATACTGGCCTAGGAAGAGCTCCAAACATGAAGAATGTGTTCATCAATGTGATTACAGAGGGAAATTTAGCCCTAACAAATGTAGCACAGGGTGTGGAGAACCATCACAAAGATGGTGAGGTCATAGAATAACACCTAAAGAATGAATCATTATGAATTTTCCTTGGATGCTCCTAGTGAAAAAAATAAAAAATAAAATATCCATGATTTTGCTAGCAAAAGTCCTAGAAAGCTACATGTAGAGTAAATATTAGGTTGCATTACTGTAGCTTTCTGAAATTTATCATGGTTATTATCATCCATAAATTTACTGATGTATGTAAAGCTTGAACCTGAATTTCAACCCATTAACATAATGGAGAGACTTAACAACCATCTGAGGAATCCTAAGGTAATCCACTGATTTTTAGGTTTGCCACCCAATGGCAATTGGTGTGTGTTTCGCTTTTCTATGGCATCAAAGATGGCCTTGGAGGTCATTTTGGCAAATTTGCCAATTTATCGTTCAATATGTGTGTGGGTATGTTATTGGGTGGAGTAGTTGTGTCTGGTTTTGTTCATTGATATTTCTGGTCCACCCGGAGTTTAGGTCCCAGATTGGTCAGCTAAGGGATCTATGTGGTGGTTTGTATGTTGCATGAGATTCTCCACTTGGCTTCAGTTGGTTTGAGGCTCAAACAAACTACTGTACATAATAGCAAAAATTCCTGTAGTTCAGTTTTAAATTAATGTGGCATGGCTAGTGCTATGCCTTTACCTGCATCTCACACACCATTTTATAAAGCATCTAAAGGGGCCTTACTCTAGATCTTGGTTTTAAGATAACTTTTGGTGACCTTTTCAGCAAAGCTAGCTGAGATCTCATCATCTGGTTATACACTTCACTGAAGCTAATCAAGGTTTTCACAAGCGAATTATTTCTTGTTGTGAGAAGCTTTATCTGATGCTATTCTCCATTTATCTGTTCATTCCAACCGGGCTTTTTTATTAAAATTTTCTCCCTCAACTTAGATATTCGCAAATGCAGATCAACATGAGCACCTTAAAGTTCATCATTCTCTTCCTTTTTCGTCTCTCTATTTTTACTACAAGTACAATTTCTCTTTTTTGGATAGGTATCATGTTCCAAGGTCTTGGTTCAAGCCATCAGGAAACATCTTGGTGATCTTTGAAGAGATTGGCGGAGATCCTACTTCAATTAGATTCTCGAGGCGAAAAATTTCAAGCGTGTGCTCTCATATCTCAGAAGATCATCCTTCCCTGGACTTTGAACACTTGCAAAAAGATGGAGCTGGAGATTACAATAATAAAGCCACAGTCAGGTTGAAGTGCCCCACGAACACTCGAATTTCTGATGTTAATTTTGCCAGCTTTGGGAATCCTGTGGGGACATGTGGATCTTATGCCCATGGAGAGTGCCATGATCCGAATTCAGTTTCCATGGTAAAAAAGGTGAAACAAATTTCTCAAATGATGTTAAACCAGTTTAGTTGCTGTGTCAATTTGCTTTCTTCCTTTAAACTCTTTAAGAAACATTTATCTCGAGATCAATGGAAAAATAGGATGCTGTGTGATAAAATTCTACACAACTTGAATCACCTAGATATCTGAATTCTGTGCTGGCCTAATCAACTGAATTGCCAATAATGTACTCTGGCTTATATGATAATGAGTTACTTCATTGTAGCTTTTCGACTTCTCTAAAGTTGCAAACACAAATTCAGAATTTTTATTGTGTATTGACTTGCTATTGCTGCCTCTGCAGGTTTGCCTAAACAAAACTGATTGTGCACTGGAACTAACCAAAGATAATTTTGACATGGAACTGTGCCCTGGTTCAGTGAAGAAACTCGCTGTTGAAGTGGTGTGCACCTGATATCCAATTTACGCAAGCTGGAAACTACTGATACAGAATCTTAGATTGTTCATTATATCGGTGAGATAATTATTCTACATTTCCGTTGTGCAGCAGGAAAACTGCTGCTTTGTCTTTATTTCTTCGCCTTTTTGGGCGAGCTTTTTGTCAGTTGAGCGATGACGATAGTAGTTGTTGGTGTACACTAGATATTCCTTTACCAAGAAGAAAAATAACATTGAAATTCGCCTACTTGTTTTGAGAATGGTCAAGTGTACAAGCAACAGTCTTTCAAGGGGTCTTCTTTTCTGTCTCTTGGATTAACTAGTATATTTTGATATTGAACTTTGCTTGATGTTAGTAAATCATGCTCGGTTCTCTTACTTTGCTCCTTAAATAAATTTGTATCTATGTTCTTAGTTTGTCGATATCAACATGAATAAATGGTATCAACAGCATACATTTTCACTGCAAGAAATGTAGATTTGAAAATCATAAGGCTACGTTTAGCACACTGATTTAGACCGTGTAAAAAGTTATGCATAAAATTAGAGGAGATAGTGGATTTAGGGTAGACAGTGTTTATAAATTTGCACTATCTTTTTTGTCCAACTTAAACTTACTTCGTTATTTGGTATTATAGCTTAAGAAAAATAGTGAAAATCACATTATTTTGAATAAAAAAAATAAAAAATATTATCTATTTGAATTTATCATTATTCATATTACTATTCACATAATATGTCTACTTTAATTTTATATTTAGTTTTTCTATGGTTTAATATAGTGTACCAAACACAACTTAAAAGATATTATTTTCCATTTTCCAAATTTGCCACAAAACATATAATATGAATATATAGTGTTTTTACTTCTTTTTGAAAAGTATGAAAAGGTTGGCTTTACTTGGTCAAATTAACATATGTAGAGTCCCATTTGAATGAATTTTTTGACATTAAACACAATTAATATATGTGAAGTGTTTGTCTTTGTTTAAATTATAATTATAATTTATCAAATTAGTTAAATATATTTTTCATTCACATATTTTGTAGGGTTCAAAATTTACTATTCATTTATTATCTACACATTTCATAGAACTCACAATTTATAAACACTTAAAAAATAATTTCAGTACTATCAAACATGCGTGTAAACGATCACAAGCATGTATTTAACAAATTTCCAATAATTTAGTGAACATTATTTTGATAGCAATCAACTATGAGATGTTTCTATTTAAAGTAAAAGGGTAAATAGCATGGGGTCCTGAATTTTTAACTTTGTGATAATAGAGTCTCAAACTTTTGATTTCTAGCATCTCAGGTCCCTAATGTGTGAAACGTTAGCACCCAACATATTTTCTTGATAGAAAAAGTCACTTTGACTGTTAAATGATTAATTTTTTTGTTAAACAAATCATACTTAAAAAGAATAATAAAAAAAGAAACGAAAAACAATTCAAAATCTAACCATCCATATTTATAGCAATAATCGGAAATAGAACAGTTAAAACAATTCAGAATCTAACAATAAATATTCTGCTCAATCAAAAACCATTCACATTTGGGGGGAAAGTCCCCAATTCAAGGTAGCAGGAACTCATATTTAACAAGGTATATATTTGTTGAAAAACCCAACAATAGAGATGGTATTCATGGAGAACTAAATCAGAAATCATATAAAAGAATTAAGAACCACAACCATTCTATTAAAGAGTTTCAATCTTGACAAACCATCATAACCTCTAGAATTCATTTCTTTTTAGGAAATCATTGACTTACCTAATGCAAAGAAAAAGGTGAAAATTGCAGATAATACGTTTCCCACAATTGCAGAGACAGCCAAGTCGAAGCCTTTTTTAATTTTGTCAAACAAGTACCCATGATTGTTATAATCAGTGTTCTAAAAAGCGTAAAACATTGTTAGGCGTGGAGGCTGAGTTTCACACTTATGTATAGCCTAGACGCTGCCTAAACGAATTTTTTAGAATATTGGTTAGAATAAACTGAATTTGACCATCACATAATTATAATTCATATAGTCAAATGTCTCATAAAATTCTTAGTTTGAATGAGTAGTTTAAGGGGTCATCTTGAATTCATTGTTTTACTAAGTTATTTGAGGAGTCACCTTGTTTTTTTGTTTTGTCATTTTAAATATTTTATTGGTTCCAATGTCATCTTGGTATATATAAATAGGATCACATGTTGAAATATTTTATAAAGTAAAATAAGAAGTAGATTTTTCAGATTATATTTCTCCACATTATCCAATTATCTTGCCTTCAAAAGGGTATCAGAGCCTCAAATTTGCTTAAAAACAATTTCCAACAACATTGTTTCCTTTGTGCCTTGTTTCAATGGAGAAAATTTTGATTATTGGAGTAATCTAATGAAGTTGTGTCTTGAATCTCAAGACTTATGGAGTGTTGTTGAAGAAGGAATACAACCACTTGAAAATGAAAACCAATTGTCCGAAGTACAAAGAACCCTCATGAAGAGCAATAAGCAAAAAGATAGAAAAGCATTCTTCCAAATGTGTCAAGCTATTGAAATTTCAGTCCATTAGAGAATATACAAGGCAAATAGTTCCCAAGAGGCATGGGAATTTCTTGGGACAACTTATTCCGGCCAAGATCAAGTGAAGAGGGTTCGTTTGCAATCCTTGAGGGTAGAATTTGAGAAGTTGGAAATGAAAGACAATGAAAAAAGTTAATAATATTTTACGAGAGTTAACTTTATAGTGAACTAGATGACATCAAATGGAGAAATTATGGAGACCCAAAAGGTTATCGAAAAAATTATGTAAAGCCTACCAAGTAAATTTGATAATGTGGTGGTAGCTATTGAAGAATCACAAGATCTTTCATCAATGTCTTTGGAGAGCTTGCAAGGAAGATTGGAGGCTCATGAAATTAGAATTATTCAAAGAAGTTCTCAAATTACTTCTTCACATGATCAAGCTTTAAAGTCCCAATTCACATTTACAGGAGGCCGTAGCTCTCATCGTGGATGTGGAAGAGGTCGCTGACAAGGAAGATGAGGTGGAAGGTATTATTATAGTCAACATGGACAAGACAAAGAAAATGAAGAGTTAAAAGAAGAAGAGGCGAAACAATCCTTTCACCATTCTCAAAGAGGAAGATGAAGCGGCTCTTATCATCAAAAAGATAACAAAGCCTATATTGAATGCTTCATTGTTATAAACCCGAGCACAAAATAAGTAATTGTTGGATAAAATAACCAGAAAAAGACGTGAAGCCAGCTTGGTACATGAAGATAAATCTGAAAATTCTCATACAACTTTATTGATTGCTTTCGATGGAAATGTTGGTGATATTTGGTATTTGGATAGTGGAGCTAGCATGCATATGACTGGAAGTAAGAATTTATTTTCAAAACTTGTAGAGGTTAACCATGGACAGATGACAATTGGAGATGCTAAGTCCTATGAAATTCAAGGTGTTGGAGACATTACTTTTAGAAGAAAAATTGGGCAGGTTGAAAAGATGTCTGAGGTATGTTATATACTTGGGTTGCAAAGTAATTTGCTCAGTGTTGGCCATCTAATGAAAAAAGGCTTTGGCTTTCTTATTAACTTTGTTGATAATTTTAGCATCATGAAGAAGAAAAATCATTTGGTTGCAAACATAGGCTTGGGTTCAAATAACTTGTTTCCTCTCAAACTTGATATTTTAAATGCTAGTTGTTTCCTTACTGCTAATGAAGAAATTTTTAAGTTGTGGTATGACAGATTTGGTCACCTCAATTTTCGGAGCTTGAAGAAGTTATCAAGCAAAACTAGAGTTCAAGAGCAGCCCAAAATTGATATTATAAGTGAAGTTTGAGAAGAGTGTCAGTTGGGAAAACAACACTAAGAGCCATTTCCATCAAAATATGATTGGAAATCACATTCACTATTGGAGCTTGTTCACACTATCTTTGTGGTCCTATTCGAGTTTCATCTCTTGGAGGTAACCAGTATTTTTTGTTTTGTTGATGATTATACAAGAAAAAATAGAGTTTATTATGTCAAAGAAAAGTTCGAAGCTCTTTCCTATTTCAAGGACTTTAAAGTTCAAGTTGAAAAATTTTCGGGTTGTCAAATAAAAAATTTAAGAAGTGATCTAGAATGAGGGTACTTATCTATTTCATTTGAAGAAATTTGTCGAGAACATGGCATTAGACATGAATTAACAGCTCGGTATTCACAACAAAAAAATGCTGCTATTGAACGAAAAAAAAAATATGTCCACTGAATTTTGGGCCGAAGCAGTTTCATGTGCCGTTTATTTAATCAACAGATCACCTACAAAGAGTTTGAACAATTCTACTCCAACTGAGGCTTAGTATGGAAGGAAACCAAGTGTTTATCACTTGAGAACATGTGGTTGTATTGTTTTTTCACATATTCCAAATTCTTTGATAACTAATCTTGATGATAAATTTGAAAAATGCATCTTCATTGGCTACAGTGAAAGGACTAAGGATTACAAACTTTACAATCCGAAGAAAAAGAAGATTATAATTTGTAGAGGTGTTCGTTTGATGAGAAAGCTTCTTACGATTTTTCAATTTTTTCATGTTCATCAAATTGGCAAATTCTTGATTTTGAAGACAATGATTCTCAACCATCATAGCATGATGTTGGTCAAATAAATGAATCTCCTCAAAATTCACCATCAAAGCCGGGAAAAAGGACGAGATGTTTGATAAAAATTTATGAGAAAACTAAAGAGGAAAATGAAGCAAATTCGATATTCTTTGCATTCTTTACAAGTGAAGATCCAATTACATATGGACAATCATCAAAAGAAGACTAGTGGATTTAAGTCATGAATGAAGAAATCAAAGCAATAGAAAAAAATGGTACAAGGGATCTCAATGATTTACCTCTACACAAATCTCTATAAAATGGATGTTAAAAATAAAGACCAATCCGGATAGTATCATCAAAAAATACAAAGCAAAATTCGTTGCAAAGGGATAAAAGCAAAAATAAGGTGAAGACTTCAACGAGGTATTTGCTGTCGTCTCTAGACTTGATATGATTCAGTTGATTATTTCTCTTGCTGCCCAAAATGGTTGTAAGTTGTTTCAAATGGATGTCAAATCAGCTTTTTTGAATGGTTTTCTTGAAGAAGAAATCTATCTTGAGCAGCCACCTGGATTTGTTAAAAAAGGCAAGGAAGATAAAGTGTACAAGCTCAATAACACGTTATATGGGTTGAAGCAATTGCCTCGTGCATGGTATGAACGAATTAATGATTATTTTGTGAAATCCAGTTTTGAAATATGTCCATTTGAGCACACACTTTACATTAAAGAAAATTCTAAAGGTGGTTTTATGGTTGTAAGTCTCTATGTTGATGATCTTATTTTTACTAAAGATAATTTGGAGATGTTGACTTGTTTCAAATTGTCCATGATGAAAGATTTTGAAATGACCAATTTAGGGGAATTACATAATTTTTTGGGCATTGATGTTCATCAATCAAAGATAGAAATTTTCATTTCTCAAGAGAGTTGTACAAATGAAATTTTGAAAAAAATTCAAGATGGAGCATGCAAATCCCGTAACTACTCCATGCGTCACATGTTTGAAGTTAAGCAAGGACGGTGAAGGAAAGTTCGTGAATCCAACCATGTTTCAAAGCTTAATTGAAAATTTGATATATCTCACAGCCACTAGACCCTATATTATGTTCTTGGTGTGTTTGATTAGTAGGTTCGTGGAGAAACCTTGCTCAAATAATTGGGAGGCAGCAAAAAGAATTTTAACATATGTCAAATGAACCATTGACTTTGGCATTTTCTACGAAGAACATGTTCTCATCAAACTTGTTGATTATACCAATAGTGATTTAGGAGAAAGTACTTTCGGTTATGTTTTCAATCTTGGAAGTGGCACAATTTCTTAGTGTTCAAAGAAGCAACCAATTGTGGCGCTTTCCACCACTGAGACCGAGTATATAGCAGCTTCTTCAGCCAAATGTCAAATTATGTGGTTAAAAGGTGTTTTTAGAAAGCTTGAAATTCAAGCAAGAAGGACGTGCAACATTGTATTGTGATAATAGTTCAACCATCTCTATTTCAAAGGATCCAGTTCTACATGGAAGAACAAAGCACATTCATCTTCGTTTTCATTTCCTAAGAGAGCTTGTTAATGAAGGTGAAATCAAAATTGAATATTGCCGAAGTGAAGAACAACTTGCTGATATTTTTACAAAAGCTCTTGGAGGACACATTTTTCAAGGAATGTTGTAGCTTTGGGAGTTAAAATCAAATTCGATTTTTGGGAGGCATTGTTAGAATAAACCAAATTTGACCATCACATAATTATAATTCATGTAGTCAAGTGTCTCATAAAATTCCTAGTTTGAATGAGCAGTTTAAGGAGTCATCTTGAATTCATTGTTTGACTAAGTTGTTTGAGGAGTCACCTTGTTTTTTGATTTGTCACTTTAAATGTTTTGTTGGTTCCTATGTCATCTTGGTATGTATAAATATGACCACATATTGCAGAATTTTATAAGACAAAATAAGAAGTAAAATTTCAAATTATATTTATTCACATTATCCAAATTATCTTGGCTTCAATATAACAAAGTGACTGCCAATGAAGATAACAACAAAAAGATGAGATTGATGTGTGTAAATTTTAATGAACTCTTTTTCTTTACTCTTAGAATATGTAGAATAAAAATTCTTATGTTTACCTTACTTAATTCAATTCAAAAAATAAAATAAAAAATACTTTCATTTTGTTGACAAAAGAATAAACACAAAATACTCCATTTTAGTTTTAGTATATTTTCTCATTTCCACGGTAGGAGTCTTATTTTTCCCATTGACCTATTTTTCAAGATAAGAAGGGGTAGAGAAAATGCCTCGAGCCAATGTTCGAGCATTCGACGCTGAAGTAACTCGCTCCATAGACCATACTCCTAGGCATAGTAGATGCTATCATACATACAATCACACTTAATTCGATAGAATTGTTTGGTCTTAAAGGACATCTTTTATAATTTCGCACGCTAGGTATGATTTCTTCGTTTCATCCAATCATTAATATCTTGATTATTTTTAGATAATAGTAGTTTTGGAAATGATTGCAATTTTTCCCTTGCTCAATTCCATGTCCATTTGCTCCAAAAATTTTCACCTCGAGCTCAACCCACCATTGCCTTTGCTGATGCTGCCACCATTAATTGGCGGCTCCAATGCATCGCTTATTAACCTAAAATGGTGGGAAAATAATATTCCATTACAACACATCATAATACCACTCCCCATTTAAATTTATCTTAAATTGCAAAACTGAAAAAAGCATAAAAAAATGGTGGGTATTTCTTGAAAAGTTTATGCAGACGGATGGGGTTCACAACCATAATACCAAGACAAAATACTAGTGGATAATACAGGGAGGGCGAAAAAAATATCTTCTTTTACAAAACTTAGATTAAGTCAATAGCAATATGATGCTGGTGAAGAGAAATATAAGATGAGAGTATATCCAGGCCGCATGCCATATAAAGAACTGTAAGAAATTGATGTATACATGCACAACAGAAATTAAATCTTTAATTTTTATAAGTCATATCAACTTTGTACTTAGATAAAATTCATAATAGATGTTTACCTTGATGAACACCGTGAAATCTGATTATCTAATTAGCTAGAGGTGTGATTTTCATTACCACAGCTGTCTAATTGTCCAGCCTCCAACGGTAATCCACACAGCAAGAACATATCTGAATTTCCATGATCAAGAACAGATTAAAGCAGAATTTTGAGAATAATTGTATTGGGTTATGTCTCTTACTTGTACTAGCAAGTAATAAAGACCAACTGACTTAATTCTCTTCCTGTTGTGACCTTAATATTTATAGGCGATGCTAACCCTAGTTCTAGTCTTACTAGAACTTTGTTAGCCCACAACTAATGGACTCAATTAATTAATTTAATTAATTAATTTGGTCCAATAAGTTATAAGGTCCGACACAACTAATTGGACATTGGACATTAATTCTTACAATATCCCACTTGGACAAGGTCCAACCCTAGATGCTAAATTTTCGCCTTTTATATGTGACCCATTAGGTTCTTATTCACGATGGCAAACGCAATGATATTCTCATCGATTCACCTAGATCGATCAATTCACGTCGCCGTCCAATATTGACATATAACAATATGTCAAGGCAATCCATGTGAAGAAAAATGTCACGTGGTATGACAGAACCAATATATAAACGGTTACCGTGGAAATATAATCCTCTCATCAATATAACACAATTGGTTAAGATATATGTATTAGCGTTAATCTCATTTCAACCAATTAAATTATTCACATCAACTCTTTCTTGATCTAATCTAGTTATGATTGAAACATTTTCAATTCATAACTCCATCCCGACCGAGAAAATTTATATCAACTTAAGTAGGCAAAAATTAGGTTATAGAGTGACGAATTTTCATATTGGACATTCACATCCTTCATATGATTCTCACTATACCCGTTCGACGTCTTCCTGGTGACTCAAATCTTCGAGTCCCATCAAACGCTCACCAAAGTATAGTGGTCCTCGCATAAGATTCTATGATGTCCTCAAATCAAAGAACCAAATCCACTACCGCATTAGAGATTTACCACTGACGCTTGGATATTTATCCATGTAGAATCTCTAGGAGAATCATCCAATATCATGTTCTCATAACAATGCATTCATGTGTTCATTCAAATGTCCTTCTACATCTTAGCTCGTGAGATAAGTTTTTTTTTGTCAAGAGAAATACAACACATGCTAGTTTATCCACAATAATGATATCCGTATCTCATTATTACTATAACTAGGGATATTTCATGAATACGTTATAAATAACTTGTATCTCACAATCATAACACCTTGTGATTAATATGTTACTATGAACTTTTTTTCGAACTCTATTATTTTAAAGGATAAATAGCACTGAGGGTCCCAAACCTTTGAACTTTATAATGATGGGGTCCCGAACTTTCAATGATTAGCACCCCGAGTCCTTAACCTTTAAAAAACTCGCGATCAATGTCCTTCTATTAAAAAATCGCTAGTTTGACTGTTAAATAGTCAATTTTTTTTTTAAAAAAATGGCCAAATTACCCTTTTTGAAATTAAAATAAATAAAATAGAAAAATAAACAAACTAAAAAAAACAAAAATTACAACATACCCCTTCCTCACTTCTTCTTCTCCAACCAACCCCCAACAAACTAAAAAAATTGCAATCAACCACCCGTCTTAAAACTTCTACTACTCCAAAACCGCTGTCGCTCACCAGCCACCACCCATAAAAAAAAAACCAGCCAGCACCAGATCTGGAGAAGACAAATTTATTCACCAGATTTGGGGGCACTTGACACATCAGGTAAAGGAGAAGCCATATCTAAAACCATCGTTCTGCATCGTTGTGAGTTTGGGTTTTTTAAGCCCTCCCATTTTCTTCCTCGGAGAGAACTCCGTTGAGTTTCTCTTCTCCAGACGGCTCTTGAAACTCTTTTTCCAAGAACACATCCCATTGCAAAAAAAATAAAAATTGCAATAAAATAAACTCAAATTTCAGCTGCCCATCAGCTTATTTCAACAAATTTATCGGTTTCAAGAAATTAAAATTGGAATTCTTTTTTTAAAAAAATGAACCTAATCGAAAAAGCAGTTAGATCAACAAAACAACTTTGCATTTATTGCTCCTCATTTGTTTGCGTTTTGACGCAATTGAGGTCTAGAAAAATGAAAACTCAAACAATTCTACAGAAGAAATGATTTGAATCAGAGATACGCCATGCACTCATACCCTTCTTGGCAACTAAATCTGTCATACAAATACGAGAAAATCTTTTGTATAAAAACACTTAATAAAATGAAGAAGAAAATAAGGTTTTATCCATAATTACCTCACAAGAGTCAGCATTTTGAAGATGCTTGGGAGCCAACATTGCTCGTATATTGTTGTAGAAACAGTCTTTACACATTTTCTTGGGAAGAAATTGTGAATATGGAATGAATACTGTTCCTTTTGATGCCCTTAATTGTTCTTCTTCGCTCAGTCCCTCTGCATTTATTGCTGTGTCCTCTCCAGATTTGGTACTGGCTAGTTTTTTCTAGTGGGCGGTGGGCAATGGACGTTTTAAAATAGTAGAAGTTTGAAGACGGGTGGTTGATTGCAATTTATTTTAGTTGGTTGGGGGTTGGCTGGAGAAGAAGAAGTGAGGGAGGGGGTTTGTTGTGATTTTTTTTAGTTTGTTTTTTTTTTCTTCCTATTTTGTTTGTTTTAATTCCAAAACAAGTAATTTAGTCATTTTAAAAAAATTGGACCATTTAATGGTCAAACTAACGGTTTTTTAACAGAAGGACCTTGATCGTGAGTTTTTTAAAGGTTAAGGACCCGAGGTGCTAGTCATTGAAGGTTCGAGACCCCATCGTTATAAGGTTCAAAAATTCAGAATCCCAGTGCTATTTACCCTATTTTAAATAATAAAATTTAAAAATAATAGATCTGTCATTAAAATGTAGACAAGCATTTAGTTAATCAATTTGTTCATACACATCAATATCTAACAAAGAGTATATTACAAAATGTCTCATACAAACTAAATCCAATCACTTAGGTATCTTAATACCATCAGATTTAGCATGACCATCAAGGACGACAACTTTGTCAAAGGATCTGACATTATCAATGTTATGACCCCTTCTATTTTTATATCATTTCTTAAGATTATCTCACTAATGAGATGATACTGCATCAATATATATCTGGATCATTAATGAGACCTAGGTTCCTTCGCTTGTGCGATGGCTCTATTGTTATCACAATACAAGGTATTGGATCAACAATACCAGGAACTACTCCAAATTCAATAATGAACTTCTTGATCCAGACCACTTTCTTTATTTCTTATGAAGTAGCTATATATTCGGCTTCTGTAGTTAAATCAACGGTCGTTTCTTGTTTGAAACTTTTTCAACTGATCGCGCCACCATTTAGAGTAAATACATATCCAGATTGGGATTTGCTATCATCTTTATCAGACTGAAAGTTGGCATTGACATAACTTTGAACTCTAAGTTCATTTCATCTATACACCAAGAACACATCTTTAGTCATTCTTTAAGTATTTAAGGATCTTCTTGACTGCGGTCCAATGTTTCTCGTCAGGGTTCTCTTGGAACCTGCTTGTGACACTCAAAGCATATAAAACATCCAATCGAGTACATAACATGGCATACATGATAGATCCTATTTGCTGATGTAAAATGAATTCTATCCATGCGATCTCTTTCAATTTGTGTATTTGGACACATCTCTTTTGAGACAGATCCCATGTCCAATGGGACAAAGTCTACTTTTGGATTCTTCCATGCTAAATCTTCTTAAGATTTTATCTATGTACGTTGATTGAGATAGGCCAAGTATTTTATTAGATCTATCCTTATAGATCTTTATACCGAAAATGTACGATGCCTCTCCCATATCCATCATGGAGAAATTTTTGGTTAACTACAATTTTACTGATTTTAGCATCGGGACATCGTTTCCTAATAATAGTATGTCATCCACATACAAAATTAGAAACAAGACTTTACTCCACTAACCTTTTATACACACATGGTTCATCTTCATTCTTGATAAAATCAAACATTTTGATTGTCTCATCAAAACGAAGATTCCAGTTCCAAGAGGCTTGCTTTAATCCATATACGGATCTCTGTAGTTTGCATACTTTGTTTGGCTCTATGGATTCAAAACTTTCGGGTTGTGTCATGTACACTCACTAAGATTTCTGTTAAAAAATGCAGTTTTAATATTCATTTGCCAGATCTCATAGTCATGGTATGCTACTGGTGGGAAGGTTTTGTCAAAGTCAATTTCTTGTCTTTTCTTGTAACCCTTCACAACCAAAATTGCCTTGTAAGTATGGACATAACTATCCATGTTGACCTTTTTTTTAAAAACCAATTTACAGCCTATATGTTTTAACTCTTAAGGCGGGTCAACCAAGGTCCAAACCTTGTTTTCGTAAATGTAGTTCATCTCAGATTCCATGGCTTGATGCTATCTCTTTGAGTCAACACTTGACTTCAATTCTGCATAAGTAGTAGGCTCATCTTCTTCGATTAGTAATACATTACTAGTAATCAAGTGATCGTATCTCTGAGGAGAATGAATGACCCTGCTCGACTTATGCAGAACTGGCGTGTCCTTGGGAACTGGTTGTTCTCCATTTCCCAATATGTGCCTCATCAGATGCAAGCTCATCCATTGGATAATCTAATTGGTCAATTTTATTTGTGGTTTCTTGAACCTTCTTCAAGATCTACTTTGCTCCCACTATTTTCTCTAAGAACACAGCAAGTTTCGATATGATAACCTTCATCCCAATGGGATTGTAAAAATAGTATCAAGCAGTTTCTTTTAGATACCCCACAAATAAGTATTTATCAGATTTATCTCCTAGCTTGTCCGATTCTACGCGCTTCACATAAGCGTCGTAGTCTTAAACCTTTATGTATGAAAGATCAGGTCCTTTTCCTTTCTATAAACTCTTATGGAGTTTTATCGACCGATTTAGATGGGACACAGTTTAGTGTGTAACATACAGTGTTAAGTGTATATCTCCAAAACGATTTTGGAAGAACTGCGTGGCTCATCATTAATCACACCATATTAAGTAAGGTGCAATTTCTCCTTTCAAATACACCATTTTGTTGTTGTGTATACGGTGGATTCCACTGCAAGAGAATTTCATTCTCTCTTAGATAGTCTAAAAAACCCACCCCTTAAATATTCATCACATCGATCAGATCTAAGTGTTAGAATATTTTTCTTGCATTTCTACTTCTTGCTTGAATTCCTTAAACTTTTCAAGGGCTTCTTTCTTGAATTCAATCAAGCATATGAGACCATATCTAGAATGGTCATTTGTAAATATGATGAAGTAAGAAAAGCTACATCTAGCATCTGTAGACATTTGTCCATATATATCAGTATCTACAAGACCCAAAATTTCTGCAACTCTGACTCCATTTCAGAAAAGAGGTCTAGGTCATTTTGCCCAACGAGCATGATCCACACTTATGAAATGATTCATAATCATTTGAATCCAAGTATCTATCTTTTATGTAACATGGTGATGCGTTTTCATCTATATGACCGAGTATGCAATACCAAATATATGAGTTTTCGTTTTATCTCTTTTATGCCTTGTAGTTCCTCTTCTAATGCTATTTGTTTCCACATTGAAAACACGGATCATCAGACTTGGATTTGTCTTTGTTTTCTTTAACTATTTTTCAGCATATTTGGCCTTCTTGGATCCTTTTTGTAAGGTCCTTTTAGATTTCCTCTTAGTGCCCTTAGAGGCATCAATTGCCAAAATTTTCCCATTTCCTTTGTTTATTTTGGGCTCAACAATTTTTAGCATATTCAGTAGCTCAGTCAGGGTACATTGAATCATATTAATGTTGAACTTCATAATGAACTGCGAAAAGTTATTAGGCATGGACTACAAAACTAAGTCAACATTTAGCTCGTAGTCCATGGTAAAACAAATCCATTCTGGGCTGAGCAAAGAAATAACTTGGTCGCTAATGGAATATTAAACAATGGGTCGGATTAGTTTAATTTTTCAATATAACCAATCATCTTTAATACATGAGCACTTATTGAAGATCTTTTTACCATCATACCTCTGAATAACATTTTGGATGTCTCATACCATTCAGTCCGTGACTCTACATCATTCAACTCCTTGCAATGATATTGTTTCAGACATCCATACCATCATGCTGCTTTTCTAACTCATGTGACATACTGCAAGCATCACATATTGCATTGTTACTATCATCACTATGTTATTGTAAGCATGCACGTTCTCTGGCGTAGCCTCCTCAGTAGGAGCTTCCAACATTGACTGCTCAATGACATATCCAATTTTTTCTTTTTATGCTTGATAACAATTCTCATATTGCAGTGCTAGTCCAAAAATTTTGGTCCGGTATATTCGTTGACATCCAATATGCCTCTCAAACTCATGTAGCAACTCGTGATTCAACAATTAAATAACAAGATAGAACAATTAATTAAATGCTAAAAAATTAATTTAACATGGATTTATATTAAATTAATTATACTCCCACTATTTAAGTTGAATTAATGACTTTCAAACATTAATCAATACAACCACTTACATTCCCAGTGGGCTAGGATCCCTTTTATTTTAATAGAACCTTGAGCGACTCAACAAACCCTAATAAAACATCCAGGTAGATACTGATATCAGTCACATCTCTATGTGACTCTTACATAATCAAGTAGACAACTTATTGTCACACACATCTTATGTGTTTACTTGATTATGTCCCTAAAATTTTATTTTCTTGAGCGACTCAAAAAAAAAAATTCTAATTAAATTCAACCTATTGTTCAGAAATATCGAATAATTCATAGTGATAAACATATCTATGAGCGAGCAGCCTTGAGCGACTCAACAAACTGACATCGATAATAGACTCTGGTTTTTCACTATAACAATAGAAGACACATTGTATTAACCATTTAATACAAATTTAATATTTTGATAAAGAGGGGTTTGTTTCATCATATATATGTATATTAACTAACATCCAACATGCAATCAATCATATATAATAATAACTGTAGACGATTATAGACTTTATCTATCTAGTCTTTGTGAGTAGAAAGAAAGACTAGTTTGTCAATTCCTAGAGAATGTTGCATTCAATCACCAAATGCCGAATGCAATCATTTCCATCTCCTTTTGCAACCTCCATCTTATACTAATTGCTTCTTTATGGCCTAACTTATATCCCAACTGTATTAAAAAAATTTAATACTTACAATTTTCTAAAAAATTCAAAATTGCATTTAAGACCATATTTTTCCTTTTAAAACTTGAGGACTTACTGTAAAATTTCTGAAATATCACAGTCAGTCCCTTGATTAAGAAAATCAGTAGGCTTTGTTGTGCAATTTCAGAAATTGCACCAAAAGCCATTTTATAATTTTAAAACATTGAGTCCTTCATTTGCAATTTTCAAAATTGCAAGGAGGCCCCCGTCCCCAAACAACCAATACACATAAACCCTTTAGGGGCGCCGCCAACAGATTAGCAGTGGTCGCGCCGGTGTCTAACATTAGCGGCACTGTCGATTATCTTCGAACAGCTACTGTTCAAAAATGGCTAGGCGTTGCTACTACTTCTAGCGATGGCACGTGGTGTTTTCTACCCGTCGACGGCAGTAGCTTCCAAGGTACTGCTGCTAGTTACCGATCCGATTTCTGGCATGTTTGACCTGCTTCGATCAAATCTAAAATCCAATTTCAGATTTATCTTTTTTTTAAAAAAAAATTTACAAATTTTATTATTACTGTCAAAACTCAAATTAAATTAATATACCAATAACAATTATTGTTCAATTCATCAAAGCAGTCTAACAAGGTAAGCTCTGATAGCACTGTAAGGAATTGATGTATATATGCACAACAGAAATTAGATCTGTAATTTCTATAAGCCGGATCAACCTTGTACTTAGATAAAATTCGTGATAGAGGTTTACTTTGATGAACATTGTAAAATCTGATTTGCTGGAGGTGTGATCTTCAATACTACAGCTGTCGAATTGTCCAGTCTCCAATGGTAATCCACACAGTAAGAACAGATCTGGACTTCCACGATCAAGAACAGATGAAAACATAACTTTGAGAGTAATTGTATTGGATTATGTCTCTTACTTGTGCTAGCAAGTAATAAAGACCAACTGACTTAATTCTCTTCTTGTTGTGGCCCTAGTATTTATAGGCGACGCTAACCTTAGTTCTAGTCCAACTAGAATTGCGTGTTCTAGTTTTACTAGAACTTTTTTAGCCCACAACTAATGGACTCAATTAATTTGGTCCAATAAGTTATAAAATCCGACCTAATTAAATGGACCTTGAACATTAATTTTTACAAGAACTTCATCCTCAGAGGAATATGCTATGCCACAAAAATTTCTACCAAAAAGCCAACGAAGTGGGTAGAACAATACTCTATTTGGTGAACCATTAAGGAGCCTCCCATCAGCGAGAGAATAAGATCAACATCTACTTCTAGGAAACGTTCTATGACAAGATCATGGCGTTAACTGCCATCGAGGTGTAAGAGATCTGCGATCCTTAATAAATAATCGTCCCTGGTGGTCATATTTGAAGAGAGGAATACGGGTGATGAAGAGCTGAATACTGAGATGTTGTAGCCATTTTCGACACACCATCAACAATGGCGAATCTAGAAAATCATGTTGGAGGAGCTGAAATTTAAAATAAGTCAATGTACAATATTTTTATACCTGTTGAAGTTGTGTTCGTCGAGTTTTAACAACGTAAAACTCTTATATAGAATCTACATCTATTTTCTCAACTTCATTCTCGTTTGATGTAGTGTCATACAATCAGCAAGAAACCCATCCTCTATTCGGTTATGAATTGTTTTCTTCACATGTTTCATTGTCGAAAAAGCTCGCACAATAGTCGTTGCAAATACATGTAGTGTTAGTACAATATGAATCAATTTAGTCACCATTATGTAACTCTTTGACTTTTTACTTGCAACCAAAGAGCTTATATTTCAGAAAGTGAATGCACTTGAAACCAAGGATCGTGGACCACACTGTACTCATAATATTGCAACTAGGATTGGGCACGGTCTAGTTTGGTTCAGTTATAAAGATAACCGATTTGAACTGAGAACCAGTAAGTATCTTGTAAATAGAACTATCTGTTCTAACTTGAATTATAGAACCAAACTGAAACCAAACATTTCAATTTGGTTCGAATTGGTTCCATAATTACAGTTCCAAAGTCGTCATATTTCTAACTACAATTTTTATTCTCCTTATATGAAACAACACAAAAATCTAAAAAATTATAATTTTCGAACCTTAAATTATTCACAAAAGAGCAATATATCAAGTTTTGAACACATGTTCCATCTCAATACAAAATAAGAAACATGGAAATAAAATATTTTATTTTTATGGGCTATTTTTTTTTTTTGAAAAACTAAGAAATAATATGGTTAGTCTGGTTCTTCGATTTTAAGTCCAAAACTAATAACCGAACCTTAAACGGCTGATTCTCAATTCCAATACTCATTACCTAATTTAAACTTAAGAAGCTCAGTTCAGTTTGATCCAATTTGATTGGGTACTTTTGTCCACCCTTAATTGCAGCTCAAACCTCAAACAATGAACATCTTGTTGTGTAAAATCACTAGGATATAACTTCTCTGCAAGCTTGTAATTTTTATCTCCAATGAATGATCAAAAGAATTTCGAGGATCCAAGGCAACAATGAGATAGAAGAGGTGTACTAATAGCTCATTAAATATTGTATTTAACTTAATCAATTGAAAATCCCTTGTTCATTAAAGACATTGAAGTGATAATGATGTTCAAGTGTAACTTGCTCACGAGTAGGGATGACAAAGGGGCGAGACGGGAAAAGGGCGACATTTACCATTTCCATCCCATCAAAGATTTTTAAAAGGTGGAGCGAGATTAAAATATCCCCATTTACTGCCTCGTTTAATTAATTAATTACTTTTAAATATTTTATTTTATTTTTTAATACAATTTATATTTTAAAATATAATAAAAATATTCGAGGCGAGTTTGAAAAATTTAGGGCGGGGACAAGGATTACCTAGCAGGGCGGGGCGTGGCGGGGCGGGGCGTGGCGGGGCGGGGCATTTTGCCATCCATTCTAAAGAGGACGATAAATCTTATATAAAAAGAAGAGAGAAAATTGCACCTGGTCTTCTTTTACAAAGTCATTTGCAAAAATATCCAAAGTTTAAAACGTTGGCAAAATTGTCCATTTTTTGAAATTTTGGACGAAAATGCCCTTACTTTAAATTTAAAATTCCAAACACATCCTACATATAATAAAAGAGTGTTAAATGAGAGCACTAACGTCGACTAATACGACCCCATTTTGCTTTTTTGTTTTTCTCTTTTCTGACACGGCAACGCCTACTGTCCTTTCTCTCTCCCACACATCTACACACTTCCACACACGCAACCTACCATATCTTTACGCTTCCTTTATCCCTCTTCGTCCCTCCGTCCTGAAGCCCAAGCCTCACTTTCTCTCTCCACATTTCTTTGAATATATTCATATACATATACATAGATAAGACTTAGATGAAGGAATTGAAGTATTCGTTCGATCACGAGAAATCATTTGTGGGGTTTTCTTGGGTTATCAATATTATTAACTGGGTTAAGATTTTAGGAGAAAAATAACCGGTTACTAGCAAAAATAAGAAGAAAAATCTTACCTTTTTAGGGAGTTTTGATATTGTATTGGTTTTGTCTGAATTTTTTTATGATTTCTATGGACAGTAGAGATTAGAGAAAGGGGTTAGGGTTATGGCGAGATGTGGAACATGCTAAGCTTGAAGAAGGGGAGGCTTATTGTAATCATCATGAGAATGAGGATTCAATCATTGACCTTGCTCTATCTGACATTGTAACTTTTTCTATTTCACTCAGTTATATATATTCATTTTTTTATGCACGAGTAATTTAGTTTTTAAAGCTGCATGTATTTAATCTTGGGTTGAATTGTTGTTACATAAAGTATATTATGTTGACTTATTTTCTATATTTTTCTTTTTGTCTTGTTTTGATCAATTTGTCTAATTGGATGACCTTGGAATCTGCACTATCCACGTGTCAACAGATTTTCAGTCAATCTTCTGTCAGCCTGTATGTTACCTACACACTAGGACAATTGTTAGGTACCAAGATCACCAGAAAAAAGAGTCGGCGGTCATTAGTACTTCGACGATCAAGTCAACTGCTGGTATAAAAATGATATGGAGAGAGTGTTTGGGTATGGGAGAGACAAACAAAGCAGAAAATTGAGCAAAGTTTATGGATAGAGAATAATACGTACCTTAGAATGATAAGGGATGTTGTATTTATAAGTCCAAAGTTCTAATTGATTTGGACAAGCAATCAATTAGACATCTGATCGGATCTTCCTTCCTTATAAGATAAGAGTGTTGGATGTAAACGCGATCTTTTAGATTTTCATCCTTATCTTAATTGATTTCCAATATTGTGTTACCAATTATTAAGAGGTTGAGATTTAGTTTCTTTTTGAGTTTGTATCACAATTAAATACAATTTTTTCTTGAGATATTGCTCTATCAATGATTGCCCATAGGCTTCGTAGGCGCGACAAATACTGATGGAGGGTCTGGCCCTGTCAGAAATGGCGAAGGCCTTTATGAGCTCTGCTGATATTGACAATGGTGTTCGAGGCTTACGTAGATTCTACTAGGCCTGCGAGGCCTTTAATGGGCCAATGAGGCCTTGTCAAATCTGTGTGGTAACAATAGTCCCCAAGTTTAGGCCTATTATTTATGGTAGGTGTAGGATTTTTTATTTTTTATTTTTACGAGGTGCGAACAGCAAACCTTTGTTTATGTTCACAGTAGTCCTTCACACATGTTCATAGTAGTCTTTCGTACATGTTTAGTCTTCCAAGTCTGAGCCTATTATGTATGGCAGATGAGGATTTTGTTGTAGTTAAGTGGGGTCCACTTGTATATTCCTGAGTTGTGAAGTGTGAAATGTCGTCAATCATGTCACCGTTTTAAAGGTTAGGCAGTAATGGCACCGTCATCACATAGCTCGAAGTGTCCTTGTCATCATTGCTTATTTACTATTTAGCGTGTTGAAAGAGGCATGGGGGCGTGCGTGAACTACACCAGCCTTCATTCGAATTGATAGATCTGCACGTTTCCAAGGTGCCAGCTTACTGCCTTGTTAGGCGTCCAACTGACATTTGGGATGAGATCTGATATTTCGATATCAACGGCCCATATCCAAGGGGCTACGTTTATTTGATCCAGACGCCTTTGTCATTTTTGCTTCTTTACTTTGGCAAAATCTTAGAATTTTCTTACACTTCCTTTAGGCATTTTCGACTCTTTTATTGCGGGAGGTCATTTCTTAAAGGTATAGAGGAGTTGTAATCCTTGGGTTTTGCTTCACTATTTCTTTTCTATCTGTTATCGACATGTCTATTTGTCCAACTCCAGTAAAAATAGAAAAACCTAAGGCTTCCTTAATCTGCCCACACCAAAAAGAAAAAATGAGCTTCGAGAACATAGATTTGCAGAATGTGTCAGATCCTCGAATGAAGCTAAAAATAATGGGCGAGACGTAGTTTTTGCCCGATCATGACGAAGAAGTCACTCAAAGGCCTACTGTTGCTTTATTTCTGCCTGCTTCAACCAGCAAACCTGCCACTACCAAGGTACCTTCTGGTAGGGCTTTGCCTAAGGAAAAGCCTAAGAAAAAGCAAGGCCTGTACAGAAGGAGATGAAAGGTTTGCTGAATCAACGAGGTGTCCCATGTGCTCGCCAACTAGACGATGAGCTGATGTCATCGGTCAATGCCGTTGCTGTAGTTCAAAGTAAAATACGAGATACGGATCTAGAGGTGTTGCGCCTGGCCTACGACATCTCCACTTTGATCAGTTTACATGCCCCATCAACCTCATGAACTTGCCGACGATCTTTTCGAGGGTCAAGTGGCCATTTACAAACTAGTGATGCAACAGGGGCTTCATTTATCCCTTCACCCGTTCTTTTGTAAGGTCCTCATGGATTTTAACCTCGCCTCTGTGTCAAATCATGCCAAACGGTTGGGGTTAAATAGTGTTTGTGGTTTTGTTGTAGAGGATAATGGAGACAGGTGGTGATCTATCTGCGAAGGCCTTCGAGACCATATACCGATCTTGTAAGTCTGGAGGTTGGTACAATATGTCTCCCAGGCCAGGATAGGGTTGGAGAACGGCGACTGACAGCTTAAATAAGGTCCCAAACTGGAAGGGGGCCTTCTTTTTCATTACGGGAGATTGGGAGTTTAGGTTAAATGATCATCTTTCCCATGTTTCTATTCCTCGTAGCTTTGTGGATCTTGGTATGTATGATTTATTTGTATTCTGTATTCTTTCACTATTCCTGACTAAATGTTTTCTTTTTGTCTTGTGGTTGTAGTGTGCGGGAAACCACCCCTTTTGAGACGGGATCAGGAGGATCTTCGTGCAAAGTAGGCGTGCATTCGAGGACTTCCAAGCGAGTTTCATCACTTGGTTAGTCTTCTCCAAGATACCTCGTATCTCATTTGCTATGGCTTAATGGGAAAGTTTTCAGTAGTTTGTCGTTTTATGTTGGTGTAGCCAAGTATACCTTCCGTGACATCCCCGTTTACTTCGTTGATGAGGATGAGGATGAGGATGAGGACGAGGACGAGGCTGCACTATCTCCTCCACCTTCAGAGATGTTGGTGGCTGCTCCACTTCAATCCATACCTCCTCCACCTCTGCCATCTCATATACCTTAGCCATATCATGTTGCCGCGTCAACCAAGGGTGTACTTCTACCATCATCCAGCTAGGAATCTGGTCATCTCCTCTCCTACCAATCGTTCATAGGCCAAAGTGTAGGGAGTCGCAAACGATGAAGCATCCCAGGAGAAGAAAATGAGACCATCCTCGTCTGAGGATGATGGCATCTTGAGGAACGTGAAGAGGCCCATCGCAATAATCACCCTGACGATGAGGGCACTGATTATATAAAGTCGGTTCTCGCCTGGACGAGCTTGACTCCTCCGTGTTGGAGATGTTGCCGTCGGTCCCGGTGATGGCTGCGGCTACGGTGCACAAGTTCTAGTCCCTCTCTGGGAGAGGACTACGGAGGAAACCTCACTTGAGGACATGATGACAATGGCAACCATGAACATGGCATGGGCTTTCGTTTTGAACTCTAAAGTGCATAGCATGCTCAAGAAGATATTTGATGAACTTTAGGCTATGGGCTCAACCCGTACTAGTTGGGCTCTGTAAACAAAGCCTTGCAGTCAGAGGTAGAAGCCCTAGTTTCAACTGAGGCCTTCATGAAGATTAAGATCGATGCTGCAGTTGAGGATGTGAGACAGGCTGAGAGGGAGATACTAGAGGCCCAGGGTATGAGGAGGGCTGCAGAGGATGATAGGAAGCGGGCCGAGGAAAGGGTCGTGATGGTTGAGCAGACTATAGCCCAATTAATTGAGATTTTGACGCCATGGTCCTTGAAAAGGACAAATAGTTGGCCAAGGCTATAGGCAAGCTGGAGAGGGCCAAGGAGGATATGGCAATAGTAAAAGTTTCAATGGACGAAGTTGAGGCAAGGGTGATGAGGATATACAAAAAAAAGTTTATGAGTACACCTGAGTATACCCGAATTGCAACTCACTTCATGGAGGCAAAAGGCGATCAGTTGACAGAGAAGGTCCGGGTCGTTTACCCTGAGTGGGATCATTTATTGTTACTATCAAATCCTGCCACCATTGATGTCGAAGCCTCTCTTAGAGGTAAAAACCCTATCCATCATCCTTCCGTACTAGAAGAACCCACCCGTGCCGACCCTAAAGAGGTGGTGCGGTAGTAGGATGGTGTTTAAGTACTTTTCAATTTTCTTTGTAATTTAGGTTCTAAAAAATAAAAGATCAGCTTAGATACAACTTCAAGTTCTTCATTTTCGAAGTTGAAATTTATCGTTGACATAATTCCTCCAAAGTGTTACTACCTCACATGTGCTATGGTCGAAGTTGAAATGCACATCTGAACAATGTTCTAACCTGGGTGTCTATCTAGTTGTTTATTCTTCAAAGTCGAAGAGATAACTGGGAATTGGCATTCCTTCGCGGGTTTACATGCTTGACCGAAGCTCTGGCGAGTGGTGCCTTCGAAAGCTTGGTTGAAGCCTTATTGCTGAGGATGTTCTTCACGAGTGATGACCCTTACACTGGACAAAGGTTGGACTTAGATATTCATATTCATGGAAAGGCATTTGAATCTGAAGGGTTGCCATTTATGTCATTAATATTCTCCAAGGTTGGCACTGATGGTACGCATAGCCTTTACGTTCCGTTGGGTGACAGCGCCATTATTGCACGGGCATGCTGAGGCGCGCGTGGCAGGTGGAAGTCTCCAAGCACATGAACCTTTCATCCACGTGCCATTCTTTATTATTATTATTATTATGCAGCCTCTTTTCCATACGTATTTTATCCAACGGTTCAAATTTCGTGGTCCCTAATTAGTGGCTAGGATCAGGCGCTCAGCCTATATATATATATATATATATATATATATATTCCAAAAACCTTTCATTTCTATTTTTGACTTTCACAAATTTTCCAGAACCCAACCCTCCACACCGTTCTAGAAACCCTTTCTAGAGAACAGATCTCCATCAATGGCCAAGTATACTGACAAGTACAATTTTGTACTTATTGGAGCACACAAAAATGGATGATAATGAGTCATATGAATTGTTTTCAGTTTAATGGTGTGTTGTTTTCTTATTATTTTAGGAAATAATCAAATTCAAATGTCGATCTGACAAAAAGAGAGCAAACAGAAGACAATTGGACTTAATTGTAAAGACAAAGAGACTTGAAGGACTTGGCATGCAAATATCAAAGAAAGAAAATCAAGAATTGCGTCCAAGGAAACCATGCGATCGTATGGTTAACCACGGCTACGATCACAAGGCGTCAAGATTTTTAGCAGAATGTTAATTGATCATACCATGCGATCGCAAGGAATAAGCCCATGCGATCGCAAGGCTTTTCGCAACAGCAGTTAACAGTTTCCTGATGGGAATGAAATTCTACCAAGTCTAGATTAATACAACTACCTAATTCACGTCTTGGAGGGTTTTGAAAGGATTAAAAAAGGCAGAGACGAATTTTGGGAACAAGATACAAGAAAAGAATCTAAGTTCAATGCATGGGATTGAAGATTCTTCAGCCAGAGTCACGAGTTTTATTTATTTTTTCTTCTTTTTCTTTCACTGGAACATGATTGATACAATTCTTTCGTTAATTAACTTATTTCTAGATGAACGATGAAACCTCATGATTTTAATTAATTAGAAGTTTTTCTATTTTAGTAGGTAATTGCTTTTGGGTTGATTATTCTTTATTCATTATTTCTATTATTTTAATGCCTGATCACCATTAGAATATATTGTGATCTATATTGAAGTCGAGAGATTCAATATAGATTAAGCACGTGGTATTGAATAACATAGGGTTTAAAAATAGATAGAAATTACTATTGTGTTTTATGAAATCCATTTAGGTGTTCTTGAGATTTTAATGCATATGTTTATGTTCGAAGCTTAATTAGAAAAAATTAGGTTTGCATATCTTATAGAATTGATTGACCATCGAGAGAGGCTTTTGATTATTTTAGGATCACTGATTTTCAATTCAATGTAATTATAGGCTAAAACGATTAAACGGATAATTGATTAAAGAACATGTAGGTGGATTCGTGAATCCTAGTGTTGGTACAATTCGAATTCGTTCTCATAAATTTACTTTAATTGTTTGATTATTTAGATTTAATTAAAATAGCTTTAGAATCACAAATCAAAACAAATCTGTGTTTCTTTATATTGTTAAAATTTAAGCTATAAGTTAATAGGTTAAATTAATATCTAGTTCTCGTGGGTTCGACATTCTACATATCACTTTATTACTTGTTAACGATCTGTCCATTTGCGCGATTATAATCGCACAACAAGTTTTTGGCGCCGCTGTCGGGGGACTAGTTTTATTAATTGCTACGTTAATTGATAATTTAATTTTAACAATTCTTCTTATTGTTATTTATTTTATTTTTATTTTTATATTTATTTTAAATTCGTTGTCTTACTGTTGAATTCTAACTTTGTGTTCAGATGTTAAGTGTATATACGTTGTACAAAGGATCTTGATCTATTTGATTTAGATCTAGAAATTGAACAGAGCTTTCACCGACGACAACGTGAAAAACGAGAAAATAAAAGACAACAAAAAGACACAATGGCAGACAATCAAGTACATGATCAATTACCTGCATGTATGATAAATAATCAAGCACCAATAGCTCGACCAGTTGAAGTTAGTGAACGAGATATATTCTTATGGGTGAGTATATGATGCCACCGATTGTTGAGAATCGGTCTAGCATAGTCTATCTGCCTTATGGACACGATAACTTCCAGTTAAGGCCAAATGTGATGAATTTGTTCTCGAACAATTTGCCGTTCTATGGGATGACAGATGAAAATTTTCATTACCATATTTCTCGCTTCGATGAATACTATGAAAATTTCAAATACCACGCTGTTAATGAAGAGACACTTAAGATGAGGCTATTTCTACACACATTTAAGGATAAAGTTAGAGAATGGTTAGATTCTCTACCGCTTGGGAGCATTACTACTTGGACAGATCTGATTCAGAAATTCACACTGAAATATTTTCCTCTGGCCAGAGTAATCAAACTGAAGTATAAAATTTCCAATTTCCAACAATCTGAGTTGGAAAACTTTCACGAGGCATGGGAAAGATTCAAACAACTACTCCGAAAGTGTCCAAGTCATGATTTTCCTTTAGCAGCTCAGAATCACTATTTCTACTCTGGACTGGCTTCGAACAGTCGTTCTTCAGTAGATTCTGCAGCAGGTGGCTCTATCCAAAATAGATCCGTCGGTGACCTTTACGATCTATATGAAACCATGAGTGAACAGTTCATTATGTGGCCAGAAAGAGGATTGCAGAAGAAAGCAACAAGAATACACGAAGTGGACACCAATTCGCTTTTACTGGCAAAAATCGATGCATTGGCAAAGTAAATGGAAGCAATGAAATATTTTCAATTAGCCAATATGGTTCAGATGTCTCCACCAATCTGTGTAACATGGGGGGCAAACCATCAATCTTCAGAGTGCCCTTTGACAAAAGTTGATATGTCATCCCCTGAACAAGTTGCATATGCTTAGAACTTTCAACAACAGTAGAATAATCCGTACTCATAGACCTACAATCCTGGATGGAGAAATCATCCAAACTTCTTATGTAGCAATACACAAAACATTCAAAATCTGCCAAATCAAAGAAGACCCTAGGAAAGAGAAGGAGGATTAGAAGAAACAGTCGCTAAATTGTCAGAACGGATGGAGATGGGATTCAAGGAAGTGCAGAAAAGACATGATGGCGCGATAAAGAATATAGAGACTCAGATTGGGTAGTTAGCTAAACTATTGACCTAGCGACAACCAGGCACATGGCCAAGTAATACCGAGGTGAATCCAATAGAGCAAGTCAATACAATCACCACAAGAAGCGAAGCTAAGTTGCCAGAGATTCATGTGACTAGACCAGGTGTAGAAAAAGAAACTGTGTCCAGCAAAGAGAGAGAACAAATCAAATACAAATATTGAACAAGAAAAATGGAACTCTCCACCAGATTATATTCCACCACCGGTTTACGTCCCTCCAATTCCGTTTCTTCAAAGGCTACGAAAACATAAGCTAGACCAGGAATTCAAGAAATTCTTGGATATATTCAAAAAGCTTCACATCAACATATGTTTCGTCGTTGCCTGAGCTCAAATGCCTAGCTATGCCAAATTCATGAAGGAAATCCTTTCAAATAAGCGAAAGTTGGAGGAGCATGAAACTGTGATGCTAACTGAAAAATGCAGTGCCATATTGCAAAATAAGTTACCTCCAAAATTAAAGGATCCATAGAGTTTTAATATTCCTTGCACTATTGGTAGTTTATTTTTTGATAAAGCTTTATGTGATTTGGGTGCTAGTGTGAATTTAATACCTTATTCTATTTTTAAGCAGCTCGGTTTAGGAAAAGCAAAGTCAACAACAGTAACACTGCAACTTGCAGATAGGTCCATCAAACGTCCAAGGGGAATAGTTGAAGACATATTGGTAAAAGTGGGCAAGTTCATACTCCTTGCTGATTTTATTATTTTGGATATGTGCGAAGACAGGGATGTACCACTCACTTTGGGTCGATCTTTTTTGGCTACTGGTCGGGCAGTAATCGATGTTCAAAAAGGAGAACTTATACTGAAAATGAATGATGAACACATTACATTTAATGTATTCAAAGAAATTAATTTTCCAAGCTCTCCAGATTCCTGTTTCGAGATTGATGCCATTGACCAGGAGAAAACCAACACTTCCACATTGAAAAACCAGTCAGACCAAAAGAAACACATACCAATCAATAAACCAAGGAGTGACGAAAAATTGTCCGATGAGGACAATGAAATTTTCTTAGTTGAGTTCGAGTGGGGTGACAAAACAAAATCATATCAATATGATAAGGAAAAAATCAAGCTCTGGAAGGTAAACAAAAATTGGTGCAAAATCGATCAAAGCAAGAAAATAAAGTCTTCCAAAGATCTATTCAAAGTATCTTGAGCAATCACCACGACAAAGTCAAGCTAATGACTTTAAAGAAGCGCTCAATGGGAGGCAACCCATTTTTCTACCGTTTTATCTAAATTTTCGTATTTTTTTAGTTCTAGAATTTCAATTGACATTTTGCACGTTTTAGGTTTTTAGGATTTTAAGTAGGCTTTCAATTCTTAGGCAATGCGGCTATGATCATCGTCATTCTGTTTTTTTTTTTCTTAAAAAAAATTGATTTCAGAAATTTTAAACCATGCGATCACATAGACTGGGCAGAATACAATCTGTCCAGATTTTACATGTCTTGCAATCACAGAAATTTTCTTTCTTGCGATCGCAAGTACAACAAAAAAAATTCGTTATAAAAAAAAATAATATATATATTTAATTTATTATTATTATTAATAATTTCTTTTTTTTTAGGGTTACAACCTGCAGGCTAGCTGGATGACATTCAAGCAAAGATTTGCCGACCAAACTATACAGATTTCTCCATCAGTTGATGATACTACACTACTTCTTTCGGCACCATCAGACCCACATCCAAGAAGTCTCTAAATTTTTATGTTTTTTATTTCTTTTGAATTACATTGAGGACAATGTATATTTCAAGTTTGGAGGTGAGGCATGAAAAATTTTCTCTTGACTTGATAAATAATATTTGATTTTTGATTTTTAAGTTATTTTGATCTTTAATTTATTCCAAACAAAAAAAAGAGCATGTTTATGTTATATGAATAGTCTTGTCGGCTAATGATGTAATTTTTTTTTATTATTTACGTTTTGCTTCAATCATGACTTGTGGACAGATAATTACTTTGTTTAAATGTGAGGCTCTTTAACCATGTTTGATATAGTGATGCGTTGGTCGGTTATAATGATCTTCAGCTATGTTGGTACATCTAAATTGAAAATAATAGGATACTTTTTAGAACTTAGAATCATCTGTATCTCAAATCAGTAACCAATATAGTGAGAAAGTGTGGTAGACCAGCAGTGATGGTGGCTATCTAGGTTGTGATAAATTCTATGTATGCTGAAAAATTGTGTGGAGCACTATAGACCAGTTAGAAGAAGCTAGGTATTGACCGAATGTTAAGAATCTAGTCACCTAGCATGAACTCATTGCACGCAAGGAACAAAATTATTATTATTATTGCTTAACTTTTTTCGTAGCCTAATTGACTTGAGTGAAAAAGTCCGTAGGGATTTCTCAAAACCTGATGCCTTAAGGTTCGAAAGACTTGGGAGTCATCGACCTCAAATTCGTTACATGAGTCATTTAGAAAATTTAATGGACTGAGTTTTGCACCTTATTAATATCTTATAACTCTTTTCGTAGCCTATTTGACTTGGGTGAAACGGCCCGTAGGGATTTCTCAAAACCCGATGCCCCAATGTTCAAAAGACCTGGGAGTCATTGATCTCAAGCTCATTACATGAGTCATTTAGAAAGCTTAATGGATTGAGTTTTGCACATAAGATCTATTAAATATATATATATATATATATATATATATATATATATATATATATATATATATATTTATTTATTTATTTATTTATTTATTTATTTCTGTCCAATGAAAAATCCTTTGCAAAGTAAATTTAGAGATTAGATGACTAATGTGTTTGACTTACTTAGTAGAAACTTTCTGGTTGAAAGTGCTCAGAAATTAGAGAATCTTCACAAACCTAGGTTGTCACAATTGCTAGCTTTCAACTAGCTTCGAACAAGAAAATAACGAGTGAACTGCAACCTTTTAACCGAAAATCTCGGAATTTGAGAGAAAACAATCATTTTGGGAGAAGTGTGCCTTACAAAAGAGAAAGGAAAAGTTGACCAAGTGGTTGGGCTATCACCACCATAGAATTTAAGTTGATCAGATTAACTGTTCTCACACACATATCAAGTATGGTTTGAGTATAATCACGTTTGCAACTGTATTACCTAAACACTCGTCATGAATAATAAGTTTTTCTTTTTGCAAAAGCTGAAGCAAGAAAGACAAGCTGTTTATGTTGTGAATTGTGTTATAGCTTATTTCATTAATTGCATGATTATCTTTAGCTAGTTTATTCGAGGACGAATAAAAGTTCAAGTTTAGGAGTGTTTGATAAGTACAATTTTGTACTTATTGGAGCTCACAAAAAGAGATGATTATGAGCATATAAATTGTTTTCAGTTTAATGGTGCGTTGTTTTCTTATTATTTTAGGAAATAATCAAATTCAAATATCGATATGACAAAAAAAGAGCAAACAGAAGACAATTGGACTTAATTGCAAAGATAAAGAGACTTGAAGGACTTGGCATACAAATATCAAAAAAAGAAAATCAGGAATTGCGTCCAAGGTAACCATGTGATCGCATGGTTAACCACGGCTGCGATCGCAAGGAATAAGCCCATGCGATCGCAAGACTTTTCGCTGCAGCAGTTAATAGTTTCCTGATGGGAATGAAATTCTACCAAGTCTAGATTAATACAACTACCTAATTCACGTCTTGGAGGGTTTTGAGAGGATTATAAAAGGCAGAGAATAGCCAGAAACAAGAAGAGACAAATTTTGGAAACAAGATACAAGAAGAGAATCGAAGATCAAGGCACATAATTGAAGATTCTTCAGCCAGAGTCACAGGTTTTATTTATTTTTTCTTTTTTTTTCTTTCTCCGAAACATAATTAATACAATTCTTTCGTTTATTAACGAAATCATGTCTGACTAATTTACTTATTTCTAGGATGAACGATGAAACCTCATGATTTTAATTAATTAGAAGTTTTTCCGTTTTAATAGGTAATTGCTTTTGGGTTGATTATTCTTTATTCATTATTTCTATTATTTTAATGCCTAATCACCATTAGAATATATTTTGATCTATATTGAAGTCGAGAGATTCAATATAGATTAAGCACGTGGTATTGAATAACATAGGGTCCAATAATAGATAGAAATTACTATTATGCTTTATGAAATCTATTTAGATATTCTTGAGATTTTAATGCATATGTTTATGTTCGAAGTTTAATTAGAGATAATTAGGTTCGCATATCGTATAGAATTGATTGACCATTGAAAGAGACTTTTGATTATTTTAGGATCACCGATTTTCAATTCAATGTAATTATAGGCTAAAGCGATTAAACGGATAATTGATTAAAGAATATGTAGGTGGATTCACGAATCCTAGTGTTGGTACAATTCGAATTCGTTATCATAAATTTACTTTAATTGTTTGATAATTTAGATTTAATTAAAATAGCTTTAGAATCACTAACCAAAACAAATCTGTGTTTCTTTATATTGTTAAAATTTAAGTTATAAGTTAATATGTTAAATTAATATTTAGTCTTCATGAGTTCGATACTCTACACATCACTTTATTACTTGTTAACGATCCGTCCACTTGCGGGATTATAATTGTTGATGTCTTCCGTTCGAAGCTCGTCCTCGTTGAGGAGGACGGGCAACATGCCGAGTACAAAACGTTGAAAGCCCAATCAATTTAAAAGGAGGCTGATGACACCCAGATGCGAGCTGAGCAGAAATTTAAAGTGTAGGAAGATATGGCATATGCCAAGCATAAGTAGTTGGACGAGGCCATGGTGGAGCTCACGAAGGCCAATGAGTTGTTGGCTAGGTTAGTGGCCCATACTTGTGCCGACACTAAGGAGGCGGCAGGGCCGTATAACATGTATTTGATGTGATTTTGTCAATCTTTTATTTACCAGAAATTTATTAATGAAGAGGAATTTCCTTCCAACCAATTTTTGTTTTTTAAAGTGTAGTTGCTTCGTACGCTCTACCTTGATTAATGAAAACATTTATTCAATCATGCTTCTAACCTTCAATTATGTTAGTCGCAGACTACCCCTCCTTTGAGTGTATGCACTGAGTAGTTTGTCCAGTAAGGCGAAGGGTTCGCCGTGGGTAAACTAGCCAAATTTTTTGATGAAGTTGTGATCAGGGCTTCGTCAAGTCCCTATTACCGAGAACGTCCTTCGCCAAATCTTTGACCAAATCCAAGGAGGACCTTTATAAATAACAGTCCTTTGACAAAGGTTTGGACTTAGATATTCACACAAATTGAAGGGATTTGAATCTGAAGAGTCGTCTTTATGTCATTGTTTTCCAATGAATTAATGGCGCAGTCTTTTCGTTGCTCAAGATGTTGGCGTCATCATTATCTGGGTGTGTTGAAGGGGCACGTGTAGCTTGTGGCAGTCTCCATGCCCATTAAATAGTGGTTCATAAAAAGCCTTATTTAATGCTTTATGTTTCCCACACATTCCTTTCCAATGGTTCAGATCTTGATGGCCTTAATCAACGGCTGTGATTAGATCATGCCTCTATATAAACCAACCCAGGAATTCTTCATTTCTAGTTTCACCTTACCAAAACTTCTCAAAACTCAAACATTTTCTCCCATGGCAGCAATCTTTCCCGGCGGAAGAGAAATAAAAAGGAATGGTTTTTGTTTTGATGGCCAAGTATGCCTTCACAAATATTCCAGTCTTCAACATTGATGAAGAGGAATATGATGACGAGAACGTGACCCTTTTCTGCAGTTTCTCGTAATGGGCACGACATCGGTTTTGATTGCAAATACTTTATCTTCTTCTCTCTTCCAAGAACCTTTGTTTGCTTTATAGAGTGCTAGGCAGTAGGACAAAGGAAATGGGATCTCCATTGAAGGGGGCGATGCTCGTGGGCAGAAGAGGATGAAGGTCTCCACAACTAATGATGGTATTATGAGGGATGCAAAGACTGAATATATCAACATTGAGTCTCGCCAGGATGAGTTGGACCCTGCTGTTCTGGAAATGTTTCTAGCCCCTTTTGCTATGGCAGTGTCCTCGGTCCATAAGTATTAGACTTGTACTTGGGAAAAAGCGGCGGAGAATGCCACTTTACTGGAGTTGGTGAAACTCATCTTCAAGTGTACAGTAAAAATATTTCAAGAAGTGACAAGTTTAAAACTGGAGTAGAACAATTTGTTGAGAATAACATACTAAATGATTATCACAATTATATTATAATTGGGAGACTCCCTATTATGGTACAGTCAAACTTATGTTGCTGATGAAGCCCGTAGACGAACTGAGCCAAAGCTTAAAGTTTATGAAGAGATGGCTTATGCGAAGCATAAGTAGTTGGCTGAGGCAATTGTAGAGCTTATGAAGGCCAAAGAATAGCTAGCTAGGCTAGGGGTCCCTTCTTGTGCTGACCTTAAGGAGGCGGCGGGGTCATAGGATTTTTGCCTTGTATATCGTTGTAATTACGAATTCATCAATAAAAAGAAAATTTTCGTTTTTGTCCGAGGTTGGCGCTTTGTTTTTTTCTTTTACCAACAAACGTGCTTATTTGAACGTTATTTCCTCGTATCATTACACGTTAAGTAGTCTACCCATTGGATTGATGAGTTAGCCACGAACCACACTCCATCGTTGCTTTGTTCTTCGTCTGTATCAGTACGCATTAAATAGTTTATCCAGCGAGTTAAGGAGTTGGCCGTGAACCAAACTCCCTTGCTGCCTTTGCTTTTGTTGTTTGCACGCCTTAAGTAGTTTACCCAGCAAGTTAAGAAGTTGGCCGCGAACCATACTCCCTCACTGCCTTCGCTTTTGCTATTTGCATGCGTTAAGTGGTTTACCCAGCGAGTTAAGGAGTTGGTCGCGAACCATACTCCCTCGCTGTCTTTGCTTTTGTTGTTTGCATGCGTTAAGTAGTTTACTGAGCAAGTTAACAAGAAACCTAATGATAGTACAGACGAAAGTAGGTGATGTTCCAAGGGTGCTTTGTTTCCTTCCTCCTCAGAGTCCTCTAACTTGTAGGTCCCGGGCCGAATTACCTCAATAATCTTGTATGGTTTTGGCCCCAACCTATCTGTTAGTGATGAAGACCTTTTTTAGGATGAAATCATTGACTTGGTAGCCCATGTTCCTGACTTTAGTGTTGTAGTACCTAGCCATCTTCTTCTGATAAACTACGAGGCGAAGTTGTGAATCTACATGCCTCCTGTAAGTCAATGTTTACCTTGTGCAGATCTTCGTTGACTACTTCATTGAAATGAAAGCATATTGGAGAAGGCATCCCTACCCCTACAGAAATCATTGCATCTGCCCCATATGCTATGGTAAAAGGGATTTCGTCGGGTTACTACTGGGAAGGTAGTCCGATATGACCATAAGGTCTTGAAAAGTTCCTCGGCCCATCCTCCTTTGGCAGACTCTAGTTTTCTCTTTAGAGTATGCTTGATAATTTTGTTGACGGCCTCCACTTGGCCATTGGATAGGGGATAATAAGGGGTGGAAAAATCTATCCTAACTCCAAGTTCTTAACAGTTCGAGTTGAACTTTTTCTTGGCGAAATGTGTACCATTGTCTGAGACAAGGGGTGAGGGATCCCAAAGCGGCAGATTATATTTTTCCACACAAACTTCCATGCATTTTTCTCTGTGATCTTAGCCAGGGGCTCGGCCTCGTACCACTTGGTAAAGTAATCTATGGCTATAACCACGAACTTGACGTCGCCCCTTCTCGTGGGGAGGAGGCCAATAAAGTTGATCCTCTATTTGGCAAAAGGCCATGGGCTGGTAATCGGGGTGAGGTTTTGAGCTAGGATTTTGGCAAATTGGCAAACCTCTGGCACTTGTCACATTTCCCTACAAAGGTGTGTGAGTCCTTTTTCATAGTCGGCCGGTAATACCCTTGTTTTAAGGCCATCTACGCTAGAGCCATTCCTCATGCGTGATTACTACAGACTCCTTCATGTATCTCCCACATGATATAATTGGCTTCATCTTTGGTAACGCACCATAGAAATGGTAGACTAAATCCTCTTGTATAGGATTCCATCATGTAGTACGAACTTCGTGGCCTTCTGCAGAGTTTTTGAGCTTCATCCCTGTCGTCTGGCAAAATTTGGTTGGTTAGGTACGCGATGATTTCTTTCATCCATTCGACAGATCTACCGATTATCATCGCATTCTGTTGTGGAGCCTCATCAGTGGTTGGCCGATTGAACCTTTCGACCAGAATGGCTTTCATCAAGTTGGAGTCCTTACAACTCGCCAACTTGGAGAGGGCCTCGGCATAACTGTTTTCTACCATTGGGATTTGGAGCAACTCGAACTCATCGAAGTTAGCTAGGAAATCTTTGACCTTCTTCAAGTACGCCACCATGGATTGCTCGCGTGCTGTGAAAGTTCCATTAACCTGACTAACTACTAGCTGCGAGTCACTGTAGATTTGGATTGTCCTAGTCTTCATAACGTGTGCTAACCTCAAGCCTGTAAGGAGTGCCTCATACTCAACATCATTATTTGAGGCTTTGAACTCTAGGCAAAGTGCACAGTTGAGGTTATGTCTTCGGGGCTAATTAGCAGGATCCCCGCTCCTGCTCCGGCATCGCCTGAGGATCCGTCAACATATAGTTTCCATGTTGGTACCTTCTGCAGCTTGGCCTAGAGAAATTTTTATGGGATGTGGGCAAACTCAACTATAAAGTCAGCTAGAGCCTGACCTTTTATGGATGGCTTGGGCTTGTAGAAAATCTCGAGTTGACTAAGTTCTACATACCACTTCATCAGCCTTCCAAAGGTGTCTAGCTTTTGGAGGATTTGTCTGGGTTCGTTAGAACGTTGACACTGTGTGCTTGGAAATATGGTCGAAGCTTCTTTGACGTGACTATCAGGGATAAAGCGAGCTTTTCCATGTCAAGATACCTTGTCTCTGCATCTTGTAGGGCTTTACTCACATAGTAGACTGGAATCTTAAGTTGTCGGAAGGCGCTCTCATACTCCTCTGTCCATTTAAACCTCTTTTTCTCTTGATGGTTTGGGAGAAGGACTGACATCGATCAGTTGCTTTCGATATGAACTGATTTAAAGCTGCCAACCTTTTCGTAAGGCTCTAGACCTCTTTGGAGGAGGACGGTGATCGCATGTTGATGAGTGCCCTGGTAAGTTGCTCTGGCATTCTTAAGGCCGAAGGTCATCTTCTTGCAACAATTTAGACCCCAATCAGTTATGAACAAGGTGTGTTCTCCGTCCTCCACGAGCATGGAGATTTGGTATTAACTAGAATAGGTATACATGAAGCTGAGTAGCTTGTGACAGACTGTCGAATCGACCAACTGATAGAAGCTATCTTTGGGACATGCCTGGTTTAGATTAGAGAAGTCTATGAACACCCTCCATTTGTGGTTATTTTTCCTAACCATGACGGGGTTGGACACCCATTGGGATAGACCGTTTCTCAGGTGAATCTATTGGTCAGCAGTTTGTCTACTTTCTCTTTCAGGGCACCATATCTTTCGGTGCTCAGAGGTCTTCTTTTCTGTTTCTTTGGGTGCATCTTGGGATCCAACTTCAAGGCGTGGCAAGCTACATATGGATTTATTCCTACCATGTCAGCGTGCTTCTATGTGAAAATGTCTACGTTCTCTCGCAAGAACTGCTTGAGATTTTCTTTTATCCCTTCTTCCAGTTTTATCCTAGTTGTAGCATTTGGGAGGGTCTGAGGAGTAAACTGAGAATGTCTCCAACTCCTCCACTGATGAGGCTAGTGAATTCGAGCCTATGATCCGAGGGTATAGGCCTTCGTCGAGGACCATGTCCTATTCAGCCTTTTCTTGATTAATATCCATCAGCTCGATTTGTACAATCAAGACTGTAGGAAGTGCACCTCTGTGCGTTGCTACCTTTTAAAGCGCGTTCATATAGCACACACTCACCTCTATTTGGTTGCCTCGGACCTTGGCAACTCCGCTTGGTGTTGAGAATTTCATTTCCAAGTGATAGATTGAGGTGACTGTTTGTAAATTTTTGAGTGTGGGCCTGGCAAGGACCCCATGGTAGGCGGAATGGGTGTCAACCACCAAGAATTCTATGAATTTCTTTAAGTGGTATGGGGGTACTCTGAAATCCACAGCGAGGGTGATCCTTTCTCACGGGATGAGGATGTCTCCCTTGAAGCCAAATAATGGCTCTGAGATGGCTGTCAACTCATGGTCCACCTCCATTTGGTCGAAGGCATTGCCAAATAGGATATTCACGACGCTGCCATAATCGACCAACATTCTTCCCAACCCGTTTCTCGAAACAATGGCAAGAAATTACCAAGGCTTTGCAATGTAGGTAACAATGTAGGTAATGGACACCAGCCTTATCATCATCTGTAAACGTGATAGGTGGGGCCTTGGGTCAGTGTGTGTGAACCTGCCAAATTACTATTGGTTTTTCTCTTGCTGCTTTAGCATAGTTTCGTCATAAATTCATTGTATGTCCTCCAACGTAGGGCCCCTCAATTATAGTTTTGATCTCACAGACTGGAGAGGCTCTTATGGGTCTGTCTTGTCTAAATGGATCCATATTCTTGTCGTCCCTTCTATTGTTGTGGCGAGGGTTGTCATCCTAGAGTCGAAGTTGATGTTTTTGCCCTTGGTTGGGTGGTCTCCATCTTTCTCGCGCCAGTCGGTTCTCCTCTCCTTGCCATTAATTCCCTCGATCAATTAGTTCTCGTACATCTGGGCGGTCTTATGTGTTATGATTTTGAGTTTGGTGTATACGACAAAACTTGGGAGGAGGAATTGGTTGTAGGGGTGATCGCCGCTGGCGGTCCAAGCAGGAGGGTCGAGATCACCTCTATTTGATTGAACCTCCGATAGCAATTGGTGTGATGCATAGGAGAATGTCGTCCTTTTCGGCGATATCACTCCTCTTTTTCTCTTTCAGCTTTTTCTCTATTCTCGATGGTTTCTTCTGAACGAATCTCTCGCTGGATCAGATCTACCAACTAAGTATACGTCTTGAGCTCTCTATTCTGGATATCGTTCCAGAAAGGTGTTCGCATGTGGAGCTCGGTTATCAGTACATCGATCACCTTGTCATCGGTGACGTTCTCGATATTGTTGATGACTTTGCTCAATCTCTTGAAGTACCCCATTCACTGATTCTCTCTCTTTCTGTCGAATGTTGTGGAGTTGGGCCACATCGGCTATCATTGTCCTGTTGCCAATGAAGGAATTAATGAATTACTGTTTCAGCTGTGGCCAACTTTTGATGCTCCTAGGCTTCAACTTGTTATACTACCTCTTCGCATCAGAGACGAGGATAGTGTAAAAGTTCATGTACTTGACTGCTGGGATATATCCTTGGAGCCTCGTCTTATATATGTTGATGTGATCTGTGGGATCATCTCTCCCATTGTACTTCTCTATATGGGGCATTTTGAATCCGGTTGAGAGTTCTATAGCCTTCAGTTCCTTACAGAATGGGATGTTCTCATCATCGTCATCAAGGTCACACGATCATTTCGACCTTTCATCCTCGAGCCTCACATTCATAACCTTTAGTAGAGATAGAAATAGGTTAGGCTGGCCTGGACCTTGCCAAGACGGTCCAGGCTTGGCCCATCCATAAAATTGTGGTTCAGACTAGCCTGTGGGCCACACAGGTCGAGCCACGGGCCTACGTGAATTTTAATTTTTTTTTATTTTTAAAGAAAGAACTCAAAGAATTTCTTTTTAAACCAAAACATGGGCCGGCCCAATGAGCTCATCCACGGGCCCGTCCGTGCCCGTCACGGACTGGCCCAATGATTCGGTCACTCAGCCTGTTTTTCATTTCGCAACCCTGGCCATACACAGCCTGGGCTTTTACGTACCGCCATTCCTAACCTTTGTGTCCCTCTTCACTTTCGAGTGAGCCTCGCTATGCTCGTTGTGCCTGCTGTTCAACGATTTGGGGCGTACCATAGAAGATCCAATCCCCAATTTGTCAAATACACTGACACATCCAGTTGGCTGGTTTCTTCGTATTGGATAAGGTTTCCCGTGTTGGTTGTCATGTGAGGAGATTCAGGTTTCGAGGTTCTGACCATCTGATATTGGCAAGTCATCTTGAGATCGAGGACTTTCAATCGAGTCGGATCTCGAAAGGCTTCGCCAATCACAGTTACGCTTGTATCCAGATTGGAGAGATTGATTTCCCAACCACTCAAGCATCACTTTCATCTAGGCATTGTCCTTTTTCAGGTCTAGAATATCTTGTTCGATCGTTCGCCTATGTCGTTGTCTCCTCCTCCGGCGGTGGATTACATTCTGGAGATGCTGAACGCTTTCCTACCGTTGGTCCGTGTGGTAGGACTCAATCTCATCTTCTTGAGATTTGTCTGTCACCATGCTCTTTTCAGTAGAAAACATATTTTACCACAAAATATATTGGTTGTGTAACGTATTATTGTTTCCCGTAAACGGTGTCAATATGTTGACCTCGGAATCTACATTATCTACTTGTCAACAGATATCTAGTCAATCCTCTGCTAGCCTGTATGGTACCTATACACTAGGACAATCATTAGGTACCAAGATCACCAGGGGAAAATAGAACCCGTGATCGTTGGTACTCTAACGATCAGGTCAACTGCCGATACAAGAATGATATGGGGATAGTATTTGGGTGTGGGAGAGACAAACAAGCAAAGTTTAAGGGTAGAGAATAATGCGTACCTTAGAATGATAATGGATGTTGTATTTATAAGTTCAGAGTTCTAATTGATTTGGGCAATCAATCAATTAGACATCTGATTGGATCTTCTTTCCTTATAAGTTAAGGGTGTTGGATGTGAACGCGATCTTTTAGATTTTCATCATTATCTTAATTGATTTCTAATATTGTGTTACCAATTATTAAGAGATTGAGATTTAGTTTCCTTCTGAGTTTGTATCACAATCAAACACAATATTTTCTTGAGATATTGTTCTATCTGTGATTACCCATGGGCTTCATGGGGCGTGGGAAATACTGATGGAGGGTTTGGGCCTATTAGAAATGGCGAAGGCCTTTATGAGCTCTACTGGTATTGGCAATGGGGTGCGAGGCTTACGTAGATTCTACTGGGCCTGCGAGGCCTTCGCTGGACATATGAGGCCTTGCCAAACCTACGTGGTAACATATTAATTAATTTTTTTATTAGTTAAAGTCCATTGATGCTCTGTTAGTAACTTAGGTGTGGCCGATAGTTGTGACGAGAACAAGTTTAGAAAAGAAGGCTAAAGAAGGAGGCCTAGATACCATTGAAACTTATATATTTTGGAATATTAACGAAAATTCCTAACAATGTACTTCGATTTCGCTTCGATTTACTTTTGAATTTATACTTTTTTACTCTCTTTTTTATCCCTAAATTTAGAGCTAAAAATGTCATAGTTCAGTCAAATAAAAACTTTCTTGGTCAAATATGTCGAGCCAAGTATTAAAAAAAAGGATAAATGATGAGTTAGGCGGTGGCTTATCTTAAATTAGTGGGGACCACTTGCAAGACTTTTAAATCCCAAATTGATCATTCTTATCTAAAAGAGCCAAAACCGAGAAAAAACTTTGAGCAAGAAAGTTCAGACATTGCCTTCTTCAAATTTTGATTCTAATTGTGGAGTAAATAGTACAAAAATCAAAGGGTCTTGAAGCTTGGTTCCATTTCATTTTCTAATTACAGTAACTACTTGAGTTCTTTTGATTACAACATGAAGAGACGACACAAACGTTGGTTATCAATTCAACTAGTCCTTTGTATATAACCTTGTGAGTGGAATATATATATATATATATATATATATATATATATATATATATATATATATATATATATATATATATATATATATTTAGATTTCAATTATATAATATTATATCACGAGGTTTTCACTAACTAAAGGTTAAATTACGTGATTTCTTGTAATTGCCTATTGAATTATGTTATCGTGTAAATAATAGGAATTGTGAAAATTGCCTATTATAAATTAAATATGAATTGAGATGATGTTTAATTCCCAAAAAGTACCTGGTAAATTCATTGATTATCCTAGTACATTGAGGGGTCTTGGCCGTGTATTAGTACACTGACGGGTCTTGACCGTGTATTAGTACATTGAGGGGTCTTGGTCGTGTACTAGAATGCTTAGCCTTTTGAGGTAGTCTATGTGCGTATGTCCAGATTATATACATTGGGTACATTTTTGTGAGATTTTGCTATATATGACCATATTATGATATTTTTGTCTCCCAGATGATGATGGAACTAAGATGATGATAAGATGTTGATTTGTTAATCTAGTATGTTACAATTTATTTAATTATTTGTTGTTAAGATGTTTATTAAAAGTGTTATTTGAAATATGATTTTTGAATCATTCTAATTGATATGAGATGTTATATTGTGGTTTGTTAAGTGATGTGAATTCATCTTTGATAATACATATAAATAAAAATGTATAATTATTTTTAAAATTATCCACTCACTGAGCCTATCAATTCATGTATTTTCCAACGATAATTTTCTTATGAAGTAGCAGTTGAGTTTTTGGGCAGCCTTTGGAGATAAAGCTTTTGATTTTGGAGTCAGAGCCACATGACAGAGCTAGTTTGTATAACTCGTTTTATAGAGCATGAGGTCATTATTTTGGGGACACGAGTTCATTTTTGAATATTATTTTGCATCACTTGTAAATAGCTAAGTGGGCTCACTATGTATTTTGTATCCATATGTATAGTTTTGTTATTAAATAGTAAAAGTTCTACAATTCGACTATTTTCTATCATGTTGTTTTGTTGTGGGTATTGGAATGGCAAATGATCTCATTTAGTTGTGAATACAGTTTGTTGAGATATGTGGTATTTTATTTCAGGTTAGTTTAGTCCAATCTACCGGGGATATAATGCCGAATTTTTTTCTAAAAAAATTAAATAAATCATAATGAGTTGTAATTGTTGTAGCTTTGATGGTGGGTTCAACCCCTATTTGGTATCCACCATTGGAGCACGTCACGTCTTGGGTATATAAATATTGCTTGGGACGGGTCGTATCAAAACATTTGTATATTTTTCTAAGTTCTTCGTGAGTTAGTTTGAGAACTTTGGGTTTAGATGAAGAAGGAGGAAAAAGTTCAGCCACGCCGTGTTTAAATAAGAGAGAGGCTTTTATTTATGAGCATAAATTTGGTATGCTTCTTTTTCCTTAAAGCCTCCTTTCTAAGTATTTTTATTATTCTTATTTTTTTTTTGATAATTTTAGGTTTTATTAGAGTTTTGGATTTTTTTTTTCTTTTTTCTAACTAATCTGAGCATTTAAAATTGAATTACCATTTTTTACTTGTGTTCTTGAAAATTGAATTGGTATTCAAGAATATCATGCTTAGATTTGGAATATCTTTCTTTACCATAAACTACCGAGGTTTCTTTTTCATGTCCTAACTCACTTGAATTGAATGTTTTCAAAAAAATATTGAGTTTTGGAGAATGTGCATTTGATTCTGTTTTGGCCTATGTTGTGGGTATATTATTGTTTCCTAAATAAATGATTCACTGAGTAGTATGCATGTAATTTGAAGTTTCAATGTAGACAGTTAAAGTATCAATCTCGATAGTTTGTTTGTCAATCTCGACAGTTAGTCTCTATAATTTTCGACAGTTCAAATCGTGTTGTGTGAACTGTCTAGAATTCTCTACAGTTAATTTTAGTACTTCTTAATCCTGTTGTTAATATAGAAATTTGTTGATGTTGTTGGTGTAGATGGACTTCCAATATCAAATTCCCAATGAATACCGGGTTCACGCTTTTATAATGCAAATCAAAAACTTGAAATATCTGAAAACCGTGTTTGACACACAGCATAAAATTGATTTTGAACGATCTACGAGTGGACACTTGGTGAGGTTGTCCGAGCAGGAAATGGTAATAGCTACCAAAACCCACCTGTCCAGCAGCTGCTACTAAGACTCCCTACACTAGGAGCACATGCAACTAACTACACTAGGAGCGCACGCAACTAAGGAAAAGGGTCTAAGAAGTAGCTTCTTCTTGTATGGCGACAATTTGTGTGTTGGATTGCTTATTGTGGAATATGTTTGTCATTGCTTTATGTTTCAATTGGATTGTAAAATGTTTCAATTATTTTTTGGATTGCTTGTTGTGGCAGCAATTGTTTTTTTGGATTGCTTGTTGGTCGGCCTATGTTCTAGGATGCGATTATTTGTGTCACCTCATTTTCCAAACTAGAACGTGGACCTTTTGTATTTGATAGTAAATATGAATCTATATTTTGCGGAGTTTATGAAGTTATGATATGTGTTAGTAGATCTCTTTGTATGGAGTAACAAGTAATACTCTTAGTGATAAATGTCTACTGGGTAAAATGTCATAGAATTGTTAAGAATTTCAGCAGATAGCTATGGAGACAGACATATGAACTATCAGAAACGTGTAGTAATGATGGTTATTTCTACCACAGTAGTTTGTGCATGCCCTACAGAACAATAATTTCACTGATTATCCATACATCATAAAACAAGCTACATTACCTGAACTCCAAAATAAGTACAAAAGTTAAGTACACATCATTCACAATAACAAATCTAGTGCATTACACTTACAACAATTATAAAAGTGTAGTAAATTAAAACGATGAGTACTAATAACAAAAAACAAACACTCATCAATACAAGTTTCAATTATGCCTATTTTGCAATGGAGTTGGGTTGGTACACGTTTCGCTGTTGTGCCCAATTCGCCTGCCCCAACTATACTTCATGATCTTTGTCTTTGTTTCTATTCAAGACCGCTTATCATTATTGCCTCTGTTATTTTCATTTTCTTTACCATTGTCGTTCTCAGCCTGTGAACTGTGTAATGGAGCTTCCAAGTTCTCTTCAACATCGTTCTCCTCAACATTGCCAATTCTCATTTCCTCACTAATCCCATTCAGAAAGTTTTGCATATCCTCAAATTCATGTTGTTGTGAGTTATTATACTGGTCTCGTGCATTGAACGAGGGCTTCGCTAAATCTGTTTCCTTCCCTTGATAAAATGTCGGACTAGTTGGTGTCTCGATTGGAAGGAGAGTGACACACAATGAAGTTTTTTTGAAAATGAAAATGTAAGTCCTCGTCTTAGCGTATTTCAGCTGACAGAACATTCATACTGGGCACTTTCAATTTTAATTGCACTGTATGAAATTGATCATCATTTTGCAGCTTCTTAACCACGAGTACCATGAGTTCCACAAGAGTGATATGAATTGGAACTACGATTGATATGGTTGTGTTCTATGGCACTTCCATTCGTCATCTATGTAGACAAACTGCCCCCATGCAATACAATGAATCTTAAGCATTTGCTCATACCTGAAACTTAAGCAAACACAAATGGTCAACGTGCGACACAAATAAAATGGACGCCGCATTAAATAATGCATGGTATAGCTATAAATAACTTCCTCGACAGTTCTCAACTGTCGAGACTGACATTTAAACTGCCTATCCTAACAGATCAAATTGTCAAGAATGTACATTTGGAATGTCAAGGTCAAATTCATTAACCATCCTAGCAATATGTCACTTGATGAAACCTTTATTTAGAAGCATTAGACAGGTTCATAAAAACTCAACTACCTTATACACAACTCTTGAAAATGAAGTAGCCCTGGTGTCAAATGATTTATATAATGACATATTACATATGATTAATGCCACTTTAAGTTGCTTCGAAATCTCTTGTTCTTCGTATGTACCAATTCAAATTTAATGAAGAATATATAACAAAATAGTGTTTTTTATAGTATTGGTGATATTATTACTTTCTTCAAATCTGAAAAGATTCAAAAAATTGTAAAATCTAACATTCAAATAGAAAGATGAACCACTCTAATTTCAATTTCCAAATTGCAATTGATGTAAAAGAAATCCAAGTTAATGGTTGTTTAGGAGATACACTAATATGTTAATGTTCAAGAAACATGGTAAAAATATAATTAATTTTTTTTTTGTTAAGATAGCCATTGTCCATTGTGTAATAATACCATGAGTGATTGGATTGTTCCTCCAAGAAAATACAATTTTTCTAGAATCTCGTGCTTTTTAAATGAATTGAACCAGTTATTGAAAATGGTAAAAATGACATTTGGCACCCCAAAATGGACATTCTTGCAAATATTTTTTACAATTGACATATTTTTTGTGCATTCAAAATTTTTGGACATCTACGTAAATTCTCTTAAAAGGTATTTAGGTTGGGTATATAACATCATTTCTTGAGAAAAAGTTTTCACTTCATGAAGAAATTATTTCCAATCATCTTCTCTAAGTTTTTTAAGGACAACTTTTGTGGTCAAAACAAATCTAATAGCAGCCGGGACATCTAGAGATCTTTTTTAAAGAGCTTGATAAATAACGTTGATGAGCCTCCAAATTTTATACATTAAATGTCAGGAAAATACAAATTGAAAGCTTGTAATGGTTTCATAAATACCATGAACTTCAGCTCGAGAACTTTCATTTAGAGAATGGACAATAAGGTACTCAAGCACCTTGCAAGTTGTAGCGTATATATCTATCAAGCTATTTACCAATTTATAATATAAACTTCAACAAGTAGAGCCTGATTTTTACAAATTACCAATCTGATTGGCCCCATTTCTAGACTGTCGTTATCCACTAGCCAACATATCCCCCATTTCCTTTTTTTTTTTTAGTAGTTTAGCAGTTTGCAACACATTAATGCATTTGAGAGAATAAGTAATAATATTAAAAACACTATCCAAATGAGAAAAAAGATTTCTAAATACAAATGGCATATTTGGCTGTAGAAACCAATTTTAGTTATAGTCGGTGGGCAAAATAGTTGATGTAGTATGCATATGGACATTCTTTAAGAAACAACACTTGACGTCCATTCCAAGTACCATGTATATTACTAGCATTATTAAAGTCTTGCCCTCTAATTTTTTGAACATGAACGTTGTGACGAACAAGAACATCGCATATCTTGTTTTTAAGATTCAATGACGTAGTGTTACCAATGCTTTTGATCACAAATATACATTATATTAGAATACCTTCAGTGTTTACAAATTGCAAGATAATTGCCATTTGTTCTCTGTTATCAACCAAATAGTATCTCCCATATTCACCCTTGATCTAATACCCATTTCAAAAATCGGATATTTTGACGACAATGTTCCACTATAATACATTACAATAACTTTTTTTCTAACGATTCCAATTTTTTTAGTCAAAATGAAATTTGTATCATGCCAAATTTTTTATTAAATATGGTCATTCGGTCATATAAAATGATATCTAAGTAATCTAAGTAAATTTTGACGATGAAGATTAGAATATCTAAATAGATTAGAAATTCTCATTAACTTTAAATAGTATAACGAGATGGTTCAAAAATAATGCAAAAAAGAAGAGAGGGTGCTTAAATGAAATAGAAATTATCGTCAACTTTTCTAGATGGTTCAAAATTCATACAAAAAGAAAGAGAAAAAGTGTAAATTGAGTAGAAATTCTTGTAAACTTTTCTTTGTTTGACGGGGATGTCTAGATGGTTCAAAATTCATGTAAATAGGAAGAGATAGAATTTGGTAATACTTTTAAACAGAGAAAAACATATTTATTAAACATTTCAAGAAACCCAAAAGTAGTGGACACAATTCATTTTTTACTCTAAACTAGTGTCATAAAAGGTGATAAAAGTGGGGCTTAAGTGTGAAGTGTGAGGAAAAAGCCACGCATATGGAGAATGCGTGAAAAAATGGTCAACTCTATTTTTGACCGTCTAATGTGAACCTAGACGGAAAGAGGCATGCACTTTTTTTATTTTTTGGTCCATTTTTAAAAATATTTTTAAAGATTAAATAAAATGAATAATTATAAATTTTCTTATCAAAATATTAAAATAATAGTTTTATTGAAATAATTTTATAATAATTAAAACAATATTAAACTAGGAACAACGGTCTCTTTCGGGATAAATTCCCTCTACAAAATATGTAATTTAATATTAAAGACTACGATTATAAATTACTACAAATTTGCATAATAATTAATTAATTATTCATAAGTTCAATCATTTGGTGTTTGTTTGGTGAAACTTTTTAGTAGATTTTGATAAATAAAAAAATTGATGCAATGTGTGGTTGAAAAGTTTGTTGACCTTCGAAAGTGCACTATCCACGTGCCAACAAATCTCCAATAACTCATTTGTCGGTCTGTATGTTGTCTGCACAGTTAGACAACTATTAGGACCACTGAGTAAAAAAGGTCCGACGACCATTGGCACTCCGACTGATAAGTCAATTGAGAGTATAAGATTATACGGGAGGTTTTTGGGTGTAGGAGATACAATCATGCTTAAATTTTACCGAAGTTTAGGGTAGAGGTTAATTTCACCAACGGTCATTGAAGTTTGCAAAAAATTTCAAAATTATCATTAAAGTTGTTTTCTTACACTAATAGTCACTGAAGTTTGATGCCGTTACATCCATGGCCATTTCGTTAATAATGTCAGCCATAATAGCTTACGTGTCATTGTGAAGAACAGATAACAAATGTAAATCATCAGCAAACAAAGATTACACGCCTGCAGCACAAGAAATGTAAATCTCTTTTTTTTCTTTTTTGCTGGCAAAGACCTGATTTGTCCATTTTTTTTTACTCGACTAGAACACTAATGCCGTGTATGCCACGTTACGCTTCACGGTGACACATAAGCTATTATGGCTGACATTGTTAACGAAATGACTATTACCGTAACCGCATCAAACTCCAGTGACTATTAGTATAAGAAAATAACTTTAGTGACAATTTTGAATTTTTTTTGCAAATTTCAGTGACCGTTGGTGATATTAACCATTTTGGATAGAGAATAATGTGTACCTTTAAATGGAGATGAGTTGAATATGATCATAACTCAAAACAATTATGGACAGTATTGAATTAGTTACCTGATTGGACTTTCTTTTCTTATGAAGATAAGGTCAATCCTGGAATGATAAGGATCCTAACATCTCACCTTTTATCTTTGTTAATCTCCAAGATTGCGATGCTAGATTTCAGGAATTTATATGTGATTTCTTTGTATGAGCTATTTTGTCAAACCAAGGATAATATTTTCTCAAATAATCTCTCCAGCTGTGGTTAGGATTTCTTGCCTAGGACGTCGGGTTGTCTCGAGGATTTTGTGGTTTGGCGAGGATTGTCAACAGATGACTACAATTGAATGGGGCTCGCTGTCGTAGCGAAGGTTGTCCTGGAGGTTCGCTTAGCATCATATGAAGTGAGGGCCTCTAGTGCGACGTAGGGCTGCAAATGCCAAGTGTAACATGAGTGAATGCTAATGTGGCCATTGCTAGAGGCCGCATGTTGATGTGGCATTATCGCCAGATTCAAGTGGTAACAAAGTTAATAAAAGTTGTGTCCTATGAAATGTGTGATCACGACTGTAGGGAATTTTCTTCTCTACGGGAAGAAAAAAGTACTTAAACGTTCATGTATCACTACGTCTTCAATTTCTTCACTCACAAAATCATCTTTTCTAAAATTTGCTGACTGCTTCAACCTATCTCCCTGATTCGACAATCTCCCTCAACCGATCATCTTTAAAATCTGCTCATCAATCCATCATCATAATAGAGTCAATTGTCGGATCTCACCGCAAGGAAGCGGTATACTAATTAAAATTAATTATTGATTTTGAATTTAGATTTTTATCTAATTTTTAAGTTACACCAAGCAAGCTCTTAATCTTTGTATGCACTACCAAATAAAAAAAATAAAAAAAAATAGAAAAATGAAAAATCAAATGGGAAAAGAAGTCTATTCCGGCGACATTATGTTGTGCCATTTCTAGAGAAAAGTTAAATCTAAATATATAATTATTATTTTTTATATTTTATATTTTAAAGAAAAGGAAAAGAAATAGGGGACGAGGAGGGTTTCGAAAATTGTGTGAATCTTCACAAGAGTGTTATTATTTCATCTCTCCGCCCTGCGACTCCGATCGAATTGACTCCCTCTCTTTTCGATCTGTAATCACATATCTACTTACTAGTAATAGATATAGAAGAAGAAAAAGGGAAATGGATTTGGACCAGTGGATAGCGAAGGTGAAAGAGGGTCAGCACTTGTCTGAAGATGAGCTTCAGCTCCTCTGCGAATACGTATGCCCTTCTTCTTCTTCCTCCTTTTCCGTTTTTGCATTTTTTGTGTGCTTCTTACTCTCTGTATTTTAATGCGTTCAAGAAATCAAGAATTTTAACGGCGTTGAATTCAGTTTTATGGCAGTTAGATTGTATGTGTTCTGGGATAGTTTTGTGGGTTTTACGAGAGAGTTCTTCTAGGTTTGATTTTTTTTTTTTGTTGGCTGATTTTATTCCTTCGCGAATTGTGACTATTTGTGAAGCTGCACTTCTGTTAGCTCTTTAAGGATCACGTGTAATCACAGACACATTGTATTATGTTTACTTCTTCTTATTTTTGAATTTTACTATTCATTAATTAGTTTGATTATGAAATGGTATAAAATCAGCACATTCTTTTATTACTGGTCTAATTTGTAGCGGCTAGAGGACAAAATAATTATTCATTGCAGTGGGGTATCAAGAATTGCAGAAATTGCAGAATAAATAAACTAGTATAATTTTTCCAATAAAGATTGGTAAGAAACAAATCTCCGCCAACAAGTGTTTGAAACCAAATTTTTGGCATCCCATATTGGTCTAGTTTTATTTCATTTCCGCTTAAAGAAATTTTATTTTTTGATAGTTTGGTGTTATTCTTGTTCTACGAGGTGTTACGAGGAAAAATGTAATCAACAATTTTCATCAATTGGTCATAATTCCAATGAAGGACTTCTATGCATGATTGTCCTCTTCGTGGTCTACTTATGTCTTTCCCTGTCTATATAATATTCTTATTTACAAAGGCTGCTCCACGTTCTGGCGGATTATCTTTTTTGTATGCTTGTGGGTGCTATGCCAGCCTCAAGTCTTCTAATTTGAATTTGCATCTTATTCAGGTAAAGGAGATATTGATTGAGGAGTCAAATGTTCAGCCTGTGAATAGTCCAGTTACAGTATGTGGGGACATCCATGGACAGTTTCATGATCTGATGAAACTCTTCCAGACTGGAGGTCATGTACCGGAGACAAATTACATATTTATGGTAAATTTTGTATAAATATGTCCACATGTCCATTTTAACTTTCCTTTTTATACTTGTTCCATTTCTGGACTCTTTTAGTTCCATTGAAAACCTTCTTCTATCTTGGCAGGGAGATTTTGTTGACCGTGGTTACAATAGCCTGGAAGTTTTCACAATTCTTTTGCTTCTCAAAGCAAGGTGCATGACATGCCTAACTTTGTTCTATATTTGAATTTGTTAAATTTATTTGTATGTCAATTATTTCATTAGATTGCTTCAGAAAATAGTCTCACCCGTCTACTTGTCTATTTAAATTCGCGATCATGTTGAAGCAAGGTTTAGAATGAAGATCATTGCATCTGTCTTGTGCCATTGCCATAAAGAATTTGGCAAAAACATATATTGACAAGAATTCGGTTCTTTGTACAGAGCTGGCATCTGCAAGTCTAATTGCATTTATATAATTAAAGCGACAGGTTAATAGACAGCCAATGAATAAGTTAACGAATGTACTTGCCTTCATCTAATCCTTTTATGAATACATATCTGAGCTCAATCTTATTGCCTTATCTGTTTTCTGTCTCCATAAACTTAAGTTCACTAGGTATTGGTGCTGAAAATATTCAGCTTTAGTTTGATGAACTTTTTTACTGCAATCGCATTAAATTTTATGGATTACGTGTCATTAGTATTACTGCTGCAAGCTTTGTAGATTGAACATTCAATTCGTTAGCTAAAAAATATAAAAATCAGATATTTGCTCCAATATTCTATTTGAGATTCTCTGTCGTTTATATATTCTCTTTTGGTTAACAATATATATTTTATTTGTTTTTTGCTACAGATACCCAGCTAACATTACTCTCCTACGTGGAAATCATGAAAGTAGGCAATTGACTCAGGTAATCAATAGTGTAACTTCATTCATTGTGCTTTCAAAGCCACTATAGTTATTTGGAATTGGTAAATAATCTCAAAGTGGAACTGCAAGGGCACGTAACGGTAAATGTTTCGGCTATTATTTGGATCATTTGGACAAAATAAGAAACAGCAGAATCTTTGAAGGAAAGGAGCAAGTAGTAGCTGACTTATGAGAAAGGGAAAAACTTTTAGTATCTTTTTGAGTTTCTAGCGATGAAAAAGGATTTTCTTTTCTCCTTAGTGGTTAGAACTATGTGTTTTATTCTTGATTTTCTCTTTCCCCTTATGTTGTCAGATGATACCATGTCTTCTTGTGCTTAAATAATAAGTGAACAATTGTTCCTCATAAAAGAAATTAATTGGAATTTGTTATTTCTGAATAATGAACACTCTTGATTCACTTCATCATCTCGACCAGGGCTTCGAGGGGCGATTGGTGATGAAGAGAATGTACTCTATATTTTGGTTACGCCTTGATTATTACTATCTTACCTTAAGGTCTCTTTGGACAGAAATTATTGGGCTGCATATTGCGGTTTGCTTATTTTATGCCCTTGGTAACAAGCATGCAATGTACAAGAATAGCATTTTCCATTACCGCAAAGTGCTGATGAGCTTTTTCATATAATCATCCTTGGTAGGTCTATGGATTTTATGATGAATGTCAAAGGAAGTATGGGAACGCAAACGCTTGGCGGTATTGCACTGATGTTTTTGACTACCTAACTCTGTCAGCAATTATAGATGGAACGGTATGCCATCTTTCTTTTGTTGTCTCTCTTAACCTATCATTTAAAGAGGTAGCTATAAAAAACTCTCACCTCCCTAAAGGTCTAAACTAGTACTTTGGTTTTAATTCTAGATATTGTTAATCTATATCTCTAGGATTCTTTAAATTATATAGTGCAGAGAAAGAAAAGAACTTTGCCAAAGTAAAAGAGCCGCTTTCAGTATTTTTTATCTTATTATTATTTCCCATTTTCTATACTTGCATTATTAATGTATTGCCTCTTCGAACTAACAGGTACTTTGTGTGCACGGTGGGCTATCGCCAGACATTAGAACTATTGATCAGGTTTGATTATTGTCATTTTGTAAATTGTTTATCTTGCACATTTACCATGAGAAATTTTGAAGTTGATAAAAAGATGAATTTAGGTTCAGTGAGATAAGTGCTAATTGCTCATCTGTGCTCAACCAAAGCAAGCTTTTCCTAAAAGAATGAAGTATTGAGCATGTTGCATATATGTTATTTGGTAATTTACACTTATAATTACAATGGAGTATTGGGTTTGTTTCAGGAACGGCATTTTTTAATTTTCTTACTAATAGTGATGAACTTTTAATGTTTTGATGTGAGAAATCTTAATATTTTGTTCTTGGTTCACCTTTTGGTTTTGCAGAGCCCAGTGCATATCAGATTAAATTATATTCATTTTGTGTCCTTGTTTCCTTGGCAGATTCGAGTCATTGAACGGAACTGTGAAATCCCCCATGAAGGGCCTTTCTGTGACCTAATGTGGAGTGATCCTGAAGATATTGAGACATGGGCTGTGAGTCCCAGAGGAGCAGGCTGGCTTTTTGGGTCCAGGGTTACTTCTGAGGTAAGTCCGTGATATATATGAGGAGAAAGCTTGGTAGCCAATGGTGCAGCAGACAATCACTGTCTTGTGGGTAAACTGCCCGCTCTGTAGCCAAAAGAACATCCAAGAGAATCCAGATAATGATTTATGACATCTCAAAAGTTTTGAAGATAGTTTTGTCGGTTCAAACATATAATAAGTACTGTTAAAACTTGTAGTTGCTTTTTGCAGTTCAATCACATTAACAAACTCGATCTAGTTTGCCGAGCCCACCAACTTGTACAAGAAGGTCTAAAGTACATGTTTCAAGATAAAGGACTTGTAACTGTGAGTTGCTGTTTCTATTTCTGAGCTGCAACATGGTATTTCACGGTGCAATTTTTTCCGTGTATTCTTTGGTTATCCCTTTACTCATTTGAATATGCAGGTGTGGTCTGCTCCAAATTATTGTTACCGTTGTGGAAATGTTGCCTCGATATTAAGCTTCAATGAGAATATGGTAGTACTGCTCAATTTTCCATGTGTTAATTTAGTCTCTCCATGTGTGCTTGCGCTCGCTAGTCAGCAATATAAAGAAACCATAAACTGCACAATTGAGATTATGATTGTTGTGTGACATCGATGGGATTTTATCTTTATTAGGTTCTGCAATAGGAAAACCTTCCCACAACGAGTGAGGAGCATGCCTGCACATGTCATAGTTTATTATTTGTCTTTCATAATAAGCAATGGTGTTCTTGCTTCTTACTGTTATCCGTTCTTGTGGTTGATAGAGGAAGCTATTTTATCATAATTGATAATGATATAATTTGGTTGTAAGCAAGAATCAAGCTGCAGTGTATTTGGTAAATGGTTGCATTTCATCAATGTCATTGAAAATCCTGTTAACTTAAGGACATACCTAGCCTATGTCTTTAACTCAGAGTCACATTCACAAATTTGAAAGCCTCGTCATCTTCTCGATTTTTAAGTCGGTAAACAACTTGGATTTTCATCAAATGCAGCAAGCACACGGGCTCCATAACTATTATTGACATGAGCTCAGCAAGCATATTACATTACATAATTTAAGTCTCCCTTTTCTAGTTGCACAGGCTTCGCTTGATTTGGTAGTTTGCACAGATTTGGTTATTATTGTTAAAAAATAACTGTTGAGTGCCCGTATTGTATGTTGTATAGTATATAATATAGCATCATGCTGCCTGCCATAGATGGTAGTAATGAAAACGAACATACAATTGAATGAAGATAATAGTTCTGGCATTGTTTTCTAACTTGATCATCTTTGATTGATTCCTTTTGTGTAGGAGAGAGAGGTGAAGTTTTTCACAGAGACCGAGGAGAACAACCAGATGCGAGGACCCAGGACTGGAGTACCCTATTTTCTATGAGTGAAACTTGCTTCCACTCACATTTCAGCTATAATTTTGGCACCCAGTACTACACCGCTTCTGGTGGAGAGGCAAAGCAGGAAGTAACTTGAGTGGAGGAATGTTCACTAGATTCTAACATGCCAGCCAAGGTTGCCTGCTGCCTTTACATAGTTCTTGCTGTGCATCAAAGATGGCTTTATGTTGTGTTTTCAGTGTCATTTTTCTTAGTTTAGTTCAATGATACACCAATCGTATTGATTGATTATAAACATTTCTATTCGTTTTTGTTTTGTTTTGTTTTTTCAATGCTGACATAAATTATGTGAACCTTGGTGAATATTAGTACAGATGGGTTTGATGTTCAGTTACTTGCATGGGTTAATCGCCGTACTTGCTTGTGATCTTTAGTATCTAGGGACCGACTAATGTCAGTTTGCTTGAGATCTAAGCAATGATGAATAGTTTTGGGCACGGGGATTGGCCGTATCAGCATTCTATTTTTGTTGTCTCCTTAGCTGTCTGTCTCAATAAAATTTAGACACCTCTACTTTGATTTTGAGAATGGATTAAATTGAAGATGTCGTATGTATATGTAAGTTTGCGTGTCAATAATTGTATAGTTTCATGTACTCTTTTTAGTAAGGTTCTTCGTTCTCTCTTTTCCCTCGAATTTCTCTTACCCCTTTTCTCCACCTCCCCCTTGAACTATGATTTAACTAGAGCTTACCTTGAGAGCTCGTTATGTAAGTACTCTCTTTCATTTTCCAGTGATAACATTAACGGGTGATGCAATGGCGTCCGCGTCTCCCGCCTCTATTACTAAAACTAGATTAGACATGATGGATAGAGAAGTTATAAACATCTCGTCTAGAGAAGCTAAAAACATTATTAATCGGAAATTGAAAGCTATTAGATTTTTCTCGTCAAAAAGCAGAAAAGAAATTTTTTGTTTATGTGAATATTAACGTTTTGATAATTGGAAAAATATTATCACCGATCGTAGGTTAGTTTACTCTGCTACAAGTACAAAAAAAATAAATATTTGTTTATCTGTCACTAGGTTTTCATCTTCTCAAATCAAAATTTATATCTCTCTCAATTTCTCAATTTCTCCATATTCTTCTTCATATCCATCAAAATGAAATTCCCTTTAAACACCCCCCCCCCCCCCCCCCCCCTTCTTCTCAACTCTTCAATCTTTTAAAATCTTCTATGGTCGAATTTCAACACTAAAAAAAGTGACATACTAGTTAAATGAGGATAAAATTATTTTGGTAGAAACCTTGTTACAAATACTGTTACTCTGTTAGTAACAAATTTATATTTAGGCTGTGTTTGATTAGCATATTTTCTATAGAAAATGTCATATCTATGAAAAATATTGTCACATGGAATTTTTTTTTCACCTTTAGTTGTTTGATTGTATATAGAAAATAAAAATAATTTTTAAAATACACTTAAAACATGCTTTTTACCACTTTCTTTGAAAATATTTTCTCACCAATTTATTAGATTTTCATTTTCCACTATTTTACATGAGAAACAATCAAAGCCTTACGGTTCTAAGTAATAAAATGTCTAGTTCCCAAATTTAAGGGACAAAAACCTCCGAATTCCGATCCGTTCCGAATGAGAATCAGAAGTTGATCGTCACTCCATCGTAGAAGGAGAAGTAGACTCTCTCTCTCTCTCTCTCTCTCTCTCTCTCTCTCTCTCTATAACACACATTTTCACAGCAATTAGTCAATTACCCACCCTCTCTCTCTCCCTCTCTCACGTTTTCACAGCAAAACAATCTGAAATCTGAAGCTTCTTGGCCTCCGATCGACGAGCAGACGCGGATTCTAAGGTGGGTTTTCTTGGGGCTGCTAAATTTCAGGTAACCTCTCTTCTTTAGTTCTTTTTCTTGTCATTTTGATGTCTTTAGAGTTTAGAATAACAGTGTTTTAATTTTGATAATTATGTATTATATGTTCTAATTTGGTTGCATTGGGTTCAATGAGAACTGAGAACTGATAATTATGTATGTAAAAATCATTATGGATTTTGTTTATTTGTCTCTTCCTGATGTTTGGACGCTTGAATATGTTAATTGCTTGTGATTTTTCTATTCATATTCTACCCTTCTTTTAATATTCGATTATGAAGGATCATGACGGCAGAATCACCCCCTTTCGGTTTCTCAATATAGACCATGTTTTTAGAGTTTTACAAAGATTTTTTTCTTTGAATATGCCATCAATTGATTGGAAAAGTTGGGTCTATTTTTTCATATAATTAGCTGAAAAAATGTTTACTACTTTTAACTATCGTTTTGTATTAGCTTTTCTTTCCGTGAACTCTAATGATTTGTTTTTTGGTTTAGAAATGGAGAAATTTCTTATCAAGTAACCAAGACCGGAGCAAAATTCAATTATTCAAGCAAGTGAGCAGCTGTGAAGGCCTAAATGTCAGTGCAATAATTTATACTTTTTGTGATAAAGATCTTCTTTTGAAACTTGTGTTGAAATTTATGTAAAAACTATGCAATGCTGTTTGATATGATATATTAATGTTATTTTTCAGTAGATTTTTAATCAGCATAGTAGTATTGATAATATTTTATAGCTTTAAATTTTAATTTTTATTATCACTTCATTTGCCCCCACAACTCAAAAATCCTGAATCCACCCCTGCCTATGCTCATGTACTACATACGGAAAATGAGGAAATTGTTCAATGGTTAAATAACCTTTTATATATTTGTTTCTGATGCTAGTAGGAGTTCTCGCAATTGTGAGCACTCTTTTCACATTTTTCCCTAATCGTTGTAGCGTCTAATTTTGTCTTAGATGGAAGCGGTGTGTCTCAACACTGAGCCAATTTTTGGGGAGGGTGACGATTTCGAAGACGGAGACTGTGTCACGCTGGAATATGACGACGAAGTTCACAAAACACAGTTTAATAAAGAACCTTTGCCTCCCACAGTCGGTTTGGAGTTCGAGTCTTTCGAGGAAGCTTACGACTTCTACAATGTCTATGCCAAGGATCAAGGATTTGGCATCAGAGTGAGCAACTCATGGTTCCGATCAAAAAGAAGGGAGAGGTATAGAGCAAAACTCAGCTGCAGCAGTGCAGGTTTCAAGAAAAAAAGCGAAGCAAACAATCCGAGGCCAGAAACAAGAACAGGGTGTCCTGCAATGACAATCATAAAGCTTGTGGATGCTAAAAGGTGGAGAATAGTAGAGGTTGAGCTCGATCACAACCATCCAGTGAGCCCAGAGATCAAACGTTTTTATAAGTCGCATAAAAAGATGTTTCTCGCTGCCAAGAGAGCACAAAAGTCTGAACCTGTGAAAGAAATACATACTATTAAGTTATACCGGACAGCTGTTACAGAAGCTTCATGTAATGGACATTTCAAGACTGATGAGATAGATAATCGATCACCTGTTGATCACTCTAAGCATCTAGAACTCAAAGAGGGGGATGCACATGCAGTCTATAACTACTTTTGTCGTATGAAGCTGACAAATCCTAACTTCTTTTATTTGATGGATCTTGATGATGAGGGGCATTTGAGAAATGTGTTCTGGGCGGATGCTAGGTCACGGATTGCATATAATTACTTCTCTGACACGGTTGCAATCGACACAACGAGCTTGTCAAACAAGTTTGAAGTACCTCTGCTTTCATTGGTGGGTGTAAACCAGCACGGACAATCCATCTTGTTGGGATGTGGCTTCCTTGGACAGGAGTCGGTAGAGTATTTTATTTGGGTGCTTAAGGCATGGCTTACATGTATGTTGGGGCAACATCCACGAGTTATTATTACTGAGCAGTCCAAACCCTTACATGTAGCGGTTTCTGAAGTTTTTCCACAGGCTCATCATTGTTATTGTTCCTCCTATATTATGCATCGTGTTCCTGAGAAGTTGGGTGGATTTAAAGGATATGAAACAATCAAAAGGCAACTGAGCAAAGCAGTTTATGATTCCTTGAAGATAGCTGAGTTCGAAACTTCCTGGGGGGAGATGATTAGTCAACATGGCCTCAGGGATAATAAATGGCTTCAATCACTTTATGAAGATCGAGAAAGATGGGTGCTGGTTTACCTCAAAGACACTTCTTTTGTGGGAATGCTCCCAATGAACGAGCGTGAGGGCTTGAGTGCATTTTTTGATGGTTATGTACATAAGCACACATCTTTTAAGGAGTTTCTTGATAAGTATGATCTAGCTCTTCAAAGAAAGCACTTGAAAGAAGCAATGGAAGATTTTGAGTCTAGAAACTCGTCCTTCGAGTTAAAAACAAAATGCAATTTTGAATTGCAGCTCTCCAAGGTTTATACAAAGGAAATATTTAATAAATTCCAAATTGAAGTTGAGGGGATGTATTCTTGCTTTAACACAAGGCAAGTGAATGCTAATGGACCAATACTGACATTTGTTGTCAAAGAAAGGATCGAGGTTGAGGAAAACGAGAAGGAGGTTAGGCAATATGAGGTTCTGTACGAGACAACTCAAATGGAAATACGTTGCATTTGTAGTTTGTTCAATTTGAAAGGTTATTTGTGCCGGCATGCATTGAATGTCCTTAATTACAATGGTGTAGAAGAAATCCCATCTCAATACATCCTGCCACGGTGGAGTAAAGACTATAAGCGCAGTTTCTACATAGATAATGGATTGAGTGATACTGATGTGGATAGTTCTGTTCAATGCTTTAATCATTTGTGTAGACATGGCGTTCAAGTTGTTGAAGAAGGGGCACAGTCTCAAGAACATTATCAGGCTGTAATGCAAGAATTGGATGGGTTGTTGACTAAATTTACTGTTGTAGATGAAAGTTTAATGTGATTCTCAATTAAAATGGTGGACGTAATTCTCTGATAATTAAAGCGTATATAAATAATTTTATATGCATGAAGTTTGCAAGATCTTCTTCACTATAACACAGATGTGGAAGTTGGAAATTGATTATGAGATGACATGCCTGGTTCACTACCGGCATGTTTGGCTGAGCTTAGAAGTCTCTTTAAAAGGGCTTATTTTGGCTTAATAAGTTTTGCAAGATCTTTGGTGCATCTTTGAAAATTAATGTCGCATCTGTTGGAAGCTTGCAGGCTCGTTCTCATATATTTTGATAAAATATAAACTTTTCCATGCTTAACATTACTTTGATAGAAGGGGTGGATTGCGACGAGGAGGGCATGCACCATTCTTTTACGCTAGGGAATATATATTTATCTCAAATAAGTGTAAAGAATGCAAACATCTTCATAAATGAATACGAATTATTCACTTTCATACTTAACATGGACTTCTACAAATCTTGTGTTTGTCAAACAATTGGATATGAGTACGCACTATACTTTTCTGAACATGAGATATAATTCGAAATTCGAAATTATATTTCCTTCACCTTCGCTTCCAGTCTTGATGTTGCACAGAAAAGGGACTTGTACAAGGCCCTATCAACAAGGGGGGAAAAAGTGAAGGAAATGGAGAGTATGAACCTTCAAGACAGACGAGAAAGAAAAAGTTACAATGATTCCGAGTTCTTGACAGTAGCTGCATGTATTTCCATGGGTTCGGTGCCAAAAACGTGTCTTGCCTAGCTACTCTTTACGCTTGTTGGACCTGAATCGCTGCTCGTTTTTTGTTGTTCCTACATTCCAAGAGGCATCTACAAGAGGAAGCTGATATTCATCAGGTTTGAGGGCTAAAGCGAAGTCTGGCAATGTTGGTGCTGTCTCGATAATTCTACACCCAACATTAATATTTTAAATATATTAGACCATTTAAAAAATCAATCTTACTTGCATGTTATTAGACATGAAGTTGTAATAAGCTATTCAAGACTAGAATGTGGACACGATTGTAGGTTCGTCACAATCTAAGAGCAATGTTTCACGACTTCACAACAAAATACATTGAGCCCTTGTTTGGTTTTGATTAAAAAGTTGTTCATAAGTTAAAGCTAAAGTCAACAATTAATTTCAACCACACATTTCATGTAACTAAAAATTTTATCGACTTTTCAACCACACATTTCATCAACTTTTATCAAAATCTGCTAAAAGTTTTATCAAATAGCCACTTAATGTGTGCACCAACTGCAGATTTCCATGAGCTATTTGCAGAATATGTCGAGATCAACATTTCAAACAAAATATAACCGACTAAAGATTGCTGAACAACTCCTCCTTTAATCTAATAATCAATTGAAGTTATTTTGCAAATAATGTTATAAATTTGAAGTCAATTGAGACTTACTTTTCTTGAGAGTATAGATCCTTGTTGATTCGCACCTTGCTAGAACTATCCTTGGGAATCTTCTCAGTTAGATACTTCATGGTTCCATAGAGAGATGGATTCCTGAATCAAAAATAGAAATTTTACTTAGTTACAACTGCCTACATAATCTAACACTACATTGCTTTGTACTCTTCGTCTTCTTCAAACGAAAAAGATGAAAAAATAAGAAACTAAAAATGTTGTTATATGGCCAAGTATACGAAAATTATTAACTTCACGTTTTCATTGAATCGGCTAACAAATATGGACATCTTAATATAAAAGGTTTAATATATCTTCTCGTGCGATTTTGGTCTCGTTCAAGCTCCACTATTCCAGACTCCTCAAGCTTATATGATGAACCAATAATTCAACCGAAAGAGAGACCAAGTATTACCTGGAGACAGGAACGCACGTGTTAAAAGCTTCACATGCCTTCTTGCTATTTTTGAGATACTCATCCGCCGCTTGCAGAGCAGCGGCAGCCATTCCATGAGACTTTTCTGTATATCCCTCGTCAAGAATTACACCGTGATAGTAGTACGCTGCAGCCTAGGGGAAACGTAAATATCTAACATCACATGAAACTTGAGAACTACAAAAGTGAGTCTAGAAGAACAAATTGACATCAAAAATTCCTTCCGCTATCAATGTATCTTCTCTTGTTGCTGAATATATGATTGTGACGACGACATTGAGCAGAAAAGGTTAGATATAAATCCTTGTGGCAGATTATGCAGAATTGTCCACTATATTTGGCAGGAATATATAACGTGCGAGAAAGTATAATCTTTACTATTAACGTGATTACAACTGACTTGAGCAATTCGAATGGCCACACATCTTAATTATAATTTTTACATGTTTGGAACTATAACCCCATGACCAGAATATGTACCCTGGTGAGATCTCTGCTAATTTGAACCTCGGGAAGCATGAGTGGGGGGATGAAGAATGAAAAGTTAATTTTCCTATCTTCAACTGGCTAGAAAAAAGGTTCCAAAGTACAGAATGCAACAACAAATCGGTTGAGGTACTTTGACAAAATTGGCATTAGATAATGTGAAATGTAGCAAGTTACACTTGGTAAAACGAAAGGATTCGATAATGGCAAGCATGAAATAAAATCTTATAACAGAGTGAAAAGATACCTTAGCTTCAATGTATTTCCACATCACAAATAGCCTGTGCTTTTCTCCCCAACCATTTGCCAACGGAAGGTTCATGATGTTATCTTGAGCCTACAAAGTGACAAAAGTCAGAATCATTGATGTTCAGGTACACTTCACTACACAGATATGACATGGAATAATGAAACAATTGAATCAAGAAAAGAAGGGAAATTCGATTGGTATACGATAACAAAAAAATTCTTACATTCTCCTATCACATCATTCAAGGAAGACTGGAAATTTTATTAAGAAAAAAAAAAGAAAAGAAAAGAAAATTTCCTAGCAAATATGAAAACAAAACAAAGACCAAGAGACTTAATTTAACCAGACTACCATGACGAAAAAAATTTGGCATCCCTTCCACATGGTTCAACATATGCAGCTCCATACAAGGAGCTAAAGCTAACATCCGTCGGTGCAGTTAAGTTTCTGTCAACGGTGCTGTATCTTGGTGTATAATAGCGAAGAGTTCACCACTGCTTCATTCAGTGCCCATAGACCCCCAACTGTAGGACTCTTGAGTTACAATTATATGATATACCATTTTTTCAGGGTGCAACAGTGAAGATGTTTCTTTTGGGAAACATTAGACAGCTGGAGAACAAGGAAAAACATCAACATCTGAGCAAACGTTTTATCATTATATCATTACAGATCATAGAGGATATGGAGAAACTTCTCTTAAAACTGAATATCTTGAAACTTTTGGTTAACATGAACTACTCTGACTCCACCGTTCTTTCTTAGAGAAATGCTTAACCAATCATAGCTTTTGAGGAAAAAATATAGGGATTGCAATTGCATGATGTTGTACAGATAGAAGTCCCGAACTGTTGACCACATCCATCTAGAAGAATCTCCTTGCTTCATTTTCACATTCATGGGTGGCGGGAAAGTATTAACATTCTTAATATACTGCTGCCGCTGGACCTCCATCACTAAAACCAAATTTTTCCTCTTCGTATTATTTTCGTGATTAATATCTAGATAAAGCTATAAGCATTTCTTATGAAATGATATAAGAGATTTTGAAATAAAAAATCACCTAAAGCAAACAAGATGCATTTGTCAAAAAAATAATATAAAGATGCACTCCATGTATTGTTCTTCAGCAAAAGAGGGTGATGAGGAGGAGGAGAATAAGAATGATAAGAAGTCATCACGCGATGACACTTGTATACATTCCTCATTAAAAGAAAAGGTACCTATAGAAGAGTGGAAGACTAAAGAAAGCTAGAGCTTATAAGCCCAAAAACATGTCTATGAACTGCCCCTCCACCCAAAACTATTTAATAGGTTTTTGTTTGGTCGAGCATACAAACAGAGGGAAGTGGTATTCCGTTAGTACCTGCTGCCAGTATTTTACCATCTCACAGGCAAGTCTTCGTTTCACAGCTAGTGTGGCATTAGTACTATCAATTGCAAGTCCAAGCTGAATATCAACACCCTGGACAAGAGATCGAAGATGTCATGCTAAAGAAAAATAAGTTGATTTGCCTTGAACTAGCCTAAGCAGTTAATTGAATTTCATACGAGTACTGTTTTATGAACATGCAAAAGCTAGAGTTATATACTCACTCTGCTCATAAGTAAAACTAAATTTTTAATCAAGAATAAAGTAGAAACTAAGATAAAAACACAAGCACTACATTCCAGCAACAATATCTTGAGCCATACTCCAAATCCAAGTGGTATGAAGTAGCAACTAGCACTCACAATTGTAAGGCCCATGTTACCAAGCAACCAAACAGTTTAACTAAACTGATGTCATTCAAATAGTCCCAAAAGTGAGACAAGGTGCCAACTAGCACAACAGTGTGTAGTTCCCACATTTTCAATTTCCCAAAGTCTGTTGCACTAAAACCGACCCTGGCAATCCTGACTATAGTAATAGCTTTAAGCAACATAAATTGGATACCAACAAATATGCATAAGATGCTTAAGCCCACCACTATCATTAGTATTGTAGCCAAATATTATATATCACAAACAATTCCCACATATCATGGGTAAGGTGGGGGCCTTGTAAGCTTTTTTTAGTGTTGAGAAGAGAAAAGGCACTTTTAGAAATGGCATGGCCTATTACACATATGCTAAACAAAGTGGTGTTGTGAACTTTCCTAGCTTCAGTCCGTACTTGGGATTCGTTACCTAAATATGGCCGTTCCATTCCCCCAAATTAGTGGAAAATTATACAAAATAGTAAAGGGTGAAGAAAATTCTCTTCGACAAATACATAAGAATTCCATTCGTTACTATATGCTACGACATGAAGTTTTTGTTTTTCGACTCAAGATTCATATCAATTTACAATTTACTTATCAGAAAGAGATACTTGGTATTCACTAAGATAATATAAGGAGACAATAATGGCAATAAAGGACTAAAATGGTCCTTCTCTTCCTGGCATGCCTTTTTAGTAAGATAACACTCATTAAGACTTTTCATGAAATCTTTTAAAGCTTTGACAAATGAATATTCATTTTTGTGGCCTTCTCCACTATTTCAGTAAGCAGATAAATATTTCATCCAATTGGCATTGACTCATGAGCAGAATTTGAAAAATATCCCGATTCTTTTAGCAAATTGAATTTGTATATACTCTTATAGCAAATTTGTCAAGTCTGGCTTTAAGTTTTTTGGGATATATCATACACAAATAACATCTAAGATGCTTTTTTCGTCTATTTCTGTTTTCACTCATTCCGTTGTTTCTGCAGATGTCTGATTTATGCAGCATGATGAACTGGTAAAAGTCAAATCCTTTAAGTACGAACAAATAATATGAAATATAATCTGAGACGACTCTTATAGAAATGTGCAAATATATTGCCTCCAAAAATACTAGATGTGTCTAAATCAGTGGGTAGTGAAATGAGCTAACTACTGGATGAGTCAATACCTGCCCTAGTGCTTCAAGACACAATGATCGTAGAACTCCTTCAGCAAGGTCCACTGGTATATTTCTTCTAAAAGCAGATAAATGGATGTAAACAGTGACTCTACAGCACAAAAATATAATTGTAATTGATAATCAGAAGTCACTCATCAAGACACCTGACTTCAATGGGAATCTGTGGGAGAACATGTCGAACTGCACAGTCAAGGTAACCAGCCGCCTTTAGGAAAATATCAACGGAAGTGCGCCGGCCCTCTGATGGAAAAGGGAAAAAGCACAGGAGGAGTAAGGAAATATATATGAATCATATAAAAGGATATTAGTTCACTAAAGAAGTTTAAAATCTATTTCAGTTAGGATTTTCAAATGCAGAAAAACTAACATGCTACCATACAAGCTTCCACTCATCCTCCGAGCAAAGCTTTCAAATCTTACCTACAAATAGTCTTGTATAGTACCTGATACACCCAAATCGCTTGTAAAGCATGAAAGTGATGACTAATTGTTTTATTTGCAGATTTACACAAGCAATCAGATGAAAAGCAAAGCACTACGATCCGTTACCATCGTCAGAGGTCATTTGGAACTTATAGGGTATGTTTTTGCCATGGTTAACTAGCTACTTATCCTAGATTTATGTCCCAGATCACAGTTTCCTATAGAGAAAACTCCTGTTACTTCCAAGCAGGTATTAGTCACTCTAGGTAATTCATACATACACTTATTCTGCTAATGCTCATCCAGAGGTAAAATTCCCATCAGTTTCACTTTCATTTCAAATGAAGTAGGATAATGATTAAGTCACTGAAAGGTAGGTGTAGTCGGTGAGAATTAGACATGCATTTCTTAGATATAGAATCATAAGACACAGTTAAATCAGGCTTGTGGAGATTCTCTCACCCGAGGCTACTTAAAAAATTTCCAATCAAGCGATAAAATTCCAAATCAAGTTGCTTTAATGTTGGCATAGAATCTGTTTTTATCTTACTCAATCTCATATATTCGTTACTAATGAATGATGGACACATATGCAACACCATACATCCAATGGACACATATGCAACACATACATCCATCATTAATGAAAATGGCACGGGAAACGTGAAAAGCCTGGTTACCTTGTGTAACAACACTAATTTGAATAGAACACATCATTTTATATGCATATAAGAGCCAAGAGTACTTTGAGGGAGGGTTACATATTCTAATTAACAAATTAACCATATACATTCAGTAACATTAAACTTGGAAGTTAGAACGCGCACCTTCAGATACCTTTGGCTGATAACCATCAGCAGATGTTCTTGGAAGAAGCAATAAGTTAGCTTGCGACAATGATAACGTTGCCATCAAGTGCAAAACTGATAAGACTTCATACCAAGCACTGTACATTGCTGTTTCCTGGAAAAATCAATAACAGTGGTAAGATGAGCAGTCCTCTAAGGCAAGGGAACAATTGAAGAGAAAGTTGCAAGTAAGAAGGCAATTCACCTCTGCTTCATCCTCCTGATTGACCCAAACAAACTGTACTTTTTGCTGCAATGGGCTCCCTGCATGATGCAATCAAGTAACACTCAGGAAAGATATAATCACACCACTGTTCGATAACTAGTTTGGTGGTGAACATGCTTACCTTCTTTAACCAATCCCAAAAGAACTGGCAAATAGTCTTCTAGAGCCTGCAGAAGATCACCCAGTGTAGAACCTCCTGCAGGAAACAGCTGATGCAGCATCAATATCAGACTATACTAGAGACAACGAAAAATGTCAGCTACATATAAGCTTGTTTGACACAGATTAAAAACCTATTTTGGTTTTTTTCAGCCGTCATTTTTGACTTTTCAACCCACTTTTAACATGAAAAGTCAACAATTTCAACTCAAATAAACCAATATTAGTCAAATAAGCCAAAAATTTGTTTATAAACTAGTTTATAATCTCTGTCAAACGGGCCCTAACCATGTTGAGTAGCAGTTTTCCGTTTTGTTCTTGTAATTGTCGGAGCTTCTTGTCCCGCCATAACTACTATTCTGGTTCTAAGAGCAGAAAGACGTTCGACTAAGTTTCTAGATAATTGATCATCTAGTGACTGAGAGAAATCCACGGGCTTTGGAATCCGTAAACCTGGGACAAATACAGAGACTTCCCCGATGTTTGTTGGTCTCCTTCTATTTACACAGATTTCCTTTGGTGTTGATACTAAGCATCCCATATCCTAGAAATTTTCAAATCTGCCAAAAAGCATGGCAATCAAGCAAAGGCAAGGACAATAGTTTTGTGCATGTACGGATCTGCGCATTTAGGTATAGTCTCTAATATGGTGAAACAACAATCAAAAGAGAATTTGAAAATCAAGCAGGAGCCAATTAATAAGTTCGCAAACTCGATAAATGAATACAACCCAAAATGCAGTTGGCAAGTCACGAGCGCTATCCCAGATATTGTCAAAGTGAATTCTGATTAACAGAGATAAATATGCTTACCTGCGTCTTTAATAATCAGAAGATAAACAGTTTGGGTCAAATTCTGTACTACTTTCTGCATGAATAAAAAAATTTGCAAGTTTTAAATAAAAATGCAATCAGAGCGAAATACTTATATAGACAAATAAAAAAGAAAGGAGAAATCACTGTCACAAGAAAGGCATGAAACTGTTAGCTCCCTCGTGCTTACTTTTATATGCAAGTTGCTTGTTTTGCATGCCATTAATTTCAGTTACCATTTTGTTTTGAATATGAACAAAAAGACCCATACTTTCAATATAAGATTTAAGTAACATTGTGAATTGTTCAAGCAAAGCTACAATTTTCATCACAACTTGACGATACCAAAAACCCAACATAAAAGAATAAAAACTAATGCAACCCATATCAATTAGGTAAATTTAATAAATGACCACCAAACTAATTAGGAGTTAATCCTTGATTACTCAACTAGGAGTTATTCCTTGATTACTCAACTTCAAAAGATTTCTAATCGCTCACTCAACTTAGAAAGAAGTTAAACTGAGCGGACAAAAATTACCACATGAGGAGCGAAAAATTGACGTGGCATAATTAAATTATTAAAATCGTCCACGTAGTAAAACTGTAATAGCCAAACACGCCTTTAGATGGCTTTAAGAAAACTTTTCTCCAACTTTGAAAAACGTAGTTCGGTGAAACATCTTTTAAAGCAAGCTAGATATTACAATTTTGTTACGTAGACGATTTTAATAATTCAATTATATCAAAACAGTTTTATGTTCGCCATGTGGCAATTTTCGTCCGTACAGCCACCAAACATTTTCCGAGTGAGTGATTGAAACTTTAAAAAGTTGAGTGAGCAAAAATTAGTTTGGTGCCAATTATTAAATTTACCCACATCAATTATGGCTAATCTAGGCAATGAGTGTGAATAATTCAAGTACCTGGTTCGATACAGAGGACCCATGAATGTCTATGAAGAACAAGAAAAGGGGGTGTTTTTTTGTTTATACTCTGGAGTTCTGTCACAAGTGTCAAGACTAGGAAGAAAATCGACGCGAATGCAATTGAATTCAATTCTTCTACGGAAAAATTCAAGTATGAGTTGTGTGGAATTTCAATTGCAGAGACAAAACACTCAGGTTATATATATATAGAGAGAGAGAGATTATAATGGAGGAGGAGTTGCTGCTACGTGTCGGTATAGTGGGGCACACGGCAAGCAGCATTTGAAGCATCCAATGGGAGGCTGGTTTAAGATCTCCTGCGTCCACGTGGAAGGCGTAGAGCGATTGGGCGGTTGGCAGCTGGTCGGTCGGCCGGCCTGCCTGTCCGAGTTTGCTAATTGCTACTATCCATTGAAAAACACTTTTAAATTTGTGAATTGTGACGTAAGACACGCGTCTCAACTTATTATTATTATAAGTAATGTGCAAATAAAAGATCAATGTCCTTTGTTAATACTAATATATTGCGTCCTCCATATAGCTCAAACTAGAGGAATTTGTGGAGATTTTAGTGTGACATGGTTAGTTGGAGGAGACTTTAATGTGATCGTTCATAATGGTGAGCGTATTGGTAAGAATACTTTTGATAGGAGCATTTCAGATTTTGCAGATATGATGATAGATTGTAGTTTGACAGATGCAGAGTATTCTGGTAGTCAGTACACGTGGACAAATGAGAGGATTTAGAACCGTCTAGACAGAGTTTTGATTAACTCACTGGTTGCATCCTTTTGTTCTCAGTTTTCGATTCGTCATCTGAACCGAAACACTTCTGATCACTCACCTCTTCTGATTCAGTGGTCTTCTGACGATGATTTGGGGCCTCGTCCATTTCGATTCCTCAATGTTTGGTCTAGACATCACTTTAATGTGATCGCTCATGTGAACAGTAGTGCTATTCACGAAATTTAAAAAAAAAATCTTCGATCACTGTTCACTGTTCACCGAAAAAAATATTTTTTTTCTCCGAGTTTACAGAAGGGTAAACCCTGACTCTGATACCATTTGGTTCGCCCCAAAATTTCTAAGGCTTCAGGGAGTTAATAAAATTCATAGAGAGTAAATTATTGCGGAAAATGTTACTTTAATAAAAAATTCCAATTGTTTGAATATTGGTAAATTCATAAACATTAAAGAAAATAGATTGTCAATCACTAAATAATAATTTAAACTGTGATGTTAACCGTCTTACTAAATAAAGCATCATAAACAAAACTAATTTTATTTGGCGACCATTGGCACGACAACTTCACCAACCCGCCACGCATCCATCACATTAATCATTACTTGAAAATTTGTTAAAATGAGGGATGAGTACAAATAATTATATTCAGTGAGATACTTGCTATTTCTACAATCAATCCAAATATTATAATTAGGCATAAAATCATCTTACTAAACTGAACTGAGAATTATCACACTATGACAATGATAATTCATGCAAGCGCTGCAAATAAACTAAAACTTAAAAGTTTAATTGAACCTGGAAGTTTAACTGAAACCCGAATGTTTAAATGAACTGATTCAAGATTCCTCTCGAATGAGCACTGAAATGAAGTAATTAAATTACATGCATAAATATAATACGTAGAAAGAAGTGGAAAACAACTAATAGCACATGACACCTCATCTTATTCTTGTGAATGAATTGTCCTGAAAAAAGAACGATTGGATGCAAAGCTTGTAAAAGGTACCACAAGGCTACTGAAGAAAGTAATTATTTTCTATGCATGGAGGAGTACGTAAGAGAAACTACATGCTGTTTTCTTGATCAAGATGTTAGGGGTTAATCAATTTTTATAGGTTGGGCTTTATAAATTATTTTTAAAATACAAACATAGATTAACTAGGTTGTTGGTATTCAAGTGTGAATAGAAAAGGGAGAGAGATAGAGATAAACTAAAAACAAATTGGAATTCAATTTGCGTAAATTGTATCTGACGAAAAGCTATCCAAAGAAATATTTCATTTTAAAAATCATTAAATCATAGAAACTTTTAATCGTTTCTATCTTCACTTTAGCTTATCCAAAAAATACTTTTTCTTGAGCCGTTAATCGTAAATAAATGCGAGCTACCAAACGAGTCTAATATTGATATAATAAAACTCACTCTTTCAATAATTAATTATTTAGCCCAGTTAATTAATCGATTCTAAAACTTATTTTCACTTAGGCCCTTTAATATATCAATTCGGGGTTCTACAATCTGTCCTCCTTGAACAAATTTTGTCCTCAAAATTTACCTTAGCTAGTCCGAGAGTTCTTGATACTTAGTTTCTGTTGCCTCCTGTTGGTTTAAGGCGAAAACATTGGCTTCTCCTCCTTTGTCCCGTTCGTTGTCCTTTTTTGGTGGGGGTTCTTGGCAATTTTGGACTATATGACCTGACTTACCGAATCGATAGCACATATTCTTTCCGTACAGACACTCGTCCCTATAGGTCCTACTGCACCTAGGGCATGGCGGGGATGACTTCATTTTGTTTGCTTGATCCTGATCCATTATTAGCCTTCTTGTTCAGTCCATTTCCATTTTCTGTATACGGCTAATTCCATTCTCGCTTTTTAGAAACCTCAGAACTGGATAGGATTTTCTCCTCCAACCCAAATCCAATAGAGATTGCCTGTGCCTGACGTAAAGCTTCTGCGTAAGTAGTATACTGCTGGCAGCCATGATTCTTTCGATCTCGGGTTGTAATCCCATCTCAAACCTCTTGGTCTTTGTCAGCTCGGTGTTAACCATGTGCGGTGCATATCTAGACATTCGTTCGAATTTCCTTTCGTACTTTCCAAGCAAAAATATGTTCTCTTGCGTGAGTTGAAGAAATTCTACCTCCTTTTAGTCCTTCAATGATTGAGGAAAATATTTACCTAACATTGCTTCTTTAAATTGGTTCCAGGTGAGACTACGTTGCTGCACTGCAGTCCTAGTGCGCGAATCAGATTCCCACCAATGGCTAGCATCGTCAATCAACATGAACTTCGTACAAGAAACCTTCTGCGTATCGTTGCAGTTCAGATGTCAAAAATCCCTTCAAGTCTCCTCAGCCACTCCTCAGCCGCGAAAGAATCATCCTTACCATTAAATGATGGTGGTTTGAAACGACGAAACTGTTCAACCATCGAACTCGTGTTGTCGACTCTTGTCGCACTCGGGGGTAGCTCTTGAACCTGCTGTCTGTCCAAGTCTTGTATACCTCTCATCAAGTCACTGTACATAGTTGCTTGGATTTGTGTTTGTCGAGACATTTCTTTTCAAATAAACAAAATAAATTTATCTATTTAGGTTCTCTAACCATTCGTCATTTTTTCATATTGTAATTCAAGTGATAACATTTACATAATTTAACTGGAATATGCATATACCACTAACTAACGTGAACATAAGGAAACAACTCATTGTTTACAGTCTGTATTCATATAAATAATTAGCTACTAATGCCACAAACATGATTACATACATACTTATCTCATGATAATATAGAAATAAACCAATATAGGTTTGCAAAATTAAATAATTTGTAGAATCATGCTAACAAATTTATTTAGACTAGCAAAAGAATTTACGGCACATAAATATATTTTCTTATTTAATACATTGAAAAATACTGGATGGTGGCTGATCAATGAGTTCTGGGTGCCAAAATCTTGTACCAAATAAAAAAAAAAGAATAAAAAAAATATTCATTATTATTATTTTTTGTACTGTTCACAAAATATTCTGAACTGTTCACGAAAAGAATTTTTTTTTTGTACTTTTCATGTGAACAGTAGAAATTTCTGTTATGCGAACAGTAATTTCTTGTTCACGAAATAAAAATTTTCTTTGGTCACTGGTTATGTGAACAGTAGAAACATTGTTCACAAAATTAAAAAAAAAATCATTGGTCACTGTTCACTGTTCATGTGAACAGTAGTTCTATTCACGAAATTTAAAAAAAAATTCTTCGGCCACTGTTCACGTGAACAGTGCGATACTGTTCACCAAAAAAAAATATTTTTTTTTCCTCCAAGTCTACACAAAGGTAAACCCGGGATCTGATACCATTTAGTTCGCCCCAAAATTTTTAAGGCTTCGGGGAGTTAATAAAATTCATAGAGAAAGTAAATTATTGCGGAAAATGTTACTTTAATAAAAAAATTCCAATCGTTTGAATATTGGTAAATTCATAAACATTAAAGAAAATAGATTGGCAATCACTAAATAATAATTTAAACTGTGACGCTAACCATCTTATTAAATAAAGTATCCTAAACAAAACTAATTTTATTTAGCGACCATTGGCACGACAGCTTCACCAACCCGCCACGCATCCATCATATTAATCATTACCTGAAAATTTGTTAAAATGAGGGATGAGTACAAATAATTATACTCGGTGAGATACTTGCTATTTCCACAATCAATCCAAATATTATAATTAGGCATAAAATCATCTTACTAAATTGAACTGAGAATTATCACACCATGACAATGATAATTCATGCAAGCGCTGCAAATAAACTGAAACTCAAAGGTTTAACTGAACCTGAAAGTTTAACTGAAACTCGAAGGTTTAAATGAACTAATTCATGATTTCTTCCGAATGAGCACTAAAATGAAATAATTAAATTACATGCATAAATATAATACGTAGAAAGAAGTGGAAAACAACTAATAGCACATAGCACCCCACCTTATTCTTGTGAATGAATTGCCCTGAAAAAAGAACGACTGGATGCAAAGCTTGCAAAAGGTGCCACAAGGCTACTGAAGAAAGTAATTATTTTCTATGCGTGGAGGAGTACGTAAGAGAAACTGTCGTCTGTTTTTTTGATGAAGACGTGAGGGGCTAATCAATTTTTATAGGTTAGGCTTTATAAATTGTTTTTAAAATACAAACTCTAGTTGGTATTCAAGTGCGAATATGAGAAGGAGAGAGATAGAGATAAACTAGAAACAAATTAGAATTCAATTTGCGTAAACTGTATCTGCCGAAAAGCTATCCAAAGAAATATTTCATTTTAAAAATCATTAAATCATAGAAATTTTTAATCGTCTCTATCTTGAGTTTAGCTTATCCAAAAAATACTTTTTCTTGAGCCGTTAATCGTAAATAAATGCGAGCTACCAAACGATTCTAATATTGATATACTAAAACTCACTCTTTCAATAATTAATTATTTAGCCACTTTAACTAATCGAATCTAAAACTTATTTTTACTTAGGTCCTTTAATATCTCAAAATTTTCGGGGTTCTACAAATTTCAGCTACGATAATTTCATTGTATTTTTTTCTTCTTTTTTGTGTTGTTTATTGTTTGTATATAATACTATGGGACACAATTATATTGTAATTGCTGATTTCATTTTTGGTCTTTAGCAAGGCAATTCTACTTTCCCAGTGAAGCTCTTGTTGGTCAAGCCAATCGAAGTCCGTTGTCCTTGTGACTGGTTACACCATTGTATATGACTTAATATCCACGTTAATGTATCTCAGTTTTACTAAAAAAAAAGGAATATAAATGGTCCCTCAATTATTTATGTTGCATGTCCTTGTTCTCAATTGTGTGCACTTGGGATGTATATGTTGCCGTCGACAAACACTACAAATTCGATGCTTCTTCTCTTCATCTTCTTCACCATAGTAATCCCTTGATTATCACTGCTGCTATTTTTAGCATAATTTATTTGCTGATGCCGTTAATTAATTCTTCTTTACATAGATAAATTACTGAGGAATGTAACTCAAACCATTATCTTAATCATGATTTTTTTAACCTTTGCCTTTATGCTGAAATAAATAGGGTTTTATTGTATTTTTATTTGTTTCGTTCATGTTTGTTATTTACAAGGCAGCAGTCAAAAGAAGGGGAAATAATTTGGTCAATGCATGTCCCATTCAATGTTCAAAGTTGCCTTTATCTTTAGGAAATCTTTCATATGTCTTTGACTAGTCAACTCTTGATATTTTTATAAATAATTTATTAAAAATGGGTGTCTTGGTTATAAGAAATCGATAATTGAGTTCATTGTATGTACATCTTCTCCAATCTATTTTAGAAATTGTTATTTAAGTGATATACAAATTAAAAGACTTTCAATTTACGAAATATTCATGTTTAATAAATAGATAATTAAGTTCAAATTTTATTTCTAATAAGTGATAACTACAATTCTACAATGTGGCGTGTCTTCTGAAGTGCCCAAACCAGTATTGTTTATCAATTATAAAATTAAATATTCCAACTATTAACTGAAATAGTTAATTCTTCAATTGTGTTTGTGATAAACTAGAGCTTGTTCGATTTCACTTAAAAAATTGCTAAAAAATTTGAAATCAATGTCAACAACTAATTTTAACTACTTATTTATTGGACCCACAACTTTTTAACTACACATTTCATCAATTTCAAGTAGCTTTTAATAAAATTTGATTTTAATGAAAATCAGACACACTCAACTTTATACTAAACATTGTTAAGAAAGCAATTTAAAAGTTGTAATAAGTTTCAAATAGATGAATACACAAAAAATTTGACTCGGGCGATGTCACTTCAATTTTTATTTTTCATAAATTAATCAATACAGACTTCAATTGACAATCAATTATTCTTCTCAAGCAACATTCAACTTTGAAGTTCCATATTTTCGTTAACCTAAAAGATTAAAAACCAAAAGGTATTATCAAAACCCAAAATATTTATATTTTTCCAATGTCACTTGTTCGTATAGTAAGTCTCTTGTGAATTCTAATAAATCAATCACAGTGGGCATTCAATATAACCTCAATTATATTATCTTATATGCTTTACTTCTCATGATTATGGTTATGTTTTTCGTTAACATGCAATATGTGTATTCAATTTTTCTTGTATCACATTTTATTGTTGTATTTAATTTTTGTACCTGTGATAGATGGATTTAGAGGAAATTGTTTCAGCAAGGAAGGAAAAACAAAGAAAAGGGCGACGAGAATTGCATGTCAAGCATAAAAAATTCGCGTCCAAAAAGGCAATACACAAAACGAGAATCCAGTTTTTGGATTCAATGCAAGATACTTCAAACAATGTGGATAGTAGTTCAACTTTACATGGTAAGTATTGCTTCGTTTGTACAGAATGTACAATACGTTGTCGTCTAATGGTTATTAGTAGGCTGGGCGTGGGTTGGGTTAGGTTGGGTTGGGTCGGGTCGGGTCGATTTTGGGCCCAACCTGAACCCAACCCAAATAAGTTGGTTTGACAAAAATTGAATCCAACCCAACCAGGCCACGGGTCAAAACTCGACCCAAACCGATCTGTGGGTGTTTCGGCCGGGTCGGTCAGTTTGTCCGGTTTGGGTCGGGTTTTGCCCATCCCTAGTTATTAGTACAGAGTTTTAAAATGCGCTTTCGATATTGTAGTGGACAAAAGCAATGATGAAGAATTTGTAGATGTCTCAAATAGTATTCTCCAAGATAGCTTACCCAATCCTCATTCATTGAATGAGGATCTGTACATCAGTTATAACAGTTTCGATACCTAAAAAAAACTACATGTGTTACAAAAATTGATATATCAAACATCCCAACTCAAACGTAGGTACTACAAATGATAAGTGCAGTTTTCGTACTTATTTTAGCCTTTAAAAATATATAATTGTGAGTTCTTTCAAGTTGTTTACTACTTATTTATATTCTTTTGTTTATTTAGGTAAAAACCCGAGCTTGAATGGTGATTGGAAGAGATCCACGCGAAAAATGAGCAAAAAAGACTAAATTTGTGCAAATCAAAAATTTCAAAGACCAAAAGATAAATATGTCTAAAGATGGAGGACCAATGTTGCAATTTATGGAGGACCTATATGAAAGATAACCAAAAATTCAAGGACTAAAGTAAGCATTTTAGATAGTTCAGGGACTAGAATTGTAATTAATCAAAAGTCAAAAGCAAACACATTGCAACTTGGCCCATGTGATTTCTGTGCGATCGCCTGGGTCCCAATTTTGTAGCAGAATGTTTTGTTCCTATGCCATGCGATCGCATAGATTATTACCATGCGATTGCATGGCCTTTTTATTTTGTTGTCCGCGTTTTTATTCAGATTTTCAAGGCTTTTTGGTCTTTCAACTTTTATCTCTTGTAGGGTTTTAAGTGGTCGTTTTTCTTACATTTTGGGGGTCATTCTCTCATATTCACTCTCACATAGAAAGCTTTCCAAGAAGAAGAAGATTATGGTTCTTGGAAAACTCTATGGAAATGGGTTTTCTTTGATTTTTGTACATCATTGTGAGCATTTTGTAAATAGAGGAAGATGAATGGAGGTTTATAGTGGGCAAATGAAGACAACCATGGGTTCAAGCTACATTTTCCATTTCTCTTGAATTTATCAAATCCGGTGATGTATTTTGTATCTATTTTCTAGTTTATCTTTGTAAATATTATGGGCTAATTTTATTTACTAGGAATGAGATGAATCCATTTATGAAGTTTTAAAGTGCATTTCTCTTGTTATTGATTCCTTATACTTGGCTTTTATGGTTGTTTATTATTGGGCTATATTGTGCATTGAAATGATTGATCACCATTGAAATGTTTTTGTGACTTAGTTTGCTACCGGGAGGTTGAAATTAGGTTTAGCACATTTAATTAACAACATAAGGTTTATGGAATGTAGGAATACTCATTCATACTTTGTGCAATCACTAATGAATGTTCTTGGGTTATAATGCATTTTTACATATACGTTCTCTCGGTAGGAATACTTGGGAGTCTTGTGTGAAATTAGGTTTGGCTTTACTTGGAAGGGATTGCTAGACATTTTAGGAGTATTGATTGTCATATTAACCTCGTTTTGGAATTGATAATAGAAAATGAGACTTTAAAATGGAATAATTGGTGACGTCGAATTCCTAGTGTCTTCTTCTATTTGATTTTATTTCCTACAAATTTATATTTTAATGATTTTCTTGTTAGCTTATTTTTCATCAGCTTTTAATCCATAGTTTAATCATCAAAACAATATGTTTTATTGTGTGTTTAAAATAGGGCTAGATTGATTTGGATGTTAGCAAAATTATTTATCCTCGTGGGTTCGACTCTCTCTCATCACTTTATTACTTGAACGCGACCCGTGCGCTTGCGGTATATATTTTAGCGAACAAGTTTTTAGCGCCATTGCCGGGGATAGATTTAATTAGTTAGATCCTTGTTATTTCTAGCTTTACTTCTTTAATTTTATTTTATTATTCCATTTAAAGTTCCAGTGCTACCTTTGTTCTTTTCAGGCATATCCTCTTTGATGGATGCAAGATTTTGAAAATCTTGAAAATTTGGTGTTTGACCCCGAGATTGAAAGAACTTTCAGACACCGAAGAAGAGAACAAAGAGAAGCATGACATAGAGTGAACACCATGGCAGACGAAGAAGATCAAATGGTTGAGATAGATAGGATGATTTGCTAGTTGAGGATATTATTACTCCACCTGTGGTTCAAAGCCAATCTAGCATTACATATCCGGCTTATGGGAAGAATAATTTTCAATTGAGACCGGATGCCATCAACCTCTTCTAGAATACTCTTCAATTCTATGGGCGTTCAAATGAAAACCCTCATATGCATCTATCACGCTTCTTGGAGACAGTGAGCAATTTTGAATATCAAGATGTCAACATGGAAGCTATCAAACTCAAATTATTTCCACATACTTTGAGAGATGGAGCAAGAGAGTGGTTGGATTCACATTCTGCAGGGAGTATTACTACTTGGAATGATCTTGTTCAAGAATTCACAAACAAATACTTCCCTCCCACTAAAGTTGTAAAGTTGAAGCATGACATCTCCATATTCAGGCAGCAAGACACAAAATTTTCATGAAGCTTGGGAGAGGTTCAAAGAGATGCTTCAGAAGTGTCCTAATCATGGTATCAAGAAGGCTTTGCAAGTTCAATAATTCTATGTCGGATTACTTCCACATTGTCGTTCCATTGTTGACTCATCCTCAAATGGGTCAATCAACACAAAGACAATCAAAGAGGCATGGGTATTATTTGAAAGAATGGCTGAGACAAGTTCAAATTGGCCGGCTGATAGGAGAGTAACTAAAAAGACAGCAGGGATGCATGAGGTTGATGTTATATCCGCTCTTTTTGCACAAATGGCCACCATGGAGAAAAAGATGATGGATACTATAGCTTGTAATCAGACAGTTCATGCTATTCAGACGCCTACTCTTGAATGCGATGGTTGTTATGCTTAGAATTATCCTAGTCAGCAAGGTAATATCTACTTCAACACATATAATCCAGCTTGGAAAAAGCATCCGAATTTTTCATAGAGCAACAACCAACATCAACAAGGCGCTCCGAGACAACAATCAGATTTTCAACAGAAAGGAGGTTGGGAAGAAGCTATGGCTCAGTTGGCACACCATCAGTTAAAATTTCAAGAACGAACTGAAGAATCTATTCAGAGTATCAGAGCATCCGTGAAGTGCTTGGAGAATCAAATGGGTCAGATGGAAAAACTTCTCTCTGAAAGACAACAAAGGGCAATTACCGAGCAACACTGAAACCAACCCAAGAGAACAGCTTAAAGTAATTACTACAAGAAGTGGAGTTCAGTTTCCTGAGATAGAAGTTAAAAGAAATGTTGCCACTCATGACAAGACACCCTCTATTGATGATGAACAAGTGGATCAATCTAATGTACAACACGATTCTAGTCAAGAAAAAGATTTGGATACTCCACCTACTAAGGCAACTCCTCAAGTGAAAGCATATGTGCCTCCAATCCCATTTCCGCAAAGATTGAAAAAGTACAAGTTCGATAAGCAATTTGAGAAATTCTTGGAAGTCTTCAAGAAGTTGCAAATCAACATCCCTTTTGTCGATGCCTTAGCTCAGATGCCTAGCTACACAAAATTTATGAAAGAGATTCTATCTAACAAGAGGAAGCTAGAGGAGCACGAGACAGTGATGTTGACCGAAGAGTGTAGTGCTATCTTGCAGAACAAATTGCCACATAAGCTTAAAGATCCAGGGAGTTTAACTATTCCTTGTACCATTGGTGATATTGATTTTAATAAAGCTCTTTGTGATTTAGGTACAAGTATTAACTAGATGCCATTTTCTGTCTACTATTGGGAGAGGCAAAAGCAACATCAGTTTCTCTACAGTTAGCTGATCGCTCAATCAAATATCGTAGAGGAATCATTGAGGATACATTGGTGAAAGTTGACAAATTTATTTTTCCTGTCGACTTCATCATTCTGGACATGGAAGAAGACAAGGATATTTCTCTAATATTGGGTAGACCATTTTTGGCTACTGGAAGAGTTTTAATTGATGTACACAAAGGCCAGATGATATTGAGGTTAAATGATGAAGATGTGGTATTCAATGTCTTCAAGGCAGTCAAGTACCCAATGGATTCTGACAGTTGTTTCAGGGTTGATGTGGTAGAAGAAATGGTGGCAGAATCTTTTGCACTAAATCATCCTCAAGATCTACTTGAGACATGTTTGGTTCATTCTTTCACCGAGGCTTTCAATTCAAAAGAAACCAAGCCCATGGTGAAGCAATTAGAGGCAAATCCAGCTTATAAATGGCAACCACCTTTCCAGGAGCTTAAGAAAAAGTCAACAAAGTTGCCACCATCTATTGAAAAGCCTCCACAGTTAGAACTCAAGCAATTGCCATCTCACTTGCGTTATGCTTATTTGGGTGATGATTCTACACTTCCGGTTATTATTGCAAACTCCATAAGTAATTTAGAAGAGGAAAAATTGCTATGAGTCCTTCGAGAGCACAAAACTGTAATAGGGTGGTCTATCTCAGATATCGAAGGCATTAGTCCTACTGTCTGTCTGCACAAGATTCTCATGGAAGATGATTTTAAGCCATCAGTTCAGCGTCAAAAAAGATTGAATCCAACACTGCAAGAGGTAGTCAAGGCTGAGGTGATAAGACTTTTAGATGCGGGGATCATCTATCCTATCTCAGAGAGCGCTTGGGTCAGTCCAATCCAAGTAGTGCCGAAGAAAGGAGGGATCACAGTGGTGCCTAATGACAACAATGAGCTCATTCCAACCAGAACAGTTACGGGTTGGCGAGTTTGCATTGATTATCGCAAACTCAACACGGCAACTCGAAAGGATCATTTTTCTTTGCCATTCATCGATCAAATGTTGGAAAGGTTAGCCGGGCATTCACATTATTGCTTTTTAGATAGATATTCTGGATATAATCAGATTTTGATAGCTCTAGAAGATCAGGAGAAGACTACATTCACATGTCCCTACGGTACATTTGCTTATAGAAGGATGCTGTTCGGCCTATGCAATGCTCCACCTACTTTCCAGCGATGTATGATATCTATATTTTCAGATATGGTGGAGAAATACATCGAGGTCTTTATGGATGATTTCTCAGTCTTTGAAGCATCTTTTGATGAGTGTCTTCATCATCTATCTTTGGTTTTGCAGTGTTGTGAAAAAACCAATCTTGTCCTAAATTGGGAGAAGTGTCATTTCATGGTCCAGGAGGGAATTGTATTAGGGCACTTAATTTCAGCAAAGGGAATTGATGTTGACAAAGCAAAGATTCAAGTAATTGAGAAATTGCCACCTCCAACATTAGTAAAGGGAATTCGGAGTTTTCTTGGGCATCCAGGCTTTTATCGGCGTTTTATAAAGGATTTCTCAAAAATCACGAAGCCACTTTGCAACCTTTTGGAGAAGGATACCCCTTTTCACTTCTGTGAAGAGTGTCAACATGCTTTCAACACTCTTAAAGAAAAGCTTGTGACAACACCAGTTTTGGTTTCACTTGATTGGAGTCTACTCTTTGAGCTAATGTGTGATGCTAGTGATTTTGTAGTTGGGGTAGTGTTGGGGCGACGCAAGGATAAAATTTTTCATGTGATTCACTATGCCAGTCGGATCTTGAATGATGCTCAGTTAAACTATGCCACCACAGGAAAGGAGCTTCTTGTAGTGGTTTATGCTTTCGATAAATTTCGGTCCTATCTTGTGGGATCGAAGGTGATTGTCCATATAGATCATGCTGCTCTGAGGCATCTGTTTGCAAAGAAGGATGCTAAGCTTCGACTCATCAGATGGATACTTCTACTGCAGGAGTTTGACATAGAGATCAGAGATAAAAAAGGGAGTAAAAATGTGGTCGCCAACCATCTATCTAGACTTGAGATTGGGGAAGAGTCGCGAAGTCGAGAGATAAATGAGAAATTTCATGATGAGCAAATCTTTGCAGTTGAGGAAGTACCGTGATATGCAGATATTGTCAACTTCCTTACCAGCAACATCACTCCACCAGATCTCTCTAGCCATCAAAAGAAAAGGTTCTTTGTAGACATCAAACACTACTTTTGAGATGATTCAATTCTTTACAGAAGAGGACAGATCAGATAATCAGAAGATGTATACTAGAAGGAGAGATAATGGACATCCTACAGCATTGTCATTCATCAGAATATATCGGGCATTTTGGGGCCTCTAAAACTGTTGCAAAGGTATTACAGTCCAGTTTCTACTGGCCTACTTTATTCAAGGATGCCTACAAAGTTGTGAAAACATGTGATCGGTGCCAGAGGACAGGGAATGTTTCAAGAAAGAATGAAGTGCCTCTCAACAGTATTCTAGAAGTTGAAATTTTTGATGTTTGGAGTATTGACTTTATGAGACCATTTCTACCATCATTCTCTAATCAATACATATTGGTGGCAGTTGTTTATGTCTCTAAGTAGGTGGAGGCAGTTGCATTACCCACTAATGATGGCCGGGTTGTGATTAACTTCTTGAGAAAGCACATTTTTACCCGTTTTGGTACTCTACGAGCAATAATCAGTGATGGGGGTAAGCACTTTTACAATCACCAATTTGATTCGGTGTTGGCTAAGTATGGTGTACGTCATCGAGTGTCCACTCCTTATCATCCTCAAACAAGTGGGCAAGTCGAAATCTCCAATCGGGAGTTGAAAAGAATTTTGGAGGTAACGGTAAATGCTTCAAGGAAGGACTGGTCCAAAAAATTGGACGATGCACTTTGGGCGTACCGCACCATTCAAAACTCCTATTGGTATGTCTCCATATCATTTAGTGTTTGGAAAAGCATGTCACTTGCCCGTAGAGTTGGAGCATCATGCTTATTGGGCAGTGAAAAAGCTTAATTTTAATTGGAAAGAAGCCGGTGAGAAGAGACTCCTCCAATTAAACGAAATGGATGAATTTCGACTTAAGGCATATGAGAATTCTAAAATCTACAAGGAGCGCACTAGGAGATGGCATGACAACCACATCCAACGAAGACAGTTCGAGGTTGGGCAACAAGTTCTACTATTTAATTCTCGGCTCAAGCTTTTTCCAGGAAAGTTAAGCTCTAGGTGGTTGGGACCATTCACAATTAAGCGAGTGTATCCATCTGGGGCTGTGGAAGTTGAGGATGAAAGCAAGAGGACATTTACAGTGAACGGTCAGAGGTTGAAGTATTATAGGGATGATGACTTTTCCAATGGAAATCAATTGTCCATCTCACCAATCCCATCTAATCATATGCTAAAAGTCTAGCTAGTGACTATAAAGAAGTGCTGAATAGGAGGCAATCCATTTTTCTTTCCTTTACTTTTTGTTTTGCTAGTAGTTCATTCTTTTGGCATGATATCATTTCTTAGAAATTAGGTTAATTTTGATTTTGTTGTTCTTGTTTGGCAGGCCTAATAGCAACGAGTCCACAAAAAGAAGAAATGTAGTCTCCAACAATCTCAATTAGTCCAAACAAAGATTTCTGTCAACTTGGAGTTACCATCACCAACCAACTCACCCAGGAGAGTACCTATTTCTCTCCTCTTTTGATTTTTAGTTTTACATTGAGGACAATGTACATTTTAAGTTTGGGGGTATAGTTTTTGCTTGTGTCTTTGAATGTTAGAGAGCCTTGCCGGCTAATATAGGTATTTTGCTTGTTTATTATGCTTGTTAGAGAGCCTTGCCGACTAATGTTGTGATTTTGTTGAAATCGCTGTGATTCATGGATTGTAGACATAAATGCTACTTGTGGTTTTTGATCAATATACTTATTTCATGCTAGATACGCTTTTTAGCACTTTTGTCATGATGTTCATTGCATACAAATGTTGAGTGCACTTGTTCTTCGTAAGCGGTTTTTAGAACTTAAACGGTGTTCATCTCTTTAATTTGTCCAAATAGAAGGATAGTTTGGAAATGGTTGAGCCGTGATTTATCTCCTTAGGAGTGTGTTGATTCCATGCTTGTTGAACATGTATGTGGAGTAGTTTTGACTAACTAGCAGAAACTTGGTAATGACCATATACTTGGAATCTAATCCCCATATAAAAGTTTGTTGGTTGTGCTCAAAATGGCTATACTTTTGCTCTATTTTTTAATTCTTTTACCTTACTTTGTAGCCTTTTTGACTTGAGTGATTAAGTCCGTTGGGGCATCTCAAAGCCCGGTACCCTTTGGTCTCTTTTAAACCGGGGAGTTACCGACCTAAAGCTCGTTACATGAGTCAAATAGAAAGCTTAAGGGAGTAAGGTTGAAAAAAAAATCATCATGAGATTTTCTTAGCAAATCTTGCAAGTTTGAGCCACTGTGACTACTTTTCAGAATTTATATGACTAGTAGGTTTGAATTACTTGGTGGAAGTTTGTTTGTTGAACTACTCAATTTTTTGGAGAATCTTCACAAGCCTAAGTAGTTACAATCATTGGCTAAATCTAACCAAACTTGAGCGGGAATGATTGAGTGACTTGAGAGAAACTATTAAATAGACACCCCGAGTTAGAGAGAAAATATCAAGTTTGGGAGAGTGCATCCAACGAGAAAGAAAGGAAATTTTGACCATTGAGGGTTGGGTATTTACCAATTTTTGTTTTGCAATGATTCAAAGTGACTATGCACATCCATACATCTAGCATGGATTAAGTTGAAAAGTTTCTTTTGTTTTTAGCATTTATGTAGATTTTTCATGAATTATAAGCAAGTTTCAAAAGATCATGGTAAGGTGGTAAACTCCCTAACATTTCGCGTGTTTGTAGTCCTTTTATAGTTTGATTGTGCTTGTGTGCTTGCATGATATTTTTAGATCATTTTGCTTGAGGACAAACAAAAATGCAAGTTTGGGGGGTGTGATAAGTGCAGTTTTCGTACTTATTTTAGCTTTTAAAAATAGATAATTGTGAGTTTTTTTAAGTTGTTTACTACTTATTTATGTTCTTTTGTTTATTTAGGTAAAAACCCGAGCTTGGATGGTGATTGGAAGAGATCCACGCGAAAAATGAGCAAAAAAGACTAAATTTGTGCAAATCGAGAATTTCAAGGACCAAAAGATAAATATGTCTAAAAATGGAGGACCAATGTTGCAATTTATGGAGGACCTATATGAAAGATAACCAAAAATTCAAGGACTAAAGTCAGCATTTTAGATAGTTCAGGGATTGGAATTGTAATTAATCAAAAGTCAAAAGCAAACACATTGCAACTTGGCGCATGCGATCGCATGGGCCAATTTCTGTGCGTTCGCCTGTGTCCCAATTTTGCAGCAGAATGTTTTGTTCCTATGCCATGCGATCGCATGGATTATTACCATGCGATCGCATGGCCTTTTTGTTCTGTTGTCCGCGTTTTTGTTCAAATTTTCAAGGACTTTTTGGTCTTTCAACTTTTATCTCTTGTAGGGTTTTAAGTGACCGTTTTTCTTACATTTTGGGGGTCATTCTCTCATATTCACTCTCACATAGAAAGCTCTCCAAGAAGAAGAAGATTAGGGTTCTTGGAAAACTCCATGGAAATGGGTTTTCTTTGATTTTTTGTACATCATTGTGAGTATTTTGTAAATAGAGGAAGATGAATGGAGGTTTATAACGGGCAAATGAAGACAACCATGGGTTCAAGCTAAATCTTCCATTTCTCTTGACTATATCAAATCCGGTGATGTATTTTGTATCTATTTTCTATTTTATCTTTGTAAATATTATGGGCTAATTTTATTTACTAGGACTGAGATGAATCCATTTATGAAGCTCTAAAGTGCATTTCTCTTGTTATTGATTCCTTATACTTGCTTTTATGGTTGTTTATTGTTGGGCTATATTGTGCATTGAGATGATTGATCACCATTGAAATGTTTTTGTGAGTTAGTTTGCTACCGAGAGGTTGAAATTAGGTTTAGCACATTTAATTAACAACATAAGGTTTATGAAATGTAGGAATACTCATTCATACTTTGTGTAATCACTAATGAATGTTCTTGGGTTTTAATGCATTTTTACATATACGTTCTCTCGGTAAGAATGCTTGGAGTCTTGTGTGAAATTAGGTTTGGCTTTACTCGGAAGGGATTGCTAGACATTTTAGGAGCATTGATTGCCATATTAACTTCGTTTTGGAATTGATAATAGAAAATGAGACTTTAAAGTGGAATAATTGGTGACGTCGAATTCCTAGTGTCTTCTTCTATTTGATTTTATTTCCTACAAATTTGTCTTTTAATGATTTTCTTGTTAGCTTATTTTTCATCAGCTTTTAATCCATAGTTTAATCATCAGAACAATATGTTTTATTGTGTGTTTAAAATAGGGCTAAATTGATTTGGATGTTAGCAAAATTATTTATCCTCGTGGGTTCGACACTCTCTCATCACTTTATTACTTGAACGCGACCCGTGCACTTGCGATATATATTTTCGCAAACAACAAACACCAACAATTTGCAAACATTGTAGTGCTAAAAAGTTTGAGAAAGAAAGTAAATGTTTTTGTTGTGGTGATGGAAAGGTCAAATTACACATAAATAATGTGCCTGATGAACTGTATGAGCTGTATACGTCAACTTCGACTGAAGCGTTACATTTTCAATAAAAATGTACGAAACTACAATAACCATTTCTCATTTACGTCTTTCGATGTACATCATGATAAGGACATATTGACAAATTATATGGGTATTTATACATTTAGGATCCAGGGCCAGGTGTATCATTATATAAATAATCCAATTTTACCTACTAATAATAATCCTTCTTATTTACAATTGTACTTTTACGATACTAAACATGAAGTACAAAATCGGATTAAAAAATCAGATAAATTTTTGTCATCCATGTTGCAGCAAATTATACACATATTAACAGTTAATCCGTACTGCAAATTCTTTCGTTCCTTAAATGATATAGATTGTATAGAAATATGTGAAATACATATAAGATGTGACTCAGGTCTTGACTAGAGGGTGTATACTACACATACTACCTCATAAGTTGCTACTGTTTGGCTAGATGAAGATCCATCTGCAGAAGGTAAATTCCGAGACATGGTTATTTATTGTTATTCTAACACTTCGCATAGAGTTCATTACTATTTTGGTTGTTATTATCTACTTCAATATCCTTTATTATTCCCTTTTGGTGAGTCTGGATGGCATGAAGGTATAGAAAAGTGCAACAAAGAAACAGCTAGTGATAACCATATAATAGAAAACGTACTTGATGTAAATACTGTAGGAGGTTCTGAAAATGAACTAATCATGAAAGAAAACAAAGGCTGTTGTTAATTTTGTACTTCTCTAATCTACGTTTGCGTTAATTGTTCCAAATTTTACTATTACCAAGTTCATCCTTTCGTGTCTTTGTAGCTTTGAAAGGGCAGAAAAAGAGATTGCAAATATCTTGTCGAGAATACTACTGTTTCAAATTACATGTACGGGCTTCTACTAATTTTATTTTGTTGCATGCTGGTACACTTTTCCAATAATATGTAGTAGATATGTACGTGAAGATTGAAACAAGTCGATTAGATTATTTTCGCCGACATCAAAATGAAATACGCGCTGAGCTTTACCAAGGAATTGTTGATGTTGTAGAAATAAGTGAACAAAGAGGTTGTAATGTTGGTCAAAAAATTATTCTGCCTTCATCTTTCACTGATGGTCCTAGAGATATGAAAAAACGTTATATGGACGCAATGGCGTTAGTCCAAAGGTTTGGAAAACCTGATATTTTTTTAACAATAACTTGTAATCCTAACTGGAACGAAATAAAGCAGGAATTAGAACATAATGACATAAATCAAAATAGACCTGATTTGATAGTGCGTATATTTAGAGCTAAAGTGAAGGAATTAAAAGTTGATTTACTGAAAAGAAAAATATTTGGCACACTATCTGCTTATATTAACATGGTAGAATTTCAGAAAAGATGTCTTCCACATGCTCATTTTCTCTTAATTCTTAACAAGCTTCAAAAATAACCAATATTGATTTGATTGATAAACTTGTTTCGTGTGAAATTCCAAATAAAGATCAACATCCTCACTTACATTCCATTATAGTCAAACATATGATGCACGATCTGTGTGGTGTGTTAAATCCAAATAATGTGTGTATGAATAAAAAAGGGAGAGTGCAAAAACAAATATCCAAAACAGTATTCTACGAAAACTTACCTTGGTGATAATTCTTATCCAACTTATAGACGACGCAACAATAATCAATCATTTAGAGTTAGAGGACATTTATTAGATAACCGATGGGTTTTGCCTTACAATCCTTATCTATCTACGAAATTTGATTGTCATATAAATGTGGAAATTTGTTCAACTGTGAAGGCTGTTAAATACATGTATAAATATGTTTATAAGGGACACGATAGAGTAAGTTTTCTTGTTAATAATAATACAAATCTAGATACAATTGATGAAATTGAAAGATACCAAACTGGCCGATGGATTTCTCCACCTGAAGCAATATGGAGAATATATGGCTTCATCTTATCTGAAGTTTGTCCATCAGTTGTTTCACTGCAACTGCATCTCCAGAATAATCAATTAGTAACATATAGGAATTCGAAAAATTTGTCCACCATTATCAATACAGATTACAAGAAAAAAACAATGCTAACGGAATTCTTCAAAATAAATACTACTAACGAACATGCAAAAACATTGTTATACAAAGATTTTCCTCAATATTTTGTATGGAATGCACAAGGCAAAATATGGACTCAAAGAAAACAAGGAAATGTAATTGGCAGAATGGTACCAGCTAATATAAATGAGGGAGAAAGGTATTATCTACGAATATTGTTAAATCATATTAAAAGAGCTACATCGTTCGACAATTTGAGAATAGTTAATGGTGTTCATATGCCTTCATTTCATGAAGCAGCTATTGCACATGGCTTATTGAGCGGTGATAATTATTGTGACCTTTTGTATGGAAGATGCCATTACTTACCAGATGCCTAATTGTTTGCGTCGTTCATTTTCTACTATACTAACTTTGTGCGGGCCAAATGATTCACAAGAGTTATGGCTTAAATTTATAACTTCTATGTACGAAGATTATACAAACAACGGTATGTCGATCGCCGATGCAGAAATGAAGTCTTTGCGTGATTTAAATTGTCTATTAGAACCAAGTGGGAAACATATAAATGCTTATTGTCTTGTGCTATTTAAAATAATTACAAACATGGAAGACAACCTGACTACTATAATTGACGAAGAAATGAGATATTTTGTTCCCGACAGTGATGTTTCATGTGTAACTACTTTAAATGAACATCAACAGATTGCATACGATGAAATCTTAGGGCACGTCCTTCAAAAAAAATCTGGTATGTTTTTCATAGATGGGCCAGGTGAGACGGGAAAAACATATTTGTATAAAGCGTTACTCATGACTGTTACATCAAAAAAATTATTAGCTTTAGCTATTGCTTCTTCAGGAGTTGCTACTACTTTATTACTTGGGGCACGAACTGCACATTCACGATTTAAAATACCTTTGGAAATCAGTAGTCATTTGAGTTGTTCAATTAGTAAACAACCTGCATTAGCATGTTTGTTCAAAATGACAAAATTAATTATTTGGGATGAAGTACCAATGGTTCATCGTTATGCTGTTGAAGCTGTAGATAAAATGCTAAGAGATATAAATGACTGTGAGTTGCCATTTGGAGGAAAAGTTGTTGTGTTAGGTGGTGATTTTAGACAAGTATTGCCAGTTATTCAAAAAGGCACATGGGAGGATATTATGCAGGCCAGTTTAGTCTATTCTAGTCTATGGCCACATTTTAGACTACTCACATTAGTTCAAAATATGAGAGCTCAATCAGATCCATACTTGTCCACATTATTACTCAACATTAGTAATGGGATTGAACCAGAACATACGTGCAACATGATTACATTGTCAACTCAAATAACTATACCTTTTACAGAAGAAATAGCTTCCTTAAAAAATTTGATCAGTATTGTTTTCCCAGATTTAAATTCCTATGTGAACAATTTGAGCTCAATGATAAATCGAGTAATTCTAACGCCGAAAAATGACTTTGTAGACCAAATTAACAATATTCTAATGCAAGAGAAATTTGTGGACAAACATTTACATATTATAGCTATGATGAAACATTAGAGAAACATGAACAAAGTATCCATGAAAATTTCCTAAATATACTAACTCCAAATGGTATTCCACCACATGAACTAGTACTAAAACAAAATTGTCATGTTATGTTACTTAGGAATATTAATCCTTCAGAAGGTTTATGCAACGGGACAAGATTAATTTATTCGTAAATTTGAACGAAATGTTGTTCATGCTGAAATAGCTACTGGAGAATATTGTGACACTCAAGTTTTTTTTTACCTAGAATACCATTTATTCCACTCGAAAATGACAAAAATTCATTCCCTTTTAAAAGAACTCAATTTTCAATTCGTCCATGTTTCGCAATGACGATAAATAAAGCTCAAGGACAGACATTAGATTTTTTCGGACTGTACCTTCTGAAATCTGTATTTTCACATGGACAATTATATGTCGCGTTATCTAGAGCCAAAACAAGTAATGCATCAAAGTACTAATAAAATCAAATGACAAATCAAAATCGCATAAAACATGTACGAAAAATGTTGTTTACATAGAAATTCTACACTTAGTTCATCTATAGGACTGTATATAATTATTGGTTTGCGTAGAAAAATTGAGTAATGTCAGATGAAGATCCATGCTTTTTCTACCAGCCTATTTGTGTATCAGAACATCACACCACTACCCGGTTTGTAAGATTATGAAACCTTTCCTGCCTTATGTTCTGTTGTTAATATGCTTCAATTTCCGATGAGTAATTTTCTCATATTGTATCTGGAAAGAATTTGATGCATTAACATCACATGGACTTCAAATTTGAATAATGTGCATAATTCTTTGATCTAAAACTTTAGTTGACTGATAATTCATATGATCTATACCTTCATGATCATTTACTTCAATTGTGTAGGGCTATTTGACACGGTACAACATAGAAAAGGGACAACTTATCATACTGTATGTGATTAATTTGTTTACTTCTATTTTTGATGTCTTTCTAATTTGGGCACATTGACAACATTTGAATCTGATGTCTGGCTACATAACTTTCGTGCAAAGGTACAATGATGGTGATCTTGTATTTGTCGATGATCAATTGTACATGGTTCACAATGTGTTCAATTAAGAAACGCAATCAAGTTGAAAATGATGCAGTTGGAGCTGGATTAAATTATATCATGGTATGTTCACTTGTTAATTTTCAACTTCAAATAAAATCAGTTGTCCAAATCAAATTTTCTTTACAAATAATATTAGGTTGTGTTACTCTGTTCTCACTTCGTGTAAAATTACTTATTTTGAACAAATACCTTACATAAGAAAATAAAAACACTAACTCCAAATTTGACCCCAAAAAAAAGTACAATATCGATTTTACGTCTTCCTGCGTCGATAAGAAATAAAATTCAACCATACATCAAATTATCCTTCGAGCTTGCTAAATTGAATGCGATTTCTCTCGTACGTGGCTTTAGCCAGTGCGATAAGTCACATCTCCAACGGTAAATAGGTAAATGCAATAAACATGTTTCGAGAAATAGCTACCATTATTTGTTTACTTTATTTATAAATTAAACGAAGTACTCACTGTATCAATCATTCATTAATAGATTATGTTTCAAAATAACAAACACAAGAAAGAGTATAAGAAAGAGTATGATGATCAGAATTAATGCATATTTACATTGTGTTGCAGATGTAGTGCAAAATCTAGACCTGGCAACTAATTAACTCTTCCGACCCATGTGTTGTTTCTTATTCGTAGTTGCAAAATCTATGAATGTGTCTCAATATTTACCTAATCCATCACCTCTGTATTACATTAAATATTAGATTTGCATTTTCGGCGATATTTTTCCAGAGGAGTTATTTCTTGAAGTACTTTCTTCCACTTTCTTTTAAATTATTAATTGGTGAATTCTGCCACAAAATGCTAGGCACCGTGTCAAGTTGATTCACTTGTAAATTGTGCTCGACTGATAGGCAAAGTGGCAAAGTTCGTTTTCTTCATTATTTATTATGTATCTTTGCATATGTTTAGTAATTTCGCCGCTTTTGGTTCTGCAGATTCAACATGAATCTTGGCATCAAAAGTGGAATTTTGGTAGCAGTCCCTATTCCAAAAGAATACTCTGCTTGAAGTCTGCAATACAAAAAGCTCTCGAGGAAGCTTGGTATATCTTTGTTCTTGATCACGTTAATTGTGAAACAATTATATTGAACTAATTACATATATATTTATTATATATGTTATGTGTCTTTATTCAAATTGGTTTCAATGGATGTGCAACTCAGATAGGAAAATATAACCGACAGTGTCGAAACTCCATTCTTACTTGGTAGAGTGAATGAACTAACGGGAATAGCCTCTATTGATTCGTACGGTGAATTCTAGAAAAAAAAATGCTAACTGATGAATTACCAGTCAGTCAAGTCTTTTACTTGGTTTCTAATAAAATGCATTATTATTTATAATATTGTTGTAGAAGATATAGTCATTCTCTAATGTCATATTCTTCTCCCGCTACATCTCATATTATAATTCAAGTCTAGGTTTTTTTTATCATATTCCTCTCATATATTTTCACCTTTAATTCACTGACACTTGTCCTTCTCATATGTGATTCGTTCTCCCAAGTTAATTTTGATAATTATTTTTTAAATTCTAGCATGCGTTAACTTCATGATTCACATGCAATAGAAGCCATTTATTTTTAATGTTGTTGCAAGTTATAACTTACAAAAAGCATGCTTATATAGGTCAACTTGAAGTCGTTGCCGATGCGAATAAGGCAATTGAGTTGGACCTATGCGTAAACCATGAGTTATTTCGATAGAATTTGGATTGACTTGTTTTCATTTGATAAGTTTTTATCGGTTTGAAATGTATTTTAGAATATTGATTTGTGTTGCAACCTCTCGTCTCACATTGCATGGTAGCCTTTTTGTACTTAGAGTTTGAAAGTTTATTAAATAGTTGATAGTAAATTCACATGTTCAATCAGATTTTCCAATTCTATAAACTGCTTTTCTTGTTGTTTTCCGATGTACTCGTGTCTTATTCCATTTAGCAGGAATAGGTAATACATAATAAATTATTTGTTTTAAAACTTAGTTATTTATTTATACAAGTGAATTGTTCAAGCAGTTATTTATTTATACAAGTGAATTGTTCAAGCATACCCAAAGCATGCTCATAGAGATTCCATTTTTATGCCCTTTAAAAAAATCAAGCACCACGAATTTGTTTGAATCTTTTACATACTATTTTCCATGCATTAACTCTGGTCTGATTCTGATCTAATTCCACGTAACGCTTTGTCAGTAATGATTGCCTCAATAGAAATTTGTCACTCTCAACAAAAATGTGTCATTTATTCATTTCGATTGGAGGTGTCTTCTATTTGCGCTCACTTCTGCTATGTTCTTCGAAATCCTATGAATGTGGTATGCTTTCGTCTTCTTGGTCCAGTTAGATTCAATTCTTCTATTGTTTATTTTTCTGTTCTTTGAATTTTTCTTTCGTTCATAAAAAAGGAGTACAATTCTTGTCTAATTTATTTAAATTTGCAGAACGTCACTAATGTCATTTTGAAGTTAATGTACGAGAATTCTTCAGGAAGCGATGAGGGTCACACGAGGGTTACATGGTAAGATGCTTTCATTTTCCAACTTTATTAGTTTGTTCCAATACAAATAAGAAAAACAAGTGGCATAAATTTAGTTGTCTTCGAACTCTATTCAAATGATGAGTTCATCATGTGATATAATTATTGTCATTTTCCATAAAATGCAAATGCATACTCTTAACTATTTTGATCTCACAAAAGAGCATGCTTCCTTTTCATATCCACCGTAACTTGCAATTTTCAATTCAATTTCATGAATTGTATATGTCTCCAATTTGAATCATATGTTTATTAAAGTCAAATGAACCAATTCAATGGACAAGGATTTTTCGCCTTCATACTTGCCAATGAAATTTCATTCAATGTGTTCCTTCATATTGCTTACTTTATTTATGAATGCATTTCCACAAACACTTGTAGTTCACCACCTTCCATTACAAAATTTATTGATTTTGTTTTAGTCCGAGTGTGTGACAAAAAAAATGACAACAAAAATGACGTATTTTGTTTTTTGACAGCTTTATGTCATTTTGACCAGACAGAATCTTCCACTCCCAGCTGATCGTCCACTGATTCAAGTACTTGATGATTTCACTTACCTTGTCTAACGAGCTGGTATGACTATCATTTCTTTGTTTTGACTATCATTTCTTTGTTCGGGGATGATATTTGTGAAATGATGAAGAAGTGATAAAGGTCGTAAATTCCATCTTTCAAATTAAGGTTCAACCATTTCTTTATTAACTGATTACATTTTTTTCACAATTCTTAATTATAGATAAATCTGCACCTATTTCTGATTTATCCTTCTTCCCTAAGCATTTAATTAAAAGCTGCTCATGTGCAACCAATTGTATTCTACCAATGAGATCTAAGTCCATAGCCAACCACACCTTCCCAACAACCATTTCTCTGCTTGACCTCAAAACAAAGCAAACCCATGATGAATCCTTCATTTCTTACACATAAAGGTTATCCCAAAAACAAGCAAGCAACTGCCTAGCCCATCCCTACTTTCCTTTACTTTAAATAAAATAATACATGCTCAGAGAGTTGTTACATTTAGATATCTACAGCCCATACACATTAGACTTTTACACATCTTACCTGCACTATTTAAATATTTCCCTCCCACACAGACATATACCACACGTGCAGTACAACAAGTTAATATAATATTATATTGTCACACAAGATACAATCTCTTAGATGCCTAACATACCTGCCACTACTTATGCCTCTATATAATAACATCCACCCATTCTCATTATCGCTAACTTTCACCTTGGTTCTACAACTTCCAGAAAACCATACCACATTCTCAACCTTCTTCAAAAGAAATTCTTGAAGGGTACAAACTCCTGATATCTACACTTCAAATCCTTGTAATGAAAAACAATTTCACATAGTCCTCTAATATTTTGTACCCATTTTACAAATCCTTTAGTTTACTATACAATCATTCTTTTTTAATTTATCTCTTACACTTGGTTCCACATGCAAATGCACATACTGAACATTAAACTTACTACTGTGGTTTTTTAGAAATACTACGTACTTACAATCTACTTTTACAGGTACTACAACATGGGTGAAGATTACAAGTTCATACCTGCCACAACTCCTACCACTACCAACTGGACAGCAAAAATAGTTGTTCTTGAAAAAACATGTGCACGGACAGCATACCACAGTCCAACTAAGTATCAAAATGTCATGCTGATGGATATGGAGGTATATCATGCAAATCCATAACATATCTAGTCGATATAATCTCCGTAATCATCAGTATAATCAACCTCTTGTACACTGCAACATGTTAGGCCACCACTTGTATTAGTATTTCTTTTTGCATTTTCATTAGCAATTTCATTTCTTCCTACACAAATTAATTCTATGCATCATCTAAAACAGAGAAATAAGGTACAGGCAACTATATACGATACCAACATTCAAGCATTTCAAGACCAACTTATACCATCAAGAACTTTCCTCATATCAAACGCTGCTGTTCGGCCAACAAAACTGCAGTACAAATCACAGTTGGTGAAGTTCAATGGACAATATTTGGCCGAACAAAATACAGATCAACTGCATTCATATCCTCGATTTATGTCTTCACTCCATTCAGCGGACTATACGAACATATGGACTCAAAGATAGATATTAGTAATATAGCTACATACTTCTTATGTTCCCATATGTATATATATATGTATATACATCTTCCAAGATACCAAATATTTACACTTTCTGTTTGAGCATTTACAGGCATAATTGGAGTAGCTATTGACATCAGGCCAAAATAGCTCGTCCAAACTCGCTTAGGTACTCAGTCATGCATACAAGATGTAGTCCTGGTTAATGAAAGGTATAAATGAATTAATTTACATCATTGATCAACCACTTTGCATACACATCCACTAACTATTTTATGACATATTGTTTTTTCATCACACCTAACATATTATATTCCTCCATTAAATAGATTTGAAACAGCTTTGTTGACTATGTGGGACCAATTTGTTGACAAAGAGTGAACCTACATCACAGAGAACTTGAACAAACAACCAATCATCGTTGGCAGCCATATGAAAGTTTCATCCTTCAGTGGTAAGCTCCAATTACAAGCTAAATCGTACTTGTTGTCAAATAATTTTTCTATAACATTATGCTAAGAGTTCCATCCTCCTCTAACCCCTTCTATACTACATATTTACTTGTGTGTTTCGTAGGTATATCAATCTCCACGAAAGCAAACAACACCTTCAATTTCAATGTTCCAATTCAACAAGCTATTCAACTTCACATTTGGTACATACTATCTAAGATACATATGCAATTCCATATTACTATTTATACACAAATGGTATACTCATACAATCCATTTGCCCATTTGCTGGATTGAAGGGTTCAAGAACACGTTGACAAACTGAACCAAATGTTCTTGAAGAAGGACTATCTTGCTAAAACACACACCAAGTTGTCGTCTCCAAGCAAAGACAAAGTAACTGAAATTAAAAATATCCACGAACAACTGGTTGCGATAAGTAGTATAATCTTTTGCATTTTCATGCATACCTTCGAAATTCTCCAACCTCACTACCTTATACTAACCTGCACACATGCCTAACTTCCTAATTATAAATATAGCGAAATTACTTTTGGGTAGAGGCAAAGGCTTATATAAGGGTATTCAACCAATCTTTTTGGTATATGGCTTGTGACATATGCTACAAAATTTTGAGTGCAAGCTTCGGTGAAGTTTACGATTGTATCTTTGCAAATCTACCCACGCACATGCATCTGCAAGGTAAAAATACTTTCTAAACATGTAGTACAAATTTTCCTTCCATTTTAACCAATACGAATTCTTCTTTCTCCCCACTTATTTTCGGCTTTTATATTGTCTTATTACACATATATCTTCATAGAGCAAGAGTCTTCATTGAACTTGAAGACTCCACATCGTCAATTAATGGTACAATGATCGGAGAGCCAGTAGAGAAGATGTTGAAATGCTCAGGTAACAGATTAATGGCTCTAACTTCTGAAGCACACCACCTTTACCATTTTAAACAACAACACGTGTCCTCTTACTAATAATGAATACATTTTTTTACCCCGTAGGACAACCAACTGCAAGTCTTAGACGAAATCTGAATTACAGTCGAAGAAAGCCACTAGTTTTACCTGAAGGCTGTCAAGAAAGATGATCAATGGAAATATGATATTATTTTCATGATTGAACCATCGGCAGCAACGACTGAGAACATACAAGAAGTTAACCACCCTGGCCATTTAACTTCAACATGTCTTACCTCTCTGCCACATCCACTACCTCCACCAGCAAAATAAGTGCTATTTGAAGTCCAACCCTCGATATCGAACAAAAGACTTACTGAAGATAACCATCTTCATGGCAACGCTGGCGATTCACAAGCCACCCAATGCAAAGAAAAAGGTCCAACAACAACATGAGTTCACATGATGACATGATCTCATTTGGCTCATCTTTTTGTAGTTTTTTGTTGTCCTTTGCTGCAAATATTATCATGTTTACAAATATTTTCATGTTGTGTAGGTATATTAATTTTTGGAAATGCTCAAAATCTTTTGTCCACGCCACTGGCACTCTCATTACTTCCAGATGATAGGAGTTCACTTGCACAAAGTTCACAACATACTCTCCTCTTTTGTAATAGGGCAACAACACTATGAATTCCAGGAACAATTTCTATGTGTAAATGAATCATGTTCGTCTACTTGGGTCATTTGACCTTTTTTCCGCTGATTCTTACTGCTCCTCGTCAATTAGGACATAACATAATGATTTCAGTTGTATGTACAAATGTTTAAGTTATTTAATGACAACTAACAATTTAACAACATCTAAATGTGATACTTTTTAAGTTGAAAGGATCAAAATTTTCTTACGTTTGAACTTATTTAGTTTGTGTTACTTCTTTGATTTTATGCTCCTTGTGGAGGTTTAGTTTTCGATTCACATTTGGAATATGTGATTCACATTTAATTATTTTTAAATTATCATATTATTAGGTTATGATCTTATTGTTTTTACTCAATTAGATATTTTTGTTTTTGCTCTTTCTAAATTTTTATAATTAGTTGTTTTTATTTTTTTGGTCATCTATATGTATTTGTATATTGAGAAACAAATATCGATCCCCATACCTCAAAGAAATCACTGCTGTAAAACTAGATTTGCCAACCCAAGCACTTACTAAAATCTAAAATGAAATGCTACAATGGTCATTGAACTTGGGTACTTCTCTTAAATTCTGAGCACCAAAGAAAAAAAAGGGGTGATGAAAATGTTATTTCACCAATTATATTCTTCTCAGTGAATGTTTTGAATATGTTGATGGTTCCAAGAATACTTTGATGTTTCCAAGCAAATTGTCGTGCAACTCGACCCTAAACCATTTGAATTAATTTTTAACCTATAATTTTCACTACACTTTTTTACATACGTGCAACGTACGTAGCCAAAACTAGTATATTATATAGGTAAATGTACATAAACTTACCCTTTATTACTACATTTATATATGCATACATATTGCATCCTGGGTATAGCTAAACCAAAGAAATTATCTAGAAAAGACCAAAGTAGAGAGACAAAACAACATAGGTATCCTTACAGAATTCTTTCAAAAAAAGTTTCAATTTTTATCATAATTGTAATATATCTCGTCCCCTTTTCTTTCTCAACCCCATGCATCTATCTTCCAAAATAACTTCATTATATTATTATGAAAATGAATCTAATAGAAGTGTCGACTAATGATGCAAAATTTCAAGATGGTTAAGAAATATAATGTAGTTATCTTTTTCTTAGTGTTTGTTACATAGATTCTAACTTATATCAAAATACTCAGGTAAAATAACAGTAAGAGTCTCCAATCGATTCGATATAAAGCAAGTGGTCACACAAGCTTAATGACACTATAAGTAATGACCTTTGAGGTTGATCAACAGAACGCTGGTCGTAAGACTGCCTAATTCCATGATAGTCCACTAAGAGTTTTCCACTCATCTCATCAATTTTTTTGGTATTTGTATTATGGCTGTATTTCATATGATACTGAGAGTAATTGATCCCTATCCATCTGAGCAATGATCTTTTGAATGAGTACATGCTTGTGAAAACACGTCTTCAAAAATTGTACTTGTTGGTTTTCCAATCTCAGATTTGAACATATCAAATGAAAAATAGAAAATAAAGCAAGAACACCAAAGTTTTTATGCCCAGAGGGCCTCAGTTGACCCAACCACTTGGCTACTTCTCGTTGAAGCTCCACGTTAGTGAATACAGTTTTAGTAAGATCCAACTGTTTACAAGGATTTACACAACACTTGTATCACAGAGATATAACAACAATTACACAACGATAGTCAATCAAAGATTGACCTCTTATAAGTAAACCCTCAAGTTTCTTACAAAAGAGAAGAAGGAAAACACTCATCTTCTTGTTCATAGAACATATCAGAAAAAGAAGAAGAGATGAAGATGGAGAGATCCCACAAAAGGAAGCTCAGCCAAGAGAGTGAAGAGATAATGTTTCAAATTAAGGTTAGTCTATTGTGACCAAGGCAAAAGCCTTTAAATTGTCCAAACCAACTGTCCAGATTTAAGCCCTAAAGTTAACGTCCTAGATTAATTCAGTCAACAAAAGCATGAAACCAAGAAGTGCGACTTCACTAAAACTTCAAATTGGCCAGAAACTTTAACTTATTGGATCATAACAGCTTTGGTATTAACAATCTCCACCTTGATCCAAAAAACCACAAGATCTTGTATGATAAACCTCTAATGCACTTTCACCATTTCCACATTTGTTTCATTGCTTCTTGTACCTGAAAAAAAAAACTAAGTTAGTAACTGTTTTCAAATTTTAAAATTTAAATTTAAATTAAACAAACTCGTATCCAAGTTCAACAGACTTAAGCAAATTTTAAATTTGCTTAAATTTAGGATCTTAGTTTCCATGTCTGCTAGATTGTATTGTGAAGGGATTTTATCCAGTTTAACCAAGTCTTTAGACACAATGTCTGTTATAAAATGTAACTTTACATCAACATGCTTTGTTCTTTCATGAAACACTGGATTTTTACACAATTGAATTGCAGACAGACTATAAGAAAAAACAGTAGGAGGTTGAGAGGCATATCCTAATTCATTCAATAAACATTTCAACCATAGAGCTTCTTTGATTGCTTCTATAATAGCAATGTATTTTGATTCTGTAGTAGAGAGTCCAACTAATACAAGTGTCACACAGTAAAAATATAAGAACTCACTGATTTTCTACTGTCTCTGTCACTAGCATAATCAGCATCAACAAAGCCTTTCAATTCTATTCCTTCACTACAATGTTTGAAAGTTAAACCCAAATCAGAAGAACCTTTAAGGTATCTCCCAATGTGTTGGACCTGGTTTTGCCATGTATCTACTCAATAGACTAATAACATGAGCTACATCAAGTCTAGTGCAAATCATAGTATACATCACTAATCCAACAACGTTAATGTAGGGCACTTTGCTCATTTGATCACTGAAAGTTTTGAGTTTGTAGTTTATGACAATCATCTTTACTTATTACAAAATGATTTCCAAGAGGAATGCTAGAAGACTTAGCATTAGACATTGAAAACTTATCAACAACTTTTATAACATAAGGAGTTTAAGTTAATCTTAACATGGAATTATTTCTTTCTCTAACTATTTCGATACCTAAAATCCTTTTAGCTTTACCTAAATCTTTCATATTAAACTCTGCAAACAATTCAGACTTTAACTGATTTATTAATTTCAAACAAGTACTAATGAGTAATATGTCATCCATATATAAAAGAAGATACGTGTAGTCTTTACCATTTATTTCAGATTTAAAATATAGACAATGATCATATTCACTTCTCTAAAAGTTTAAAGACAACACAAAGGCATCAAATCTATTATACCATTGTCTTGGTGATTGTTTCAAATCATAGATGGATTTCTTTAATAAACACACATAGTCAGATTTATTATTATCAATAAAACCAAGGGGCTGATTCATATAAAATTTTTCTTCTAATTCACCATGCAAAAAAGCAATTTTCACATCAAGTTGTTCAAGTTCCAAATTAAAATGAGCAGCTAAAGCAAGCATCAATCTTATTGTGGTATACTTTACAACGGGTAAAAAAAATTCAGTGTTAATCAATACAATCCTTTTGAGTAAATCCTTTAGTCACTAATCTGGCTTTGAATTTAATTTGTTTTGAATATGAAATTCTCTTTTACTTTGTAAATCCATTTGCAATCAACAATAGACTTACCTTTTGGTTTTGGAACAAGATCCCAAGTATGATTTTTCTTTAAGGAAGACGTTTCATCAATCATAGCTTTTTTCCACTTTTGAGAATGCTTACTGCTCATAGCATCTTCAAAGGATTTAGGTTCTTTGTCACAAAGATCTTCATAACTCAATCAAGAACAAGAAATTTTTTTTTTCAAACCCTGATCTTTGAGGTTCCCTAATTGTTCTTCTCTCTCTATCCCTAGCTAGCTAATAATTCCTAAGATAATCATTGCTTGGAAAATTTTCTTCTACATTTTCTGTGACTGGTTCTAACTGATTTTCAATAGATTTTCCAGAATCTGCATCTTCATTTTGTATATGAGGCTCCACCTCAACCTGAGTGAGATGAGTAGTAGGACTCAAAAAGAAATCTTCATATTCTTCTTCATTGTTTTCTTTATCTGATTTTGAACTTTATACAAGGCATTTCTGACTCATTAAAAGTTACATCTTTACTGATTATGATTTTAACTCCACCTTGCCCTCTTGCCCATAACCTATACCCTTTTACCCCTTGAAGATACCCTAGAAAACACACTTTTGAGTCCTAGGGTCTAATTTTCCCTCAGTTAAGTTAGGTGAGAATAAGCATAACAACCAAATGTTTTCAAATGAGCATAATCAGGTGGAGTGGTACTCCATTTTTCTACAAGTGTCATATCATTTAAGGCAGAAAGATTCAAATTCACAATGTAACATACAGTCGTAACATGCAGTCCTAACAACTTCACCCCAAAAACGTTTTGGCAAACCTGAACTTATCATCATACATCTTACTTTATCTAATAAAGTTATATTCATTCTTTCAGCAACCTCATTTTGTTGGGGAGTGTATAGAACAGTCTTATGCCTCAAAATACCATGCATTTTACATAAATCATCAAATTCAGAGTTATAGAATTCCAAACCATTATGAGTTCTCAAGGCTTTTAGTTTCTTTTTTGTTTTGAACTAGGGTTTTCCACTGTTTAAATTTTTCAAAAGTCTCATATTTTTATTTTAATAAGAAAATCCATAATTTTCTTGAAAAATCATCAATAATGGAAAGAAAATGAACATTTCTAACCATAGTGGGTATGTGAGAAGGTCTCCACAAGTCTGAGTGTATATAATCAAGTACACTGCCAAACTTATGAGTTCCAACTTAAAATTGCAATTTATGATGCTTTCCCAAAATACATGTTTCACAGAACGATAAATCAAAAACCTTATCTTTTCCAAAAACACCTCTTTGGTTTAAAAGTTTAATGCATTTATTGCTAATATGAGCTAGTCTATTAAGCCATTTTAAAGTGTGATCTTGATCAGATGCAGTAATCAAAGCAGAGAGAAGTTCAGGTATAGCAGTTGCTTTAACTAAAAAATATCATTTTGTTTTACATCCTTGAAGTTAACTAAAGATCCCTTTGTAACTTTTAACATGCCACTTTTAATTTTTAGAGAACAATTTTCACCATCAAGCACACCCAAAGAGATCAAGTTTCTTTTCATATTAGGGACATATCCCAAATTTTCAAAGGTACAAGCATAACTATTTTCAAACTTCATAGACACATTCCCAATACCATAGATTTTACTTGTAATATCATTACCCATTTTGACTAAACCTAACTTTTTTTCAAGTAGATTTGAAAACCAATTTTGATTTGAAGTCATATGGAAAGAACACCCAGAATCTAGCACCCAATCTTCATTTGAAATAAAATTTTGAGACAAATTTGCTTCAGGTTTCTCAAAAAATTGATTTATGATTGCATAAAATTCAGCAAAATCAGAAGAAGCCGCGTTAGCTTCTTCTTTTCCATTTCCTTCTCTTCATTCTTCTTTTTATAGCAATCTTTAATTAAATGCCCTAATTTTCCACTACCATAGCATTTCTTTCTTTTTGCTCTAGATTTTGATCTAGATCTACCTCTGTTTTTTTTATTTCCATTTTGACCATTTTCACTATTTCCATTTAGCCTAGAATTTGACCTTCTCTTTACATTTAAACCTTCTTCTCATATTTAACCCTTCTCCATCTACTGAACGTCAAGATTTTTGGTTATAAGAGAATTCATTCCAATTTCAGAAGATAAAGAATATCTACCATATTCAATGGCATTTCTAACATCTTTTAAGGTTCGAGGCAAGGAATTTAACAAAATAATAGCTTGGTGTTCATCAAAAAAAAAATTTGACCACAGCTACTTAAATCCTGGCTTAATTTTGAAAAATTGTCAAAATTAGTTTCAAAATCCACAGAAGGATCCATCTTAAAATATAAAAAAATTCTTTAGTAAATCATTTTTGTTGGGGGGGAGATCTAGTGTGATACAAAATTTCAAGTTTGGTCCAAATAGCATGAGTTGTTAAGCAATGTGTTACTTTCTTCATTACATTGTCAGCTACTGTGGGCTAATTCATCATATTCTTTAACTTGAACAAAAGTCATATCTTCAAGAAAAGAACCATCAATGGCTTTTGATAGTTTTTGTTGAATTAAATGGGCCCTCATTTTTTGTTGCCAAATAGAAAAGTTCCTCTCCCTTCAAACATTTCAAAATTCAAATATACTGGTCTACATTTTTCACACACTAGTAAAAAAAAGGTTCACAGAGATTTTACACAAAGTAACACCAATTTTGAATAAGTTTTTAAAAGAAAAAACAGGCAAGTTATAGAATATACAAAATAACAGATATCTTTATGGTCACAAGAAATATACACTGATTAGTGATTTCCAAGATTCTGTAACTCTTGTTCTTAAGTCAAGGGTGTCAACAAATCAGGAGTCTATGGGTTCTAGTAAAAGAGAAAAAAACAGTTTAACAAGAACAACAGTTTTTAAGATTTACTCAGATCATAAAAATAAAAGAAAGAAGCAAAGAAATACTTAATAAAAGGCTCAAAAAACTTAGGTAGATCATACTATAATCACGCACTTAGATAGATTAATTCATAGATCTATCCTAAAGAAGGCTTTTTCACACAACTTTATGCTTAACACATAAAAGGAGAATAGTTTTTGCCGTGTGAACACCCAATGTTCGTTAAATGCGACTCCAAAAAAGCAAGCATCCAATATTTCAAGAGATAAATGTCTCTAGGGTTTGCAATTTTTACTCTAGGAATAGAATATTGCAAATTTCTTTCATGCTTTCGCTTTTCGTCTCAAGATCCGTTAATGAAATAATTTTCCACGTTCAAGAGACCACTTCTTGGTCTCAAGTTTGAAGATTTCAGAGGTTAACCAACAAAAAACAAGCTCTTATACCACTTGTTGGTTTTCCAATCTCAGTAATTTGAACATAAGAAGAACATATCAAATGAAAAATAGAAAATTACGCAAGAACACCGAAGTTTTTATGCTTAGAGGGCCCGAGTTCACCCAACCACTTGGCTACCTCCCGTTGAAGCTCCACATTAGTGGATACGGCTTCATTGCATTAAATATCTACAAGATCCAACTATTTATAAGAATTTACAGAACACTCGTGTCACAGAGATACAACAACAATTACACCACGAGTGTCAATCAAGGATTGACTTCTTAGAACTAAACCCTCAAGTTCTCACACAAGAGAAGAAATGAAAACACCCATCTTCTTATTCATAGAAAATATCAGAAAAGATGAAGATGGAGAGATCCCACAAAAGAAAGTGCAGCCGAGAGAATGAAGAGAGAATATTTCAGATTAGGGTTAGTCTACAGTGACCAAGGCAAAAAGCCTTTAAATAGTCCAAACCAACGGTCCAGATTTAAGCCCTAAAGTTAACGTCCCAGATTAACCCAGTCAACTGAAGCGTGAAACCAAGAAGTGCGACTTCACAAAACCTCAAATTGGCCAGCAACTTTAACTTATTCGATCATAACAGGTTTGGTATTAATAATATTAATGGCATTGTAAGTGCTATACTTGTTCTTATGAGTCTTGTATCTCTGATCTTACTATTTTTTATAGCTCTCTCACTCACTAGACCCAAGTGACCTCCTCCGCCGCCTTCTTATCTATATATTGGCTTTTGCTTAAGCCTTCGATTTTTTTTTTTTTTTTTTTCGTAGCTAGCCATTGTAGCCTTAACAACAATATGCTTTTGAGCCTAATATAAAAATTTATAGTCAATATTAAGTTCTTCATCATGAAATTTCCACCCAAATTGATTATCCACATATAATCTTGAGGTCACAGTCGACATCATTGAATGTACTGTCAATCTCAACCACATGATTATTGAAGTGATTAAGGTAGATCTCTAATATCTCATTTTAACACGTCTGGCGATAATTAGTTGTTTTTTTAGTAATGCTCACACCGGTCCCACAAATAGATCAATTAACATTCGAGCTAGCTCCACCCAATGTAAAATAATCCCTAACTTTAGCAGTGTATGCCATGTCTTTATGGCTCAAATTAGTTTCAAAGAGAAAGATCAATACACAACCGTGTTTGATACTCCATGAAAACCCATCCATGATTGACCTATATGGGTTCAATGGTCTGCAAGATCTCTGTTTCTATCGTACAAAAAATTGATCGACATTTTAAGTTTATCCAACAACAGTTCATCCATTATCACATCTATGAAAGACTACTTCAGTCCTACCATATCATCTCTCTCAAATGTTCTATTCCATTTCTTCGAGCATTTGCCACAACCTCGTGATTTCTATATCCTTACCATGTTTTCCACCAACTCTCGTACTGAAAGATGATTCAACTTTCATTTACACCTATTCCTCAAGTCAATTTTTGCTCAATTTTCGAAAATTCAACTATTGCCAAGACTATAAAGGACATTTACTACACTAGAAGGCACATATTCTTTCTTGGAACGAACATCATTGTTGAAGATCACTATAGATGTAGTAGAGGCATATCTCTTCCTTCAAATTATGGATATTTACTTAGATTTTCTTGGCTTCTAAGGAAATTTTCAAATGAATGTCATTTGGACATGTTGAGAAATACATATCGAAATCAAGTTACACTTTTCGCGCACATAAGGATTGAGTCGCACATGCGAGCAGGATGGCCAAAGCTGCTTAAGTTTGAGCGCAAAGTACAAGGTTCGTGTGTGCAAACTAGACTGGCTAAGGCTTGGCCAGCCCGTTGGACAGTTTATCGTACGGGAAATTGGAAAGACACCATTGGTGTATTTTCATGCTCAATTGCATTTTTTACTATTGTAATTCAAAATTTTCGATTTATCTGTGATGTATTTCAATTTTCTAAAGTCACATATCAATGGTTGTAACTTATGTGAAATGATGTTTTGAGAATTTATAAATAGATTTAACATCTCTTTGTTTTGATAGATGAAAAGATTGATATTCTCATTTTATTCTTGTTTTAAAGTTTGCATACTTTTCATATTCATCTTCTTCCAATATTGTTTATATTATGTCAATATTTGTAGAGTTAGAATATAAGCCTCTTGTATAAAGTGTATTCAAGTCATTGTGTTTTGGGTTGTCTTCGTTAAGTGCACAACACTTATAATATTCAAGTAAGGTTTCATTGTATCTTGGAGGTGTATTTGCTTTCCATAGTGCATTTATTATCGGTGAGAGACAAATAACATCTTAAGGAAAGAAACACATCAATGTGCCTTGGAGTCAAGTTCAAGTTTTCAAGATATTGCAGAGCCATTCATCAACAATCTTAAGACGTTATTCATATTCTACAAAGGCTGTTATGAGGTTTTTCTGTAGAGTTCATATATTGAAGAGATTCAATAAAGCAAATTTCAGGCGTTGGCAACATAAACTCCACTTCTTGCTTACAACTTTGAATGTGGTTTACGTTCTAACTACACCAGAGCCTAAAAGAGATTGAAGATGAAACTTTGGCAAATTATTCAGTGCGTCAAAAATGGAAACAAGATGATTACATATGCAAAGGTCACGTCTGCAAAACAATGTCATACGCCTTGTTCGACCAAGATCACAACAAGACCACTGCCAAGAAGATTTAGGATGCCTTAGAAGCCAAGTATAAGTCATAGGATGCTCCAAGTAAGAATTTCTTAGCTTTTAAATATTTTCATTATCGATTGGTAGATAACAAAAAGGTAGTCGAGTAGTTTCATGAAATCATTCATATTTACAATTAATTTTTGTAATATATACGAATATGGTTGAATTTATAGTTGTCTCATCTATCATTGACGAACTCCCAACCTTCTAATAACATTACAAGAAAAGTCTTGAGCATTATAAATAAGATATCTCAATTGAAGAATTGGGACGACATCTCCGTATATAGGAGGGATTTAGAATGACAAATCCTTTAGAGAACATGTGGTGGAGGATGTGAAAGAGCCCAAAAGAGATAGCAAAGCATCACTCTTCTAGAATTAACAAAAAGACGAAGCATGACTCCAAAGACAAAGACTTCAAAAATAAGATGGCAAATTGAGACATCTCAAAAGGGATTGTTGCATTTGGAAGAAACAAAAGCAAGATGGCAATCCAAACTTTGTAGCCATGATCAATGAAGCTTTTGTTATGGAAAATGCAAATAAGTAGTGGATTAATTCTGGTGCAACTAGGCACGTATATAAGATCGAAGTCTTTCACCACTTATGAACCAATTGAGGACGGTAAAGTTCTTTACATGGTAAACTCTTCTACTATTATCGTCCAAAGAAAAGGCAATGTCAAAATAGAGTTTAGTCATGGGAAAACACTTACTGTCACATGTGTGTATCATGGAGCAGAATTTACGAAAAATCTTGTATTGGGAAACCTATTTAATAACTTTTGGCATTAAACTTGTTTTTGAGTCCAATAAGTTTGTATTGTCCAATGGTGATGTGTTTATTAGAAAAAGTATGTTTAAGCTTAACATTATCAATAACATGACTACAAATTATGTGTACTTTGTTGATTATTTATCTTTATGGAATTCGAGTTTATGGGATGTAAATAATATCATGGAATTAGAGTGTATGGCATGTAAATAATATGATGATAGGAGTATATGATGAATATGTTTGATAAATATTTTTGTAGATTATAAACAATGGGTCCTATGAATTGTGTGGATAAAAAATGAATAAAAATTGTGGGTCATATGAAATATGTAGATAAAAATAAAATTTGATCGACTTATAAGTACTTATAAGCACTAACAAATATACTTGATTTCTAAATATAAACATGACACGCAAGAAAAAGTGATGTATACAAATTCATTTCCTACAACTTGTGATAATCTTGAATAGAGTACCAAGTAAAAGAAATAAAACCAACCTTTATGAGCTGTGGAAGAAAAGAAAACCTAATTTATCTTATTTACATATTTTGGATTGTCGGGCTATCGTTAGACGATACTATGCAATTCTCTTTTCTCTCTTATTTATTTATTTCAATTTTAGTTGAAGTAATAGTATCTTGAAATTTTAATCCCCAACTAAATGAAAGGGGACACTTGAGCATCAAGTGCGCATTTGACAATATTTTGTAGGGATGGCAAGAGGGGGTCCACAGGTGGCCTGTGAAAGCCCGGCCAGTTATGGGCCCCGGCTCGGGCTGAAGAAAAAAAGAAGGGCCGAGTCTAAAATCATAAATTTTTATCTTAAATTTTTTTTTTAAACCTTTTAAACTAAAAGAAAAAAAAATTACGTGCGGCCCGCGAACCGGCTTGTGGCTCTGCCCGTGGCAAGGGCCGAGCCAGCTCATTGCCATCGCTAATATTTTGGATGGATTCTGTAAAATTAGAACCAAGGTGCACCGGAAATGATAGGTTGAGGACTTAAATGCCAAAAAAATAGAAAATGGACTCGTTTGCTACTAAGTGGATAAGTTGGAGACTAATGTGATAATTTTAATAGGAGACGGGAGAGGCCTAAACTTTCTTTAACTGATCTCAATTAATGGCGGCCTTGGGGCTTTGCTAGGGTTTTTTTAGCAGAAAAAGGGTTGGGTATTTTTCAAGCCGATATTTATTTTGATAATTTTATCGGGACAAAGGAAGATGACGTCAAGGCCGGAGCTGCAGGCACCGCCGGAAATATTCTACAACGACGAGGAAGCTCGTAAATACACCTCCTCTTCTCGTATAATCGAGATTCAGGTAACAATTTTACATACTTAGGTACACGCATATGTGCAATGCTATGTATATCTACGTAACTAACTGTATTTCTTGGTGGGTTCTAAAAGGCGAAACTTTCCGAGAGAGCAGTGGAGCTTCTTGCATTGCCCAATGACGATGTCCCCAGATTATTGCTTGATATTGGTAAATTCCACTTGTATATCCCTATGTCTGTAGACGTAGGTTATGTAAGACTTTTAATTTTCAATTTGCAGTGTGGATTGTTTAAATTTATACAGGAACAAACTAATCTTTTTCCCAATAAATTTGATGACATGGAAATATAATTGGACATTTTAAAGCAAATTCTTATGCATCAAACAATTGTGGCATCTAAATCTGGAAGCCACTCGGTATGGGTCATGTCGGTGGTTTCTTTAAATCATCAAATTTAAGCTTTAGGTTAGAGTTTCCATAACTTACTAGAGTAGGGTTGCTTAATAGTCTGGAGAAGAAGTTAAGAAGCAAAGATGCTGGATATTTTGATTTGAAATATCTGTCGTTAAATGTTCAATCGAGTGAAACATTGAACCCATAACGAAATAAGTGTGTTTTGCCGAAGAGCTGTTGGATGTGGATCTGGCTTCATGTTTTTCCTGAAGAGAATGCAAGATATGTGCCTTAAGAACAGGCTTATCGCAATAGTCCGGAATGATAAGGAACAACTGTTTACTTTTTAAATCAAAAAGGATACTTGAGGTATTGAATAAGTTTGCTTCTTATTATGTTGAAACTTAAAAGCTGAAAAGATTTAAACTAAAAATTCAAGGATTACACTAGTCTCGGCCTCATGCTATGAGGTTCTGAACAGCAAAAAGCCACCTAGGATATGATTCAGTGTAACTAGGCATATAGTTTTTTGGTCAACTCTCCGGGTTTTAATTCCTCGAGGTTTTCGTATGTACGTTATCATGTTGCAAACTCAAATGTTTCTTCTTCCATAACACTTACTTGAATATGAGGTCATATTGTACAAGCGTCTTTATTTACCTGATTTTTTTGGTAAAATAATTATTGCTTTGGCATGTTTTAGGTTGCGGATCAGGACTCAGTGGGGAGACATTGACGGAGAATGGGCACCAATGGATTGGTTTAGATATATCACAATCAATGTTGGGTATGTGGATTTTTTTGTTTGAATTCAGTTGAAATATCTATTTACTTGTGTGTCTATATTTTTTCATTAACATATTCTAACAAATCCAGATGTTGCATTGGAGCGTGAAGTTGAGGGTGACCTTGTACTTGGCGACATGGGTCAGGTTGGCACTGAGTTCAAACTAATCCCCGGCAATTTAGCATTATGACTTTAGTGTTACCCTTACTATGATTGTTGAAGCTGCATACATCTTATATCTCATCTTATGCCTAATATTTTGCATTTAAGAAAATCTTCATTTTTTTTTTTTATAGCTGTTGTCCTGTTTGTAGTTTGTAGTTTTCAGTTTGATTTTGCTGTTTGTTGTCAATGGATAGTAGTAACATGTGTATGATGAACCGTTGTAGGGCTTAGGTCTTCGACCTGGGGTTATTGACGGTGCCATAAGTATTTCAGCTGTTCAGGTTTGTATTCTTCTCATACAAACGTTTTGTTCTATAAGTAGCACATGTAGTTAAATAATACCTTAGGAAAATAGTAGATGGAATTTAGGAGGAGGGTGATCCAGCCAGCTATAAGAAAATGCCTCAGAAATTAGATCATTACTTGATGGTTTTCAATCTCGACATGTTTTAAACAACTCATTGTGTTCATTTCTTTTTACTTCTTCTCGAGCAGTGGTTGTGCAATGCTGACAAATCCTCTCACGAGCCACGTATTAGATTGAAGTATGTTGTGTTACTTCCTTATCCTTCCATGTTTTGCATATCGATGTTAATGGAGTTGATACCTCTCGCTATGATGGAACTGGAATTTCTCTTATGCAGTTTTGTTCTAACATTGGATTATGTCTGTAGGGCTTTCTTTGGGTCATTATACAGATGTTTGGGGCGGGGAGCAAGGGCAGTGCTACAAGTATATCCTGAAAACCTGGCTCAACGTGAGCTGATCCTGGGTTTTGCGATGCGAGCTGGGTTTTCTGGGGGTATAGTTGTTGACTTTCCACACAGGTGCGCCGATGCATATGCTGGAGTATCCTATTTATTTTCTAGCTTTCTTTTGTCTGGAAACCTACCTTGTCATCCCCAAAAATCTTGAATTAGATGGTATAAAATTCTAAAATAACTTTTATGTCTTTTGTAGAGGCTACAGACTTTTGCATTGGCCTTTTCAAATTCTATTGCTGTTCATTTAAAGAAGCGTTGTTTGTTGTTCTAGAAGAGCTTATGAGTGTCCTGTTTGTACAGAATGAGCTCATTGTTGGTCTTCTTGTCTATATAGTTTTCACAACCATCATCAGTATATTGTGAATGATCAGGATAGCTCTTACTGACGTTTCATTCTCAAAAATTGTTGTGGGTTTGATATTTACTTTCATATTTTTGCTAAAAGAAGATTATAGAAGAATGTTCAATGATGATATTTGTTTGTCTCACTAATTGGAGGTACATTTTTCTCATATCAGTACAAAGAGGAGAAAAGAATACCTTGTGCTCACTTGTGGTCCACCATCCCTAAGCAGTGCTGCTCCACGAGGAAAAGGTGAAGATGGAGAGAGCTGTTCTGATGAAGACAGCAGTGGAGACGAAGATAATCAATCAGTGAGTACCGATTATTTACAAATTCATTTAAAAAAAATAACATCAATGTCCGAACTCAATGCCTATTGCTTATTACTTGATGGAAATGTGGCGCCATTTTGATTTTACTGTATGGCTGTTTTGTAAATTCGTTACTGTATTGCAGATTTGCATATCAGACAGACACAGACCAAGGAAAAAGCAAAGGTTAAACAAGAAGATGAAGGGAAGAGAATGGGTTCTGAAGAAGAAGGAACAGATGAGGAGAAAGGGGAATGCCGTGCCTGCAGATACCAAATACACTGCCCGCAAACGAAAGGCTCGCTTTTAATGGTTATCATGTCGCAAGTTAATCTTATTCATCAGTGTGATTCTACTGCAGTGCGAGCTTTATATGAAAACCATGCATGGTGGAATATTCTTGATGAAACACATCGGTTTGGGTTTAAATATACCACATTTTGACCTTTTTTTTTTCTTTGTTTCCCACCACCGTTTCTTTGGGATTGCCAGAGGAAGTTGCGACCGTTGTACTAATATTGGGCAAACTCCAGTTATGTTCTCTTATTGTTGTCATATTTGGTAAATTTTCAGTTTTAGTTTTGTGGGAGTTATTCTGCATTCATACAAGTTAGTATATGCATGTATTTGTCTTGTTATGATAAAGGCATATCGGGGATAGTTCATTTTTTTTGTAGTTTTTGAGCTCAAACGGGCGTTGGCCCCATTATACTTTCCTGGACCATCTTTTGTTTCACAAATAGACAAGAAATGTATAAAATATTGGCAATGTGGCAAACCCCTGAAAGAAACTCTAAGACGGGGGCGTTACTAACATTTTTATGCAGCAGAGGTTTTCAACAAGATAGATACAATTTGGTCCTCAACCTATTAGCATTTCGGTTTTTAACCTTTTACTAAATATATTGGAATTTACCCTAATATATGATTAAGAAATGAATAAATAAAAATTATAAACAGCGACTGTTTTGAATTCGTTTTTTTGGCTAAGCAGCAGCAATGTCTATTGTTGATGTTCTATGAGACTGCACAAAAGTTAAAACTAGATGGAGAGAGTAAATTCTATTTCACTTTCACCCAACAGCTCCTTTTGGGATATCCTCACTTGGCTCAAAACCAATTGTCTCAAATATATCAAATAGATAGGACTTAACTTGTGTGGATTAGATGCATATGGTGAGACATTGGAACAGTAAAATATTACTTTATTTAGATAGACGGTATTTAGTGTATTGTACAACCGTGAGTATGATAAGTGTATTGTGTGCACTTATTTGGACTTTTAAACTAAGTTTTTATCCCTTCATTTTATTGAATTTCTACTTAATTTATTGTATTATTCTTTATATTTTAGTTTCGAACATGTTTATAAGCAAATGGAGAAGAATTGACAGAAAGAGCAACAATTTGGTGAAATCGATGAGTAAATGAGAAGAGATTAAGTTTTTGATATGAATATCAAGAGCCAAACATTGGAGGATGAGGAAGAAGATAAAATCAATAAGTTTAAGGTGTTTTGAAGTGACAATGAAGAGTTGAATCAATGGATCAAACATCAGAAAGCTAAAGAACCGAATTGAGAAACTACCTACTGAAGCATGTGGGAAAATTCGAGCACAACTTTTGATATTAAAATCTCCGAAAGGCAAATGATATAACATTGGAAAGATAATTGAATTACGAGTTCAACACTTTTTACGAATTTCAATTTAGAGTTTCCTACAAGAAGTTATGACCATTTGAAGAATAGTCGCGGATCAGAGAAAAGTAGAGCTGGGCGATGGCCCGGCACTAATTTTTGGCAGCAGAATGGGTTTTTTTGACCTGGGCGATAGCCCAATGTATTTTCGGTAGAAACATAACTTTATTGCCTTTTTGAGTTCTAATTCAATTAGGAAACTTTTTGAGCACGATTTTAATGATTTTTTTGGATCTTTTGCGGCATAATTAGGTAACTATAAATATGAGTTATTAATTCATAATTTGGGAGCTGACTGAGAGCTGGATTAGAGCCGATTTGGGAGTCAATTTAGAGAGAAAAACAAGAGACGAATCAATAAACGAAGATTAAGATTCATCCTTTTAAGATTAAAAACGAAGATCAAGTTCAAGATTTCTTCTCTTTCAAGTTTTCTTTGTATCTGGGTGATGGCTTCCATATTTTCTTTTTTCTTTTTCTCTTCTTCTTCTTACTATATTAGGTTAGATTTATTTTGGTGCTAGGATCATGATGAGATTTGTATCATGAATCTTTAATTTTTCGAACCTAGTTTTTGATATTTAAGCACATTTTTAATTCTGAATAATTGATATTGATTTCTCTTCATCTACAATTATGTGCGCAATAGTTGTATGATTTTTGTGGCTTATTTTACCTTCGAGAGATAAAAAATAGGTTATACATAATATCAATTATTGTAAAGTCCGATAGGGGATAAAGATATACCGCTATGCTTCACGTGATCTTTAAGTATTCACAAATTATAATACATTCTTATATGTTCGCATCCGCCATAGAATTATAGTCGGGTCACATATAGAGATATGTTTAATTCTACTCGAGAGAGATTGTTAAACAAATTAAGAATATCGATCTTCATAATTGAATCATGTTATCAAATTCAACAGTTTGGGTTAAAAGAAATTGGTATAAGTGGATTTGGGATCCTAGTACGTTTTTCTTTTCCTTTCTTTTTTCAAAATTAAAAGTATTCTTATCTTATTTAATTTTTTTATTTGCTTGAATTATAATTATTTATTATTTTTAGTTAATTCTTTCATTAGTTTAAGAAACAAACTTCCAAAGTTAACAGGATGAGACTTTTGAAAAGTTGCTCTTTTGAAGAACTGAACGAAGATCAAAAACAAGACGTCATCCTTTTTTAAGTTTTCTTCGTCTCCAGGTGATAATTCCATATTTTCTTCTCCTTTTTATTTTCTTATTATTAGTATGCTAGACTAGTTTAATTAGTGCTAGGATTGCGTTGAAGCTTGTCATTTAAATTCTTTCATCTTGAGACTTGGTTTTGACGATTTATTTCAATATAATTTTGAATAATTAATTTTGATTTATTTGCATCTACAATTATATACGTAGTAATTGTATGATTGTTGTGGTTTGTTTTACTATCGAAAGATCGAAAGCATGCTAGACACTATTTTAATTATCTTAAAGTCCGATAGAGAATATAAATACACCGCTATACTTTATGTGATCTTTAATTATTCATAAAGATTTAATGTTTTCATTTGTATTCGTATTCGTCATAGAGATATAGTCGAGTCATACTTATGAATAAGTTCAATTTTATTCGAGAGAAACTATTTAACAATCTAAGGTTATTGATTTTCATAACTGATATATTTGTCAAAACCAAGAATCAAGAATCAAAATAAAGGAATTAACAATTATAAGTGGATTCGGGATCCTAGTACTTTTCTTTCTTCAAGTTAAAGTAATTTTCATTAATCTAATTTTTAGTTATTTGAATTATAATTATTTAATTATTTTTAGTTTATTATTTGAATTAGTTTTTAATCACAAAATCTCCAATTTTTCAAAGTTCATTAAATTCGGTTAAGGTTAATATAATTGCAACTGAATTACCTAAATCCTTGTGGGAACGATACTTGGACTCAAAATCAATTTTATTACTTGAGCGATCGTACACTTGAAGAATATTAAATACATAAAATCACTGACAATTTTTTGGCGCTTGTCACGCGGGTGACTCGGGTTCGATCCCCGACAATGGCACAAAAAACTTGTCAGCGATTTTATGTATTTAATATTCCGCAAGTGTACGGATCGCTCAAGTAATAAAATAGATTATGAGTCCAAGTATCGTTCCCACAAGGATTTAGATAATTCAGTTGTAATTATATTAACCTTAACCGAATCTAATAAACTTTGAAAAATTAAAGATTTTCTGATTAAAAACTAATTAAAATAATAAACTAAAAACAATTAAATAATTATAATTCAAATAACTAAAAATTAGATTAATGAAAATTACTTTAACTTGAAGAAAGAAAAGTACTAAGATCCCGAATCCACTTATAATTGTTAATTCTTTTATCTTGATTCTTGGTTTTGACAAAATATATCAGTTATGAAGACCAATATCCATGATTGTTTAACAGTTTCTTTCGAATAAAATTAAACCTATTTATAAGTATGACTCGACTATATTTCTATGAAGAATACGAATACAAATGAAAACAGATAATTAAAGATCACCTAAAGCATAGCGGTATATTTCTATTCCCTATCGGACTTTAAGATAATGAAAATAGTGTCTAGCATGCTTTCGATCTTTCGATAGTAAAACAAACTACAACAATCATACAATTACTACGTATATAATTGTAGATGCAAATAAATCAAAATTAATTATTCAAAATTATATTCAAATAAATTGTCAAAAACCAAGTCTTAAGATGAAAGAATTTAAACGACAAGCTTCATCGCAATCCTAGCACTAATTAAACTAGCCTAGTATACTAATAATAAGAGAGTACAAGATCGAAAAGAATGAAAAGAATGCAAAGCGACTCTCATGCCTTTCTTGATTGGACCAATTCAACTTGCCATTTTCCACATTGGAAGGTTGAAGAGTTCAGTCTACTTAAAATGGGTTGATAATTCAGTTGCATAATTTCACTAAAGTTAAGGACCTGCATTGCAATTTTCTTTTCTAGTGATCAATCATTTGTAATTCTCTTAACTCCCTTTTTTTATTCTCTCTTTTGGAACAAAAAAAGTAATAAAAGAAGCAAACTGTTGCGTGTGAGAGATACAAATTTCACTCACACTCTCTGAATTTCATTCTCCAAACCCAAACCGCTGGCTCAGATCAGAATCCACTACGCAACTCGAAAATTCAAAATGCTCATTTTCCCCAGTTTTGTCCCAAAAATTGCTGAAATGATGCTAATCTGAAATTACATGGCAAATATTCACACATTGGTGGCTAGTGTAAATAATCTGTGCTTGCACAGTGAGAATAGCAACAAGTTTCATTGCTATAACGACTGTAATGATGTTTTAGCTAGAAGAAAAGGCAAGAACAAGAAGAAGAAGAAGTGTGGTGAGTATTTTTGTGATAATGGGTATGGAGCTGGGGTTTCTACTATTGGTCGCTCGTGGAGATTATGTGCTGCAACGGAGGTTCGAGTTGCGGAGAACACAAGCAGCAAAAATGGCGATGCTCAGTCTCCGACTCCATGTATCGAAATCCCCGTCACTTGCTACCAGGTTATCGTCTTTTCCCTCTTAGCTGCTTGGTTGTATAATTAATATCTGAAAAATGTGTTGGAGTGTACCGGCTGTGATATTAAATGCTGTTGTCAATTGCACCCGCTGCCAATTTCACAATTCCCTGGTGACTGGGACTGCGTAGGAAAAATTAGGGAATGAAAAGAATGAATTGGTTGTACAAAGCATCCTTCAAAAAGGGTATAAAGTTTTTAGTTCCTAAAATGTTAATTCTATTCTATTTTCTAGCAGAGGAGAAAGATTGGAACTGAAGAAAACCATGTTAAATATAAGGCATTTCATCAAATTCAGTCTCCAGAATTTGCAAATTCTTCTATGATATGAAAAAAATCAGGATTTAATTCATACAACGATCTGTGGTCCCATAAGAATGAGGCTTCAGTTCTTTGGGAAGGAAATAATGTTATCCATGCATCTCTCTAGGTACTTTCTCTGGAATTGTGTCTTAACTGGTCTGTGAATAGTAATTTAGTAATTTCAAGCTGCCATCTTTACATTTTTCTATTTGAGCTAAAAGTAGAACATATATTTTCACCCCATGCAAAAGCTTAAATTTCCTTGAATTCACCTATTACAAGTCTGATTTCCTTAAATCCAGACAAAGAACTTGTTAACTGAAGAACGACATTTCGTGTTGGGTTAAAAATTCAGACCTTGCGTACTGTCATAAATTATACATCTCACTTGAATTGATTTTATTTTTCTTTAGTATCTCACCAATTGAAAGGTTGGTGCCTGAGTGGGATCTACCAACATAACATAGGTCTCTTAATGATGTATACATGCAGATTCTTGGTGTTCGTGATGAAGCAGAGAAAGATGAAATTGTTAAATCAGTGATGCATCTGAAAAGTGTGGAGATTGAAGAGGGCTACACTACTGATGTTGTTAATTCTCGCCAGGTAGGGGGTAATATTCTGCATTCATTTTACTTGCCTAAGGATAATTATCTCTACACATGTAATGGCCTAATGGGGATTATTTTTGAGTAACTTATTGTGTCTTTATGCTTGGGTTTTTTTTTTTTTTTTTATAGGTGTTGCTTTGTGTTTAACTTATATATTTTTTAATCTGTTTCCCTCAGAATCTTCTAATGGATGTCCGAGATAAGCTTCTTTTTGAACCCGAATATGCTGGAAATGTAAAGGAAAAGCAGCCCCCTAAATCTTCTCTATGTATTCCATGGGCTTGGTTGCCTGCTGCTCTTTGTCTCTTACAGGAGGTACCATTCTGTTTCACTGTTTTTCTGCTGGAAAATTTCTTAGAATACATGCATTAAATTCACGATCAACTTTCCTAAACTTGTTTTCAATCCTGTTTTTCACCTTATTTCAGAGGTAGAATAATTCTTTTATATTTCTTCCTCCAATGCATATGTCGGCACTCCTGTTAACATCTGAATCTGAAAAATACGTCTTCTGCCACAGTTAACGCAAAACCTAATTGCAGCATACATTTGTTGACCAACTTGTCAGAAATTTGGGTGTTGATGACATCAATTTGTTCAATACAGGTGGGAGAAGAGAAGCTCGTGCTGGATATTGGACGAAGAGCCCTGCAACATCCAGACTCAAAGCCATTTATTCACGATTTGCTTCTGTCTATGGCCCTAGCGGAGGTAAGACAAAAAAAGAGGTTGCCAACCACTTTTTCCTGGCAGTTTTGTTATGCTTCCTTTTCTTATTATAGGTGCTTTCTTGAAGTGTGCAATTGCAAAAGTTGGTTTTATGAAGAACAATATTTCCCAAGGATTTGAAGCTCTTGCCCGTGCTCAGTGTCTTCTTAGGAGCAAGATTTCTCTTGAGAAGATGACACTGTTGTCTCAGGTAAATCTTGATTTACAAGTATGCTCCTTCCTCTCATGGGGCTTCTACTTTCTGTTTCTGGTTAAAAAGGTAAGGTGTGTGCCTTGCTACTGTCTTGGTTCTAATAATGAAAAGAGCTAGTAAAAATGAATAAACCAGATGGTGGAGATTTTGTTCTCCAATTATATCTGATGTATAAATTATAAGGTCTTAGTTTTGGCCGTGTATCTTCATTTCCCATGATCCATTGTACCTCATTAAGGCCTGTTTAATTATATATAGATAGAAGAATCTTTGGAAGAACTTGCTCCAGCATGCACATTGGAGCTTTTGGGCATGCCTCATACACCTGAAAATGCTGAACGAAGATTGGGAGCTATTGCAGCTTTGCGCGAATTGCTCAGACAGGGTCTGGATGTTGAATCTTCATGCCATGTTCAAGACTGGCCATGCTTCTTAAATCAAGCACTCAATAAGCTCATGGCTGTGGAAATAGTAGAACTTATTCCTTGGGATAAATTAGCTCTTACGAGGAAGAATAGAAAATCCCTCGAGTCACAGAATCAAAGAGGAATTGTCGATTTCAATTGTTTCTACATAGTTTTGATAGCTCATATTTCCCTTGGATTCTCAAGCAAGCAAACAGATCTGGTAATTCCTATTGAAGACCGGGGTAACTTCTTGATTTTAAGTTTAAATGCTGAAATTTGGATTCTTGGGCAGATAGATCTGCTACCATATGAACTTAGTTCAGATATGATAACTTGTGATATCCCTCTAAAACTTCTTCAAGAAGGAGTTAACATCTGATAAAATATGATGGAAAGCAAAAGACATGAGTGTTTCCATGCATGGATGTAGAAAGTAGAACAAGATCTAGCAATTTTTCATTTTAATTTATTGTTAATGGTATATCCTTTTTCTTACAGATTAACAAAGCTAAAACAATTTGCGAGTGTTTAATAGCATCAGAAGGCATCGATTTAAAATTTGAGGAAGCCTTTTGCTTGTTCCTCCTTCGTCAGGTATACCTCTCTCTTACTTTTTCTTATTGCATTTTCTCTTTTCATTCTAGCTGAGGAAATCTGAAGCGTCACTTTTTAGGGTGATGAACCAACGGCTGCTGAAAGACTCAGGCAGCTCGAACTAAATTTAAATCCAACTTCAAGAAACTCATTGCAAATGAAGGAAATCGGAGAAATTTCTAATGCCAACAAGTCACTGGTATGTAACCTGTTTATGTTGCTGCTCCACACGATCATTATCATTACTATCCTATTATATATTATCTTAACATATAGTCATATAATGTACATTTTCATCTCAATCCTGTTCATGGATATTAAGAACAAGATTGAATTTAGTTACTAGTTCTAAATGATCACAAATGGTTCGCAGGAAAATCATTCTAGAATACCTAGGTAATGTTACTTTTTTATCTTGTAGGAATTTGTTGATTGCACAAAACTCCAGAATCACTCTTCTATAAATGGCCTTAATCCATTGAGTAACATAATATTCGACACCCCTCCCCTATGAGTTGAGCCTAAGTTTTGTAAATGCTTACATATGTGTACTTCATGACCTCTAATCTCTACTACCTCTCCCTTAGTACCTCTACATAGACTGAAATTACACTTCATAAACTCATTCTACCCTGATTGATTTTGAATCTTTTTGCTTCAAGATGTTCCCTTCACAACTCTACTTCTGGATATAGTTTCCCTTTTAATCTCATCAGCTAAGACCGTAGAAGTCCTATAATGTTAAGTTCTTTACACTATTAAGGAGAACTCGGGCTTCAATTTGTATAGATTATTATTGACAATTAAATCAAAAGTATATCGAAATTTCCGTCCTCCCACATTCGTCCTCTCTCCCCCCATTCTTATTCTGTGTCTGAGTCTCTCCCTCTCTCTCTTTTTTTTTCCTCTTATTCTCTCTCTTCCCTCCCCTCTTTCTCTGTCAAGTTTTGCACCAAATCCATTATAGGCATCCTATCTTGAAAGTAGTTAATCGCATGCACGTTGATTTAGCAAGTTCTGCACTTTTGACTGAAAAAGTGCTTTGGACACCTCTTGTTTTAAGTGGTAGAAATTATAAGCATCATCTTAATTGATGAATCTCTGGTTTTCTTTTTCAGTTCCTAGCATTTATGCCCTGTCAGACACCACATTAGCTAATATCCCGGATAAATATATCTCTTAATTTGTGTTGGTAGTCAATGGCACCTAGTGCAACACACAGCAAGAGCTATATTATTACTATAAGTGGTCTTGTTTGAAGGTTGGCTTTTTACATCTATATTAGCCAAATGTAATGTTATGTTGTGTTGTGTTGTGTGGTGAAAATCAGCGCACTCATAATTCTAAATGAATGGACCTCTATGTGTATTTGCTCATTTCGAAAGTTCTATTCTAAACTTAAAGTTTGCCTGTAAATTTGATATTTTCTCATAACACAATTTTCTCTGGATTAATAGGAAATGTGGCTGAAAGATGCTGTGCTTAGCTTGTTTCCAGATACCCGAGATTGTTCCCCATCTTTGGTAAAGGCTTTTAATGATATCATAGACATAAATAACTTTTGTTTGAAATAAAAGCGACGCTAAATTCTTAATCTTGATCATAGGCCAACTACTTTAATGGTGAAAAAAGATGGAACAGACAAAATAAAAGAGCTCCTCAGACTATGTCTAACATGAGCCACAGACCACTTGCGCCTGCTCTTGCATTTGATCATAAAGATGAAGAACCAGTTTCACGTGCAGACTCTTCACGACATCTTGGGTTAGCTGCGAAGCAGCTTGCTCCTTCTAATCTGCAGAGCCCATTGATAGAGGTCAAGTCGAATGCTGGAACTGGTAGCACCCCATCAATTCAATTGAAAAGAAGTTTAGGTGCATGGCGGAGTGAAGAATGGAAATTTTGGTTGGGCCCTACTGAAGTGTTTGGGAAGATAATATTTGTTACAGCATTGGGTTCCATTTTATTTGCTCTTGTTAAGCTAACAAGCATGCAATTCAGGAAGATGGGAAATGGATCTAAGTGGGGGATATACAAACCAAGGATTGAAGCTAGCTCTCCTACCTGGAGTGCCGGTTCTTCTATAGATTTAAGTTACAGGCATTCTGCAATTAAGGAAAATAGCATTGCCAGAAAGTTTAGGAGGCTGTTTTCAATGCTTAAAGTGCAGCTTAGGGACCACCCAGAAGCTACAGATTTGCAAACTGCTTCCCTTGCTGCTGGTCTGTCATCCTCTAGGACATCAGCGTTTAGGCGACCAATGCCTATGGAAGAAGCTGAGGCTCTTATTAAGAGATGGCAAGCTTTTAAAGCAGCCGCACTTGGGCCAGACCATAATGTTGATGACCTCTTTGAAGTCCTTGATGGATCAATGCTTGCTCAGGTGAGAAGCTGCATTTTTGTATTGTGGTATATATTTGCGCTTCAATCACAAAATTAATTTAGTTTAGTCTTACATATAAAGTTTGTTATCTACCATAAGATCTTAACTTTATGATAATAAGTTTTAACAGAGATGTTGATTACTACGAATCCACTGCTCTTTCAGTGGTTGCTACTCCTTGCTACATTATGTTAAGTCGTCTATTCTGATGTACAATCTGAAATGAGTAGAGTAAGCTGCGAATTTTCAACATGACTTAGAAAATGATGTGCTTGTATTCCGATTGTTGTGGTCAATCTTATTTCTGCACCAGTCGAATTCACAAGACTTCAAACTTTTAAGTTACCATCAGACCCCAAAAGTCGAACTAATTCTTCTCCACCCAAGTTCCTTGTTAATTTTCTCTCATTTGTTTATGTTGTAGTGGCAAGCTTTAGCCGACTCAGCAAAAGCAAGGTCATGTTTTTGGAGATTTGTTTTGCTGCAATTGACAGTTCTACAAGCAGACATTTTCAAAGATGGGATTGGGAATGAAATGGCAGAAATAGAGGTTCTCTTGGAGGAAGCAGCTGAACTTGTGGATGAATCTCAGCCTAAGAACCCAACTTATTACAGGTAATTGTCAAACATTGGACATATTTATATGTTAAGAGTACTAATCAAGCAAAATAAAGAATAAATTTTGTAGCCTTGATAGGTTTTTTGACCTCAAAAACCTCAAAATATTACTTTCAGTGTCATTTTCTAACAGTTGAACCCCTTAGTAAAATGGGTAGAGGTTTAATTTTTGAATCATAGGATTATAGAATTTTAAAAGATGAGTTAAGCAATTATGTTGATCGCTTACCCTTGAGTGGTGAAATGTATTAATGATACTGAGCACAGAAATGGTTGGCGCTTGGCCAGTTTTGCTGTCCAAATGTCAATTATTTTCATGCTTAAACATATTTATCAAGATTTATGAACATATATTTCTTTGCTTCTTTGCATTACCAACAAAAAGGAAGGGTTCTGGCCTTCATATTTCGAGCTTTAGTAGCATAATTATCATGAATGATGGCTGTGTTGTGAAACATATGATGTAATCTATTTATCTGTTTCTATTTTGTTTTAGATATTTTCTAACGATTCCTGGCTTGTAATTGCAGCACTTACAGAATTCAATATTACTTGAAGAGGCACGACGACGGTTTGTGGAAATTTTATGAAGGCAATGTTGAAACTCCCGCGTGAATCCTTAACGTCCAAAACCTAATTACCACCATATTTTAGTTCTAATCTATAGAAGTTGCAGTTGTATCCTCTCTATTTTTAAATGTAAATGATATCAAACTGCGCCTAATAATCAGTTGGAGGCGGAGATCCGATTTTCTTTTCTACCCATTTTTTATTTTTTAAAATTAGACAGTTATTACTTTAGCACAACTAGTTGGGGGTATTCCCATTGTTTCAAGCACTCCAATCGTGCCACTGGTAGTTTCAACTTTTAATGTAGTTACTGTAGGACCTTGTGAACAAAATTGGGATTGTATTTTGTCAACCAAGATATTGTTTATTCTTATACTACTGCACAAATGTCTGTTGAACAGTTGATTTTCATTATCATTTATATTTTAATGAGTTTGATTATGTTTAATTAATTCATTTTCAATTCATTTTATTAAGGAGTTTTGTGCCGACAGACAGGCAAAGTCAAATTTATGCTGAGGAAACTACAAAATAGAAGGGATATGGTGACAGGTCTATTTTGCTTTATTTATAGGAATAGGGGGCTCAGGTTGGTTGTAGGAATCTTTCTTCTCTCCTTCCAAGCCCTCTCTTGCTTGCTACGAGTTTGCTTCCTATGAGCCAAAGTGTGATCGTGCACCTAGATAGTGTTTGGTATTATGAATTCGGGTACTATAGCTGGAGACCATTGGCAGTTGGCAGTGTCACCGCATTTGTCAGTTTTGCATGGCTTGATCTAGCTGTCTAAGTTTGATATCTTGACGCATTTGCTTATCGCGCTAGCATAGCTGTTAGTTTCTTTTTCATCCGCGTAGCTGTAATCAGCAGGGCAAAATGGCGGTTTGAATTTTGCATTGTTAATAGAAATGCATTCATGGATTTACTGTAAAGCATGGCTGTTTGAAGTGAAGGTGTCGTTGTGTGGAACTTCCTGAGTTGAGAAAGAAACATCTGTATGACTATGAGAAGCTGTTTGAGGTCTTGAAGCTATGAATTCTAAGGTTAATTCTTGACATTCTTACAATAATGGTTCCTGTTGGCAGTTTCATACAAAGCAATTTATGCATTCCTCTGTTTGTTTGTAAAACAAATGACAGCATGTTGTTTTCATATTTCTCCTACTGTGATTCCGTACACCATGAGCTTGGTTCCGCATTGGCACATGCGACAGCCACTCTTCGTCGATGTTAGTTGTTGTTGATACTCGTTCTTGCAATTCCATACACATCAACAACTAACATTGACGAGGAGCAGCTGTCGCTTGTGCTTTACCAAGCGGAACCAAGCTCATGGTGTATGGAATCACAGTAGGAGAATCCATAGGATTTAGGCCCAACGTGAAAATCTTGTTGAGCTTTACATCGTCTCGGTCTCAAATTGAAACAATGAACAAAACAAAAACTCAACAAAGTCTTATTTAATACATATCTAGGTGGTCTAACAAGAATAAATAAATAAAGAAAAAAGATAATTCGTGTTGCCTGAGATGTTTCTGTACAAATATTTTTAGTACACGTGTCGGTCATTAAACAAGAAAAAAATTAGAATCTCATATATGACATAGTTCAAGCATAAATACAATTTTCATAAAATCTGCATTGGAAATGTAGAACTTTTGCCCACTATAGAGACCAAGTCAAAAAGTACCAAAGCAACAAAATATAATAAAATAAAGCTTCAAATGCTTCAAGTTATAGCAAATTTGTAGGCCGAACAAATGACAGATTTGAAGCAAATTTACTATCACTTCTGGGCCCTCAAGTAGCTCTGTTGACACACAAAATATTTTCAAAATAAATGCCTAAAACATGATCTATATCCTCCGTTATCAAGCTCTCCAACACGAGCACTGCCTTTCCACTATCTTGATTGACTTATGGTGCAATCTAAACCCTTACAATGTATCCAGTGACTTACAAACAATGAGCACCGATCCTTATACAATATTGAGCTTTCAAGGGATCTCAATACGATCCAACTATATAAAGAAATAGATTTGAGATTGTATTTCTCTCTTGATAAAAAATAAATACAAGTTTGATACTAAGAGAGACTAACACTTTAATGAATAGCAATAGATGAAAAAGTTCAAGTGTTAGAAATATACTTTGTTGATAATGATGAATCAAAAGTTTGATTTGATTAAACAAAATTTTTCAATGAATGATTTTGAAGATATAAATGCAATGAAGCTTAAAATGAATTTTTTCAATATGATTCTCTCTATAAGTGCTCTTGTAAGTGTTGTTAAATGATAATAAATGAAGAAGTATTTATAGAAATGAATTTTCAAAACTTTCTGTTGAAACGGATGACCAAACGATGACCAGACGATCGACCGGTCAGACGGTCAGAATTAGCCGTTGGAACAGTAAAAATCAGAACGGATACTTTTTAGAAAATGACAGCCAGATGGACGATCGGTTCACCCAAACGGTCGATCGGTTCAATCCAAACGGTCGACTGTTTCCACAGTTTGAAAAATTGATTTGTGGCTTTGATAAAAGTGTTTTATGCAAGTGATATCAACATAGGTTTTGTGCATAAAAATATTTTTGAACTTTCATTCATTTAATTGCTAAAAATCAAAGAGTTAATACATTTACAATTTTATCTAGATATCTATTCTTCGAACTTGATATTCGAATCTTGAATTTCGTATCTTGAGATGCTTGAACTCTTGTATTGATTTGACTTTGATCTTGACATTGCTTGAGAGTTCGATTTGCAACGTTTTGAATATTACTTGAAAATAGATTGTTAGTAAACAATACTAATTTGTTTCTTATAATCAAAACATTAAGGTTTAAAGTTAGCCATATGTCAACACCAAATACATTCCACACAAATATTACACATACACGAACAACACCTATCTAAATACTTTCCACATTAGATTAACCAACCCCAAACTATCCTTTAAATTGGTTAAGTAATTGGGTTTTCAATTGGTAGTCTTGGTTTTCACAATTTAGGTTCATTATTCTTTCATTGTATTCTATTCAATGAACCAACCAAAGGTTATATACATGACTATTGTGCTTACAATTAATCACATCTCACATGGATGACATAGTAAAAAAAAAAAGAAGCATAAGTAGCATCACCTAGTCATAGTTCATGAATCGATAACAGTTTCAGATAAATATCATCATCAGCCGGCAAGGCTATCCAACACACATTACTTTTTAATTTTATTTATTTATTTATTTTTTTTGGTTTTTTTATAAGCAAAACACACAAATGAATTGACAGCACCCCCAAACTATAAAATACCCAGTGTCCTCAATGAGAGTAGAAGAAAGCAAAATAAATAAATAAAAAAGAGTTTACTCGATTGAGAAGGCGTGGAGACACAATCGGATTGTCATCCGATCAGTAAGCATCGAGATGTAGGGGTGGAAAGTGCTGCTGATTGAGGCGTCCAAACAATTCAAGTAATTCTTCGTGGTCACGACGTTGTCGCTCGTCCATTGAACGCAATGTAGCAATGAGCTCTGCCTGTGTAGCGAGGATGGCTTCCTACCCATCCCGTAGTAGTTGAATATATTGATATGCTTTTGCAAAGTCGTTTGCATAGAGTCTAAGACTGGTCTGAAGTTGAGCCCACATCAGCATCGGATCCGTTGGGGCAATACTGGGGCATCCGACTCAATTGGCTCCTCGATGTGGTCCAGAGTGTCTTCATCATCTTATACTTCCAATTCTTCTGCTCGCCTCCATTCTTCAACATGCCTCTAGACCTTTCCCATGGAGTGCCTCACAGACCGAAGGCGAAGAACAGACATTAGTGATGGCAACGAGGCAAATTCTGATTGGATCGGCCTAATCTGTATCTGGCCCACAATAATTTTAAGAGGTCCAAGTCAGCAGATTGATCCACCATTTCTCAGGGTGGATCAGGTTGGAGCAGATCAAAGTAGTGATCTACAGACTGATTCGTAAACTGTTTTTGTTTTTTTGTCTATTGTCATTCAAAAAATTAAACAAACATTACTACTTTTCTCCTTCTTTCTTTTTCTTTCCCTCTTCTTTTCTCTTCTTTCAAATGGGGCTCTTCGGATCGAGGCACGTATGATCTGATCCACCCTGGATCACTGAAATGTCTCTCAATTTGCCCCGTTGACCCGTGGATCGGGAATTTTTTGCTCCAGTTAGAGCAAGTATCCATCGAGTTTGGGGCGGATCAGATATTTTTTCCATCGCTAACATACATCTTAGTTTTATCCATTTTAGACGAATGCATAGAGACCTTAGCCCGTTTGCAAATGGCTGAACTGAGACTTGGGAATATTAGTGTTGCCCATCGTTTTGGGTGAAATGCAATGTCCTTGATGGAGTTAAAGATATGCTCCTCAAAATTCAAGTCATGTCCCGTTGCCAACCGATACAATATCCTTATCCGCGTCGGATAAATTTATGTCATGTGAGAAGAAAGAGCAATGTTGGTGGCCATGACGTTGTAAGCGGAACTCGTCACTCATGTCGCCATGATATACAACATTACCCCGTGGCCATGGCTTGAGATTTTCTATAGGATAGATAGCACGGGCTACGTCATTCCAATTTGTTATCGCAGGTGCTTCAGAACCCTCTTCAATATCGTAAAAGTTCCCTATGACGTTTGGATTGAAAGGGACCCAAACCTTGCGGACATATGTGTGATAAGAATATTCTTCTTCCTTATCAGTGATTTGGAGGTTGAAGTTGGTTGTGAATTCTCTCACGACATCCGGATAGATACTGTGCGGCTTAGAACATAACGGGATCTACCCCTTGTCATGTACTACATCGAAAATGGTAGAACATGTCAGACTTTTCAAGTCCACCTCTTGCTTCGAGAGTAAAGTTCACTTGACAAAAGTGGTCGCCCGTTGAGCGGCTTCTTCGCTAACATAGGTCTCATAAGTAGGGGCACATGATAGGCTCTTTTATTGATGTTTGACGCTTCGGCCACTTCCTTTCCTTTATGCGAGGTAGTTGATTTTGATCGGGGAGGCATTGTGAGCTTGAAAGTACTTACAAGTAAAAAAGAATCACTTGTGAGACGACGAATATATATATGAGCTATGTCAAAGTATCTCTAAATGTAATTCAATGTAGGACCAAAACTAAAATGGAAAATATATGCTCAAAAATTCGGTTGGGACATTTTATCAAACATATCGGGGACAATGAACAAAAGATCTTAGAAACTTAAACATGGAGAGATCCTTGAAACCCAAATTTTAAATTATGAAATCACAATATGCAATACCAAATCATCCACCTAATACATCCCAAACTCCATTCTAAACTAAAAATTCAAAGAAAATCATATAGAACATATAACTAAGGGTTTAGCCACTTTTACCTTTGTGCAATCCAAATTGAGAAGATGAGAATATAGGAATGAAGGCCTAAATTGTAATAAATATTCACTTTTCTATGATGGAACTAATACTTAGGGATAAATTTGAAAAGGTGGAGTGAAAAATGTAGGGTTGGAGAGGAAATATGGGATGGGAAAAAAATTTGGGGGAGGGGGTTTTAAAACAACCCTTCAGGTGACCGCGGTCAAACCACAATTATTATTATTATTATTTTTTCAATGACGATGCTTAGCCTAAGTCTAGAAAATTTATACTTGCTTAATTACTAAAAATTAGGAAACGTGCTCTAATTCCCAATGCAATCCTAAAACTCTACGTAATGCAATAAACAGATAAGTGGTTGAAATATGGGTTGCCTCCCATTAAGCACTCGATTTATAGTCTAGAGTTCGACTTTTTGCAACTTTCACTCTGGTCCTGCACTCTTTGGCCATTAACTTTAAAATTTCCATTGGTCGGATGATATAATTCAACTGTGACATTCGAAAAAACTTTAGCAATTGTGAATGGTCCTGACCACTTCGACCTCAATTTTCTAGGAAAAAACTTTAGTCTTGAATTGTACAACAGAACTTGATCCCCAACTTGGAATACCCTCTGCCAAATGTGTTTATATCATGCCAATGCTTTGTCCGTTCTTTATAGATCAATGAATTATCATAAGCATCCATCCTAAATTCGTTTAGCTTATTCAATTGCAGAAGTCTAGTTTCTCCTGCTTTTTTCAAATCTACGTTTAACTGCTTGAGTGCCCAATACGCTTTGTGCTCAAATTCGATCGGTAGATGGAAAGCTTTTCCAAACACCAAACAATAAAGAGACATTCCAATAGGTGTTTTAAAAGCTGTACGGTACGCCCATAGTGTATCATCAAGCTTTTTGGACCAATCTTTTTGGGTAGAATTTATAGTGAGCTCTAGGGTTCGTTTTAATTGTCTGTTCGATATCTCCACTTGCTCACTTGTTTGTGGATGATATGTTGTGGCTACTCGGTGCTGAACACCATATTAGTTGAGGACCGACTTAAATAAGCGATTGCAAAAGTGAGTTCCACCATCGCTGATAATTACTCTAGGTGCTCCATATCGGTTGAATATGTTGGGGAACCCAACTACCACTGTTGCATCATTAGTTGGAAATTCTTTTACTTCCACCTGTTTGGACACATAATCAACCTCTACTATAATATACTTGTTGGAATAGGACGGTGGAAATTGTCCCATGAAATCAATTCCCAAATCATCAAATAATTATACCTAAAGTATGTTGTTTAACGTCATTTCGTGACGAGCTGAAATATTACATGTTCGTTGGCATCAATCACAAGATCTACAAAAGGTGTGCATGTCATTAAATAATGTTGGCCAGTAGAAACCACACTGTAAAACTTTAGTAGCTGTTTTGGTAGAGTTAAAATGACCACCATAAGCTTAAGCGTAGACCATGCTAGTATATGTTTCATCTCTTCTTCTGAAACACATATCCTAATAATCTGATCTGGGCCTATCAAGTATAGATAGGGCTCTTCTCAAAAGTAAAATTTAACTTCATGGAGAAGCTTTTTCTTCTCCTGATAAGAGAATCCCGGAGTGATAATTTGACTGACCAAATAATTGACAAAGTCAGCATACCACGTACATTCCTTATCTGCAATATTAAATTCTTGTAATAATAATATCCACCGAATCAACCTAGGCTTGGCATCCTTCTTTCCAAACAAATACTTAAGAGCTGCATGGTCAGTATAGACTATTACCTTTAACCCAATGGGATATGAACGGAATTTATCAAAGGCAAAAACCATAGCGAGCATCTCTTTCTCAGTTGTTGCATAGTTGATCTGTGCATTTGTTCATATTTTACTTGCATAATATATGACATGAAGACTTTTTTCCCTGCATTGCCCAAGTACTGCACCCACTACGTAGTCACTAGCATCACACATTAGTTCAAATGATAGACTCCAATCCGGGGAAACTATAACTGGTTCAGTTATCAATTTTTCCTTCCGAGTGTTAAAAGCGGTGAGACACTCATCAGAGAAGTGGAATGACACCTCTTTCTACAATAGGCTACTAAGAGGCTCTGTGATTTTCGAAAAATCATGGATGAACCTTCTGTAAAATCCTGCGTGTCTAAGAAAATTTTTAATACCTTTCACTGAATTCGGTGGCTGCAATTTCTCAATTACCTGTATTTTTGCTTTGTCGACCTCTATCCCTTTAGCTAAAATCCAGTACTCCAAAACTATTCATTCTTTCACCATAAAGTGACATTTTTCCCAATTTAGTACAAGATTAGTTTCTTCATACCTTTTTAATACTTAAGATAGATTTTTCAAGCATTCATCAAAAGAGTCTCCAAAGACTGAGAAATTATTAATAAATATCTTAATGTATTGCTCCAACATGTCAGAAAATATAACCATCACGCAATGCTAAAAAGTGGCAGGAGCATTGCACAATCCAAAGGACATTCTCTTGAAGGCAAAAGTCCTGTAGCGACATGTGAAAGTAGTTTTCTCTTGGTCTTCTAGAGCAATAAAACCTGATTGAATCCTGAATACTCTTCCAAGAAACAATAATGGGAGTGACCTGCAAGCCTTTCCAACATCTGATCAATAAAGGGTAAAAGAAAGTGATCTTTCCTTGTGGCATTATTTAGCTTTCGATAGTCAATGCATACTCTCCAACATGTGACAAGTCTGGTCAGAATAAGTTTATTGTTATCATTCTTCTCAACTGTGATTCCTACCTTTTTGGGTACTACATGGATTGGACTTACACACGAACTATCTGAGATTGGTAAATGATTCCTGCATCCAATAATTTTAGCACCTTAGCTATAATGCCTCGAACTTTCTCAACCCGGAGAGTCACTAAAATAATCTCTAAAATATATTTGACGACTCTTAATAATATTTTTCGTTCCCTTGAAGGATTTTAAAAATATAACTTTTGTGGAAAATAACAAGTACGCAAGGGAAAAATGATTTTACTTTAAATTTTTATGGTTTTGCTTATACCATGATAGGTGTCGCCACAATTTATTTGACCATTCAAGCAAACCCCAATTATTCTTAAAATTTTAATGTAGATACTTGGGACTACAGACTGCAACACATTGAAATTTTAAACATTAGGTATGTCGTTTGGTAGGTGAAAATATTAGCCAAATTTTCTTGAAAAACTGTCCCGGATGCCTTAAAACAGCCTGCTAAAATATTCATAATAAATTCATACAATGAAACTTTTGAGTGATTTCAAATGCTGCCATTAGATCACATATAAGACTTTCCATAGCTACTAATTTCACTTAAAAACTCTAAAAATACAAAAAAATATAATTTTTCAAAGTAGGGGCAGTAGAAAAATTCTGAAAAATGGAATTAGGCAATTTCTAACTTGAAACTTTTAACGAAAAAGAAACCAATATCTTATTTTTCATAAATATTACATATTTAAATACTGAAAATCAAATACATAAAAATATCGTATTTACTTCATAATTGAATCTACCATCTCGATGTCAAAACATAAATTAAATAAGAAAATTCCACGTCATCCTTGCTAGCATACGCCATCGCATCAACGCCAAACAATTCAATCAAAAAATTTGTTTGTTTTGGGGTGAGTATTTCATAAGAAACACTCAGTAGCCATACATATTAACATGTGGAAAAAATTATACGTAAACATAAATGCTCATGCCATCATTTTAAACATACATTGGAACAACATAAATTAGTAACTGGCACCATTAACTTAAATGTGATTTCTTTCAATCACCGTCATCCATATGTGATTACCGTCCATCACAACCATATTGTTCTTTCATAAATCATTTACATGACATTTACATAACATAATTTTCCAAACGTCATTTAAAAATCATTGGAAAAGTAGTAAGTAAAACTATCTCGAAATAGAGTTTTCAGTTGAAGTTGTGATGGAGAATGAATCGTTACTGCACTTGTTCCAAAACCAAAACCTGCACGCACACACACACACACACACACACACACTATATATATATATATATATATATATATATATATATATATATATATATATAGAGAGAGAGAGAGAGAGAGAGAGAGAGAGAGAGAGAGAATGTATGTTGGGCAAAAATCTGGACTGAAAGGTGGAGAAATGTGGGATTTCTTACTGACTTCTAGTGGTCGAAATTTGAAGAAAGGGAATGGGAGTTTCGCTCAAATTTATTTAGGGCTGATCCTTGAAAATGAAAGAACAGGGAAAAGCGGAAAATGGAGAGAACAAAAAAAATGAGATTTCAATGCTTCTTGTTGGGGCCAAAAACCGGAGAAAAGAAAGGGATTTTTGCTGGAGTTTTGAAACTGCCTTTTTGTGGAATAAATGGATAATTGTTGCTGGGAATGGAGAGAAGAAAACAACAATGTTGCTGGGAAAAATTGATGGCCGAAAATGTGGAGTGACAAAATGGGATAAATGCTTAAGTTAATGGCTTATTTTTTAGGGTGAAACCTTATGGTGTAGGGGCCGAATATGGGGGTGAATTTGGAGGGAAAACAAAGTTGGATTGAAGGCTGAAAAGTGAAGAAAAGTGGGGAAGAAAATGGAAGTTGTGGAAGGTCACGAGGGGCGGTTTTCTCCACTGTATGGGGGCTATTTGGCTGGCTGAAATAACGAGGGCAGAAGAGAGACTTACGGACTAAATATGAGGACTGAAATTGGGAAAAAACTTCAGTTTGAAGTTTTCAATTTTCAGAGGGGAAAAAGGGATGGTGCTGGGAAATTTTCTTTGCAGGAATATGTGTGTCACATAGGCTAATTTGAAGTGGAAAAAGTTGCCTGATCATGGAGTAGTTGGGGTGGTTTCATCAAGTGAAAATGGAGTAGATTGGGCAGTTTTTTGAAGGTTATATGGGAGTGGTTTAGCTGATAATGTGTAGGTTGGAAGGTGGTAGAAAGTGCTCAAAATGGAAAGAAGGTGGGCTGCAAAGTGGATATGAAATGGACGGTTATTTTCTTAGGCAATATGGGCTATTTGGAGTAAGAAAAATGAAGGAATTAAGGGATTGATTGGCTTAATTTTTCGATAGTTTTGTGGTGTTCATTAGGTCAGTTTTTGGGTCATTTGGGGTTGTGTTTTTGGCTGAATTTTAGAGTCAAAATGAATCGGGTTTTGGACTAATTAAAAATCGAGAATAAAGGGCCGATATTTTTAATTAAACAAGGCAAACCAAAATAATAAATCATGTTAACTGAAATTTATTTTCATACCACTTGAAATTTAAATTTACCAAAACTCAAAAATAGAACATGGTTTGTTTTCAAATTAATATTTCACATTCGTCGAACTTAAAATTTAAAACAAACGTGCGCAACATTTAATGTGACAAAATATTTAAAATGTACTAAGGGTATCGTAGTGACCGAAAGTAAAAAAATTATTTACTTGAAATTAAAAGCCGAAAAATTTTTGGTCATTACATCAGCCATGACTACTTCTTTCAAGGTAGGATTCAATCTTTGCTGGCTCTCCATTGATGGTTTGTGATTTTCCTCCATGAGAATTTTATGCTTACACAAAGAAGGATTGATGCCTCAGATATTCGTGATGGTCCATCCAATAGCTATTTTATGTTTTTAAGTATTTTGAGCCATTTTTCTTCCTCCAATTTTGTCATATCATTAGCAATAATTACTGGAAGAGTAGTAGATACACCTAAGTATCCATATCGGAAGTGGGATGTCAATGGCTTCAGCTCAAGAGCACGAGCCTTCTTTATTGATGGTACTAGTCTGTGTGGCCTCTCACCAAGTGGTTCAAAATATCTACTTCTCTTGTAAGAAACTGGTGGAGATTCCTCTAAATGCATGGCACGTGTTTGCATAAATAGATGTTCTGATTTAGTTGATTCGGAACGCATTATACAGCTGCAAGTTCATCTGATGGATATTCTGTCCCAAAAATGTCTGCAACAAATTTATCAACCACATCCACTTGAAACACAAGAATCTGAAGCAACTGGATACTTGATAGCTTTAAACACATTAAATATGACATGCTCATTGTCCACTCTAAGAATCATTTTTCCTTCACATACATTGAGGACCATTTTCTCTTTCGTCAAACAAACCGTTTCATGCTCTTCTAGCTTCCATTTGTTAGAAAGAATGTCCTTCATGAATTTTGCGTAGTTGGGCATCTGTGCTAATGTGTCGGCGAATGGGATGTTGATATGTAGTTTTCTAAAAAATTCTAGAAATTTCGCAAACTGTTTGTTGAACTTATGCTTCTGCAACCTCTAAGAAAAAGGAATTGGTGTCACATAAGCATTGATAGGAACTGGCACCTTAGCTTTTGATGATTCTTTAGATTTCTTTGAATCTTCTTCTTGTGATTGCACTGATTGATTCTCAACACCCTCTTCCTCAATTACCAACTGTTTGTCCTTCTTATCTGGCAGTTTCACGTGAATCTCTGGTAGTTGTATCCCACTCTTCATAGTGATTGCTTGTACTTGCTCTTTTGGATTTGTCACAATATTGCTCGGCAAAGTCCTTGGTGTTTAATCTGACAGTTGCTTGCTAATTGGGCAATCCGAGTTTCTAATTTTCGAATGGAAGCATGTTGATTCTGATAGTTTGTATCTTGTCACTCCAAAATTTTATTTGTTTTCTGCATATACTATTGAAACATCTCTCCGGTCTTTTCTCTTGCTGAGCATTATTAGCATTGCCACTGTTTTGATTATCAGACCACCTAAAATTTAGGTATTGCTTCCAACTCGGATTGTATGTTTGTGAATACAGATTATACTACAGACATGTATTATTCTGCATAAAATTAACATGTTCATCTAGAGAGGCCAATGACATACAATCTGCTATCGAGTGATTAGCCCCACATTTTTTGCACATCATGGTTTCTTGGATTGCATTCATTCTTTGTGTTTGTGTTTTGACCAAGAGTTCTACCGGCTTTGTCAATACAACAAGTTGTGCATTAGTAGCTGAAAGATTGTCAATCTTATGTATACAGTATACCTACTACTTTCCTTGGAGTGACACGATTAGATGAAAACGTGGTATGTGTATTTTCAATCAATTCAAATAGTTCCATGCTTCGTTGACATTTTTATTTGTAATGGACCCGTTTGTGTAATGGAGTCCATTATTGATTTGGATTGAGGAGATAATCCAGAGTAAAAATATTGAGCATATAATTCTTTTTTAATATCATGATTTGGATATTTTCTCAGCAACTCTTTAAATCTGTCCCAAGTTTCATGATACCTTTCCTCATTTAGTTGCTGAAAAGTAGAGATTTCCAGCTTCATCTTGGCTACTTTAGTTGGTAAAAATACTTGTTACAGAATTTTCTAACCAAGTAATCCCAAGTGGTGATACTAGCATGTGGTTCTGAGTCCAACCATTCTAACGCCCCATCCCTCAATGTGCAAGGAAATAACCTAAGTCTGGTGGCAACATCACTCACCCTTTGAAACTGAAAGTTGTGGCACATCCGTAGGAATATGGAAAGATAAGTATTCAGATTTCATGCACCTTTCCATAGAATTACAGGTTATTACTGAATATATTGATCAGATCGGCTCCTAATTGAAAGTCATGTCGACCAAAAAGTAGGATAAACTATGCTTGAACGATCAGGAGCTACTGTCGGAGTTAAGAATTGAGCTATTGGCATATTTTCATCATCATCTTCTACTTCTTTTTAATCACCGAATTGCCAATTGGGCTGCTTTCGCAGCCGCGGTCCTGGCGGCCCTATTGTTCAACTTCTATTCTGACTTGTGCATATGCCATTGGAAGTTGTTTCAAAATTTTCTGTTTTTGTTTGTGTTCTTTGCGTCTTCGTCTGAAGGTGCATTCAATCTCAGGATTGATAGGCTCAAAATTGCTGCCTTGTAAACGGAGCATGCAACAAACACATTTTCTGTAGTATATATAAAAAAGTAACGAGAGAAAAATCAAATTAATGCTAAAAATTAATCTAAACTAATATCAAATAAGAATAGTCTCCTGCAACGGCGCCAAAAACTTATTATGAAAATAGTTGTAAGTGCATAATATCATTAACAAATAATAAAATAGACCTAATGAGTCCGAATTATCGTTCCCACGAAGACTATTCTATTTATATACTAGCACAATTAATCCTTATCCTAATCTATTAAAAATACTTTGAAATATGTTTTGGAAGAATTAACCTAGAATTATTAATTTAAGAAAATAGTTTGATCGCAAATATCAATAATTTATCAAATATAATTATTAAAATGTTTGGATTTACGAATTCACCGTAGTTGTCATCTCTAATATCTTCTCTCAAGATTTCTTTCTAATACTATACTAGGTCGAATTCACAAATTTAACCTATTTTACCTCTTTCGAGTTCAAATTAGTCATAACTAATTAAGTCAACCCACTATATCTCTCCATGTGAAGTCAGAATAATCTTTAACTAGATACAATAAATCTCATAAGAATTCAATTTAAGGTCGCAACAATAATAAAAGCATATATCTACATTTTATTCAATTGTCGAATTTTACTACGTGGTCTAGATTAATATCTTCTTCTCGATTTGTTATAATCCACAATTCAATGAAATAATGACCAATTATTTCAAGCATTACGAAAAGAAATGAAATCAATACATAATCAACATATATTCAAAACATGAGAATTGAAATTAAAGAATCTAAACTAGGTTACTATTGTGGAAAAATATGTAATTGCAAGTGAACAACATCGCATACAAGTAATAAAGTGGACCTATTGACAGCCAAGTTGGCAAAGGACGGGCATTGCGGGGCTCGCAACCTCAGCGTGGGGAGTTCGATTCCTGGATGGAGCAGCTTGGTGATGTAATATCCATGGAGGAAGGCTCCCTTGGGGCTAGGAGTATAAAGGGTGCACGAACCCTGGTCAACTTGGGCATATACCGCGATTTACTTCCACCCATCACTGAGGGGCCGGGGATGGGTGGTCCAGGACATAGTCTGGTGTAAATTGGGATACCGGGATATAAAAAAAAATAATAAATAAATAAATAAAGTGGACCTATTGAGTTCAGATTATCGTTCCCACGAAGACTATCCTATTTAGATACTAGTTCAATTAATCTTAAATCCAATTTATTGAAAACAATTTGAAATAACTTGATTTGAAGGTTTAAATTATAACTATTAATTCTTAGAAAATAGTATGAATGCAAATATCAAGAATTTAGAAAATATGGTTATTGAAGCGTTTGGATTAACAAATTCACCATAGTTGTCCTCTAATTTTTCCTCTCAAAGTTTATCCCTAATGTTGTATTCAGTCGAATTCACGAATTTAATCTAATTTACCTCTCTCGAGTTCAAATTAGTCATATCTAATTAAGTCAATTTATTAAATCAGAATGATCCTTAATTAGATGTATTAATTCTCTTGAGAATTCAATTCAGACCGCAACAATAACAAAAGCGTATCTCTACCTTTTATCTAATTGTCGAATTTACTACGTGGTCTAGATTAATAATTTACCTCTCAGTTCATTATAATCCACAATTCAATGACAAATAATAGCCAATTATTTCAGCTTATGAAGTTAGAATGATCCTTAATTAGATGCATTAATTTTCCTAAGAATTCAATTCAGACCGTTACAATAACGAAAGCGTATCTCTACCTTTTATCCAATTGCCAAATGGTCTAGATTAATAATTTACCTCTCAATTCATTACAATCCACAATTCAATGACAAATAATGACCAATTATTTCAATTATGAAGAGAAGAAGTAAGATCAAATACTTAATTAATTTATAATTCAAAACTTGAGAATTGAAATTAAAGAATCTAAAACTTTAAATTTAGCTACTCATAATTCGGGAGAAAGACAAGATGAAAAGTTTTGAATACATAACCGGATCTTGAATAAAAGATGTGAAGACGTTGAATATCTTGCACTAAGAATTCTTTGTCTTCAAGTTCCAATCTTCAATTTGGTCGTCGTTCCTCTTCTCATTTTTATTCTCTTCTACAAGATTCAACAACCTAATCTTACTTAGATTAGGTCTTTATATAGTCTTAAGCCTTTCCGACTTGTTTTAATTCAACTTAAAAAAGTAAAAAAATAACTTACGTGAGCTGCGGTTTGCAAACCGCGGCAAATGAAATTTTTCTGTTTGCCGCAGTCTTGTCGCGGTTTGCAAACCCCTGCCGGACCATGGCAAACAGAAAATTTGTAGTTTGGTCCTCAAACTTTTAAAGTTGTACATTTTGATCTCTAAACTTTCAACATTCTACATTGTGGTCCCTTTTTTGCTCCAAGTCTTTAAATACTTATCTCAAACTTTCAAGAGCTTCCAAATTTGTCCCAAAACCTCTTTGGTCATTCGAATTTGGTCTTTCACAAGTTTCAAAAGTGTGCAATTCAATCCTCAAACTTTTTGTAAGTTAAAATCCACTCTTGAAACTTGTGAAATTCCTCCAATGGGCCTTTTAATGGTTCTTATCACTCCCATGCCATCATGACAATCTTCAAACGCTCTCGATCAACTCCTATATAGCTCCATATTCTTTATTTTTGCTCAATTTACCTCCATTCTTGGGTTTTTCCTATAATGACAACATTTATACTAAATTAAGTAGAAATTCACTCAAATTATATATATCAAGTTTATATGATAGGATAAGCGTGTAAAAAACACTTATCAAATACTCCCAAACTTAAACTCTTGTTCGTCGCGAGGAAGATTATCTACTTAAACAATTAATCAAATAATAATATTATTTACTATAATAGATGGCTTGCCGTATTTGCTTCAGGTTTTTGAAACACATCAAACAATTCATAAAAAAAATTCTAAATCATGCTACCAAAATTAATTTTTACTATCTGATGCTCGACCAACATATGTGTGAACGCATAGTCAATCCAATCAACATAAACCTTGAGGTTGGAAATATTCTGCCACCCAATGGTCCAATATTTCATTTATCTCTCGTAAGAATATACACTCCCATATTGATATTCAATCTCTCACCATGGGTGTTAACTCTAAAGTTCCACTTAAAACACTTATTCTTTTACCGCTCAAAATTTGGTTAGGTCTAGCCAATACAGTTACTATCTACATCTGTGATGATTCTCTCTTTATTGAATGCTTCGAACATCAAGCTTCCACCAGATAAGTCAAATCCACCAGTTATCTAAATCTCCAAGTTATGCGCACAAAGGCTCAATCTTGCTTTTGCTTCTTTATATGTATATATATATATATATATATATATATATATATATATATATATATATATATATATATATATCTTAAATGTAAGACCACACTCCCTTAATCTTTCTAGATGAACCTTGTAGCGAGCTTTAGGCCGATGGCTCCTAGGTCTGATAGACCTTACGGCACCAAGTTTTGAGAATCCCTACGGACTTTATCACTCGAGTCAACTAGGCTACGAAGAGAAGTATAAGATAATGCAAGTGCAATGCCTTTCTTTTTTTTTTGCAAGATAAATAAGTGGGGATTAGATTTTTAGCATCCGATCAATACCTAGATTCCACCTGGTAGCCAAATACACTCCACACAAATATCACTCATGCACGGAATCAACACCTATCTAAATACCTTCCGCATTGGTTTAACCACCTCCAAACCATCCTTTCAACTTGTTAGGTAATTGAGTTGTCAATTAGTGGTCTTGGTTTTCACAACTCAGGTTCACTATTCTTTCAATGTATTCTATTTAATATACCAACCAAAGATAGTGATGTTCATGACTATTGTGCTCACACTTAATCATATCTCACATGGATAAGTATAGTTTATAAAAAGGCATAAGTAGCACCACTTAGTCAAAATTCATGAATCAATAACATTTTCAAATAGATATCATCATTAACCGATAAGGCTATTCAACATACAAGCACACAAATAAAATAATTTTTTTTTTCACAGCACACACAAAAATAACCAAAATAATTAAAGTCACCACAAACTTAAAGTTCACATTATCCTTAATGTGACAAAAGAAAGTAAAATAAATAAAAAAAGGAAAGAGTTAATCCGAGTCATATGCATGGAGAAACCATCGAAATGGTATTCGATCAGTAGGCATCGGGGTTTGAGTCTTCATGACACCTTGAACGACGATGTGTAGCCTGAAAAAAAATTCAAATGTGCTCAATTATTAAAAATCGAGAAATGTACTTTACTTTCTAATGCACTCCTAAAATTTTAAATACAATGCAATAAACAAACAAAGGGTAGAAAAATGGGTTGCCTTCCATTAAGTGCTTGATTTATAGTTTAGAGCTTGATTTTTGGCAACTTTCACTTATGGAGGTTTGAATTGGGCTTTGGAAGTCTTGCATTGCTTGCAATTACCAACTTTGCAGGATTTATCCTTTGCTCGCCATGTTTTAAATTGACCATTTTCATCTTTAATTGCTGTAACTAGTCTATCAATATCCAATTTGCAATTTTCTTGGCCAATTTTCACCACTTCATCAACTCTAAAACACTCTTTGAGGTCGACTGGTTGCTCAGGTACGGTGTTATTAAGCTCGTTCGGCATCCTGTACCCGCAAGATTAGCTCACATTTTTCAACAACAATAAGGGCTCGACTCGTCGTTAAGAATGGTCGGCCCAATATGACTGGTATATCCCAGTCTTCTTCGATATCAAGGACAATGAAGTCAACTGAAAAGAAAAATTTATCCACCTTGATGAGCACGCCCTCAACCACACCCCGTGGGTACTTGATGAACCTATCAGCAAGTTGCAGAGATACATTTGTTGCTTTTATTTCTTCCAAACATAGTCTCCTGCAGACAGAAAAGGGCATCAAATTAACACTTGCACCTAAATCACATAAAGCATTAAAATTATAAAATTTTCCAATTGTACAAGGTAATTTAAAACTCTCTGGATCTTTTAACTTTGGAGGCAACTTATTTAGCATAATAGCGCTACACTCCTCAGTTAAAGTTACTGTCTCATATTTCTTTGATTTTCTCTTCTTGGACAACATTTCTTACATAAATTTGAAGTACAATGGCATCTGGGCTAATACTTCGGCGAAAGAAATGTTGATGTGCAATTTCTTGAAGACTTCAAGAAATTTTCTAAACTACTGGTCGAGTGATAAGTGTGGTTTTACACTTATTTAGACCATCAAAAGTGGACGATTGTAAGTAATCTTAAGTAATTTTTTACTTAATTGTGTGTTGATTTAATTATTTTAGGTCAAAACCCGAGATCGGATAGAATTGGAGAAAAACAAAGTAAAAGAGTCGAAAAAGGACTGAAGGCGTACGGAGACTTGGATATAGGGATCAACTTGCAAATATCCAAAATTTGAAGGACTTGGGTTGCTATAAAAGAGGACTAAATTGAAATGAAAGAAGAAATTAGAAAACTAAAGATGACAAAATCTAAAGTTGAAGGACTTAAGCTGCAAATAAGAGGACTAAAGAGGTCAAAAGGATAAATTATGAACAAGGACCAAATAAAATACACATCAAAACTTGGAGGACTAAAGTCTGAAAATTGGGGATTGGAACTAATTTTTGGCGAAATTCTCACTGTTTGTCGTAGTCAACTACGGTTTGACCATGTCAATGCACTATTTGCGCGTCTGGACGTTTTTTGGATTATTTTCAACTCTAGTCAGGGTTTTTTTCATATTTTCACGTACATGGGTGTCAAAATTAGTAAAACACTATATAAAGACCTAACCTAGATCAAAAGAAGGTTGTTGAATCCTTGAGATAGAGAGATTGAGAGACGAAGAACAACGACGAGATTGAAGATTGGAATGTGAAGACAAAGATTTCTTGGTGCAAGATATTCAACGTTTTTTCCTCTTTTATTCAAGATCTGGTTATATATTCAAATCTCTTTATCTTGTCTTTCTCCCGAATCATGAGTATCTAGATTTAAAGTTTGGATGAATGATATAGCCTAGTTTTAATTCTTTAATTTCGAATCTCAAGTTTTGATTTATAAATTGTTTAAGTATTTGATTTTACTTCTTTTCTTAATGGTTTGAATACTTGGCTATTATTTTATTGATTTTGTGAATTGTAATGAACTGAGAAGTAAATTATTAATCTAAACCATGTAGTAAAATCTGGCAATTAGATAAAAGGTAGAGATACGTTTTTATTATTACTGCTGTCTGAATTGAATTCTTAGACATTTTAATGCGTCTAATTAAGAACCATTCTGACTTCATAAGTTACTTAATTAGATAGGACTAATTTGAACTCGAGAGAAGTAAATTAGGTTAAATTCGTGAATTCGACCGAATACAACATTAGAAATAAATCTTGAGAAGAGAAATTAGAGATGACAACTGTGGTGAATTCATTGGTCCAAACGCTTTAATAACCATATTTTCTTTCTTGATATTTGCTTTCATTTTATTTTCTAAAATTCAAAGTTCTAGTCTAAATTTTTCAAGTCAATTTATTTTAAAGTGTTCTATATAGATTAATCAATACTAATTAATTGAACTAGTACATAAATAAGATAGACTTCGTGGAAACGATAATCCGAACTCAATATGTCCACTTTATTAATTACTTGAGTGTGTTATTGTTCACTTGCAATCCATTATTTTCACAACAAGTCTTTGGCGCCGTTGCCGGAGACTATTCTTATTTTATATTAGTTTAGATTAATCGTTAGTATTAGTTTAATTTTTTATTTTATTTTATTTTGTTATTTTAATTTTTTTATTAATATACTTTTTATTTGTCTTCTTTGTTTTCTTATTACAAAAAAGGTGTTCGTTGCATGCTCCGTACACAAGACGGCAATTTTGAGACTTTCGATTCGACAATTGAACGTACTTTCAGACAAAGACGCAAAGAACACAACCAAAAATAGAAAGATCAGCAACAAATTCAAATGGCGGATGCACAAGTAAGAAGAGAAGCTGAACAAGAGATTGCAAGAGCAGCCGCTGTAGAAGTAGCCCGATTGGCATCTCAGCAAATTCAACAACATAAAGAAGAAGAAGATGATGATGGAAACATGCCAATGGCTCAGTTCTTAACTCCGACACCAACTCCTGATCGCTCAAGCATAGTCTATCTAGAAGGGGGCACCTTTTCCATCTTACTTTACTTCTCTTTGCAATTTTCCGCTTTATATCCCAAATCTAACAGAGATTTGGTGGAAAATCCAAACATAGTTGTAACATCATTCAATCTTATTTCTTAGCACACCGCCTCCTAAGAAGGGAAACGAGTGCCTTTCGGCTAAAAAGTGGGATCTGTTTATAGAGTTTCTTCCTTTCTTAGCCTGCTTAGGGCTGCCTTAGGGGGGGATCTATTATTTGATACTTGAAAGTCTAGTTGCTCCCTTACCTATAAGGGTAGAACAACTTTCAATTAAGGGCCGATCTGATAAATCTATTCAGCAATAACCTACAGTTCTATGGAAAGGTGAATGGAAACATGAATCTCATCTCTCCAGATTTCTACGAATGTGCCGTAACTTTCAATTTCGAGGAGTGAATGAAGATGCCATCAGACTTCGGTTATTTCCCTATACATTGAGGAATGGGGCTCTAGAATGGTTATACTCAGAACCATATGCTAGTATCACCACCTGGAATGACTTGGCTGGAAAATTTTGCAACAAGTATTTTTCACCAGCTAAAGTAGCAAAGATAAAGCTAGAAATTTCTACTTTTCAGCAACTGGATGGAGAAAAGTATCATGAAGCCTGGGACAGATTCAAGGAGTTGCTCAGAAAATATTCAAATCATGGCATGAAAAAAGGCCAACAAGCTCAATATTTTTACTCTGGGTTATCTCCTTAATCCAAATCGACAGTGGACTCCTCTACAAATAGGTACATTGCGAATAAAAATGTCAACGAAGCATGAAACTATATGAGTTGATTGCAAATACACACACCATGTTTTCATCTGATCATGCCACTCCAAGAAAAGTAGCAAGTATACATGAGATTGACAGTTAATCGGCTACTAATGCACAACTTACTGCATTGACAGAGCAGGTGGAGCTCTTGGTCAGAACACAAACGCAAGGAATGTATACAATCCAAGCAACCATCATGTGCAAAAATCATGGGGCTAACCACTCAACATTAGATTGTATGTTATTGCCTCTCTAGAATGGGTCAATTTTGTGCAGTATAATTCATATTCACAAACATACATTTTGGGTTGGAAGCAATACCCAAATTTTAGGTGGTTTGAGAATCAACAAAGTGGCAATGCCTATAATACTCAGCACGAAAGAGGACCAAGTTTGGGAGAGATGTTTCAATAGTATATGTAGAAAAATGATAAAGCATTGGAGCTGCTGGACACAAATTGTCAAAATCAACAGGCGTCTATCAAAAAATTAGAGACCCAGATTGGTCAGTTAGCCCTGCAATTGTCAGATAGAAAACTAGGCACTTTGCCTAGCAATACAGTGACAAATCCAAAATAACAGGTAAATGCAATCACTACTAGGAGCGGGGTACAACTGTTTGAAATTCACGTGAAAAGACCAGAAAAAAATGACAAACAGTTGGTAGTTGAGGAAGAAGAAACTGAACAACAACAAGTGAAATCAAGAGAAAAAATTTCAAAAGAATTTGCTGAATCATCAAAAGTGGGCGCCAATTCCTGTCAAAGCTTATGTGCCACCAATTTTATTTTCTCATAGGTTGCAGAAGCACAAGCTCGACAAGCAGTTTAAAAAATTTCTTGAAATTTTCAAAAATTTGCACATCAACATTTCTTTTGCTGACGCATTAGCCCAGATGCCATTATATTTAAAATTTATGAAAGAAATGTTGTCCAATAAGAGAAAACCAGATGAAAACGAGACAGTAGCTTTAACTGAGGAGTGTAGCGCTATTCTGCTAAATAAGTTGCCTCCGAAGTTAAAAGATCTAGGGAGTTTTAAATTACCTTGCACAATTGGAAAATTTATAATTTTAATGTGATTTAGGTGCAAGTGTAAATTTGATGCCCCATTCTGTCTACAAGAGATTAGGTTTGGGAGAGGTTAAAGCAACAACTGTGTCTCTACAGCTTGCTGATAGATCAATCAAGTACCTACGGGGTGTGGTTGATGATGTGCTCATCAAGGTGGATAATTTTTTCTTTCCGGTTGACTTCATTGTCCTTGATATCGAAGAGGACTAGAATATGCCAGTCATATTGGGCCGACCATTTTTAACGACGAGTCAAGCTCTTATTGATGTTGAAAAAGGTGAGCTAATCTTGAGCTCACCTTGAGAGTACATGATGACGAACGAGTATTGAGTATGTACACCGTACCCGAGCAACTAGTTGACCTCGAAGAGTGTTTTAGAGTTGATGAAGTGGTGAAAATTGGCCAAGAAAACTGCAAATCGGATACGGGTTGACTAGTTGCAACTATTAAAGATGACAATGGCCAATTCAAAATATGGAGAGCAAATGATAAATCGTGCAAAGCTGGTAATTGCAAGTAGTGGAAGACTTCCAAAATCCAATTCAAGCCTCCATAAACGATACTTGCAAAAAGTAGAGTTCTAGACTATAAATCGAGCGCTTAATGGAAGGCAACCCATTTTTTTATCTCTTATATATTTTATTGCATTGCATGTAGAATTTTAGGACTACATTAAGAAGTAGAGCACGTTTCCCAATTTTTAGTAGTTAAGTACATTTAATTTTTTTTATATCAGGCTACACATCATCATTTCAATTTCAATTGCGTACTAATCAGCTGAAAGTCTGATGTTGTCTCCATGCCTTTTGATTCAGGTTAACTCTTTCTTTTTTATTTATTTCGCTTTCATTTGTCACATTGAGAACTTTAAGCTTAGGATGATGACTTTATTATTTTTTGTTATGTTTGTGTGCCTGTATGTTGGATAGCCTTGTCGACTAATGATGATATCTATTTGAAACCATTATCAATTTATGAATTATGACTCGGTGTTGAGGTGAAATAAGAGGCACTTCCACCTTCTGATCTAAGTGGAAAAAAATTGTCTCCAAGTGACAAGGTCACTACGGAGCTTCCATTACGTAAGAGTACGAGAAAAAGTATGCCTAAACATAATTTTGAAATTGAAGGGCAAGCTTTTCTAGTATCTCCAAAAGACGATGAAGAGCCTAGATCTGTTCATGAAGTTCTATCGAGCCCTGCAAATGAAAAGTGGAAGAAAGTAATGGAAGAGGAAATAGAGTCTATGAAATCTAATCAAGTAAGGGATTTGGTTGATCTTCTGTCTGGCCGGAAAGCTATTGACAACAAATGGGTTCTCAAGATAAAGCGAAGGGCTGATGGGTCCATAGAGAGGTATAAGGCTCACTTGGTAGCAAAATGTTATACCCAACAAGAGGGTATAGATTATGAAGAAACCTTTTCACCAGTAGTGAGATTTACTTCCGTTCGCCTACTCTTAGCCATAGTGGCGCGTTTAGATTTAGAATTACATCAAATCGACGTAAAGGCTGCTTTTCTCAATGGAGAAGTAGATGAAGAAATCAACATGCAACAACCAGTAGGTTTTGTCGAACAAGGCCAAGAGAATAAAGTTTGTAAATTACAAAGATCAATATATGGCCTAAAACAGTCTTCGAGACAGTGGTACTTGAGATTTGACAAAGCTGTAATCTCATATAACTTCGTTATGATGGACGAGGATCACTGTATTTATGTGAAAAGGTCCAATGGAAAATTTGTAAATTTATCTTTTTACGTAGATGATATCTTATTGGTTGGGAATGATAAGGAGTATGTTGAGACTGTTAAGAAATTGTTGTCTTCTAATTTTGAAATGAAGGACATGAGTGAAGCAAATTACATACTTGGTGTTAAATCCATAGAGATCGTTCTAAAAGACTTCTTTCTCTGTCACAAAAGTCATGTATAAAGAAGGTTCTTGAACGTTTCAAAATGGAGAATTGCAAACCAATTGATACTCCTATATCTAAAGGCAAAACTCTAAGTCTACTAATTTGTCCTAAGACTCCTAAAGAAAAAGAAGAAATGTCTAGAGTACCGTACTGTAGTGCAGTTGGGAGTTTGATGTACACTATGATGTATACTCGTTCAGATATTTGTTATGTCGTTGGTCTGGTCAGCAGGTATCAATCTAATCTTGGAAGAGGACACTGGAAAATAGTTAAGAAGATATTGAGATACTTGAAATGTACTGTTGATTATTCCTTACGTTATCAAGGAAATGATTTGCGCTTAAAAAGATACACATTTGCTAACTGGGGTGGAGACCTAGATGAGCGCAAGTCAACTTCTGAATATACATTCTTACTTAAGAATGGCCCCATCTCTTGGAGTAGCAAGAAACAAACATGCATTTCCTTGTCTACAGTGGAGGCATAATTTGTGGCTTGTGCTTCAGCAGTACAAAAAGCTGTTTGGTTAAAAAGATTTTTTCAACATCTAAGAGTCCTTAGTGGTGATATGGGACCTACGTTGATTTACTAGGATAGTTAGGCTGCTATTGCATATACGAAGGATCCAAAGTATCATAGCATAACCAAACATATTGATACAAAATATAATTTTGTAAGAGACATCATAGCAAAGAAAGAAGTAACTTTGCAGTATATTTCTACGCATAATATGGTAGCTAATCCATTTACCAAACCGGTACCTAAAGATGTCTTTATGACTCATATTAAATCTCTAGGATTGCGTATAATTTAGTTACGTATATTGTAAACTCTTGAATGTCCATTAATGAACTGTGATTTTGAGTTCATATATTATGTGCAATCTATTGTTGTGATTACTAGATGATTGATTTTTATACACACAGAAAATATGTCGAACATGCTGAGAATGTCTCACTTACACGAGCAATCGCCTGAGACAATTTTAGGTTGTGCTGAGATGAGACGAAGTGATCATGTTCTATACATCATCTAGTTGTCTTGATGAGATATCGAGATGAGATTACTATAAGTAATCGAAAAGGATTCCACTATCCTTTAGACTTGTTTAGTAGTCAGATTGAGTTCTCGATTGAGTTTGCTTTGAAGAATGAATACAAGGAGAATTCAAGTTGGGTATTAAGGAAACCTGAACTAAAATTTGTACGGTGTGTTTTAAATTACAGAATATGACATACACGCTGAAAAGGAAGAAAACATTGTAGCATGTGTTTCATATCTCGTGTGCTTTTACGACCAATATGGGGTAAATGAGTGAATGGATCCCTACTTCCTCATTGTGTAAGACTCCATGGTTTACATAACCTAATATATACCCTTATGACTTTTGACTATTTTCTCAAGATTTTATTTCAGTGTTGCTACTTTAGCATGTTGCCAATAACTATGATTGTTTCAGTTAGATTGTTTCATTTTGACCAACATTTCTATTTGTATTCACCGGCTGGATAATTGTGTTGACCATGTAGGGTTTAGAACACAATTATGAATACAAGAATTAAGTATGTAGTTTTAGTACGTTCCATAAATATTTGAGGGATCAGAAATACTTGAATTAGTGTTCGAAAATGATTTGGAGTATAGCGAGAAATGTATTTCCTTTATAGAGCTGTTATTTATCCCTAACAGGTGTATGGTGTTGTGTGCTTTAATAAACTCGCTAGTCACACTATCTATTTACCAGTATGAACTTTGAGATATTGAGATAAATCTAATTGATATTATATTAGATTCAGGTCAACGCCATCATGTGCGAGAGGGAGATGTTGGAATGAAATGGGTTATCCATGTGGGTTGACTCGAACCAATTTATATGGAAATGGTTTTGGAGGTATGAGTTAAGGTTTAAATTTGAAACTAAACTCCCTACCACATATAACTTCCATGCAACCCCACAATTTCTATACAATCTCTGAAATTGAAGTTAAATTCGTGGAGGTAGAGAGAGAAACATACATGACGTTGGTGGCTTGACAAATATCTTAAATTCGATTTTTGGATTGTGGAGATTAAACTCTTTCCATTGTGATTGAGTTTTTGTACCAGAGAGCAGCATTTTGATTGAATCGTAAACAAGTAAACAAGACAGGTGATTCAACCTATTGATCTTGGATTTTCAAATAAGTTCTACCACCTTTGTTTCGATAGAATTAATGTTATAGAATGTTACATCTTCTGATTACAAGCTGACATTTTTGTATATTATAGTAGGTAACTTATTTTTGTAAATATAGTTATTAAAAATAGTTATAGTACAAAATTGAATTTTGTTTTTAAAGTCGAAGAAGATGAAAATTCAAAACAAAAATAGACACATCGAGACAAGAGTTTCAACTCTCTTTCCTTAAGACGTATTTGTGCCACCTAGGTACTTACGGTGTTATGGCAAACGTCTCCCAAGATACAACAATCTATTCCTTTCGGTAGTAGCACTACAAACCTAAAGGATAGCGAACCAGAATTGTTTTGCACTCTCCAAAAATGGGACTCCAACAATATGGTTTTGAGAATTTATGACATATTCTGATAGAATGAAAGAAGTGATAAGAATGAAAAAATTCATATGACTATGGGGGTCAATTTATAACTTGCCAAAAGTTGTGTCTAATCAGGCACAACACTTGAAAGGACTTGTTTGAACAATTGTGTCTGTAATAATTCAACAAACATCTTCTAGACATGTGTTAAAATTCAGATATTTTAATATTGGAAGATAGAAATAAAATATACAAATTCTTTTATATTTATGACCCACGGCTACGACCCCGTGCCCAGTGGGCGGCACCGTGCGTTTGGGCTTTGAGCTAAACCACATAGTTGTGGTGCAAAATTGTACTCTGTTTATGAAGCAGTGCATAAGACTTATTTGAAATTGTAAATGGAAAATCTAAAGAAGATGGAAAGTAAAAAATGAAAATAGACATATCGAGGCAAGAATTCCAATTTTCTTTCATTAAGATGTATTTGTCCCCCTAGGTGCTTACGGTGTTATAGCAAACGTCTCCCAAGATATAACAATTTATTCCTCTCGGTAGTAGCACTACAAATCTAAAAGACGACGAACCAGAATTGTTTTGTAGTCTCTGAAAATGGGACTCGAACAGTATGGTTTTGAGAATGCAAGACATATTTTGACAGAATGAAAGAAATGATAAGAATGAAAACATTCGCAGGAGGGTAAATTTTTAACTTGCCAAAGGTTGTGTATGAACATGTACAACATCTGAAAGGACTTGTTTGAACAATCGTGTCTGTAATAATTCAACAAACATCTTCTAGACATGTGTCAAAATTCGGATATTTTAATATTGGAAGATAAAAATAAAATAAAATAAAATATACAAATTATTTTATATTTATGACCCACGGCCATGGCCCCGTGCTCGGTGGGCGGCGACAACGGAGATGCATTTGGACTTTGAACCGAACTCGATAGCATCTAAGTCTTATTCCCTCTGTTGTGTGATTATAATCCCGCAAGTGGACGGATCGTTAACAAGTAATATAGTAATAAATAGAGTGTCGAACCCACGAGGACTAGATACCAATTTAACCTATTAATTTATAATTCAAATTCTAACAATAAAACGAAATACAGATTTAATTTTGATGTGTGACTCTAAACTAATTTAACTATTTTAATTAAATTAAAAATAACAATAAGCAACTTTGAAAGATGAGAACGAATTAAAATTTTACCAACACTAGGATTCACAAATCCACCTACACGTTTTATAATCAATTATCTGTTAATCACTTTTTTAGCTTTTAATTACCTTGGATTGAAAATCGGCGTTCCTAAATTAATCAAAAGCCTCTCTCGATGGTCAATCAATTCTATATGTTATGCGAACCTAAATATCTCTAATTAAGCTTCGAACATAAACACATGCATTAAAATCTCAAGAACACCTACACGGATTTCATAAAGCATAATAGTAATCTCTATCTATTATTGGATCCTATGTTATTCAATACCACGTGCTTAATCTATATTGAATCTCTCAACTTCAATATAGATCACAATATATTCTAATGGTGATCAACCATTAAAATAATATAAAAAATAATGGGTAAATATCACCAGGGGTCCCTAACCTTTCAACGTTGTAACGATGGGGTCCCTAACCTTTGTAAACTAGCACCCGGAGTCCCTAACCTTTCAAACGTTCGTACCTGGGGTCCTTTTTTGACGGAAATCATCAAAAACTCTGTTAATTAGTCACGCGCGCCACTTCTGAAGGGTAAATCCGTCTTTACACTACTCAATACCACTAAACCAAACGACATTACCATATTGGGGGAAAATAAGGTCGGAGGAAAACCTAAATCGTTGAAAATCTGATTCCGTGCTATCTACCCGAAGACAAATTCGTGCAAACCAGGTGTGTTCGCAAGATATAAAGAAAATTTTGAAGTTACCAAATCGCGTTGGTGAAGTAGCAATACGGTAATGTACTTTATCCACTTTTTTCCCTGGTATTTTGCAAAATTCTGAAGTTCAAGTGTTAACTGTATGAATTTTTTGGTTTTTATGTAGCATTGTTGCCTCAGGTAGGGGAAAAATGCTACGTGGAGACTACCCTGGACCTGATTATGGTAAGGTTGGAAATTGGTAGTGGGCAGAATATTTTTTTGGGTTTCAATTTGTGGACAATGAAAAGATGTTTGTCCCTACTTCATTGAACAATTATTTTTTAGTTGTTGACTAAATTTGGGACAAGGATTTTGGTTTCAATGAAAGTGGGGTCTTGCATTGTGGATATGTTGGACTGTGTTTCTGCTGTAAAAGTTAAGTTGCATTCATTTTTGGCCTTTTTGCTGTATGTGGTCCCTATTTGGTATCTAATTCATATTCTAATGCATTAAATATCCCCATGTGCAGGAGAATACAATACAGAGCAGTTCACCATAAGACTATTCTATGGTGGAAGTTTTTTGACTAAGAATGGCAACACCGTGTACGAAGGAGGCAAGGTTGACTACATTGACAATTGTTACGCGAGTTATTTCTCAACGTTCACTTTGGATCGTGTGCTGACTGTGATGAAGATCCCTTTACCAATGGGTTATGCATACAGAAGGAGTAGACTGAATTTGACCCATGGGTTAATGCGATTATCCACAGACCAGCATGTCGCGGAGATGCTACAAGATATTGGACCTACGAGGATAGTTGACATGTATCTTATACCACCATTGGTGCCTCATTATTTGCCATGGGATTACTCCATTACATCTGATCAGCATATACCTGAACCAGTTGTAGAGAAGAGAAAAGGAGTCGTGATAACAGATCTGGAGGACGGGACAGTGCTCGAGCCATTACTCACTAGTCGGTTGGTCGGTGCAACTGAGGTTGAAGAAATATCTTCTGAAAAAGAAATGTCATCGGAAGAATCAGACGAAGATTGGGATTTCAATTGGATGGGCAAACCTGAATCTCATGTTGTCATAACTGAATTGGATGACGAAACAGAAGTTCAAGATCAAACAACATACGATGTACCGACTGGAGTAGAACTACAAGTCGATCAACCAAATGTGACAACTGGAGTAGAACCACAATTTGATCAACCAAATGTGACAACTGGAGTAGAAGATGAGCATTGTAATGAGCATACATCTCCATTCCAATATAATGAAAATTTTGATTTCAATTGGGACGAACCAATAGTCAATGAATCAGACGAAGGTGACAACAATTCCGACGAACCGATAGTTGATCAGGATGACCATATTGACTTCAACTTGGAAGAACCTGGACTTGAAACAGTGGGAGATGAACATGCAACTGAGCAGCCAGTTGAGCAAGGTACTGAACACATTGAATGTAATTGGGATGAACCAGCAGTTGACAATGTCCAATCTGATTACGGTCTATCTGATGAACTGGAGAGTTTAAACAGTGATGAAGATGCGGATGAACCCCGTAGAAGGGTAAGAGAACCAATCTTCAATCCCAAAACAGATATGAGTGATCCACGTTTTGCTTTGGGTAAGTTTCGAATCATTTCAAATCACTTACAGCTTTATCTATATTGGTCCATTAACTAATGATAACCAATTAAATGTAGGGATGACATTCGAGACTGTGCAAGTTCTGAGGGCAGCATTGGTTGAATATTCAATCAAAAATGGAAGGCCAATTCACTACGTAAAAAATGATACCACCAGGGTTCGGATGAGGTGCAAACATCCCTGTCCGTGGGAAATATATGCACATGTTCAGGATGACAAGCTGAGTTTTAAGGTGAACAAGTTTGTGGATAATCACACCTGTGCTGTTGTTTCCAAAAATAAGTGGGCCACTTCAAGTTATTTGTCCAAGAAGTTTGAAGGGGGGTTCAGATCTAACCCAGATTGGAGGTACGATAGCTTTAGTGAGGCAGTTAAATCAGACTGCATGGTGGATGTTTCAGTTCACCAATACTATAGAGCCAGAAAAAGATGCTTCCAAGTCATAAAGGGAAATGCAGCTGATCAATACAAGATCTTGTGGGATTATTGCGAGGAGTTGAAGAGGACAAATGAAGGCACTACGGTTGAGTTGTCTGCATCTGGAAATGTTTTCAAGAGGCTGTATATATGTCTAGGGGCATGTAAAAGAGGCTTCAAGGATGGATGTAGACCATTCATAGGGTTGGATGGATGTCATTTGAAGGGAGAATTCAAGGGTCAGTTACTTACTGCCGTGGGTATTGACGGGGATAATTCCATGTTCCCCATTGCATATGCCATTGTGGAGTCTGAAAATAGGGAGAGTTGGGAATGGTTTTTGGATTTATTGTGTTACGACATTGGGATGTTTAATACAGCTGCGTGGACATTCATGACTGATAAGCAAAAGGGACTCGTCCAAGCCTTGCAGTCGAAGTGTGAAGAGTCTGAACATAGGTGCTGTGTTAGACATCTACACAGCAATTTCAAAGCAACGCACCGAGGGACTGCACTGAAAAATCTGTTGTGGGCAGCAGCGAGAGCAACAACAGTGAACGTATTCAATTTGGAGATGGAGAAAATGAAAGCAATTGATGAGAAAGCTTACAAATGGTTGTCGGACAAACCATCAAATCAATGGAGCAAATCACAATTTAAAGAGCATAGCAAATGTGAGTTGTTGGTAAACAACATTTGTGAGTCCTTCAATGGTGTGATAATGGCAGCTAGGGATAAACCAATCATTACAATGCTCGAATGGATTAGGGTTTACCTTATGAAAAGATTTGCTACAAGAAGAACAAGTGTGGAGAGTTGGGATCGGGAAATCGGACCGCGAATTAGTAAAATAATTGAAAGGAATGTGCTTGCATCTCGATATTGTCGAGCAACGTGGGCAGGTGAAGGCAAGTACCAAATAGTTCATGTGTCTGGAACAACTGTGGCTGTGGATTTAAATGCTAGGATGTGTGCATGCAGGAAATGGCAGATCTCAGGGCTTCCTTGCGAACATGCTGTGGCTGGTATTTCTCAAAAGGGGGATGACATAATCGATTACGTTGACGCGTGTTATAAGAAGGAGCAGTTTCAGAATGCTTACTCTCCGGTGATAAGTCCAATGAATAGTCCTGATATGTGGGAGAGTCGTGGCCAACTTCCGTTGGAGCCTCCGTGTGTTACTAAAACAGCTGGTAGACCGAAGAAAGTAAGGCGAAGAGAGCCCGATGAGCTACAACGTCCCTCGACATCAAATAGACGACGATTTGGCATGAAGATGACTTGTAAACAATGCGGTCAGACAGGTCATAACAAAAGATCGTGCAATACAAGGGCGAAGACGAGCTCGACACGTAGTTCGAAAAGAAAGAAAAATAATGATGCATCAGCCCCAACAACCAGCCATGACTGAACTTGATTACAGTCTGTTTTATTTTCTCTTTTTTTTTGGGTCCACATATCATCAGTAGCCACTTTTTGCAGTTGGAAGTTGTATTTTGTCATCCAACTTTTCACTTCCATTTTTTGTAATTACATGACTTTGTTGATGGAAATGGAATGATGATTTTGGAGATTTAATTGATCATCTGTATTATGGATTTTGTTGGTAAGTTAATTACATGACATTGCATTTATATTTGTTTGTTTCCAGTTGCACCACTAAACTGATGAATGCTGAAATATATAAACTTCAAATACAGAGCACTACAAAGCAGGGTTCTTTATACAGTTGTACTACATTAACTTCAACCAAGTAGCTATTACAAAGCAGGATCCAGTTGCACTACATTAACTTCAACCAACTAGCAAGTACAAAGCAGGATCCTTTATCCTTTACAAACTAATCACTTCAAAAAAAAACATACAACAATCCCACATACAAATCCCCAAACCCACCGACTCCAACTTCCTTCTTTTGAGCTCAAGTTCTTCATTTTCAGCTCCAAGTTCTTCATTTGAATATCCAAATTCGGTTTCAGCGTCTCCCAATTCTGTTTTTGCATCTCCAAATTCTGTATTTGTATCTCCAAATTTTTTATTCGATCCACATAATTTTTAATGTCTTGCTCCAAGCCACTGACATTTCTCAACAAACCGGGAATGATTTGCTTCGATCTCTCACAGATTTGTGGATCGTACCAAATAAAATAATCACAGCCACCTACCTCCTGAAATAATTAAACATAAAACCACTTCAAAAGTGAAAAATTGGAATGTCGTACACAAAAATTAATCAAACATGTAGACCCATCTTACTCGTTTCCTTCTACATGTAATAAATCTTCTTCCTGGGTTTATATTCGTCCATGAAGTCTTTATTTCAGCGGGTAATCCACAGTGGCAGAGGTTGGGCTCCATGGAAAGAGGAAAAGATGAGATGAAGATGGTGAGTGGATTTTTTGGGTGCACAAGAGGTCAAGATAAGGGATTTATCGTGTAATAAAGGGTAATGTCGTTTGGTTTAGTGGTATTGAGTAGTGTAAAGACGGATTTACCCTTCAGAAGTGGCGCGCGTGACTAATTAACAGAGTTTTTGACGATTTCCGTCAAAAAAGGACCCCAGGTACGAACGTTTGAAAGGTTAGGGACTCCGGGTGCTAGTTTACAAAGGTTAGGGACCCCATCGTTACAACGCTGAAGAATCTTCAATCCCGTCCTCGATCTTCGATTCTTTGTTTCTATGTTGTTCTCTCCAAAATTCCTTTCCCGCGAGATGCCTCTCTTCTTGCTTTTATAAGCGTCTCCCTACTCTCCAAAATGTGGTTGAGGAAGTTGGATCAATATGGGCTTGATAGTCTTTCAATTCTATCAGGAAATTGTAAATTTCTGCTACGTTTGGCCCATGCGATCGCATGGTGTAATACCGTGCGATCGCATGGTATTCATGACGAGCATTCTGCATATTTTTTTTCTTCCTGCGATTGCACCAAATTTGTGCCATGCGATCTCATGGTTGATTTGGTGCTGAATTTGAATTTCCCTCCTTGATAATTGCACGTCAAGCCCCTGAAGTCTCTTTTCTTAGCAATTAAGTCCCATTTTCTTCATTTTGCTCTCTTTTCATCCAAGTGATACTTGAACTTGATTATTTCCTAAATTAATAAGAAAATAGCATGCAATTAAACTGAAATCAAATAATATGACTCATAATTGTTCCTTTTTGTAAGCCCAGATAAGTACAAAATTGTAGTTATCAAATACCCCCAAACTTGAACTATTATTCGTCCTCGAATAAACTAGCTAAAAACAATCTTGCACTTAATGAAATAAGCAATAATAAAGTTCACAATATAAATAGCTTTCCGTTCTTGCTTCAGGTTTTGAAAAAAGAAAAAAACTTATAATTCATGACGAGTGTTCAGGTTATACAGTTGTAAACGTGATTCTACCTAAAACATACTTGAGATGTGTGTGAAAGCAGTTAACCTGATCAACTTAAATTCTATGGTGGTGATAGCCCAACCATTTGGTCAATTTTTCGTTTCTCTCTCGTAAGGTACACTTTCCCAAATATTATTGTTTTCTCTCAAATCCCAAGATTTTCGGTTAAAATGTTACAGTTCACTCATAATTTTTTTTGTTTGAGGCTGGTTGAGAGCTAGCAATCGTGACAACCTAGGTTTGTGAAGATTCTCTAATTTATGAGTACGTTCGACTAGAAAGTTTCTACTAAGTAAGTCAAATCATTAGTCATCTAATCCTCAAATTTACTTTGCAAAGGAATTTTTACTGGACAGAAATAACACATTATTTATTAAAATTTTATTTATTTATTTATTATAGATCTTATGTGCAAAACTCAATCTATTAAACTTTCTAAATGACTCATGTAACGAGCTTGAGGTCGATGACTCCCAGGTCTTTTGAACCTTAGGGCATCAGGTTTTGAGAAACCCCTACAGACCTTTTCACTCGAGTCAAATAAGCTACGAAAGGAGTTATAAGATATTAATAAGGTGCAAAACTCAATCCATTAAGCTTTCTAAATGACTCATGTAACGAGCTTGAGGTCGATGACTCCCAGGTCTTTCAAACTTTAGGGCATCAGGTTTTGAGAAACCCCCACGGACCTTTTCACTCAAGTCAATTAGGCTACGAAAAGAGTTAAGCAATAATAAGAACAATTATATTCCTTGCGCGCAATATGTTCATGCTAGGGGATTAGATTCCTAATATTCGGTCAATACCTAGCTTCCTCTAATTGGTATACAGTGCTCCACACAATTATTCTTTTAGCATACATGGAATTCATCACAACCTAGATAGCCACCATTACTGCTGGTATACCACATTTTTTCACTATATTGGTTACTGGGTTGATATACAGATGATTCTAAGGTTTAGAGAATAGTATCCTATTGTTTTCAACTTAAGTGCACCAACATAACTACAAATCATTTTAACTGGCCACACAACACAATATCACATAAGATTAAGTGGCCTCACATTTAAACAAGAGTATACCCTGTTCACAAGTCATGATTTAAAGCTAAAATTAAATGAAACGTTGCATCATTAGCCGGCAAGGCTATTTATATCACATAAACATGTAAACAAAAATAAATTAAATTTTTTTTAATACTAAAAAGGAATAATAAAAATCAAAAATCAAATATCAAATATCATTTATCAAGTCAAGAGCAAATTTTCATACAGCACCCCCAAACTTAAATCATACATTGTCCCCAATGTCATGCAAAATAAATAAACACATAAAAATTTTAGGTACTTCTCGGATGTGGATCTGAGGGTGCCGGTAGACGGAGTGTAGAAAGATCAACTGGTGGAGGTGCTGGCATTGGTGTTGGGCGGCAGATCTGGTCATGGATGTCATCAAGCTTGCCCGCACATCTGTCGAGCCTTCTCTTTACCTGGTTGCAGTTTGCTCGAATCCGACTCTGCTCTAGGGAAGACTGACTCTGGGTAAACTCCATAGTCATCTGAGTGTGTCGGACTACGTCCACTCGAGACCGCAGCATCGTCAGCTCCTAATGTACTGTGAGTAGCTCAGTCCGCGTCTCGATAATGAGCCTGGTCTGCTCAGTCTGACCCTCCAGAAGGCGACGTAGCATGGATGCTATGTCTCCTGGTGGTGCGGCATGCTGGGGTGCGGCTGGAGGGGGTGCGACCGACTGATCTTCTTGAGGTTGCTCGTCTACGGCTGGGGCTGCCCCCTCAGCTCGTGCAGTATGCCGTCTCTCATTTTCCAAAGAAAATCTGTTGATAGGTCCCTTTGCTTTCAGTACCGGCTCTGTAGGTGAGGTTTGAACCCCTGCTACCTTACAGATACCACTGATCAGCGCTGGGAAGATGGCAGTGTGCCTCTTGTCCGTCTGGAAGCCCATCATGCTGATCAGGGTGTAGATGTAGTTCCCCAAGTCTATCTTTCTCCCGTGAACAAGATGATATAACAGACGAGCCCTAGCATCATTGATAATAGTACGATGCCGGGTCGGGTCAATGTTGTGGCTCACAAAAACATTCAGGATAAGGAGGGAATCTGTCAGTTTGTTGTGCTCTAGGTCCCTCCCAGGTAGTGGCCATGCATCGTCTCGGCCATATAGAAACCGGGCCACCTCACCCATATCCTGAATGGAGGGCAGAGGGTGAATATCTTCAGTGGTGAGCCCATAGAAGTCGTTGATGACCCTCAGGGTAAACATTAACCATGTACCCCGCACCCACGTCTGCCCATAATTATCCGTCCCTTGAATGTCGATCTCTTGGTTGAAATTTGTGTAAAATTCATGGACGAGCTGGGAGTAGACCTTGTGAGGTGTATCAGCTACCTTGGTCCATCTGCAAACATCAATGAGATTATACAGTTCGGAGTGAGGGAAGTCGGCCAAATGCACTCTCCGCTCTCCCCAAATGGTCCAATGGCTAATGACCTTGGTGAATCTTTCCTTGTGCTCCTCGAAAAGATAATGACGGGAGTCGGTGGTCTCTACACGTGCCCTCTTCGATGTGCTGTCGGTTGCCTTCTTCTTTCCTTTCTCAGCGACGGTTGGGGGTCGTTTTGGAGCCATATCTGTAAAATGAACGAAAATAAGTTAGATATGACAAATAACATATATGGTTTAAGACATCACCCCCAAACTATTTTAAACATTAGGTAAAAAATTTTGAAAAATGTGTTTGACTAGTCTACTTCGTACTTAGAGAAATCTACCTAAGAATTTGCAAAAGTGAAACGGAGGAAGGTGGTATGAAAGTGTATGATATGGTCTACCACATAGTCAAATTTCACATGATTTCGAGGTCATTTGGGGCAAACGGATGGGGGACGAAAGTGCTAACGGAGGCAGGCTGATGTGGCCTTTGTGGCTGCCATGGCAGGCCAGATTTTCCGTTTATTTGTCCCGGCTTGATTTTGGTGATAAACATGTGTTCAAACCAAATTTAATGACCCTAGATGATGACATTAGTGTAATGGGATAGCCTAATGTTTGGTTCACATCAATTTTGGCCAAAAATGTGGATGGGGCAATTCATCAAACACCTATTATGCATTGAGATATTTCCAAAGGTTTGAACAAATTGGGGATTCATCAAAACCGAAAATTTTACACAGCCTAATCAACTAAACCCAATCCAATTCAAGCGTCCCTTTCAATTCAAGCCTAATCTAAACAATCTTCTCTCCATAATGATTAAAATGCACGAATATAAAGCACACATGATGAAAACTCCGAAAATTCAATAACCAAAATTTGGAATTTACCTTTTAGTTCGCGAGATTGATGGTTATGATGGTTGATGTTGATTAATATGATGCCTAATATGCTTGTTTAAGTGTTGGAGATCAAAGAACTGAAGAGATGCTAAGGTTTTTGAATGAAAAGTTAAGTTTTGAAATGAAGAGTTTAAAATGGTTTATTAAGTTTTCTGGTGTTCCTTGCAATCGCAAGAAATTAAGTTCCTGCGATTGCAGGAACACCAAATTCTGGGCAGAATTTAATCTGCCCAGTCTATGCGATCGCAATGCTTTTAACCATGCGATCGCATAGTTATGCACCCAGTTTCAAATTTTTTTTTTTAAATATAACTTGAAAATAAGTAAAAACGTACTTATGCAAAATGACGATGATCAAAGCCTCGAAACCTAAGAATTAAAAACCTATTTCAAATCTTAAAAACTTAAACGTGCAAAACATGAATTAACTTCCGAAACTGAAATAATACTGAAAATTTAAATAACAGGGAAAAAAATGGGTTGCCTCCCATTGAGCGCTTGTTTAAAGTCTTTAGCTCGACTTGGCCGTGGTGATCACTCTGGATTGCTCAAAGCGGTAAAAGATTTTTCTTTCGAAAAATCACCCTCCAAGTATTGTTTGAGCCTTTGTCCGTTTACTTTAAACCTGCCTTTTGTGTCATGAGCAACTTCAACCGCTCCATGTGGATAGACTTTCACTACCGTGAATGGCCCGGACCATCTTGAACGTAGTTTCCCAGGAAAGAGCTTGAGTCGAGAGTTGAATAAGAGAACTTTTTGTCTCGCCGCAAACTGCCTTTTTTGAATATATTTGTCATGCCAATTTTTGGTTTTCTCTTTATACAGTTTGGTATTTTCATACGCCTCGAACCTGAATTCTTCCATTTCGTTCAACTGAAGCAGTCCTTTTTCACCGACTTCTTTCAAGTCAAAATTCAACTTCCTTAATTCCCAGTAGGCTCGGTGCTCCAACTCAACCGGTAAATGACACGCTAGGCGATAAGGTGACATTCCAATTGGTGTTTTGAATGCAGTTCGATATGCCCAAAGGGCATTATCCAGTTTTCTTGACCAATCTTTTCTCGAGGTACTCACCGTAAGCTCTAAGATCCTTTTCAACTCCCGGTTGGAGATTTCCACCTGGCCACTAGTTTGTGGATGGTAAGGAGTAGCCACACGGTGCTTCACACCGTATTTTGCCAAGAGGGTTTCAAACTGTCTGTTGCAAAAATGCTTACCTCCGTCACTTATGATTGCCCGAGGAGTTCCGAAACGCGTGAAAATATTCTTTTTGAGAAAATTCACGACCACCTTGCCATCATTGGTTGGTAAGGCCACAACTTCTACCCATTTAGATACGTAGTCCACAGCCACCAAAATGTAGGAATTTGAGAATGACGGTGGAAATGTTCCCATAAAGTCAATCCCATATACATCGAAAAGTTCAACCTCTAAAATGCTTCGAAGGGGCATTTCCTGCTTTCGAGATATATTTCCCGTCCTTTGGCACCTGTCACACTTTTTACCAGACTGTAGGCATCCTTGAATAATGTCGGCCAATAAAATCCAGATTGTAAAACTTTGGCTGCTGTTTTGGTAGCACCGAAATGACCTCCGTATGGTGAAGAATGGCATTGCTCCAAGACAGTCTCCATTTCTTCTTTAGGTAGACATCTCCGAATTACTTGATCAGCTCCCCTTCTATAAAGAATAGGATCTTTCCAAAAATAGTACTTAAGTTCTGAAAAGAACTTTTTTCGGCGTTGATGATCATAATCAGGTAATTCACATAATCTGTATATCACGGTGCACTTCTCATATGCTCTATCCCAAAAATCTGCTCATCTGAAAATTTCTCATTTATTTCACCTTCTTCATTCTCTTCTGTCTGCTCTATTCTGGACAAGTGGTCGGCTACCACGTTTTCAACTCCTTTTTTATCCTGAATCTCTAAGTCAAATTCTTGAAGAAGTAAGATCCACCGAATAAGTCTTGGTTTTGCATCTGTTTTAGCAAAAAGATATTTTAATGCTGCATGATCCATGTGGACTATTATTTTCGATCCAATGAGGTAAGATCGAAATTTTTCGAAGGCAAATACTACTGCTAGTAATTTCTTTTCTGTAGTGGCATAATTCATCTGAGCATCATTGAGAGTTCGACTGGCATAATATATGACATGCATGACTTTTGCTCTACATTGCCCCAAAACTGCACCGATGGTAAAGTCACTTGCATCACACATAAGTTCAAACGGTAGATCCCAATCAGGTGGTACAATGATAGGTGCTGAGATTAGACTGCTCTTGAGAATGTTGAAAGCTTTAAGGCAGTCTATAGAAAATTTAAACTTAGCTTCTTTTTCCAGCAAACTGCATAATGGTTTAGTTATTTTTGAGAAATATTTTATGAACCTTCTGTAGAAACCATCATGTCCCAGAAAAGATCGAATTCCCTTAACTGTTGTTGGAGGAGGCAGTTTCTCTATAATCTGAATCTTTGCTTTGTCGACCTCAATGCCGTTAGCTGAAATCCTGTGTCCTAACACGATGTCTTCTTGGACTATAAAGTGACATTTTTCCCAATTGAGTACCAAGTTGGTTTTCTCACAACGCTGAAGTACCAAAGTCAAATTTCTGAGGCATTCGTCGAATGATGATCCAAAAACCAAAAAATCATCCATGAAAACTTCAATGAATTTTTCAACCATATCTGAGAAAATAGACATCATACAACGTTGAAATGTCGCAGGAGCGTTGCACAGGCCAAATGACATACGCCTATATGCAAACGTGCCATAAGGGCAAGTAAAGGTAGTCTTTTCTTGATCTTCTGGCGCTATATGAATCTGATTGTAGCTTGAATACCCATCAAGAAAGAAATAATGAGAATGACCTGCCAAATGTTCCAACATCTGATCAATGAATGGTAGAGGAAAATGGTCTTTTCGAGTAGCATCATTCAGTTTTCTGTAGTCAATACAAACTCGCCACCCTGTAGTCAATCTGATTGGTATGAGTTCGTTATTATCATTCTTCTCAACTGTGATCCCCTCTTTTTTTGGCACTACTTGGACCGGGCTTACCCAAGTACTATCTGAAATAGGATAGATGATACCAGCGTCAAGTAGTTTCAACACTTCAGCTCGGACTACTTCTTGCAAATGAGGATTCAATCTGCGTTGATGTTGTACTGCTGGTTTATATGCCTCTTCCATTAGAATCTTGTGCATGCATATGGATGGGTTGATACCTCTGATGTCTGCTATAGTCCAAACGATGGCTGATTTGTAATTCTTCAAAACTCGGAGTAGTTTATCTTCCTGATCCTTATCAATAGAATTTGCAATGATGACTGGAAGAGTAGATGACTCTCCTAGATAAGCATACCTAAGGTGAGAAGGTAACTATTTTAACTCGAGAATTGGGGCCTTTTGAACTGAAGGAGGCTGCTGAGGAGGTGTGGTACCCAGATCTATATATCTACTTCTTCTTTCAATCCGTTCTGCTCCTTGTAAATATCTGGCACATTCTTCAAGAACTGGAGATTTAGAATTTTCATCTTGAGAATGCATAATACACGCTTCCCATGGATTTAAAGGATTTTCCAAAGCAAATGTGTTAGCTGCCTCGTGATCAATAATATCGATCTGAAAGCATGAGTCAGAGGAGATTGGATACTGAATTGCCTTGAACACATTGAAAGTGACTTGCTCTTCATTCAATCTCAACATTAGCTGTCCTTTTTGCACATCAATTAGGGCTCGTCCAGTAGCTAAGAATGGTCGTCCCAAGATAAGTGGCACATCTCTATCCTCCGCCATATCTAGGATAATGAAGTCAACTGGGAATAAGAACTTATCCACTTTTACCAAAATATCTTCAATAACTCCGTGTGGGCGTTTAACTGACCGATCAGCTAACTGTAGTGATATTGTAGTTGGCTTTACTTCCCCGAGACCTAGTTGCCTGAAAATAGAATAAGGCATCAAATTAATGCTAGCACCTAAATCACATAATGCTTTTTCAAAAAATGAGCTACCAACAGTACAAGGAATAGAGAAACTCCCTGGATCTTTTAATTTCGGCAGTAGCTTGTTTTGTAAGATAGCACTACACTCTTTAGTAAGTATAACTGTTTCGTGCTCTTCCAACTTTCTTTTATTTGAAAGGATTTCCTTCATGAATTTTGCATAACTTGGCATCTGTGCTAGAGCATCAGCAAATGGTATGTTGATTTGTAGTTTCTTGAACACATCGAGAAATTTCTCGAATTGCTTGTCTAGCTTGTGTTTACGCAGTCTTTGAGGAAATTGAATTGGAAGGACGTAAGCCGGTGGTAGAATATAAGCTGGTGGAGAGTCCCGTTTTTCTTGTGCAACTTCTACATCTAATTTGTTTTCTCTCTCTTTGTTGGACACAGTTTCCTTTTCTACACCTGGTCTAGTCACATGAATCTCTGGCAACTGAGCTTCACTTCTCGTGGTAATTGCATTTACTTGCTCTTTTGGATTGACCTCGGTATTGCTTGGCCATGTGCCTGGTTGTCGCTCGGTCAACAGTTTAGCCAACTGTCCAATCTGATTTTCTACATTCTTTATCGCAGCATCTTGTCTGTTCTGCATTTATTTTAACTCAAATTCTATACGCGTGACAGTTTCTTCCAATCTCCCTTTTTTCTCTTGTGGTCTCCATTGATTTGGTGGATTCTGAATATTTTGGGTGTTGCCATAAGAGAAGTTTGGATGATTTCTCCATCCTGATTGTAAGTCTGTGAATACAGATTATTCGGCTGTCGCTGAAAATTTTGAGCATATGCAACTTGTTCAGGAGATGGCATATCAACTTTTGTCAATGAGCAATCTGAAGACTGATGGTTTGCCCCGCATGTTGCACAAATTGGTGGAGACATCTGAACCATATTGGCTGAATGAGAATATTTCATTGCTTCCATCTTCTTTGCCAATGTATCGATTTTCGCCAATACAAGCGAATTTGTGTCTACCTCATGTACTCATGTTGCTTTCCTCTGCAATCCTCTTTCTGGCCACATAATAAACTTTGCACTCATGGTTTCAAATAGATCATAAAGGTCACCGGCTGATCTGTTTTGGATAGAGCCACATGCTGTAGAATCTACTGAAGAACGACTGGTTGGAGCTAGTCCAGAGTAGAAATAATGATTCTGAGCTGCTAAGGAGAAACCATGGCTTGGACACTTTCAGAGCAGTTGTTTGAATCTTTCCCATGCCTTGTGAAAGTTTTCCAACTCAGATTGTTGGAAATTGGAAATTTCATATTTCAGGTCTGTTTACTCTGGCAGGAGGGAAATATTTCAGTGTAAATTCTGAATTAGATCTGTCCAAGTAGTAATGCTCCCAGGCGGTAGAGAATCTAACCATTCTCTAGCTTTATCCTCCAGTGTGTGTGGAAATAGCCTCATCTTAAGTGCCTCTTCATTGACACCTTGGTATTTGAAATTGCCACAGAATTCATCGAAGCGAGAAATGTGGTAATGTGGATTTTCATCTGTCATCCCATAGAACGGTAGATTGATCGAGAACAAATTCATCACATTTGGCCTCAACTGGAAGTTATCGTGTCCATAAGGCGGATAGACTATGCTGGACCGATTCTCAACAATCGGTGGTATCATATACTCACCCATAAGGATATCTCGCTCATTAACTTCAACTGGTCGAGCTATTGGTGCTTGATTGTGTCTGCCATCTGCAGGTAACGGATTCTGGATTCGGTTATCCTCCATTGTGTCTTTCTGCTGTTGTTTCTTTTCTCTTTTTTCACGTTGTCGTCGGTGAAAGCTCCGTTCAATTTCTGGATCTAAATAAAATAGATCAAGATCTTTTGTACGGCGCATACACACTTAACACCTGAAAATTTAGAAAGCAGATAAAATTCAGCAGTATCATGACGAAATGAAAATATGAATAAAAATAAAAATAAATAATACTAAAAAGAATTGTTAAAAACGAAATTATAAATAAACGTAGCAATTAATAAAACTAGTCCCCGGCAACAGCGCCAAAAACTTGTTGTGCGATTATAATCCCGCAAGTGGACGGATCGTTAACAAGTAATATAGTAATAAATAGAGTGTCGAACCCACGAGGACTAGATACCAATTTAACCTATTAATTTATAATTCAAATTCTAACAATAAAACGAAACACAGATTTAATTTTGATGTGTGACTCTAAACTAATTTAACTATTTTAATTAAATTAAAAATAACAATAAGCAACTTTGAAAGATGAGAACGAATTAAAATTTTACCAACACTAGGATTCACAAATCCACCTACACGTTTTGTAATCAATTATCCGTTAATCACTTTTTTAGCTTTTAATTACCTTGGATTGAAAATCGGCGTTCCTAAATTAATCAAAAGCCTCTCTCGATGGTCAATCGATTCTATATGTTATGCGAACCTAATTATCTCTAATTAAGCTTGGAACATAAACACATGCATTAAAATCTCAAGAACACCTACACGGATTTCATAAAGCATAATAGTAATCTCTATATATTATTGGACCCTATGTTATTCAATACCACATGCTTAATCTATATTGAATCTCTCGACTTCAATATAGATCACAATATATTCTAATGGTGATCAACCATTAAAATAATATAAAAACTGAATAAAAAATAATCAACCGATAGTAAAAAGGAAAAAACTTCTAATTAATTATAAACGCGAGGTTTCATCGTTCATCCTAGAAAAAGTAAATTTAGCCGGACATGATTATGTAGAATAATACAAGTATTGTATAAATCATGATCTGGCGAAAGAAAAAGAAAAAGTAGATAAAATCCGTGATCTTGACTGAAGAATCTTCAATCCCGTCCTCGATCTTCGATTCTTCGTTTCTATGTTGTTCTCTCCAAAATTCCTCCCCCGCGAGATGCCTCTCTTCTTGCTTTTATAAGCGTCTATCCACTCTCCAAAACGTGGTTGAGGAAGTTGGATCAATATGGGCTTGATAGTCTTTCAATTCTATCAGGAAACTGTAAATTTCTGCTACGTTTGGCCCATGCGATCGCATGGTATTCATGACGAGCGTTCTGCATATTTTTTGTTCTTCCTGTGATCGCACCAAATTTGTGCCATGCGATCGCATGGTTGATTTGGTGCTGAATTTGAATTTTTCTCCTTGATAATTGCACGTCAAGCCACTGAAGTCTCTTTTCTTAGCAATTAAGTCACATTTTCTTCATTTTGCTATCTTTTCATCCGAGTGATACTTGAACTTGATTATTTCCTAAATTAATAAGAAAATAGCATGCAATTAAATTGAAATCAAATAATATGACTCATAATTGTCCCTTTTTGTGAGCCCAGATAAGTACAAAATTGTACTTATCACCCTCCAAAGACTTGCAATGCCCCTTGGGGCCCAAACCCAAATTCAAACTAGATATATATAAATTGGTTAAAAATCATTTCATCTTCCTATGAGGGATAAAGTTCCTCACTTGCTTCCAATATCCAATTTTCATTTCAAGGTGTCAACTTTTGTCACTAATTTCTTATTCACTTTGAAATGGTTTTGTGAAACCAAATATACCACGAACATCTACTCACAAAGTAGAATGTATTCGACTACAAATTTACAACAATCAATTCTTGGGACTCGCCCGAATATTTGATCAAAAATGGGTCAAACCAATTTATAAACAACCCATTTCCAACAAATACTTTCCTCATTAATATGTTGAAGATCGAAGATTACTTGAGTAACATGCAGTGCAGAAACACTTTCACAATTGTAGTATACACCCCCACAATTGTAGTATACAACCACTGGAAGTTCAGACTTCTATACCCGCTTTTTTTAGCTAGTGTTTTCCTAGTCGTAAATCTATTTAGAGGGAATTGACCAGTTTTAGAAGTGTATTTTGAAATATGCCCAATTTATAACTTTTGATGAATTGATCAAATTTTAATAATTTGGACAATATTACCCTTAGATGATCAATTGAATATCTATTATATCCATTTTCTTATCTTCCAACTCTCACTATTTCTCTCTCTAACTTAAACACTTACTCCACCATTGTTGCCATCCTAAGCTCCATTTCTCACTCTCCTTTGTTATTTTTGTGACCGAATTCTCTCATTCTTATTCTAGATTAAAATACATTGTCACACCTGTCACCAATTTTTGAGCCATTTGAAAAAGTCGACCGATTTAAAGTTTTTAAAGTCGGTTATAAGCTATTAAAAATTGTGAAAATTAGTGTATTTTTGCTGTAGATTCCATGTTGTATCTCTATTTTTTTGTCGGTATATTTTATGTTGTTGGGTAATTTTTTTCCATTAAATTTGTATATTAGTAGATTGTATTAGATATTGAGTTTAATTTATAAATTTTATTCGATTTAATTTGTTTGTATATTTTTTTTATCGATGTATAGAGAAAGAAATTGGTTACATTTAGTCAAAATAGACAAAAATGGACACAAAACTCGTCTTTTCGTCGACAAAATGGACGGTCATTTTGTCGATGAAAAAATTTTGTCATGAAAAAATGGGTTTTGGTTTCCATTTTGTCATCAACAAAATAAATGAGCACAAATTTGTGTTCTTTTTTTGTTGATTTTTTTTTTTAATCAAATTGTCGAAATAGAAATATTAAATACAATTCAAGGAGTCGTTTTTTACTTATTAATTTGAAATTGTCATTAAACAATTTTATAATCCGAAAGATGTGTACTTTGGCTGATTTGGGACGACCGGAATAGGGTTGAAAGGATAGACAATAAAGCACAATTGTTTGAAGTGAAGGTGTCGTTGTGTAAAACTTCTTGAGTTGAGAAAGGAACATCTGAATGACTAGGAGAAATTGTCTGAGGTCCTACAGCTATGAATTCTATGGTTAATTCTTGACACTCTTACAGTCTTTTTTGAAGTCATGAGCTGTGTCATCAGCAATTTTATCGACTACCCAGTTCTCTGCACAAATGAGTCCTTCCAAAATATCTTTCTTCAGCATTGATCTTCTTTCATCCAGTAACACGCCATCTGTACTAAAAGTATACTCGATGCTATAGTTGAAATTGAAACTGTTAATAGATCATGTGCCATTTATAATAATACTAGTTAGAAATACGTGTATTGCACGTGATTTCAAAATAATTTTGTTAATGTTTAATATTTTCAAAATTCTTATTTTTTAATTGTTAAAAAGTTAAAATGTACAATAAGATAAAAAAAAACACGGTTCTTGATAACTTGTTGTATTGTATTGTTTGATATTATATGAATAATGTTGATATTTTACTTACATTCATAGAAATATAATTGCAATTAGAGATGAGTTTCATATTGTGCTAATACCAATAATAACTTAAATTTAGTGAATACATTTTGGTGATTTAAGCTTTGATGATTAACGAACTATTGATATCAAATCTTATGGAATTAATACTATAAAGAATAACAATTTGACAAACTTTTAATAATGGTCAGATCCTTATATTTTTAATTCAATTTTTGTTTTCAATAGAAGTTGAATAAAGAATCGGTAATAGCAAAACTAACTATTTTTAATTAATAAAAAGAGAGTCAACTAAGAAAATTAGAAAGAAGGAAATGAATTATATTATCATGTCTAGCTAAAGATTAATTATGTTGCATATTCTCCATTTGGTTGTATTCGTTGTTAACATTAATGTATTATCCCAAGAACTTCAGCACATAAAATGCTTGGTAAACATCAAATACTCAATATTCACTCGTATTTTAAAATTGCAATCGAGTTTTTTTCTTGAACCCTACTAAATCTACAAGGTCATAATTATAGCAACAAATGTTTATACAATGTTTTTCATAGAATGTCTTTTTTCATATTTAGCAAACTTTGTGCAAGCTACTTCAATTGATAAAATTTCAATCAATCCACATTTCCATTTCTCTATGAACATAGTCTATTTTGATAGACACACATTATGATTATAGGAAACGAAAATGTATGAAGATCATTTACTATTTATATAAAGGATACTTACAAATATTTTTAGAAACTAACAGAAAAATGATGACTTACTTTTTCTCTAGTTCACGACTCGAAAAATGAATTCGTAACTTGAATGTCTCTCCTTGACAGCCAACCTGAGAATCAAGCCCTAGTTATATATATATATATATATATATATATATATATATATATATATATATATAAAATGGATGACATGTTATGAGAATTGTAGCATGTATATATATATATATATACATGCTACAATTTTCATCCATAAGGACTTAACAAGATAATAAAATGTAGTGACACTTAAAAGAAAATAATAGAACTGGTATGAGAATGAAAGAAAATATATCTTACATAGAAGAGGTCAAATGGATGGAAAATGTCAAAATTTCCTTAGTTTAAAATGTAGGCAATTAAATAATGATAAAGAAAATATAAACTGGGATATTTATTAATGTCAAATATATTACTTTAACGTTAATGGTTAATATTTAAACTGATAGACTTCTGTTCATTTTCCACCATCGAAATTCTATTTTGTGTACATTAAAACTTATTCTTGTATGTTATTTTTTTCTATCTTTATTTTCCTTTGGACACATGCTTCTACCGGTTTCAAATTAATGCTGAGTCATGACCATTTTCAATTTTATTTGGCTTAGACTATAGAGGCATTTTTGCTACACTAAGCTTGACTGAGCAATAGACAAATATTTTGCATGTCAATGTTTCTTAATCATATTCAATTACCTCTAGTACTGAACATGTCATCCATTCCTAAAAAAATCATATAAAATTCTATACAATTCTTACGACATTTCATAGTGAACAACCAAACCATGTTGAACCGAAAAACTTTTTACATTTCATAGTGAAAAGACCGAACCATATCGAATGGAAAGTTCTACACATTAATTTATAACATTTCATAAGTGACCAAATGGAACCATATCAAACGGAAGGGCCTATTAGCACATCGTGTAAGATTATGCAAAACATTATATCAAGTTGAAATAACCACTTGCACGTAAATCTCACATTAAATTTCTTGAATACGAAAACTGATTGAAAAATTTGAAATTTTTTTATTTGTTCTTCAACAACTTTGAATTATAACTTCTTTTCTTTTTCTTTCTTTTGTAAAAATTTGAAGAAATATGAGTTTTGTGTGTGTAATATGTTGTGAAAAGAAAAAGTTAAGATGAGAGAAATTTGAGAAAAACTTTCTAATTCTAACTTGTAAAATTTACATATAAAATTTGAAAAGTTGATGCCAAAGTAAAGAAGAGAATGAGTCAACCATCACAAGATTTTTAGAGAAAAAAATGATAAATTTTAATGCCAATAGTGATAAATGAAAGGTCTTTTTAACTCCTCAATTCATATATCTCATTTTTATGATCCTAAATACATATTTAAGAATTACATAATCATCAAATAACCTTTGTATCCTGCGCTTAAAAAAAAAACTGAAGATAAGTTGTCCAAATGCTCCAAACAGTCTCTTATTTTGTTCAATAATGGTGGGAGAGGAAATGTTGTTGAATTTTTTAATTAGGAGGATAGAATAGTTCAAAGATGTAATATGGAAAGGTAAAACAGTCAAAAATTATTTCTCTCTTTTTGGGCATTTTAGAAGTAGTACAGATTTTAGAAGTAGTATAGATTAGATATGATGGCTTATTTAATTTTCACCATCGCAAACTTTTCAAATTTAATATCTCGTCTTTAGAAAATATTTGTGTGGTTATCAAAATTATAATATACTTCTAATTTTATTGTGTTGGTATTGATACTATATATTGTTTGAACTTGAACTTGTAAGAGATGGGATAAGCACCATGACTATTTTTAGCTATCATGGAAAGAAAAATAAAACAAGATGATTTACCTTTGGAAGATAGAATGAAGCTTGTAGAGGAAGGAATAGTTTCATTGTTTACAATGTTGTAATTCTTTATTTGTAACATTTATCACAGAACACAAGCTTTTTAAAAGTTGTTCCATAGAACACTAAACCACATATAATTTTCATGTTTCATATTATTTTCAAAATATTTGTTCCATTGCATTAACTATATAACTAAAAAAATAGATCGTCTCTGCAATTTGAAAATTGATTAGCAATTTCGACCAAATAATGATCAACAATACAACTTGTTAGGTAATAAAACCGTAATCAAGTCTTTGTTGCCTTATAGAAAGATATTAAAAATTTCACAACTTTGAACGTTAATTCCCAGTCTATATTTTTAATATGAAATTGATCTTGTTTCGAATTAACATAAAAATTAATTAGCAGCGGAGGGAGGTGGGGCTAGTTGCCCGAACTTGATTTTGGGATTTTTTAAAAAACAAAATTGTTTATTTTCAATTCTTTTGCTTAAAATAATGGAACCTTAATTGTTTCAATAAAGTTTGTGTTCATGTTTTAAGGTTTCACCTTTCATTTGAGAAGTGATGTTTTTCTAATCAAAGTTTGGTTTAAAAACCCAAAACTTAAAGTTATTGCAAGCTTAAAAGAATTTTGTTTTAAGTTTTTAAAAAGTAATTAGCATTGTTGCATGGTGGTCATTTCCATGGTATTTCAAACTAACAACCAAGGTTCAAATCACCATAAAGTTATTTTTTGAAACTATTTTCTATTTGGACTTTTTGAGAGTTATAAACTCTTTAAAATTCCACTTTTAAGGTTCAATTAAGCAAGATTAATTCTTGCATTAACAGTCCACTGAAATTTTTATTGAAGAGGAGTTACACGAAGAAGAAATCCATTTTGTAGGTTTAAAAACAAAATCTCCCACTCTTCAAATCCAACCCCTCTTCTCTATTCCTCTTCATTTTGTTGTTCTTACACATTTCTTTTAAAGAAAGAAAGGCAAGAAGGGGTTTTGGGATATTTGTGGAAGTTAAAAATCAAGCTTTGGTGGTTTAAAAACAAGATTTCCACTTACCTGATAAAGAATCAAGGTAAGAATTGTGTAGTGATGTTTTCCTTTTTGTTTGATGTTTGTGTACATTTATTATATGTGTTTTTCATAAAGCAATGCAAAAAATAAAATTATATGACTATAACTGCTATCTACCAGCATGAGATGTTAGAAATAAAATTTATAGTTTTTAATTATATACTAATAATTAAAGAATCCATATATCATGCCAAATTATCAAGTACAATTAATTTAGAAGAATACTTGTCTCCATTAGTGTTGAAATTGAGAGGGTTGGATCTTCCGCAGTCTAATCACCTCAATAATGCTCAATGGAAACTCTGTCTATAATTGTGTAGAAGAGAAGAGCAAAAGTTGTGATTGACCCGGAGACTATAACCCTATTTATAATATTCTGCATACTCTAGTCCAATTAGAAGTCTATCAATCCTAATTGGATTAGGATCCGGTCTCTACACATTACAAAGCTCGTACTCAGTTTAGATGTTTCTAGGGCCCAATCAACAGATCACTTAATCGCCTTATTAATTAGATAGTCCATATAATTGCAATACAATATATAGTTCATTGTAGAGATAAATAGTCCAACATGAGATTCTTCGGAATCAACAAATTTTGCCGATAATATAACTACGTAATATGATCTAGGATATGAATTCATGTATTTTATGTGTATATACAAGCTTTGGACTAAAGGGTGCACAAAAATGAAGTTCATACTTAATTTTATACTCCTTCTATGTTTCAAATCTACAGATTAAGGGCCGAGAGGGAGTAGTAGATTGGTTGGATGATGGCCAACTTATGAGGAGAAGCTAAAAAGACAAGTTCCTTACTGACTTTAAAGTTCCAACACTATGTTTTAATATTTTGTTTATGTCTAGTATGATTCGGAGTGATGCATTAAGGACAACGTGGTTAGAAGTTTAAACTACATATCATTTTGGATTATGTTAAGATTTGATGATTAAAAATTCACGTAAACTGATAAGTTGTTGTTGCTTGGTTACAAGTTTTTTTGTCATATGTTTTGTAATTAGATATGTTAGGACACAAATTTACAGCTTCTTGACTATTATTCAAAATGTTGCCACGCGCTGAATTGTTCAAGTTCTTGGACAAGGCTTGTAGGGTTTGAAAGCTCTATGAATTCTCTATCAATAAACTTGGAATCGCGTCAATCGGAGGTCCGTAGTATTATTTATGATGTTTCTTGTATACTACGTCAATTTACCCGTTAGTTCTTGAAATTTTAGTGTGTTGAAGTTGGATGACTTTCAGAGTTCATGAAAAACTTTCATGTCGATTTGAGTCTGTTTGATCGGTCAAACATGTGTTAAAACAGTGTGATGCAGACGAAAATCTGCACAGCGGAGGCACCGCCTCACAGCTGCGGCATAATGTGGTAGCCACAAGAAGGGAGCACAGAGTTTGGCCTCTGCTCCTGCGGCCGCTAGTCATGGGGCGGCTGTAAGAATTAATGTCCAATGTCCAATTAGTTGAGTCGGATTTAATTATTTATTGGACCAAATTAATTAATTAGATTAATCAATTGAGCCTATTTGTTGATGGGTTCTAGTTTGACTAGAACTAGGGCTATGGTTAGCCCTACCTATAAATACAAAGGCCACGACAGATTAAATCATAAGTTGGTTTTCATTACTTGCTAGCACAAGAAAAAGACAGCCAAAATACAATTACTCCCAAAAGGTTACGCTTTCATCTGTTCTTGATCGTGGAAGTCCAGATCTGTTCTTGCTGTGTGGATTACCATTAGAGGCTGGACAATTGGACAGCTGTGGTATTGAAGATCGCACCTCCAGCTAATCAGAATTCAGATTTCACGATATTCATCAAAGGTAAACTTCTATCACGAATTCTCTCTAAGTACAAGGTTGATTCGGTTTAAAGGAATTGAATATTTAATTTCTGCTGTGCATGTATATCTCAATTTCTTACAGTGTTTTCAGAGCCTACCTTGTTTCTTGTTAGAGTTTGTTAGATTCTTTTGATGAATAGAACAATAATTGTTATTGTGATATTAATTTGATTTGAGATTTGATAGTTAAAATAAAATTGTGAATTATTTTAAAATTAAAATCTGAAATTGTTTTGGGTTTATTTGAAAAGGGTCAAATTGGCCAACAGTTGAGAGGGTGGTTGGTGGCAGTGGTAGGAAATCTACCACCGAAGGTGAGCGTCTGCTGCCTTGCGAACGCAGCGGATTGTCACCGCGAAATCAGCGGTCGTTGCTGCTGATCTCTCAACGGCACAACCATGGGCCCCTGCTTGAAGTAGCAGCGGTGATGGTCCCTTTTTGAATCACCAAAAGCTGTTGTTCGATGACAAACGATGGTGGGCCGTCGGTGTCAGACACCGGCGCGACCACCACCAGTAGATCTGTTGTCACACCGCCGCCTTGCAGAAACCCTAGGGTTTCTGTGTTGTTTTGGCAGATTTGGAGATGGGGGCCTCCCGTACAATTTTAAAAATTGCACGAAAAGCCCCTAATTTTTAAAAGAAACAATAGGTGCCTCTCATGCAATTTTAGAAATTGCATGAGAGGCCCACTGGTTTAAGATTAAAATGGGGCTTTCTATGCAATTTGAGAAATTGCGTAGAAATGCCATTGATTTTAAAATTAAACGGGCTGCAATTTTAGAAATTACATAACTAGTCCTCAAAATTTTAAAATTAAGACAGGTCTCAAATGAAATTTTATTTATTTTGAGAAAATGTAATTATTTAATTTTTAATGCCGGTTAAATATTCATTATTGAATAAAATTCTTTTTTAAATTATATTTTGAATTTTTGACCGGATTAAATTTTGACTTTATTTTATAAAATTATAATTTTGACTCTATACAAATTTTATCTTCAATCTGAGTATGACTTTAAATTGGTAGATAAAATAAATTTTGAAAAATCTCTTTTATATGTAAAATTAAAATTTATTGATTAATCAATTAATTTTATTGTTGGAAATTAATTAATTAATTAGATTAATTATTTAATTTTTTCTAGTTCGTTCCAAAATATATAAAAGGCTTAGACTTATATTGTCAAAGCTGTAAATTTAGAAATTAATATATTTTTAATATTAGTTATTAAAATGAATGTTTAGTGGATGGTTATGGACTCGACTCATGTGATTAATTGTATGGTTAATTATTCATGTTGATTGTTGGTTGGCCTGCAAGCCTATTATTTAATTAAATGGGCCTGCAAACCTATTATTTATTTAATTAGATTTTCAAGCTATTTATATATTAAAGATCTGCGTGTCCATCAATCTGGGCCTGCGTGCCAACTAGTATAGAATACAGGTTACAGTAGGACATGGAGATGATTGCATTTAGCATTTGACGAACGAATGCAACGTCTCTTAGAAATTGACCGACTAATCTTCCTTTTGGCTCAGGAAGATTAGATAGATAAAGTTCATAATCATCTACAATTATTTTTATGTATGATTGATTGCATGTTGGATGTTAGTTAATATACATAAATGTGATGAGACAAACCCTTCTTTATCAAAATATTAAATTCGTATTAAATGGTTAATACAACGTGCCTTCTATTGTTATAGTGAAAAATCAAAGTCTATTATCAATGTCAGTTTGTTGAATCGCTCAAGGCTGCTCGCTCATAGATATGTTTATCACTATGAAACATTCGATGTTTCTGAACAATAGGTCGAATTTAACTAGAATTTTATTTTTTATTGAGTCGCTCAAGGAAATAAAATTTTAGGGGCACAATCAAGTAAAACACAGAAGATGTGTACAATAATAAGTTGTCTACTTGATGATCTAGGAGTCACAGAGAGATGTGATTGATAGAGTATCTACCTGGATGTTTTATTAGGGCTTGTTGAGTCGCTCAATGTTCTAATAAAACAAAAGGAATCCTAGCCCACTGAGAATCTAACATGTTATGTTGATTAATGTTTGAGGGTCATTAATTCAATATAAGCAGTGAGAGTATAGTTAATTTAATATAAGTCCATGTTAAATTAATTTTATGAATTTAATTAATTGTTCTATCTTATTATTTAATTGTTGAATCATGAGTAACCATATAAGTTTGAAAGGCATATTGGATGCTAACAAACATATCGGACCAAATTTTTTGGACTGGCACCGCAATCTAAGAATTGTTCTTAGGCATGAAAAAGAAAAAAATTGGATATGTCATTGAGCAGCCAATGCTGGAAGCTCCTACCAAGGAGGCTATGTCGAAGAATGTGTAGCCTTACAAAAAATACAGTGATAACAGTCACATTGCAACATGTGATACTTGCAGTATCTCACTTGAGTTAGAAAAGCGGCACGAGGGTATGAATGCTTATACCAATATATATCATTTCAAGGAGTTGAATGATGTACAGTCACTGACTGAAAGGTATGAGACATCTAAAGGGTTATTCAGAGGTATGATGGTAAATAAGATCTTCAGTCAGTGCTCATGTACTGAAGATGATTGATTGTATTGAAAAATTAAACCAATTGAGTTTACCATAGACCACGAGCTGAATGTTGACTTGGTTCTGCAGTCCCTACCTAATAGCTTTTCACAGTTCATTATAAACTTCAACATGAATAAAATTCAGGGTACCTTACTCGAGCTGCTAAACGTGCTAAAAAATGTTAAGCCCAAGGAGATGGGTAAATTTTGTCCATTGATACATCTAAGAGCATTAAGAAAAAATCTAAAGGGACCTTTTAGAAAGGATCCAAAAAGGCCAAATCTGTTGAAAAATAGTTAAGCAAAGACAAATCCAAGTCTAATGATCCGTGTTTTCACTGTGAAAATAAAAGGACTTTAGAAGAGAAATTACAAGATATAAAAGAGATAACATTAACAACTCAAATCTTTGGCATTGCAGACTCGGTCATATAAATGAAAACGCATGATCAAGTTACATAAAGATGAATACTTGGATTCAAATGATTATGAATCATTTGATAAGTGTGAATCAAGCCCATTGGGCAAAATGACCTAGACTCCTTTTCTGGAAAGGGAGTTAGAATTGTAGACATTTTGGGTATTGTACACACTGATATATATTGACAAATGTCTAAAGATGCTAAAGGTGGCTTTTCTTACTTCATCATATTTACGGATGACCATTACAGGATATGGTTTTATATGCTTGATGGAATTCAAGAGTGAAGCCCTTGAAAAGTTCAAGGAATTCAAGCAAGAAGTAGAAAGGAAAACCGAGAAAAATATTCTAACACTTAGATCTAATCGAGGTGGATAATATTTGAATGGTGAGTTTTTAGACTATCTAAATGAGAATGAGATTCTCCCGCAGTGGACTCCACCATATACACCACAACAAAATGGTGTATTTGAAATGAAAAACCGCATCTTATTTGATATGGTGCGATCAATGGTGACTCGCGCAGTTTTTCCAAAATCGTTTTGAAGATATACACTTAACACTACATGTTATACACTAAACTGTGTCCTATCTAAACCAGTCAATAAAACTCCATACGAGTTATGGAAAGGGAAAAAGATCCAATCTTTCATATATGAAGGTTTGGAGATGCGACACTTATGTGAAACGCATTGAATCGGATAAGCTAGGAGCTAAATCTGATAAATGTTTATTTGTGGAGTATTCAGAGTAAAGTACATGATACTATTTCTACAATCCCATCAAGATGAAAGTCATCATATCGAGACTTGCTATGTTCTTAGAGAAGACAGTAGGAGCAAAGTAGATCTTGAAGAGGTTCGAGAAACCACAAATAAAATTGACTAATTAGATGTTTTAATGGCTGAGCTTGCATCTTATGAAGTACAGATTGAGAAAGTGGAAACCACCAGTTCCCGAGGACACACCAGCTCTGCGTAAGTCGAGCAGAGTTATTCATTTTCTTCTGAGATACGATCTCCTGATTACTAGTAATGTATTACTAAACGAGGAAGATGAACCTACTACTTACGCAGAATCGAAGTCAAGTGTTGACTCAAAGAGATGGAAGGAAGCCATGGAATCTGAGATAAACTCTATGTACGAAAACAAGGTTTGGACTTTGGTTGACCCACCTGAAAGGATAAAACCTATAGGCTTGTAAATTAGTTTACAAAAAAAAGGTCGACGTGGATGGTAATGTTCATACTCACAAGGCAAGATTGGTTGCGAAGGGTTACAAGTAAAGACAAGGGATTGACTTTGACGAAACCTTCTCACTAGTAGCTTTGTCTAAGTTAATTCGGATTTCGCTTACAATAGTAGCATACCATAACTATGAGATCTGATAAATGCATGTCAAGATTGCATTCCTTAACGGGAATTTTAGCGAGGATGTGTATATGACACAACCTGAAGGTTCTGAATCCACAGAGCTAAACAAGGTATGCAAACTACAGAAATCCATAAATGGATTAAAGCAAGCCTTTCGGAGCTGGAATCTTCATTTTGATAAGACAATCAAAATGTTTGATTTTATCAAGAATGAAAATGAACTATTTGTGTATAAAAGGCTAGTGGGAGCAAAATCGTATTTCTAAATTTGTATGTGGATGACATACCATTATTAGGAAACGATGTCCCCGATGCCAAAAATTAGTAAAGTTGTGGTTATCTAAAATTTCTCCATGAAGGATATGAGAGTGGCAGTGTATATTCTCAGTATAAAGATTAATAGAGATAGATCTAATAGAATGATTGGCCTATCTCAGACTACGTACATAGATAAAATCTTAAGAAGATTTAGCATAGAAGAGTCCAAGAGAGGACTCTGTCCCATCGGGCATGAGATCTATCTCGCAAAAGAGATGTGTCCAAAGACACAAATTGAAAGAGATCGCACGGATAGAATTCTTTATGCACTAGCAATAGAATCTTTCATGTATGCAATGCTATGTACTCGACCGGATGTTTCATATGCTTTGAGTGTCACAAGCAGGTTCCAAGCGAACCTGGGGAGAAACATTGGATCGTAGTCAAGAACATCCTTAAGTTCTTAAGAAGGACTAAAGACATGCTCTTGGTGTATAGAAGAAATGAACATAGAGTTCAAGTTTATGCCGATGCTAGCTTTCAATCTGATAAAGACAATATCATATCTCAATCTGGATATGTATTTACTCAAAATAGTGGTGCAGTTAGTTGGAAAAGTTCCAAACAAGAAACGATTGCTGATTCAACTACAGAAGCCAAATATATAGCTGCTTCAGAAGTAGCAAAGAAAACGGTCTAGATCGAGAAGTTCATTACAGAACATAGAATAGTTCCTAGCATTGTTGATCTAATAACTTGTATTGTGATAACAATGGAGCCATCGCACAAGCGAAGGAACCCAGGTCTCATCAATGATCCAGATATATATTGAGGCAGTATCATCTCATCAAGAAGATAATATTAAGAAATTATATAAAGATAGAACTGGTCCTAACGTACGATAATGTAGCAGATCCTTTGACAAAGTTGTTATCCCAGCACAAACATGATGGTCATGCTAAATTTGATGGTATTAAGATACCTAAGTGATTGGATTTAGTTTGTATGTGACATTTTGTGATATACTCGTTGTTAGACATTGAAGTATATGAACAAATTAATTAATTAAATGCTTGTCTATATTTTAATGGTAGATCTGTTACTTTTAAAATTTTATTATTTAAAATAATAGAGTCCGAAGAAAAGTTCATAGTAACTTGTTAATCACAAGGTGTTGTGATTGTGAGATACATGTTATAAATAATTTATTCTTGAAATATCCCTAGTCATAGTAATAATGAGATACAGATATCATTATCGTAGATAGACTAGCATGTGTTGCATTTCTTTTGAAGAAAGTAGTTGATCTCACGAGCTAAGATGTAGAGGGACATCTGAATGAACACATGGATGTATTGTTATGAGAACACGACATTGGATGATCCGCCTAGAGATTCCACATGGATAACTATCCAAGCGTCAGTGGTAAATCTCTAATGCGCGGTTGTGGATTTGGTCCTTTGAGTTAAGGACATCATAGAATCTTATGTGAGTACCGCTATACTTTGGCGAGTGTTTGATGGGACTCGAAGATTTGAGTCACCAGGAAGACGTCGTACGTGTATAGTGAGAATCATATGAAGGTTGTGAATGTCCAATATGAGGATTCATCACTCCTGGAAAGTAGGAGATTATAACTTGCATTTTACCTACTTAAGTTGATATAAATTTCCTCGGCCGGAGTGGAGTTATGAGTTGAAAAATGTTTCAATCATAACTAGATTAGATCAACGAAGAGTTGAGGTGAATAACATAATTGGTTGAAATGAGATTGACGCTGATCCATATCTCTTAACCAATTATGTTATATTGATGAAGGGATTATATTTTCACGGTAACCGCATATATATTGGTTCTGTCGTACCACGTGACATTTTTCTTCACATGGATTGCCTTGACACATTGCTAGATGTCAATCTTGGACGACGACGTAAATTGATTGATTTCGGTGAATCGACGAGAATATCACTGCGTTTGCTATCGTGAATGGGAACCTAATGGGTCACACACATAAAGCGAGAATTGAGCACCTGGAGTTGGACTTTGTCCAATGGGGAGATTGTAAGAATTAATGTCTAATATCCAATTAGTTGGATCAGACTTAATTATTTATTGGGCCAAATTAATTAATTAGATTAATTAATTGAGCCTATTTATTGATGGGTTCTAGTTTGACTAGAACTAGGGCTATGGTTAACCCTACCTATAAATACAAAGGCCACGACACATTAAATCATAAGTTGGTTTTCATTACTTGCTAGCACAAGAAAAAGACAGCCAAAATACAATTACTCCCAAAAGGTTCCGCATTCATCTATTTTTGATCGTGGAAGTCCAGATCTGTTCTTGCTGTGTGGATTACCATTGGAGGCTAGACAATTGGATAGCTATGGTATTGAAGATCGCACCTCCAGCTAATCAGAAATCAGATTTCACGATATTCATCAAATGTAATCTTCTATCACGAATTCTCTCCAAGTACAAGGTTGATCCGATTTAAAAGAATTGAATATTTAATTTCCGCTGTGCATGTATACCCCAATCCTTACACGGGCCACCCCAAGTGGGCAGCCTCCAACCTTTCTCGTTTTGCCTCTGTTTGGTTCCTTCCGATCTATATGGTTTTTGATTTTTTCAAAATGTGTCCAAATGTCAAATGAATGTTTATTGCTACGATTTCATAATTTAGACATTCTTTTTAAAAAAAAATTATTCCAGAATTTTTCAAAAGGCTCAACCGAGGCAAGTTTACTTATTTTCCGCACTAAGAAACCTAGTAACACATTGAACATATGTTTCCTACTAACAATCTGAATTATAAGACTCGGGGCGTTACATTTTCAAACTATTAGTAACCATGTTGTTGACAACAAGCCTCTTATCAACATATAACATATTAGATCTTCTCTAACAATTTAATAATATTAAATTCACGCTACTAAATATATAATTATAAATACACCACGTGCACTGTACATGCTAATCACTAGTTATCAGAAAAAGAGAGAAAAGAAAAAGAAGAAGAACAAACGATAGAAGGTAGAGTGGAGCTTGTGGAAGAAGGAAGAGTTTCATTGTTTCCAAATTTAGTGTAATTCGTTAAAAAGACGTACCAATTCCACACTTAATCCCAAAAAATTTAACATGAGTATCCATATCATCACTACCACTAGAAAAATAAGTTGCATGTTTCATAATATTTTCGAAATATTTGCTCCATTGCATTGACTATATCAGTATTATGTAATCATTATATTCCACCTTTTAAGTAAATATCTTCAATTATATACATATATATCACACTTTAGTTTCAACTAAATTTCATTTTTAAGAAAAGAAACATTCGATGCCGGTTTACAAACTTCCTAGACAACATTACAACATGATGATAAATATTTTTTCTCCTCCTCCGAGCACGGCGGCGATAGTGTTGGAGACCTGCAAAAGGTGGCGGGCCTTTTTCCTCCCGTGTCCACTCTAGTGTGATATTACTCTGAATAGCAATATGGAGTATATAAGAGTTGTGTCTTCTTTTTTTACCTGGGGGGTTGGCCTCTATTAATAGGGATGACCTGCAGTTATTGATGATGGGTGTCCCTTCATCTCTCTCATTTGATAACGGGTGTCCCTTCATCTCCCTCATTATTAGGAGTTAATGAGAGATGTTTCATCTTTTCAATTGTTGAGAGATGTTTCGTCTTCCCGATAACTGGTGGTAATTGTCATTCCATGGGTCGCCTGCCTGGCTAATCTGATGACAGTTGGATTATTGCAGTCTATCTATCAGAAGCGTGCTAATGAGACCAACGAGGTGGGCGAGCCGGTGAGGCGGGCGTGCCAAGATGCGCCACCATAGCTAAATAACATATAGCAGCTGTCATTATTTATATCATCATAAGCCCCTCTACTTCTCATAGACTGTCGTCAATGGGAAGTAAAAATAATCTACCACACATGCTTCTTTCTAAATTTTTCAGACAGAGATTCATCGGATTGATTTTCAGATAGAGGTTCATTGGCCTTGTTTTTCATACAGAGGTTCATCGTCTTGATTTTTAAATATAGGCTCATTGCCTTGTTTTTCAGACAGAGGCTTATCGCCTTAATTGTTAAACAAAGGCTCATCGCCTTGTTTTTCAGACAGAGGCTCATCGCTTTGATTTTTAAATATAGGCTCATCGCCTTGTTTTTCAGACAGAGGCTCATCGCCTTGATTTTTAAACATAGGTTCACCGCCTTAATTTTTAAGACAGAGGCTTATCGCCTTGATTTTTAAACATAGGCTTATCGTCTTGTTTTTTAGACGCCTTAATTTTTAAACAAAGGCTCATCACTTTATTTTTCAGACAGAGGCTCATCGCTTTGATTTTTAAACATAGGCTCAACGCCTTGTTTTTCAGACAGATGCTCGTTGCCTTATTTTTCAAACAGAGGCTCATCGCCTTGATTTTCAGTAGGACTCGTCGCCTAGCCTTGTTTATTAAATAATGGCTATTGCCTTGATTTTTAAACGTAGGCTCATCGCCTTGTTTTTTAATGGTGGCTATCACCTAAATTTTTAAATAGTAGCTTTCGCCTTGATTTTTAAACATAGGCTCATCGCCTTATTTTTCAGTGGTGGCTATCACCTTGATTTTTAAATAGTGGCTATAGCTTTGATTTTTAAACATAGGCTCATTGCCTTATTTTTCAATGGTGGCTATCACTTTGATTTTTAAATAGTGGCTATCACTTTGATTTTTAAATAGTGGCTATCGCATTGATTTTTAAACATAGGCTCATCGCCTTATTTTTCAATGGTGGCTATCACCTTGATTTTTAAATAGTGGCTATAGCCTTGATTTTTAAACATAGGATCATTGCCTTAAATATAATTTTTTTTGTTTTTTTGGGTATTATTAGCTTGACTCTCTGGGTGAGCTCGCCTTGCCTCAAATTGTTTTTTTGACTTTGGGTGAGCTCGCCTCGCCTCGCCTCAGATTGGGCGAGGTCGCGTCGCCCCGCCTCGTCAAGGGTGAGCTCGCCTAAGCCTTTTTTTTGGGCGAGGTCGCCTCGTCAAGGGTGATCTCCCTTTGGCAAATTTTTTTTTTGAAACCTTGGCTCGGCTAGCTTCCCTGGTTGTCTCGCCTCGGCTTGGGCGAGGTCGTCTCTTCTTGGGTGAGCTTGCCTCTATTATTTCAAGGTTTGGGCTCGTCCTGAGTCTTTCTTTTGTTAGACTCAGGTTCATTTCGATCTTTCATACTTTTGGTAATGAGATATGCTTCTTCAGCGTCCACATACTTATTCCCTCTCTTGAGTAACTCATGCATCGTATCCAGCGGGTATTTAGAGAGTGACATCTTGAAAGGACGACTTCGAGTTCCACTCATCATGGCAGTGACTACAATAAACATCTGTAGATCTTTGATTCCCAGCGTGATTCTATTGAACCGGGCAATAAAATCTTTCAGCAATTCATCCTTGTCCTGCGTCAATTGCATTAGACTAATAGCAGTTTTCTTAACAAGTTTGCTACTGGCAAAGTGTGTAGGAAAACTCTTGAAAAAATTGTCAAATGTACACATCGATTTTGCAGGAAAGGTGGCTACCCAGTCCCTGGCCTTCCGCCCAAGTGTTGGAGGGAAAGCCCTGCACATAATTGCATCAGGGATAGTTTGTAACCTCATCAAGTCAACAAAAGACCTGAAGTGATAGACAGGATCAGAGGATCTGTCGTACTTCTCCATCTTTGGTTGTTTGAAGTCTCATGGCAAGGGGTTGCCATCACTTCCAAGAAAAAAGGATCTTCTTCCAACATCATGGATTGTTGCCTACTACTTTTATTAGACATAGCCTCAGCTATTTTGCGACCTATCATTTCTTTTAATCGATGTTCCAGGGTTAACACGGGTGTTTCAACCAGCGTAGGCGTGGGCATCCATGATGGTTGCCTCCAGTATGGATTTGGGCCAGATGTCAACAAATGGAAGTGGGGTGCGGAAGGTAGAGCTAAAGAAATTGGAGCTAGCAGTAGAGCTGCCGTTGGTGGTGTTTCCATTGTTGGAAAGTTAAGAGTTTGGGGAGGAGCCCCTAGTGGTGAAGGCCCTATCGGCAGAAGGTTAGGACTCTGTGGTAGCTGAGAAACCACAGCGTTCTGATCCTGGAGTAGAGCCGTTAAGGTCACTACCTGAGATTGTAGTACCGCAAGTTGAGCAGTAGAGGCAAATTCTTTTTGTGGATGATTAGTGGCGGTGTTAGACTCGGTGCCTACATCTCCGATGGGGGCTGGTGGAGCAGTTACATTCCTAGCTCTTCTAGTTCAAGCCATGACTTCTTGTACGTTTTCCACAGACGGCGCCAAATGATGATAAATATTTTTTCTCCTCTTCCGAGCACGACGACGACAGTGGTGGAGACCTGCAAAAGGTTGGTGCGGCTTTTTTTTCCCGTGTCCACTCCAGTGTGATAATCAGTATATGATTAAAATATTTGTGCTAAATAGCAATATGGAGTGTATAAGAGTTGTGTCTTCTTTTTTTACCTTGGGGGTTGGCCTCTATTTATAGGGATGGCCTGTAGTTATTGATGACGGGTGTCCCTTCATCTCTCTCATTTGATAACGAGTGTCCCTTCATCTTCCTCATTATTAGGAGTTAATGAGAGATGTTTCATCTTTCCAATTGTTGAGAGATGTTTTGTCTTCCTGATAACTGGTGGTAACTGTCATTCTATGGGTCGCCTGCCTGGCTAACCTGATGACAGTTGGATTATTGCAGTCTATCTGTCAGAAGCGTGCTCATGAGACCAACGAGGTGGGCAAGCTGGTGAGGTGGGTGAATCATTGATGCGGGCATGCCAAGACGTGCCATCATAGCTAAATAACATATAGCAGCTGTCATTATTTATATCATCACAACAAAAAGCTAAAGTCTTTGTACAAAAGCGTGCAATAGATAAACCCGACTTTGCTCCATATAACCAACTGCAATCAACTAAGACAACAACGAAAGAAACACCCAATTTAGCCCAACTTAACACAGATGCATGGAAAGATTGGTAGACAATGAAAATTTCTCGAAGAATCTAAGAATCCATGAGTATCACTAAGTATTACTACTTGAAGGTGAAATGTTGAAATACATAGTTCATCTTTTGAGTAACGAAGGACAATTTCGTGCCATCTACTAACTCAATGAGAACTTGAAACATGCAGTTCACGATTTCTATTACATTACCACCAAAATTTCCCATTCAAACTTTAAGTTAAGCACATGCCATTATCCATATGAGAAAAATATACAAATTATGATAAAAAAATTGAAAAAAAGGATCATGAACCTAGTTTAGAATATCTAAAAAAGTTCAGATTACAATAAAGAACGAAACAAAAACTCAACAAAGCCTTATTTATAACACATCTAGGCCGTCTAACAATAATAAATTAAAAAATAGATTATCTTTTTGCCTAAGATGTTTATGTACTCGTGTCGGCCATTAAACAAGAAAAAAATTAGAATCTCATACATGACATAGTTTAAGGAGAGCAATTTTCATAAAATCTGCATTGGAATTGTAGGTCTCTTGCCCACTGTAGAGACCAAGTCAAAAAAGTACTCAAAAGTAACAAAAAAATAATAAATAAAAGCTTCAAATGCTTCATGATATAGCAAAATTGTAGGCCAAGATGTCGGGTTTTAAGTATTTGACCCAATTGTTTTTTTAATTAAATGGTTCAGTTTAAAAGAATTTTACGACGTTAAAGAATAATTTTGGTGTTGTTTAGCTTTACTCATTATTTCAGTATTTATATTGCTTGCATTAAAATATTGGTTGAGTTGATAACTTTCATTTTAATTGCACGGTGAAAGGGGAAAAGTACATTGTTGCATTGTACACCTAGTTTTTTACCTAACACAAACAACTACCAGAACATGACAATTCAAACAACCAGCTGCTATCTAACTCCAGGAGCACATGTCTTTCACAAGAATCAGCTCAAACGCTTTCAAACCATCACACAACCTGTGACTTTTCAAGTATATATTCCCCATACTTAGCTCACTTCCATGACCGGACTTCACAATACGCGCATAAACTTGCAATCTGATTTCCAGATATGAAAACTCAGCCATTCCGGTAAGCACGCTAGACTAAGTAAATTAATCTGGCACCACTCTTTTAGTGATTGTCCTATGCCAAAACCCTGGTATATTATCACAAAAAAATTTCAATCAACCACCAAATATAGCATTCCAAGACAATAACTCTCTCTGAAAACATCCTTCAAACACCTCCATAGCTTCTTCTAACATATCTTGACAAATTAAAGCAGTCAAAATTGCATTCAATAAGAACACATTCCTCTCAAATCCAAGCGTAATAATCATCGCATAAACTTGATGGGTGTGTAATAAGCTTAAATTTTCAGAAAATGAGCAAGTGTGGAGTGCACTCACAAAACTGAACTCTTTTTTTAGGCCTAATTCCACTCCTAAGTATGTGAGAAAATGGAGAAGATGATTCGATTAGAAAACCCTTCTGAACAAAGCCTGCAATGAGGGCCATCCAAGACACAACGTTCTTCTTAGGCATTCCGTTGAACAGTTGGAGTTCATACGCAGTGTTACCATATTTCACATTCATATTCATTAAATGGTTTTGAAGATACAAAGAATCCAACGCAAAACAGGTGTTTTAATGAGTCTTGAGTGGATTGCTCTAGCTCTTTCAAAGTTTGATGTCATGAACTAGTTGCTAAGCACTCTCAAAGAGTTTGAAGCTTTTATTAAAACTTAAAGTCAAATTTTCTATCGTAGTAAGGCATGTGGGAGGCTGCAAAAGTGTGCTATTTTAGACTTGTATTAAATGAAAATCAAGAGTTGATGTTAGCAAAAGAATCTGTGGCTTTTTGTTTAAACAGTGTAGGTCAGCATCAGATCCATAGTATAAAAAAAAAAGTTTCTTTTCATATCCCTTGTTTTTCTCTAGTGCTCTTCTTTTGCTGCTATATTAGTTCTAATTCTTCTTGAGTTCTGGTGCAGTTTTTTGCTATTTATTTTAGTATAAAGCTCACATTTGGTATCAGAGCTTCCCTTGATCTTAATGGCTTGTGAAAAGATGCAAAAATGGCAGGATTCAACCTATCCTCACTTCCACCACCAACTATGTTTGGAGAAGAAAATTATGAGTTTTGGTCTATTAGAATGAAGGCTTTCTACGATGGCAAACAATATGTGGGAAGTGATAGAGCATGGTTATGAACCACTAGAAGCAGTTGTTAACTATATAGTGGCACAAAAGCAACAAAAAGACCAATTCATAAAGAACGTGACTTAGCTATGTCTGAAACCATTTTTCCTAGAATAGTAGCTGTGACTGCAGCAAAGGAAGCTTGGGATAAGCTTGAAAAAGAATATAAAAGCCTTAAGCAGAGAGTTTGAGAATCTTAGGATAAAAGAAGCTCAAATGGTCAAAGACTACACTTCAAGAGTTGTAGATGTTGTTAATCAACTCAAGCTAAATGGAAAAGAAATATCAGATAAGAATGTGGTTCAAAAAGTGTTATTCACTCTACTTGAGAGGTTTGATGCTGTTACAATAGCCATATAACACACAAAGGACTTGTCAAGTATATCTTTAACTGAGCTTACAAGTGCTTTGTAGGATTATGAGCAAAGATAATCTGCAAGATTTGACGTTTCAATTTTGCAAGAAATATGGCCATTTGGAGAAGTCATGCAAAGATAAACTACAAAACCAAACACTACAGCAACACTGGGGGTATCGAAATCAACAAGCTATCCTTGCACGTGAAAAGAAGGATGGAAATCATTTGTTTGTTGCAGTTCATGTTGCTGAAATGAATGATTAAGAGGCTTGAATTATTGATAGTGGTTGTACAAATCATATGACCAGTATGGATGTAAAGCCCCGGATTTTTCTTAACCCGGAGGATCACTAAAAAACTTAAAATAGTACTTGACGACTCCAAATGAAATTTTCTGTGAGCCCGTGAGTGGTTTTAAATTTTATCGCAATGCAAACTGTCACGCGTGCGCAAGATAAATTCGAATGGACGTCAAAAACTTTATAGTTTTATCGATAACTCTAGATGTCGCCAAAAATTATGATCAACCTAAAGTACTCGAAAAATTATGAATTTGGACCTGTGACTACTTAATATTTTAAGGAAAAACATATAAAAAAATTATAATTTTATCAAATCATGTGTTATGTGACATAAGTGACCAAAGTAGCTTGAAAACTAATCGGGTACAACTGGTGCTGCCTGAAAAACAGTCATATATAATTCATTCATCTGGCGTGATTTTAAGATAATTCCAAATTTTTCTAACAGACAACCTATCAACCTATCAAATCAAATGCCACTGATTTCGCTCAAAATTTTGCTGTACACAAGAAGGTATGCTATTTTGAAAACATGGGCAGAAATCTGGAATTTCAACACGTAAAGACTGAAATTTCATCTTTAACTTCCAATCGGAAAAATAAACAAAGCTACTGTCGTTGTTCAAATTTACACAACTTAAACATAATCAAGACATGGTTACATATAAAGGCTCAATTATTTCGAGGCCAAAATCATAAGTAAACATAGAATTTGGAAAGCAAATTTATTTTTGGGGGCATGAGAATTTCATAGAAATACTCCATAGTATTTATAAGGTAATTGAGAAAAATTATATACAACACATACGCGACATGCTAAGTGTTATAAAATCATTCGAAACATAAATTCTTGGTAACCCAGTTCCACATTTCTTCAAGTCATTACCTTCAATCACCAAGATATTGTTTCCAACATAAACATGCTAAAACATGCTAGAACATAACTTTCTCATTTAAAATCATAATTTCATGGGCATAATTTAGAGTATAACACTACCTCAAAAATTGAGTTCTTCTTCGAGTTGATGTGGTGGAAATAATTCTTATCTCGCCTTTCCAAAAAAATGGAGCATGTTTGCTCTTTCTTTGTTGTGCAAAAATAATTATGGTGTGTGTGTTGTAGGAGGATTTTAGTGACTAAAATAGAGAATGTAGGGGACAATTTTTGGTGAGGTGTTTCTAGGATTTTTGGGGCTGCCTTTCTGAAAATTTGAATGGAGCAAAAAGGGCAGGGAAATGGAAGGAAAAAGAGAGTGAGCGGATCGATTTCTAGGGGGGAAATTGTTATGTTTTGGACTGAAAATGAGAGGAAATGGGAGAGAAGAAAACAAGGGTAGTAGACTTACTTCAGGGGCCGAATTCAGGTGAGGTTAGGGGGAAAAATAGTTTGCAATTTGGTTGAAAATGAGACGAAAAGTGAGGGGAGAAAATGGGGGTTGGTTGTTGAATAATGGGATGATTTTCAGGAGCGAAAGGGGACGATTTTCAGGGTGGAGAGGGGGGTAATTATGGCTAAAATGGGCAGTTTAGGTAGTGATTTGGACTGGTTTTTCGTGGGCTATTTAGGTTAGTTTTTGAGTTGGTTTTAGGACAACAATTGGGTTGGCTTTTAGGTGGTGTTATGGACTAAGTTTTGGGCTAGAATGTGTCAGGCTTTGGGCTAAGAAAATAAAGACTGAAGGGTCGGGATTTTAGCTAACACAAGGTCGGATTTTAATTTTCCATTGCAGGCCAAAATAAATCAAATTACATGGAAAAGTTTTCATACGACTTGAAATTTAAAATTTTGTCAAATCTCAAAATATAACAAGCTTTGTTTAAAAAACTATATATTCCACATTTGTCAAACTAAAAATTAAAGCAAACACGCACAACTATAGATGTGACCAAAATAAATAAATTCGTGATAGGAAATTTGTTGGGACCCGAAGAACTAATTGATTTTATTTTCATAAAATTAATAATGAAAAAAATTTCGGTCACTGCAATGGAGCAGATGTTTTGCAAGATAAATTCAGATGTCAAAGAAACCATTAAAATGGGAAATGAAGAAACTATCACAACCAAATGAATAGGCACCATTGTCATCCAAGACAAAGAAATGAACGAGGTACAATGATGATGTTTTTATTAGTACCTGGTTTAAGTTCAAATATGTTAAGTGTAGGTCAAATGCTTCAAAAGAATTATTCATTGCACTTTAGAAATCTTGTATGTAAAGTGTTTGATCCACTTGATGTTGAGATAGCATGCATAGCTATGAAGAACAAAAGATTTAGCATTCATTGGCAAAGTCTAGTTGCAAATGTGTCAAAAATTGATCTTGATGAGTATAGCTTGTGGCACAAAAGATATGGTCAATTTAATTATAAGTCCTAAGCCTATCTACATTCGTATGGTATGGTAAAGGACTTGCCTCAAATTTTAGAGCCTAAAGGAGTATGTGATAGTTGTAATTTGGGTAAAATGCATAGAGAGTCATTTCCTATAGATGGTGTATGGAGAGCAACATAAAAACTACAATTTGTGCATACATTTGTGGTCCAATGAAAGCAATTTCTTTCAATCAAAACTTGTACTCTGTGTTTTTTATTGATGATTTAACCAGAATGTGTTGGGTGTATTTCATGAGAAACAAGCTATATAGGAATGGTACAAAAAATTGTATCTCATTGATGCTCCATAGTCCGATTGAGCAATCGTCACTCCCCACTTGCAAATTTCATTGGATCTAATTGGGAAAAGTCGAAGGACCAAGCTCTCTTTTGGCGCTCCATGTATTGGGTGAGTCCTTGTCCAACTCTCGCATCCCATGCCTTAAAAGTTTCAGACATAAAGCATTATAGATGTAATAATGATATCAACAAAAAAACCATGTCCTACTACCCTATATATATATTTTTTGCCTTTCAAAATTACCAACACAAGTAAAATGTAGAGATGTACAAAAAATTAGATAAACACTTACAATAACGTAAAAACACATGAATGTACACATGACTAAAAATGTTTAAATTTTATGAAAGGCTCCACATTTACAAGACAAAAACACACATAGAGACTAATCTATAACTAATTTCAGAGATTAGTGATTCTTGATGGGTAAATTTTATAATTCTGTAAAAATTTGAATACTCAGTTCAGGTTTCAACAATCCTTTAAGAAAATTCAACAATAATAAAGTCTAATATAAGCCAACTTCAATTCCCAAGCTCAATGCCAACACAAAACAAAAAAACCAAAGCATATAGAAGTGTAATATGGATAAATTATCATATCCAGAAAACTAAATAAAAAACTAAAGCAGAGGTCAATAATTTACCTGAAATTCAAGAGCCCACCTCTGCAATCTCTTCTTCACAATTGCTCTAGCTAAACCACTATAGTGATATAAGGAACAAAACTATAAGAAATATTAAACTTAAAACATGAAAGGAGGCAAAATATTGAAGCCAAAACATACCTGAAATGTTAGATTTACTTCTATCCACTGGTGGATTTAGAGTGGGGGCAGTGGGGGCCACTGTGCCCACTCTAATTTCAAATTTTTTTGTTTTGGTTTGAAAAGAAATTAAATTTTATAATTTTGACCCCATAAGAACATATAAATATTTAACTTTAGATAGATGGAAAGGAAGTTCTCTATCCTAGTGGCAAAGCTTATTATTTGTGTTTGGACAAATATGGGCTCAAATCCCTATTGCCATGTTATTTTTTCTTTTTATATTCTTTCGAAAAATTTGTGCAATTAATTTGTAATCTTAAAAATAACTTTTAAATCTCTAATCTTTAGTTCTATTTGCATATTTTATTTTTTTTACATAATTCTATAAACTTGAGTGTTAATTTTCTCATGTTTTAGAATGATAAAATTGACAAAATATTATACTTATCACCGAATATAATGCCATCCTAAGGTGCTGCTAAATGGAAGAATCTTATCAACGTCAATAAATGATAAATCATAGATTGAACTGGCTGTTATTCTTCTCGTTGCAAAATACAGGATTTTTATCTACATCATTCCTATTTTTGGATTGAAACAAATTAATCTTTTAGACTTTCAACGTTTATTTGATTTTCAATTTCAAAATCTGAAAAATTAAATAAAATACCTTTTTTTGGGTACAAATCTAGTGAAAATATAGTTGAGTTTTTAAATTTTTGCATGAATAAAATAAGTGATTTTATTGTTTTCTTCAATGATACTATATCTACCGGCTACTTTTTCGTTGCTTACTGCTATAAATGCTACAAGCTAGTGTAGTGCCATCGGCTAGCGCTATAGTATTGCTAACCACTGTATTGCCCCCACAAACTAAAATTCTTGGCTCTGCCCCTGCTTCTATCCAAACCATTAAGCATAGTGATAAAGTACAATAATGGTTTCAACTGAGGCGATTTTACAACAAAATTCGTGTATTAAAATACAGAAATTGTTACAAATTATAATTTTGATAAATTACAAATTGGATGATCTTCTTGTGGCTACGTAGTTGCAAAATCCTCTGATTAACGATCTGAGTGTTGAAGACGAGGTGCCATGTGGCTTGAATCCTAGACTTCGAGATTTGTGAGAATTTGAATTGTTTGAACCTTCAAGCCTTGAACTTGGATTGAATTTGATTTGTGAAGAAGATTTTGATCTTCTTGGACTTACTTTCAATTCGAAGAAGATTTTGATCTTCATGAGATTTCTCGGAATTTGGATTTTCTCTTGGGTTGTGGATTTTCTCTTGGACTTGCTTTTGAACTTGTGAATTTTCTTCTCCCGGAGTTTTTAACTTTTGATTTCTCTTGGACTTAAAGTCCTATTTATAGAGAAATCTCTAACTACCCACCTTCCATTTATAACCGTCCACTTATTATATTTAAAATAAATATAAAATATAATTAAAATTTGAAAAATATGGCGGACTTCCTACATGGACTTGTTTATAACACGAACGGCTCATAGTAGACTTGGGTGTGAATAGATTTAAGTGGACTATTTTTTTTAATAGTCCAAACTTGTTTATTTATTTAATTTTTAATGTCTACAAATGCCCCCTCAAGATTTATTTATTTATTAATAAATAAATAAGTAAATCTTGATTTTTTATATTCAGATTTTGATTTAAAATTTGTTTTAAACTTGAATTACGTTGAAGATTTATACAACTTTTAAAGATTTGAATGTTGAATAAAACTCTTTTTCTTGGAGTTAGAAGATTATGGATTGCATTAGGACTCAAAGACATCCTCGACCTGTATTGATAAAAACGTCATTAGTCTTTTTATTTTATCAAACCATATTGGTTATGTGATCTGGGAGAAGTAAATAAATTCTGCAGTCCAAAATCAAATTCATACTGGAAATTATATTTCGTATGCAAAAAGTAGAAGAGACAAGATACGCAAATTCAATCCAACCTTTTCTTTGACCCATCACCCATCTTATACCTTGTGCACGTAATCATGATTTGTTGCTCTTTTGATTTACTTTAATAGAGTAGGAACTAAAGTACAAGAAATCATTCTTCTTCTTGTTTACCCCCTTTTTTGTACATATATATAGATTTGTGTATATATATACATAAAGCTGATGAATGAAAATTGACATACAAAAAAAAGTGCGAATACGTTTTTTTTTTTATGTGTACAAGATTTTTTATTATTATTATTTTATTTTAATTTGCTGCACAATTTATTTTCAACACTCAACTCACACATACACTCATACATACAATAAATCTAGAGCAGAAACTTGCCATGTGTGTTGGTGTGCGTGTACACTACAACAAATAGTGTCTATAGCGGCAACACCAATTGTGACGACACCAAGTCGTCTCTATTGATTCTATACAATACATACGACAAAGAAATGTCGTTGCTATACATTTAAAAATTGTAGCGACGACATATGTCTTCGCAATAAATTATGAATCGTCGCTATTACTTAGAATTTATAACGACGTATTTCAATGTCATCGCTAATTACTTTCAAAAACGACAGGAACAAATGGCACCATTTTGATGCATAAATAGCGACGACCTTTGTCGTCGCAATAGATTTGTGGATGAAGTTGTCAGTCACGTGAATCATGATTTTTTTCGTAAAATGTGATGAGATATATAGCGACGACATATGTCGTCGCTATAAACCTATATCAATTTAAGCGGGAAAATTGGCGCCCATTTGTTGTCTGTAGCGACGACATAATATATGTATTGATGATTTTGATAGGCACGTGAGTTATTAATTTCCTCGTAATATGGGAAGGATTATGTAGCGACGACGTTGACATATAGCGGCAACAAATGTCGTCGCTATAGAGTCTTCTTTTTCTTCTCCCCATCTCCGTATTTCTGTATTGTATCATTGTGAAAATATTTAATCTTCTCCCCATCAGCGTAAGTACTTGCAATTCTATTGTTTTCCTCCATAATCATTTTCTTTACATTTCATTTGTTCATCTCCATTTATTATCCTTATTGTATTTGTGAAAATATAGTGTTTGTCAAGTATGGATATTGATAAAACTTGGACAACAATTAGAAATTGCACAAAATCTGTAGATTTTCATAACGGTTTGCAAGCATTTATAAACATGGCGAGGCCATACGTAAATGACAGGGGAATGATTAAATGTCCGTGCAAAAAATGTTTAAACGGTCTCACACATCCATTGGAAATTGTCGAGGCTCACATATTTTGTAATAGTTTTGCGGAGAGTTATGTCACCTGGATATATCATGGTGAGACTAATGTTCAGACGGCGAATGTGTATAGACAGAATGAGCGAGATGGTGTGGAGGATGAGATGATGGATGTCATGGATGACATAGCTGGTGATGAGCATGAAGGTACAAGCACCGATGGTTACTATGACGAATTGTTTCAGGCTCTGCATTCAAAACTGTACCTAGGAGTTTCATCATTTTCATCCCTAAATTTTTTAGTAAAGTTGATGCATATTAAGGTTATGAACAAATAGACAAACAAGTCTGTCGATAATCTTTTGAAATTGCTGAAGTTAGCATTCCCAAACATGAACCTGGTTGACTCCCACTACGACGAAGCTAAGAAGCTGATGACGAAGCTTGGTTTAGGTTACAAATCCATTCATTCCTGCAAGAACGACTGTGCACTGTTTTGGAGTGAACATGCTGATAGACAAACTTGTCCGATATGCTAGGAAAGTCGTTGGGTGCATACTTATGGGAAAGTGAACAGGAAGACTGTTCCGCATAAGGTGTTGTGATATTTTCCCTTGGCCCCAGACTAAAACATATGTTCACGATGAAGGATACTGCAAAACTCGTGCGGTGACATAGTATAGGAAGGTCTAGGGACGATGATGAAATGTAGCATCCCGTTGATGGAAAGGCATGGCGGGATTTTGACATGAAACATCCACTATTCGCAAGTGAGATAAGGAATTGTCAGGTTAGGTTTGGCCGCAGACAGATTCAATCCATTCGATGACATGAGTTTGGCGTACATCATGTGGCCAGTAGTTGTAACAGTTTACAACTTGCCACCATGGTTATGCATGAAGCCCGAATACCTCATGCTTACTATGTTGATACCTGGTCCTAAAGCACTGGTGGGTAATGACATTGATGTATTTTTACGAACATTAGTGGACGAGTTGAAGGAGTTGTGGGCCGATAGGATTGACACGCGTGACGCTGGAACCAACAACAGGTCGGTATTCAGACTGCGTGCAGCGTTGTTGTGAACTGTTAACGATTTTCCAGCGAGAAGTAGTTTGTCGAGTTGGAGTGGTCAGGAGTACATGGCATGTCTTACATACAACGAGGATACTCTTTTCAGTCCGTGTGATAGGTAAGACAGCTTATGTGGGTCACCGTCGTTTTCTGCCATCCAGGCATCATTTTCGGAGCAATTTAGACTTCGATGGGAGGATAGAGAGGTGACCACCTCCGCGTTGGTTAACGCCTACAGACATTTTAGCACAGTTAAGTCGTGTCAGATATAGAAGTCTTGGAAAGCACTCTAACTACAGGGGTGCTACAATTCGGAGAAATGATGACGAGCTAAATTGGAGAAAAAAAAGCATTTTCTATGAGTTGCCGTATTGGACTTCTACAGAGCTCAAACATAACATCGATGTCATGCATGTAGAGAAGAATGTTTGTGATAGCTTGCTCGGCACAATTATGGACGATCCATTCAAATCAAAGGACACATTCAATGCGAGGCATGATCTGATGCAATTAGGGATCAAAAGAGAGTTGCACTTCTATCAGAACGGGAATAGGTGGATGAAGCTTGCCGCATGTTATACCATGTCATCTACAAATTGTAAGAAGTTTTGTAAATTTATACGATCAGTTGAGTTTTCAGATGGCTTCGCTTCTAATCTTCGGAAGAATATTGCTCCTAGTGACAGCTGTATTATTGGGTTGAAGTCACATGATTGCCATATTATCATGCAACGGTTATTGCCAGTTGGATGTCGGGCATTCTTGAATAAAACTATTTCCAGGGTAATTATTGAATTGTGCACGTTTTTCAAGCAGCTTTGTGCAAGAAAACTAAAGGTTAGCGACATGATGTCTTCCTACGATCACCTGGTACTCATTCTCTGTAAGTTGGAACAGATCTTTCTGCCAGCCTTCTTCGACATCATGATTCACCTCGTAATGCATTTGCCAGAAGAGGCAATATTTGGAGGTCCGGTGCACATGAGATGGATGTATCCATTCGAGCTATACTTGAAGAAATTGAAGGGCTACGTCAGAAATCGAGCTCGGCCCGTAGGATCAATAGCTGAAGGGTATGTTGTGGATGAGGCATTGACTTTTTGTTCGAGGTACTTCGAGGACATAGGAACAAGGTTCAACCGACCAGACAGAAACGAGGATGCTAGTGTTCCACAGACACAACTTTCTGTTTTTCAATTGCAGTGTCGCCCACTTGGAAAGAAGTCACCAACGACGTTTCCTACTCAAGTTTGAACTCAAGCGATTTTTTACGTCCTGAACAACTGTTATGAAGTTGAGCCATTATTGCAGTAAGACGGCGTTTATTCTGGATTATTATTCATTTATCTTGAATAAACTTTGTCATTTAAAACGAACTAATGAACTTTGATCTTCCATACTTTGTACAAGAAACATAGGTAGGAGCTACTGAACAATAGCTGTCCAAACATCGAACTAGTGCACAGAAGAGACTTTCACGGTTGGTTCTACACAAAGGTAAACGAACAACGACCGAATAAATTTCAAATTTTCAACATTATTTTTTTCAATAACTGAGAATAATTCCCGTCATGCAGCTATATGCAATGCGCTAAAGCCACAGCCATCAAGTTTCTCATGAGTTGTTTTCGTTGGACAGTGGATGTTACCAGCATGTTATGTCATACACGGCTTGTGTTGTCAAAGGAGTTCAGTTCCTGACATATGATCGTGATATTCGAAGAAAAACTCAGAACAGTGATGTGTTCGTCCTAGGGATTGGGGATGAGGTTTACTACGAGGTTTACTGGAGCTACAGTATGGACCGAAACTTTCAGTTTATCTGTTCCGATGCAAGTGGTTTAGGTGTGATGGGAGACGGATGGTAACTGATAATAACGTTACCAGTATTGACATCAGTGCAGAGGCTTTCAAGGATGATCAGTTCATACTTGCGAGCCAAGCACAACAAGTGTTCTACATTGAAGATCCATCTCGTGGTCCAAACTAGCAAGTAATACAAATTGTCTATCACAGGAGCACATAGGACACAGTAGGAGCTAACATCACAGAGATTGACCTGCTCCACAATAACTACTCTTCCAGTTTATCTCTGATCGTTGATCTTGGCAACATAGAGCACGTATCCTTGTACCGGGATGATGATGAAGCTGAGGAGATAGAAGAATCAGTTATCAAGGGAGTCTCGTCTAATACTCCAGGAGAAACTTCGTTTATCAATGACGATGATGTGGAAGATGATACAAATGCAGAATACGAGGATGACGAAACATCAAGTAAAATCAATGAGGATGACAGTGACGATGATGAGGATCAATCGTATCATGATAGTGAATCAGATTGAATGTTTTCACAGCGTCACGAAGTGTAATTAACTATCATAAAGTGCTTAATTTATTTATAAATTATTTAGATAACTATGAGTTGTTCATTACTATCATTGAACATTAATTGTTAAATAATTTATTAAATATACAATTACATTTTTAAAACATTTAATATATTAAATTAAATATGAAAAATGCCCTAAAAAGAGAAATATTTTTGAATATTTTTTAGACTCCAACAAATGTACAATATTTTTTGTATCACTGAATTTGTTAATTTAAACTTTAATATTTTAATTATTAACAATTACAAAATAAATTATTTTGATATTGTTAAAAATATTTTTTTGATAATATTTAATATTAAAACTTTCTCATATGAACAATTATTTCAAAGTTTAGGGCCCCTTTATTGTCAATAGCGACGACACATGTCGTCGCTATATTCGTGAAAATTGGGCGCCACGATTTAGGCCAATGTCTCGCTTACATTTTTTTATTGTCAATAGCGACGACAAATGTCGTCGCTATATTCCTGAAAATTGGACGTCATGTTTTAGGCGCGTGTTTTAAAAAGCCCTAAAAATGTCGTCGCTTTAGGGTCTCTATAGCGATGACATATGTCGTCGTTATAGAGTCAGACCTTTTCATTCACGCCTGAACTTCTTCTTCTCAATTTTGGTTGTTCTTTATCTTCCAGCGCCGTCGCCTGCCCATCTTTGTTGTCGTCTTCCATCTTTCAACGTCTTCGCCGTTGTCTTCTCCGCCGTGACAATGTTCAGCTTTCTGAATTTTTTTTTCATTTTGATTTTAATTTTCATTTTCCATTTTGTTTTCTGCCGAATTCCAGCACTTATTTTGCCATTTTCTAATCAAATTAATTGATGCACTTGAGTATTATGGTTGACAATATGAGCCTTAATCAGATTGGAAAGACATTTGTGACTTAATTTTTGGCTTATTTGCACAAATGGTCCCTGACTTTTGTACTTACTGCAGGTTGAGGACCTATTATTTTATTTTTGGCAGTTTAGCCCCTATTTCAAATATTTTTGGCAGCAATGGTCATTTTCATCAATTTCCATCCAAATGACCGTGAAATTTGACGGTGGAAATTTTTTTATTTAAAAAGGGCTTATTTGCACAAATGGTCCCTGACTTTTGTAAAGAAAAATTTGCAGTAAAAGTTCCTAATCTTTCAAAAAGTGTTGAAAATTCCCATAACCTTCTAATCCTAACACATATGACCCCAAACGTTTTTGACAATTTTACCCCTAACTTAAATAAATTAAAAATAACTCATAAACCTTTTCAAAAATACAAATAAGTCCTAAATCTTTTTATTTTTTTTTACAGATTTACACTTAAAATAATAAAAAGTGTGTCATTAAGTCTCAAAACTTTTAATTTTGTTCACCAAAATGACATTTATAATGTGTTTGATTAAAATCAGATTTTTTAGTAAAAATTGTTGAAAAGTTGTGGGACCATAAAATATGTGGTTAAAATTAATTGTTGACCTTGACTTTAGCTTTTTAGCAAAATCAAAATTGAAAACAAATGGGCTCTTAGAGTCTCTGTAGATTTTGTCCAGTGGTCTATTAATTAACAAAAATATTATACCATGATCAAAATTTGACCAATTTAAAATTTTAATTTATTTTTCATACCAATTAAAAAAAAGGTGGTGGTGGGCTGAAGATTGTGAAGAAATTTTTTTTAAATTATTATTTAGTAATTGGTAGAGCTAGAAAATGGGCCAGATGGACTGGCCCAACTCGAAATTAGATGGGCCACATAAAAGATTGGACTGCCCTAACCCTGACCCAATTTTACATGGGCTAGTATTTGCTGGGCCAACCCAGCTCGATTTTGGGCCAATGGGCCAGCCCAACTTACATTCTTAATGGTATAGCTTTAGCCCACTTAGAGAAATAGTCAGTCCCAGCAAGGATATAGGAATGCCCTACTGAAGACTTATGTGTTATGGGTCCAATCACATCAAGACCCCATGCATCAAATGGCCAGGAAGCTATTGTCGGATGTAATAGAACTAGAGACCAATGAATGAAATTTGCATGGACTAGGCAAGCTTTACATCTTTTTGCAAAATCCATGGAATCTTGAACCGTAGTTAGCTAATAGTGTCCCATTCGTTTTATCCAAAAATGGAGCTTAGGTTCAGATTGATGATCACCACATATTCCATAATGAGCTTCCTCTGGACATGTGTCGCTTCCTCACTACTTAAGCATCAAAGGAATACTCCATCACATGAGCACCGGTAAAGTATGTCCTTATAGAAGATAAAGCAAGAAGCACGTCTCTGAACTTCTGTCTTACGAGGAGGGTTATCTGGTAACTTATGATGTAGAAGATAATCAATTAACGGTTGCCTCCAATCATCTATTTTTTTGCCAATAATTTCAACATTATTGTTCTCCTCAATCTTTTCAGGAAATGGTGGTGGAATCACCTATCTTTGAACAATTGAACTGGGTGGAAAAAGTCCTCATCTGACCTGGCCAAAACAACAACCATTTTAGCCACGGCATCTACTTCTCTGTTTTCATTCCTAGGAACAATTTTGATTTTTACTGATTCAAATCGTTTTAGGAGTGTTGATGCATATTCATGATAAGGCTTCAGGTCTAAATTTCAGACTTCATACTCGAAAAGAAGTTGGTTGATTATCAACACAGAATCTCCAAAGACTTCTAGTTGATTGATTTCCACATCCAATGATGTTTCCAAACCAATAATAAAAGCTTGATACTCTGCCACATTGTTGGAACAATTTTCTATCAAGATAAATAAATAGGGCATGACTTGATCATGGAGAGTAACAGATACAATTCGTGTTCCAGCACGATATCTTCAAGCTGCACCATCAAAGAATAACCTCCATGAAGGTATGACTCCAGTGTAAAAGACTTCATCATCTAGGAAGTTTTCAAGAAGTTCCCATTCTGCCTAAATAGGATGATCATCGAGGAAATCTATCAAAGCTTGTCCCTTAACAACCTTTTGTAGAATGAATTTGATGTCGAACCGGACAATAGAAGTGTCCATTTTCGTATCCTCCTAGAAAGAATCGGTCTAAACATTATGTATTTTAATGGATCAATCTTTAAGACAAGATTGATTGTATGTGCTAACATGTAATGCCTCAACTTCTCAGCTGCAAAAATCAATACAAGGTAGATTTTCTCAATAGGTAAATACTTCATTTCGGCACCTACGAGTGTCTGGCTTAAGTAATATAGTGCATTTTCCTTTTTTTCTTCATTGATTTGGACAAGGAAGGCATCAAAAGAACATTCTTGTGCTACGACATAGAGAGTCAATGGCTTTCCCAGGATTGGAGCTATGAGCACTGGTGGATGAGATAAATATTGTTTATACTTTGGAAAACATTTCGACAAGTATCATCCCATTCAAATAACACGTCTTTCTTCACCAGCCTGTTGAATGGATGACAACGTCTGGCAAGATTGGAGATGAATCTTCGAATGTATGCCAACCTTCCTTGAAGACTTTTCAATTTATGCAAATTACTTGGCTCTGGCATGTTGATTATAGCATCAATTTTTGATTGATATATTTCAATACTTCGATATCGAACAATGAAGCCAAGAAATTTTCCAGAATTGACACCAAATGCACACTTTAGTGGATTCATTTTCAATTGGTAATGTCAGAGTCTTTTGAAAACATCCCACAAGTCTTGTAGATGATCATCTCGTTTATTTGTTTTGACAACAAGGCCATCCACATAGCATTCTACTTGTTTGTGCATTATATCATCAAAGATCTTGATAAGTCTTTCTAGCATTTTTTAATCCAAATGGCATGACCTTGTAACAATATATGTCCTTAGGAGTACGGAAAGCCGTGAGCTCTTCGTCTTTTGGATTCATTCGAATTTGATTGTACCCAGAAGACCTATCTATGAAATATAGAACTTCATATCCAGTAGTTGCGTCCACCATCAACTCTGTTATTGAAAGGAGAAAATCATCTTTCGGACAAGCTTGATTCAGATCTCGAAAGTCAATACAGACTCATAACTGTCTATTCTTTTTTCTTGACTAGAACGATATTAGCAATTGAAGTTGGGTACTTAACTTTACATATGAACCCTACTTCAATTAGTTTGTTGACCTCCACTTCAATTTGAGGAATCAATTCTGGTCGAAATCTTCTTTGGGGTTGTTTGATCGATGAACTCCATGCTTTACTACAAGATGATGCATTGTAAATTTAGGATCCAACTCTGGAATTTCTTTATAGGACCATGCAAATATGTCTTTGTATTCCTGGAGCAGGTTGAAGTATTCATTACTCATTTTGACTAAGAAGCGCACTCACAAACACTGGTCTCATATCTTCTTATGTTCCCAAGTTTAACTGCTTCAAATCATCTACAATAGTTTGACCACCTTCTTCAAATGTTGGCAGAGCTGGTTTAGGTTTATTTTCTGGTTGAATTTTCAAATTCATACTCTTAGTCAGAAGCTTATTCGAAAGCAATGTGATTAATTGATATCTCTTCTTTATCCTCGCCATTCTTTTGAGACGAGATAGTTATCTTATTTTTATACCTTCTTCTTGACTGTTGAGGCTTCAAACTTGAATTAGAAGTTTTAACTCTAATTCGAGAAAATGTAGTTTGTCTTTGAGAGGATTTTGGATAAACCTCCACATTTTCATCAACTTGAATAGAAGTAGAAGAATCACCACTCAACCTTTGAAAGATGGACGTTCTACTTCTTGGATCAACTACCATGGAAGTGCCTCTCCCTTCAGCCTTTCGAATACTAAAACTCTAACATTCTCACTTTGAATTCGATCAAATACTGAAAGTCTTGACTCTTCTGGTTTTTCCTCAGTACTCTTATAGATTTGAATCATAATTGGATTTGAGGACACTTTCTTGACTTAAATCTTTCTTGGTGGACCTGGATTATATCTCAATCCACACTTTGGTTGTGCAATAAATGATCTATCAGAATCTAAAGGAACATGCCCACCTAAAAGAACAACATCAAGATCACCCAGTTTACAAGGTTCTCCTTTTCCAAATCTGGCATTCTCAAACAACTTCTTGACTTGTAGATTGTAATGTCCCTTAAAAGTTTGTTTTGGATCTTTGACTTCTTTGGCATGTGGCATGTTTTGTTTGGATAAGTTAGAGATACAGAGATTTTCTATACTCGGAATAGATGTTGAAACTTTTTTGGCCTCCGGAACTATAACAAGTTGATAGGGAAACTAATTTAGGAATGTTAGACATCGAAAAAGTTAATTCTTTAATCAATACATTAACATCTGTTGATATCGTTTGAGGTTGTTTGTCTTTGGAGAACTCTCCACAAGTAAGTTTTGATCTACTTGTCATGAGTTGAAGAGGCAGCACTACAATAAGTCAGTGATCATTGTTTGTATCTTCTCTAATTTCAAATCTAGATGTAGACAATCTTGCTGAATAAAACTCTTCACCTTTCGAGTAGAACTTGGCATCTGTAAAATAAGATTCTTCTTTGAGGAATTGTTTTGACTCAGCTATCACATATTTGACTTCTCCATCTCGACTATACTTGAAACATTGATGACAAGTTAAAGGCACCACTACAGTTTCATGCAGCCAAACACGTCCAAGGAGCACCTCATATGATGTTTTGGCATCATTGACATGAAAGAGAGCTGAGGAAATTAACTCTCCTATCTGTAGCTTTAGGTGAATCATGCTAATGACTCGATGGCCCTTTTGATTGAATAATTGAATCATGATATTGCTCTTTGATAGATCATTAATATTTATTCCAATCTTCTTCATTGTTTTGATTGGCATAATGTTCAAAGAAGAGCCACAATCAATCATTATTCGATGTAACTTACATCATCGGATACAACCACTGACATATAGTGGTCTATTATGCAAGCGAGATCCAAATTGTAAATCATCATCATTGAACGTAATGGTGGCCATATAGTATTGGTAAGTTGCATATTTAATTGGTTTCATTACTTTTCCTTGGTAAGCTTCTGGATCAATCAATGCTACAATTAGAACCATATGATTATCAAAATGAAGACTAAGAGCATCTGTTAGGCTCGTACTGGTAGGAATTTTATTGAGTTGTGAAATAATCTTCCTTGTCATCAAACCCTCTTTTGGTACATTTTTTGACTCGCTTCCTCTAACTATATTGATGACATTGGAAGTGAAACTCTTAGGAAAATATTCTCCTAAGGTTACTGGTCTAGAAGAAGGACATGATGTAGCCTCTACTTCTGTTGATTTTGTGGTTGCTCTTGCTTTAGCTTTGATCTCCCTCTTTTGACTGTTTCTTGGCCTTCTTTTTTTATCTTTCATTATGGGTGTCAGGACTTGGAAGCTATGGAGCTTTTTGGTGGCGTCTTTTTATAAGAGTCCATGTCCTTGACTTTCTTCTGATGATACTTCCTCAATAGATTGAACTTTCGTACTCTATGCCTCCAGTGTCAATCTTACAACAAGTACAAAAGATGATTTTTTTACCTGTTTCTTTTGATCTCCGATATTTTTTCTTCTTTCTTACGAAAGTAGACCATCCATCACCAATTTTATCTTCAGAATCAGAGTCGAAATTCCAAATGTCTAGATCATCAGACATGATTTCATAGAAGGTTGGACAATTACCACCGCTATCTGGTTTGACCATCATTGGATAGACATAAGTGATGGTGACTTCTTCGTCTACTTTGAGTTCTACCGGAATAGCTCCTTTCAGAAGTTGAGGTCCAAAGTTAGTCACCTTGGACAAGAACTTTCCAGCATCATATTGAGTAGGGAAGGTCTGCCCTTTATTTGAAATGGGAATTGGGTCAAATGAGCCAAACAAAACCATCGAATAGTTGGCAGTTGGGTTTTCACCAATTTTAAGTTTATTTTATTTTCTTTTTCTAAGCGGACAATAAGATCTTTTAGTACAAAACAACTCTCCACTATGTGACTAATGACTTGATGAAATATGCAATATTTAGGATGATCAACTTGACCAGCCTCTTTCATCTTTTTTGGTATTGGAAGTTTGATTATCTTTTGTTCAAAAAGTTGATCTAAAATCTGGAAAACCTCAGAGTCTAAGAATGGATATTCATTTTATTCAAGTTCCTTCAGAGTCAGAAGACCCTTCCTTTGGACTTGTACTTTGTTAGGCCTGAACTCCGATTTTGGCTTTAGGCCTAGATTTGAACCTAATTTTTTTTGTATGAACAATGAAAATTGTTGTGTCCTCTTTGGGCTTACATGACTTATCATCCCTCCTGATTTTCTTGTTGGGGTCTTTCTTGTCACGTAGATCAAAGTAACTTCCGTGTCTTGCAAACTGGATTTATAGATCATGGGCATGCGTTACCAACTCTTCAAAAGAGTGAGGCATATTTACTTGGAGATTATAAAGTAGTCCCCAATGCATACCTTGGACACACATGCCAATAAAAGATGCTTTGCTGATGTAGTTAAGAACAAGGTTTATCCATCTTTCGATATACTCTACGACCCGTTCCTCATTTCTTTTTTGTTCGGGTAAGTTCTAGAAGGTTCAGTCTATGCCTGGTACTATAGAAGTATGTTAGGAACTTCTACTTAAGTTGATCCCAACTATCAATTGATCCAACATGTAAGTCTGCATACCATTCAAACGATGCACCTCTCGTACAAACTACTTTGCCATGGTGTCATTGTAGGTGCCAACGTTGTTACATGTTACAATGAAATGAGCAACATGTTGCTTTGGTTTTCCCTTTCCATCGAAACATTGGAACTTCGGGGGTTGGTAACCAAGAGGCATCCTCATTTCTTCAATCTAACGGCTGTAAGGTTTAGCATAAACTAGCAAAGATTGTGGTGAACCACCATTTGGGCACGAATAGTATCAGCAATCATATGCTGGAGTTGTTGGACATACAAAGAGCCAATAGAGAGTTGAGTGGTATCACGTAACACATTTTGGACCACTGTCCGGTCATGCATATCTTGCTTTTGTTGGTGCTCTTGGATTTCTCGATCCTTAGTTCTAGATGAGCTTGCATTTTTGTGCAAAATAGGAACTCCTGGACTTGAAAATTTTGACCTTGCCCTTGTTAGATAACATCTTCAGTGGTGAAACTAACCAAGTCTTCCAAAAATGTGTTGCGTGATACCACTCAACTCAACTCTCTATGTGAGAAAACATCCTCAGTTGTGAAACTAACCGGGCTTGAAAATTCTGACCTTTGTTCTGGTTGCATGGAAAAGTTCAGCAAGTGTACTCGAACGGAGTCACAATTTCCTTTACTTTCTTGTCTGCCATAGTTGATGTAGTAGTTGAAACTTGAAGATTTTAAAGAATCAGAAGATAAGAGGACAAAAAGGTCCCACTGGGCGTGCCAAGAAATATGTACATCAAATTTTGTGTATTAAAATACATAAATTGGTACAAAACTGAAATTTTGATAAATTACAAAATGGATTATCTTCTTGGGGCTGCATAGTTGCAGAATCCTCTGATTAATAATCTGAGTTTTGAAGACGAGGTGTTACGTGGCTTGAATCATGGACTTCGAGATTGGTGGAAATTTGTTTGTTTGAACCTTCAAAGCTTGGACTTGGCTTGAATTTGATTTGTGAAGAAGATTTTGATCTTCATGGACTTGGCTTGAACTTGCTTCAATTCAAAGAAGATTTTGATCTTTTTGAGATTTTCTAGAATTTGGATTTTCTCTCATGTTGTGGATTTTCTCCTAGACTTGGTTCTAGATTGGTGAATTTTCTTCTCCTAGAGTTTTTAACTTTTAATTTCTCTTGGACTTAATGTCCTATTTATAGAGAAATCTCTAATCACCCACCTTCCATTTATAACCACCCTCTTATTATATTTAAGATAAATATTAAATATAATTAAAATTTGAAAAATATGACTAACTTCCTACATGGACTTGTTTATAACACGGACGAGTCATATTAGACTTGAGATTCAATAGATTTAAGTGGACTGTTTTTTTTAATAGGCCAAACCTATTTATTTATTTAATTTAATTTTTAATGTCTAAAGCGATTTCTAAGGTTTTCCCTCTGAAAGGATGAGAGATGCAGATGAATCGAGAACAACATGGAAAGACAAAAGTGGGAAATGAAATAAAAAAGGATTGTCCCTTTTATTAAAGGGTGTAAACATCGTCGTTTTTTACTTAGCGAAACCAAAAAAAAATGACGTGATAATGATGTCTCTAAAACAACGCCGTTTTAGACGAAAAAGTGAATAGTTACTGCCCTCTCTCTCTCTCTCTCTCTCTCTTTCTGAAATATAATCAATGTAATCTAATGTATTAAAAACAATATTTTCATCTTCATTTTAGTTTTGACAACTATTATTTGAATTTATTACGGTAATAAACAAGTTTACAACTTTTTCCATTCATTTTTTTTAACTGATTTCTCATTCCTTTCATATGTATAACGCAATAACAAAAATTTGAGATCATGTTTTCACATTCATATTTAATTTAATAGGTTAAATGTTTAATAAATTTAATTGTACATTTAATAAATTATTAAAAATTTAATGTACAATAAAGATGAACAATAAATGAGTAACGGAGACCTACTCTAATCTACAGGGAAGATAAATTAAATTAAATTAAAAATTAAAAAAGTTACAAATATTAGTACTGAACTATGTCAATGTAATCCAATATTTAAAAACAATCTTTTCATCCCCATTTCAATTTTGACTACCATGACTTGAATTTTAATGCGGTAATAAACGAGGTTACAACTTTTCTTATTCATTTGGATTAGGAGTTATTTGGATTTTTTTAACCATTATATTTTGGTAGATTTTTCAACTTTTATAGCTATTAATTTTGATCCTTTATTTTCGTTGATAATTTTTAATTCATTTTCATGCATATATGTAATTGTATAATTAGAGGGAAAATAATTTTCTCTGCATTATATGAATGACTGTGTTAAAGGAAATGTTCAAGAAAGAATCTTTGCAATAAGTCATAATGCGAGTTAGGAAATGGGAACAAGCCCCATAGAGAAGAATACAGACCAGGTGTTCTAAGGACATCCTCTTTGACATTAAATTCCATCACAAAATCTTGATTCGAAATATATTTAAACTGAACTTGTGCATCAAGAGTTTCAAATTTGTAATTCAGATGAGTGAAGATGTGATTAACTTTGCGAAGCAAATTTTGCTCAAACAGCTGAAGGTGAGTAGTAGGAGGTGGGATATCTGAGGATGGCTGCCCAATGTTTTGATGTTTACCAGGAAGATCAGGTTCGAACGTTTAATGGAATGTTCATCAATTTGCTGTTTCCCTTCTGTACACATGAGAAATGGACTGGGACATCGTCTTTATCACTAAAATCATTATCTTAGTCATCGCTGGACTCCTTTTCTTCTTCATTTTCTATTGCAAAAACTGTACTTGATTTTTGCAGTTTTTCAATGTGCTCAATATGTTGAGACTCACCCAAGTGTTCATTGGATTCATTGCTAGTTTGATATTAGGTTCCACCGTCAGAACCCGTACCTTCATCACTCTCCCCCTGACTTGTGTCTTCAGTGCCTAGAACAAGCGAGACAGTTTGAGGGATTGGATGGTTAGAGCTTGGTGTGGAAGTGGCAACAGAGGGGCACGCTTCACTGGTGATTGGCGGCAAATGAACTGGAGCTGCCTGGATGTCGGCGAGAAATGGCACAACATGTGGCGTGGTCTCCAGAGAAGAAGCAGAAGCACTGCCTCGACGGCTACGTTGAACATCTGGGTGTCGATTTGTGATCTTTCTCATTGCCATTGATTACCCCCTACACAATCTTGCAACATCAAGTGAAAGCAAGAAATCAAAGAATTAGGAGTACTAGAAATTTGGGGCTTAGGGCTTTGAAAAATAAGGAAGATGAAGTTACAAAGAACCTATTTGCAATTTAATTGAAAAATGACTCTTTTTAAGATTTGGCTCTTTTTAAAGTTGGACATTTTTCAAACTAGGACTTCTAAAATTAAAACAATTTGAGTACTAAAAGAAACAACAAAAAATTAAAGAAAAGAAGATATAAAAAGAGGTTGTCTTTTTAAAAAAATAAAATAAAATGCAAAATTCATGAGCAACTTCGAAGAAATCTCGATCATATTTATTGCCAGTTCTTGACATAGAAAATTGTCAACACAGCTCAAATTCTCATATATTATAATCATGAAGAAGGGTGTAGTGTGTGAATAAATAATTAAAATAAGATCAATAATATCGAGACAAATGAGCACCACTCTCTAAGTCACATAATCTTTTATATAATAGATTTTCAAATCAGTCATCATCTTATTTGTCTTTTTTATTAAGAAAATACTGGACGTGCCAAGCGTGAGTGATTTATTATTATTTTATTTTATATTTTTGTTTCAACTCTGGCATTTTTCATAAACAAATTTTATTTATTTAGTTATTTATTTTGTGTTTACATAGCCAATTAAGTATACAAGAAGTGACTTTCACACTTTCAAGGCGGCAGCCATTTTCTCAAGATTTTTTATTTTATTTTATGAATGATGGCTTCTCATCATCGAGAGAAAGGTAGCCTCTCTTCAAATCTACCCCATTGTTAACAGGACGAAATATTATGATACTGAAAGACATAGCTACTGACTATAGGTCTTCATTCTGTATTCAGTCAATAAATTAGATGGTAGAATATTGAGACTATCAACTCAATTCCGATATCTATATGGTGCATAAAAAAGAGATGAATATATGGAGACTCAAGCTATATTTTCAAATTCTATTACAAAAGCAATAACACTTTAGAGAATCGGTACTTGCATAATTAACTCAAGAATATATACAAATATATAAAAAAATTAAGTAATAATAAAAAATTATTATTTATTATGTACAAGACGACACGTCTAGACAATTATACATATCTCCAAAGATTTTCTTAGATTTTTGAATCTATTAGGATCCAGAGCTTTAGTTTGATTTTGTGTCTGTATGTGCTCGATTGTGATGATTTTACTTTCTACTAGATCTCTAATAAAATGGTACTTAATATCTATGTGTTTCATTCTTGAATGTTGAACATGATTTTTTGATAGATTTATGGCACTGGTATTATCGCAAATATATAGTAATAGAGTTTTGTTTGATACCATAATCATCCAACATTTGCTTCATCAATAGTAATTGTGTACAACAACTACATGTTGCGATGTATTTTACTTTAGCCGTAGCTAGTGAGATGGATTTATACTTTTTGCTAAGCCAAGCTGTGAGATTGTTCCCCAAATAAAAACATCCTCATGTGGTACTTTTCCTATCATCAATATTACCTGCCCAGTCAGCATCACTAAAACCTGCTAAATGAGAGTTAGTATCACTTGAATACAACAAACCATAATCAATAGTGGCATGAATGTATCGAATTATTCTTTTTACAACAACCACATGTGACTCCTTTGGTTTTACCTGATATCTAGCACTAACTCCTACACTAAAAGCAATGTAAGGTCGACTAGCACTCAAGTATAATAAGCTGCCAATCATTGCGATAGAGGCTAGAATCAACATATTTTCCCTTTTCATCTTTGGTGATTTTCAAATTTGTGGCCATAGGTGTTCTCATTGGTTTGGAGTTATCAAGTCCAATTTTTTTAATAATTTTTTTTTACATATTTTGATTAAGATATGAATATATTGTTGTCCAATTGCTTAGCGTGCATACCAAGGAAAAAAGTTAGTTCTCAAACCATGCTCATCTCACATTTCTTTTTCATTTAGATTGTTTTTCTGAAGTTGAGCCAAAAATAATATCATTGAGTAAATTTGAGCTACAATTATACCAGCATTTAAGTGTTTGATAAAAAGAACTTTGTCGACTCCCATTGTCTTATATTCCTTTTTAATAAGATAAGTAGTTAGACGTTCATACCAAAGTCGTGGAGCTTGTTTTAAACTATAAAGAGCTTTTTCAAGTTTCTAACACACAAGATATTTCATTTACAGCATGTAGTATTTCTGGTTCAGAATTATCTGATCATTTTCATGAACATTCTGACAGAGAAACGAACGTTGAATCTTATGTCATAAGGGCCAACTTAAAGGCTCTGACTACTGTGTCAAATAAAGAACATAGTTTTTTTAATAAAATAACTCATTTCGAAAGGTTGTTGGCTGATAAAAATAAAGAATTGTATGATTTGCAAATAGAATTGAAACAAAGTAGGGAAGCTAACAAACAATTGACCATTTGTGCTGCTCGACTGAATGAAGTGCTGAGCTATGGAAGAACCATTAATATCAGATATGGTTTAAGATATATTCAGCATGGCGAAGATAAGAAAGCAATGATAACCATATTTGTCAAATGAATAACAAAAACAGGCTATGATGTTCCAGATAACGTTCTAATGTCCACTAAATCTGTAAACAACGGTCAGATATTGAAAGAATCAAGAATTACAAAAACTGTTGAAACAGATGGAAACAATGTAATTGAGGTAAATATAAAGGCAACATACACTTATCTCCTACTTGTCCAACATGTGGTAAGATAGAAAAAAAGCGTGCTAACATCTCAAATTATTCACATAAGTATATAAAGCACATGAAAACTATTTGTATAACTAGCATGAACTTGAGAAATATTGTACCGAATAACAGAAGTCAAACTAAAATCTGAAAAATTTGGTTGAAGAAAACTGACTTGAACTGTTATGTGATTCATGCGTTTATATCTAATTCATGGTATTTCGACAGTGGATGCTCTAGGCATGTCACAAGAAATCGATCACTATTGTCTGATTTTAAAAATTATTCTAAGAGTCAAACCGTCACATTTGGTGATCGTGTAAAAGGTAAAGTAATTGAGACTAGATTTATAATAATCAAAGGTTCATCACCATTAACAAATGTTCTTTTTATTGAAGGCCTAAAAACAAATCTAATCAGTGTGGAACAAATTTTTGATGATGATCTTACTGTCATTTTTAACCAAAAATCGTGCACGGTTGTAAACAATAATGTTTTTTTTTTTGACATGAACTAGAGCTAGTATTAGATGCTATTTACTTGATCATAATCTTTCATGTCTTGTAGCTGATACAAATTCCACAGAACTATGGCATCAACACTTGGGGCACCTTATTTACAAAGACTTAGTAAGATTGAGTCAAGGTAACATAGTAACACTACAAGAAAAATGAGAATTAACAACTAATTTTTTAACGACCAAAATAATATGGTCGTTACAAATATTTATCAACGACCGGAATAAATTTTTAGTCGTAAATAGTGTGTTACAAATAATTTTATGTTGAGCTAGTTGGATATAAGTTTTAACAACTATGTCATTGGTTGTAAATTTTTGATGTTCGACGACCAATTTCAATATGGTCGTTGTATGTGTGGCGCCAAAACCTTGAAACCCGCCAAAACAATCAACGACTAAAATAATATATCGACGACCGAATAAGTAGTTGTAGTTAAACTATTTTAATGACCATCTTATTTTAGTCGTTAAAAGTAATAAAAACTTGCAACCAATATTTGTAGTCGTTAAAAAGAATATTTGCCAATCATATTAGACTGTCATTAAAAAATACTTTTCACGACCAATGAAGTTGGTTATTAAAAACTATTTTCAACAACTAAATGATATGTTTGGTCGTTGAAAATAGATAGTATATAATCGAATTTTGAGTTTGTCAGAAATATATTTTAACGACTAATGAATTAGTTGTTAAACCTATATTTCCTCCGACCGAATTAAGATTAGACGTTGTGAGAGGACGCCAAATCAATAAATCCCACCAAAATATATGTTGATATTCAACGACAATGTAATCGGTTGTTAAAAACACAAATAATATAGTAAATATTCAACGATCATAGTTTATGGTCGTTAATATAGTAAAACAACAACTAATTGTATCTCATTGTTGGAAGTAGTATAAAATTTGACATTCAGCGACTACTACTACTTAGTCGTCTAAGGTGACATTCAATGACCAGATAATTAGTCGTTAAAGGTTGAAAACAACCTGATTACCAACTCTAATTTGGTGCCAAAATAGTTTTCGACATTCAATGACTATACTATTGGTCGTTGGGAATTGTTACCACCAGATTTAAAGCCCCACACGGGCCTAAGGTAGGCCTCATTAAAGCCTCATAGGCCCAACGAGGGCCTTTTAGATTCGTAAATACCTCAGATATCCAGCAAGGGCCTCGCAGATATGCTTAAGGCTCAGCAACATGTTAACACACTCGAGTTAAGTAAAGCGAAGCCCATGAAGGGCCTTGACACTCCTGGCTAATCTGGAGCGCTTCACTCGTCTTCACATTCTTGTAATCTGATGTTTTGGGATAACCAGAGAAGTAATTAAAGAAAGATTGTGTTTGATTGCCCAAAGAATTATTACAAAGAAACCAAATCCCGATCTCCTAAAGATTAAGTAACGTGATCAACTCAAATAAGGGCAAAAAATCTTGGAGATTGCCTTGACAACCAATTGTCCTTATCTCATAGGGAATTAGGATCCAATCAGATATCTAATTGATTGTTTTTCTAGATAACAATCAATTAGGACTCTAAGACTATAAATACAACATCTCCGATTGCTCTAAGGTACGCTCTTTTTACGCATTACTTTCATCCTTAAACTCTATTCAAATCTGTACCTGCTTGTCTCTTCCACACCCAATTACTACTTCCCCCGTATATTGTTCTGTGTACCAGCAGTTAACTTGATCGTCGGAGTACCAATGATCGCCGGCCCCTTTTTCCCTGGTGATTTTGGTGCCTAATGGTCGTCATAATGTGCAGGTAACATACAGGTTGACAGAGAATTGACTGGAGATCTGTTGACGCGTAGACAGTGCATATTCCGATGTCAACAAGAACGCATAAAAAAAATTAATTGTTTAAAATTTAAAAATAAAAGTAACAAACTGTAAGCATAATTTCATTGTTAAAAGTATTAAAAAAAACTTCAAACCGGCTATGTCCTTCTATAACTACCTGTTTTGTTAAAAAAAAAAAATTTATTTCAAAACAATGTTAGCATATTCCTCAACGTCATTGATTTTTTTACCGTAAGCATGTTGATAATACCTTGTAAATCACCATGGGTGGTCCCCCGACACTTTTAACTAACTAGGCGAGAATTCCCTGTCTTATTTCGGGAAGTCGATGATGGTATTCTTTTTTTCCATTCCTACTAAATCAAATAAAGAGGTGACACGTTTTCTAGCTATATTTATAAGCTATCAGAGTAGCAGTCACATATACGGTACTTTATGCTAGCAGGTTGATCCACTATTAGTCATGCTCTAAATCAATTTATTATAGTATAAATATATGATCTTTGTAACTCTGCTGTTGAAGTAAGACAATGTTCTCAACGTGTTTGAGTAAATGCCTGAACGACATTTGGAAATTAGAAGCTACAAAGATTTTGTTTATACTGACTTATTTTTTATTTCATTGCAGGGAAAACCGTCTTTACAAGGTGACTCGTTCTCTAGCATTATAAATTTTGTATATTTATGTGCTTTCATAATATGGATATGTTAATGTTAAATCTTTGTTGGTGTGTGCATTATCTTTTACTACCATTATGACTTTTTCTTATTTAATTCTGTACAATTTTGGCAACCAAAGTATTTTTATGCGCATAATTTAATTACTTTTTGTTTCCATTTGATTAATGCTGAATGATAAATGGCAGGATCAAGATGAAAATGTTGATTGAATTCATGGTAATATGGCTGGTTGGAGTTCGGTGGTGGATCACCAAAGATTGACAAAATCGAATCGAGTTTCATTTTGAAAAAATCCTAAGCATCATGTATCTTGGAGAGTGTGTTGCACACCAGTTAGTCTGGAGGATGAATTACCATTGATACAATCAAAGAATTTCGCGAAGGACGAGGGGTCTTGAGTCTGAGGATTAACCTGAGGAGTCTATAGTAGAGCAAAGTGATTGGGATTTCCTTTGTGATTATTTTGCAAGTGATGATATGAAGGTTAGTACTCTGCAGTGATACTATTTTTAGTGCATGCTCTTGAAGGAATCTATGCCTTAATTGAAAGCAAATTTATTGAATAGGTGGATTAGTAACTTATGGTTATTCTTTCTGTAGTAGTTAATTGGAACTCTTTTGATGAGTGTGAAATTTATTTAGTTGATATTCAAATATTACTTTTTCCATGGAGCACGTCCCTATTAGTGGAACTCGAACAAAATGTGTAAATACATGTCCTAAGAATTTGACAAAATTTTAAACTCGATGGTAACCTTCATCTAAGTAGAATAGTAATCACGAAATTACAAGAAATATGAATATCTACTAAAACAAACAATAATAAGACATATCACATGTAACCAAGCACAATCATCACATGATTTCTATTTAATTATTGTGATGAATAAATTTATGAAGATTTTGAATACTTCCTAAAATGAAAGAAAAAAATGCATATGTAGACACTGCACGTGTTGGAAAAGGAATAACTGAATTTAAATTATAAGAAATTAGAGCTAAAAGAGCTAGCTAGCTAGCTATGGCGAGTCAAGTCCTAGTATTTGGCCTCTCTTTATGTGGGATACCTCGGTCAATTGCAAAAATGGATTCATTTTTTCGACTTCAAATTTATCAAGAACAAGGCTTAGTTTGTTGTCATTATTCTTTGTGACGTCAAGTTGTTGTTGAGGGTTCACTTTTAGCTCGTGCAATTGTACTTTTAATATTAGTGTCATTTGCTACATTTTCATGCTTATCAAATTGAATATGGCTATTTCTGTACTGCTCTGCAGCAGCTGCCGATGCTCTGCTTTTTGCTCTGATTGACACCTATAAAAGGGACTTTTTCCATTAAAGCACTTCTCTTTCAATATATACATACTATTACATACTGTACAGAGCGTGTGTGTCTCTCTTTAGTCTTTGTGAGAGAGATACAAGAAAGAGTAGCAAAATTGTATGCAGAAACTGGGCTAACGTTCCCTTACCTTTAGAGTTTCCCTCAAAAATTTCAGCAGTTTGATGATTTATGTTCCTCCCAGAAACCCAATGCTTCATTGGTAGTATTTTGTTCATTTTCTTTTTTTGATCATCATTTTTATGGATCATACACATTTTGGGTTTTTTTTTTATATATCTATTCTTGGTATTTTTGATGGGATTATTGGTTTTTGAGCTCAATTATTTCAGAGGTGTCTGATCAATTTGTGGGTTTCATTTAAATTTAACAGAAATTTCAAGAAATTCTTTTCTAGTTTGATTTTGTTGGTCTATTAATTTATAATCTGATTTTCTTGAACATTTTCTTATCAAGTACAGTTTACATGATACAAGAATTCTTATTTAGTTGCTTTGTAGATTGACCAGAGTGAAGAAGGAAAAGGACAATTGAATTCTTTCTTTGAAATTTCCATTTTCTGTAAGATTATGTGGTTCTTTTGGCTATGTATGGAAAGTTTCAAAATTTTCTTTATGTTCTGGGATCTTTTTATTGAAGAAAAAGATTGGAAAATCAAATATCATAATCAATAGCTCGATGTTCTTTACTTATTTTTCCATTTCTTCTACTTCTTCTTTTTCCACCTACTTTTATTCTTGATTGCACGATATTCTTTGCTTTTATTCTTTTATTTTAATTTTTTGATGCCAAGTTGTTTGAGTTGAACAGAATTGCAAAAATGGATTCACTCTTTTGACTTCAAATTTATCGAGTACAAGGCTTAGTTTGTTGTCGTTGTTATTTGTGGTGTCAAGTTGTTTTTAGAGTGTGTTTTTCAAGTGTTTTCATCTTCCTTTTATGTATTTTTCGATGCATATGATTTTTTGATTTGATTGATTTTTTATATCCGAGATTATTGATTCTTCTAATTGCGAAGGTATGTAAAAGTTCGATTTTAATTGGATTAAAAAACTTTATATCAAATAATTAGTGTAGTCATATGTATCACTTCAATAGCTTTCAATTAACAAACACAAACTTGGATATGATGGTTGTTAGATTAATTATTACTCTTCTCCAATTTCTTCTATTTTCTTTGATATTGAATCAATCATATGAATTGCAACTCTAATTCTTATGTGCAACTTCTTGACTAGTGTTTTGTCAGTTTTTATTTCTGTAATTTCTGTTGTCTTAGTACTTTACACTTGTGGTCAACAATGTTTCTAATCATGCATTCTAATTAGAATTGTGAGACATGCATTGCTGAAAAAGTCTGAAGTGAGCAAAGCAAATAGTGCAAAAAAAGTTTGTAACTCTTCGAGGATCGAAATCTTTTGCTACACATGCACATGAACATGAAATGGTAAGTTATAAATAATGATACATATCATATTTCATGAATTTCATATATTGATTCTATTTTTTGAGAGAGGGATCCGCCTACTAAAGAGCTTCTGGCGAGATTAAATTTTTCTATGACATGAAGTGTAGAAAACGTGGATGGACAACTAAAGAAGCAGAGTTCCATTATGTAAGTAGTTTTATTTTTTGCAATGGTTTAATATATATTTCAAAATTCTAATATTTTATTTATAATTTACATAGATCCACAGAATCAAATGCTCGACCTTTTACAAGAACGAAATTCTCAAATAAACTCAAATGACAACTCATGCCTTTGAAAGAATCTAAACTATGTGAGCAAGTTTTGGGCGAGGGATTTAGCTACGTTGATCAATGGAAAAACCCAAATAAGACAAGGTTGGAAAATTGTGGTATTTGTGTAGAGAATGCTGTTTTACGGAATGAGGTTCAAGATCTTCGTTCTCAGTTGATATCTGTGCAGATGTTCTTAAGTCGCATTGAGTTTCTTCTGCGACCTATTCAACTTGATGCATCTCCATCTAATGGTTCAAATGGTGATAAATAATATGTTATTGACTTTATTTTCGGTGACGGTGGTAATATTAATATTTTTTTTTTCCATCAACGCAATAGTCTCTAACTCTACATCTGCTTGTTTTTATGTTGAGAACACTAACGATTGAATTGGGTGTAATCTTTTGTGTAAGTAATGGCATTTGATATTGACATATAGTTGTAGTTGTTGTTGAGATATTTTAATTGACTGAAGTCACGAATATTTTAGTTTTTGTTAATGTTATTTACAATTGCTTTCTTTTACTTCTTATAATTATTTATGGTTGTCGGTAAGCTTTGCTTGTAGTATGATGTAAATGTGTGAAAGTTATGAAGCCATGAATATTATTGTTGACACTATATTTCTCGTCATTTTAATATTTGGGTTGTTAATAGAAATTTTTTACAACCACTTCTTTTATTTTTAAAAGGAAAGGCAACTAAATTTTAGTTGTTTCAATGATATTTTATCGAAAAAATTAAGTAATACAACGACAAATCAAATAGTTGTTGAAATAAAAGTCGGTTGTCAATATTAAATATTAACGACTATTTATTTCGTTGATGAAATGAAAGACAACTAAAATTTGGTTGTTTTCATTGTATTTTAACGACTAAAATAATTAATATAATGATAAATCAAGCAGTTGTTGAAATAAAAATCGGTTGTCAATATTAAATATTAACGACTATTTATTTGGTTGTTGAAGTAAAAGGCAACTAAAATTTGGTTGCTTTCATTGTATTTTAACGACAAAAATAGTAGATTCAACAACTAAACAAGTGGTTGTTGAAAAAAGAATCGATTGTCAACATAAACCTTTTATGACCACTTATTTAGTTGTTGAAATAATACATTTAACGACCAAATATTTTTTAGTCGTTGAATACATTCGCCAACACCTCTTTGCCAACCAACGAACGACCAACTGATTTTGGTCGTTGAATGTAATTAACAACAAAAAATGTATATTTTATGACCATTTATATGGTTGTTGAATGTGATATTTCTTGTAGTGTAAAAGGAATACCAAAAGTGAAAGACAAACCTGAAGGTATATGTGGCCCATGTCAGCTTGGTAAGCAAACTCGAAGATCACATAAACAAAATTACTATCTGGCCACCTCAAATGTCCTTGAACTAATACCTAGAGATGTTGCCAAAACTGGTGGAGCTGAGTAGACAAATCAAACTGAACAGAATAATGTAAAAGCTGATATTATACACACTATTGAAGAACAGAGCTTCCAAAGGTAAATATTTTCCTTTAAGTAGATAAGAAAAATAATAAAGATTATATTTTAATATGTATACAACATTATCTACTTAGAAACACGGTTCATATAGAATGCTCAATATTTATTTAACTCAATTACTTAATAGATTGTGATAAGTATAGTATTAATATTTTCATTCAACTATCATACAAAGATTGACTCCTAGTTGGCTCACTTCAATAAGAATTTAATTAAAATAAATTATAATTAAGAATGCCAACAAAATCGGATTCTCCAACACGAACTTTGATAGATTTAGATTCAAATGATCATGAAATTGAGTTGGAAGAGGAAGTTGAACTTGATTCAGAATTGGATCAAGATCAAGAAGAAGGTGCTTTATGTGATGAGTTAGATGATGACTAAGAGTCGGATATTGTAATGTGAGTTTATATCTTTGATGTATTCATATGTATTCATGCGTATATGTAAGATAAAATTAATTGATCTATGCATGTTAATATATTAATGTATATTTGATTCTCTATGGTATTATAGGCGAAAACATACATTTGTAACTGTATATATAATGTAGGGACAGATATTGATTTTGTCATTTAGCGACGGAATCTGTACATTCGGTATTCCATTGCTAATTTGAAACCATCATGATATTCTGTCCGTATCTTGCCACCTAAGTTAGAGTAATGTTGTTTATACAGAAAATTGCTACAGATTGCATTACACATGCTGAGTTGGCAAGTGAATTTTTGAATTTGTAATAAGTCAATTGCCAATGGGTAATTGCATTATGTTGCCACATCATCTTCTGACACTGTGATGTACAAGTAGCATGACTCCCTAAGTTATCACAGACCACATTTTCTTCAACTTTCTCTCCCTCTAACCATTTTCCCCCACTTCATCTTTGTGTCCGCTGCTATTATAACTGCTCTGCTGCTGCCGCCGACTCTCCCCCTTCTCCCACCTCCTGCCTCACGCTGCCGCTGCCAGGTAACAACTAAATTCAATTTTCCATTTCTTTTTCCAGATTTTGTATAAGTGCTAGTTGATTTCACCACTTTATGAATGCAGTTTGTTCTTGTAAAGATTATTGGTAGATCCTGGACGCTTTATGATAACTATGCATTCATTTTACTCCTGCTTGTCCTGACCAACTTATTGTGAATCATAGAATGTAGAGTTCTTGATTGTACTCCAAAAGGATGATAATCATATTCCTTCTATGAAAATCATTAATGCAAATTTGTTTGAGGGTTTTGCCTTATTCATGACTTCAAGTTTGGGACGTTTTTAAAGTCCCTTTTATTTAAAATATAAAACTAGAAAAGGTAAAATGAGACATTTTGCACAAACCCTCTAGCAAAAGGCTTCAACTCCTGTAAATTAACTCAGCAGTATACTATATTAAAATTTGGTGCAATTTAGATTAGCAAACACAACGGCTAAAAAATTGGACATTGGTCTTTTGAGACATTGGAAATGAAGTTATGAGCTTAATTTGAGACATTGGTGGTTTGAAAATTAAGAATTTTGACTTAATCGAAATTTTGATCTAATTAGTGATTTTGACAAAGTTTAGGGTTGGACTCTAAATTTGGATTTAACATAAATTAGAAACTTTATTAGGGTTTTGAACTTTGGATTTTTTGAAAATTAAGAAATTTGACTTAATCTAAATTTTATCTAGTTTGGAATTTTGACAAATTTTAGGGCTGGACTCTAAATTGAGATTCAACATAAATTAGAAACTTTATTAGTGTTTCATCATTTGTTAAAATTAGGATATATATTATGATTCCTTTTTAATAATTAGTTTTGTAATTAATTAGGTTATTAATTTTATTAATGTAGTTCGATTTTTAAATATCGAAGTTATTGATTTAGATTTTTTATTTAGGTTATGAATTTAGTTAGTTTAGTCACGTAATTAGCTGATTGTATTATTAATTTATTGAGTGGAAGGATAATAATAATTACATCTTATTATTATTTTAGTTAATCGAAATTTTATTAACCCATCTGACTCAAAGTAGAGGAAGTCTCCTCAGCCGGAAAACACCCTAGTCATCTCTATTACTTGAAGGGTTTATCGATATAGTCTCGACATCAGAGGTGGAGGCTCAATCGTCAACGCCGGTTAGTCCATGTACCGCTACAGTAGGCATGCTACCGGCTCTGGTTTTAGGAGGAATACGGACACATGTGTCCGTATTAGTGTCGCACATGAGCAGTAAGTATTAAATTTTATATTTAATTAAAAAGATTCATCAAACATACATTGTTAATATTAATGTTTCTTGTGATATTGGGAACATACTGCATTCTTTTGAGACATGTTTTCAAAAGATTCGAAAGATCTTCTAGGAGCAACTCGACACCGAAGGGTTCACGTGAAAGAAGGTAACTCCTAAGGCGAATAAGTTTTGCTTTGAGGAATTTAAGGTAAATAATATGTAATATTTTTAATATATTTCTTTAAATGAAATATAATATTTAATGTGTTGGGTTTATTGCAAAAACATAACGTTTAGAAAGAGGCCATCGATGCCTTAGTGAAGATGGCCTGGCAGTCTGGTAGTGGGAATCGTTGAACGATGTAAAGGAGAAATAAGTGATGAGACTCGTTTGTCAACCCAAGGTTGAGACTCGTCAATGTAAGTACTAAAATTCAATAATTTATTTTACACACTTTAATTCAGTTAGTTAAGATTTCTGATTAATATTGTTTTTGGTTTTTATGACAAGAGACCATCGAAGCACTTCGGGTGCAATAGTCGTAGTCAGAGCTCAGGTCCACTCAGCCTTACCCCGTCGATGAAACACAACTGTATTATCAGGAAATTGGAGGGGAGAGGAAGAGCCGGCTATACGACATCGGCTTGCAGGCATTCTACCCTCTACTAGTCTACTTCCACTAGTAGTTCGACTAGGCCTGGGCGTCGGGTAGGTCGGTCTGAGTATTTCAATACCTGGAACCACCCGTTACAGTTTGAGTATTTCATAAATGGAATCGTTCAGGTCCACGTAATTATTGGAACCAAACCTGAACTGGAACCGTCTGTTCGGGTTCGAATTCGGGTTCAGTTCTACCCATAACATTTTCTTTTAAAATTGTGAGTTAACAACATGTTTTGAAAAAAAATTAAAATTGAAAATCCATTAACATTAAAGTTCGTTAGATATTAAAATAATTTCGAAAAGATATAAACATTAACTGAAAGAATAGACACCAAAATTGCAAACTCATAAATTAGAGTTAGAAAAAAGAAAATTATTTTTCAAAATTGAGGATTCGTTTCGGTTACAAAGGAGTTTCGCCTTTGCCATATCACTGTGTGCTGAATGAGAGAGAGATGAGCAAATGTGCGAGATAGACGACAATGTTTGTATTGAGTATTTGAGTAAATAGCAATTGAGATTTGGATAATTGGAATTGAGTCAATGGAGTTTGTGTTTAAGAGTTGCAGATATTGTACTTTTGGTTTGGGTCTTGGATAATTTGATTCTTGTCTTTGGTACCGTGGTGTTGGGTTGTGCGTCATTGGGTTAGGGTGAATGAATTGTAAAAAATAAAAAATGACAAATTCCGTTCCAATCGGGTACCCACAGTTCTAGTTTAAGAACCAAGAACCGACACAGACCTAGTCGATTCTCAATTCTCGATTCCGGTTCCTAATTTTATTTTTTCGTAACCAGATCGGAACCTCTGGTTTTGGTTCGGTTTCGGTTAAAATACCCATCCCTAAGCTTGACGACCCAAACTCCTAACGCTAACTGCGACTGGAGTCGCTGGTCCAACAGTTGCAGCAAACAGTCTTAAATATATAGGAGTATCGCAAGCAGGAAGCGAGGCAGTAGCAACTGGAGGGTTTCAGCAGCAGATGGGATATTTCTTCAGGTTAGATGTCACCCCTTTCTCTACAAAACCCCAATGATCATGGTGATGGTGACACCCAGTGGACTAGGGTTTTTTCCCTTGTAATTCTTCTTTTTAAAAAAAAATATTAAATATTCGTCGGTAATGAATATAATGTTTTTAAAATTAAATAAAAATTACCAACACAATATTAATACTTAGTATTTTTCTATTCATCGTATTAACAACGAGTAATTTAAAATTTAGTATTTTTTTAATTATCATTGTCACGATGGTTTAATGATGAAAATGTTTGTAGCTAATTCAATACAATCAAAAATGGACTTACCAATGACTTTGCTGACGAATTACCGTCAAATTATTCCGTCGATAATCTATCGATATTTTCTTAGTACTGGCAGATTGTCATATCCGTCGGTAAAGTGTGTTTTTCTTGTAGTGAGAAATTTTGATGAAGATTGCTTGATCTTTGAAGATAGATGTTTTTCACTTTTTTGTATGTACCATGAAATATAAAGCTAGAAATTAGACGCAACTTGAATTAAAAAGCAAATGCTCATGTTATTTATACAAGCATTAGCCCCCACTCTCTCTCTACCTCTTGCTAGAATATTTCAAACTGTTGATAAGTGTGATTTTACACTTATTTAGACTGTCAAAGCAGACCATTGTGAGTACATTTGAGTGTAATTTTATTTAATTATATATTAATTTTGTTATTGTAGGTCAAAATCCAAGTTGAGTGGTGTTTGGAGCAAAAATGGTGAAATATGACTAGATTGATATAAAAGTGGAAGTATGGAGACCAACATGCAAACACCCAAATGTTTAAGAATCTGAGATGCAAATATATAAGGGCAAAATTGAAATAAAAGTTCAACTTCGAGGTCTAAATTGGCTAATCGTAAAGATTGGAGACTTATCGTGCAAATAAATGGGGACTAAGAAGCAAAGTGAGGATGAATGTCCATTGCGATTGTGGGCCATTGAAATTATAAGTAGAGGCCCAATTTATCCTTCCATGCGATCGTATGGGCTTTCCAAAGTTCCTGGCCCAACAGATTGATTTTGTTTTCTTATTGATTTGAACTTTTTTGGCCTCATTTTTTACACGAATTGAGGCATGATTTAGGTTCATTCTTTGCTCCATAAATACACATTATTAGAGAAGAAAAAAGAAGATTTTTTCAGAAGAGAAATATATACAATTTTAGTAATATTTTAAACAGCAAATTCAAATTTGAGAAAGAGTTTACGTGCGAACGGTGGCGAGAGTTTACGTCGCGAACTTTCCTTTCTTTGTTTTTACAGTCGTTTAGTGAGTGAGTGAATGTAACTATGGATAGTATAGTAAAATAAAAGTAAAAAGTATACAAGTGGTAGTTTTTAAAAACGTTTAGAGATGTTATACAATGACGGTGTCATTTTATAGGTGTCATTTTATAGATGTCATCGTAAACAGCCCTATAGTTTTTTCCAAAACGTCTAGAGATTTTTCCAACACGACTTCAATCATTTTAGAACAAGTACGTTGTTCTACAATATGATCGACACGATCGAGTAAGACGATTGTCATCATTGCTTCGATTACTTACGCAATAGATACGATTGAAGTAATGTACAATTATTTAATCAACACGATCGAGTTAAACGATTATCATCGTAGCTTCGATTACTTAAACATTGAGATACGATTGAAGTAATGTACAATTATTTTATCGACACGATCGAGTTAGAAGATTGTCATCGTAGCGTCGATTACTTACGCAATGAGATACAATTGAAGTGATGTACATTTGATCGACACGATTAAGTTATACAATTGAAGTAATGTACATTTGATTGACACGATCGAGTTAGACGATTGACATTGTAGCCTCGATTAGTTAAACATTGAGATACAATTGAATTAATGTACAATTTTTTGATAGACACAATCGAGCTAGACTATGGTCATACATAGCTACAATTACTTAAACATTAAAATACAATTGAAGTAATGTACATACCTTTGATCAACAGGATTGAGTTAGACGATTGTTATCGTAGTGTCGATTAGTTAAACATTGAGATACGATTGAAGTAATGTATATTTGATCGACATGATCGAGTTAGACGTTTGAAGTAATGTACATTTGATCGACACGATCGAGTTAGACGATGACATATTACTTACACATTGATATACGATTAAGGTAATGTACATTTGATCGACACGATCAAGTTAGACGATTGAAGTAATGTACATTTGATCGATACAATCAAGTTAGACGATTGTCATCGTAGCTTCGATTACTTACGCAATGATATACGATTGAGGTAATGTACATTTGATCGACACGATCGAGTTGGACGATTGTCATCGTAGCTTCGATTACTTAAATAATGAGATACAATTGAAGTAATGTACAATTATTTGATCGACACGATCGAGGTAGACCATTGTACATTTCATCGACGATTTTTTTTTCAAATACATCTTAAGATGTTTAAAACAACTGTAGTCGTTCTATACTAAACGTCTTTGGTTGTTTAAAATGACTGTATACGTTTCACAACATGTTCAATTCATTGGTTCGTCAACTTTACAAATAACGTTTAGAGTCGTTCAAAACAACCCTACTTGTTATGTGATAAACATCTATGGTTGTTTAAAATGACGGGTTTCATTTTTTTATTTTTTACCAAGAACGTCGATGATTGTCAACACGGAAGGGCCATGCAGCTAAAAAACACAACATCTGTAGTCCAAATAAAGATAAACAACATAAACACAACATCTACATTTGACATAACGATAAATCAAAGATATTACGTTTACATTTGTTATCCATAGAAAAAGAAAAAAAAAACATAAAGCTGCACTAATCTTCTGCTCTACTGTCACCAATTGGAATCTGGTGTGTACATCTTAGACTGTTGTGTCCCGTTGCATCGCACCTGTTGCATTTATGCCTCTTGGAAAACTCTCCAGCAGATGATATCCTTATTGTTCTCTTATGCCCAGCTTGGTGCTTAACTACTGGCGGCAACACTATTAGAGTCCTGATATACTCTTGAACAACCCATTCAACTTCATTAGGCACAGAGAATATTGTTTCAGTATATGCCGCTCTCCAATAATTAGTCGTGTAATACAACGTACACAATAGATAAACCGAATGCCTACTCACCTTCACCACTGCGATTGCATGCTCGCACGGTAAGTGCTCCAACTGAAACCGTCTACATGTACAAGTTTTATCATCTAAGTTTACAGTGTACCTCGAGATTCCATTGCGCACATCATACCTTATTAGATCAATGTGATTCACAACGTACTTTTTGGCCTTACCATGATTCTTAAGGAGTTTTCATCCATTGATAGAGTTAGAGTACTCATGCAACCATGTGCAATCACGCATCTTTTGTAAAACCATTTCTGTAGCTTTCTTTGGATGTTCTCAATCAGTCAAATGACTAGTAAATCGTGATCTTCCTTCGATAACGAGTTGATCGACTCCACATTGTTCGATATCATGATGTTGTAGCAGTTCCCCTTAAAGGGTGACCTGGCCCAACATTCATACTTTGCTTTCTGTAAATAATCCTAACTACATCTATGTATATTCTTAATTGGAGTCATATAAATGTCAAACTCTTCTACAGTATATGCCTCTATCGCTTTCCTGAATAGTGATAAAATCTTTGAATTTTTCGTCTTCAGTCTCAAGTTGCCCTTTATGTGATAGATGCAGTGGCCATGGTACGTGTTCGGTTATATATCTTCGACGCCATTGATGATACTTTGCCCTCGATCAGATATCAAAAAAGGTCTGATTGGTCACTATTACTCCCTTCAACTGTGTAAAAAACCAGTTTCATGATGTATCATTCTCCGAATCAACTATTCTCCATGCAATTGGATATATCTGCATTTTCGCATCTTGACATGTAGCAACAATCAGCGTACCTTTATATCTCTCTTTCAGTGAAGTTTCATCTACAATAATTACTGGCCGTATACAATTGTGAAATCCATGAATACAAGGTCCGAGAGCTATAAAAAAAATATAGGAATCTGCTATCACTATCAATCTGTAGACGTGTAATCGTACCAGGATTGTTAACGGACAAGTTGTGAGCATACGAGTCCAATTTGGCATAGCTTTCCTCAGGCGAACCTCTTAGATCTGTAAGGGTAAATTCTCTAGACTTCCATGCCTTCTGATAGCTCATGACTACCCCGAAGTTGTTTTGCACGTTACTAATGACATCTGCTGGTCTGTACACCGTACTGGGTTTAGAAACTTTGGTATGATGTGTCTCCCAACAACCCACGATCTTTCATGTCTATGATCATTGCCGTGAATGCTCAGAGAGCAAGTATGTTATCATTTGTATTTGTAAACTTTAAAGTAATCAGATTGTGTGGACTTCGTTGCTCACAAATGCCATTTGCAATTCTGATCGAAGCAAACAATAATGTATGTCTGCTTGTTTGATTTCTTCACTCTGAATTCAAAGTTATACTTCATTGTAAGCAAGTGTAACTCTAACATCAGATCTTTTTTTGACTTAAAGACTTTGTCATCTGGCAGATCTTCATCTATAGGAATCACATGCGTTGTAATAGGTGAAGATAAAGCTAGAAATTGCTCATTTGTGAACTAATTGTCTCCGTCCACCTCGAGTCCAAAGTTATAGCAGACAGTATTCTGAGAAATTTCAATTAGAGTTTCGACATTCTGATCATCTGCATTTATATCCATCCCATCCCGATAATCATCTACATTTTGAACCACTTCATTATCGTCGTTGGCTTGCAATCGTACAACATTTTTGTGAAACCATCTCCAAGTCTTGCCAATAGTCATTCCCTTGTGATTTTACATTATTGAATGACAATGTCTCCATTTCGATTTCACGCTCGAGTTTACCTGGTTCCACTACATCAAATTTATCATGAACTAGTGCTGGACCTTTGTTCACACAGGTTATGTAAATGGGATGAAGATGACCTTGTTTAGTGAGACCTACATACCAATGTTGTAATGCCCCGAATTTTCTCTACCTGGAAAGTCATTAAAATAATCTCCAAAATATATTTGACGACTCCAAAAATTATTTCCCATGCCCTTGAATGATTTTAAATATATAACATTTGGGGAAAATACAAGCGCGCAAGGAAATAATGATTTTTCTTTAAGTTTCCATGGTTTTGCCTAAACCGTGATAGGTGTCGCCATAAATTATTTGACCATTTAAATGAATTCTAAAAATCCCAAAATTTTTACTGTAGATACTTGAGACTACATACTACAATATCTTAAAATTTCAAACCTTATCTGTATCGTTTGATAGATGAAAAAGATATCCAAAGTTGCTTGAAAAGCTGTCCCGGGTACCTTGAGGTAGCCTGCTAAAACGTTCATAAAAATTTCATACGATGGTATTTTTGAGTGATTCCAATTTCTATTATTAGACCCACATATAGGGATTTCCATAGTCACTTATTTCACTAAATAATTTCAACCGTATCAAAATTTATGATTTTTCAAAATAGGGACAGTAAGCTGGAAATTTCATAAACATAAAACTATGCATTTCTAACTTGAAACTTTTAACGGCAAAGGAACCGACATCTCGTTTTTTATAAATATTACACAATTAAATACTGAATCAAAGACTTAAAAATATTGTATTTACATCAAAATTTACTTGACCATCTAGACGTGAAAACTTAAACTAAAAAGAGAATTATATGACAAGCTCGCTAGCCTACGCTATCGCATCAACGCCAATCAAATCAATTTGAAATTTTGTTCATTTTGGGGGTGAATATTTCATAAGAAACACTCAGCAGCAATACATACAACATGTGAAAAAATTATACGTAAACATAAATACAACAAGCCGTCATTTTTAAACGTGCATAGAAACATAAAAATTGGTAACCGGCACCACACAACGTCATACGTGGTTACATTCAATCACTAACATGTTAAAGTGATTACGTTCAATCACTATCATAAAGTTCCTTCATAATTAGGTTTGCGGGGCACTTCTATCGCATCATAATTTTCCAAACGTCGTTTAAAAATCGCAGTAAAAATTGTTAGTAAAACTACCTCAAAATTTGGCTTTCGGTTGGAGTTTTGATTTACAAAATTTGTTTCTGCAGCTTCTAAATTTAAGACCTGTACACTATATATATGTGTGTGTGTGTGTGTGTGTGTGTGTAAGGAACTTTTTGTGATTTAAGAAACAAGGTTAACAACCTTCGCTGTTGGCCGAAAATTGAAGGGAAAAGTGAAGGAAAATGTTGGAAATTTCTCATTGCTGGACCGAATTTTCTTTTGACAGAAAAGAGGAGAAAACAAATGCTGAAAATGGAAGATTTATTATTGGAACTTTGGGGCTCATATGGAGGGAGGATGAGGGAGGAAAATGAGTGTATTCTTGCTGAAAAAAGGAACAAAAAACACCAAACTTGTTGAACCAAAGATGGAGGCCAAATTTGATGAAGGGAAATGTGAGGTTTTTTACTTAAGTTAGGGGCTGATTTCTGGGCTGCTAGATGAACGAATTTGAGGTGAAGAAACTAGTTTTTTTTAGGCTTGAAAAGTGAGAAAAAATGGAGGGAAAGAAAGTAGGAAGTCGTGGAGGATCATGGGGCAGTTTTATTGAGTGCTGGAAGGCAGTTTAGAAGAAAAAAAACAGGATGCTAGGGCAGAACTCTTCAGTAAAAATATATGAGTACTGGACATTTTTGTGACGATTAATGAGGTGGATAATTTCAGTTATTTGGTGATGGAAGAGTGAGAGAGAACATGGGTAGGTCGAAGGGGTTAAATGCTGGAAATGGCAGATGGTGGGCAGTTTTATTTAGATCATGGAGGGGCTATTTGGTTGATGTTAAATGGTAGAGTTTAAGGGATTGTTTGGCTAGTTTTTTAGAGGATTTTTAAGGTGTTGTTTGGGTGGGTCTTTGGTTAACTTTTGGAGTCAAAAAGTAAACTGAATTTTGGCTAAGAAATCGAAAATAAATGGCCGGGATTTTTAGATAGAACCGGAGAACAAATTTTAAAAATTTAGGCTACCTATAAATTATTCCTTGTTCAACTTGAAATTCAAAACTTAACAAATGAAAATAGAACAAGGTTCATTTTCAAATTAATTCTATAGTAGGCGAACTAAAACAATTTGAAGTGAACACGCGCAAAATTTTAACGTAACCAAATATTTAATATGAACCATGAGGTTCGACGCGACGCCAAAAGTAAGAAATTTTATTCACTTGAAATTAACAGATGAAAAAATTTATGATTGTCACAAATGTACATGTTTGTCTAATGTAATCTGGATTGGCTCCCCAAACAGTGCATCATCAGGTAGAAGAAACCTCATCTCCAATTCATGCAAGGAAAAGTCAACATTGTATAGGTCAGTAGTTTACCATATAGCTCTTTATATAAAATCTTAGTAGAAATTTCAAGTCCATCCACAATATGACTATCACCCCATTTCCAATTCTACTTTTCCTGATTATCCCTAACAAACTCACCAAAATAAAATACAGCGATCCATACTGGTAAGTCCATTCCTGCAATTCATTAAAACCTTTCATATGTAATCTAAATAAAATATTTGTTTTTCAAAAAATTAAATACTGTGTTTCAAACAACCTCAACTAAGTTGCAATAGTAGTTCAAAATGTGTTTCATTATTTACAACGACAGATGGTCGTCTTAAAACAGCCACCATTATTTATAATGACTATTGTCGTTCAACAAGACTACAATAGTTACGACATTCCACTGCCCACAACTAATACATGTTCTTCCTCAACTCCACCATTTCAGATGAATAACATTCTTCAACTCTACCATTTCAAACAGACAAAAAAAAATGCCATGTACATATGAAAGAATGAAATGGAGGATAATATATTACCAATGACGAATTTGCAACAATAAAGTCTTTCTCTTGGCCGACAAAAAATAAAGGAAGAAAGACATGATTACATTGGACAAATTGGAGGGCGAAGTAATTTCTCGAACTAATGTATGGTTTTTCCAATTTAGCAACTTAACGTTGTTAACGAAGTGAGATTGTTGATGAGGGTTTATGGGTCAATTGTGTTAAGGGCATTTCAGTTATTATAAAAATATGGTAAAGGTAGTATAGATTTTTCTACTAAAGAGGCCTTAAAAAGACATGAAAAATAATTAAGACCTCAAAAAGATATAGGTTGTTTAACTAGGCCTTTTTAAAAAGTACCCCTAAAAACATTGAGAAGTACTTAGCTGCTAAAGGGCACTATATCTAAGTAATTAATTTTCAAAAGACCCTTTCCTCCCAAGTAAAAAGGCCACCATATAAAATCCCATTTCAGTTTGAAAAGGAAGAAGAAAAAACTAATCTTGTTTTCCATGATATAACGAACAGATCCCAAAGTTTATCGGAATAAGGCCTAATTGTGTTGTTGTAGATGTTGTTATCTGCAATCTTTATTCTGGGAAAAATTGCTCGGTTTTTATTAATGTTGCAAATATCAACTATCTAAAGAAACTAATTAACCTTCGACTACAGCTGGATTATCTTTATGATAATAGTTTGGATTTTGGTTGGGAAGGTGAGCGCAGTTTTTTGTAGATTTAGCATTAAGAATGGATAGCACAATAGTGAGTGAATGAGTGAGAGAGAGGAGAAATCCTTGAGGAACTAACTAATACATTGTGAAAGATAAGTCAAATATTTTTAACAGCATTATTAAAGTCATCAACTTCAAAAGAGCATACTAATGAACTGATACATCAAATGATGCCGCTAGTAAAGCAAAATAGCATGTCATCAGAAATTCAATGACCCAAAACAACACCTGCTTGCAGCAAGTAAGGCTGCTTGGGTTTCTAGGCAGATAGCTGCTTGGGTCTATTGTTTAATGGGCCAAAAAATGTAGGTTGTGTTGCAGCATTTTTTAAAGTGTGTTTTTAGGTGGGTGACGTGACTGTTTGTGTGACATGGACAAACACGTCATCACTCCATCAGAAAATCATGTTAGTTAGAGTGACGACTGTAGACGAAATGACCACAGTTGCACATAAATTGAAGTTGAGAGACTTGATTGCACGAGTGACCCGGTTGCACGTTTGTTGAAAGTTAATGCATTTTACCAAACAAGTAAAATACCCAAAGATCAAATGGAAATGGCAAGATCTCAATCATTGCATAATCAACATATAGGAATACGTTAATTATTAACGGATATACAACGCCTTGATAAGGTTTTAGCCTCCAGACCAACAAAAAATAGGTGGGATTCACCTATACATAATCAAAACATGTTGCGAACTCCTAAATATAAATGATTCTTTGGAAAAACAAAAAGATGATTATAAAAGATGGCATGTACTAGAGCTAATGAGGTTGTCCTCAACTCAAATTTTAAAAGATTTGTTAATATTTATGAATTTGAATGGATTCATAATTTGAATAGAATTCCACAGATTTTATAAAATTTCAACAGAATTTTATATTATAAATTTCAATATATTCTTATGGATTTCTATGAATTTTCATGTGTTTGTGGTCATTTAATTAAAAATAGTAATTTTACATTTTTTTTTATTCTAAATAGTTTAAGTGACTGTCCTACATAAACATATATTTTGAGTAGAATTTTAGAAAGAGAAAAAATCTTGAAATATAAAAAAATAAAAACTCTTTTTAGTCAAATAGGTGAATGATTCGATGGATTGGGAGGTATACCAATCCGACATCTGTATTAACTAAGCTCCTATGGAATAAACTAATAAATAGGTTATCCATCGTATCACGGGACGCCTTTCTTTCTAGCACAAAAAGGGGCACCGTGCGGCAGTAGTCTACTCTGCTAGACTACCTTCCGCCTATTCTCGATCAATTCAGTAATGAAGAAAATTTAAAGAAAGCTTTGCAATAGAAGATTTGAATGCAACGAAAATGGCTTGTTCATTGATTAACGAAAGCAGAAAATTACAATACCTAGTGCAGGGGGTGAACACTAATGAGTTTGACAAGACTTCGAATACCAACTATCCCCTATAATAACTTAAGTAACAAAAACCTAAGTTACATAAGTAGACATTTAAAAGTTAAAAAATCATAACGGAAAATAAACTATTACAAACTAACGGAACTGACAACTGAAAGTAATATTTACAAATTGCGGCTGAAGTTAGCAATTGCGGCTGTAAATGCTGTAAGGGGGCTAATTATAGCTACGGGCGCTGACACGTCATCTCTAAACTCAAAGCGTAATTAGATCCATTATTTGGGAGGATTCACATTACTATTATTAATTTCCTTAGTTTTGAATTAGAAAAAAATTGATTAAAGAGCAAGGCATCTTGAAAAAAAAAGAGTCTAATTTTAACTTTCTTTCTACTTGTCTTTTTTTTTTCTATAAAATTTTCTTTTTCATATCTGAGTCTAGATGATGGATATATATATAATTCATTATCTTCCAAAATCAGTTTTTTAACCATCTTGTATAAAAAAATATTTTATAGCATAAAAAGATAATTTACATGTGTCATAGTTAACGAGTAAATCTTTTCAAGTTCAAAAAAGACTTTTTAGTGCTATATTCATTTTACAGTCCAATATCTAATTGTCCTATATGGTATTAGACTAATTATCTAATTAATATTTACCAATAGATTATTTATATTTTTCTGCCCAATTGTTTGGTTCAATGAATGGTCATTGATAATCACAAATGAAATTTCAAAGACGGTGTTTGACAATTCTACAAAAAATATTAAAATAAAAAATAAAAATTCAATAAACTACCATGCTAATATAAATTGAAAATAAAGAATAATGGTTCACTACAAAAACTTGTGGCACAAATTGAGGAGAGGCGAGAGGAAAAGATGCGTAAGAGAAGAGTTGAATTGAATTTTTTTTATTACATGTGATTGTATTTTCTCTCTTTTTTTAAAAAAAAAAAAAATACGTAGGAGGGGGGCATAAAACCTGACCTCCAATCATAAAAGTTAAAGCAAAAAAATAAATGAATAAATAATAAAGCAATAAATAATGATGTACTGAGGTGTGGGGATAGATTTTCTAAAGAATTTGGTATTTATATTTATGAATTCGAAATCCATACAAATCTGTTTAAATTTTCTAATTAATGAAAATTTCAAAAATCTACTGATAATTGGAGACGCCTAAATTTCTAAAGAATCTATTCAAATATGAGTTGAGAACACCTAAATTTCAATTGAATTTAATAAAATTTGAGTTGATGATACCTAAATTTCAGTTCAATATATTAAAATCTGAGTTGGAACACCAAAATTTACATGGATGTTTAAAATCTATTCAAATATAAGTTGAGGACACCCCCTAGTGTGTCCGATAAAAGTTCAAGATTGAATACAAAAACATATGTTATTACCACTTCTAAGCCATGAACATCCTGTTAGAAAAGTTACAGATTAATTATGCTAGTCCACACATAATATGCATAAAATCTCCCACTGGACTACATAATCAAAAGAATAATTCTCGCATCGTAGAAATTTCCTTTTCATTCCATCTTAATCATTGATTTGCATTGATTCTGAATTTCCAAATAAAAGTTTGGCCAATTTGGAAATTGCTAAGATTACTCCATGATTTCTACAATTATGGAATCAATTTGAGAAACACTCGTTGATGGACCGAGTCTATAAAAGAAAGAATGTTTGGGGGGTCTCTATTGCCATTTTTTCTGCTCGTTCACTTTGCACCATCATTCAGAGGCTGGAACAAGGCATTAGAAGTTCTTAAACGAAAAATTCAGCGGCTACGAAAAGCTATCATGTCGTCAATGGCTGGAGGTATTTCGATCATCCAAATTCTGCATTTGATCGTATTTACTGTTATTTAAGCATATAGGATGCTTACAGTTGGTATTAGAGCCACTTTTGCCTCTGCCTTGAATTTTTCTTCTTCAATCTAAAAACCTTTACGAAGAATATCTGATGATGCCTTGAATTTATCATTATCACTTCTGGAATTTTCTGATAAAAGGATGTTAGAAATCATTAAGAAATCATTTTTCAACAAAATGTGATTTTAAATGCCAAATTTGGTGGCCGGAGGTAGAGAAACTGTCAATGGTCAGTGAAGAAGATGATACAGACAACTCGCCAATGGGCAGGATAGATTTAAGCTCCACCAAGCCCTACCATATGAGCTAGCCCAATAATCTGTTTTTCTTTTTCTTTTTTTCAAATTTTTTGTTGTTAATTGAGACTATTGAGAAGCCCTGGTATGGCCCAAAATAATTTTACTATTTGTCCAATTCTCACTTATATTAATTAAGCACGCTGAGTAATTAATATTTGAATAAAATATTAATATTAATGACACTTATGTATGATTTACTGTTTTTATGCATGTAATTTTGAATAAAATATTTGGAATGCATATTTTTTTGAACTTTGTTCATATTTATTTAAATTGCTTATTATTACATGCAATTTTGTATATAAACAATTTTGGAGAATTTTAAATGTCTAGTGATCCATATAGTTTTAAATAGTTAGAGATTAGTCACAACATCTTTAATTATGCAAAATTATATATTAAGTGGTTTAGAATCACATATAAGAAAAGAGACATTTAATGTAATTAATTGTACATGATATAATAAAATTTATCCTACAGGAATTTTTTATTGTATTGGTATGATTAATTAGGGTAAACTATCAAATTGTATTTCTTAATTTACCCACAGGAATTAAGAAAAGGGACATGACTTGATAGTTTTAGATACATGAATCTAATTGAATTAGGACTTTAGCCCACAAGCAAGTTTTATGTCACTAGATTCTTAATATTTGGATTGTGATTTACATTGGTAAAACACGATATGGGTTTATTAGTCTCACATTTATGTAATGTATGCATGTATGTTTGATTTTTATGCAGCCATGCAGCCTGCGAATTTTTTTGGTATTAAGTGTGAAATTCCCAAACTGAAAGGAGACGACTACAAGGTATGGAAAGAGAGAAATCTCCTTCATTTGGGATGCATGGACATTGATTATGCTAGGAAAGACAAACTGACTATTACTATGACCAGCACTCTAGAAGAAAATGCTCTTTATGAACAACGAGAGCGATCTAATCGCCTTAGCGTGATGTTCATAAAGACCAAAATCTCTGCTGGTATTCGAGGTTCTATCGATAAGCATGAAGATGTCAAGGAATTACTAAAGGCTATTGATGAATAGTTTGTGACTTTTGATAAATCACTTGCTTGCATCCTAATAATGAATTTTTCATCCTTAAGGCTTATAATGCCCCGGATTTTCTCAAGTCGGAGGGTCACTGAAATAATCTCTAATATATATTTGACGACTCCAAATAATATTTTTTGTGCCCTTAAATAGTTTTAAAAATATAACTTTTGCGGAAGATAACAAGCGCACAAGGAAAAAATGATTTTTCTTTAAGTTTCTATAGTTTTGCCTATACCGTGAAGGTGTCGCCACAATTTATTTGACCATTGAAACAAATTTCACAAATTTTAAAATTTGAACTGTAGATACTTGGGACTACAGACTACAACATAATATAATTTCAAACCTTAACTACGTCGTTTGGTAGGTGAAAATGATATCCGAAGTTCTTTAAAAAACTGTCCCGGATGCCTTAAGGCAGCTCGCTAAAAGGTTCATAACAAATTCATACAATGAAATTTTTGAGTAATTCCAATTGATGTTATTAGACTACGTACAGGGATTTCCATATCCACTAATTTCACACAAAAAATCTAACCGTGGCATAAGTTATGATTTTTCAAAGTAGGGACAGTAAGCTGAAAATTTCAAATATGAAACTAGGCATTTCTAACTTGAAACTTTTAACCGCAAAGAAACCAACCTCTCGTTTTCTATAAATATTACATAATTAAATACTGAATCAAATACTTAATAATATCGTATTTACATCATAATTGACTCAATCATCTCGACGTCAAAACTTAAACTAAAAATAAAAATTCCACAACATGCTCGCTAGCCTACACCATCGCATCAACGCCAACCAATTCAATTTGAAAATTTATTCAATCTGGGGTGAGTATTTCATAAGGAATACTCAGTAGCCAAACATACTAACATGTGAGAAAAATTATACGTAAACATAAATGCTCATGCCATCATTTTTAAACGTACATAGGAACACACAAATTGGTAGCCGGCACCACATAAAATCATAAGTGATTTACCTTCAATCAATAACATATTAAAGTGATTACCTTGAATCACTAACATATTAAATTGATTACCTTCAATCACTATCATAACGTACCTTCATAATTAAATTTTTCGTGGCATTTACATAACAAAATAATTTTCCCAAACGTCATTTAAAAATAAAGCAAAAGTAGTAAGTAAAACTACCTCTTAATATAGTTTTTGGTTGAAGTTGTGATGGAGAATGAATTGTTAGTGCACCATCCAAAATCAAACCCGCTAGCTTGCCTTTAATTTATGTAAAATTTTGCACAAAGTGTGTGATTTAGGGAAAGATTGGAGTGGAACAAGAGATGAACCTGGTAACGAATTTGGGGCAGAAAGAAGGTCTTCAGGGCACTTTTGTGGTCTAACTTTGGAGGAGGAAAAGTGGTGCATTTCTGGAAATGGAAAGAGGGGAAAAATGAAGCTTTTTGGGGGACCTTAGAGACCTAACTCTAGGAGAGAAAGTATGTGATCTTTGATGTAATATATTTTGAAGAAGAGTAAAACTGCTGGCCGAAATCTGAGAGACGAAAGGGGATTGATTTTTGCTTGATGAACACTGAAATTCTAAGCCTACTGCTGGGGTATATTTGGAGGTCGAAATGAGGAAAATTAAGAGAACTTTTGGGTGGCTAGAAGTGAAGGAAAAAAGGGTGATTGGCTGGCCAAAATTGAGGACTAAAATTGGAGAAATTGGAGCAGTTTTTCTAGTCTCCGGCTCGAATGTTTTTGTGGCTGAAATAAAAGAGTGTTGGGGGGTTTAAGGTGGACGAATTCAGGGAGAAATGGAGAGGGGGAAACAGTTAACTTGAGGGATGAAATTTGGGGGAGAAATGGGTAAGAAAGTGGGGCTAAATGGATGATCATGGAGTAGATGATGGGGCGGTTTCTTCACTGCTGTAGGGTGACTTTTCTGCCTATTTTGGGGAGTTTTTTTGGGCAGTTTTTGGCAGCTGAGAGGGGAAAACATGGACGCTATTTTATGGAGGAAAATGGAAGGTGGCTCAGCTGAAATAAATGGTGGAAGTTGTGGGAGAAATGGGCTGAAGTGGGAGAGATTATGGGTAGTTAAAAATTTGAGAATAAGTGGCTGTTTGGGGCTGATTTTGGCATGGGAATTAGGGACTGTTTGGGGCTGATTTTGGCATGAGAATTAGGAGATGTTTGGGGTGTGTAATTAGTATAAAAATAATTAGTTTGGTTATTGACAAAAATTCTTTTTTTGTTGACACAAAGGATAAGGAAAATATGTGAACAAAATCTAACGCGACTAAAGTATTAAAATTCACTTGGAAGTTCGCAACGACATCGAAAATTGAAATTTATTTTTTCATGAAATTTTAAATGTCAACAAAAAATCTTCAGTCGTTACAACCCTCCCCACTTAAAATAATTTCGTCCTCGAAATTTAACTTAATTGGTTTACGAGATCCAGATACTTAGCTAAAACATCTTCTTCTTTTTCTCAAGTGACCCCATCTTCCTCGCGTCTACCCCATTGAACTTTAACTAAATGGATCTTCCGGTTTCTCAGAACATGGACTTTTCTTTCTAGGATCACCGCAGGCGATTTCTTGTAAGTCATATCATTCCTTAATCCAACGACTCATATTTCACATGCATAGGATCATGCACGAACTTCTTTAACATCGAAATGTAGAATACGTCGTGCATTGCCGAGAGCTTGGGTGGCAATGCCAAACGATACGCCACATTTCCTATTTTTTCAAGAAACTCAAATGGTCTGAAGTTGGTCTTAACTTTCCTTTCTTTCCAAAACTTAAAATTCCTTTCATCGAAACCATTTTAAAAAATACTTTCACGCCGACTTCAAACTCTAACTTATTATTCCTTTGGTCAGCATAACTTTTCTAACGATCTTGCGCTGTCTTAATTCTAGATCTGGTATTGTCTATAGCTACTACCATTTTATCAAAAAATTCTAGATCCAAAATTTTTCTTTCATCAACCTCATCCCAACAATTTGGCAAACGATATCAACGACCATAAAATGCCTCATATGGTGCCATGTCAAAATTAGCTTGGAAACTATTATTAAATGCAAACTCTACCAACGGTAAGTGACTTTCTCATTTACCACCTAGATCCAGAACACATATCCTCAACGTATCTTCTAGAATTTGAATGGTTTATTTTGATTGTCCTTCGTTTTGAGGATGATACGCTGTACTAAAATCCAATTAAGTTCTCATAGCTTCATTAAGGCTTTTATAGAAATTTGAGGTAAACATCGGGTCTCGGTCCGATACAATAAAAAATGGCACTCTATGAAGTCAGACAACTTCTTTGACGTACAACTATGCTAGCTGTTTCAAATAAAATTTATCCGAATTGGCAGAAAATTGAGCATATTTCGTCAAACAGTCTACTACAACCCTGATGGCATCATGACCTCTTGCTGATCAAAGAAAACCCATAACGAAATTCATTGTAAATTTTTCCATTTCCATTGTGGTATATCCATTAGATTTAATGGCACTGACGACCTCTGATGTTCTGCCTTTACTTGTTGACATACCAAACACTTAGACACAAATCGAACTATAATCCATTTCATGTTCCTCGACTAAAATGTGTTACGTAAATCTATATACATTTTGGTTCCTTTTGGATGTGCGACATAAGGAGCGGATTGAGCTTCAGATAAAAGCTCATTCCTCAACCTCTCATCCTAGGGCACGCACAACCAACCTTTAAACCTCAAAGTTTTGTCCTGGTCTATTTCAAATCCTTTCCTCTTTTTAGTTTCCATGTCAGCCTTGATTTTTTTTTTTTCAAAATGGATCATCTTTCTTAGCTATCACAACTCTATCTTTCAGTGTCGGTTTTAATGTCAAATTTGCTATCATTTTTTATGCCCACACTGGTAGCGCCAACACTTCAATTCTTAGATTCTCAAAATCCTCCATCCATTTCTCTTACTTTGTTTACAACGCTAATAATTGACCCATGTTCTTCCTACTTCAAGCATCTGCGACTACATTAACCTTACCGGGATAGTACAAGATAGTGTAGTCATAGTCCTTTACCAACTCTAACCACCATCGTTGTCTTATTTTTAGCTCTTTCTCAACGAAGAAGTACTTGAGACTCTGGTGGTTGGTGTAAATCTCACACTTGCTTCTACTGGCATATTATCTAGTTACGTCTCTTTCGATGAGGTGCCAGTGAGACAGACAAGATATCCTTGATAGGATACCTTAATACCTAAATTCTTCACCTCTTAGTTGACAAAACACAAATTCTTTCTCCAAAACACAAAATTGCAACAACGTTATTTCTTAGCCAAACTATACCCAAAATTATATTAAAATATTTCATTCTACCACAATCAAGTTTGCTTCTAAGATCAAACCATCAAAAATTTTCTGTACTGCCTTTGATATTTTATATATGTCTATAGGTCCTACTAATGACATACTATTAAAATCCGTCAAATATATAACAATCATACTTGGCAAAAATAATAATGAAAACTCAAAAAGACGAAAAAAGATAATATCTGTAATCATTCACTTGATCCTTCAAGAGAAATACAAATAAAGAAATAGCGTTTGGTGCTCAAACAACTAGAAAGAAAAATACTACTCCCAATTACTACTATCTAAAATTCATCTGAAATGGAAATCTTACTAGAGTTATCCTATTTCTACTCCTCAATGTCTGAGATAGACGACAATGCATCTTCGCAGATTCTCATCTCTGATGGCACTCTTTCTGCCTCGAGAAACTCAAGTGCACCATCCCGATCCTCTTCCTATAGTGCCGTCAATTCTGTATAGAAAGCCTCATAGTCAATCTCTCGTGGTAGGATGGGTACAGCTAAGGCCCATAACAGATCATAAACCATCTCAGCCACGTCTTGCCACTCGTCTGGTAATGTGCCGATAAGGTAGGACGTAGCCCAACAACTAGTGACAACGAAACCCAATCGCCTTACCTCCGTCCACATTACCAGCATCCTATGGAAAACACGTCGGCATATCATTTAACTACTGGCACATTATCCACTAATAATTCATGAGATGGGGTGCCAGTAAGATTGACAATGAACTCTTGACATTCTCTCTTCTTTAACAACTTCTCTACCTACAAAGCTAAGATGAGGCGAAGAAGTGCTTTAATCTTTGACCTATAAAATTTGAAATCTTTGTCTCCCAGTCATCAAAAGATTACTCCATTCTCAAAACATACAATGGTAGCGTGATTACTACCCAACCAATCCATACCCAAGATAATATCAAAATGTCTCATATTTATAGCATGTAGATATGATGTGAGTACCGACCCATCAAAATCTATCTGCACTGGCCTAGCTAATTTATCTGTATCTATGGTTCTTTCCGATGGCATATTACCCTCTAGTATACTATCACTTTTCTGACATGTAACATTAACCTTAGCTAGGCATGCATTAGATATCAAAGATATTTTTAGCCATTTGAGGTGCCTAAAGTTTGATCCTTTAACCTCCACTTTAAAAAAATGGTAAGCTCACAATTAAAGCCAACATCTTGTTGTTACAAACCCGTAGTTCATAGCCCTAATATGTACTGCCCTACGGGTACCGACACGATGGCCAAATGACCACTCAGGATCCACAACAACTAAATATATCATTTCTTGCCGCCTCGACACATTCTACATAGTACTCTCTTGGTGGAACCATGTCTAAATACCAATTATGAAGAGTTCGTTTAGGTGGGTTTCTTACATCTTTTAATTAAATTTTGAGGACTTAAAAAAAAATTTCGTGGAATTTGGTTACGTTCTCAAAATAATTAGTGCACAAGAATAAATATCCACATCTCATTTTCAATTTCATCTTTTCCAAATATAACATTTCATCATAATTGAAGCGGATATAAAAATTTGTATATAAGAATTCTTCAAACTTTTCTTCACGTCAAAGTTGACGTAGCGCGGCGATGGCATATAGCGACACATAATTCTAAAATCTTAACTTCTATGTTTTTGACTTGACATAATAAAATAAAGACCATATCAAATAAAATTTTAAAATTTACGTGAGTCTACGGGAAAGTAAAATCGCGCTTTGATACCAAGCTGTAACGCCCCGGAGTTTCTCATGCCGGAGGGTCACTGAAATTATCTCTAAAATATATTTGACGAGTCCAAATAATATTTTCCGTTCCCTTGAATGGTTTTAAAAATATAACTTTTGCGCAAGATAAAAAGTGCACAAGGAAAAAATGATTTTTTTTTAAGTTTTCATGGTTTTGCCTATACCGTGATAGGTGACGTCACAATTTATTTGACCATTTAAACAAATTCAAAAAATTCCAAAATTTGAAATGTAGATACTTGGGACTACAGACTACAACATGGTAAAATTTTAAACTTTAACTACGTCGTTTGCTAAGTGAAAATGATATCTGAAGTTGCTTAAAAAACTATATCGGGTACCTTAAGACAGCCCGCTAAAACATTCATAATAAATTTATACAATAGAATTTTTGAGTAATTCCAATTGATATTATTAGATCACGTATAGGGCTTTCCATATTCACTGATTTCACTAAAAAAATCCAGCCGTAGCATAAGTTATGATTTTTCAAAGTAGGGACAGTAAGCTGAAAATTTCCAAAAAATGAAACTAGGCATTTCTAACTTGAAACTTTTAACGGCAAAGAAAGAAACATCTCGTTTCCTATAAATATTACATAATTAAATACTGAATCAAATAATTCAAAATATTGTATTTACATCATAATTGAATCAATAATCTCGACGTCAAAACTTAAACTAAAAAGGAAAAAATGTTGTATTTACATGCTCGCTAGCCTACGCCATTGCATCAACGCCAACCAATTCAATCTGAAAATGTATTCATTTTAGGGTGAGTATTTCATAAGAAACACTCAGTATCCATACATACTAACATGTGGGAAAAATTATACGTAAACATAAATGGTCATGCCATCATTTTCAAACGTACATAGGAACATATAAATTAATAGCCGGCACCACATAAAATCATAAGTGATTATCTTCAATCAATAACATATTAATGTGATTACCTTCAATCACTAACATATTAAAGTGATTACCTTCAATTACTAACATATTAAAGGGATTATCTTCAATCACTAACATATTAAAGTGATTACCTTCAATCACTATCATAACGTTCCTTCATAATTAAATTTTGCATGGCATTTACATAACATAATAATTTTTACAAACGTCATTTAAAAACATAGCAAAAGTAGTAAGCAAAACTACCTCTTAAAATAGTTTTCGGTTGAAGTGTGATGGAATATGAATTGTTAGTGCACCATCCAAAATCAAACCTGCTAGCTTGCCTTTAACTTACGTAAAATTGTGCACAAATTGTGTGATTTAGGGGAAGATTGGAGTAGAACAAGAGATGAACCTGGAACTGAATTTGGGGCAGAAAAAAGGTGGTCTTCGGGGCACTTTTGTGGTCTAACATTGGAGGAGGAAAAGTGGTGAATTTCTGGAAATGGAAAGAGGGAGAAAAGGCAGCTTTTGGGGGGGGCCTTAGAGACCTAACACTAGGATAGAAAGTATGTGATCTTTGCTGTAAAACATTTTGAAGAAGAGCAAAACTGCTGGCCGAAATCTGAGAGACAAAAGAGAACTGATTTTTGCTTGTTGAACACTGACATTCTAAGCCTACTGTTGGGGTATCTTTGGAGATTGAAATGAGAGAAATTAAGGGAACTTTTGGGTGGCTTGAAATGAAGGAAAAAAGGGAGCTTGGCTGGCCGAAATTGAGGACTGAAATTGGAAAAATTGGAGCAGTTTTTCTAGTCTCCTGCTGGAATATTTTTGTGGCTGAAATGAAGGAGAGTTGGGGGGTTTAAGGTGGAAGAATTATGGGACAAATGGAGGGCAAAAATAGTTAACTTGAGGGCTGAAATGTGGGGGAGAAATGGGTAAGAAAGTGGGGCTAAATGGATGATCATGGAGTAGAGGAAATGGCAGTTTCTTCACTGTTGTAGGGTGACTTTTCAGCCTATTTTGGGGAGTTCTTTTTGGGGGCAGTTTTTGGCAGCTGGGTGGGGGGGGGGGGGGAACTTGGACATTTTTTATGGAAGAAAATGGAAGTGGCCCAGCTGAAATAAATGATGGAAGTTGTGGGAGAAATGGGCTGAAGTGGGAGAGATTATGGGTAATTATAAATTTGAGAATAAGGGGCTATTTGAGGCTGATTTTGGCATAAGAATTAGGGACTGTTTGGGTGTGTAATGAGTATAAAAATAATTAGTTTGGTGATTGACAAAAATTAATTTTTTGTTGACACAAAAGATAAGAACAATATGTGAACAAAATCTGATGCGACTAAAGTATTAAAATTCACTCGAAAGTTCGTAATGACGTCGAAAATTGAAATTTATTTTTTCATGAAATTTTAAATGTCAACAATAAAATTTTGGTCGTTACAAGGCTCACCAGTGTGAGAGGTGTGAGTGAGCACATCATGCAAATGAGGGACATTGCAACTCAGTTGAAAACTCTTGAGGTTGATATGTCTGATTCCTTCCTTGTGCACTACATACTAAACACTTTTCCACAGCAATATTGACCTTTCAAAATCTCTTATAACACACATAAAGACAAATGGCCAATCAATGAACTTCTAACCATTTGTGTTTAAGAAGAAGGAAGACTAGTTATGGAAGTGGGTGAGAGTGCATTATTGGTAACACATGACAAGGACCAGTACCAAGGAAAGAATCAGAACCAAACCAAACAAAAGGAGAAAGGTAAAATACCACCCCAAGGTGGAATCAAAAAGGAAAATAAGTGTTTCTTCTATAAAAAGAAGGGATACATGAAGAAATATTGCACCAAATTACAGAATTGGTTTGAGAAGAAAGGTAAATCAATCTCTTTTGTTTGTTATGAATCTAAAATGGTTGATGTTAATCATAATACATGGTGGATTGATTCTAGTTCTACAATCTATATTTCGAATACCTTGCAGGGTATGCGAAACCTAAGGAAGCCAGTGGAAAGTGAGCAAAGCATCTTATCAAGAAACAAGATGGGTTCACATGTGGAGGCTATTGGAACATGTAGTTTAGTTTTAAATAATGACCATGTTTTAAAATTGGAGAAGACCTTTTGTATTCCAAGTTTTTCTAGAAATTTGGTTTCAGATTCAAGACTTGTACCTTTGGGATATTCCTTTAATTTTTCATATACATCTTTTGGTTTGTTTTATAAATTTGAACTTGTTGGGAATGGTATTTTGTGTGATGGTCTTTTCTCTATTAATTTACAAAATGGTGTTGCTAATAATGTTGTGCATGTTCACACTGGTAAAAAACGATGTTTTATGAATGAAGATTCCTCTATATTGTGGTACCGGAGATTGAGACATATCTCCATAGATAGAATTAAAAGATTAGTAAACGACGGAGTACTTACTACTTTGGATTTTGCTAATTTTGGAACTTGTGTGGACTTCATTAAGAGAAAGCAGACTAACAAGTCAAAGAAAGGTACCAAGAGAAGTACATATATCGTAGAAATCATACATTCAAATATTTGTTGTCCAGACATGGACACACATGGTCCAAAATACTTCATCTCCTTTATAGAAGATTATTGATGATACATGTATCTCTCCTTGCTTCATAACAAGAACGAAGAATTAGATGCCTTTAAGGTTTTTAAGGCAGAAGTAGAAAAACAATGTAATAAGTAAATAAAGATCGTGACAACAGATAGAGGCGAAGAATATTATGTTAGATATATTGAGGATGGACAAGTACATGGTCCATTTGCAAAGTTTCTTGAAGAACATGGGATAGTTGCCCATTACACTATGCCTGGTTCTTCAGACCAGAATGGTGTGTCAGAAAGAAGAAACCGAACATTATTGGACATGGTGCAGAGTATGCTTAGCAGCTCCAAGGTTCCTAAATCCTTGTGGACTGATGCTCTTAAAACGGCTATGTATATATTGAACCGGGTTCTAACCAAGGTTGTCCCAAGGATGCCATTTGAACTATGGAAAGGTTGGAAGCTGAGTTTACGAAATATGTGCATTTGGGGATGCCCATCTAAAGTAAGATTTACAATCCTCAAGAGAAAAAACTGGACCCAATGATTATTAGTGGGTATTTCATTGGATATGCCAAAAGTTCTAAGGATTACAAATTTTATTGTCCATCTCATAGCACTAGAATTGTGGAATCAAGGAATGCAAAGTTTCTTGAGCATGACTTAATCATTGAGAGTGATCAATTTCGTAACATAGTCTCTGAAATAGATCGACCTTCCACATCAAGTGAAAGATTGGTTATTGTTCACAACACTCCTCGGGTCCAAACGGATGTCGTACAACAAATCAATGAAGTTCCACAACCTGTTGATGATGATTCTATAGATCAAGTTGTTCAGGAAATGCCAGAAATGGTTGAACAACCAGTTGGACAACATGACCTTCAGGAAAATGTTGAACCAATATTAACAAGATCTACAAGAAAAAGAAGATTAGCAATTTCAGATGACTATGTTGTGTATCTACAAGAATTGGACTATAACAATAGAGCTGAAAATGATCCTGAAACATTTTCACATGCCATGAGTTCTAAGGAATCCGATTTATGGTATAATGCTATGAAAGATGAGATAAATTCTATGGCATTTAATGGAGTCTGGGATTATATTGAGTTACCTAATGGTACAAAGGCCATAGGGTGTAAATGGGTCTTTAAGACTAAAAATGACTTATTAGGCAACATTGAAAGATATAAAGCAATACTCGTAGCCAAAGGATTTACTCAAAAGGAAATAATCGACTACAAGGGGACCTTTTCTCTTGTAACGAAGAAATATTCTCTTCGTATTATTTTAGCAATAGTTGCACATTTTGATTTTGAGTTGCAACAGAAGGATTGAAAACTGCTTTCCTCAATGGAGAACTAGAAGAAGAGGTGTACATGAAACAATTGGAAGGATTCTCCTCTATTAATGGTGAGCATTTGGTGTGCAAGCTTAAGAAATCCATATATGGATTGAAATAAGCCTACCGTCAATAGAATTTAAAATTTCATGATGTTATCTCTTCATTTGGTTTTGTAGAGAACATTATGGATCAATGTATTTACCAGAAGGTTAGTGGTAGTAAAATTTGTTTTCTTATTATATATGTGGATGATATTTTACTTGCAACCAATTATAAGGGTATGCTAGATGAGGTGAAACAATATCTCTCTAAAAAATTTGGCATGAAGCATATATGTGATGCATCTTATGTCATTGGCATAAAGATCTTTAGAGACAGATATAAGAACATTTTGGGTCTGTCACAAGAAACATATATCTATAAAATTTTAGAGAGATTTAGGATGAAAGATTGTTCACCAAGTATAGCTCCCAAAGTGAAGGGAGATAAGTTTCATTTAAATTAATGCCCAAGGAATGACCTTGAAAAGGAACAAATGAGAAACATCCAATATGCTTCAGTTGTTGGAAGCCTAATGTATGCTCAGGTCCGACATTGCATTTGTTGTTGGAATATTGGAGAGATATCAGAGTAATCCAGGTATAGACCACTAGAGAGCTACAAAGAAAGTTTTGAGATATCTTCAAGGGACAAAGGATTACATACTTATGTATAGACAAATTGATAATTTGGTGGTAGTTGGCTACTCTGATTCAGACTTTGCTGGCTATGTTGATTCACGAAAATCAACATCTGGATACATTTTCATGTTTGCCGGTGGAGCTGTATCATGGAAGAGTGCAAAGCAGACTCTGACTACTAGTTCCACTATGGAGGCTGAGTTCGTTTCGTGTTTTGAGGCTACATCGCATGGTGTATGGATGAAGCGTTTCATTTCTGGGCTTAGAATTGTAGATTCTATTTCTAAGCCATTACGATTATGTTTTACAATTTAGCTGCAGTTTTTATGGTTAAAAACAACAAAAGTGGTAGTTGAAGCAAGTATATCAATATTAAGTATTTGTCCGTAAAAGAACATGTTAAAAATGAAATAGTGGTCATTGAGCACATAAATACTGAATGGATGATTGCTGATCCCTTGACAAAAGGCATGCCATCGTTCAAGTTCAGGGATCTTTTAGACCGTATGGGACTTGGTCTTTTAGTTTGATTTCATTGTATGTGACGATGCTAATTTTTAAAGAAACTCTATTTCAATTGTGATATTTTCTCATATTTGTTTTATGCACATTTATTTATTATTGTTGGAGAAATATCAATTAAGTTTTGACCTAGAATAAACATGAGGTTTATTCATTAAGAGTTATGGACCAAAGTTAAGATACGAAATACATTGTGATACATGGAAGATAATACTCGTTCTAAGAGGACCTATCGCCACGATTCATGTATTTGTTCTTACTATGGCAAATAATGGAATATATTGGGCCAAATGGGAGAATGTAGAAATTTTATTTTCAGATTAAGGAAAACCCATTGATCAAGAAAAATGTATATAGCCCAAATCATTCCATCTTAATCATTGATTTGCATTGATTCTGAATTTCCAAATAAAAGTTTAGCCAATTTGGAAATTGCTGAGATTAGTCCATGATTTCTACAATTATGGAATCAATTTGAGAAACACTCGGTGATGGACCGAGTCTATAAAAGAAAGAATGTTTGGGGTCCCTATTTCCATTTCGTCTGCTCCTTCACTTTGCACCATCATTCAAAGGTTGGAACAAGGCATTAGAAGCTCTCAAACCAGAAGTTCAGCGGCTACAAAAAACTATCATGTCGTCAATGGCCAGAGATATTTCGATCATCCAAATTTTGCATTTGATTGTATTTACTGTTATTTAAGCATATAGGATGCTTACACACATATGATAAAAATATCAAATCAATAAGAATCAATATAAACACAAGCATGTCAAATGTTTATATAACAGTATTATACCCATCCAAACATTAAGTTGCAATTATCCCTATGGAGAATAACATGCAAAATTTCTTTTCTTTTCACACATACCTGAAGTATCAATCTTTCTTTGACAGCATGCAGGCTGAATAATAGCATATCAATAGTCAGAGAGATTAGATGCTACTTCTTCAACTGGAGAACTTGTGTGCTAGGGGGCGAAGCTAGGAATTGTCTCCAGTGCGCAGAAATTAATAAAGTTAATAATATAAAACAATGAAATAACACAACAATACAAAAATGGCATACATTACAATTGTTCTTTGCGAGTTTTCATACTTTGATATCATTGTACAATGAATTCATTATCGATCTTCAAAAATATATCTTTCTCTACATAAATAATGATGCTATCATTCATCCACTTATCACCCATCCGTTTGTGCAATCTATCCTTCACAATGTTCATTGCAGAAAATACTTTCTCTATCTCTCTATAGCAGCAACAGTAGCAATTGGTAGAATTAGCGTTAAAGTCAAAAGCTTGTAAACAAATAGATATACTTTACTTTTCTTTGTCATAACTAACTTCTCTGTAAGATATCTAAGGCGATTCAACCCTTCAATGTATTTTTTTCCTCAAATAAGATTAGAAATTTCTATGTCAAGGACCATTTTCCCACTGAGGATAAAGGTTAGAGACCATTTACTCCAAATTCCCTTACTTGTTTGGTCAAACTTAAATTATAATTTACGCTAGTCAAATTGATCAAACGTACTTTTTATTAACACATTTCATACGACCCACAATTTAATACTAAGTTATTAATATTATCCACTTATTCTATTCAACCTACAATTTATAAACACTTCCAACCATTCACTTAGAAATCAAGAAATTTTCAAGACAGGTTCAAATGAAGAAAGAATGACACTATGATGACCACATTATGCCTCCGTTCTTTCTAGACTCCAGTCATGACTCTCTTGTTTTTATCTATGTAATTGTTTCTTTTTGAAAGCACCATATCTACTGCCCACTTCTTTAAGTAATAGAAATACATGAGAAAGTTTAAGAATGATTTTTTTTTTCTCTCTAGTTTGTGATGGGTCTTGATTTTAATTGTGTAAGAAAACATCATGAGTGGTAGAGATGAAGAGGCACAGATTGATCGACTTTTGATTGATTTATTGGTCAACATATTTGCTCTCTTCACATGCTTCGAAGATTTGGCTCAGTAAGTTAATTCTTATTTCTATTCTTTTCTTTTTTATGAAAATCTTTGAATTTGAGCTAATTTTCATTTTGGTGTATACAGTTCAAGCAATGTTTGTAGGAAAAGGAGACAAGGTGTGAAGGAATCACTGGTAGGCGTGAAAATTTGAGTTTTGCTGGATGGAAAATGGATGACGATTCAATCACGCGCCTGTTTTGCTTGCTAATATTGGCCTGTCGAGTCCAAATTCAGTGCAGGCAATTGAATGGGCTGACCTAAAGTCCAGTGCAGGCATCTACCTGCACTAGACTTCATTGGGCTCCGCCCCTACTGTTTGCCTATTTGGCTGTCCACGTTCAAATTATTAACTGTGATTTTAGCATTGTGAATGTATTTGAGTGTAATTTTATTTATTTATTTGTTGATTTTATTATTGTAGGTCAAAACCTGTGTTTGGAGGAAAGATTGGCAAAATAGGACTAAAATGATATAAAAGTAGAAGTATGGAAACCAGCATGCAAACACTCAAATGTTTAAGGACTTGAGATGAAAATATAAAAGGGCAGAACTGAAATAAAAGTTTAACTTCGAGGGCTAAATTAGCAATACCGTAAAGATTAAGGATTTATTGTGCAAATAAATGAGGACTAAGACGCAAAGTGAGGATGAATTTGGCCCATGTGGTCCATTGCGATCGCGGGCCATTGAAATTATAAGCATAGACCCAATTTCTTCTTCCATGCGATCGCATGGGCCATTGGCCCAACCGATTATTTTTGTTTCCTTATTGATTTAGACTTATGTTTAGATACGGATTGAAGCACGAATTTGGAGTTATTCTTGACTCTATAAATACAAACTATTAGAGAAGAAAAATGGGATTTTTCACAAGAGAAATATACACAAGTTTAGAGATATTTTAAAGAAAAAATTCAAGTTTGAGAAGGAAATTCAAGACGAAGGCAACACAAGATCATTGAAAACTTTCAAGATTAAGGTTTGTACTTATCTTTTCTCTTCATCTACCGGAACATGAATTATTATTTTATTTGTTCTTTATTTTTTACCATGCCCGGCTAGGTTATTTGTTAGGATAAACGATGTAGCTATTGACTTCAACTCATGTTTAATTCTTTATTTTGGATTTATTTTCATATAAATTGTCTTGAATTGGCGTATTGATTTATTTTTATAATTTTTTAACGAGAGTTAAAATTCATAAAATTAGTTGCACGTTAATTGAGAAATTGCATGTAGAACCCTCAATATTACTTTTCATGAATAAGTTATTAAATTGAGAAATTGCAACTTTGTTTATGCGGTTGTGCTAAGGGATTAAACATCTTTCATATTGAATTATTAATTGAGTGAGGTAAATTTGATATTGAGAGGTAGGTTAACTAGATTTCGAGAGAGACGAACGTTAATACTTTGAATTGGATTTGTTGACTAGTAACACAATATTTACACCAAAATATGAATTGAGTATGAGTAGGGTTAACTAGTGAAATCGGGAGTCCTAGATATTTTCTCACGTGATTATTTTTTTTCAAAAATCTATTGATCTTTCATATTAATTCTTTCTAGTAGTCTTTAGTTCAATTTTAGTTAAGTAAAAATCAACATTTTATTGTGTGTTTGTTTGTTAAAATTACTTGAAATTAAAGTAGTAATTAATTATCAATCATCGTAGGTTCGACACTCTACTTATCATTATATTGCTTGTTAACGATCCGTCCACCAGTGAGATTAAAATCGACAACAAGTTTTTAGCGTCGTTGCCGGGGATTGGTAGGTTTGATTATTATTTTAATTAATTTTAGCTTTAACATTTTTCCTTTATTATTTCTTTCGCTTTGAACACCAAATCTTCTTTATTCATCATTTCAGGTTCGCGCTTGTACATGCGCCGTTCGTCAAGACTTGATCTAGTTGATTTTGATTTGAAAATCGAAAGGACCTTTCACCGAAGACAACGTGAACAAAGGGAACAGATACTACATCAACAAAATGTAATAGCTCATAAAAACCACCAAGTCCAAGATCCACTACCAGCGAATGTAGCTTTGGGCAATATTCTCGCCCATGTTGTGCAAGCAGCAGTAGTAAATAAAAGAGATGTGTTTAGGGATCGTTCATGATGCCTCATGTTGTGGAAAATCGATCAAGTATAGTATATCCCCCATATGGGCATGACAATTTCTAACTAAGGCCACATGTGATCAATTTGTTCTCCAATAACCTACCATTCTATAGGCGAGCTAATAAAAATCCAGACTACCATCTCTCTCGTTTTTTCGAATGCTGTGAAAATTTCAAATATCAGGGTGTCAATGAAAAAGCACTCACGATGAGACTATTTCCTCACACATTGAAAAATAAAGCTCAGAAATGGCTGGATTCATTACATTCTGGAACCATCACTTCATGGATAGATCTGGTTCAAAAGTTTACATCAAAGTACTTCATCCTGCCAGAGTAAACTGTTTCAAGCATGAAATCTCAACCTTCCAGCAAGCGAATTCAGAAAACTTCCAAGAAGCATGGGAAAGGTTCAAAGAGCTGCTTAGAAAGTGCCCCAGTCATGGTTTCCCACTAGCATCACAAAATCATTATTTCTACTCTGGATTGACTCTAATTAGTCGTTCTACAATTGACTCTAGTGCAGGTGGCTCTATTCGAAATAGGTCAACTGTACCTTTATGACTTATATGAGACAATGAGTGAGCAATGTGTAATGTGGCCAGACAGGAGTTTACAGAAAAAGACATCTAGATTGCATGATGTAGACATAAATATAGTGCTACTTGCTAAAATCTAGTTATTGTTAAAGCAGATGGAAACTTTAAAGCACTCTCAATCTGTTAACATGATCCAAGCACCGGTTTCAGTTTGTGTAAATTGTGGGGTAAATCATCAAACTTCAGACTGTCCCTTGATCACCACTGATCCTTCACCGATCGAGCAAGCCGCATTTGTGCAGAATTTAGAATTTTCAACACCAACAGAATAATCTATTCACACAAACACAATTCAACTTGGAGAAATCATCCCAACTTCTCTTATGGTAACAATCAAAATGTTCAAAATCTACCAAATCAGGGAAGCCAAGATCGGAAATGAAGATGGGGAGAGGTTTTTTTCAGTTGGTAGAAGGGACTAATACTGAACTCCAGGGTGTCAAAAGCATCCATAAAAGAATTGGACCAACAACATGATGTGGCTATAGAAAATCTAGAGAACCAAATTGGACAGCTAGCTAAACTTTTCACTGAAAGAAAACCAAGCACATGGCCCAGCAACACTGAGGTCAATCCCAAAGTGCAAGTGCATGCAGCTATGTGAAATACATGTCAAAAGGTCTGCTAAAGAAAAACAAGTTTTTGAAGAGTATGATGAAAAAGTAACTCCAGAGATACAGACTAATCACGAGAAAGTGGTAGAAAACGGAAATACAAAAACTCCAAAGCCAATGAAGAAATATGTACTTTCCATCCCTTTCCCACAGAGATTAAATTTACAAAAAAAAAGAAGTAGGATCAGCAGTTTGTACAATTTTTTGATCATCTGAGGAAGTTGCATATTAACATACTGCCCTGACTTAAATGCCCAACTACGCCAAATATATGAGACAACTGCTTGTAAATAAGAAAAAGTTGGTAGAATAAGAGACAATAAAGCTTGCAGGAGAAGTTAGTGCTATAGTGGAGAAGCAACTACCAGACAAAAATGATCATCCAGGCAGTTTTACAATTCCAACTACCATCGGCAGTCTCATGATCAATAGGGCATTGTGCGATCTTGATGCAAGTATCAATCTAATACCTCTTTCCATTTTTAGGCGATTGGGATTTGGTGAAGCTAAACCTGTAAAGTTCACTCTTCAACTAGCCGACCGATCTATTAAAAAGCCATTTGGAATAGTAGAAGATGTGGTGATGAGAGTGAAAAAGTTCTTATTTCCCATTGACTTCGTTGTACTTGATATGCCTGAGGAAGCAGAGATCCCTATTATCTTGGGTCGGCCTTTCTTAGCTATTTCGGATGCTCTCATCGATGTTTCATGAGGTATACTGACATTGAGGGTTCATGATGAAAGAGAGGTATTTCATATAATGGAAAAAGATGAAGCACCACCACCACCTCCTTATTGGACAAGATATCAAGTTGAGAGTTTGAAAAAATTTAAGAAAAACTTCTTCAAAAAGTTTTGGGGTGGCTAAGCCAGCAGTACAGGTGAAAGACAATAGAAAACAGAAGCTGACATGGATGAACATATAATTGAAGTTAAAGAAAACATCCCTGATGTACTTGTTGCATTTGTTAAATGGAAGAATGACAAGCCACAGAACATGGAGATAGAAATCAAGAGATAATTAGAAAATGACACGTTCGATGATCTCAAAATCCCTTAACCAGACAAAAAATCAAGTTAATGACTATAAATAAGTGCTGAAGGAGGCAACCCATTATTCTATCTTTGACTCTGGTTTGCCTTGTATGTATTTCTTTCTATTTTTCATTTTTAGGTTTGCAACAGTGACTTAGGCATGTTTTTTTTTGTTTAGTATTTTAGCATATCATCGTCATCCTACTATCTTGATCTTATGATTGGTTTATCTCTCAATATGTGTAGGTACAATAGTTGCAACAAAAGAATGTAAAGAGCAGCTCTATATGCATTTGGACCTTCAATTCTAGTTTGCCTCCACCATCCAAGCCACCACAGGGAGTCCCTGAACTCTTTTTCTCTTACGACTGTTTTTACTTCTACATTGAGGATAATATGAATTTTAATTTTGGGGTGGCAGAAAAAAAAAGGGTATTAAAAAATATATATATCTTGCATGCTTGTGTGTTGTTAGATGGCATTGCCAGCTAATGACGTGATTTATTTAGAACTGTTTTAATTCATGACTTGTGAACATGAATGCTACTATGTTTTATTTTAAAATTACTTATCCATGTTAGATCTTTATTGAGCACAATAGTCAAGATGGTCATTAGCGAGATGGTTGTACTTGTAGAATGCAATATGTTACCAATTGGAACTATGAAGATTAAACCAATGTCATAAATACAATTCAATCACCAAAATAAGTGAATGAATAGTTTGGATGTGGTTGAGTCGTGGAAGTAGCTAAGTAGGACTGTGTTGATTCCGTGCATGCTAAATATTAGTGTTGAGTGTTTTTGGTTAACAAGTGAAAGCTATGTGATGATCGGATTCTAGGAATCTAATCCCCGCATATTATATCTTGCTCTAAAAAAAAGACATTGCACTTGTAGTATTTTGTACCTCTTTTCGTAGTCTTTTTGACTCGAGTGATAAAGCCCGTAGGAGTTCTTAAAACTCAGTACCGTAAGGTATGTAAAATATGAGAGCCATCAACCTGAAACTCGCTACAAGTGTCATCTATAAAGTTTAAGGGAGTGAGGTTTTGCATATAAGATAAAAAAAATGTCTATGGAACAAATATGCAAAACTAGCAAGGTTGAGCCTTTTTGTTTACAAATTGGGGATTTAGATAACTAAGGGGTTTGACTTGCCTAGTGAAAGCTTGTTGGTAGAAACACTCAATAAAAAGAGAATTATCACAAACCTAGGTAGTTGTTATCATTGTCTAAAGCCCACCAAACTTGAGTGGGAAAAAAAGTGAATTGATCTTACTACTTTAGCATATCATCGTCATCCTACTATCTTGATCTTATGATTGGTTTATCTCTCGATATGTGTAGGTACAATAGCTGCAACAATAGAATGTAAAGAGTAGCTCTACATGCATTTGGACCTTCAATTCCAGTTTGTTTCTACCATGCAAGCCACCACAGGGAGTCCCTGAACTCTTTTTCTCTTGTGACTGTTTTGCTTAACATTGAGGACAATGTGGATTTTAAGTTTGGGGTGGCAAAAAAAAAGGGTATTAAAAAATATATATCTTGCATGCTTGTGTGTTGTTAGATGGCATTGCCAGCTAATGAGCGCAACCTTAGAATTAATACTCCGAGTTAGAGAGAAAATATCAAGTTTGGGGAGTGCATCTCACGAGGGGGTAATGAAAATGTGACCATTAAGGGTCGGGTTATCACCAACTGAACGAATTATAATGTTTCGGATTGACTATTCACACACACACATCAATCATAGAATAAGTTTAAATTTTTTTTAGTAGCATTGTTTGAAAACTTTTCATGATTTATGAGCAATACAATAATAACTTAGGCAAATGGAAAACTATCTAACTTATGGAGTGTTTGTTACTTTAGTTATATTTTGTTTTATTTTGTTTGCACGTTTGTGTGTTTGTGATTAATTAGTCTTGTTCGAGGACGAACAATAGTTCAAGTTTGAAGGTGTGATAAGTGTGATTTTACACTTATTTAGACCATCAAAGTGGACCATTGTGAATGCATTTGAGTTTAATTTTATTTAATTATGTGTCGATTTTGTTATTGTAGGTCAAAACCCGAGTTTGATGGTGTTTGGAGCAAAAATTGACGAAATAGGACTAAATTGATATAAAAGTGGAAGTATCGAGACCAACATGCAAACGCTCAAATGTTTAAGGACCTGAGATGCAAATATATAAGGACAGAATTGAAATAAAAGTTTAACTTCGAATGCTAAATTGACAATAACATAAAGATTTAGGACTTATCGTGCATAGATGCAAAGTGAGAATGAATTTGGCTCATGCTATCGCATGGGGTCAAGTCCATTGTGATCGCATGCCATTGAAATTATAAGCAGAGGCTCAATTTCTTCTTCCATGCGATCGCGGGTCATTGGCCCATGCGATTGCATAGGTTATCTAAGGTTCCATGTCCAACAGATTGTTTTTGTTTCTTTATTGATTTGAACTCCTTTTTGGACATGGATTGAAGCACGAATTTGGGCTTAATCTTGGCTCTATAAATACACATTATTAGAGAAGAAAAATGGGATTTTTCACAAGAGAAATATACACGATTTTAGAGATATTTTAAAGAGAAAATTCAAGTTTGAGAAGGAGATTCTAGCAACGGCGCCAAAGTACTTGTTGTTGACTTTAATCTTGTAAGTGCATGGATCGTTAACAAGTAATATAATAATAAGTAGAGTGTTGAACCCACGAGGATTGGTAATTTCAAGTAACTTAAACAAACAAACACGCAATAAAATATTGATTTTTACTTAACTAAAATTAAATTAAAGACTAATAGAAAGAATTAATATGAAAGCACAATAGATTATTGAGAAAAAATAAATACGGGAAAAAATAGTTAGGACTCCCGATTTCACTTGTTAACCCTACTCATACTCAATTCATATTTTGGTGTAAATATTGTGTTATCGGTCAACAAATCGAAATTAAATTATTAACATTCGTCTCTCTCGAAATCTAGTTTGAAAAGGAGCATACTGTAAAAATTAGATATTTAGAGAAAAAGTGATGCTTGCATATGCAGCAAAAGTCCTCTACAATTTGATCAGAAATGCAAAACACGATCCTAACCGTAGTTTAGAATACCTAAAGAAGTTCAAATTCTAACAAGAAAAAAATTAAATGAAAACTCAATGAAGCCTTATTTCTTACATATCTAGGTCATCTAACAAGAAAAATAATTAATCTTTTTACCTGAGGCCTATTTGTAAAAAAAAAAAAATTCTTGTACTTTTTGTTGGCCATTAAACAAGAAAAAGATTATAATCTCATCTTTGACAATAGTTCGAGTAGAAATTTTGAGTACTTTTCTCCACTATAGATAGAGGTGGCCAATGGGTTGCCTGACCCAGCCCAGCCTGATATGAATGGGCCAGACATAAAAGTGGGCCGGGCTGGCCCAGCCTGATTTTTAGACGGGCCAGTAAATTGTTGGGCTAGCCCAGCCCAATTTTGGAACAACGGGCTAACGGCCAGCCAGGCCACAAATTTTTTTTTTTTACAGATTTTTTTTAACAATATTTTCCTCTCATCAACACAAACGAAGTTCATACCAGCAAATTACTATATTGTCACACAACAAGAAGACATTTATTGTCATTAAAATTACGAATGCAAGTCGATTCATTGACATTCCACAATCGAATCTCATCATTGCTATCACAAGAGCAAAGGATATTGACCCTTGTTGGGTGGAAATCCAATGACACCACAGTTCAGCATGCCCAATGAGCCTAGAATTTGATTTTGTTGGCTAAAACGCCACGGCCATGAAACATGTAAGCATTCCACTCTACATAGTAATATGCAATTTGATCTATTTTAATATTTTTAGACCACGTCAATCAATGTTCTTTAAAATATTTAGGACAATGTGTATAGACACCATATACTTAAAAGCCACTTGCATAAGTATTTGAAGAAAATATAAATAAACATATTAATATTTTTACTATGTACTTAACCAAAACCAAGATCTACCAAATTTGAAGTAAATATTTGATGTAAAATCCTGTGAACAGTTAAATAATGTTAGAAAACAACCCAGAAAATGTCAAAAAACATTATACAGGGAAAATAAAACGAAGGCGTTGCAAAAACAGTTGAATTTGGTTTGAAACGGATGTCTGTGATGAGATGTGAATGTGCTTTTATAATATTCACTGAAAGAGACTTGAGATTCCAAATCAGTACCTATTACAAAATAATGCAAGATGTATTAGCTCATGAGAATTTTTTTTAACAAAATCTGTGTTTGCAAAATGTAAATTTTCAACATAAATTCAGAAAGGAAAAGGATTGGGAGTACCTTATCAACCGTCCTCTCATGCCCAGCAACAGTTAATAACTTTCCCGATGTTGAAAAATGACAACATCGAAGCTTGGTTTTAGTTTGGAGGCTTTTTACCTCTTCAAAAGAAAAGCCTGTAATATGGGGAAATCATGATCTTTCAATCAACACAATATAAGTCCTGATGAAAACTAGATCAACAAGATGACTGAGTCTTTAAATTTCCCAGTATAGGAGTTACTTTACCGAAATCATAATTAATTGCTGCAATAAAAAAGGGTGAAAAAGTAAACGACATAACAAACATTGTCCCTTTTCTTCATCATCCTTTAATATATCTGTCCTAATAATTAAAGAGTCTTTCCATGGTTAAAATTATCGAATGGTTTAAACATGAAATTCAAGTGTAAAACTTGCCTTTCTGTTCAGTTTTGTCGTGCGCTGGAGAACTACATGGCAAAGTGCTCATGTCATCTGGATTATCATTGAAAAAGTTGTCAACATCCAAGGGTTCTTCCTCCATGACATTCTTCCCTCTCTACCACTCAAAGAAAAAGCAAGATGAAGCAAGATGAGATGAAATGGTGATTATAGGGAATATATTTATCAGGTACATTGTTATGACTATCTAGAACTTACACAGTCATTGCTTCAACTTACTTGTAAATGTTTCCAATTTAAGCTATCATCAATGATGATAGGATTGGCTGCATTAGTTGAATTTCCTAAGGCTGATAATATCAGTTCTTCTGATGTTTATATTGCTAAATCAAGCATAAAATCTGGCTGAAGGTGAGCTCCAATAGTTGCACACTCCTGCTGATGATTTGGGAAAACAATATTAAAATTTCGAATGAAAAACTTTGAAAAAAAAATTTGTGCTACTACCACTTAAAATTGAATTAAATTACAAGAATGTAGAAAAGAAGGCCAAGAGAGTTTATACATACCGACAACCTTGGGATTAACTTCAGCCTCTTTGGCAAAAATCTCAGCAGTTGTGTGCATGTTGTTTTTGACCATGTAATCATGAACATACAAGTCAAACCGACAAGGTCCAAAAACATAAGAAAAAAAAAGCCTAACAATTAATATGTCTCAAGAAAAAGCAAGCACAAAACAAAGAATTTCTTCAAGAAAATATACGAAATTTCTTAGTTCAATTATGGCATAACCACTTTTGAAAGAATATCATGAATGCTTAGTTCAATTTCATATATAACGAATTGGGCTTCTCCTAATTGATTTTAAAAAATAGAACCAAGGCAACACGGGGTGAGAGACAAAAGCTCAAACAAGCTATTCCATTCCAACTAGCTGTGAGATTTTAAAAGACAAAAACATTAATCATGGGATTGAGCTACTCTCCAAGACAAAAACATTAATTATCGTTGATAGATTCAGGATTGAAATCTATAACTGCAACTCTGCAACCCAAAATAGACATCTTTTTCCTCTATTACATACAAAAAACAAAAATAAAAATGAACAAAACATAGGATCCCAAACCCCTTTCAATCCAAAAGTGAACAAAGTTACATTGGACTGACTTAAAAATTAGAACTAAAATGATAAAATGTTAACATCTTCTGACTTTTGACTTCATGTTGATAAGCTTGCTACCAAAGTCAACAAGTGGCTTAAGGGCTCCAAGTCCATGGGCTCAATCGAGTCCCAAATGATGGTAAGTATGATCAGAAAGGATAATAACTAGAATAAGGCTGGCTAATTTGTAAATCTGAAGGTGCTGCATGTCACAGAAGATCACATTATCATGGTAGAACAAACATGCAAAAGACAAGTAGATTTGTATAAGCATCACAAGACCATTTGATTGGAGAGCTATTTTGTAAATGCAACTTGATTATCATTTAGGCATTTACCTTAATGTCGCTTCCACGAAACAAAATGTCAGTGCATGTTGTAATTGGATTACCTACTAATATATTTAATATTTATTTAAAAATGAAAAAGTGAAAACGGAAAAAACCCAAATTCACTATTGAATTTGAAATTAGAAGATGCACTTTGTCCAAGTCAAGAATACCATAATATGAATATAATATCACTCATACCATAGGCAGTATTTGCACTCAATGAAAGAAGTGTCTTCACTCTTCCCCATTGGTAGTCCTTTTCAAAGACGTGTTTGGTTAATTACCCCTTGCTCCATGTTATGCTCCCATCCCAAGCTATATAACTTTCTTGTGACCCAAACTCCTGTACAAGTATTTGAAACTCCTGTACAAGTATTTGAAAGTCATATCAAAACTAAGGAAAGACAATAGCGTAATCGAAAAGGTATTGTAAACAGAAGATTGCAGAAGAGATGCAACAAAACTTACGAGCTGGCTTAACCAGAAATTTGGAGGTATATCGAGCTCTATATTTGCTGGATCAAAAACCAAATCTTGGCACTCCTCTAAATCCTTCTTTAAGTCATCTGGTCCCAAGCGAGCGTAATAAAAAAGACGGGCCTTGCAGTTCTATTTTTCACCATTTCCTTTTACGTCCCTATTTGGAGATTAGCTTTGCAGAGTCCGGACGAAATTTGGAGAAGAGGAAGAAACTGCGACAAAAGAAATTGAGGTTGGTATATTTGGGTTGTTGGTGGAAGAGTTATGAGGGGAGCTACCCTAATTAGTCCAGCGGGCCAGAGAAAAAAAGGGCCAGCCCAGACCTGGGCCAATTGGCCCAACGGGCTAGTAGGTCCGGGCCAAACAGGCCCTATCTGGGCTAGTCCATCGGACCGGGCCATTTTGCCACCTCTAACTATAGAGACCATGCAACCAGCACCCAAAGCTACAAAAAATAAATAAATAAAAACTTCAATTGCTTCAAGATAGCTACAATGTAGGTCAAACAACTATCAAGGCATGGCACGTTTGAAGCAAATTAACTAGCCCTTCATTTTTTTGTCCAGCATTTTGTTCAAAGTTTTGAAAATAATATTTAAATGATATACATGTAGTCCTTGTTACCGTATACAATTTAGGAATTTATATAATTTAGGACTTCTCTATTAATATGACAATTTAGGAATTTATATAATTTAGGACTTCTTTATTAACATTACAATTTAGGAATTTTCTATAAATATTAGATGTATAGATGTAGGCTAAATAAGAAGAATCAGTTAAGGGCTCTTGGTATATAGCATTTGACCTATTTTCCATGTATAGTACTTTTATGTTAATAATGAAAAGGCGGCTGAAAGTTAGGGAGCACTTTTTCCAAAACTTGTCTTCGTATATTTCTTTTCTCTAGTTTCTGACATGGTATCAGAAAAAGGTTTGATTACTTACCTATTTTGCAATTTTTTTCCTCTCTCGGGGGTGTTTAGGTGTTGATTTTGGCACTGTTCGTGGCTATTTTTTGGTTCTTGAGTTTTTGTCGGCATCAAAAGTGGGTGTTTTTTGGTTCAGTTCTTGCTATTGGCACCATCAGTTGCATTTTCCAGTTCTGGACTCTTGTTTTCTGGTGTCTCTTGTTTTCAGTGCCTCTGTTGATTTCTGGTTAGTTGTGGCTTTCAGAGATCTCTGTTGCCGTCCCTGGTTATGCTTCTTTTTAGTGCAATAGATTTTCTGGTGCATGTTTCTTTGAGTATTTTTTTTCACGATGCAAGTTACAATTTTCTGGTGGGATATTCTCTTTGTCTCTTGGTTGCATCATGTCATTGGATAAGTTGGAATCGTTCTATATTAGGTTTACTCGCAAAAATTATTCTGCTTGAGAGTTTCAATTTAAATTATTTATTAAAGGAAAAGAATTGTAGGGTCATATTGATGGGAGTGCTCCCGTACCTCAAGGTGTCGAGGCTTTGTCTAAGTGGAAAATTAAGGATGCTCGGGTTATCATTTGGATCTTTAGCTCAGTTGAGCCTCATCTTGTTCTCAATTTGAAGCCTTATAAAACCGCTGCTGCTATGTGGAATTATCCCAGCATGTTTTACAATCAAGACAACTCCGCTAGGCGATTTCAATTGGAGTATGAGATGGCTAATTTCACACAAGGAAGTCTCTCAATTGAGGAATATTTTTCTGATTTTCAAACTCTTTAGGCTGATTATTCCAACATTGTTTATGCTAATGTTCCCGCTACAACTCTATCTGCTGTCCAAGCAGTGCATGCAACCAGCAAGCACGATCAATTCTTGATGAAACTACGACCTGACTTTGAAATTGCACGGTCTAATCTGATGAATCGTCATCCTGTACCATCTCTAGATGCCTGTTTGAGTGAACTTCTTCATGAAGAGCAGTGTATTGTAACTCAGACTGCCATGGAACATTGAGCTAATGTTAGTGCACTTGTTTCTGTGGCTTGTGCAGCCCAGTGGAGGAATAAGGATAGAGATATGCGTGCTGTCCAGTGCTTTAGTCGTAAACTTTTGGTCATATTGCTCGGGATTACCCTAAGAAGTTCTGTAACTACTGCAAGAAACATGGTCATATCATCACTGCTTGTCCCATTCGACCTGAAATGAAGCAGGGTACTTCTTACCATGTCTCCACTGGTGCCTCTAGTTCTACTACATTGCATGCTGCCTCGCCAGTTGTTCATATTTCTCCTCCTACAACCTTAGCAAACCCGAACACACTCACTCTTGAAATGGTACAACAGATGATCATTTCTGCTTTTTCTGCTTTTGGGCTCTCAGGTAATCATAGAGTTTATTCTAAGCCATGGTATTTTGACTTTGGAGCCTCTAACCATATGACCAATACTGTTGTTCCACTTTCCAATGTCAGAAATTATGATGGAAATCTGAAAATTAACACTGCTGATGGCAGTTCTCTGCCTATCAATGCTGTTGGTGATCTTTCCTCTTCCTTAACTGATGTTTTTGTGTCTCCTGACCTCTCCACAAATCTTATTTCTATTGGTCAATTGGTTGATAATAATTGTACTGTTCATTTCTCCCGTTCTGGTTGTGTTGTGCAGGATCAAGTGTCAGGAAAGATGATCGCGAAGGAGCCTAAAGTGGGATGAATCTTTCATCTTCATGTTTCTCCTTCCAATATTATTCCTAGTTTTCCTTTACTTTCATTTGCATGTAATGTTGTTGGTTCTAGAAATAAGATGTGGCATAGATGTCTAGGCCACCCAAACTCTGATGTACTTCGTACTTTGTTTAATTCTGGATTATTGGGAAATAAAGCTTGTTCTTCTCTTGATCTTTCGTTTAACTTGGCAAAAGTAAAGTTCTACCATTTCCTCATCATGCATATCGTGCCTCACAATGTTTTGATATTATTCATAGTGATGTTTGAGGGATTGCACCTATTGTTTCTCATGCGCATTATAAATATACTTTGTTACCTTCATTGATGACTTTAGTCGCTTTACTTGGGTTTACTTTCTCCAGGCTAAGGCCGAAGTTTTTTCAATCTTTAAGAGCTTTCTTGCACTTCTTGAGACTCAATTCTCTGCCAGCATCAAGGTTTTGCGCTCTGATTCTGGCGGCAAATACATGTCTAATGAGTTTCAGAACTTTCTTCAAAGAAAATGGATCTTCTCTCAGCGTTCTTGTCCTTCGACACCACAGCAAAATAGTGATACTGAGAGGAAAAATCGTCACCTTCTTGATGTGGTAAGAACTCTTTTACTTGAATCATCTGTTCCTCTTCGTTTTTGGTGTGAAGCACTTTCTACTGCAGTTCATTTGATCAATCGCTTACCCTCTCCTACGTTAAATCATGTTTCTCCTTTCTTTAAGTTGTTTGGTCATTCTCTTTTATATTCTGATCTTCGTACATTTGGTTGTGTTTGTTTTGTGCATCTCTCTACTCATGAACGTCATAAACTTACTGTTCAGTCTGTTAAGAGTGTTATTCTTTGTTATGCTATCCCTCAAAAGGATTATGTTTGTTATGATCCTCATGCTCGTCGTATACGGGTTTCTAGGAATGTGATTTTCTTTGAAAATCAATATTTCTTTCCATCTCATGTTGAGTTGCCATCTGCATCTTTATCTCTTCTGCCTAGTTTTTCTGATTCCCCAACAATTGTAGAAAGGTTTAAACCTGGTTTTGTGTATGAAAGATGTAGTCGACATGAGTCTGGTTCCACTTCCTCTGTGCCCCCTTCTGATCTTGACCCGGCGACTGATCCTGCTCCTGCTTCCACCACTCTTCGTCAGTCTACTCGTCTTTCTCGACCCCCTAATTGGTATGATTTCTTCTCTCCTGTCTCTCTTGTTGCTACTTTATCTACTATTTCCATTCCCTCTTGCTACAAACAGGCCATGGAACATGAGTGTTGGCAAAATGCAATGCAAGCAGAACTTCGAACACTTGAGGAGAATCACACTTGGGATATTGTTCCTTGTCTTCCTACAGTCAAACCTATTGGGAGTAAATGGGTTTTCTCTGTAAAACTTCGTTCTGATGGCTCTTTGGACTGATACAAAGCTCGCCTTGTAGCTCTAGTTAACAAACAGGAATATGGGATTGATTATGAGGTAACATTTGCTCCTGTTGCCAAAATGACCATAGTTTCGAACCATCTTAGCTATTGCCGGTTCACAGTCATGGCAACTGCATGAGATGGATGTGAAGAACGTATTTCTTCATGATGATCTCCAAGAAGATATTTACATGAAGCTTCCCTCTAGTATGACTACTTCTTATCCTCATGATGTATGTAAGCTAAGGCGTTCTCTATATGGGCTCAAGCAGGCGCCCTGGGCTTGGTTTGAGAAGTTTCGTAGTACACTTCTTTCCTTCAGTTTTACACAAAGACAGTAAGATTCTTCTCTCTTCTTCCACACGTCTGCGTCGGGTATAGTCCTTCTTTTGGTTTATGTGGATGATATTATCATTATTGGCACTAAGTGTGGTTTGATTACTAAGCTTCAGCAGCTGTTACATGTAATTTTCCATATGAAAGATCTTGGCTAACTCACATACTTCTTAGGATTAGAAGTTTATCATCGGGCCAATGGTATTTTCGTGAACCAACATAAGTATATTTAAGATCTTATCACTTTGGCTGGTTTGGAGGACACTTCTTCTGTTGATACTCTTATGGAGGTAAATGACAAATACAGAAAAGATGAAGGGGGCCTTCTGGATGATCCTACTCTCTATAAGTGCTTGGTTGGGAGTCTTATCTACTTGACCACTACTCGACCTGATATCTCCTATGTTGTTCATCAGGTCAGTCAGTTTGTCTTCTCCTTGGCATCTCCATCTTGCTGCAGTTTGACGCATCATCTCCTATCTTCAAGGTTCACCTACTTGTGGGTTGTTCTTTCGTACCAACTCATCTCTTCAACTTGTTGCCTATAGTGAAGCTGATTGGGCTGGGCATCCGGATACACGTCGATCTACTACGGATTGGTGTATGTTTTTAGGTGATGCCTTAATTTCTTGGAGATGTAAGAAACAAGATCGTGTTTCTAAATCCTCTAACTGAGGCCGAGTATCATGCCATGTCTACTGCTTATTCTGAAATTGTATGGCTATGCGGTCTTCTTGAGGAGCTTAGGTTTCCTCATACTACTTCTACCCCTCTTCCTGATAATACTAGTGCTATTCAGATTGCCACCAATCCCATTTTCCATGAACGCACCAAGCACATTGAGGTTGATTGTCATTCTATTCGAAACACCTTGGAAAGTCGGGTGATACCTCTTCCTCACATCTCTTCTGGTCTCCAAGTGGCTGATGTCTTCACCAAAGCCATGACTCGATAGCGACATCAATTTCTTGTTGGCAAATTGTTGCTCGTTGACTTACCAGCATTAATTTGAGGGGGGATGTTACCGTATACAATTTAGAAATTTATATAATTTAAGACTTCTCTATTAATATTACAATTTAGGAATTTATATAATTTAGGACTTCTTTATATTAATATTAGCTATATAGATATAGACTAAATAATAGGAATCAGTTAAAGGCTCTTGGTATATAGCATTTGACCTATTTTTCATGTATAGTACTTTTACATTGATATCTCTATATTAATATTAGCTGTATAGATATAGACTAAATAATAAGAATCAGTTAAGGGCTCTTGGTATATAGCATTTGACCTATTTTCCATGTATAGTACTTTTACATTGATAATGAAAAGGCTGTTGAAAGTTAAAGAGCACTTTTTCCAAAACCTCTCTTCGTATATTTCTTCTCTCTAGCACAGTCCTCTCCTAACCGCTTAAACTTTTAGATCTAGTTCAACATTGTAGTGGCGCACATGTAAGGCTTTAATGGTAAAAATGAATCCCGGCTACACGTGAAGGCATGTTGAAATCATCTTTAAATAATATACATGTAATCATCGCTAAAATTTAAGCTTTTAGATCAAATAGTTCAATACAAAATATATATATATATATATATATATATATATATATATATATATATATATATATATATATATATATATATATACTTAAACGTTTACCCTTTCCTATCTTTGTGGGGGCTGGAGGTGTTCTTGCTTGCGTGATAAGACCAGGAACATGTACCCCTACTTATTTTTGAGAATCAAGCAACACATTCATTTTTACTCTCTCTCTCTCTCACATGCGGTGCAGCGGTACTCCGGATGTGAAAGTTGAATCAAATGTAGGATTAATTAGAAAATTATGGTTTTCCTTTTTGTAACATTTGAAGTCCAGTTTTCCAAAATCCTATCTTTTTGCTGATTTTATATTAACTTTTTGACTGCACTAATTTAATTTGTGTAGTTGCGTAAATCCTGTGTTTTGTCAAGTGTGAAGAGATTTAGATAAGTTCAACTTTCTCTGTTTTTCTTCCTTGTGTGATGTACAGGACATATGGTGTGTTCTTCATTCATATTATGTATTGTATTCTGAGCCAAGTTTTGTGGAAGTATTATAGTATACCTGGAGTTATTCAGATGTAGTCCTTGCAATGACGCCGAAGTGGATTACTATTTCTGGCTTGAGTATTGATTGCTAAACAATGATACCCGAACCACAGACAATGTAATTCATACGATGAACAAGAGCAATCTCATGTTAATTCTTCTACCATTTCATAAAGCCCTCGATTTTAAGGACTAAAATGACACCCAAACATGCATCATGAATAATGATTATCCTTTGACTTTAAAAATCCTTTACTTTGACTCTTCGTACTCGTGCATTTTAGCTTCCTCCACAATATTAAAGACATACCCACAAACTTTCCACCAAACTGATATCTCATAGAAAGGTTAGTTGATTGTATGCACAACCATCCCATGTCACCTACCACACTCAATAGGAATGAGCTCTGTTCATTTCAAGCCAGCTCGAACCTGGTTTCTTCTTCACATCCCTCATCTTTCTTACTTGTCCCAAAATCTCTGAAGTGTTCCAACTGTCAAAACCAGCAAATGTATTGGACAACAACACATAAGTTGAAGGATCATTTTGGTCAAGTGCTAATGCATGATCTGCAGCACGTTTTGCTGCATCCATATCCCCATGAAGACGACAAGCACCAAGCAAGGTTTGCCAAATAACAACACCTGGTTCGAATGGCATTTCTAGGATTAATTCTTCAGCTTCTTTGATACGGCCTTCCCTGCCTAGGAGATTCACCATACAGGCATAATGATCTTCTCCAGGAGCAATGCCGTACTCTTGGTTCATAGAAGAGAAATACTCCAAACCTTTGTCAATAAACCCTCCTTGGCTACAAGCATATAGCACACATATGAGAGTAATATAATTAGGCTTCACTCCTTCCTGCCTCATCTCTTCGAAAATCTCAAGAGCTTCTTTGGCATGCCCATTCTGTGCATACCCCATTATCATAGTTGTCCAAGAAACAACAGAGCACTCATTCATTGATTGGAAAACCTTTGATGCACCATGCATGTATCCACATTTTGCATACATGTCAAGCAATGCATTATCCACGCATACATCAGCATCATCCCCAAGTTTAATTCTCAAGGTGTGAACTTTCTGCCCTTCCTCCAAAGAAGCCAAGTTGGCACACGCATTAAGCCCCGTTGCAAGAGTGAACTTATTAGGCTTCACACCAGCCCTCCTCATTTTCCCAATCACCCTAAGCACCTCAAGGGGCTCCCCACAACTCAAACATCCAGCTACCATCTGACTCCAGGAGCACACGTCCTTAGCAGGGATCTCCTCAAATGCTTTCAAACCATCGCACAACCTCTGACTTTTCAAGTACATATCCACCAATGAGTTCCCCACGCACATCTCACTTCCATGACCGGACTTCACAAGTCGTGCATGAACTTGAAATCCAAATTCAAGATTGGAAACCTCAGCCATCCCAGTAAGCACACTAGAGTAAGTATATTCATCTGGCACCACTCCTTCAGTGATCATCCTATGCCAAAATCCTGGTATATTATCACAAGAAAACTTCAAGCAACCACCAAATATAGCATTCCAAGACACAATATCTCTCTGAAAAGATCCTTCAAACACCTCCATAGCTTCTTCTAGCATACCATGACTTATTAAAGCAGTCAAAAATGCATTCACTAAGAACACATTACTCTCAAATCCAAGCCTAATAATCATCGCATAAATTTGATAGGTGTGTAATAAGCTTAAATTTTCAGAAAATGAGCATGTGTGGAGTGCACTCACAAAACTGAACTCGTTAGGCCTAATTCCACTTCTAAGCATGTGAGAAAATAGAGAAAATGCTTCGATTGGAAAACCCTTTTGCACAAAGCCTGCAATGAGGGCCGTCCAAGATACTACGTTCTTCTTTGGCATTTCGTTGAACAGCTGGAGACCATACACAGTGGCACCGCATTTCACATACGCATTCATTAAATGGTTGTGAAGATACAAAGAATCTAACGCAAAACAGGATGTTTTAATGAATCTTGCGTGGATTGCTCTAGCTCTTCCAAAGTTTGATGTCTTGACGCAGTTGCTTAGCGCGCTAGCATAGCTGTTGGTTTCTTTTTCATCTGTTTGCGTGAAATGGCTGTTTGAATTTTTCTTTGAAGATAATATTGAAGTTGCATTCACGGATTGACTGTAAAGCACAGTTTTTTGAAGTGAAGGTGTCGTTGTGTGGAACTTTTTGAGTGGAGAAAAGAACATCTGTATGACTATGAGAAACTGTCTGAGGTCCTGTAGCTATGAATTCCAAGGTTAATTCTTCACATTCTTACAATTTTTGTTCCTGTTTGCAGATTTCATATACAAAGCATTTAGTGCTTTCCTATGTTGTTTTGCAAAACAAGGGCAGCATGTTGTGGGCAAAGGTTGAACTTTGAAGTGAAGAACTAGTTTTCAAAGTAAATCCTTACACTGGGATTGGGATAAGTGCTAAATGGTTACTAGTCAATTTTTCTAAATGCCTTTCACCTATTTTTCAAGCAAATTTTTAAATAACTTCACATTCTATTCCCCGCTTATAACTATTTCAAACGATTTCAAATTAATATGTCTGTCAAAAAGAGGATATTTCTAAGTTAGAATCTAATTCATTTCAAGATTAGAATCCAACCCATTTCATCTATGTAAGAAATCTTATTTCATGGCAGAAATTCATCCGTCTCTATCTTATTCTTTTAATTCATGGTAGAAGTTGTGAATTTTATAGTATAAATTATGAAAATATGTATACATCTGAGTATGAATTGTGATTTTTACTTTAAATTTCTGTAAATCTGAATTCATTTGAATTGTGTTAATTGAAAAATCAATTAAAAATGTGTAAATTCGCGTTAACAGAGTTATGGTCCTGTTAACAGACTTCTGGTTTGTTAACAGTACTTATTAAGTGAGGATATTTAAGTATTTTTTCCCAAAAAAGAGGCATTTTCAACTTATTTAATACAAGTTAGACGCTTTTCTAATTCAGGTGGTTTGACATGGCCATTTAGCCAACGCAGCCATCCTAGTATATATTTAGGGAAATTTGTACTTGTCGCCTCCAATTTTTGCTAAATGTAAAAAATATATCCTCAATGTTTTTTAGCATAATAAAAGAAAGCAATTAAACAACAAAAAATAAAAATAAAAAATTGTAAAAGGAGTCTTATAACTTTTCAATAAAAATAAATCTCACTTAAAACATTTAAATACACATTAAGGGTCCGTTTGATTGCACCATTTTCTATGAAAAATGTCACATCCGAGGAATCGTCCTGGTAGAAATGCTCCAAAAAATTTAGCTTCTCCAACATGAAACTTTATGATTGGACAGCCGACCCAAATGATCATATAGCTCAATACAGATAAAGAATGTTTACCGCCGCCATACCAAGAGACCTCTGCAAGGTCTACATGTGTAAGGGGTTCTGCTCCAGTCTGGTGGGGCTGGCCATACAGTGGTATACAAACCTTCCTAATAATTTTTCCATTTGCGAACTAATTGATACTTTTGTTGAATAGTTTGCAAGCAGCGAAAACTCGTGAAGAGGTCTGACGACCTCTATCATATAGTGTAAAGAAGAAGTGAATTGTTTTGTGAATTCATCAGGTGATTCAACCAAGAGAAAGTTTTCATTCCTGGTTGCAACCAACAATCTGCGATTTCTGCTTTTCGAAATGAGCTCCTATGTGATACTGACTTGTACAAAGAATTAATCAAATATCTTTGTAGCACGATGGACGGTGTCTTGGCTTAAGCTTGGCCCCAAATCAAATGGAAAGAAGACGACGCTAACTTCAATTTCACTAGGCGTCATCCCTCCAGAGAAGAGTGGCAACGACAAAACATGGGAGAAAAAATGGCCTATAAATTCTTATTCTCTTCTAGACATAAAAGACTCCAACCGTAGAGAACTACCTAGACTACTTGATTGTCCTTCTGTGAGGACAAAGATTGGTATTCCTGAATACAAACTCTTTATCGCACTAGCAGAACTAATTGTGGTACTTAAGAGGATAGGTAATGCATTGAATTGGCAATGCATTGAATTGGCCAACAAGACGAAGAGCTCTAGTGACTTCAAGTGTAAGTAGTATGAGTTTCATGCAAACCATGGCTACCGGACAAATGATTACATTGCACTAAGGTTGGAATTAGCGGAACTACTGAAACAAGGATACCTCTCAGACATTAGCTAGGCTCCACTCCAACTACTATGCCAACACATGATAGAACTATTAACTTTATCACAGGTGGATCAGAAGTTAGCAGATAACATGGACAGCAGTACGAAGGCATGCACATTGAGGGACCCATCCATCCCAGAATGCATACCAGGCAAGCGGGCCAGACTCATCATAGATCATTAGCTTTACAAATTCAGAAGCTATACAGCTACTCAATCTGCACCATGACGCTTTAGTCATATCTCTGAACATCGCCAACTGCTTGATCTAGTGTATCATGATAGACAACGACAGTAGTTCTAACATACTTTTCTTAGAAACAGTAAAGGCCATAGGAATTCCATAGGAAAACATTACCCCGCGGACGACGTTACTAATCAGTTTCAGTGGTGAACAAAAGAACACTTTAGGTGAGATAGTGCCACCTGTTTATGCAGAATGAGTTAACCTCCACACCTGATTCCTCGTGATGGACTACCTATCAGATTATATTACTATCTTAGAGAGGCCTTGGATCCATGAAATGAGGGATGTACTATTGACATTTCATCAAGTGCTTCGCTTTCCTACCAAGCTGGTGATAAGAGAGATCATTGGCGACCAAATGGACTCTAGAAACTGCTACCAGAATTCACTCCACTGTAGCCAGAGCCCTTAATAGTAATTACAGTAATACCAGTTCATCATTCTAGACCACTCCTACTTTCTAGAACACAAAACACTGATAGGATGGAGGCTGGAACCAGAACTCAAAGAACGCCTCATCAAATTTCTCATGGAATACCATAATTGCTTTGGTTGGTCTTATAAAGAGATGGCTGGTGTTGACCCAGAAGTCATTACGTACAAGTTAAACATTTACCTTCAGTACATTCCAGTTAAGCAAAAGCAAAAGCAAAAGCAAAAGAAAATAAGATTTGCACCAACAAAAAATCTGCGTAATCAACGAGGAGGTGCAGAAGCTCATAGAGGCTAGCTTTGTTTAAGAAGTTCATTATCCCGTGTGGCTAGCCAATGTAGTGGTGGTAAAGAAGAATAATGGTAAATGGAGAATCTGTATAGACTTCACAAACTTAAACATGGCCTGCCCGAAAGGATAGCTTTTCTCTACAACATATCGACATGATGGTTAACGCAATAGTCAGACATGAACTTTTAAACTCTGTGGACATTTTTTCTGGTTACAACCAGATTCTGATGCATCTAAATGACCGAGAAAAAATTGGTTTTGTGACAGATCCATGTATATTTTGCTACAAAGTAATGCCATTCAGACTCAAGAATGCAGGAGCAACATATCAACGACTGGTGAACAAAATGGTGAACAAAATGGTGAACAAAATCATCTGGAAAAAACCATGGAAGTCTTCATCGACGACATGTTAGTGAAATCCCTGATTGCAGAGCAACATATGGACCATCTCCGACAATCTTTTAAAGTTCTGAAAAAATACAACATGAAGCTCAATACAACCAAGTGTTCATTCGGAGTCTTCCAAAAAGTTTCTCAGCTCTTGGTGACCCAGTGGGTAATCTAGGAAAATCTAAATCAAATCAGTTCAATCATTAATATCCCATCTTTTACTAGCATCACAAAAGTTCATAAGCTTACCAAAAGACTTGTAGCTCTTAACATGTTTATATCATGGTCTATTGAAAAATGTCAGCAATTCTACAACATATTGAGGAAAACAAAGCTTTCGAATGGACTCCAGAATATGAAAAAGTACTCCAATGTCTCAAACAATACTTAACTTCATCTCTCCTCTTGTCCAATCGAAAGATGGAGAACAACTCTACATGTACTTAACGGTATCAAAAATGGTGGTCAGCGCTGTCTTTGTTTGCAAAGAAGAAGGAAAAATAACTCTCAGTCTACTATGTCAGCAAAGCATTAATAAATGCAGAAACCCGCTATAGTCAGTTGGAAAAACTAGCTTTGTCACTCAACAGTGCAGTTCGAAAGCTAAGGCCTTACTTCCAGAGTCATTTAGTGCTTTCCCACTAAAGCAGATACTTCACAAACCTGAAATATTCGGACGATTAACAAAATGGACCGTAGAACTAAGTGAATACAACATCTCTTTTGCACCCCGCACTACTATAAAATCTCAGGCGCTTGCAAACTTTATTGTAGACTTCACTCCTAATTCTCAAGCTCCAGCCGAAAAGAAACTTCCTTGCTTGAAAAATGGACCAAATTCAGGCACATGGCTGCTCCAGGTGTACGGATCAACCAACATCAATGGTACAAGCCTTGGTATTATCTTAACATCACTAGAGAGAGACCAGATAGAACAGGCATTCAGATGTTAATTCAAGGCGACCAACAATGAGGTGGAGTATGAAGCACTCATTGATAGACTAAACTTGGCAAAAAAAATCACAGTCATTCAAATAAAAGTCCTTAGCGGCTCTCAGCTCATTGTAAACCAAATTCCATGGCACCTTCCCAACTAAGGATACAAAGATGACATCTTACCTAGAGTTAGTCAAACAGCTTTCTAGTAATTTTGATGAATTCCAAATCACTCAAGTAACACGGATTGAAAATACCCAAGCATACGAGCTAGCCGTCCTTGGGACAGCCACAAGCACACAAAAAAAAAAAGCAAAGTTATCTCGGTAGTTTACTTGCAATGGAAAAACCAATTGAGGTAGAAATCCATTGCTTGAAAGAAAAACATTCTTGGATGACCCCAATCATCAGGTATTTAGAAAATGATTAATTGCCACAAATTTGGATTGAGGCTTGACGAATTAAGGTGAAGGCCTACAAGTACTTATATTATAAATATAAAATTATATAGAACGTCCTTCTCTGGGCCTTATCTATGATATATTGACAACATCAAGTCCAAATATGTCCTTACTGAACTTTATGAAGAAGAGTGTAAAAACCACTCTAGAGCCCGAAGCTTAGCACATCATGTACTTTTCGTCAGATACTATTGGCCAACAATGCAGGTAGACTCAATTGACCATGTTAAAAGATGTGATAGATGCTAGATGTACGCCGATGTCTCTCATCTCCCACCGGAATGGCTAAACCCTATCATTTCATCATGGCCATTCATAAAGTGGGAAATGGACATTGTCGGAAAGCTTTCAACCGTACCGAGACAACGCGTCTTTGTGCTCGTAGTCATAGACTATTTCACAAATCGATCGAACCTGAAGCATTACCACAGGTACGTGACCGCAAAGTCATTCAATTCGTCTAGAAAAATATAATTTGCAGGTTTGGAGTTCGGAAAGAAATCATGACTAACAATAGATTACAGTTTATCAGCACTGGATTCCACGATTTTTGTATGAAATATAACATCAATTTGAACTTCTCCACTACGCGGTACCTCCAATCTAACGGTCATGCCAAATCCTCAAATAAAAATATCATGAAGACATTAAAGAAGAGACTATGAGAAGCCAAGGAAAAATGGGCGGACGAACTACCTGGTGTTCTTTGGTCCTATCACACCACCGCTTAGACACCAACTGGTAAAACACCTTTCTTATTGGCATATGGTGTAGAAGCAGTCATACTAGTAGAAACAGGCATACCAACCTTCCAATATAAGTAGACAATTGATAAACAAAATCAAAATGAGTTATGTTGTGAATTAGACTTGACAGATGAACAAAGGAAAAGCGCACTAGTCTGCACAGCAACGTATCAACAAAAGATCGTTTGGCATTACAACCTTTGAATGAGAGCCAAAACCTTCAAAGAGGTGATTGGGTGCTACAAAGAGTATTCCAGAACATAAAAGAGGCTGGTGTAGATAAACTTGCAGCAAACTGGAAAGGACCATACTTAATCACCAAAGTGGTTAGGCAGGAATCCTACAAATTACACACTCAAGATGGTAGAGACATAGACAACAATTGGAATGACATCCACCTTCGCAAATACTACTTCTAAGTCTTCTAAACTTCTTCTTCGTTATTTACTTGCATATAATATTATATATGAGAATCATTGCTAACTTAGGCATCGGAGAGTCGATGGAAGAAATGTCATCGACGACCCTAACCTTCATTTCTCTCAGGAAAATCAGCAGGGCAAAATTGAGACAATATTCTCCTCCTGAAACCATCGTCAAAAGAATCGTTGAAAAAACTTCAAAATGACTAGGAAGGCAGCAAAATGGATGAATCAAGACCTCAATCACAGAGTATCATCTTACTTTTTATGTTTCCATATCTATTTTTTTTGTTCTTTTTATGATAAAAAAGTAAATTACTGATTTAAGCATCAGAGAGTCGATGACAGCAATGCCATCAACGTTCCTACCATGTCTCGGCTTTCATGAGATTTAACAGATAGAACAAAATGTCACTTGCAAAGTTCAAAACTTACTTCACTAACTGGAGTTCAGGAAGTTTCCATGTAATGAGGTGTTCGCAACTTGCAGTGAGTGCACCCATCTGGTATGTCTAATGGCCTCGTCCTTCTGAAAAATGACACTTTGCAACCCCCAAAATTAACAAAGACAAGTCAGGCACAATCAAGTGGATCATCTATTATAAACTACAAAAAATAGATTCTACCTGGAAGATTTGGGCCATCGTGCTCTCGAATGCCTTCACTTGTTCAAGTTCTTCATAACGAGCTCGGTCTTCAGCAAACAAAAGACCTTCGCCTAGAGCCACCACACCTGGGTTAGAGAACACAAAAGAATTAGGTAGAAAAGTAAGCAAGATCGAACTATTATCTCCATACGTTGGACTTGGACGACTGTGCTTCCATGTTGTCAGGAAGCTCTGTCTGGCTCAGTAAATCATGGGACGAGACTGGAGGGTCAACTAGTCCCGTAGAGTAAGAACGTGTCTTAGATTTTCTTTTTCTTCTCTAGAACATTGAGCGAAGATCCTATCATTCTTGACATGACTTCATCTGCAACCTCACGATTAGCCGATTTAAGCGGACCTCACTTTATCATTATAATACCACTAATTTCTAGACCTCACTTTATCATTATAATACCTCTTGGTTCTTTTGAAATGTGAGCCCACAAACTACTTGAAGCTAGAACCTTCGAAGAAAAGAGAATTCAACAATGCCTCTGATTTTTGGATATCACTAAGATATTTGAAATACGCTCCTTTACGAGTAGGCCTTCAATAGGCTGTGTACTGAGGCAATGACCTGTAAGAAAATAGAATAAGAACCTCGAATCAATAAAATGCATTATGTAAAACTCATCACATGACCATGCTGAAAGATACCTACAATCCCCTGATGAAACCAAATCTCCTGACGCAAGAAAATATGACCATTTCTAGCCCTTATCTTTTAGAGGTAAGACCAACTATCAACTGCTTGGTTTCTTCCTCACATTTAAAAAAAACAACCTTTCTCTCCATCATGCTCCCTTATGAAATATCCATATAATAGCTCTGGCATGCCAAACGTGAAATCATACCGCTCGGTAAGGACTTGGAGATCCAAGAATAATCGCCAAGAATTGGGCATAAGTTAACTTGGTGAAATTTCGAAATACTCTAACACCATCACGGCCATCTGGAGAATCAGGAACTGAAAGCCGTCTTTAAAATAAAAATTGTAAAAGAACATCCAATCTGGAACGTTCCATGACACTATTTCCTACAGTCACGGTAGATGGAGTCGAACAGATGCGGGAACACCATATGCATCTCGAATTCTTATCAAGTTAACTTCTTTCAGGTGGCTTGGTATCTTTCCCATAAACAAAATGCCAACCCCGTCTGGATGGCTCTACTCAGAAAAGCCCAGTCCAAGGTCACCACCATCAAGACTTGGACCAGCCAAAAATCACTATCTACACAAATGCTTTGAGGATCAGCCTAATATGAAGAATATATCCTAGGATCACCCATAAATCCTATCAGAGTCGGTTCGTCTGGACGGTTTATGCTTGTGTAATCATTTGGCCAAAAGTTGTCGTTTAGATGGACATATCGACCTGTGCCTCCTTTAGGCCAAAATCTCGACGGATCAACAAAAATATCTTTCTGCTCCATTTGGGCCGCCATTAAAATCACCTCAATCTACTTTTGTAGAAAACAACTATTCTCTATTGGTCCAACACTCTTATGGATCAAAACTCCAAAAACATTGAATCAAATCTCATCAACCACTCATGGACATTTGAAAAATATTCAAAGAACATTCAACCACATTCAAGAAAAAAAATCGAAGAACATTTGAATATCAAAGTAAAAATCTAAAAAGAAAAAAAAAAGAACTCACCAAAATCACCAAAGACCTTCAAGTTTGTTGAGGCCAAATGAGTAGAGAAGGGTAAAGTCTTTAAATTCTAAGAAATGCACGTTCAATTATGAAAACAACTGACTCCAAATTTCATCCAAAAATATGAACTAAATGTATGCAGCCAACCATTTGGATGGACACATCTACCAATCAACTAATGCCTTAAGTGCATTGTTCTGCATGGTCTAGTCAAATCACTTGATCAAGAATCATTAAAAAAAATTTATTTTACCACAATGCATCTTTGTCGAGCGGTCATTAAAGTGCAATGCATGCACCAGGGCATGCATGCCATTTTTCTGGCACACAGTAAAACCTATTGTGTGGTAGAAATTTATCACACTGCTCTTTCGAGCCGTGTGTTTCATTTAAATTATCACACGGTCTCGATAATGTGGTAGACTCCAATTAGTCACTGAAAGGTCGAGTCGCGTGGTCCTCCACGTCGTCACCAGGAAAATTATTTCGTGCAAAATTTTGAATTTTCACCTGGCAACTTACTTCGCTCGAAGATTTTAAATATTCGTTTGACAAATTATTGCACGCGAAATTTTGAATTTTCGCCCGACAAATAATTTTGCCCAGTAAATTATCTAAATAATATCAAATTATTATTTCATCCTACATTTTCTGTGAATTATCATACTTTTGGCAAGATAATATATGACGACTTCTTTCATTTAATACCGTCAGCACTCGTGCACCGTATGGTGACACTAAACTGAATGGACAAGTGGTAATCTCATTCTAGAACATCCCGCTTCAAATATTTTTTTCCCATCTAGCACTCTTACTCACCTTAATAAAATTTACTGACTTGACCGGCAGAGGGTCTTCGTCCGACACCACACCAGTTTCTCCTTAAGATTCTTTAACGATTTTTCTTTCTTGCTCTATTTTTGAGCTCCACAAGATTGCTGGTGGCCCAATCGATTCGATCTTTTCAATTGTAGTATTTATCGTCTATAGTGGTGCAACTTCTCTTGTCAGATTGGTTGGAAATGCATCTAGTACGAGCCAAGAAGCGTCTCGACCACCTTGCAAGTGCATCAATGGCGGTGGTTTAAGCCGTCCCGGGCTGGAAGACACCATTCACCAATACATGTTTTTCATTTTTTCATAAAGCGATGTCCATTTATTGTCTGGACATTTGTTTTGCAGTGTAAAAATACCATGATTAATTCTTAATCGAATGTATAACAATGAGCAATTTCAAGCGGTGGAAGATCTCTATGTATTGCATTACCCATTACAAATTATGTAATATATAATGCACTATATTTTGGTGGTGATGCAAGGTTTAGCGGTGGTGATGAGGGTTTCTAAGGATTATGTCAGGTATTTGGGAAGAAAATCATGGAGATTGGGGTGGGTGTTTAGGGTTTTGGCAGTGGGAGATGTACTGGTGATGGTGGGAGCAACAATGGATATAAATGGAGGTGGAGGTGGAGGTGGAGGTGGAGGTGGAGAAGAAGGAAGAAGATGAAGAAATCTATTTTTTTGTGTTAATATGTATTTAACTATTTAAGTGAGATTTATTTTTATTTATTTAAAAGTGATGGGACTCCCTTGGAAATTTTTCCTATTTTGTTGTTGTTTTATTACTTTCTTTTATTTTTATTTATTTAAAAATACGTAAATCCATCATTTAATAGCCAAAATTAAGAAAATGACGAGTTTGCTACATAATTGAAAGGTTGGGGATGGATTATGTTTAAAAAGTTAAGGATAAATTTGTTACAATTCACAAAGATTGAGGACGAAAAGTGCAAATTTCCCATATATTAAGTTGTTTTTAGTCAATCTTTTTTTTGAAGTCATGAGCTATGTATCAGCAATTTTATCACGAGGAAATTGGATAAAATATTAAGTTTGAACTATCAATTTTAAAAAATGTCAAACTTTGAAATAGTTTGGCCAAATAGTCAAAGGAGAAGGAAGAAGATGCGGAAATCTTTTTTTTTTTTTTTAATATGTATTTAACTGTTTTAGGTGAGATTTATTTTATTTTTTGAAAAACAAATTTTCTTATTTTTGTTGTTGTTTTATTACTTTCTTTTATTTTTGTTTATTTAAAAATAGGCAAATCCATCATTTAATGGCCAAAATGGAAGGAATGACGATTTTTGCTACATAATTAAAAGGTTGGGGATGACTATGTTTAAAAAAAGTTAAGAATAGATTTGTTATATTTCACAAAGATTGAAGACGGAAAGTGCAAATTTCTCATATACTAAGTTGTTTTTAGTCAATTCTTTTTTTAAAGTCATAAGCTATGTATCAACAATTTTATCATGAGGAAATTGGATAAAATATTAAGTTTGAACTGTCAATTTTGAAATATGTTAAACTTTAAAAAAGTTTGGCCAAATAGTCAAATTTGAAAAAAATAGAAATTTTCTTAACAAACCATCAAAATTTAATTTTTACCATCTTGTCTCTCCAACTTTACCATTTCACATTACTCACCCACACTACCCGCCCCCTTTTTTTTCTTTGTAGGATTCTACTATTGTTGTTGTAGAAATCAAACACATTGCAAAATGAGTTATTTTTCATTGTCATTCTATCGAATTTTAGACCAAATAAATTTTTTATTTTATTCTTATATATTTGGGTGTAGTTATTGTTTGTTCCATATGTTCACTCAATTGAATGTTAAATTTCACCGGTTTCTTACGACCCATTTGGCTTGATATTTGACATTGTTGAGGATACATGTCAATTTATTTTCTCATTTTCCAACAGTTAATTGTTGTGGGCAAACTATTATTTCACGATTGTAATTCGTAGAATATAGAGAAAAAACAAATTTTTGCTAGTAAAAAAAAATTTGATGGAATTGTCAGCTAACTTCGAGACATTCTTCTTTTTCTTTTATGGAAACTGTTGATTTTCGAAAATATTTTTCTTCTCAACTTTTGAAAAATCGATTGTTACCTTGGGGAATTTTTCTTTTTCACTTTCGATTTTTCGATAGTTCATTCGACAGTTACTTTGTGAACTATCAATTTTTAAAAAATATTCAACTATCGATTTAAAAAGATTGACTATTTTTTAACTCAACTGTCGATTTTTTTATAGTTACTTTGTGAAGTGTCGATTTTCAATTTTTTTATAAATGTGTATTTTACAGGTTAACTATCGATTTCCCCAAAAAAACTAATTTCGAATTTCCGACAATTACATTGATGGATTGTCGATTTTCTCAAAAAAAAAAAAAAAATTGTTCATAAAAAGTAATTGTCGATTTATTTTGTGTTATCTTGTATAATGGCATAATATCATGTGTAATGGTAAGATTCACTTTGATAACTTTTCTTGGAAGTTATTTTATAAGGCTCAACTACCATGAAATCTTAATCACACAAAAGAATGATCATTTTTATGAAATGATATATTTGACATTTTGCATCTAAAAATGGCCATATTTACAATTATTATTGAAATTTGCTCTATTTTCAATCCACCATTTATTTTTGGGTACTTTTCAAAAAAATTCTTTTATCTTTATCTTGTATTCTACTCTCTGCGATCCGTCAATTTTTCCGCACAAATAAGTCCTTCTAAATTATCTTTTTTGAGCCTCAATCTTCTTTTATCTAATGAGGTGCCACCTGCACTAAAAGCATACTCGGATGCTATTGTTGAAATTAAAATTGTCAGTAGTTCACGTGCCATTTATAGTAATATTAGATATGACCGTTTATTTAATTTCCATCATCGTAAACTTTTCAAATTTAATATATTGTCTGTAGGAATTATTAATGTAGTGATCAAAATTATAATATCTTTCTAATTTTTACTGGTGCGGTATCGGTGCTATTGTTTGAAGTTGAACTTGAACTTGTAAGAGGGGATAAGCACCTCGGCGATTGTAGCTATCATGGAAAGAAAAAGAAAAATGAAATCAAGATGATTTAACTTTACAAGGTTGGGTACTGGAGCTTGTAGAAGAATGAAGAGTTTGTATTGTTTACAACGTCGCAATTCCTGACTTGCAAGATTTATCACAAAACATAACTTTTTGAAAGTTGCTACATAGCACATTGAACCACATACAATTAATTAAATATGAGTGTCAATCACCACTGCCAATAATAAAAAAAAAAAAAAAGAAAAAAAAAGTTGCATGTTGCCCCCATAGGCATGCCGCAGTGGTAAAGCAGAAAAGTTATCTACGGAGCATTGAAGGTTCGAATCCCTGCGATAGCTGAAAGGCAACATTTAAAAAAAAAAATGAATGTTGGAAGGTAGATGTCCACATGGATGAGAACCGTCGAATGTCCAGTACAAGTGTGTATAACCTATGACCACATCCGGACTTACCTGGGTGATAAACCGGAGGGGAAGGCCGTCACTATCAGGATTAGTCAAGTGAAGTTTGGATACCTGAGTCATAAAAAAAAAAAATAAGTTGCATATTTTCATAGTATTTTTGAAATTTTAATTTGTTCCATTGCATTAAGTGTATCACTAAAAAATTGATCGTCTCTCTAACTTGAAAATTGATTAGCAATTTTGACCAAATATTAAAGAACAATACAACTTGTTAAGTAATAAAATCCTAAACAACAAGTCTTTGTTGCTTTATTAGCAATTTATTTTGTACTGCAAGTATACGGATCGCACAAGTAATATAATGAATTTTAGAGTCCAAGTATCGTACCCACAAAAATTTAGATAGTCTAACACAATTAATTTAACCTTAACCGAATCGAATTAACTTTTGAAGTTTTGTTAACTAAGAACTAATTAAAATATTAACTAAAAACAATTAACTAATTATAATTTAAACAAATAAAAGATTGACTTCACGCTGAATTACTTTGAATATGAGAAAGAAAAGCGTACTATGATTCCAAATTCACTTATACCAATTTCTTTTAAATCGGATCGTTGAATTTAATAACACAATTTAATTATGAAGATCAATATTCCTAATTTGTCTAACAATCTCTCTCGAGTAGAATTAAATTATGTGACGTGACTATATCTTTATAACGGATGCGAATATTTAAAAATGTATTAAAATTTGTGAATACTTAAATATCACGTAAAACATAGCAGTATATATATATATTCTCTATCGAACTCTATGACAATATCCTCTATCGAACTCTACAACAATTGATACTATGTTTAACTTATTTTCAATCTCTCGATGATAAAATAAACCACAAAACTCATACAACCATTGTGCATATAGTTATATAGAAAAAGAAATCAATATCAATTATTTAAAATTAAAAACATATTTGAATATAAAAAACCAGGTTCAAAGAATTAAATGTTTATGATACAAGTTTCATCATGATTCTAGCACAAAATATATCTAGCCTAGCATACTAAACGGAAGAAAACAAAAAGAAAATATAAAAGCCATCACCCGGATAAGAAAAAAACTCAGAAGAATAGATATTGATTTTCGTTCAATCTTCATTTCTTGTTTCTCCTCTTGAATTTTTCCAATAATTGACCCCCAAATTATGAGTTAAGAACTCTTATATATAGTTCTCTAATAGTACCCAAAAGATCCCAAAAAATCCTCAAAATCGTGGCTCAAATTGTTTCCTAATTAGAGTCGAACTCAAAAATGAAAAAAAATTCCGGCTGTGCCATACAATGCACTTGGCAATTGCCCCGGCCACTAAATTTAGTTCTACTGAATGGACTTGATGATGGGTGTTCGTCCAGCTTTGTAGTTCTCTTCTGCACATTTTAGTCCTCCAACTTTAGATTTTGGCTTCTTTAGTCCTCAAAACTTTTAATAACCTCCAATTTGGTCTTTCAAACGTCAATTGAGTGTAATTTGATCCTGTACTTCATAAACATCTTCCAATTTGTTGCTCTTTTAAATATTCTTCTCAATTTGCTTATAAACAGGTCCAAAACTGAAATAAAATAGAAAATACACTAAATTAAGTAGAAAATCTATAAAATAACGGGACAAGAACTTAGTTTTAAAGTCCGAATAAGTGCACAAAATACACTTATCAAACACCTCCAAACTAAACATTTGTTCATCCTCGAACATAAACAAAACTAAAATACAAATTTAAATTAAACTAAGAGAATCACAAAAAACAGAGTCAATGTTAAATTTCTTACCAAATGCTCAGGTTCAAATATAAAGCAACACTTTTAGAAAGATATTAAACAACACTACAAATAAATTTTTACTTATCTGATGCTCGACCTTTAGTGAGTGTGTGATTAGCCAAATATTGAACTTATACCTATATTAGACCACGACCAATATTGTGTTGTTAAATATTTATAATCTCAAACCCTTTGTAGTCATTTTTTTCTTACACCTCTCGTATAATATCTCACATCTAATGCTTTTCTCTCCAATCTCGAGGTGTTCTAACGATTTGGTTCCTATTGATCAATACAATACTTTTTTTCAAATAAAGTGACAAAAATTAGAATCTTGTATTCCTACAACTAAGATGGTGAGCAATTTCTAAATTTTCATCTCCAGTCTCTGAGGTCCTAATCTAGCAATCCTTACTGAGCACCTATAACTCTTTTTATTTATTTAACTAATATAAACAGTCCCACAACTTGTGTGCAATACTTCTCTCTGATAAGCATTCTATGTGACCCATGTAGCAAGCTTTGGACCGATGAGTTCCAAGTCAGACGACTATAGGGCACTAGGTTTTAAGATACCCTAACATGCTTAATTGCTCGAATCACATAGGCTATAAGAGAAGTGAAAGATGTAATTTTTCTTTTTTTCTCCTCTTCTTTCTTTCTGTCTTTTTTTTTTCATGGTATTCAATTCTCAGCAGTGATTAATGTCCGGTTTAGATTTCATGACTAGAACCTATTCAACCAAAGATGAGACCCAGAAAACCCAAACCATTAAATTCTACGAACACACGTACTAACTTTAACACCCCAAACTGTTCTCAAATAGTTTGGTTACTAGTTTAACAATTTTGGAACAGAGTTTTTCACAATAATTCTAGGTCAATAATATCAACACATAACCGCATACACTCAAGTCATGTCCCTATATAAGTGATAAGTTAATAGTAGCTATGTACTCTATTAATTTAATCTAACATGGATAAGTATTCAAGTAAAAACACAAGTTAAGGTGTTGTTCAATATTCTAACTAAAAATATACTCAACTTAATAAAAACACTACCATCATTAGTGGCAAGCCTTTCAACAATAATTAGACAAATATTTTTGGATTTTAATTTGTTTTACTATGGTAGTTATACAGACCTGAATAGTAAGCAAATTCAAAAGTTATCAAATAAGTATCTTGATACTTAACCCACCTCCAAACTAAAACATTACATTGTCCCCAATAGCAAAAGTAAGCAAATAAATGAGGGAAGAGATCAGTTATTCCCCAGAGGTAGATGTGGAGAAGATGGATCTGCCTGGTTAAAGGTCCTGCTGAAGTGGACTCAGGTGTTGTGAAGTGGACTCATGGTCGAAAGACGCTATCATATATATCATCCATGTTGCTCGCAAAGTGGATCATCCTGCGGTTGACATGGTGAGGACTTACAAGTGTAATCAACAATATATGGAAAAAACTAATGCATTATTTAATCTAAGTTAATTAATAAGGATATAAGAATGGGTTGCCTCCTATTAAGCACTTATTTATGGTCATTAGCTTGACTTATTTTCTGGTTGTCCAAGTGGGAAAAGAAGGGATCTCGAGATTATCAAAGGTGCCACTCTCCAATAATCTCTTCATTTTTTTCTCCATGTTGTGTGACTTGTCCTTCCCTTACCATTTAACAACTGCAATCTGTGCATCAGGTATGTCTTCTTCAAATACAACCACATGGTCATCAATGTCAATTTCTTGCATTTGAACCATCTATTTACCATTATCTTTCACCTGTATTGTTGGCTTTGTCTCCCAAAGCCTTTTAAAGAAGCTTTTCTTGAATTTATTCAAGGTCTCAACTTGATATCCTGTCCAATAAGGGAGAGGTGGTGGTGCCTCATCTCTACCCAACATATGAAATACCTCCATTTCTTCATGAACTCTCAATGTTAATATACCTCGTGAAACATAAATAAGAGCGTCCGAAGTAGCTAAGAAGGAATGGCCCAAGATAATAGGATCTCTGCATCCTTAGGTATATCAAGAACAACGAAGTCAATGGGAAATAATAACTTCTCCAATCTCATCACCATATCTTCCACCATCCCAAATGACTTTTTCATAGATTGGTTAGCCTACTGAAGAGTGAACTTTGCAGGTTTAACTTCACCAAATCCTAATCGCTTAAAAATAGAAAGAGACATTAAATTGATACATGCACCAAAATCACACAATGCCCTGTCGATTACGAGACTACCGATAGTAATTGGAATTGTGAAGCTGTCTACATCATTTCTTTTGTCTGGTAGTTGCTTCTCTACGATAGCACTTACTTCTCCGGTAAGTTTTACTGTACCTCCTTCTGCCAACTTTTTCTTATTTGCAAGCAGTTGTCTCGTATACTTGGCGTAGTTGGGCATTTGAGTCAGGGCCTCGACAAACAGTGTGTTAGTATGCAACTTCCTTAGATGATCAAAAAATTTTGCACACTGCTGTTTTTGTTTCTTCTTCTGTGAATTCAACCTATGTAGGAAACGGATGGGAAGTCCATAATTTTAGTTGCTCCCCAGCTTTTGTTTTTCCATAGTCTGCCACTTGCTCATGATTAGTCTGCACATCTGGAGTTACTTCTACGTCCCGCTCTTCAAAAGCTTGTTTTTTCTTGATTAGCCTTTTTGCGTGTATTTCAGGCTGCTGCACCCCACTTGATGCGAACCCGTGAAGAATTTAAATCCCGGACCCACAAAGGTTTGATCTGAACCCCAAGAAAGCTAAAATTTAGCCGCAAGAACTTGACCCGATGAATTCTTGAAACAATGAACCAGAGTTATGAACGCCACAAAGAGATGCGAATTCTTTGATAAGTTTAGGTTAGTTCGATTAAGAACTAGGAAGAAAGTGAATCCTCACTTTAATTAATCTCAAAACGTAATTGTCTTATGTTTACAATGAAAGATGTTTAAATAGTAAACATATGAAAGAAACCTACTCTAATTTGGAATTAATTTAAAACCAATTAAATAGGAGTTCTAAACCAAAAAGAAAACTAAAACTTGCCAAAATCTGGATTTCCTCTGAAAATAAGCCTTGCGATCGCATAGGCCTTTTCCATGCGATCGCATGGTTTGGCCCCAAACCATTCTGCCTCTAAATTGGCACCCTTGCAATAGCAGAACTATATAACCATGCGATCGCATGGTTATTTACCCAGACCCTCTCCGCGGAATTCTGTCCCATCTGCATTTTGGCCCTCCAACTTTGTCTCACACTCCTTTTGGTCCCCCGATCTGCCATTAGACTCTGATATACTTCCAATATAGTCCTTAGCTTGAATCAAGTGTACCAAAGTTGGCATCAGATTCTTGGTATCGGTTTCAGCCCACGTAGCTTGAACAAGACCTTGCATGTCTTCATTGATCTTCTTAGCCCTTGACCTCGTTAATGTTCCTATCGGACTATGTGTTGAGTCCTGGCTAGTCGGTCCATGGTTCGCTGGTCCCTGGCTCGCACCATCCCCTCCTTCCTAAAAAGGATTCGACCTCGAATCATCACCTGCATCAAAGGGGGAAAGATCAGAAATATTGAAAGTAGTCGAAACATTAAACTCACCGGGAAGATCAATTTTATAAGCATTATCATTTATTCGTTCAAAGACTTGAAAAGGCCCATCCCCCCTAGGGTGTAGTTTAGACCGTCGCCGGGCAGGAAACCATTCTTTCCTCATATGCACCCAGACCCAGTCTCCAGGTTTCAAGATAACTCGTCTACGGCCTTTGTTGGCTTTGGTGGCATACTGTTTATTCTTCTTGTCAATTTGTTGTCGCACACTCTCATGGAGCTGTTTTACCCTTTCGGCCTTCTTGTGTCCATCCAATCTAGTCCTTTCATCAACAGGTAGAGGAATCAAATCTAAAGGCATTAATGGATTAAAACCATACACAATTTCGAATGGAGACATATTCGTAGTAGAATGTACACTTCTATTATATGCAAATTCAATAAAAGGCAAACAATCCTCCCAATTCTTTAGATTCTTTTGGATTACAGTACGTAATAAGGTAGATAGAGTTCTGTTTACTACCTCGGTTTGGCCATCCGTTTGAGGGTGACAAGTAGTTGAAAACAACAACTTAGTACCCAACTTACCCCACAAGACTTTCCAGAAGTAGCTAAGAAATTTAACATCTCGATCAGAAACAATACTCTTTGGAACACCATGGAGGCGGACAATTTCTCGAAAGAATAATTCAGCAATGTTAGTAGCATCATCTGTTTTATTGCAAGATATAAAATGCGCCATTTTAGAAAACCTATCAACAACCACGAAAATTGAATCCTTATTTTGTTTTGACCTAGGCAAGCCTAATACAAAGTCCATAGAGATATCAATCCAAGGCTCGGTAGGTACAGGTAAAGGGGTATACAAACCATGAGGTAAGACTCTAGATTTGGCCTGTTTACATGTGATACATCTTGCACATAATCTTTCCACGTCACGTCTCATTTTAGGCCAAAAGAAATGTTCATGTAATACATCCAAAGTTTTCCTCACACCAAAATGTCCCATTAAGCCTCCCCCATGTGCCTCACGCAAAAGCAACTCACGTAAAGAACTAAAAGGCACACATAATTTATTTGCTTTAAACAAGAAGCCATCTAGTCTATAAAATTGTCTAAAAGTATTGTTCTCACATGCCCCATACATACCAGCAAAATCATTATCATTAGCATACAAGTCCTTAACATACTCAAAACCTAATAATCTAGTATTTAAAGTAGCAATGAGGGTGTACCTTCTAGACAACGCATCAGCCACAATATTTTCCTTACCCTGTTTGTAATGAATGACATAAGGAAAAGTATCGATGAATTCTACCCACTTGGCATGCCGCCTATTCAGTTTACCTTGCCCCTTCAGGTGCTTCAGGGACTCATGATCGGTATGGATAACAAACTCTTTCGGCCAAAGGTAATGTTGCCAAGTCTCCAAGGCTCTCACCAAAGCGTACAATTCTTTGTCATAAATTGGGTAATTCAAGGCAGCCCCACCCAGTTTTTCACTAAAATAGGCAATTGGTTGTTTCTCCTGCATTAACACAGCTCCAATACCTATACCTGAGGCATCACATTCAATTTCAAAAGTTTTGTTTAAGTTAGGTAGTACTAAAACAGGTGTAGAACACAATTTATCTTTAATAATATTAAATGCATTTTCTTGATCAAGACCCCAATGAAACCCAACACTTTTCTTTATAATTTCAGTAAGTGGTGTAGCTAGCGTGCTAAAATCTTTAACAAAACGCCTGTAGAAGCTAGCCAACCCATGAAAGCTCCTCACCTCAGTGATGCTTTTCGGTGTTGGCCATTCCTTAATGGCCTTAATCTTTTCTTCATCGACTTCAATACCATTTGTACTAACAACATAGCCAAGGAAAACAACTTGTTTCATGCAAAAGGTACACTTTTTAAGATTAGCATACAGTTTTTCATGCCTTAAGGCATTAAGCACACAACGCAATTGTTCAATGTGATCATCCAAGTTCTTACTATATACTAAAATATCATCAAAGTAGACTACCACAAATTTGCCTATGAAAGCACGTAAAACATGGTTCATTAATCTCATAAAAGTGCTTGGGGCATTAGTTAAACCAAAAGGCATTACTAACCATTCATATAAACCATATTTAGTCTTAAAAGCAGTTTTCCATTCATCCCCTTCTTTCATTCTGATTTGGTGGTATCCACTCTTAAGATCAATTTTACTAAAAATACAAGATCCATGCAACTCATCAAGCATATCATCTAATCTAGGGATGGGATGACGATACTTTACCGTTATGTTATTGACTGCCCTGCAATCAATACACATCCTCCAGGTCCCATCCTTTTTGGGCACAAGTAGCACTGGCACTGCACATGGACTCATGCTTTCTCTCACGTACCCTTTGCCCATCAACTCCTCAACTTTCCTTTGAAGCTCCTTGGTCTCTTCAGGATTACTTCTGTACGTCGGGCAATTTGGAATAACAGCGCCGGGTACAAAGTCAATCTGATGTTCGATGCCCCGAATGGGTGGTAAAATATTAGGCATTTCTTCAGAAAACACGTCCTCAAACTCCTGCAACAAATAAATAGCTAAACTAGGGAGGGAGTGGTTAGTGTCGCTAATTACAAGGTTGGACTCCTTGTGTACTAGCAAAATCAATGGCTGATTTTCGAAAAGGGCCCTCTTGATCTCTCTTTCTTTGGTATAGAAACTCACCTTTGTTTTCTCTCGTGATTTTAAATTATTATCAACCTCACTCTCATTTTTTTCTTCCCTCCTCGTCTGTTCATGTGCCTCTAACTCACTTTTTTTCTTTTGATCTGCTTCGCCTTTTAATTTCAATTGGTCTTCATAAACCTGTTTTGGTTATAATGGAACAAGAGTAACCGGTCTACCATCTTTGACAAAACTGTACCTATTCTGAAACCCACCATGTATCACTTTCCTATCATACTGCCAAGGCCTGCCCAACAAAAGATGGCCAGCATGCATAGGGACCACATCACACATCACATCATCAGTATACTTCCCAATACTAAAGCTCACTAAAACCTGTTTGTTAACCTTGACCTCCCCACATTCATTGAGCCACTATAACTTATAAGGCCTAGAGTGTTTTATCATAGACAAACCTAGTTTCTCAACAAGCGTGGTACTAGCGACATTGGTACAACTTCTCCCATCTATTATCAGACTACACACTTTGTTTTTAACATAGCACCTAGTATGAAATATGTTCTCTCTCTGCTGCTCCATATCATCTACCTTAATTTGTGCATTAAGAGCACGCCGTGCAACTAGAGCTACACCTTCAATGAGGTATTCTACACCAATATCTTCCAATTCAGGCATTTCATCACTATCACTCTCAACTTCAGATACTACCTCTCCATTGTCACGCAAAATCATTACCCTCCGGTTTGGGCATTGTGATGCAATGTGCCCGACACCCAAACATTTAAAACATTTAATATCCCTATTCCTAGAAGGTTGAAAATCTGCCTTGGGTTTGCTATTGGTAGGTACTACATTGGTTCCCTTAGGTGGTTCGGTCTTCCCCTTTGAAACAGTCATCTCACCCCTGTCAGTACTATCCCACCGTGGCTTCCAAGGAGGGTTAGATCCTGAGGAATACCGTGCTACCTCCTTTCGTTTCAACTGCCTTTCTACCTTCATAGCCATGTGCACCATGTCCTCCAACTCCACATAATGTTGTAACTCAACCATGTTGGCTATATCTCTATTTAACCTATTCAAAAACCTAGCTAAGGTAGCCTCCCTATCCTCCTCGATATTAGCCCTAATCATGGCCATCTCCATCTCCTTATGATAATCCTCTACACTACTTGAACCTTGAGTAAGGCTCTGCAATTTTTGATATAGGTCCCTATGGTAATGACTAGGTATAAATCTCCTCCTCATAAGAGCCTTTAAATCATCCCAAGTCTCCACAGGCCTTTCATGATTTCTCCTCCTATTGGTCACTAATTGATCCCAAGTCAATTACTACTAATTTGACTTTCTTTTCTTCCGAATAGTTATGACAATCAAAGATTAATTCCATCCGTATTTCCCACTCTAAATAGGCGTCAGGATTATTCTTGCCTTGGAATGAGGGTATTTTCAATTTAATATTTCCAAAGTTTCTATCTACCCCATCCTGGCCTCTAGGTGGCCTCTCACGCCTGTCTCCCCTACGTTTCATCCTACCCATCTCAGCCCCATAGTTATAGGCTTCACCATCCTCACTCCCTGCTACCATCTCATCCTCAAAATCTGCCATAGGGCTATGATACTACCTACCCTGTCTCCTATCATGAGTAACCCCAGGTTGTTGTTCGCCTAATAAGGTTGTAAACATAGCACTATGTTGTTCAACTATAACCTTTAAAGCATTATTAGTCTCCCTCATCTCGTCAAACACCACGTTTATACGATCAAATTGTTGTTGCATGGCCCTTAACAAGAAGAACTGGTTGTTTTCACTCCCAGGGGTAGTTTCTTCGTGATTAGACATTGTTTAAAACTGAAAAATTAAGAAAGAAATAAAAGGAGAAGGAGAAAAAAAATTATCTGCCTCACGTGTTTGCACTCGTGTTTCGCTCTATATGGTTTTTTCCTGATAATAGTCTCACCACTCTTGCCTTTTTCCACTCCTGTATTTCTTACCAGGTTCTCTTAAATAACTATCTAAACTCAATCAAGAATTTCGACTCCCGCGGCATTCAAAACAAGAACAAGAACAAGATAGACAACGGAAAGGAATAGGATGAACAGCAAACAAGAATAAGAAATAAGCACTGAATGATAATTTAGGATAAGAATATCAAAGAGCTCGTTTCTAGAATTTTTCACTAATTTTTGTTTTTTTTTTCAATCCAACACAAAAACGAAGAAAAAGGAATCACCAAGCAAGAACTGGAAATAATTAGTTTTGGTGCATGTATGGATCATGCACGACAATTCTTAAAGAAGATGGAAGAGATATATATGTATGTATATCTATATATTTTGTGTTTTTTTTTGGGATATGATTCAAGATGAATCTGATAAAAACAAGAAATTAAACGATAGAACCTGATTTTAGAGCCAAAGCTCTGATACCAACTGATGCAAACCCGGGAAGAATTTAAATCCCGGACCCACAAAGGTTTGATCTGAACCCCAAGAAAGCTAAAATCTAGCCGCAAGAACTTGACCCGATGAATTCTTGAAACAACGAACCAGAGTTATGAACACCACAAAGAGATGCGAATTCTTTGATAAGTTTAGGTTAGTTTGATTAAGAACTAGGAAGAAAGTGAATCCTCACTTTAATTAATCTCAAAACGTAATTGTCTTATGTTTACAATGAAAGATGTTTAAATAGTAAACATATGAAAGAAACCTACTCTAATTCGGAATTAATTTAAAACCAATTAAATAGGAGTTCTAAACCAAAAAGGAAACTAAAACTTGCCAAAATCTGGATTTCCTCTGAAAATAAGTCTTGCGTTCGCATAGGCCTTTTCCATGCGATCGCATGGTTTGGCCCCAAACCATTCTGCCTCTAAATTGGCACCCTTGCGATCGCAGAACTATATAACCATGCGATCGCATGGTTATTTACCCAGACCCTCTGTGCGAAATTCTGTCCCATCTGCATTTTGGCCCTCCAACTTTGTCTCACGCTCCTTTTGGTCCCCCGATCTGCCATTAGACTCTGATATACTTCCAATATAGTCCTTAGCTTGAATCAAGTGTACCAAAGTTGGCATCGGATGCTTGGTATCGGTTTCAGCCCACGTAGCTTGAACACGACCTTGCATGTCTTCATTGATCTTCTTAGCCCTTGACCTCGTTAATGTTCCTATCGGACTATGTGTTGAGTCCTGGCTAGTCGGTCCATGGTTCGCTGGTCCCTGGCTCGCATCACCACTTCTAATTGTTATCGCATGTACTTGCTCTCTGGGGTTGACCTCGGTGTTTCTTGGCAAGGTACCCTGCGGTCAACTTGACATAGCGACTACCATCTGACCTATCTGTGTCTCTAAATTCTTTATTAAAGCGCTATGATTTTGGAGAGTGGTCTATGTCCTCCTCATGAACTAATTATTTGCTTCCATGTACTGCTTAGTTTTCTCCACTAACTTACCAAACATATCTTCTAGTGAAACTCTATTTTCTAGCTACTGAAACTGAGAACCTGTTGTTATTCTGATCATCCTTCCAAGAAAAATTTGGATGATTACGCTAGCCTGGATTAAATGTGTTGAAGAACGGATTATTTTGCTGGTATTGACCATCTTGAACATACTCAACTTGTTCGGGTTGCTTTGATAGAATAGGACATTCTGATATGCTGTGATTTGTCCCACACTCTTCACAAGTTGATTTCTTTATTTGCATCACATTGACAGAATGCGACATACTCTCCACTTTGTGTACCAATGAGTCTATTTTTGTAGATAATGCAGTGAAAGTGTCTACTTCATGTACCCCTGCAGTTCTCTTGTGTATAGCTCAGTCTGATGCCCATATGGCAGTGGTGGTAGCCATTTTCTCAAATAGCTCCAAGGCTTCATCAATAGTTTTGGTGAATAATGAGCCGTTGGATGAAGAATCCAGCAGACCTGCATAAAAATATTGAACTTGAAGCCTCTTACTAATGCCATGACGAGGGCACCACCTTAACATATTTTTGAATCTGTTCCACGCCTCATCAACAGATTCGAATTCTGACTGCTGAAATATAGATATTTTATGCTTCAACTTTGCAATCTTGACTAGTGGAAAGAATTTTGTGCAAAATTTTGGGCTAATTCATTCCAAGCGGTGATGCTGGCAATCGACTATGAGTCCAACCACTCAAGAGCTTTTTCACGGAGAGTATGTAGGAGAAAACGTAGCTGAATGGCATCATCTGAGATTTCTTTATATTTAAAATGTTGGCACATTTCCAAAAATTGAGAAACATGTGTATGTGAATTCTCATCGGCCCTGCCATATAACTTATGCCCATTCTGAAAAAGATGAATAACATTAGTCTTTAACTGAAAGTTCAGCTGTCCAAATGGTAGGTAGACAATGCTAGATTGGCTTTGAATGATTTGCGGAGTCATAAAATCTTCCACTAACATATATTCCTCATCAATCGTTATGTCTCTATTCTCTCGTCCTATTGGAGCAATTTCATTGTTATTGATGGTATCTTGATGTTTTTTTCATTTTGGTTTGTCTTTCTTTCTTCTCTTTGCCTACGATGAAGAGTGCGTTCGATTTCTGGATCAATTGAAATTAGAGACCCGTGTCTCACGCGTCGCATGCAAAGGCTTGAAAATAGACAATTCAAACACGAAAATAAAATGAAAAATAATAAAATAATAAAGTTCAAATTAGTGCTAAAAAATTTGAAAAAGAACTAAAACAAAATCTCCGGCGACGGAGCCAAAAACTTATTAGTAATTTATTTTGTACCGCAAGTCTACGGATAACACAAATAATATAATGGATGTTAGAGTCAAAGTATCGTACTCACAAGGATTTAGATAGTCCAACACAATTAATTTAACCTTAATCGAATCGAATTAACTTTTGAAGTTTTGTTGACTAAGAATTAATTAAAATATTAAATAAAAATAATTAACTAATTATAATTTAAACAAATAAAAGATTGAGTTCACACTGAATTAGTTTGAATATGAGAATGAAAAGCGTAATAGGATCCGGAATTCACTTATACCAATCTCTTCTAACCCGAACCGTTGAATTTGATAACGCAATTTAATTATGAAGATCAATATTCCTAATTTGTTTAACAATCTCTCTCAAGTATAGTTAAACATATTCATATATGTGACCCGACTATACCCCCATGACGGATGCGAACATATAAGAATGCATTAAAATTTGTGAATACTTAAAGATCATGTAAAACATAACAGTATATCTCTATTCTCTATCGGACTCTACGACAATTGATACTATGTTTAACTTATTTTCATTCTTTCGATGGTACAATAAGCCACAAAACTCATACAATCATTGCGCATATAGTTATAGAGAAAAAGAAATTAATATCAATTATTCAAAATTAAACATGCTTGAATATAAAAAGCTAGGTTCAAAGAATTAAATGTTCATCATACAAGATTCATCGTGATCTTATACACAAAATAAATTTAGCCTAGCATACTAAGCGGAAGAAAATAAAAAGAAAATATAAAAGCCATCACCCGGATGAGAAGATAAATCTGAAGAATGGATGTTGATCTTCGTTCAATCTTCGTTTCTTGTTTCTCTTCTTGAATTCTCCCAATAATTCGACCTCCATGGGTTAAGAAATCATATATATAGTTCTCTAATAGTACCCAAAAATCCTCAAAATTGTGGTCCAAAAAGTTTTCTAATTGGAGTCGAACTCAAAAAGGCAAAAAAAAATCCAGTTGTAGCATAAAATGCACTTGGCGATCGCTCAATACAAATTCATGTGATCACCCAGGCCACTGAATTCAGTTCTGCTGAATGGAATTGATGATGGTAATGTTCATACTTACAAGGCAAGAATGTTTACGAATGGTTACAAGCAAAGACAATTAATTGACTTTGACAGAACTTTCTTACTAGTAGCCATGTGTAAATCAATTTAGCTTGTGCTTGCGATAGCAGCATACCATGACTATGAGATATGGCAAATGAATGTCAAAACTGAATTCCTTAACAGTAATCCTAGTGAGGATGTGTACATGACACAATCTAAAGGTTTTGAATCCACAGAGCCAAACAAGGTATGCAAACTACATAAATTCATATATGGATTAAAGCAAGCCTCTCGGAGCTGGAATATTCGTTTTGACGAGACAATCAAAATGTTTGATTTTATCAAAAATGAAGATGAACCATGTATGTATAAAAAAGTTAATGGGAGTAAAGTCTTGTTTCTAATTTTGTATGTGGATGACATACTATTCTTAGGAAACGATGTCCCGATGCTAAAATTAGTAAAATTGAGGTTTATCTAAAAAAATTCTCCATGATGGATGTATAAGAGGCAGCGTAAATTCTTAGTATAAAGATATATAGAGATAGATCTAATAGAATGCTTGGCCTATCTCAATTTACATATACAAATAAAATCTTGAGAAGATTTAGCATGGAAGAGTCTAAGAGGGGACTCTGTCCCATCGGGCATGAGATCTACCTCTCAAAAGAGATGTGTCCAAAGACACAAATTGAAAGAGATCGCATGAATAGAATTCCTTATGCATCAGCAATATGATCTATCATGTATGCAATGTTATGTACTTGATCTGATGTTTCATATACTTTGAGTATCACAAGCAGGTTCCAAGCAAACCCTGGCGAGAAACATTGGATCACAGTCAAGAACATCCTTAAGTACTTAAGAAGGACTAAAGACACGTTCTTATTATATGGAAGAAATGAACTTAGAGTTCAAGATTATGCCGATGCCAACTTTCAGTCTGATAAAGACGATAGCAAATTCCAGTTCAGATATGTATTTACTTTAAGTGGTGGTGCGGTCAGTTGGAAAAGTTCCAAACAAGAAATGACCGCTGATTCAACTACAAAAGTCGAATATATAGCTGCTTTAGAAGTAGCGAAGGAAGCGGTCTGGATGAAGAAGTTCATTACTGAACTTGGAATAATTCCTAGTATTTTTTATCCAATAACTTGTAATGTGATAACAATGAAGCCATCGCACAAGTAAAAAAACCCAAGTCTCATCAAAGATCTAGATATACATGAGACAGTATGATCTCTTCAGGGTAATAATATTAAGAAATGAAATAATGATAGAACGGGTCCTAACATACGATAATGTAGCAAATCATTTGACAAAGTTGTTGTCCCAGCATAAGCATGATGGTCATGTTAAATCTGATGGTATAAAAATATCTAAGTGATTAGATCTAGTTGGTATGGGACATTTTGTGATACACTATTTGTTAGACATTGATGTGTATGAACAAATTGATTAACTAAATAGTTGTCTACATTTTAATGGCAGATCTGTTATTTTTAAATTTTATTATTTAAAATAATAAAGTCTGAAAAAAAAGTTCATAGTAACTTATTAATCACAAGGTGTTGTGATTGTGAGATACAAGTTATAAATAACTTATTCTTGAAATATCCCTAATCATAGTAATAATGAGATAAGGATATCATTATTGCAGATAGATTAGCATGTGTTGCATTTCTTTTAAACAAAGTAGCTGATCTCACGAGTTAAGATGTAGAGGAACATCTGAATGAACACATGAATACATTGTTATGAGAACATGATATTGGATGATCAGCCTAGAGATTCTACATGGATAACTATCTAAGCATTAGTGGTAAATCTCTAATACGCGGTAGTGGATTTGGTCCTTTGACTTGAGGACATCATAGAATACCGCTATACTTTGGTGAGCGTTTGATAGGACTCGTAGATTATGAGTGACCACGAAGACGCCGTACAGCTATAGTGAGAATCATGTGAATGTTGTGAATATCCAATATGAGGATTCGTCACTCTTAGAAAAGTAGGAGATTATAATATGATTTTTGTCCACTTAAGTTGATATAAATTTTCTCGGCTGGGGTGGAGTTATGAGTTGAAAATGTTTCAATCATAACTAGATTAGATCAACGAAAAGTTGAGGTGAATAACATAATTGGTTGAAATGAGATTGAGCTGATCCATATCTCTTAATCAATTGGGTTATATTGACAAAGAGATTATATTTCTACTGTAACCGCACATGTATTTGTTCACATGGATTGCCTTGACACATTGTTAGATGTCAATCTTGGACGGCGACGCGAATTGATCGATCTAGGTGAATCGATGAGAATATTGCTGCGTTTGCCATCGTGAATGGGAACCTAATGGGTCACACACATAAGGCGAGAATTGAACATCTGGAGTTGGACCTTGTCCAAGTGGAAAATTGTAAGAATTAATGTCCAAGGTCCAATTAGTTGGGTCGGACTTAATTACTTGTTGGACCAAATTAATTAATTAAATTAAATTATTTGAGCTTGTTTGTTGATGAGTTCTAGTTGGATTAGAACTAAGGCTAGAATTAACGCCGCCTATAAATACAAAGGTCACAACAGATTATATTAAGTTGGTCTTCATTACTTTCTAACACAAGCAAAAGACAACATAATACAATTACTCTTAAAAGTCCCGCTTTCATCTGCTCTTGATCGTGGAAGTCCAGATCTGTTCTTGCTATGTGGATTACCATTGGAGGCTGGACAATTGGACAGCTGTGGTATTGAAGATCGCACCTCCAGTTAATCAAATAATCAGATTTCACAAATTCTATCTAAGTATAAGGTTGATCCGGCTTATAAGAATTGCAGATTTAATTTCCAATGTACATGTATACATCAATTCCTTACAGGATAAACAAAGCGTAAAAAAAACGTGCATTTTACTAACTAAAGTTGCACTATCGAAATGCGACTTCAGCCATTTTCTTATTTGTGCCACACACGTAAACCTCATGTGTTATTCACACGTGCCACAATTGCAGATTTATACTCATCTATTTTATATGGGTTCGAGTATGTAAATTAATCGCGAATACAATCCAAGTGAAAATGCCCAAGTTTCCTCTAGGCCCAAACTCTAATATGATCCCCATGCTTTGGTATCCCATACTTCTCCAGAAAGTATCCTTGTGGTTAAAAAGATAAATCATAGACTAATAACATCATATTACTAACAATCCAATTATTGATTAAAATGCAACCTATAATAATTCTTCAGAGAAAAAAAATGAAGTATTTTGTAAAACATTTGTTCTTTCATTCATATATTCAATTGCACCAAAGAAAAATGATCCATTTAAATGTAATAAATAATTACATGTGAAAAAATTCTATTTTTTCTAACTACAATGACAAAAAGTGTTATTGATAATAATGATCCGCGTAAAAGGGTTGCGTAGTCCAATATTAACATACATACGTGCATTATTAACCATCTTGATTGAAGAACAGGAACATATTATTGATTCGTGTATTCCACTGAAAAGACCTGAGTCATGGGTAAAAATAGCACTTGGGCTGATTATTGTACTTAAAATGTTTTGATTGTTTTATAAATACAAAACTATATGAATAAGGGAGAAACTCCATAAAAGGAAGATTAATAATTCATTTTAATTACTCGGTGGAAAATGTCCAAAATAAATCCAACGAGTAACTAATATATCATGCCCTTTTCTGATGAATGATAGAGTTTTATGATTTCATCGACTATATTAGAACTAAACATCTCAAATAAAAGTTCAAGATTGAATACATAAACATTTAAAAGCCAGCCAAGGACACAGTTCTGAATTTTATCATCAAGTGCACTGCATCCAATTTACATTAATGTTTCTTAGAAGATTGTTTTGGCTATCAAGACCACTTCTAAGCCTTCTAAGCGACGAGCATCCTCCCAGAAAAGTTACACATTATTTTCATATATATTTAAATGTTATACACTAATGAATGGTGTCAGCTGCACGCTATTATAGGGATACATACTAATATTTGATCAAAATCTGCACATCTAGATCAGAAACTAAAGAAGATACCAGATTATCTGAGACTGAAGAACCTAAATGATTTTCCAACTTAACACAGATGCAAAAGAAAATTGGGTTTGAAATGAAAAATTCTCTAAGAATCAGAGAAACCATAAGCATCACCAAGTATTACCTTAAAAAGGACAATTTCATGCCAACTACAAACTCAACGAGAACTTGAAACATGCAATTCACAGTTGCTGTTGCATCACCACCTAAAATTCCCATCCAAACATTATAAGTCAAGCACATGCCATCATCCCTATGGAGAATACATGCACAATTTCTTTTTCTTTTCACAGATACCTGAAGTTTCAACCTTTCTTTGACAGCACGCAGGCTGAACAATAGCATATCAATAGTCAGGCCAGAATGGAAAAGCAAACTTGAATTTATATACATGTAATTAGATACATGCTGAATATTCAGAGCACCACCAACTTCATTCCTGTCAAAACATTTATCTGCTGCATGATCAAGTTCCATATCAACATGTGATGTAGCTGTACCTTCTATAGCAGGCACAGATTTATCGTCTACTTTTGTTCTTCGATGCTCCTTCAAATGGAGAACCTTGCGTGTATTAGGCAGTCTACGTTCAAATTTATCGTCCCTAGAATGGCAGGGAACATCTTGTTCTAACCTTTAGCTTCACAATTTCTTCAAGAGTTCCTTATCTAGGAGACTTAAGTGAATGAAGTGAGTAAAGACCAGTCCCATGACTTTGAAGCTTAATAATTCACAATGAAGTGTGATTTATCTAGGAGACATAAGTGAATGATATAACATTTTAAATTTGTTCAAGAAATTCAAAATGTACTACTATAACACATAACAAATGTTTTACCTGCATACTAAATCTAGGAATGTTCATACATAATGCAGATTAGTAGTCAAAAACTGCCTCACCAACTAAGTTGTGTCACATACTTTCCCTAGTCTGACTCTGGAAAGGAATATCCTGTAAATTACAGCTAGTTCTCACATTTTCGGGGCCTGAGGTGAAGTCCAAATGTTAGGCCCCCCGATAGACCCCCAAATTTCATTATATATTTAAAATTCACGAGGGTGTTACGGAACTAATTGCAAACTTAAAACTAAAAAAAAAAAAAAAATTTTGACAAACAAAATATATTATACAAAAAAATTTATATTATAATCAAATAACAAGACAGAAAATATTATAAACTATCACTTAAATACAACTCGAATGAAAGTAATCCACTCTAAAAGATTTTTCTACTGATTGATTTACCTCATCACTACCACTTTTATCAAACTGCTTCTTTCTTCGAATGACACGTTTTTCTCGAAGAGATTCAGAGAAAAAGTGATGCTCGCATATGTGGCAAAACTCCTCCACAGTTTGATAAGAAATGCATAACACTATCCTAAACGTAATTATGTTCAAATTCAAACAAGAAATATAAAAAGAAGACTCAATAAATCCTTATTTCTTACATATCTAGATTGTCTAACAAGAAAAAGTATTATTCTTTTTACCTAAGATGTCTCTGTACACAAAATTCTAGTACTTTTTGTCAACCATTGAACACGAAAAAGATTATTATCTCACATATGACATAGTTGTAGTAGAAATGCAATTTTGCTTAAAAACTGCATTGAAATTGTTGGATTTTTGCCCGCTATAGGGATCATGTCAAATAGTACCGAAAGAGGGAAAATATAAATAAATAAAAATTTCAAATTCTTCAAGTTATTGTGACAGTGTATGCCAAACTACTATCAGAACATGACACGTTTGAAGCAAATTAACTACCACTTCATTTTTCACTTCATGCTTTCATGTCCAGAGTCCTATACAACGAAACTTTTTATTTGTTTACTCATCTATCCATATAATTATATACTCTTTTCCTATCTTGGTGGGGCTGGGGGATCTTCTTCATGTCCAGCATGCATAATTACAAGACTAGGAACATGTACCCCCCCCCCCCCCAACTTATTATTGAGCCAAGTTTTGTGGAAGTATACCTGGAGCTATTCAGATGCAATCCATGAAACAGGGCCGAAGTAGATTACTATTTCTTGCTTGAGCATTCAATGCTAAACAACGTTACCCAAACTGCAGGCAAGGCATTTTAATTCATAAGACCGTTGATTTTTAAGGAGTCTTTGTATTATTGACACCAAGACGTACATCATGAATAATAATAATCCTTACTTTCACTCTAAAAATCCTCTGTCTCTTCATACTCGTGCATGAAGCTTTAGCTTCCTACGTTGCAGACATACCCACAAAATTTTCATCAAACCGATACGTCAAAGAAAGGTTTGTTTGATTGTATGCACAACCCTCCCATGTCACCTACCCCACGCAATAGGTAGTGAATGAGCACTTTTCATTTCAAGCCAGCTCGAACCAGGTTTCTTCTTCACATCCCTCATCTTTCGTTCTTGTCCCAAAGTCTCTGAACTGTTCCAACAACACATAAGTTGAAGTTGAAGGATCATTTTTGTCAAGTGCTAATGCATGATCTGCAGCATTGTTTGCCAAATAACATCTGGTTCGAATGGCATTTCTAGGATTCATTCTTCAGCTTCTTCGACACGGCCTGCCCAGCCTAGGAGATTCACCATACAAGCATAATGATCTCCTCCTGGAGCAATGCCGTACTCTTGGCTCATAGAAGAGAAATACTCCAAACCTTTGTCGATAAACCCTCCTTGGCTACATGCATATAACACAGATGAGAGTAATATAATTAGGCTTCAGTCCTTCCTGCCTCATCCCTTCGAAGTCTCAAGAGCTTCTTTGGCATGTCCATTTCTGTCCATACCCCATTATCATTGTGATAGGAACTAACCTGTTTTGTGTGAATTATGCAGATTTATCCGAAGTCTTCCAGAATTTCAGAAGGCTCCAGTTAGATATGGAATTGATAGGAGAATTTTTAATAAGGAAAACAATGAAATTGTATTGTAAATTTGGATTGTAATATATATGGAAAGTTTACTCTCTGTTTACAATTTGATTGAATGGAAAATATGCAAAGTAAATACAAATATTAGAGCAATTCGAGAGGCTCCATCTCTCCTTCAATGTTCTGTCCACAGAATGCCCTCCCAGTCGCTTTCCCTCTGCTTTTATTCTTTCTCAGCATGTTGTATATCCTTCCACTAACGGGTGCACATGCAGTTTGTTGAGATCACAGGGCCCCACTTTATCCTCCCCCAATTCTCTTGTGATTCCTTTTGTATGTAGCTTGAATTTGGGGCCTATCATTACCCCGCTTTTCAAGATTCACCTTGTCCTCAAGGTGAAAGTAAGGAAATTGTTGACGTATTACTTCATATGGTTCCCAGGTGGATTCTAAAGGTGGCAGCCCCTTCCATTGAATTAGAACATCAATGCCCCGAATATTCCTTCCTGTCCCTCTGGACGACTTTCCAAAACAGCCTCCGGCTCTACCAATAATTCTAGAGCTCCCGTGATCTGTGGCGGTAGCTCCAACACATCATGAACTGGTCCCATAGCTTTTCATAATTGAGACACATGAAAAATGGGATGATTATGGGATGTGGGAGGTAAAGTCAGCCGGTAAGCTACCTTCCCAATCTGCTTCTCTACCCGAAATGGTCCATAAAATCTTGGAGATAGTTTTTCATTTGGGCGCGTAGCTAAAGACTTGCGCATATAAGGGCGTATTTTCAAATACACCATATCTCCAACCTCAAAATACACCTCTCTTCTTTTAGCATCCGCCCTACCCTTCATCCGGGATTGAGCAGTCCCAGTTGCACCTTTTAACTCATAAAAAATCTGATCCCTCTCAAGTAATTGTTGTTCTACCGCGGCCACAATTGCTGTCCCTTTTTCATAACAGATCAATGGAGGTGGTTCTCGGCCATATACAATCTGGAAAGGGGTGGTTTTCGAAGAAGTGTGGAAAGAGGTGTTGTACCAAAGCTCCGCCCAAGTTAACCAGCTAGACCACGACTTTGGCTTGGTAGAGGCAAAGCATCTCAAATAAGTTTCTAGGGTTCTATTCACTACTTCCGTCTGCCCATCTGACTGAGGGTGGTATGCCATGCTTCGATTCAGTTTGGTGCCTTGCAATCGGAACAATTCTTCCCAAAACTTGCTCATGAAGATTTTATCTCGGTCTGAAACTATTGATTTTGGGACCCCATGCAATCGGACTACCTCTTTTACAAACATAGCTGCCACTGTACCCGCTGTAATGGATGTTTCATTCCTACAAAGTGAGCGTATTCACTTAATCTATCGACCACCACTACTATAGTATCCATTCCCCCAGATTTTGGTAGTCCTTCCACAAAATCCATCGTCACTTCCTCTCAAACGAGATCAGGAATTGGTAATGGCTTGTAATAACCCCGCTGGTGATAGAGTCTGGTATTTACTCTGCTGAAAAGTCGCACAATGACTCACATACTCCCTGATGTCAGACTTCATTCCCTTCCAAAAGACACTAGATGCTAATCTGTGGTACGTTTTAAGGGTCCCTGAATGTCCTCAAATGCTTCCATCATGTACTTCTTGTAGCAACAAGGGCACTAGTGTGGATTTCTTAGGAATCACCAATCACCCTTTTCGAAGCAAACGGCCTTGACATAATGTGAAAGTAGGATGGGATAATGGGTTGACCTCAATTTCTTTTATGATTTTCCATAGCCCTTCATCTTCCTTAATCTCCCCAGTTAAACGGGTTAATGAAATTACCTGGGGTATTGTTATAGCCAGCAATTGAGCCGTTGGATTTACCCGTGAGAGAGCATTTGCTACCTTGTTCTCTAATCCTAGACGGTACTGAATGTCAAAGTGGTAACCCATTATTTTTACCAACCATTTTTGGTAAGTAGGATTAACTTCCCTTTGTTCCAACAAGAACTTTAAACTCCTTTGATTAGTTCTTACCACAAATTTCTGTCCCAGTAGATAATAAATACAATTGCCATCAGTTCCCTCTCATATACTGACTTAGCACGGCTTCGAGGGTTCAAGGCATGACTATAATAAGCAATGGGACAGCGTTCTTGCATTAACACAGCTCCCAGACCATAACCAGATGTGTCGATTTCCACCATAAATTGTTTGTTGAAATTAGGAAGTGCCAAGACAGGCACCGATACCATGGCTGCCTTTAATTTTTGGAATGATTCATCTGCGACTTGGTCCCAGTAGAAGTTAACCTTACGTAGTCTCTCCGTCAAGGGCCAAGCCAACTTTCCATAGTCTTGCACGAACCTTCGATAATACCCTGTTAATCCAAAGAATCCCCGGAGTTCGCGTAAACATTGAGGAGTAGGCCACTTGCACATTGCCTTAACCTTAGATTGATCTGCAGCTACCCCATCGTGAGAGATAATGTGTCCCAAGTACTCCACCTTCGATTGCCCAAATTGACATTTCTTTCTGTTGGTCACTAACTGGTGTTTCATAAGGATGCCTAGCACACATTTGAGATGTTCACCGTGTTCCTCCAAACTGCGGCTATATATTAGAATATCGTAAAAAAAAACTAGAACAAACCGCCTCAGCTGTACGTTAAATACTTCATTCATCAGTGACTGAAAGGTGAATGGGGGCGTTGGTTAGCCTAAACGGCATGACTACGAACTCATAATGCCCTTCATGTGTCAGAAAATTCGTCTTAGGTATGTCTCCCTCTTCCACCCGAATATGTCGGTAGCCTGTCTTCAAATCTAATTTAGAAAACACCACTGTCCCTTGCAATTCGTCCAACAATTCTTCAATTACTGGAATTGGAAATTTATCAGGCACTGTTACTCGGTTCAAAGCACGATAATCTACGCAAAAATGCCAACTTCCGTCCTTTTTCTTAACTAGCAAAACTGGACTGGAAAAGGGGCTCACGCTCGGCCTAATTATCCTAGCAACCATTATTTCACAGACTAATCCTTCGATTTCATTTTTCTGTATATATGGGTATCGATACGGCCGAACACTTACTGGAGCTGTACCGGGTTGTAGGATGATCGAATGATCTTTACTCCGATGTGGTGGCAGCCCACGTGGTTCAACAAATACCTCCTCATGATCTGCTAATATGGCTTGAAGGGACTCCGGGACATCTCCTTGGTCCTCGGGAAAATTAGATGTGATGCTCCCTAGTTCCAGCAATACACCTTCACCATTTTCTCTATATGCTTTGATCATGGATTTCATGGACACCAATGTTTTACTTAGACTTGGGTCCCCTTGCAACACCACAGAAGTTTCACCAACCTGAAACATCATGGTCAGATCACTCCAATTCACCTGCATGCCTCCAAGGGTAGCCAACCACTTCATTTCTAGAATGACAGCCAAACTTCCCAGTTCTAAAGGTAAGAAGTCATCTTTAATTTTCATGTGTTGAGTTTCCAGCATCACGCCCTTGCACACGCCCCGCGCCCTGTACGACAAATCCCATTTCCATTATAACTCCATATCCGATGGTAGCAGTCCTAGGTAGCCCCAATTTTTGAACCAATTCTGTAGAAATAAAATTATAGGAAGCCTCACAATCAATTAATATCACCACCTCTTGTTCGACAATTTTTCCTTTCACCTTCACAGTCCGCGGAGAGGTCAGTCCCACAACGGAGTTCAAAGACAGCTCTACTACCTCTTCAACTTCATTCATTTCCTCTACTGATGTCTCTCCATCAACTCTTTCTTCGACTTCCCACTTCTCGCCTTCTTGGATGAACAAGACTTGTAGCTCTTTGTTTTTGCATCGATGACCCACGGTGTATTTCTCATCACACCGGAAACACAATCCTTTCTCCTTTTTCAATTGTAGCTCAGCTTCACTCAACCTATTGAATGGTGGATTTGATGATTTTCCTGTGGAAGAAAACCTCTGTCCGGCGGGGTTAGTGAATTTGGGTTAGTGGGGATTTGAGATTGTAGAGATTGGGTTGGGTTGTGGATAGTAAGGGACATTGGGTTTAATTTGGCTAGAACCCACTATTGATTTTTTAAGGGCAATATTTTTATCTTCAATTCGCTGGGCCATCTCTATTATCTGACCCAATCTATGGGGCTTCATCAACCGAACTTCAGCTTTGATCTCGGGCCTCAGCCCATTAATGAAATTGCCCTCCAAAATTGCTTCAGGTATCTCTTCCAATGGCGCGGCCAATATCTCAAACCACCGCTGATAATCACGAACTGAATTATCTTGCCAGAGGGCCAAAAATATTTCCTCCAGTGATCCTTCTTGTGACGGTTGAAACCTCTCTAACATCATCACCTTCAATTTGTCCCAGTTCGTAAGCTTCCTGCATTTTTTCTCCCAATGGAACCATGCCAGAGCTTCTCCTTCAAAACACACAGCTGTTGCTTCCATGCGTTCATCCTCTTCTAGCTGATTGATGGCGAAGTACCTTTCTGCTCGAAAGATCCACCCTTCAGGGTCCAATCCATCGAACACCTGCATTTCTAATCATCGAGTCCTGTAATCGGGACGCCATCATTTCTCCGAGCCTCTTCTTCCTTCACCTTCGTGGCTCACTAGTATTTTTCCAACAAGGGTAGAACTTCCGATGGTTTGATTTCCTCCAGCTCTTTCTCCTTTCTTGCTCCTCCCACTTGTCAACCATCCAATTGAATTTTTCCAGTAAGGTGGTCATTTGTCCTCGAACTTCTGACTTCATGGTCCCCATGTTCAGCTTTACCTCTTGATGCAATTCTTCATTTTTCCTTCCATAACTCCCACCCGATCCATGAGGGTCATTACCATGATCGTTGCTCTGATACCAAAATGATAGTAACTAACATGTTTTGTGTGAATTATGTAGATTTATCGGAAGTCTTCCAGAATTTCAGAAGGCTCCAGTTAGATATGGAATTGATAGGAGAATTTGTAATAAGGAAAACAATGAAATTGTATTGTAAATTTGGATTGTAATATTTATGGAAAGTTTTCTCTCTGTTTACAATTTGATTGAATGGAAAATATGCAAAGTAAATACAAATATTAGAGCAATTTGAGAGGCTCTATCTCTCTTTCAATGTTCTGTCCACAGAATGCCCTCCCAGTCGCTTTCTCCTCTGCTTTTATTCTTTCTCATCATGTTGTATATCCTTCCACTAACGGGTGCACATGCAGTTTGTTGAGATCACAGGGCCCCACTTTATCCTCCTCCAATTCTCTTGTGATTCCTTTTGTATGTAGCTTGAATTTGGGGCCTATCACATTGTTGTCCAGGAAACAAGAGAGCACTCATTCATTGATTGGAAAACCTTTGATGCACCATCTAGACATGGCAATGGCACGGCTCGGCCTGTAAAACACGAGCTCGGCTCTTCTGGAGACGAGCCGACGTCTCCAGAAGAGGGGCTCTGTTCGGCCCACGGGCTCGTGGCCGAACGAGCCGAGCTGGCTCGGCTCGGCCCTCAATATTTTTTTTTGTTTAAAATTTGAAAATAAGTCATTCTCTTTATTTTGTTAAAGAAAAAAATGTAAATATTTAAAATAAATCATTTATCTTTATCTTTATGTTAAAGATTAAATATTTATCTTTATGTTAAAATTTTTATTGAATCCTCATCTTAATTATTTTTTTTAAAATCCTCATCTTTGACTCTTATGTTTTTGTTTTTTTTGTTTTGAATTTGAAAATAAAAAAGAAATTTGAAAATAAAAAAGAAATTAGAAATAAAAAATCATTTATGTTAAAAGTTAAAGATTTAAAATCCACCTTTATTTTTTTGTGTTTTACATTTTTTAAAATTTGAAAATAAAAAAGAAATACCATATCGAAAATCCTTTATGTTAAAAATGTAAGATTTAAAACCCTCCTCCTTTTTCCGAGCTTAAGGCCGGCTACTTTAAAAGTAGGCGGAATTAAAATTGTACACGAACAAGATGTTACGTGTACAATTTTTTATTAAAATAAGGAAAATTGTTCAAATACAGAAATATTAATGCAAAATAATACTTACTACGAATATGATTAATCCATATTCAAATCTTCAAGTTCTTCGGACATTATTCTGTCCACTTTATCTTGAATTCGAAGTTCGGCATCATCCCAATCCTTTAGACACAGTAAACTTTCTAAAATGTCGGCTTTGAGTCTTGACCTGATATCAGATAAAATCCTGTCATTTATACTAAATGCAGCCTCCGATACTATAGTTGAGACCAGAGGTGTTAGTAGATCACGTGCCATTTTGGAAAGAATTGGGTAACTATGTTGATGTTGTCTCCACCATTGAAGTATATCAAAGTTTTTTCTCTCCTTGTCATCTAACATACTAAGCACATCATGCGCAAAATACCTACCTAACTCTACAGGTGTATCATTAGAACGGAGAATTGAAGAACTAGAAGAAGAACCAACTAATTGTTGACCTTGAGTGGTCCTATGTGTATTGACGTAACTCCATAAGTCAATGTCATCAGTTGATGACGAAGTATATGTTGGATTAGGGGGTCGTACAATGTTTGTACCGGCCTTTTCAGCATAGACCTCATACATAGAACATAAAGTTTGTTCTAAATTAGCACACGTGACAGGATTTTCATAAGTTAATTTATCTGAAATTGCCATTATTGTGACTTTTGTACCCTCTTAGTTAAGTCGAGGATCCATGATACATGCTAATAGAAATAACATAGACAATTGTTCTCAATATTTCCTAAATTTAGCTTCCATTATAATACTAGTAAAAAGAGCAAAATTCTTATACCTATTAAAATTGTTAGCAATATAATAGAAATGATTTAAAACAAGTGGAGTAGTTGGGTAATAAATACCAGAACATGCATTTGTTGCGTCGTAAAAAACTTTTAAAAATTTTCTAACATGACCACATATTTTCCAATCATGTAATTCTAAATCATATTTTGAGTCGTGTGAGTGTCGGCCATTATAATAGGCAGTAATGCAATCTTCATAACCTTCACACAATTCAAGCATAAGATATGTTGAATTCCACCTATTGGCAACATCAGTTGCAAAACATTTTGATTGTAGCCCATTTTCTGTACATAGAGCAGCAAAAACTTGTTTTCTTGATGGTTAAACCGAAATATAATTAATAGCATATCTATTTTTTTCCAATTGAGGTTGTATAAATTTTAATCCATCTTGTATAATTAAATTAAACACATGACACACACAACGAATATGAAATAAAATACCATCAAATTGTGGACTACAGTATTGCATTAATTTTTCAATTACTATATTATTTGGGCTTGCATTATCAAATGTAAAACTACAAGCCTTAGAATCACATTTAAATTCATGCAACATACCTAATAAAACTTTATAAATATTATTTCCATTATGAGGATAGTCTATTTGTTTAAATGCAATCACTTTTTTATGCATTAACCAACTATTATCAATATAATGTGCAATATCCTTTTTAGTTACAACATGTCCATAAGTCTGATGTAAAAGATACAACACCGTTGTAATTATTAATATCATTAATAATAGCTTCTTTCTTAGTATTATATCTAACAATAGTATCTTTACGAAGTGTATTTTTAGAAATACTAACGTACCTTGGTTGTAAATATTTTTGGACGAATGACGTCCAATGAAGATTATCCACCAAGCATAGTGGAAACCCGACATTTGCTATCAATTCTGACAGTCCTTCGTGTCGCATGAGTTCTTGTGAGTATATCCAGTTGTTGAGAGCGGGACTACTGGACCCGGCTCCTGGAGATCCAAACTGGAGTTGTGCCTGATTTGTATCCAAACCCTCCATATTTGTATTGACACTTTTTGAAGTGTCTATTTAGATGGGTCGTGCCTATCTCCTTGTACCAAGCAAATTTCTCCTGACAGTGTTTACACTGTGCTTTAAACTCAGGGACTCTGTTCACTAGTTTACCAGTCGGCACCAACTGAAAATGCTACCAGCATATGCCTTTTGTTTGGTGGCTTTTCATTTAATGCTAGAGCCAATGGTAGTTTGTGTATCGACGTCGTCACGAACGTCTTCCAAATCAATTGGACTAGTGCTACCACCAAACTGATCAATAATATCATCTGGAATTGGAATGTCATTAAGACCATTGAAATCATCATCATTTCGGTTGTATGCCATTTGGAATAATAGAATAAAGAAAATAGGAGAAGATGAAGATGTAGTAGAACTAGAACGTAGAAACTAGAAAATAGAAATGTAGAGAATTAGCAAAAGTAGAAAATTATATAGAGTAATATCTAGATAATAAGATACTAGATATAAATTAGAACACTAATATTGAGAGAATGTAATTTGAGAATTGTTAATGGATTGAGTATATAATTGAATGAGAGATAAGAGATTGAAGTGTGAAAAAATGAGTTTAGAAAATGGATATTTATAGGAAAATATTGAAAGTAAAAAAAAAAAAACACACAAAAAATAAAATAAAATGGCCGTTTGCCAACGGTCACATAAAATGGCCGTTTGCCAATGGTCACAAATGTGACCGTCGGGACGAGCCACCAGCCGAGCCGGCTCGTGGCTCATCCCTTGGCCCCTGGGCACGTGTCCACGAGCCCAAACGACCAGGCTCATTTTCGGCTCGGCCCTTTTTTTTCCCGAGCTCGGCCCTAGCTCGTGCTCGTGGCTCGCCGACCCCGAGCCTGAGCTTTTACGAGCCGATCCGACGAGCGGACGAGTTTTTTTGCCACCCCGAGCACCATCCATGCATCCACATTTTACGTACATGTCAAGCAATGCATTATCCACGCATACATCAGCATCATCCCCAAGTTTAATTCTCAAGGTGTGAATTTTTCGCACTTCGTCCAAAGAAGCCAAATTGGCACATGCATTAAGCCTTGTTGCAAGAGTTAACTTATTAGGCTTCACACCAACCCTCCTCATTTTCCCAATCACCCTAACACCTCAAGGGGTTCCCCACAATTCAAACAACCAGCTGCCATCTGATTCCAGGAACACACATCCTTCACAGAAATCTCCTAAAAGGCTTTCAAACCATCGCACGACCTCTGACTTTTCAAGTACATATCCACCAATGAGTTCTCCTCGCATATCTCACTTCCATGACCGGACTTCATAAGTAGTGCATGAACTTGCAATCCGATTTCATGATTTGAAAGCTCAGCCATCCCAGTAAGCACAGTAGAGTAAGTAAACTCGTCTGGCACCACTCTTTCAATGATCATCCTATGCCAAAACCCTCGTACATTATCAAAACAAAATTTCAAGAAACCCCCAAATATGGCATTCCAAGACAATATCTCTCTGAAAACATCCTTCAAACACCTCCATAGCTTCTTCTAACATACCCTGACTAATTAAAGCAGTAAAAAATGCATCCACTATGGACACATTGCCTCAAATCCAAGCCTAATAATCATTGAGTAAACTTGATAGGCGTGAAATAAGCATAAATTCTCAGAAAATGAGCACGCGTGAAGTGCACTTACAAAACTGAATTCGTTAGGCCGAATTCCACACCTATGCATGTTGGAAGATGGAGAAAAGGCTTCGATTGAAAAACCCTACTATACAAAAGCTCGTGATGAGGGCAATCCATGATACCACATTCTTCTCAGGCATTTTATCGAACAGCTGGAGACAATTCGCAGTGTTACCATATTTGTAAGTAATTGAGGTATACATGCACAACAAAAATTAAATGTTCAATTTCTTTAAGCCGGATCAACCTTGTACTTAGAGAGAATTCGTGATAGAAGTTTACCTTTGATAAATATTGTGAAATCTGATTTTTGACTAGCTGGAGGTGCGATCTTCAATACCACAACTGTCCAATTGTACAGTCTCTAATGGTAATTCACATAGCAAGAACAGATCTGAACTTCCACGATCAAGAACAGATGAAAGCAGAATCTTTTGGAAGTAATTGTATTTGACTGTCTTTTTCTTGTGCTAGCAAGTAATGAAACCCAATTTTTTTTTTAAATCTGTCGTGGCCTTTGTATTTATAGGTAGGGCTAACCCTAGTCCTAGTTCTAGTCAAACTAGAACCCATCAACAAATGGGCCCAATTAATAATCTAATTAATTGATTTGGTCCAATAAATAATTAAGTCCGACCCAACTAATTGGACATTGGACATTAATTCTTACAATATCCCTCTTGGACAAGGTCCAACTCCAGATCTCAATTCTTACTTTATGGGTGTGACCCATTAGATTCCTATTCACGATAGCAAACGCAGTGATATTCTTATTGATTCACCGAGCTCGATCAATTCACATCGTCGTCCAAGATTGACATCTAGCAATGTCTCGAGGCAATCCATGTGAAGGAAAATGTCATGTGATATGACAGAACCAGTATATGTGCGGTTACCGTAGAATTATAATCTCTTCATCAATATAACCCAATTGGTTAAGAGATATGGATCAACGTCAATCTCATTTCAACCAATCATATTATTCACCTCAACTCTTCGTTGATCTAATATAGTTATGATTGAAATATTTTCAACTCATAACTCTACCCCGATCGAGGAAATTTATATTATAATCTCCTACTATTCAGGAATGACGAATCCTCATATTGGACATTCACAACCTTCATATGATTCTCAATATACCCGTACGACGTCTTTCTAGTGACTCATAATCTACGAGTCCCATCAAACACTCTCCAAAGTATAGTGGTCCTTACATAAGATTCTATGATGTCCTCAAGTCAAAGGACCAGATCCACTACCACATATTAGAGATTTACCACTAACGCTTGGATAGTTATTCATGTGGAATCTCTAGGCGGATTATCCAATGTCATGTTCTCATAACAATGCATTCATGTGTTCATTCAAATATCTATCTACATCTTAGCTCGTGAGATCAACTACTTTCTTCAAAAGAAATGCAACACATGCTAGTCTATCTGCAATAATGATATCCGTATCTCATTATTACTATGACTAAGGATATTTCAAGAATAAGTTATTTATAACATGTATCTCACAATCACAATACCTTGTGATTAACAAGTTACTATGAACTTTTCTTCGGACTCTATTATTTTAAATAATAAAATTTAAAAAATAACAGATATGACATTAAAATGTAGACAAACATTTAATTAATCAATTTGTTCATATACTTCAATGTCTATCAAAGAGTATATCACAAAATGTCCCATACAAACTAGATCCAATCATTCAGGTATCTTCATACTATCAAATTTAGCATGACCATCATGCTTGTGCTGAGACAACAACTTTGTCAAAGGATCTGCTACATTATCGTATGTTAGGACCCGTTCTATCTTTATAAAATTTCTTAAGATTATCTCTCTAATGAGATGATACTGCCTCAATATATATCTGGATCATTGATGAGACCTGGGTTCCTTCGCTTGTGCGATGACTCCATTGTTATCACAATATAAGTTATTTGATCAACAATGCTAGGAACTATTCCAAGTTCAGTAATAAACTTCTTAATCCAGACCGTTTTCTTTGCTACTTCTGAAGTAGCTATATATTCGGCTTCTGTAGTTGAATCAACAGTCGTTTCTTGTTTGGAACTTTTCCAACTGACTGCACCACCATTTTGAGTAAATACATATTTATATTGAGATTTGCTATTGTCTTTATCAGATTGAAAGCTGGCATCGGCATAACCTTGAACTCTAAGTTCATTTCTCCCATACGCCAATAACATGTCTTTAGTCCTTCTTAAGAACTTAAGGATGTTTTTGACTGCGATCCAATGTTTCTCACCAGGGTTCGCTTGGAGCCTGCTTGTGACACTCAAAGCATATGAAGCATCCGGTTGAGTACATAGCATTACATACATGATAGATCTTATTGCTGATGCATAAGGAATTCTATCTATGCGATCTCTTTCAATCTGTATTTTGAACACTCTTTGAGAGATAAATCCCATACCCGATGGGACAGAGTCCTTTCTTGGACTCTTCCATACTAAATCTTCTCAAGATATTATTTATGTATATATCTTGAGATAGGCCAAGCATTCTCTTAGATCTATCTCTATAGATCATTATACCGAGGATGTACGTTGCCTCTCCCATATCCTTCATAGAAATTTTTTGGATAACTACAATTTTACTAATTTTTGGCATCGGAGACATCGTTTCCTAAAGTATGTCATCTACATACAAAATTAGAAACACGACTTTGCTTCCACTAACCTTTTATACACATAGTTCATCTTCATTCTTGATAAAATCAAACATTTTGATTGTCTTCTCAAAATAAAGATTCCAGCTCCGAAAGCTTGCGTTAATCCATATATGGATTTCTGTAGTTTGCATACCTTTTTTGGCTCTATGGATTCAAAACCTTCAGGTTGTGTCACCAACACATCCTTGCTAAGATTCCCGTTAAGGAATGCATCCTTGACATCCATTTTCCAGATCTCATAGTCATAGTACGCTACTATTGCAAGCAGAATTCGAATTGACTTGACATGGCTACTGGTGAGAAGGTTTCGTCAAAGTTAATTCATTGTCTTTACTTGTAACCCTTCGCAACCAATCTTGCCTTGTAAGTATGAACATTACCATCCATGTCGACCTTTTTAATGTAAACCAATTTACAGCCTATAGGTTTTATCCCTTCAGGTAGGTCAAGAAAGCTCCAAACTTTATTTTTCGTACATGGAGTTCAACTCAGATTCCATGGCTTCCTGCCATCTCTTTGAGTCAACACTTGACTTCGATTTTGCGTAAGTAGTACGTTCATCTTCCTCGATTAGTAATATATTACTAGTAATCTGGAGACCGTATCTCAGAAGAAAATGAATAACTCTGCTCGACTTACGTGGAGCTGGTGTGTCCTTGGGAACTGGTGGTTCCCACTTTCTCAATATGTGCTTCATCAGATGCAAGCTCAGCCATTAGAACATCTAATTGGTCAATTTTATTTGTGATTTCTCGAACCTCTTCAAGATCTACTTTGCTCCCACTGTCTTCTCTAAGAATACAGCAAGTCTCGATATGATGACCTTCATCTCGATGGGATTGTAGAAATAGTATCATGTAGTTTACTATAGATACTCCACAAATAAATATTTATCAGATTTAGCTCTTAGCTTATCCGATTCAACGTGCTTCACATAAACGTCGCATCTCCAAACCTTCATGTATGAAAGATTGGGTCTTTTTCCCTTTCCATAACTCATATGGAGTTTTATTGACTGGTTTAGATAGGACACATTTTAGTGTATAACATGCAATGTTAAGTGCATATCTTCAAAACGATTTTAGAAGAACTGCACGACTCACCGTTGATCGCACCATATCAAATAAGGTACAGTTTCGTCTTTCAGATACACCATTTTGTATTGATGTATAAGGTAGAGTCCACTGCAAAAGAATTCTATTTTCTTTTAGATAGTCTAAAAACTCACCCTTCAAATATTCTCCACCTCGATCAGATCTAAGTGTTAGAATATTTTTCCCAGTTTTCCTTTCTACTTCTTGCTTGAATTCCTTGAACTTTTCAAGGGCTTCACTCTGAATTCCATCAAGCATAAACCATATCTAGAATAGTCATATGTAAATATGATGAAGTAAGAAAAATCACCTTTAGCATCTTTAGACATTTGTCCATATATATCAGTATGTACAAGACCTAAAAATGTCTGCAATTCTAACTCTCTTTCTAGAAAAAGAGTCTAGGTCATTTTGTCCAACGGGCATGATTCATACTTATCAAATGATTCATAATCATTTGAATCCAAGTATTCATCTTTTATGTAACTTGGTGATGCGTTTTTATTTATATGACCGAGTCTACAATGCCAAAGATTTGAGTTATTAGTTTTATCTGTTTTATGCCTTGCAATTCCTCTTCTAATGTCCTTTTATTTTCACAGTGAAAACACGGATCATCATACTTGAATTTGTCTTTGCTTAACTGTTTTTCAATAGATTTAGCCTTCTTGGATCCTTTCTAAAAGGTCCCTTTAGATTTCCTCTTAATGCTCTTAGAGGTATCAATGGCCAAAGTTTACCCATCTCTTTGGGCTTAACAATTTTTAGCACGTTTTGCAGCTCGATTAAGGTACCCTGAATCTTATTCATGTTTAAGTTCATAATGAACTGTGAAAAGCTATTAGGTAGGGACTACGGAACCAAGTCCACACTCAGCTCGTGGTCCATTGTAAAACTCAATTGGTTTAATTTTTTAATACACCCAATCATCTTCAGTACATGGACACTGGCTGAAGATCTTTTTTACCATCATACCTCTGAATAACCCTTTGGATGTCTCATACCTTTCAGTCCATGACTGTACATCATTCAACTCCTTGAAATGATATATTTTGGTATAGGCATCCATACATTCGTGCTGCTTTTCTAACTCAAGTGACATACTGCAAGCATCACATGTTGCAGTGTTACTATTATCACTGTGTTTTTGTAAGCCTACACGTTCTCCGACGTAGCCTCCTCAATAGGAACTTTCGGCATTAGCTGCTTATTGACATATCCAATTTTTCTTTTTCATGTTTGTGAACAATTCTCAGAATGCGGTGCCAGTCTAAAAAATTTGGTCCGATATGTATGTTGGCATCCAATATGCCTCTCAAACTCATATGGTTACTCATGATTCAACAATTAAATAATAAGATAGAACAATTAATTAAATGCATAAAATTAATTTAACATGGACTTATATTAAATTAATTAAAATCTCACTGTTTAAATTGAATTAATGACCCTCAAACATTAATCAACAAAACTGATTAGATTCCTAGTGGACTAGGATCCCTTTTGTTTTATTAGAACCTTGAGTGACTCAACAAATCATAATAAAACATCTAGGTAGATACTTCTATCAATCACATCTCTATGTGACTCCTAGATCATCAAGTAGACAACTTATTGTCGCACACATCTTATATGTTTACTTGATTGTGCCCTAAAATTCTATTTCCTTGAGTGACTCCACAAAAAATAAAACTTTAGTTAAATTCGACCTATTGTTCAAAAACATCAAATGTTTCACAGTGATAAACATATCCATGAGCGAGCAGCCTTGAGTGACTCAACAAACTGACATCGATAATGGACTCTGGTTTTCACTATAACAATAGAAAGCACGTTGTATTAACCATTTAATACGAATTTAATATTTTGATAAAGATGGGTTTGTCTCTTCATATATATATATATATATATATATATATATATTAATTAACATCTAACATGCAATCAAGCATACATAATAATAACAAATGTGGATGATTATGGACTTTATCTATCTAATCTTCCTGAGCCAAAAGGAAGATTAGTCGGTCAATTTCTAAGGGACGTTGCATTCGTTCATCGAATGCTAGATGCAAACATCTCCATCTCCTGCTGCAACTTGTATCCTATACTAGTTGCTTCCTTGTAGCCCAACTGCAACGTGTATCCTATACTAGTTGGCACGCAGGCCCTGATAAATAGACACGCAGGCCCGTAATAAATAAATAGCTCGAAAACTCAATTAATTAAATAATAGACTCGCAGGCCTAACCAACAATTAACAGAAATAATTAACCATACAACCAATTACATGAGTCGAGTCCATAATCATCTACTAAACATCTATTTTAATATCTAATATTAAAAATATATTAATTTATAAATTTGCAGCTTTGACAGTCTATGTCTAAACCTTTTAAACATTTTAGAACGGACTAGACGGAATTAAATAATTAATCTAATTAATTAGTTAATTTTTCAACAATAAAATTAATCAATTAATCCAATTCATAAGGGAAATTTTTCAAAATTTATTTTATCTCCCAATTTAAAGTCATACCCTAAATTGAAGACAAATTTGTATAGGGTCAAAATTACAATTTTATAATGTAATAAGTTAAAGTTTAATTTGGTGAGAAATTCAAATTATAGTTTAAAAACGATTTTAATTTAATTTTGAATATTTGACCAACATCAAATAAATTAATAATTACAATTTTTCCAAAAAAATTTAAAATTGCATTGACCCTATTTTTCTTTTAAAATTTGAGGACTTATTATGCAATTTCTGAAGTTGCATGAACATTCCCTTGATGATAAAATTAGCGGCCTTCTTATGCAATTTCTAAAATTGCATAGAAGGTCCCTTTTTTAAAATTTTAAAACAGTAGTCTTTCTTATGCAATTTCAAAAATTGCATAAGAGTCCCTTCAACTCATTTTTTAATATTTAAGGGGGCTTCCCATGCAATTTCTAAAATTGCTTGAGAAACCATCTTCCCTAACAACTAAAACACGCTAAAAACGTAGAAAACCTTTTTGTTTAGTTTTTTTTTGTAAGGCGGCGCCACCAACAGATCGAATGGCGGTGGTCACCCCAGTGTCTAACACCGGCGACCACCGCCGTTACGTGTTGAACAGTAGCAAACAAAATGGCCGTCGTCGCTACTACTAGCAGCAGCTCGAGGACGCTTGCCGCCGCGAGAACCAGCGGCAGTGACCACTGTTTCTCACGACAGTTTCCACTATTTGCCAAAGGCAGCGGCCTCTGCCTCCTACCTTCTGCTGCCACGCGCCGACAGTGGTGTTTTCCAGCCAGTTACATTTGTTCCAAATAAATCTAAAACAATTTCAGATTGTAATTTTTAAAAATTCATAATTTTTATTTTAAACTGTCAAAACTCAAATTAAATTAATACACTAATAACATTTATTGTTTCATTCATCAAAGCAGTAATGAACTCTAACAAGTAACAAGGTAGGCTCTGATACCACTGTAAGAAATTGAGGTATACATGCACATCAGAAATTAAATGTTCAATTCTTTTAAGCCGGATCAACCTTGTACTTAGAGAAAATTTGTGATAGAAGTTTACCTTTGATGAATATTGTGAAATCTGATTTCTGACTAGTTGGAGGTGCGATCTTCAATACCACAGCTGTCCAATTGTCCAGCCTCCAATGGTAATCCATACAGCAAGAACAGATCTGGACTTCCACAATCAGGAACACATGAAAGCGAAATCTTTTAGGAGTAATTGTATTTGGCTGTCTTTTTCTTGTGCTAGCAAGTAATGAAAACCAATTTTTTTTAATTTGTTGTGGCCTTTGTATTTATAGGTAGGGCTAGCCCTAGCCCTAGTTCTAGTCAAACTAGAACCCATCAAAAAATGGGCCCAATTAATTAATCTAATTAATTAATTTAGTCCAATAAATAATTAAGTACGACCCAACTAATTAGACCTTGGACATTAATTCTTACAATATTTACATACGCATTTATTAAATAGTTGTGAAGATTTAAAGAATCTAACACAAAAACGGATGTTTTCCATGGATTGATGTCTTGACGCAGTTGCTCAGTGCGCTAGCATAGCTGTTGGTTTCTTTTTCATCTGCATAGTAGTAATGTGCTTGGGTGAAATGGCTGTTTGAATTTTGCTTTGATTATAATATTGGAAATGTATTTGCGGATTGACTGTAGAGCAAAGTTGTTTGAAGTGAAGGTGCAGTTGAGTGTTGAGCGGAGCTTCTTGAGTTGAGAAGGAAACATAAAACATTGTATGTAAATGTTGTTAAATTCTGGAGATTCTAACAATAATTATTTCTGCAGAGCAATTTATACTTTCCTGTGTTATTTTGCAAAACAAATGGCAGCATGCTGCATGCAAAAGTTACAGTAAATAAAAGATTTATATATTAGTAGCCACTTTTTATTAAAATCATTACCTAAAGAGCCTGGAATTAATTGAAAAGTCCATCATCAGTACATATGTAAATTCTTTGAAATGAATCAAAACATCTTAATAAACATGGGCATATATTTTAATACTCCAAAAACAGGAATTAGTTATAAATCATCAAGCATTACTAAAGACAGATGCATCACATGCCACAAAGTAACATAAACATTTTTCTAGAGCCTGTTAGACAGTGTCAGCAATTTTATATCTTTAATATTTCGTAAGTGTACGGATCGTACAAGTAACAAAGTGAATTATAAGTCCAAGTATCGTACCCACAGAGATTTAGATATTTCAATTTCAATTATAATAACCATAACCGAATCTAATGAACTTTGGAAAATTGATGATTAAGAAATAATTAAACTATAAACTAAGAACAATTAACTAATTATAATTCAAACAAACAATAGATTAAATCAAAGAAGAATTACTTTAAAATTAGAAAAAAAAAGCGTACTAGGATCCCGAATCCACTTATACCAATTTTCTTTAACCCGAACTGTTGAATTTGATAACATGATTTAATTATGAAGATCAATATTCCTAATTTGCTTAACAATCTCTCTCGAGTAGAATTAAACATATCCCTATATATGACCCGACTATATCTCTACGATGGATACGAATATACAAGAATGTATTAGAATTTGTCAATACTTAAAGATCACGTAAAACATAGCGATATATCTCTATTCCCTATCGGACTTTACGATAATTGATACTATGTATAACCTATTTTTCATCCCCCGAAGGTAAAACAAGCCACAAGAATCATACAACCATTGCGTACATAATTGTAGATGAAGAGAAATCAATATCAATTATTCAAAATTAAAAACGTGCTTAAATATCAAAAATTAGGTTCAAACAATTAAAGGATCATGATACAAGTTTCATCATGATCCTAGCACTAAAAGGTTTAGCCTAACATACTAAGAAGAAGAAAAGAAAAATAAAAATAAAATATGGAAGCCATCACCCAGATATAAAGAAAACTTGAAAGAAAAGAAATCTTGAACTTGATCTTCGTTTTAATCTTGAAAGGATGAATCTTGATCTCCGTTTCTTGATTCGTCTATTGTTTTTCTCTTTAAATTGGCTCCCAAATTAGCTCTAATCCGGCTCTTAGTCGGCTCTCAAAACGGCTCCCTTGTTATGAGTTAATAACTCATATATATAGTTACCTAATTCGTGCCCAAAACTATCCCTAAAAGTCCTTAAAAATGTGGGTTAAAACGTTTCCTAATCGAATTGGAATTCGAAATAGAAACAAAATTCTCGCAGCAAAAATAACACTGGGCGGCTGTTTTTCAAACAGCCATAACTTCTTGTAGGAAGCTCCAAATTGAGATCCGTAAAAAGTGATGGACTCGTAATTCGATTATATTTCCAATGGTATATCATTTGCTTCAACTATTCATTGTCACTCCAACACACTTTAACTTATTGATATTATTTTCTTCTTCATTTACTCGTCGATCTCACCAAATTATTGATCTTTTCGTCCATTCTTCTCCAATTGCTTATAAACGGGTCCAAAACTGAAATAGGAAGAATAATACAATAAATTTAGTATAAAATCATTAATATAACGGGATAACAGCTAAGTTTAAAGGCCCGAATAAGTGCACAAAATGTACTTATCAAACGCCACCAAACTAAATCATCGAACAAAAGCAAAATTAAACTATAAATTTAAGCTAAGCTAAAAGAATTAACAAGAATTGAGTTAAAGTTAAATTTCTTACCATATGCCTCAAGTTCGAATATAAAGTAACATTTTTAGAAATATATTAAACAACAACACAAAAGTTTTTCACTTATCCAATGCTCGACCTTTAGTGAGTGTGTGATTAGCCAAAAATTGAACTTACACATGTATTAGACCACAACCAATATTGTGTTGTTGATATTTTTACAATCCCGAACCCTTTGTAGTCATTTATTCCTTACACCTCTCATAAATTTATCACACTTCTAATACTTTTCTCTCCAATCTCAATGTGTTATAGTAAATTTGGTTCCTACTGATTAACACAATGTTTTTTCAAATAAAGTGGTAAAGTTTAGAACTTGTATTTCTAGAATTAGGATGGTGAGTGATTTCTAAATTCTCATCTTCAGTCTCTGAAGTTTTAACCTAGCAATCCTTATCGGACACTTCTAACTCTTTTTATTATATTTATATAAATAAACAATCTTACATCCTGTGCAATACTTCTTTCTCACAAGCTTTCTATGTGAACCTTGTAGCGAGCTTTAGGCCGATGACTCCCAAGTCAGATGATCATATGACACCAAGTTTTAAAATACCCTAACAAACTTAATTGCTCGAGTCCCACAGGTTATAAGATAAGTGAATATGTAAATTTATTATTATTATTATTATTTTTATTTTTTAACGACCCATGTAGTGAGCTTTGGGCTGATGACTCACAAGTCAGATGACCTTAGGGCACCAGGTTTCAAAATACCCTAACATGCTTAATTGCTCGAGTAAGATATTATTTATTTATTTATTTAATTTTTTCAGCAGTGAGTAGTGCTCGATTTAGATTCTTTGACTACAACCTATTCAACCAAAGATGAGGCATAGAAAACCCAAACCATCAAAATTCTCAAAATACACGTACTAATTTTAACACCCCCAAACTGTTCTCAAACAGTTTAGTTACTAATCTAAGGATTTAAGAACTGAATTTTTCACAATAGTACTAAGTCAACAACATCAACCTATACACTCAAGTCATGTTCTCAATAAATGATAAGTCAACAGTGGCTACGTGCTTCAAATATAGTCTAACATGGATAAGTATTCAGGTAAAAACATGAGTTTAAATGTTGTCTAATATTCTAACTAAAAACGTACTTAAAAATCAAATAAATATCATCATTGGCGGCAAGATATTCAATAATTGCTAGAATTTTTTTTTTTTTAAATTTTTTTTTGGACAAAAATGAAACAGTAAATATTTTATTTTTTTAAAAAACAAAATTATAAACTTTTTTTTAAAATCAAAATTTGCAGTTATATAGACCCGTAAAATAAGCAAGCTCAAAATTCATCAATTAAGTATCCTAATACTTAACCCACTCCCAAACTAAAACATTACATTGTCCTAAATGTAATAACAAAATAAACCAAATAGAAGAGGAAAAAGATCAGTTACTCACTGGAGATAGATGTAGAGAAGATGGATTTGGCTAGCTAAAGGTCTGGTTGAAGTGGAATCAGATGTGGAGCTGGGACTCTTGGTCAAAAGATGATGTCATAGATATTATCCAAGCGGCTTACAAAGTGGGACATCCTGCAATTAACATAGTGAAACTTTTTAAGGGCATTAAATAATAAATGAAATAAAAACTAATTAATTGTTTAAACTAATTAAAACTACATATAAAACAAGTAAATAAAAGGGTTGGAAAATGGGTTGCCTCTTATTAAGCGCTTATTTATAGTCATTAGCTTGACTTATTGTCTAGTTGCTTTACAGCACTCTAAATAGTACTTTAGAGGCCTACTTTGCTTGTATCTATTGACTTTGCACCATTTTTCGTTTATCCTCAAACATTTGACTAAAATAGGATTTTAGTGTAGTACATTGCTCGACCACAACCACAACCACAACCACAAAAACTTCAACTTCTTCATTGACCTTGATCACAAATTCAATTTTAGAAGAAAGAAGAGAGTTGAAGAATTGCTTGTCTAACTTGTGCTTTTGTAATCTCTAAGGAAATAGGATTGGAGGCTCATATGGTTTGATACGAACGATTGCCTTAACCTGTGGTGTACCTAAACTCTCTTAAATATCTATTGTCTACTCAGTCTGTTCCACATGCTCCTTATCAGCAGACAGTACCTTTTCTTTATTTGCAACTAGCCTCTTTACATGAATTTCTGGTAATTAAACCTCACTTCTGGTAGTAATAGCCGTAGCATTTTCTTTGGGATTCACCTCCATATTGCTTGGCAACGTATCTAGCACTCTGGATGATATAGCGACTGCTATCTAACTCATCTGTATTTCGAGATTCTTTATTGAAGCGCATTGATTTTGAAAATTGATCTTATCTGTCTCATGAACTGATCAGTTTTCTCGATGAATTTACCGAGAATGTCTTCTCGTGAAGTTCTCTTTTCTGGCTGCTGAAACTAAGGACCTCGTGGTATGATATTATTGTAATTATCCTTTCAAGAGAAATGTGGATGATTTGCGATAAATTCTCCAACAAGCATGTTGTCCTCATCAATCTCAGAAAGTAGCCCATATCTCGCTATATTGGCATGCTGCATTGCAAAGAAATCTCCAAAAAATATGTTGTTCTCATCAATCTCAGAAGTAGCCTCATCTCTCGCTATATTGGCATGCTGCATTGCAAGGAAATCTCCAAAAAGCATGTTATCATCATCAATTTTAGAAGTAGCCTCGTATCTTGCTTTATTGGCATGCTGCATTGTGAAGAAATCTCCAACAAGCATGTTGTCCTTATCAATCTCCTGGTATTCCATCTTGTGTTGTGGTCTGAAAAAAGACAAATTGAAACTGAAATAAACTAAAAATAATAATAAATAAATTAAATAAATAAAGTTTGAATTAGTGCCAATATAACTGAAAAGAACTAAAACTAAATCCCTGACAACGGCGCCAAAAACTTGTCAGCGATTTTATATTTTTAATATTCCGCAAGTGTACAGATCGTACAAGTAATAAAGTGGATTATGAGTCCAAGTATCGTACCCACAGAGATTTAGATAGTTCAATTTCAATTATAATAACCTTAACCGAATCTAATAAACTTTGAAAAATTAATGATTAAGAAATAATTAAACTATAAACTAAGAACAATTAACTAATTATAATTCAAACAAACAAGAGATTAAATCAAAGAAGAATTACTTTAAAATTAGAAAAGAAAAGCGTACTAGGATCTTGAATCCACTTATACCAATTTCTTTAACCCGAAACGTTGTATTTGATAACATGATTTAATTATGAAGATCAATATTCCTAATTTGCTTAACAATCTCTCTTGAGTAGAATTAAACCTATCATATATGTGACCCAACTATATCTCTATGACGGATAGGAACATACAAGATTACATTAGAATTTGTCAATACTTAAAGATCACGTAAAACATAGCGGTATATTTCTATCCCCTATCAGACTCTACGATAATTGATATTATGTGTAACCTATTTTCCATCTCTCGAAGATAAAACAAGCTACAAGAATCATACAACTATTGCGCACATAATTGTAGATGAAGAGAAATTAATATCAATTATTCAAAATTAAAAACGTGCTTAAATATCAAAAACTAGGTTTAAACAATTAAAGGATCATGATACAAGTTTCATTATGATCCTAGCACTAAAAGGTTTAGCCTAACATACTAAGAAGAAGAAAAGAAAAAGAAAAATAAAATATGGAAACCATCACCCGGATATGCAAAAAACTTGAAAGAGAAGAAATCTTGAACTTGATCTTCGTTTTAATCTTGAAAGGATGAATCTTGATCTTCGTTTCTTGATTCGTCTCTTTTTTTCTCTCTCTAAATTGGCTCCCAAATTGGCTCTAATCCAGCTCTTAGTCGGCTCTCAAAACGGCTCCCTTGTTATAAGTTAATAACTCATATTTATAGTTACCTAATTCGTGCTCAAAACTATCCCTAAAAGTTCTTAAAAACGTGGGTTAAAACATTTTCTAATCGAATTGGAATTCGAAAAGGAAATAAAATTCCCGCAGCAAAAATAACACTGGGCGGTTGTTTTTCAAACGACCATAACTTCTTGTAGGAAGCTCCAAATTGAGATCCGTAAAAAGTGGTGGACTCCTAATTCAATCATCTTTCCAATGGTATATTATTTGCTTCAAATATTCATTGTCATTCCAACACACCTTAACTTATTGATTTTATCTTCTTCTTCATTTACTTGTCAATTTCACCAAATTGTTGCTCTTTTCGTCTATTCTTCTCCAATTGCTTATAAACGGGTTCAAAACTGAAATAGGAAGAATAATACAATAAATTAAGTATAAATCATTAATATTACGGGATAAAAGCTTAGTTTAAAGGCACGAATAAGTACTCAAAAATGTACTTATCAGACAGTCTGCATGCCACAAAATCAACAAGTAACATCATCCAAAAGTTTTCCCAAAGAGATGAACTCTTAACTATTGTGTAAAGCATCAAAGGGAAGTGGTTGTTTCGGTATTTAGCCAATCAGAACCAAGCTCGTGGTGTATGGAATCACGGTAGGAGAACCAAAAGGATTTCTTCCCAACGTGGAAATCTTGCTGAGCTTTTTCATCCTCTTGGTCTCAAACTGAAACAAATATATATTTGTCGCCACCCTCAAAAAAGCATCCCATCTCTGAAAGCCAAAGGGTCTATCCAAAGAAGAAGCGCGCCTCTGGTTATGGAACTTGCCGTTTCCTTGGATATATCCGATAGGACAATTGGATGTTCTTTCTCCAATTCTTTCCATGTTATACAAACTAGTATATCACCTGTGCGATGCACGGTACTTAATTTTCATGATAGTGATTTTCAAATATTCTAAAAGTATATTGTTTATTTATTACATTCAAATAAAAAAGAGTATCATATAAATAAAATTTGATTACTCATTGATATTGAAAAAAAAAAAACAATATAAGTAATTCAGATTTTGAAACACCTATTTGAAAACTACATTTGTGGTCGAACTGAGACATGCTTTGAATCGTATGAATTTAATTTTAAAATTATCATATTTAGTTTATTAGTTTAATCGACTTATTATTTTCAATCAATAAATAATATCATTTGATAACATAACACAATATGTTTTTCGTGTATTGATTTTTTTTTTAACTGCAACCTATTTAAACCTACTATGTGAAGCATAAAAAATTTGTAGGAAAAATAAATCAATTTTTGGAGAACTATTACATTATTGCCAATAGTTCTCGTGCATTGATGTTAATTTTTTTTAAAAACATAACTTATTTAAATTCTCCAACCGGTATAAATTAAGACATTGGAACACATAACCTCATCTGTTTTGTGTTTTCAAGTGAATTTATCTTGTTATGGAAGATGTGCATTTTTTTTGAAAATGTTAATTCTTAATATTATTCATTTTAACCAAGTATCGTACAAAATTAAAACATTAGAAAGCTCATCTTAATTAAATTATATTGGAATACTGATTATTTATATTGAAACGATTTTTATTAATTACCTGAATTTGGACAATTAATTAAATTTTAATATTATAAAATATTAAAATTTTGTCATTTGATTTAATTATATTTTCTTTGCTTACTCCGTGTAAATATAAATACTTTAATATTATGTAATATATAATATAAATAATATAATATAAAAATTATTGAGTAATTTTCTATTATAATTTGAAATATAATTTATTGGTCTGCATAGATAAGTTTTTTTAACAATCGACACAAATATTATTATATAGATTGATTTTTCAGTTACAATAACAGTTTAAATCTTATCATTTGTTTAAATCAAATGAATGTGTTTTCCTATCTCTATCTAACAGACAGATTTTGTATTTATATATATTTTGTAAATTGCAACTAATTTTAACTGTTTCTTAGTTAACGTGGAAAAAAAATAAAATAAACATAATTTAAGGGAATGCTTGATTATCATTTTCTAATTTTTAAGAAGTTCTTCCGGCTTAATTTTTGGCACGGCTCATTAAATTACCCACTAATTTTTATATTATAATTTGAAAATTGATTTTTTAAATTGTAAAGATGGAGATTGCGTTAATGATATTCTGCAAATTTATTATTTTTCTATTTGTAGACAATTAGTAATATTTACATACTCTAAATCTTATATTGATTAATTAATGTAGCATTCAAATTTGTTATTACTAATAATTATCTACATATATTTAAATAAGAATATGCAAATTTGTGTGAAACCAATTAAAGAATATGAATTTTTTTTTGTATTTATCGTATATAATGTTAAATGTTACACTTCGTTTTTTGCAAGGGAAAAAAAAACAATTAATGTGTGAAACCAATTAAAAAAAAAACTCCTATGCAACATTTATAGCGGAATTTACCGTGAAACCAATTAATGAAAACAAACTCCTATGCAGCATTTATGGCGGAACTTACCAAATTTGAAAAGAAAAAATGATGGGAAAATGTGTACGTGAAATTTTCGACGATTATCCAATTATAATATATATATATAGAATATAGATTTTCAATCCCCACTGAGACAAAAAGTAATCCTCTGGAACCCACAATTGAAGTCCGTCCTCGGAGATTACTATGTAACACAGCCTACCCTCGGATTCCCCTATACAAATTTCGCTGATGCTTCTAAAATCTGTGGCAGGTAGCGGTCCCTTAGTTAACCAAGATAGCTCAAGTTGGGGAACGAACATTACTATCTGTCAACAAAAATGCCTTTATTTTTAATTAGTTTATGCTTGCATTGACAAAACTCATCTGATCTTCTCCACGACCCAGTTTCTGTAGAATACATATCAAATATGAGATGGTAATTCCCTTCTCTGGTCTTAGTATCACTAACTGCGACCACTTTGAAATCTGCAGATGCATCAATTGGATTCTGGAGAGGAACAAATGCCAACGCTAGGCTGCTGCTTCTAGAAAGATCGGGTCACTGCAGAGTTGTCCATTGCTTGTTCAACGGGTTGCATACATACAACCTTGGGGGGAAATAAGAGAAACAACTACGACAACATATCAGGCCGTTGATTGAGGAGAGAATGACCAAATAGTCAGGAATAAAGTTCAAAACCGACTGCCATACTTTTTCACCTTCTCCTTCCACTGGAATGTAGTTGATCCATTGGAATCTCTCTTGGAAGAAGAATCCAGAAACTGCTTCTCTATTGTTCAACTGAAAGCTGATGAAAGAGCGGTCGGAGATAAGATTTTTCCATTCTTTTGAAACACATTCATCTGGTGCAGTATCTTGGCTGATAATCGAGATAGCACATTAATGTGGATATCTTCGTTTGCAAACCAGAGGTCCCTCATTTGCCGCAACACTACAGAAATGAATATCACCAACTAAAAGTTTTAGATTCAGATCAATAGCAACATAATTCAAAGAACAGGTATACATATATATAGCTATTAGACTACGAACAATGGCCTCATTCCCCCTGTCTATATACATATAAGCACCGAGTTTTTAAATCTGCATGCGGGAAACGATCATGAAAGGTTGAAGACTTGTGTAACTAGCAGGGAAATAAAAAGGGAATTACAGAAAATATAATCTGAAAAAGGGACCCGAAAAGAATGTCCTGTTTACCTAATCTAATCTTAATTTTGGAACTATTCCTACAGGGACAGCAACAGAAAAGTAAGCCAAAATGTGATTGTTGTGCGATTTCAATCCTGCAAGTGGACGAATCATTAACAAATAATATAATGATGTGTAAAGTGTCGAACCCACGATGACTAGTTATCAATTTAACATATTAATTTATAACTTACATTTTAACAATGTGAAGAACACATATTTGTTTTGATTTCAATTTTAAACTATTTTAATTAAATCTAAATTATCAATAATCAAATTAAATTTGTGAGAACGAATTCGAATTTTTACTAACACTAGAATTTTCGAATCTACCTGCACGTTCCTTAATCAATTATTCGTTAATCGCTTTAGCTGTTAATTACCTTAGATTGAAAATCGGTGATCCTATAATAATCAAAAGCCTCTCTCGATGGTCAATCAATTCTATATCCATATGCGAACCTAATTGTCTCTAATTAAGTTTCAAACATAAAAATATGCATTTAAATCTCAAGAACACCTAACCAGATTTCATAAGGCATAATAGTAATCTCAATCTATTATTGGACCCTATGTTATTCAATACCACGTGCTAAATCTATATTGAATCTCTCGACTTCAATATAAATTACAAAATATTCCAATGGTGATCAGACATTAAAACATTAAAAATACTGAATAAAGAATAATCAATCAATAAGCAATTAACTACTAAAACGAAAAATTTCTAATTAATTAAAAACATGAGGTTTTATTATTCATCCTAGTAATAAGTAAATTAGTTGGATATGATTTCGTTAATTAACACAAGAATTGTATCAATCATGTTCTGGCAGAAAAAGAAGAAAAATAAATAAAAGCCGTGATCCTGGCTCAAGAATCTTCAATCCTGTTCCTTGATCTTCGATTCTTCCTTTTGTATCTTGTTCCCAAAATTCGTCTCCCACGATATGTCTATTCACTGGCTTTTATATTGCTCCTTCAACTTCCCAAAACGTGGCTTAGGCAGTTGAATTAATATGGACTTGGTAGAGTTATAATCCAATCAAGAAACTGTCAAGTTGCTGTAGCGGGAAGTCACGCGATCACATAGTTCAGAACCTTGCGATCGCATGGATCAATCAATTTACGTTATGCAGTTTATTTTGGCACCTTGCGATCGCAAACATTACTAACCATGAGATCGCATGGTTAGTTTTTATGATTTTTTATGTTTATTCTTTTGGTATTTGCATGTCAAGTCCCTCAAGTCTCTTTGTCTGTTCAAATGAATCTATTTTTCTTCTATTTGCTCTCTTTTCGTTAGATTGACACTTGAATTTGATTATTTCCTAAAATAATAAGAAAATAATGTGCCATTAAACTGAAAAGAATTAATATAACTCATAATCGTCCCTTTTTAAGGGTCTAGATAAGTACAAATTTGTACTTATCAAATACCCCCAAACTTGAACTTTTATTCTTTCTTGAATAAACTAGCTAAAGACAATCTTGCAATTAATAAAATAAGCAGTAATACAATTCACAATATAAATAGCTTGCCGTTCTTGCTTTAGCTTTTGCAAAAACTCCTAATTCATGTCGAATGTTCAGGTGATACTATTGCAAACGTGATTCTACTTAAACCATACTTGAGATGTGTGTGAGAGTAGTTAATTCGATCCACTTAATTTCTATGGTGGTGATAGCCCAACCACTTGGTCAACTTTTCATTTCCCTCTCGTAAGGTACATTTCTCCCACAATGATGTTCTCTTTCAATTCTCGAGATTTTTGGTTCAAATGTTACAGTTCACTCATTATTTTCTTGTTGGAAGCTGGTTAACAAAGCTAGTAATCGTGACAACCTAGGTTTATGAAGATTCTCCAATTTCTGAGCACTGTCGACCAGAAAGTTTCTATTAAGCAAGTCAAACTCATTAGTTATCTAATCCCCATGTTTACTTTGCAAATGATTTTTCATTGGCTTTTGCAGAATTTAAAATTTAATTTTTTTAATATAAATCTTATGTGCAAAACTCAATCTATTAAGTTTTCTAGATGACTCATATAACACGCTTTAGGTCGATGACTCCCAGGTCTTTCGAACCTTATGGCATTGGATTTTGAAAAATCCCTACGGGCCTTTTCACTCAAGTCAAAAAGGCTATGAAAAGAGTTATAAGATATTAATAGTGTGTGAAACTCATTCCATTAAGCTTTCGAGATAACTCATGTAACGAGCTTTAGGCCGATGGTCTTTATCACTCGAGTCAAAAAGGCTACAAACAGAGTTATATAATAATAATAGCCTTGTTCTTTGTGTGCAATAAGTTCATACTAGGGATTAGATTCCTAATATTCGGTCAATACCTAACTTCCTCTAACTGGTCTAAAGTGCTCCACACAATTTTTCAACATACATGGAATCAATCACAACCTAGATAGCCACTGTCACAACTTATCTACCACAATTTTTCACTATATCGGCTACTTGTTCGAGATACAGATGATTCTAAGTTTCAATAAGGTATCCTATTGTTTTCAATTTAAATGCACCAACATAGCTAAAAATCATCATAACTGACCGACACATCACTATATCAGACATGGTTAAATAGCCTCACATTTAAAGAAAGTAGTGATCTGTTCACAAGTCATGATTAAAGCTAAACTTAAATAAAAAGTTGCTTCATTAGCCGGCAAGGCTATTCATATCACATAAACATGCAAACAAATATCAGAATCCTTTTTTTTTATAAACCAAAATAAGCTAAAAATTAAAAATCAAATATCAATTATCGAATCAAGCAAAATTTTCATTTTTCCCATTTTAGTCCATCACCCCCAAACTTGAAATATATATTGTCCCAAATGTAAGAATTCAAAAAAAATATTCACATAAAAAAATTCAGAGACTTCATGGATGTGGATCGGATGGTGCTAGAAGAAGTAGTGTGGACGGATCTACTGGTGGAGGGACTTGCATGGGTGTCGTCTTACAAATCTGGTCGTGAATATCATCCAGCTTGTCCGCACATCTGTCTAACCGCCTCTTGACCTGGTCGCAGTCAGATCGAATCCGACTCTGCTCCATGTCAGCTTGTCATTGACTGATCTTGATATTCATCTGAGTATGTCAGACTACATCCACTCGAGATCACAGCGTCGTCAACTCCTACTACACCATGCACAATTTAGTCCGTGTAGCGACAATGAGCCGTGTCTGCTCAGCCTGATCTTCTAGTAGTCGACGTAGCATGGATGCTATGTCTCCGGAAGGTGCGGCATGCTGAGGTACAACTGGCTGGGGTGCAGCTGCATGCTCTTCTTGAGGATGCTCTTCTGCAGCTGGGGCTGTCCCCACAGCTTGTGTAGTGTACCTTCTTGCATTTTCCAAGGCATAGCGGTTGATAGGTCCCTTGGATTTCAATACTGGCTCTGCTGGTATGATCTGAACCCCTGCTTCTTCACAAATGCCAATGATCAGAGCTGGGAAGATGGTAGTGTGCCTCTTGTCTATTTGGAAGTCTATAGTGTTGATCAGGGTGTAGATATAATTTTTCAAGTCCATCTTCTTTTCATGAGATGGTATCATAATCGAGCCCTTGCATCATTAATAGTTGTGCAGTGCATGGTCGGGTCGATATTATGGCTCACGAACACATTCAGTTTGAGTAGGGAGTCCGTCAATTTGCTGTGCTCTAAGTCTCTCCTGGGTAGTGTCCATGCATCATTTCGACCATATAGAAATGGGGCCACCTCACCCATATCTTGAATAGTGGACAACAGGTGAATATCTTCAGAAGTGATGCCATAGTACTCGTTAATGACCATCGGGGTAAACATGAACCATTTACCCTATACCCATGTCTGCTCATAGTACTCTGTCCCCTGAATGTCAAATTCGTGGTTGAAGTTGGTGTAGAATTCATGGACGAGCTGGGAGTATATCTTGTGCGATGTTTCTGTAATTTTAAACCAGTCGCACACGTCGATTAGATTATATAGCTCACAATGAGGAAAGTCTCCCAATTGTAATTTTCGCTCCCCCCATATAGCCCACTGGCTAATGAACTTTTTGAATCTTTCTTCGTGTTCTGCAGAAAGATAGTGGCGAGAGTTGGCGATTTCCACTTGGGCTTTCTTTAATGTACCTACGGTTGCCATTTTCTTTCCCTTCTCTGCGGCAGTTGGGGGTCGTTTTAGAGCCATGACCTATAAAATGTAAGAAAACAAGTTAGATATGACAAATCATAAATGGTTTAAGTTGTCACCCCCAAACTATCCCAAACTTTAGGTAAGATTTCTCAAAAAATTGTGCTCGACTAGGTTATTTCGTGTCATGAGAAAGTTACCTAATAATGTGCAAAATTGAAACAGAAGAGGATGGCATGGAAACGCGTGCTTTGGTCTACCACATATTCAAATTTCATAGGATTTCGAGGTCATATGGGCCAAATGGACTGGGGACGAAAGTACTAACGGAAGCAAGCTAATGAGGCGGGATGTGGGCTGCCATGGCAAGCTCATGTCCCTAATTGATCATGTCTTGGATTTTGGTGATTTAACTGTACCCAAACCTAGGCGAATGATCCTAAACGATAGTGTTGGTTAAATAGACTAGCCTAAGGTCACATTTCCCCCAAATTTGGTAAAAATTTTGGTTGGGTCGTTTTATCAAACACCTTGCAAGCAAGGGTTTGTTCTTGATAGTTTGAATAAATTGGGTAATCAATGAAAACCAATTTTTTTTCCAATCCTAATCAACTAAACCCAATCAATAACATATTCCCTTGTCAATTCAAGCCTAAACTAATCAACTTTTCTCCAAACAACTCACAAAAAGATGAATTGAAATAAAAAAATGGAAAAGAGAAGGTTTTTTTTTCATCAAAAAGATTGAACTTACCTTTGAATTCGTGGAGTTTGATGTTTATGGATGATTGATTGTGAATATTTTGGTGCCTGTGATGCTCGTTTGGATTTTTGAGGATCAAGGATTGAAGATGGTACCGTTTGAAGTTTGAAGCTTGTGTTTTTGAAAATGAGCATGGTCCCTGGTTTTTAAATGTTCTTGTAGTCCTTGCGATTGCAAGGAAAAAAGTCCTGCAATCGCAGGACTACTAAATTCTGGGCAGAATGTTTTCTGCCTAGGCTATGCGATCGCAATAGGTTTAACCATGCGATTGCATAGTATGCACTCTGTTTCAATTTTTTTTTAACTAGTCTTAATCTAAACATGAATTAAGTAAAATTAAGTATGTGCTCGTGCAGAATGACGATGATGAAACTGGCTATATACTTAAGAATTGAAAGTGCCTACGTTATGTCCTAAAAACATAAAAACATGAATTTAACCCATAGAACTTAAATAATACGGAAATTGAAATAAAAGGGTAGGGAAAAAAAAGGGTTGCCTACCATTGAACGCTTGTTTACAGTCTTTAGTTTGACTTTGTCGTGGTGATCATTCCGGATTGCTTAAAACGGTGAAAGATTTTTCTTTCAAAAAATCACCCTCTAAGTACTGTTTCAGCCTTTGTCCGTTCACTTTGAACCTGCCCTTTGTGTCATGAGCAACTTCTACCGCTCTATGTGGATAGACTTTCATTACCGTGAATAGCCCAGACCATCTTGAATGTAGTTTCCTCGGAAAGAGCTTGAGTTGTGAATTGAATAGGAGAACTTTTTGTCCGCCTCAAACTGCCTTTTTTGAATGTTCTTGTCATGCCACTTCTTCATTTTCTCTTTGTACAGTTTGGCATTTTCATAGGCCTCAAATCAGAATTCCTCCATTTCGTTCAATTGAAGCATTCGTTTTTCACCGGCTTCTTTCAAATCAAAGTTCAACTTCCTCAATGTCCAGTAGGCTCGATGCTCCAACTCAACCGGTAAATGACACACCTTCTCAAAAATTAGGTGATATGGTGACATTCCAATTGGAGTTTTAAATGCAGTTTGATATGCCCAAAGAGCATAATCTAGTTTGCTCGACCAATCTATTCTCGAGGTATTCACATCATGTCCAGGATCTGTTTCAACTCCCAGTTGGAGATTTCCACCTGGCCACTGGTTTGTGGATGGTAAGGAGTAGGTATTCGGTGCTTAACACCATATTTTGCCAAGAGAGTTTCAAACTGCCGGTTGCAAAAATATTTACCCCCGTCACTTATAATTGCTCGAGGAGTCCCGAAACGTGCGAAAATATTCTTTTTGAAGAAATTCACCACCACCCTACCATCATTTGTTGGTAAGGTCACAGCTTCTATCCACTTTGAAACATAATCCACAGCCAACAAAATGTAGAAATTTGAGAACGATGGTAGAAACGGTCCCATAAAGTCAATTTTCCATACATCAAAAAGTTCAACCTCTAAAATGCTTCGAATGGGCATCTCCTGCTTTCAGGATATGTTTCCCATCCTTTGGCACCATTCACATTTTTTTAGCAAACTGTAAGCATCCTTGAATAATGTCGGCCAATAAAACCCAGATTGTAAGACTTTGGCTGCTGTTTTGGTAGCACCGAAATGACCTCCGTATAGTGAAGAATGACATTGCTCCAATTCAGCTTCCATTTCGTTTTCAAGTATACACCTCCGAATTATTTGATTAGCACCTCGTCTATAGAGAATAGGATCTTCTCAAAAATAATATTTGACTTCTGAAAAGAACTTTTTACAGCATTAGTGATCACAATCAGGAAGCACGATGTTGCTTACAAGATAATTCACATAATCAGCATACCATGGTGCCCTATCTAACTACTCTATCTCAAAAATCTGCTCGTCTGGAAATTTTTCATTTATTTTACCCTCTTCATTCCCTTCTGACTGCTCTATTCTTGACAAGTGGTCGGCTACCACATTCTCGCTCTTTTTTTTATCCCAAATTTCCAAGTCAGATTCTTGAAGAAGTAATATCTACCGAATCAGCCTTGGTTTTGTATCTTTTTTAGCAAAAAGATATTTCAATGCTGCATGGTCCGTGTGCACTATCACTTTTGATCAATAAGGTATGATCGAAATTTTTCGAAGGCAAATACTACTGCTAGTAATTCCTTTTCTGTAGTGGCATAATTCATTTGAGCGTCATTGAGAGTTCGGTTGGCATAATATATGACATGGATGACTTTTTCTCTTTGCTACCCCAAAACTGTCCCGATAGCAAAATCACTTGCATCGCAGATGAGTTCAAATGGTAGATCCCAATCAGGTGGTACGATGACCGGTGCTGGGATTAGGCTTTCTTTGCGAATGTTGAAAGCTTTAAGACAGGCTATAGAAAAATCAAACTTGACTTCTTTTTTCAACAAACTGCACAACGGTTTAGTTATTTTTGAAAAATCTTTTATAAACTGTCTGTAGAACCCTGCATGTCCTAGAAAAGATCGAATTCTTTTAACTGTTGTTGGAGGAGGCAGTTTTTCTATAACTTGGATTTTCGCTTTGTCGACTTCAATGCCTTTAGCTTAAATCCTGTGTCCCAACACGATGCCTTCTTGGACCATAAAGTGGCACTTTTTCCAATTAAGTACCAAGTTTGTTTTCTCGTAACGATGAAGTACCAGGGTCAAATTTTTGAGGCATTCGTCGAATGATGATCCAAAAACTGAAAAATTGTCCATGAAAACTTCAATGAATTTTCTGACCATATCTGAGAAAATAGACATCATACAACGCTGAAATATGGCAGGAGCGTTGCACAGGACAAATGGCATACGCCTATATGCAAACGTGCCGTAAGGACAAGTAAATGTTGTCTTTTCTTGATTTTCTGGTGCTATATGAATCTAATTGTAGCCTGAATACCCATCAAGAAAGCAATAATGAGAATGACATGCTAAACGTGTCAACATCTGATCAATGAACAGTAGAGAAAAATGGTCTTTTCGAGTGGCATCATTCAATTTTCTGTAGTCAATACAAAATCGCCAGCCGTAGTCAATCTAATTGGTATGAGCTCGTTATTATCATTTTTCTCTACCGTAATTTCTTCTTTCTTAAGCACTACCTGAACTGGGCTTACCCAAGGGCTATCTGAAATAGGATAGATGATACCGGTATCAAGTAGTTTTAAAACTTCAGCTCGGACTACTTCTTGCAAATGCAGATTTAATCTGCGTTGATGTCGCACTGTCGGTTTGTATGCCTTATTCCATTAGAATCATGTGCATGCATATGGATGGGCTGATACCTCTGATGTCTGCTATAGTCCAACCGATGGCTGATTTGCAATTCCTTATGACTAGGAGTAATTTATCTTCCTGATCTTGATTGATGGAATTTGCAATAATGACTGGAATAATAGATGATTCATCGAGATAAGCATACCTAAGGTGAGAAGGTAATTGCTTTAACTCGAGAGTCGGAGCCTTTTGAATTGAAGGTGGCTGTTGACGAGGTGTGGTTCCCAAATCCATGTATTTATTTCTTTGTTCCAGCCGTTCAGCTCCTTGTAAATATCTGGCACATTCTTCAAGAGTTGGAGAGTCAGAATTTTCTTCTTGAGAATGCATAATACACGCTTTCCATGGATCTAAAGGATTTTCTAAAGCAAATGTGTTAGATGCTTCGTGATCGACGATATCGATCAGAAAGCATGAGTCAGAGGAGCTTGGATATTGGATTGCTTTGAACACATTGAAAGTGACTTGCTCCTCGTTCAATCTCAACATTAGCTGCCCTTTTTGCACATCAATTAGCGCTCGTCCAGTAGCTAAGAATGGTCGTTCCAAGATAAGTGGTACATCTCTGTCTTCCTCTATATATAAGATAATGAAGTTAGCTGGGAATATGAACTTGTCCACTTTCACCAAAATATCTTCAATAACCCCGCGTGGACACTTAACTGATCGATCAGCTAACTGTAGTGATATTGTGGTTAGCTTTGCTTCTCCAAGACCTAGTTGCCTAAAAATAGAATAAGGCATCAAATTAAAGCTAGCACCTAAATCACATAATGCTTTCTTGAAAAATGAACTACCAATAGTACAAGGAATAGAGAAACTCCTTGGATCTTTTAATTTCAGCGGTAGCTTGTTTTGTAAGATAACACGTACTGCATTCCTTGGTAAGCATGACTGTTTCGTTGTGACGACCTCTGAAATTTTCCTTAAAATTTTTTTTGTCTCGGCTAAAGGCTACTACTAGCCTTCAGTTGAACTAAAAGCCTAGCTGCAGGTGGATACTAGTATCCTCCTACCGTGATAGAAATATTTGCAAACTAAGACCTTTTTAAACTTTCTCAAATTTTATATCTTACTCCATAATTACCCAAAAGTATTTAAAAGAGATAATTTGAGCATTACACACAATTTATAAGAGCACAAAATATACCAAATACTCAATGACTTTAAATACTTTGATTTCCACCTTACAAACCATTACACAAGGATTCTTTTTTACAGATTACATCCTCCTTTAAACAAAAATAGTATCCCTCCCTTCGGACTATGATTCGTTATTTCGATAGCAAAAAGGTCGGAACAACATAATTGTAAGCTCATTGCTGAAAAAGAACATTTCAAGACTAACAACTTAAAATGTTTAAAATTAACTAAGGGACACTAGGAATCTTTGTAAACACAAAAACATCCATCAAAGACTATTTCTTCTTTAGTACATGAATAGAAAAGTCCCATTTGACTCAAACGTAATGGCGTCGTAGATATAGATTGTCTTGTAAGACTTTTCTTTAAGATATAAACCCGGCCATTGTGGAAATTTGACTCATACGTCCTTTTTAGTGATGATATAGAACTCCATCCCGTTCCTTGATGTCCTTTCGTACATATGCACAACCTTAACATAGTTTCTTTCTATTTCCTACATTAGTCATGAAACGACTATAAGCGATGAAGCTTAGTGAGCAAAGTAGCACATAAATATGAAATCATAGAATTCATACCTTCAATTGAATGTAATTTCTTTCACTTTACCTTCTAACTTTGTTGTTCAATTCTCGCATAAGTGAATAAGATCATAATCATACATTAACTTCCAAACAATTAATAACATATATGTTTCATGAAATGTCTTTGATGATCACTCACAATCAATCAATACCATGTGCCTAGTATGGATGCTAAACATTGGAGTGCAATGAATGTATTAACCAAAAATGGTTCCATTCATCTTTTCTTACTTTTCATTTCTCTTTAACTTTCTTTTCTTTTATTCTTTCTTGGTAACTTTCTCCTTTCATTTCTTTTTTCTTTTCATTTCTTTTTAATTCTGTTTTCGGGCCCTTCCCATATTAGGGTTGTACACCGAGCACTCAAAGTATTTTGCTAAACACAAGGTCACCTCTTCTATAGAGCTTCAATGCTCTTAAGTACTTTTATTCTCTTTGAGCAATTTGCTCAAGTACTTTCATTCTCTCTCTCTTGGGAATTTTATCCCACGGGCATCACATAGCCCGTGACCTTCAAAATAGGACTTGCACCCATGGTGTACAACGTAAATAGGGCATTCTTAATTATTCATGATCATTATGTAAACATAACTCTTTTCTTTAATATTTGAGGATCATGAATTCTTTCTTGAATGATGTCATGATGCAACACATGAAAACAATGGATTTAGTTGTCAAGCATCATTCAAAAATCTTGCACATAAACTCTTAATCAAGTTCTTCCTAAAACACCTATTACTTTAATTCCAATTAACATGCAAGGGATTTGGTCTAAAAGTCCTTCATCATGCTATTGTTTCTATTTATTTCTTGAAATTACAGTAACATTCTAAGTCATGTTTAACTCAAATAAGTACACCTTTACTATAAAAGATTTAACATAAACATTTTCCAACAAACAACAACAATGATATATAACATAAGGATCTATTTAAGCATAGAAAATTATATCAACCATCATTTCAACTTTATCATAAGACTGTAGATTTTAAGCTCACTGAAAATTGACTTAAATATAAGTTTTAGAGACATGCAATGCTCTAAACTTAAGGTTGGAGTTTCTGCAGATTTTATTTTTCCATACTTCTCTTATATAAGCAATTAATTTCAAGATCTATGTATCATTAGATAAGAAATTTGAAAGGCAACGATAGCAAATCACGAGAGGGCTTTATTCAACATAGAAGCTTATGCTAAACATTCTGATCATAATGAGAATATTCAAGATAAAAGCATAGTTACACAAAAACTTTACTCACTATTCAATGAAGTTTTTGTTGGTTTTGATGACCTGAAAATTACAAGTTTCTAGAGGGTTAATGAAGCAAGAATAAGGAGAAACAAATAGTTGTATGTTAGTCTTGGCTAAGGAGGAAAATCTGTCCAAAAACTCATTATTCTGGACTAAAAACAGAACTACAGAGAATAGGTCAGATTCGAGCAACTAGAAACATTTCCGCGTTGTTTCTGAAGCTACTAGTAGCCTCAAATTTCTACTGTAATATGAGTTTTGAGTTTATGGACGGAAATTCCTAATTTTATAGATTATCATGGGTATAGAGGTGATGAGTTACTTGTTAGTATGGAATTTCATCACCCTATTTCCCATTGAATCAAAGAAAAAGGAAAAGATCCTTAGGTTTCTTGTAATTTTTCATTCTTACCTTTCTCTCCAAATTTTGGCAGAATTTCTTTACTTGAAATCAGATGTAAAAATCACCACTAAGAGGGTATATTTATAGAGTATTGGTAAAACCATGTTTGTTTAACTTATCTTGGAAATTCTTGCTTATTCCTATTTTATTCCATTATTTTATCAGTTTATCAGTTATTTATACGAATATTAATTGACACTAATTCTTTAATATTATAAGTGTAGCCAAACACTCCTTAATGAGTCATATAACATGTGTCCCATTTACCTAATATTTTATTACAAAATTCCTAGATTTCTTATTTTAAGTAGCCATGTTCGGGTCAACATTTGGAGGTCGAGACGAGCTCTGTTTTGGTCAAACTTTATACCGTTGTAAAGTTCATACTTCAAGCTTTACAACGAGTATACATGCGAAAGAAATGGGTCAATCGATAGCTAGTACGATTAGCTTAAAAATGACTGCCCAACTGACTTTCCATACTTAGCCAAATTTGGTGAAATTTCTGCATTACATAAAATCTGACTACACCAGTTTGGGTCGACTTTCATGGCAAGTCCCGAATTGAAAAATACCCAAACTTGATATCAATTTAAACATCTCAATAAGAACTACGCGATGGTATAAAATGCATAGGCTACGGATCAACGCACGTTACACGATGGTTGCAAAGTTGGTTCGATGCAATGGTAAATCTGTAAATAACTTGAAGTCTCCCAGAATTTTCAGCTTAGTCCTTATCTATGGGATTAAGTTAGATTAAGCCCAAACATTTTTCACAACTTAATATTTTGCCCAAAAAAAATCCCAATACTTAAATCCAATGCAATTTATCTACTTTGTCCATAAACTTAGTGAAATTGGCATACCAAACTCAACTATTTTAGGGTGACTATTGGATTTTTCCTAAGAAAATACAAATTCAGATTTTCTAAATTATAAAATTAAGATACAAAATTTTCGGGGCGTTACAATCTCCCCATTAAGAAATTTCGTCCTCGAAATTTACCTAGAAATGTTCAGAAAACTTCTTTTTCATTTCATCTTCTTGCTCCGACGTCTCTTCTTCAATGGCTTCACTTTTCCAAAGTACTTTTACTAATGGAACTTCTTTGTTACATAGGTGCTTTGTTTCTCGCATGAGAATTTTTGCAGGCCGTTCTTCCGAAGTTAAGTCCCCTTGGATCTCAGTCGGGACTTCTTTAAGTACATGCGATGGGTCATGAATGTATTTTCAGAGGGTTGACACGTGAAATACATTGTGAACTTTGCTCAATTCCATGGGTAGTTCGAGCTTGTACGCCAAAGATCCAATTCTTTCTTTGATTTCGAACGGTCCAATATATCTTGGGTTGAGCTTTCCTTTCTTTCCAAACCTAAACATCCGTTTAATGGGTGATATTTTGATAAACACTTTATCTCCAACTTTGAATTCCAATGGACAGCATCGCTTGTTCGCATAACTACGTTGTCGATCCTGGGCAGCAGCTATGTTTTTCTTGATCTTTTCAATCACAAGAATCATATCTTGAACTAGATCAGGGCCTAAAATTTTTCATTCCCCTAATTCTTCCCAATAAATAGGTGATCAACACTTTCTTCAATATAGTGCTTCGTATGGAGGCATTCCTATGGATGCTTGAAAACTGCTATTATAAGAAAACTCTATCAAAGGTAAATAGCGATCCCAACCTCCTACAAATTCCAATGTGCTTGCTCTTAGCATATCCTCAAGGGTTTGAATTGTCCTTTCAGTCTAGCCGTCGGTTTGAGGATGAAATGCAGTACTAAAATGTAACTTAGTGCCCAAAGATTCGTGAAGACTTTTCCAAAAATGAGATAATAACTTAGGATCTCTGTCTCATACGATTGATACGGGAACCCCGTGTAATCTAACAATCTCTTGAATCGCATACTGGTCCATTTTGTAGGTTGACTTAACCGGTAAGAAATGTGCCGATCTAGTAAGAATATCTACTATGACCCTAATAGAATCACATCCTTTTGAGGTTTTCGGCAATCCCATAACAAAATCCATGGAAATCTTCTTCCATTTCCATTCCAGAATCGGTAGTGGCTCTAGGGTGCCTCCTGGCCTTTACTTGTTGACTAATAAGACACTTGGTTACAAAATTTGCAATTTCTTTCTTCATATGTGGCCACCAGTATAGTGCTTTTATTTCATGATACATTTTAGTAGATCCAGGATGTATCGAATAAGGCGCACTGTGAGCTTCTTGAAGGATATCTTTTCGAATTTCGCTATCTTGTGACACATAAATTCTATCATTGTATTGAAGAAGTCCATTAACCAATGTTCGATATTTTCTTGGTTTTCCTTTATCCATCTTTTCCCTCATTTTATTAGCGAACTCATCGATTTCCTGTGCCCTTTTTATTCGATCTTGTAATGTCGACCAAATGGTCATAGTGGATAACCTCAGATTTTCTGATGTGAAATTTTCTAAACCCAAATTCTCTATTTCCTTACCCGAATCTCTTGATTTCTTTGGCATTTTTCAGCTTAATGCATCTGCTACCACATTTGCTTTACCTGGGTGATAGCTTATGGTACAATCATAATCCTTAATCAACTCTAACCATCACTGTTGCCACATGTTTAACTCTTTTTGAGTAAGGAAATATTTCAAACTCTTATGATCCATGAATATTTCACATTTTTAACCGTACAAGTAGTGTCTCCAAATTTTTAAAGCAAACACTATTGCTGCTAGCTCAAGGTCATGAGTGGATAATTTTTCTCATACGGCTTTAATTGTCTAGCAGCATAGGCAATTACCTTACCGTGCTATATGAGCACACATCCTAATCCTTGTTTAGAGGCAACACTATAAATAGTGTATTCGCCCTCAGCGGAAGGAATTTCTAGAACGGGGGCCGAAGTGAGTCTTCTCTTCAATTCCAGAAAGCTTAGTTCACAGTTCTCATTCTATCTAAACTGTATGTTCTTGCGGGTTAATTGAGTTAAAGGGGTAGCGATCTTGGAGAAATCCTGAACAAATCGTCGATAATACTCGGCTAAACCCAAGAAACTCCTAACCTCTGTTGGTGATGACGGTCGTGGCCAGTCTAGAACCGCCTCTATTTTTCTAGGATCGACTCCTATACCTTCTTTTGACACTACATGTCCCAAAAATGCTACTTCTTCTAACCAAAATTTACATTTCTTAAACTTAGCATATAATTGTTTCTCTCTTAAGATATGTAAGACAATCCTTAAGTGCTTGGCATGTTCTTCCTTCGTCCTCGAGTAAATCAAAATGTCATCAATAAATACTATTACAAATTTGTCCAGATATTCCTTGAATACTCTATTCATCAAATCCATGAATGCTGTCGGAGCATTTGTTAACCCAAAAGGCATCACCAAAAACTCGTAATGACCATAACGAGTACTAAAAGCTAATTTTGGTATATCATCATGTTTTATCCTTAATTGGTGATATCCTGCTCAGAGGTCTATTTTTGAGAATACTGCAGAGCCTTGTAGTTGATCAAATAGATCATCTACCCTGGGCAATGGGTACTTATTCTTGATGGTTATCTTATTTAATTCTCGATAATCAATACACTATCTCATCGAGCCATCATTTTTCTTCACAAATAGTACAGGAGCTCCCCACGAAGACGAACTAGGCCTAATGAAACCCTTAAGAATCAATTCGTCCAACTAACTTTTCAACTTCTTAAGTTCTGTGGGTGCCATTCTGTACGGTTTCATAAAAATAGGTGAAGTACCTAGAACAATTTCTATCTCAAATTCTACTTTTTGCTGAGGTGGTAATCCTGGTAAGTCTTCAGGAAAAACATCGAGATATTCTTGCACCACTAGTATGGTGGTTAGTGAGGGTTCATGCTTTTCTTGGACTTGGATTTGGTGTAAACTAACCAAAAATCCTTTACTACCCTTCTCTAGTAGTTTCAATGCCTTTAGTGCATATATGACTAATTTTGATGTTTTATTAGGCTTAGGGAAAGCTATTGTCCCTATTCCAGGCATACTCAAGGTTTTTGCCCTACAATCAATGGTTACTTGATATCGAGATAGCCAATCTATGCCTAGGATTATGTCAAAATCCTTTAAATCTAAAGAAATTAGGTCTGCATGATAAGTTTTTCCTCAATTTCAATCAACATATCATGGACATAGTGATTAACAAAACAGATAGGCCCAGAGGGTATGATAACTTTCATTTCTAAGGAGAGTGGTTTAGTGGCTAATTCGAGTATTCTTAGCATGTTTGTGGCTATAAACGAATGTGTTTCTCCATAGTCGAATAAAGCATATATAGGTTTAGACTTAATGTAAATCGTACCAGCCACTACATCATTACTCATCCCAACCTTAGGCCTGACCAATGCAAAAGCTCTAGCAGTCCATTGATTCGCTCTTGTGGGACAATCAACAAATAAGTAACATGGCTTGTGGCAAGTATAACACACCCTCTTCCCAAATAGACATTCACCTGAATGGTTTTTACCACATTTGGTACAATTGGTAGCGACTTGGTCACCTGATCTTTTCTCTATTTTATCTCTCTTCTGGTTGGGTCCCTTTTGGTATGGTCCTTTTCCTTGTGGATTTCCTGACCATTTTCTCTTGTTCTTATTATCTTTGTTATTTCTCCATGGTTGGTTTTCTCGAAGCCCCTTCTTGCCCAAATTCCGGTCCTTGTTTTGATATCTCGCTTTACGGGCTTTGGAGATTTTTAGCTCGGCTTATTCTACCAGTAAAGCCTTATCAGCAACCTCAGGAAATGTCATATTTTGAATTCTGGACAGTAATACATCCCTGTTCAATTCAGGCCTAAGTCCTTCAAGAAATCTGTCAACCTTGTGTCCGTTAGTGCCCACCATATGCGTAGCAAAACGTGACAACTCTTCAAATTTTCTAATGTATTCTGATACCGTCATGTACCCTTGACGTAATTTTATAAACTCATTCATCTTTTGGTTTCGAATAGATATAGAGAAATACTTGGTCCTGAAAATCTCACAAAATCTTTCCCAAGTCAGATTTGTCGTTTCACCCATGCTGACCAAAGTATCACACCAATGGCCTGCACTACCCCGAAGCGTGAACGATGCACATGTCACCTTTTCAACATCGTCTACGTGTGCATATGTAAACATTCTTTCCATTGTTCTCAGCCTCTACTGGTCCTTTGCCTCAATAAAAGTAGGTAGATTTAGATGTCGAAACCGCCCACTACTTTGGTTCATTTCTTGATTGGGATTGTTAGCGGGACAATTCACGAGTTGTTCAATTTGACGCGCTTGTTGTTCAATGAGTTGTGTCAAGCGATCTATTGTTTGATTTGCTCGCGCCATTCTTCTATATCTCTGGAATTTATAATGAAACTTACTTTAGTTAATTTGTCAAAAATTCAATTTGACAATATATATTGAAGCATAGGTAATGTATCAATTTACCATAAGAATATGTCTCATTTTATGCTATAATTTCTCATTAAAATTTCCAAATACGCCCATAATCAATGATCATTTAACTATCCAATAAATCTTAAAATGGCCCAACATACCCACATAAGATTTCTAGCTTTTTGGGTCTTTAATTTAATTCATAGAGCCCAAAGTAATGGTCCATGGTGACTATTTCACTTAAAATCACACAAAAGGTCTACTTATTAACTAAAGTTATGATCTAGTCCACTATCCATATAAGTCATGACCCGGCCCAAAATCTTCCTTCTTCTTCCTCAATTTGGCCGTCCATTCATCTCCCTCTCTTCTAACATTTTCCCAAATTCAAAAAAAATATCAAATCCCTAACTTTGAATCCAACAATTTCACATCAAATCAACCATGGCTCCTTCCATGAATCAAAAAGGAAAAGGTAAAGCCACCATTTCTCATCCTAAAACAAAGAAGATTGAGGCAAAAAATGCTAGAGGAGTTGCGGTCACTCACGGTTCCACTTCACGAGCTGCATGCGATTTGTCCCTTACGGAGGATTTTTGTATACTGTGGTTCAAGGATGCAGCATCCTTTGCTCATTATGACGTTTTCAAGGATTGCAATATTACTCGTGGAAGGTACATTAATAGGGAATTTTTGAAATCCTTGCAATTTCCTTACCTAGCCACATTCAAAGAATTTAAATGGATGAAATTTCTAGAGATAGATGGACGTTACTGTGATAAGATTGTTAGGTGTTTTTATAGCAATGTTAAGATGTTGGATGATGGCAATAGGGCCTTTGATCAGATATCAACATATGTGAAGGAAAAATCTTTAATGATTAATGCGGGTTTACTATCTAAAATATATGGAGTGCCACTGTCCGGAAAAGCTTTTGGAGATAAATTTAACTTGCTGGAGGCTTGTAGGGTGGTGTATGAGGATTCGGAGTTAACCTCTCATCGGTTCGACGTTGCGGGTCTATGTAGAGACATGAGGCTACTTTACCTCATTGTGGACGACTTTTTCAAGCCTAGGTCAGGTAGATTGTCTCGGTTGTCTCATGAGGATGTTTGGATGATGTGGAAGATAGTTGAAGGGCATAGGTTCAACATTTGTGATTTAATCATCTATAGCATTTCTGAGTTCATTTTTCATCCAGATTCTCGAACAATTGTCTTTGGTTGCCTCATTACAGATTTGATGCGTAGATTGGGAGTGGATTTCTCAAATGAGGTGTTAGTTTCCTTACACCAAAATAGTGAGATTGGAGAAGAGTCACTTATAAAAGCAAAAAAAAAATTTGGTAAATGGTGCTTGGGTTACAACAAGGAAATCTTCTATGTTTGGTGCTATCATGCCTCCAACCGCAGAGAGTTGGCAAGACTTCATGGTGGACATGTGGTGCTTTCAAACTGAAGTGCAAGAAGAATTACAGGATTTAAGAAAATCTATTGATGCCTTGAAAGATTCCAATGAAGAGAGCTCGAAGGAGGATTAAAAGATGAAGTTCAACTTTAACTTTTGAAGAAGAAATTTTAATGATTTGTAGAAACTTTTGCTACTAACTTTTGCTACAATCTATTAGAGTCTTTGTTTTTCTTTCTTTTCTATTTTTGTATGGATTTCTTCTCCCCTTGGAGAACTTATTAACAAAATATTTCATCTTCCAGTTTATGATGTTGTTATTGATTTTGTGTTGGAGTTTGGAATGGAATAGAATGAATTAATATTTGACTAATGTTAGCTCATGGAGGATGGCTTATAGCTTTACTCTAGGAAATCTAGTTCTTCCGGCTTTAGAATCTTAGTTGAGTAGTTCCTCTAATGTACTTTAATAACTTCAATAACTAAGGAACATCTCTAACAATTCTAAATTCATTCCACACATAAGTTTCAATTCAAATGATATAAAAATTCTAGGAAAAAGGAACAAAAACATACTCGAGAAAGGACATCTTGAACGAGGGTATATCATCACAATCTACAGAATCATTGGACCAGGACTCTGATACCAAAGCTTGTGACGACCTCTAAAATTTTCCTTAAATTTTTTTTTTTGGTCTCAGCTAAAGGCAACTAGTAGCCTTTAGTTGAACTGAAAACCTAGCTGCAGGTGGATACTAGTATCCTCCTGCTGTGACAGAAATAGTTGCAAACTAAGACTTTTTTAAACTTTCTCAAATTTTGTATCTTACTCCATAATTATCCAAAAGTATTTAAAAGAGATAATTTGAGCATTACACACAATTTATAAGAGCACAAAATATACCAAATACTCAATGACTTTAAATACTTTGATTTCCACCTTACAAACCATTACACAGGATTCCTTTTTGCAGATTACATTCTCCTTTAAACAAAAATAGTATCCCCTTCTTCGGACCATGATTCGTTATTCCGATAGCAAAAAGGTCGGAATAACACAATTGAAAGCTCATTGCTCAAAAAGAACATTTCAAGACTAACAACTTAAAATGTTTACAATTAACTAAGGGATACTAGGAATCCTTGTAAACACAAAAATAGCCATCAAAGACTCTTTCTTCTTTAGTACATGAATAGAAAAGTCCCCTTTGGCTTAAACGTAATGGCGTCGTAGATATAGATTGTCTTGTAAGACTTTTCTTTAAGATATAAACCCGGCCATTGCAAAAATTTGACCCATACGTCCTTTTTAGTGATGATATAGAACTCCATCCCATTCCTTGATGTCCTTTCGTACGTATGCACAACCTCAACATAGTTTCTTTCCATTTTCTACATTAGTCATGAAACGACTATAAGAGATGAAGCTTAGTGAGCAAAGTAGCACATAAACATGAAATAAAATAATTCATATCTTCAATTGAATGTAATTTCTTTCACTTTACCTTCTAACTTTGATGTTTAATTCTCGCATAAGTGAATAAGATCATAATCACACATTAACTTCCTAACAATTAATAACATATATGTTTCATGAAATGCCTTTGATGATCACTCACAATCAATCAATACAATGTGCAAAGATGGATGCTAAACATTGGAGTGCAATGCATGTATTAACCAAAAATGGTTCCATTCATCTTTTCTTACTTTTCATTTCTCTTTAACTTTCATTTCTTTTCTTCTTTCTTTGTAACTTTCTCTTATCTTTTCATTTCTTTTTAACTCTATTTTCGGGCCCTTCCCATATTAGGGTTGTACACCGAGCACTCAAAGTGTTTTGCTAAACACAAGGTCACCTCTTCTCTAGAGCTTCAATGCTCTTAAGTACTTTTATTCTCATTGAGCAATTTGCTCAAGTACTTTCATTCTCTCTCTCATGGGAATTTCATCCCATGGGCATCTCATAGCCCGTGACCTTCAAAATGGGACTTGCTCCCATAGTGTGGGCATTCTTAATTATTCATGATCATTATATAAACATAACTCTTTTCTTTAATAATTGAGGATCATGAATTCTTCTTGAACGATACCATGATGCAACACATGAAAACAAGGGATTTAGTTGTCAAGCATCATTCAAAAATCTTGCACATAAACTCTTAATCAAGTTCTTCCTAAAACACCTATTACTTTAATTCCAATTAACATGCAAGGGATTTGGTCTAAAAGTCCTTCATCATGCTATTGTTTCTATTTATTTCTTGAAATTACAGTAACATTCTAAGTCATGTTTAACTCAAATAAGTACACCTTTACTATAAAAGATTTAACATAAACATTTTCCAACAATCAACAACAATGATACATAAGATAAGGATCTATTTAAGCATATAAAATTATATCAACCATCATTTCAACTTCATCATAAGACTGCAGATTTTAAGCTCACTGAAAATTGACTTAAATATAAGTTTTAGAGACATGTAATGCTCTAAACTTAAGGTTGGAGTTTTTGCAGATTTTATTTCCCCATACTTCTCTTATATAAGCAATTAATTTCAAGATCTATGTATCATTAGATATGAAATTTGAAAGGAAACGATAGCAAATCACGAGATGTCTTTATTCAACATAGAAGCTTATGCTAAACATTCTGATCATAATGAGAATATTCAAGATAAAAGCATAGATACGCATAAACTTTACTCACTGTTCAATGAAGTTTTTGTTGATTTAGATGACCTAAAAATTACAAGTTTCTAGAGGGTTAATAAAGCAAGAATAAGGGGAAACAAATACTTATACGTTCGTCTTGGCTAAGGGGTAATATCTGTCCAAAAACTCATTATTCTAGGCTGAAAACGAAACTACAGAGAATAGGTCAGATTCGGGGCTACTAGAAGCATTTCTGTGTTGTTTCTGAAGCTACTAGTAGCCTCGAAACTGTACTATGAGTTTTGAGTTTCTGGACGGAAATTTCTACTTTTATAGATTATCATGGGTATAGAGGTGATGAGTTACTTGTTAGTTTGGAATTTCATCACCCTATCTCCCATAGAATCAAAGAAAAAGGAAAAGATCCTTAGGTTTCTTTTAATTTTTCATTCTTACCTTTCTCTCCAAATTTTGGCAGAATTTCTTTACTTGAAATCAGATGTAAAAATCACCACTAAGAGGGTTTATTTATAGAGTATTGGTAAAACCATGTTTGGTTTAACTTATCTTGGAAATTCTTGCTTATTCCTATTTTATTCTATTATTTTATCAGTTTATCACTTATCTATACGAATATTAATTGACACTAATTCTTAAATATGATAAGTGTAGCCAAACACTCCTTAATGAGCCATAGGACATGTGTCCCATTTACCTAATATTTCATTACAAAATTCCCAGATTTCTTATTTGAAGTAGACATGTTCGGGTCAACATTTGGAGGTCGAGACGAGCTTCGTTTTGGTCAAACTTTATACCGTTGTAAAGTTCATACTTCAAGCTTTACAACGAGTATACATGCAAAAGAAATGGGTCAGTCGATAGCTCGTACGATAAGCTTAAAAATGACTGCCCGACTGACTTTCCATTCTTAGCCAAATTTGTTGAAATTTCTGCATTACATAAAATCTGACTACACCACTTTGGCTTGACTTTCAAGGCAAGTCCCAACTTGAAAAATACCCAAACTTGATATCAATTTAAACATCTCAATAAGAACTACGCGATGGTATAACATGCATAGGCTACGGATCAACGCAAGTTACACACGATGGTTGCAAAGTTAGTTCGATGCAATGGCAAATCTGTAAATAACTTGAAGTCTTCCAGAATTTTCAGCTTAGTCCTTATCTATGGGATTAAGTTCGATTAAGCCCAAACATTTTTCACAACTTAATATTTTACCCAAAAAAAAAACAAAAATATTTAAATCCAATGCAATTTATCTACTTTTTCCATAAACTTAATGAAATTAGCATACCAAACTCAACTATTTTAGGGTGACTATTGGATTTTTCCTAAGAAAATACAAATTCAGATTTTCTAAATTATAAAATTAAGATACGAAATTTTCAGGGCATTACATTCGTGCTTCTCCAACTTCGTTTTGTTTGACAGAATTTCCTTCATAAATTTTGCATAGCTCGGCATTTGAGCTAAAGCGTCCGCAAAAGGTATGTTGATTTGGAGTTTCTTGAATACATCAAGGAATTTCTTGAATTGCTTGTCTAGCTTATGTTTTTGCAACTTTTGAGGGAAAGGAATTGGAGGAACATAAGCTTTGACCGATGGCGGAATATAATCTGGTGGAGAGCTTTCTTTTTCTTGTTCAACTTCTGCTTCTGATTTTTTATCTCTCTCTTTACTTAATGCAGTTTCCTTTTCAACACTCGGTCTTTTCACATGAATCTCTAGCAACTCGACTCCGCTTTTCGTGGTGATTGCATGGACTTGCTCTTTTGGATTGACTTCGGTATTGCTTGGCCATGTGCTTGGTTGTCGTTCGATCAACAGTTTAGCCAATTGCCCAATTTGATTTTCTATATTCTTTATCACAACATCTTGTCTTTTTTGCATCTCCTTTAATTCAGATTCCATGCGTGTAACAGTTTCTTCCAATCCTCATTTTCTCTCTTGTGGTCTCCCTTGATCTGGCAGATTTTGAATGTTTTAAATATTGCCATAGGAGAAGTTTGGATGATTTCTACATCCTGGATTGTAAGTCTGGGAGTATGGATTATTCTGATGTCGCTGAAAGTTCTGAGTATATGCAAATTGTTCAAGGGATAACATATCAACTTTGGTTAATGTGCATTCTGATGATTGGTGGTTTGCCCCGCAGGTTACACAGATTGGTGGGGACATCTGAACCATATTGGTTGAGTGAGAATATTTCATTGCTTCTATCTGCTTTGCCAATGCATCGATTTTTGCCAGTACAAGCGAATTGGTATCTACTTCATGCATCTCTGTTGTTTTCTTTAGTAACCCTATGTTTGGCCACATAATGAACTATACACTCATCGTTTCATACAAGTTGTAGAGGTCACTGATAGATCTATTTTGGATAGAGCCACCTGCTGCAGAATTGACTGAAGAACGACTGCTTAGAACTAAACTAGAGTAGAAAAAATGATTGAGCTGCTAAAGGAAAACCATGACTTCGACACTTTCTGAGCAGTTGCTTGAATCTTTTCCATGCCTCGTGAAAATTTTCCAACTCAGATTGTTGGAAATTGAAAATTTCATACTTCAATCTGTTTACTTTGGCCGGAGGAAAATATTTCAGTGTGAATTTCTGGATCAGATCTGCCCAAGTAGTGATGCTCCCAGGCGATAGAGAATCTAACCATTTTCTAGCTTTATCTTTCAATGCGTGTGGAAAGAGCTTCATCTTCAGCGCCTCTTCATTAACACCATGGTATTTGAAATTTCTACAATATTCATTGAAGCGAGAAATATAGTAATGAGGATTTTCATTTGTCATCCAATAGAACGGAAGATTGTTCGAGAACAAATTAATCACATCTGGCCTCAACTGAAGTTGTTGTGTCCATAAGGTGGATAGATTATGCTGGACCGATTTTCAACAATCGGTGGCATCATATACTCACCCATAAGGTTATCTCGTTCATTAACTTCAACTGGTCGAGCCACTGGTGCAAGATTATTTCTCACATCTGCAGGTAATGGATTTTGGATTTGGTTGTCTTCCATCGTGTCTTTATGCTGTTTTTTCCTTTCTCTTCGTTCACGTTGTCATTGGTGAAAGCTTCGTTCGATTTCTGGGTCTAAATCAAATAGATCAAGATCTTTTGTATGGTGCATACACACTTAACACCTGAAACTTTAAAAAATACTTGGAATTCAACAGTAACACAAAGAACTGAGAATAAATATTAAAATAAAAATAAAATAAATAGCAATATAAGAATTGTTAAAAACTAAATTATCAATTAACGTAGTAATTGATAAAACTAGTCCTCGGCAACGACGCCAATGTGAAGAACCCATGAGGACTAGTTATCAATTTAACCTATTAATTTATAACTTATGTTTTAATAATGTGAAGAATACATATTTGTTTTGGTTTCAATTCTAAACTATTTTAATTAAATCTAAATTATCAATAATCAAATTAAATTTGTTAGAACGAATTCGAGTTTAAACTAACACTAGGATTTGTGAATCCACTTATACGTTCCTTAATCAATTATTCGTTAATTGCTTTAGCTGTTAATTACCCTAGATTGAAAATCGGTGATTCTATGACAATCAAAAGTCTCTCTCGATGATCAATCAATTCCATATCGATATGCGAACCTAATTATCTCTAATTAAGTTTCGAACATAAAAATATGCATTGAAATCTCAAGATCACCTAACCTGATTTCATAAAGCATAATAGTAATCTCTATCTATTATTGAACCCTATGTTATTCAACACCACGTGCTAAATCTATATTGAATCTCTCGACTTTAATATAAATCACAAAATATTCTAATGGTGATCAGGCATTAAAACATTAAAAATACTAAATAAAGAATAATCAATCAATAAGCAACTAACTACTAAAATAGAAACTTCTAATTAATTAAAAATATGAAGTTTCATCGTTCATCCTAGCAATAAGTAAATTTGCTGGACATGATTTCGTTAATTAGCACAAGAATTGTATCAGTCATGTTCCGATAGAAAAAGAAGAAGAAATAAATAAAACACATGATCCCGGCTCAAGAATCTTCAATCCTGTTCCTCAATCTTCGATTCTTCCTTTTGTATCTTGTTCCCAAAATTTGTCTCCCACGATATGTCTATTCTCTGGCTTTTATACTGCTCCTTCAACTCCCCAAAACGTGGCTTAGGCAGTTGAATTAATATGGACTTGGTAGAGTTATAATCCAATCACCAAACTGCCAAGTTACTGCAACGGGAAGCCATGCGATCGCATGGTTCAATCAATTTACATTCTGCAGTTTATTTTGGCATCTTGCGATCGCAGACACCATGCTATCACATGGTTAGTTTTTATGATTTCTTGCGTTTATTCCTTTGGTATTTGCATGTCAAGTTCTTCAAGTCTTTTTGTCTGTTAAATTGAATTCATTTTTCTTCTATTTGTTCTCTTTTCGTCTTTTCGTTAGATTGACACTTGAATTTGATTATTTCATAAAATAATATGAAAATAACGTGCCATTAAACTGAAAAAAATTAATATAACTCATAATCGTCCCTTTTGGTGAGTCTAGATAAGTACAAATTTGTACTTATCAGTGATAATAAAATTCCTTCCATCGAATGATATAAACAGAAGAAAACAAACACATTAGCATGATCCCATACGATCTAAGAAATTGACAAGAAGAAACAATGTCTGGATTTATGAATAACTGCAAGAAACCAAAGAAAATCGAATTCAATTACACAATGAAATTGCAGTGCTAAGAGTATCAAAATGAAAGCAGATGTTAAAACTAGAGCCCAAGCGATAGAAATCACCGCAATCTGATTAATCAGTTAACTATATTCAAGAAATTCTTTTCCAATTTTAGTTCAATCTCTGTAACCATTTTTTGCTTTCTTCTATTTCTTTTATTTCAAGCTAATCTTTGTTTAGATCCTTCATTTTCTCCATAATTTTTTCTCTGAGATCATATTGCGTGTTCTGGATAAACAATGAAATTCTTAAAACCAATAATATCATATCAATAGTCAGGCCAGAAGTGGAAAAGTAAACTTGATATACACCAGCTTCATTCCTGTCAAAACATTTATCTACTGACATGTGGCTATAGCGGGCACAGATTTACCATCTACTTTTATTCTTTGATCGAATGGCAGAGAGACTAGATGCTCCTTCTTCTACTGGAGAACCCTGCGTTTATTTGACAGTCTACGTTCAATTTATCATGCCTAGAATGACACGTAACACAATTTCTTCCAAGAGTTCCTTATCTGCCTTGACTTAGAAACCTAATAATTCACTATGATGTGAGTTTTTTTTTTGGTAAGAATTTATGTAAGATAATAATTCGTATCAACCCTAATTCCCAAATCTTTAAATTTCATGATTTTTCTGTTAAACAAATAAAATATTGAATCATTAGGAAGCATAAATTGATTAAGCACATATTATTGAAAAATCAAACCTTCAAATTGATCTTCAAAATTGACAGAATTGCGACCGAAGAAACTATATTTTCTTTTCGTTAACCTTTTAATTAGATTTAAATAAATAATGAATATACCCACATTTATAGATAGCAAGAGATAGTTTCTTATTATCTTTACACTTCTACTTTCCATCATCAAAGGATTTATTAGTTGACCAATAGGATTCCACTTTCCATCAAAGCATAAAACTACCCACATGTCATTTGACCAATAGAATTCTACTTCTTAACTATTATTAGACTACTTAATGAATTGGGTAAATTTAAGACTAGTCATTGTTTTGGTACTTATGGACTCTAAAGTCATATGGTCAAAATTTAATTCAATTAAAGTAACGTTTTAGAGCTAAAAGACCAACATACTCTTAATTGTAAAAAATCGCTAATTGTGATATTGTTTTGTTGTGATACTGTTTTGTCGTGATATTATTTTGTTGAGATACTGTTTTATCTATGATACTATTTTATATAGATAATGTGCTATGGTACACTTATACCATACTTTTATCTCTGATATTAATTTATTACGATAATGTTTCAACCTATGATTGCAAAATGCTTGATACTCTTTCGATCTATGATACTATTTCTATTTGTCGAATTTTTTCCTTGTTTCTAATGATACCGAAATATTATGACAAAGTTTCAACCTATGATACTGTTTTAATCTCTTAGCTTTATCTTTGATATTGTTTATTAGAACAAGGTTGTCTAAGAGTATAATACGAAATGCTTGATACTATTTCGATCTATTATACTGTTTCCATTTACCAAATTTTTTTCTTGTTTCTAATGATAGTAAAATATTATGACAAAGTTTCAACCTATGATACTGTTTTAATCTCTTAGTTTTATCTTTGATACTGTTTAATTATGACAAGGTTTCAATCTCTTAGTTTTGTCTATGATACTGTTTTAATCCGTGATACTGTTTTATTTAGGTAATGTGCATTAGTATACTTTGATACTGTTTAATGCATGATATTTTTTTATCTTTGATACTATTTGAATCTATGTGGAATGAGTTTTATTTATGATACCATACTTTTATCTTTGATACTATTTAATTATACATGATATTTCTAATCCAATGAGAAACTAAATCAAAGCTAGCGCAACTGATGCACTTTTTTTACAGCTCATATTGCAAGTAATCTTCAGCTCTGGAATTAATAGAAGGAAAAGATATTAAAATGGACTGGCTATGTCTATAATAAGCCTTCATGTTAGACCCAGTTTTACAATTAGAGATTGTACAAAATGCAACAATCCTGACTTACAACAATCCTAACTTCAACTAGTAAAATAAATCTATGATACTGTTTTAATTAGATAAAGTAATATGGTATACTTATACCATATTTTTATTTTTGATACTGTTTTATTATAATAATGTTTCAACCTATGATACTGTTATTTTATTGAGTTGTAATTTGTGTATGTGATATTATTCTATTAAGATATTTTCATGTATGATACTAATATATTAAGATACATTTATCTGTGATACTATTTTAGAGGATGTATGATACTGTTTTGACAAGAAAAATTAAAGATTGCCATTTTAAACTAAAGAGATGACTTCAAATAGGTAAAATCCATCGTACACAGTGGCAAAGCCACTTGTCTTGACCGTCTCGTCGAGACCATTCCGAAAATATATTATAATAAAAATTATGAGCACGTATACAAATTCTATGCCCATTTCTGTTGTGATACTGTTTTCTGTTATACTATTTTTTATAATACTGTATCAAACAACACATGACTAATTAATAGCACAAAGAAATAATCTAATGGTCAACTTAATACAGTATCAAGTTGCTATTCTATAATACAGTATCAAAATTTTCTATAATATAATATCAAACTGTAAATCATGGCCACAACTAATATAATGATACTATATTCTATGATACTGTTTTATTACGATATTGTTTACTATAATACAGTATCACCCCTATAGAAATTCATCAAACAAATCATCCATTTAGACACTCCAGTACTGAGACAACTCTAGTTCAACATTTGATCTACAGATTATTGCACTTAACAAGAAATCGATTAAGTTCCAGCTTATTACTAGATTTTGCATGATGTCCTGGAGGTCAGACAATAGCAAAACTAGAATCCAATTCTTTTTTCGTAACTTTCTCAGCAACCTACGTTACCAGGTATCCACACTTAAATTATTGAAAACTAAAGCAATTGCAGCACCTTGGTACATAGAAGTTAACAGCACCTTGGTACATAGAAGTTGACAATGGGAACACGACAACACATAACAAGAATCAAACTACTAACTAGCCAGCCAAATATGAATACAAGAAGGCATTCAAAGAATTTCATGTCTCCAACAATTTCTGTAGCCTCCAAGTTCTGTCAATCACCAAGAAAGAAAGTTTGGGTGCCGAGCCAAATTCTGATATGATGGATTCTAATAATTCAGATCTGAATAAGATCTCAAAATGTTCTATTGACTCGGCAGTGGCAGCGACGACAGTGGTAGTAGTGGTGGTGGTGGTGGTGGTGGTGGTGGTGGTGGTGGTGGGAGTAGTGGTGGCTGCGACGGTGCGTGGGAAATATGGATCACAGGGATAATTTTGGGATGAATATGAAAATTTGATGAAGAGTATGACTTATTGACAATTTTAAAATTTGTATTGACCTAATTTAAAACAAGTCACTTGCAGGTGACTTTTAGACAATTTTTCCTAATGAATTTAATCTATTAAATAATATTATGTGGATCACATTATTGTCTTACATTCTCCCACTTGACCCATGCGATATCATCTCATCACGTGGCTTAATAAATAATCTATAATGCGCAACTAATAAGTTAAAATATGTTATACATTTAGAGCTAGCAAACAGGTCGACCCAGCAGAGCTAGGCCACACTTGAAACTGGCTCAGGCTGACAGCCCAATTTTGTGCAGGCCAGCCCAGCACAGCCCAGCCCAGCCCAGCCCAGCCCACAGGCCAACCCTGCCCTAATTTTATTTTTTTTATTTTTTAAAAATAATTTTACGTTTGAAGGATATTTTTTTAATGTCAAAAAATTCAATCAAATATATCATCTTTTATAGTGCCGACTTCTGTGTACTAAACTAGTTCTAAATGGTGTTGTAGAAGAGTGATTTGTAACGAACTAAGTATGAAATTTGAACTGAAACTCGAGTTAAACTAAATTTTAATTGAGTCTAAACAAATTTGTGTTGGAGCTTGAGATTCCTAGACTAATGTTTCAAAAAAGACAATTTAAGTTGTGGACTTGAGTTTAGGCCATTTTAGATTGAGATTATTTGGATTATGTATTGGGACTTTTCACAAAATGAATGCTGAGTGAATAATGTCAAGGAGGTAAAAAAAAAATTTGCCAGACACCTCTACATACATTGGTCACTTAATATATCATTTTCAACCACATGCTAATAAGAGTCTTGGCGGTCATACATCATTATTTCGACATAGTCCCTTCCATGTACCATATCATTAGCCTTTCACTTAACATAAGTAATAAATGAGAAGTTAATGATATAACAATAATGTCTTCTTCAAAACCATTCGTATCACCATCCATTTATTTGTATGCCAGTCAATAAAACAAGAATTATATATATCTCAAAAGCAATACATAAAGGAGCTCATAGTGTCAAATACATAACGTTATAAAAATAATAACATAATGTCAATTATCAGATCTAATAATGTCCATTCTTTCAACATCCTCATTAAATATCTCCATTCTCTAGACATGCTCATTAAATTTCTTAGGCGGCAATCCTTTCGTTAATGGATTTGCAATCATAAGATTGGTGTTAATGTTCACGATTGACACTCTTTGTTTTAGAACTTATTCTTTAACGACAAAGTAGTTCAATTCTATGTGTTTAGTACATTTAGAGCACTTGTCGTTCTTTGAAAAGAAAACTACTGCAGAACTATCATAATAAATTTTCAACGGCTTGGCAATACTGTCGACAACTCCAAGTCATGAAATAAAGTTTCGCAGCCAATTTTCTTGAATTGTAGCCTCAAAGCATGCAACAAACTCAGCTTCCATAGTGGATGCAACAATGACAGATTGCTTTTCACTGTTCCATGATATTGCCCATATGGCTAAGAAAAATAAATAATCAAATGTGGATTTTCTAGTATACACACATCCAGTAAAATTCGAATCTAAATACCCAGTGACCTCTAAATTATTAGATCTCCTATAAGCGAGCATATGATCTTTCGTTCCTTGCAAATATCTCAGTACTTTCTTTGTAGCTTTCCAATGATCTAATCCAATATTGCTTTGATATCTACCCATCATTCTGACAGTAAAACTGATGTCTGCATGTTTCAACATACATTGAGCTCCCAACAATATATACATAAAGAATAGCTACCATTTGTTTTTGTTCCAGTTCATTCTTTAGACATTGCATGAGACTAAATATGTCTCCTTTCTGAATTGGAACGATACTTTATGAACACTTTTTCATTTTAAATCTCTCTAAAACTTAGTTAATATATGCTTTTTGAGACGACCCTAACAATTATTGTGATATGTCTCGGAATATTTCAATTTTAATTACGTAAGTTGCATTTTCTATTTCTTTCATTTCAAAATTCTAGGACAGAAATTTTTTGTTCTCGTGTAATAGGCCAAGATCACTAGTAGCGAGTAAGATATCATCAACATACAGAATTAGAAATATAAACTCACTCCTACTAACTTTCAGATCAATATACTGGTCAATAGTGTTTTCCTTAAATCCAAAAGAAGTAATTGTATTGTTGAACTTAAGATACCAATGGCGGAGAAGTCTGTTTAACTCTATATATTGATTTCTTCAATTTACACACTATGTGTTTCTTTCCTTCAACTGGATAACTTCCAAGTTGATTCATATAAACTTATCTATCTAAATTTCCATTTAGAAAGGGAGTTTTCATGTCTATTTGATATAACTTTAAATCATAATGAGCAACCAAAGCCATATTAATTCTGAACAAATCTTTCTTAGAGATAGATGAAAATGTCTCCTTATAGTCAATGACATTCTTTTGAGTGAAACCTTTGGCAACAATTATAGTCTTAAAGACCCATTTACAACTGACACTTTTACATGTTTTAGGATATTCGACGAGATCTCAGACTTTATTCTGATTCATAGATTTCAATTCATCTTTTATAGCATCTACCCATTTATCAGAATTAATGCTTTTAATGGCTTGTGAAAATGAAACTGGATCATCATGTAACACCGCTTTTTATCCTTATCTACTAATATGTATATGTATCTGTGGAGAAATATTTTCATAATCAGGTGTATCTGTGTGTGAACATTTTTTTCCACTACGAAAGATAATAGCCAACTTTACACACATAACTTAGTATATTATGAAAATCATACTTAACATAATTTATTGTATAAAGTATATATCACGCCATACTTATTTACAATAAGGTTACAAAGTAATATATTACAATATCGTAGTTTAAAACCATAAAAAAAATACTTTAATAACCAAAACCAAAACCAACAAAAGTAACCTAACATGTCATCATCCATGTACATCGAAAATCTTTCAGGAGCTCCAACAACCAGCCAAGTTATCTACAAGGCACTAGACTCTCCATGGTCACCTACAATCCAAGAACTATTGAGCTAATGCCCAATAAGTAAAAACCATGTTTGCGATGAGTGTGAATATAGGATGTACTATTATTTTTATTTAAAATATCCAATAGAAATGTAACATTCAAATATGCATAAAATGATTTCGATAACATTTTGTTTAAAATATTTTCTTTGCATTGGGCCCTTGACCCAGCTACTATGCACCGAAAAAGAGCTCCGCACAATATCAACATCCATAATCAATAATCAAATGGCCAATATCATATCAACGCAGTCGAGTTGACCATCCTCTTGTGACCACCAGCAGTTACCCTTATCTTTCCATGTGATCACCCAAGAAGTATTCTACGCACGGTGCCAATACTCAATCACAAAGATACAGTCAAGTGGACCATCATCCCATGATCACCAAAGACTCTCCCTATCTCTCTTTGTGATCACTCGAGAAGTCCCCACTCGCGGTACCAACAAATATCACATAAGCACGCCTCACATGCCTCTATGCACTAGTAGTGGTCAATAAAATATTTTTATCATGTAAATTCATTTCTTAAATTACATCATGCATGCAATATTTTCAACTATGCACATATGACGTGCATGCATGTGTAAATTTTTATGAATGGCATGCTCAATCAAAATGGTAGCCAATATGCTTTAGAAACAACTTTTCAATCGTCGTGACCAATGTCTAGTGCATAATAAACTCATAGAAAAGATATAGAAAGTGTCACAACAATGATTAATAAAAATTACTTCAAGACATATTATGTTCTTGCATTGTAGTTTTAAATGGATTTTTACTTACTTTTCACCTCAGTACATGCCGTGTGTAAGTTTAGTCCTTCTCCATCTGCTCTAGGTGTTACACAACCTATAATACCATCCAACATCAAACATTTCCCTCAACTTAGTAAGCTTAATACACACAATTTTATGTTAAGACCTTTAGTACCAAGATATACTAACTAGAAATCAAGCTTTCTCAAGTTACAAAGAGATCCTAAAACAGCACCATAACTCTAACAATTTTCCATAACAATTGATGTACTAGGACCCCAAAGGATAGTTGATAAGTACAATTTTGTACTTATCTGGGCTCACAAAAAGGGACGATTATGAGTACTATTAGTTGTTTTCAGTTTAATTGCATGTTGTTTTCTTATTATTTTAGAAAATAATCAAATTCAAGTATCAATCTGACAAAAAGACGAAAAGAGACTTGAAGGGCATAACGGGCACCAGTTTTGGCAGTTTTCTGATGGGACTAGAACTCTACAACTCCAAGATAAAACAACAACTTAAACACACGTCTTAGAGGGTTGGAGAACATTATAAATAAGACAGATAATAGCCAGAAGAGAAGATGAATTTTGGAAAGAAGATAAAAGAGGAGAATCGAAGATCAAGGCACGGGATTGAAGATTCTTCATCCATAGTCACGGGTTGTAATTATTTCTTCTTCTTTTTCTTTCGCCGGATCATGATGAAGTCAATTATTGTTATAATTGACGAAATCATGTCCGACTAATTTACTTTTTCTAGGATGAACGATGAAACCTCATGATTTTTAATTAATTAGAAGTTTTTCTGTTTTAGTAATTAATTGCTTTTGGGTTGATTATTCTTTATGCAGTTTTTCTATTATTTTAATGCCTGATCAGCATTAGAATATATTGTGATCTATATTGAAGTCGAGAGATTCAATATAGATTAAGCACGTGGTATTGAATAACATAGGGTCCAATAATAGATAGAGATTACTATTATGCTTTATGAAATCTATTTAGGTGTTCTTGAGATTTTAATGCATGTGTTTATGTTCGAAGCTTAATTAGAGATAATGAAGTTCGCATAACATATAGAATTGTTTGACCATCGAGAGAGGCTTTCGATTAATTTAGGAACGCTGATTTTCAATCTATGGTAATTATAAGCTAAAACAGTTAAACAGATATTTGATTAAGGAAAGTGTTGGTGGATTCGCAAATCCTAGAGTTAGTAGATCTTGAATTCGTTCTTACCTTTTTAAAGTTACTTATTGTTATTTTCAATTTAATTAAAATAGTTAAATTAGTTTAGAATCACAAAAATCAAATTGAATCTGTGTTTCTTTTATTGTTAAAATTTAGATTATAAATTAATTGGTTAAATTAATATCTGGTCCTCGTGGGTTCGACACTCTATTTAACCTTTATTACTTGTCAACGATCCGTCCACTTGCGGGATTTAAATCGCACAACAAGTTTTTGGCGCCGTTGCCGGGGACTAGTTTTATTAATTACTATGTTAATTGATAATTTAGTTTTAACAAAAATTTTTTAATTATTAATTTTTTTAATTTTTAATTTTTTAATTATTTATTTTTTATTATTATTATTAATTTTTTTTTAGTTTATCTACTTGTTTCTCTTGATTTCATTGCTACCAGAGAATAAAGATGAGCTAGGAGATCAAGCACAACACAAGATGATAGACTTTGAAATTGACAAGGATGACTTGCTCTTGGAAGATTTATGGAAACCACCGGTCAAACAAAATTTTTGTCCCTACTCCTACACCTACAATCAGGATTGGCAAAATCACTCAGATTACTCTTTGTACAATAACCAAAGTCAAACAGGAATACACAGGGTGGACATCAATTGGCTCATACTGGCGAAACTTGATTCATTGGCAAAACAGATGGAAACACTGAATTACTCTCAGTCAGCCAATATGGTTCAGATGTCTCTACCAATATGTGCAACTTGCGAGGCAAATCATCAATCATCAGAATGCCTTTTAACCAAAGCTGAAGTATCATTACCAGAACAAGCTGTATATGCTCAGAACTTTCAGCTACATCAGAATAATCCATACTCTCAGACTTATAATCCCGGATGGAGAAATAATCAAAATTTCTCCTATGGCAACAACCAAAATATCTAGAATCCGCCAAATCAAGGAAGGCCACAAGAAAAAAAAAGAGGACTGGAAGAAGCTGTCACGCGTATGGAATCTGAATTGAAGGAGATGCAGAAAAGACAGGATGTTGCTATAAAGAATATGGAAAATCAGATTGGGCAGTTGGCTAAGATGCTGACAGAGAGTCCACAAGGCACCTTTCCAAGTGACACTAAAGCCACCCCGTTAATTTTGTTTTTCTTTAAAAAAAAAAATATTTATAAGTTCTTTTTTTTCTTTTCTTTTTAGGGTTACAACCTGCAGGTTACCTAGATGGCATTCAAACAAAGATTTGTCAATCAACCTGTACAGATTTCTCCTCCAGTTGATCTTATCACACCTTTTCTCCCGACACCATCAGATCTATCTCAGGGAAGTCTCTAATCTCTTGATTTTAAATTTTACATTGGGGACAATGTTTCTTTCAAGTTTGGGGGTAATGGACTAAAATGAAAAATTTGCATGATTCGATAATTGATAATTGATAATTGATATTTGATTTTTAATTTATTTTCGTTAAAAAAATTATTATTTTTTTTTTTTGCATATTTATGTGATATAAATAGCCTTGTCAGCTAATGATGTAACTTTTTATTTAATTATTTCGCTTTAATCCATGACTTGTGAACAGATTATTACTATTAGTTAAATGTGAGACTCTTTGACCATGTTTGATATTGTGTTGTGTCGGCCAGTTAAGATGATTTTTAGCTATGTTGGTGCACTTAAGTTGAAAATAATAGGATACCCTGTTTAAACCTAAAAATCATCCGTATCTCAAACAAATAACCAATATAGTGAGAAAGTGTGGTAATTAAACTGTGGTAGTGGCTATCTAGGTTATGATTGATTCCATGTATGTTGAAAATTTGTGTGGAGCACTTTAGACCAGTTAGAGGAAACTAAGTAATGACCGAATGTTAGGAATCTAATCCTCACGCATGAACTTATTGCACGCAAGGAACAAAAATTATTATTATTATTGCTTAACTCTTTTCGTAGCCTAATTGACTTGAGTGAAAAGGTCCGTAGGGGTTTCTCAAAACCTGATGCCCTAAGGTTCGAAAGACCTGGGAGTCATCGACCTCAAGCTCGTTACATGAGTCAATTAGAAAGCTTAATGGATTGAGTTTTGCACCTTATTAATATCTTATAACTCGTTTCGTAGCCTATTTGACTTGAGTGAAAAGGTCCGTAGGGGTTTCTCAAAACTTGATGCCCTAAGGTTCGAAAGACCTGGGAGTCATCGACCTCAAGCTCGTTACATGAGTCATTTAGAAAGCTTAATGGATTGAGTTTTGCACATAAGATCTATATATTTGAAAAAAAAAAAATTTATTATTTATTTATTTAAATTTATTTTTTATTTCTGTCCCAAAAAAAAAAAAAATCCTTTGCAAAGTAAATTTGGGGATTAGATAACTAATGGGTTTGACTTATTTAGTAGAAACTTTCTGGTCGAAAGTGCACATAAATTGGAGAATCTTCATATACCTAGGTTGTCACGATTATTAGTTTTCTCAACCAGCCTCGAACAAGAAAATAATGAGCGAAGTGTTAACTTTGAACCAAAATCTCGGGATTTGAGAGAAAACATCATTTTGGGGGAAGTGTACCTTACGAGAGGGAAAGGAAAAGTTGACCCAGTGGTTGGGCTATCACCACCATAGAATTTAAGTTAATCAGATTAACGGGTCTCACACACGTATCAAGTATGGTTTGAGTATAATCACATTTGCAATAGTAATACTTGGATACTCGTCATGAATTATAAGTTGTTACAAAAGAACGGCAAGCTATTTATAGTATAACAATTTTTATTATTTTTATTAGTATGTGCATGATTGTTTTTAGCTAGTTTATTCGGGACGAATAATAGTTCAAGTTTGGGGGTATTTGATAAGTACAATTTTGTACTTATCTGGGCTCACAAAAAGGGACGATTATGAGTACTATTAGTTGTTTTCAGTTTAATTGCATGTTGTTTTCTTATTATTTTAGGAAATAATCAAATTCAAGTATCAATCTGACAAAAAGACGAAAAGAGACTTGAAGGGCATAACGGGCACCAGTTTTGGCAGTTTTCTGATGGGACTAGAACTCAACAACTCCAAGATAAAACAACAACTTAAACACACGTCTTAGAGGGTTGGAGAACATTATAAATAAGACAGATAATAGCCAGAAGAGAAGACGAATTTTGGAAAGAAGATACAAGAAGAGAATCGAAGATCAAGGCACGGGATTGAAGATTCTTCATCCAGAGTCACGGGTTGTAATTATTTCTTCTTTTTTTTCTTACGTCGGATCATGATGAAGTCAATTATTGTTATAATTGACGAAATCATGTCCGACTAATTTACTTTTTCTATGATGAACGATGAAACCTCATGATTTTTAATTAATTAGAAGTTTTTCTGTTTTAGTAATTATTTGCTTTTGGGTTGATTATTCTTTATGCAGTTTTTCTATTATTTTAATGCCTGATCACCATTAGAATATATTGTGATATATATTGAAGTCGAGAGATTCAATATAGATTAAGCACGTGGTATTGAATAACATAGGGTCCAATAATAGATAGAGATTACTATTATGCTTTATGAAATCTATTTAGGTGTTCTTGAGATTTTAATGCATGTGTTTATGTTCGAAGCTTAATTAGAGATAATGAAGTTCGCATAACATATAGAATTGTTTGACCATCGAGAGAGGCTTTCGATTAATTTAGGAACGCTGATTTTCAATCTATGGTAATTATAAGCTAAAACAGTTAAACAGATATTTGATTAAGGAAAGTGTTGGTGGATTCACAAATCCTAGAGTTAGTAGATCTTGAATTCGTTCTTACCTTTTTAAAGTTACTTATTGTTATTTTCAATTTAATTAAAATAGTTAAATTAGTTTAGAATCACAAAAATCAAATTGAATCTGTGTTTCTTTTATTGTTAAAATTTAGATTATAAATTAATTGGTTAAATTAATATCTGGTCCTCGTGGGTTCGACACTCTATTTATCACTTTATTACTTGTCAACGATCTGTCCACTTGCGGGATTTAAATCGCACAACAATAGCCAAGTCAATTCTTCAAGCATTAGAGTTCAATAACAACATGAAAAGGTTAGAAAAATGCCAAATTTCTACTTGGATAGATTTAGGTTTTTGGCATTCGGTTGCTGTCCAGTTGAATATCATGAAGCTTTTCATACCCTTTTCCATATTTAATCACTCCCAGACTTTTACCATACTTATATAACATACATATGAAGATAATCATGTCATAACTGGTCTAGAATAATATAATTACAGTAGCAAGATCAGCCCCTAAAAAGAACATTGTCCCTAAACAGAACATAGAACACTTGATACCTCTAAATGACTGTTATTGAGTTCCTATTGAATTAGCACATCTAATTTAGGTATTTACCCATGGAAGCTCATATCCAATTCTTTAACTCTTATATAAAATCATCCGTGTTGATAAATAGAGGTTTTATTTAATATATTATCCAAAATAAAAAAAATGAACAACTTCAATTCAGCAATCATCCAATTTCTGCCCTTGGTGTTTTATTCAAGTTCTTATAGCTATATATCCAGTTTTTAATCATGATAACACCACCAAATACACCCCCAACGTGTTTATAGTGAGTCCCAGGGGTTTAATAAATCATAAATTCCCGAAAACACCCAAAGTTTTATACCAAAACCTGAATTATACTTACTTGTCCAGAATTCAGCTTCAGCTTCAACTTCTTGGTTCTAATGGTCTTTGCTTCATTTTCCCTCTCTTTCACTTAGGGCCACTTGGAGACAATTTGAGGAGGTCAAGATGAGAGTTGAGAGGGTAAGATAATGTTTTGAAATGGTATATGGTTGTGAGAATGACTTAGAGGTTAACAAAAGGGTTGCAAGATAAAGGTTAGACAAGAATGGGGCTGCAATAGACAAGAATGATGTGGTTTTTAAGCATGAGGTGTCAACTTGTAGTAAAATATTATCGATTATGCTTGTGGCATCTCCAAAACCGCCAACACTTATCCAATCAGTATCCAACATTTTCCCAATACCTTAATCCCCACATATTCTTCAATATTCCAAAACAAATCATCACCTAAGTTGGGGAAGATTGACAACTAATACCATAGAAGAATATATATAAAATCCACTTGTCATATTTGTGATAAGTAAGAATGAGTTATAGCATGACGATGCAACGAGAATAACATATGAATCGCATGTAATGCATAAATTATATTGGCCAAGTGAGTAGTGTGAAGCTTGAGTATTACATCCTCCACTCTTTATAAAAAATTCATCCTCGAAATTTGCTTACCAAAAAAATTATGGATATTTATTCCGCATTTGATCTTCCCTTTCCCATGTTGCTTCTTCTGTTGACTGATTACACCACAGTACTTTAACCAATGGAATTTTCTTGTTTCTGAGTTGCTTTACTTCTCTTTGAAGAATTTCAACAGGCTTCATAGCTCAAATTTTACTTGAACTCCATAGGTTCACTCTTTAGTACATGTGAGGGACTTGTAATGTATTTTCTTAACATAGATACATGAAATATATTGTGTAGATGTGACAATGATAAAGGTAAGTCCAATTTATAAGCGACATCTCCAATTCTCTCAACAATTTGAAATGGTCCAATGTACCTTGGGCTAAGTTTTCCTTTATTTCTGAATCTCATAATACCTTTCATTGGTGCTACTTTTAGAAACACTTTATCCCCTACTGAAAATTCCAACATTCTTCTCCTTCGATTTACATAGCTCTTTTGTCGACTTTGGACAGTTTGCATGCGTTGACGTATTTGAGCTACAGCTTGTCATTTCTCGGACCATATCCGGGCCTAATGATTCGTAATGAGCCATTCTAATTGCAGCCTAATAACTGTTGTTATGTGAAAATTCCACCAAAGGCAAAAATTTACTCCACTCACCTTGGAAATCTAATACACAAGCCCTGAGCATATCTTCCAATGTTTTGTATTGTTCGCTTTGATTGCCCATCAGTTTGGGAATGGTATACTGTGGGTATACTGTGCTAAAAGATAACTGTGTTCCCAAAGCCTTATGTAAACTCTTCCCAAAAGAAGATAGGAATCTAGAATCTCTATCGGATACAATAGATAATGGCACCCCATGAAGTCTGACCACTTATTATATATATTGTTGTGAATATCGATCCGTTGTATAAGTGGAGCAAACTAGAAGGAAATGAGCAAATTTATTCAACATATCAACAATAACCCACATGGCATCATATCCCTAAATAGTCTTTGGTAACGCTACCATAAAATCCATTGCAATTTTTTCCCGTTTCTATTTTGGGATAAGCAATGGTTGTAAAGTTCCCACGGGTCTTTGATATTCTGCTTTGATCTGTTGACAGGTTAAACAATGTTCCACATATTTAGCTATGTCACCATTCATGTTCGACCACAAATAATGCATTTTCAAATCTTTGTACATCTTGGTGGCACCCGGGTGTACTGAATAAGGTGGCGCGTGTGCCTCAGCTAGAAAATCATCTCAAATGTTTTCCACATTTGACACATACAACCGCCCTCTAAATCGTAAAATATTGTTCTTAAATAGCTGAAAATCTACAGATTTCCCAGAATTTATATATTTTTTCACCTTTGAAAAATAATCATCCACTTGTTGACCTTGTTGAATTTTATCAATCAAGGTTAGCAGAAGTGTAAGGGCCGAAAATTAGGCCTCCAACGATCCTGGCAGTGCAATTTCTATACCCATTCTCTGTAAATCAACTAATACTGATTTTTGAGTCGCAGTTATAGTTGTAACACTTAACGTTGATTTTTTACTTAATGCATTAGTTACGACATTAGCCATGCCAGGATGATAGTTGATAATACAATCATAATCTTTTACTAACTCTAACCATATCATATGGGTGGGCAAAAATATAGCCAACTCGCAAACTGACCCGACCCGAACCGACTTAGGTCAATTTTTATGCAGAAAATGGTTCGGTTCGGGTTTGGAGTTGCAAATTTTGTTAGTAGGTTAGGTCGGGTTTGAAAGTGAAACTGAACCAACCCAACCTGAAACCGACCTAAATAATTAATTTAAAAAAATGAAAAGCAGAATTAAAGTTTAAGTAAACAAACCAGCAAAGCCCAATTAAAACGCATCAAAGCCCAAAACCAATTTTAAGTAAATTACCCAGCCAAGCCAACCAATCCAAAACCAATTCTGCTTTCCTCAGTCTCAGTAACTCACATCGCCGTTTTGTGCAAAATGAAAATCATGCCCTAATTTCTTCAATCGGAGACCATTCTCTCATCTATTCTCTTGCAAATCCACTGGCCAACACTAGTTTTCGCCCCATTCATGCCAACTCAAGCCAAAAATAGCGCAAATGGACCCATGTTAGTTTTGTGATAATCTATATTTTTTTGTTAATCCGATTTTTTTTTGTGATAACCTGTTTATCTCTTTTTTTGTTAATCCATTTTTTTTGTTCTAATCTATTGTTATTTTTGGTTGATAATCCGTGTTTTTATTTTTTGTGATAATATGTATTTTATTTTTGTGTATAATCCATTTTTTTGTTTTGTGCAAATCTGTTTCGTTTGTTTGTTTATAATCTGTGATTAATTTTTTTTATCATAATCTTTTTTGTTTTGTTTATAATGTGCTTTGATAATTTGTATTTTTTTTTCTATAATCTATTTTTATGTTTTGTGCTAATATTTTTTTTGTCATAATCTTTTTTTTCTTTGTTTTGTTTTATAATATGTTTTGATAATCTGTAATTTTTTTTGTCTATAATCCCTTTTTTTGTGCTAATCTTTTTTTTGTTTATAATCCGTGATTATTTTTTCCATAATCTATTTTTTTGTTGATAATCTGCTTTGATAATCTAATTGAATTTTAATTTTAATATGCAGATTTGATTATGGACATGGACGGCGAATTTCAATCCACTGGTGCAACTCCATCAACAACAAACACAGACACATGTAGAAATCCTATAAATATTCCTCAACTTCCACTAACAACTTTAGGAAAGAGAATTTTCTAGGAAAACTTCAGAGGTTTGGGATCATTTTACAATAGTCTGAGATCCAAATGTGGAAGATGTTAGGTGTGAGTGTAGGTATTGTGGACAGTATTATGCTTGTGTGGCTAAGAATTGTGGGACAAGTACTTTAAGGGCACATTTGACTAGTCATTGTAAGAGATATCCGGGAAGAGTTGATGACAAACAAAAAAAAATCTTAAGTTTTGATAAGAGAGAGGAGGGTGATGGGAGTAATCTTATGACTATTAGGTTTAGCAAGGAAGTATGTAGACTTGCATGTGCTAAGATGGTGATTATTGATGAACTACCTTTTAGTTTCGTTGAATGAAGTGGAATTAGACACTTTTGTAGTGTAGCATGTCATAGGTTTGATCCTCCATCTCATAGAATTGTTTTTAGAGATATTTACCAACTATTTTTTGATGAAAGATTGAAGTCGAAAAATATCTTTACCACCCAACGAAAAAGAGTTTTCCTTACTACAGACACTTGGGCATCTATTCAAAACGTAAATTATATGTCTCTCACTGCCCATTTCGTTGACTCTGATTGGATGATTTATAAAATAATTTTAAATTTTTGTGTGATATTTAATCCCAAAGGTGAAACAATTAGAAAGTTGATTGAAAATTGCTTACAGGAATTGGGCATTGATAGGGTGTTTACAATTACGGTGAACAATGCTAGTGCAAATGAAACAACAATTTCATATTTGGGACATAAAATGTTGGGTTGGGGCATTGATAGTTGTGTTTTGGATGGAAAATATTTTCACATAAGGTGTTGTGCACATATTGTGAATTTGATAGTGTGTGAGCGGTTGAGGAAGCACATGATTCAATCATTAGTATTCGCAATGTAGTTAAGTATGTTAAATCTTTGCCTGCGAGATACGAAAAATAGAAATAGTGTGCAACCAAAGAAAAGATTGAATCAAAATTAATTGTATTTCTAGATATGCCTACAAGGTGGAATTCTACCTATTTGATGTTCGAGGCCACTTTGAAATATCAGAAAGCTTTTGAGTGGTTAGAAGAGGATGGTGGACATTTCTTAGGATATTTTCGAGAAGATGATGGGGGTAGAAAAAGTGGTGGACCTCTTTCAGTACGTGATTGGAAAAATGCATCGATTTTTGTTAAATTCCTTAAGAGTTTTTATGATGTTACTTTAAAATTTAGTACTTCATTAAATGTTAGCTCCACAGTGTATCTTTATGAAGTATGTTCACTTGTAGCCAATTTAGAGCGTTGGAGATCAAGTAGAGATTGTCTTTAAGTGAAATGGATAATAGCATGAAACGAAAGTTTGACAAGTATTGGGGAAAGATGGACAATGTAAACCAAATGTTGTTTATTGCTATGGTGCTTGATCCAGATTACAAATTGGATTACGTTGAGTATTGTTTTTGTGATATTTATAACGATGACGTTGTTGGTCGTGCAATGACTGATGCATTGAAGGATAATTTGATGGCTATTTATGATTGATATGTTCAGTTTGAAGAAAGTACCCAAAGCAGTGAAGAGACTATGGATGTAGATTTCACAAGTGGATTTTCTTCTGCAAGTCATGTAAGTACCACTTCTAGTGGGTCTTCTATTCGTATGTCGAAGTTTAAGGAAAAATTTGTAGCAATTGACTTAATTGAACTAAAAAATGACGTGGAAAGGTACTTGTTAGAAGCTCGTGAGGATGTAGACAATAAGGACTTCAGAGAGTGCTTTTAGTATTGGAGGAAGAATCCTCGATCTCTTTTTTAGTTCTTTAACTGTGAAGATGGTCGAGGTTTTGGTTAGCTCACAAAATTGGCTTAAATCTACTCCAAGTGAAGAAAGATTCTATATGGAAAATGTGGAGTATTATAACAAATTGGGTGAAGGTAATTAACCATTACATATTTACATTATTTTCGTTAGTTATATGTGTTTGGATATTCACTTATCGATTGTTCAATTATTATTTTCGATTTTATAGAACTTTCGGAGTCCCATTGGATTATTGATTTTGCGTTGAAGAGAAGAATGTTGAAATTCTCGAAATTGTTAACTTACTATTTCTTGTTTTGGATAACTGTAATATATTTACTTTTATTGATTCATATTGCATGTTGGATAATTGTAATATTTTACTTTGGTTGCTTGATTTGTGCTTTATTTAGATTTATGAATGCGATTATGTGGTGATGTTTTAGTTTCACAGGTAATTCGAAATTAATCTTATGTTGTGGGCTTGTTTAGTTGTTGGCTTGTTGTTATGTTGAACAGTGTCAAATATATTGAAATTTATTCGTTTATTGTGAAATGTGTATTTTTCCTTAGTATGTGTAAATTGTAATTGCGTATTGTTGCTATGTTCAACACATTTGCCTTTTTTTGAAGTATCACAAATAGGAAATATTTATTGTCAATTGGGTATATTTTCTTACAAAATTGGCCCACTTATTGTAGAAAATTGAATCAAAACGAAATGTAGAATGACAAATGGTTAAAAAAAATATTACACTTTTCGACCTGTAAAATCGACCCGACCCGACGCAAACCAAATTGGGTTGGGTCGGGTTGATTTACGGCAATTGACTTGGTCGGTTCGGTTTGGAAATTTTGGGTCAGGTTGGGTTCGAACCCGACTTGTGCCCAACCCTACCATCTCTGTTGTCTCATATTCAACTCTTTCTTTGTAAAGAAGTACTTTAAGCTCTTATACATTACTAAAAAATTGACTTTTGGAGACGCCTTATTGGGAATGGTTTAAAAATTCATCCCCAATAGTATTTTATTAGGGACAATTTAGAAACATGTATCCCAAAAAGTATGTCAGTAGAGACGGTTTTTACAAGATTTGTCTCAAAAAATTGATTATTTGGGACAATTGGGTTCGTCGCAGAAAATATTTTAATTGTACGTTCAAATTTGGTGAAAAAATTGTAAAGGAACTGTTATGTAAAACATCCCCAACAATCTTATCGGGGACATATGATTCCAAACAAAACCGTCCTAATGAGTGAAAAATTTGGCACTAAAGTTTCTTTCCACATTTTTAACCAAATTTTTTTTAGAGACCAAATTCTCCATGGCGAAAAAAAATTCTAATACAATTTCCTCTCTCCCACTCTCTCAGACGTGCCCTAGCTGCCATTCATACCAATTGAATAATTGAAGGAAAAAAGCAGTGCCATCCAGCCACGTAATTATTCGTCTACAAAAGTTCCGGCACTGTCGCCGTCTAGCCAGGTATTCTCTCCCTATCTCTTTCCTTTGTCTCTCTCTACTATTTTTCAACCCAGGCTCCTTCAATCCCATTCTTGTTGTATAGAGTTTAGACTTTGTGATTGTGAAATTGGAATTTTTTCTGTTACTCCTTGGGGATTTTAGTGCACTAGGAGCATTACTATCGAAATGGGGTAATTGTGTTGGTTTAATTCGTAACAGAAAATCTAAATTTAATAAAAATTATTAATGTCTTCCCTAGTTTTTCTTTTTACAGAGTGCTCATTTCATAATTCTCTTCAGAAAACAAGAATTTATGTGACCAATGATAAATTAGTTTATAAAAGAATTGGTTTAAATCGGTTATGAATTTTCTTTCATGAATTTTTTCCAACTAATTGGTTTATACAGATGGTCAATAGCAATGCAGTTTTTCTACGTGGAACTATTTCCTTTTTTGTATTGTTAAGTGTTTCTATTTCATTTCTTGTTTGTATTGGTGAATCACTGATAAAACTACCAGAAAATGACACAATTCCAGCAATTTTGAGTCATTTCTCCTCACTGCTAAACTAAATTTCATTAATGTTTTCATTTCAGCTGAAGAATTGAGAATTAAATATCTTCTACCTACATACCTTGATCCATCATTGCAAGCTCAAGATTTTATAACAGGTCTAAACTTTGCCTTTGGAGGTGCACGATATGATCTTCTAACATTTGATCTTGTGGTAGTACCTTTCTCACTTTATTTTTTGTAATCCGTTTCAATTATTGCTTATTCATTGTTCCAAACTTATGCTAATTTGTTAATCTTCAGGTGAATATAGTCGGTCTTACGTAATTTTGGCAATTCATTATCAACATAAAAATCTCTATAATTGATCAAAAAACTTTTGAAGATAGAATTTCTTCAACTACTTTCAAGTACAAAGATCCTAGCTAACGTATGGAAGAAGATTGTAATAAACTAATAGGTTGATAGTGTAAAACTTTATCACGTGTCCCTTATTAGTGAGGCGATGCATTGGATGCCGCATGTTGGGATAAGATGGTTAGAGTTAATAGCAGTGAACAGATAGAGTGATGGAAAAAGATACTCATAGACGAGTTTAAGATTGTTGTTGTTGTGTGTGGTGTGCCTGTATGCAAAATAGTGTGCACGGTGTGTAACTCATGCTGTTGTGTAATATAACCTAACGAAGTGGAAAAGAAGAATTCAAGCCGACGACTCTAAATTTATTGGGTTTAAGACTTTAGTGTTGTGTGTGGTTGTTTTACAAGAAAATGTGTGTGTGAGAGAGAGAGAGAGAGAACCTCTACAAAGCAGTCATGGAAGTGCATCCTGACAAGGCCTACTGCAAGAGTGGAATCAGATTGCAAAGCCATATTAACAGTGTTCTTTATAATTCCCTTAGCAAATGGACAATTGATTATGTAATAATTCATACTCAAACCATCTCCGCCAAATCTTCATCCACTCACTATAATATCCATTACCAATATTAGGGCAAACAAATAAGACACAGCCATTTGTGCTAGTTTTACAGGATACTGTGGTAGCAGCATCAAGAAAAAAGACAACCAGAATTTGTATGTATAGATAGAGAGAATGTGTGGGATAATTTTGAGAGTTTTGTAGTGGAAACGACTATATATTACAAAAGTTAAAAATAGTGGCCCATAATCTTCTCCACCTAATCTTAGTTTAAGCCATTAAATTGCATGAGGTTTACACATTAACAAGGCGACAAATATAAATTATATCATGCACTAATTAAACCTCAGTTGTTTGTGGGATTAATTAAAGGATATATATTAATTTGAACACTAATTGTTGGTTTAGATATCTCATGTGTTTTGCAACTTTAGTTTATTTACAGTTCATATATTATGTTTCGAGTGGACACTCTTTTGTAGTGATATATTGTTTAATTTCTATTATTAATATGAAGTACTATTGCATTTGCACATATCTAACAAGATAGCTATGCAGATATAGGAATCTGGACACAATCCAAAGGTGGATTGTATTTTGGCTTGTCAATGGAATGTGCAAGATCTTATATATAGTTTTTGTGTACAGATGAAGATATGAAACTTTAAATCTCTAAATAGAATGCAGGGTAATCTTATTTTGACGTGAGAATCGAACGTGTATGATCTTATTTTAGATTTCTAAATGGATATGGATATGTTAGTTTGGATTTATAAATTGAATTTATGTGGATGTTATATTGACTTGAATGCAGTATATGTTTAGAATTATTATATATTTTGTGGATGTGGAATGGTTATTATTTTTTATATTTGAATGATTTATTTTTTTTGCTGTGATTTATAAATTTAGAATTGCTGTGATTTATTTTTGGATTTGGAATTGTGTAACTAGGTGCACATGTACTATAATGATAAGAAAAATTAACAACATTAGGGACGGTTTGTATCCATCCCCAATAAGAAGGGTATCTCGAAAATAATGGTATATTGGATAATTGGAGACGGTTAGAAAATGTGGCAAATTGTTGAAAGGCATCGAACAAAGAGACCTCAATAGGGACGATAATATATAGTCGCGAATACATACACTTTTTCCAACGTTTGTCTAACCACGCTACAATCGTCCCTGATACTATCTGCAACACCCTTAAGAGGGACAGTTTTAGTTGTCGTTCTCAATATATATTGGGAATGGATATGTAGTAATGGGGACGATTTTGAACCGTCCCCAGTTGTCAATTTTTTTAGTAGTGTATGATCAGTGTATAACTTACATCGTTTTCCATATAGATAATGTCTCCATATTTTAAGTGCAAACACCACTACATCAAGTTCAAGATCGTGTGTAGGGTAGTTCTTCCCATACTCCTTGAGTTGCCTAGATACATATGCAATCATTTTGCCATTTTACATTAATACACATTCCAAACCATGCTTTGAAGCATCACTATAGACAACAAAGCCTCATTTGCCTGATGGTATTGAAAGGATTGGAGCTGATGTTAACTTATGATAGAATGCATAATGGCTATATAAATTGTATTATTTTCTCATATTTCGATGATTACAATTGCTTAAGTTTTGAATTTTTGATTGCATTTTATGTTTTGTGAATTATATGAAGGAGTTGGATCGAGTTGGACTCAATTTCACAAGTTTTGGAGAGGAGAATTGAAGCTCGAAAAGATGCACAATACAGAAGCGAACCTTAGTTAAGACATGGGCACGCTTGACTTCCCAATTTTTACCAAATGAAGCGAACTTTGCGTAATTCATGGGAACGCCTTACTGACTCGAGCAGCCAAAGTCTACATGCAGGAATTTTTGGAAAAAAGTGGGACGACTACAAAAAGAGACCCTATTTGATTTACACCTATTTCTAGAAGGAATATGAATATTTTAAAGAGATTATTTTATGTAATTTAAAGATTTTTCAATTTTTGGACGGATGAGAATTAGACTAGAATTAGGAAACTAAATCTTACATTTTTCTCTCTCCTCTTCCTCTTAGAAAAGAGGTTTCCTTCTCTTCTAAAACACACATTTTGCTCTCCTCTCTTATCTCTTAGGTTTTCTTGAATATTTTCATGGATTGCTAAATTTCTATTCCAGCATAAGGATAATTGAAGTTTTGATCCTTCAAGAATTGTGAGATCGAATTAATTTTCATTGTTCTTTTATTCTTTGTCTATTTATATATTTTATGTGTTTCTTGAGATTATTGTTTTGATTGATTATACAAAGTGCACGTTGTTTGATTGTCAAAACAATATATCGCCAATTAGAAATCTAAACCCATAATTATTTAGATATTCTAATATTAGTGGTAAAATAACATAGTTGATTACAAATGGGGTTTTCAATTTATGTTATGGAGATATATAATCTAGCTTAAATGAATCACGCTTGTGTATTTGTAGATTAGAATTGGTAGTCTCTCTAGAGATTAATGCTGTTAGTAAATTAAATCCTAAGATCATGTCTAGGGTTGTTTATTGACAAGATAAATAGTCAAAGTGCGTCTCTTGATTATCGAGAAAGTAAGGAGAGATAGGTTATTAGATCGTATCAATGACCATAACCAATTTGGTGAAAGAATAAAAGATTTTATTTTTGCATCAATGATCGATTCTCCGAATCAATTCTGAAATTATACCTTGGGCTGGATATTTGACTAATATTGATCTTCTCTTTAATTTGAATTCTAGAAAAATTGATTTAATTTAATTTGTTTTAATTCACAACAATCCAAACCCCCCATTTCTTTTATTGTTTTAATTTTTCAAAAAATTAAATCTAACCAATCCATGTGGATATGACCTTACTCACCGCTATCACAATTTATACTTTAAGAGCGAAAATTTATTATTTGTTGGATTTGACACCCATCAAATTTTTGGTGCTATTGATGGGGATTGGTGTTAAATAGATTTAATTTTTCTTTATTTATTATTTTATTCTTTTTATGCCTCGTTCTTCTCGTACAGGTGAATTGCATCATGACCCTGACATTGAGAAGACAGCTCGAAAATTGAGAAAGGAAGCTAAGTTGCGTGGCAAGCAAGAACATTCATCTGATCTAACACTCAACCTAGCTGATTCATCTAGTGATTCTGAAGCAAGCAATGGCCAATGAAGAAAGAACCTTGAGAGAAATGGCTGCACCAAATGTGAATCAACAGCCCATCTGTATTTAGTACCCTACTTTGGAGGTAGACTTTGAACTAAAATCTGGTTTGATCCACTTGCTTTCTAAATTCTATGGTCTTGAGAATGAGGACCCACATAAGCACTTAAAGGAATTCCACGTGGTGTGTTCAAGCATGAAACCACAAGGAGTGACCGAAGAACAAATCAAATTGCGGGCTTTTCCATTCTCATTAGCCGAGAGAGCGAATGATTGGCTATTCTATTTACCTCTAGGCTCTATAACCTCGTAGACATGAATGGTTAGATTGTTTCTTAATAAGTTTTTCCCAGCTTCACGAGCTGGAAACATCAAAAGGAAAATTTTTGGAATCAAACAGAAAGATACACAAATCCTTCATGAATATTGAGAAAGATTCAAGCTACTGTGTCCAAGCTGTCCTCAACATAGGATTTCTGAACAACTGCTCATTCAATACTTCTATGAGGGATTGTTATCCATGGAGAGAAAGATGATGGATGCATCTAGCGGAGGTGCTATAGTGAATAAAACCCCCACTGCCGCTAGAGATTTGATCTCCATCATGGCTGCCAACTCATAACAATTTGCATCTAGACAAGACACCCCTTTGAGAAGGGTGAATGAGGTAAATGTATCCTCCATTGAAAACCAAATAGCTAAGCTAACCTCTATTGTTCAACAAATGGCTGTGGAAAATATACAGCAGGTTAACGCTTGTGGAATTTGTGCTTCTATTGGCCACCCAACTAATATGTGTCCTATACTTCAAGAAGATTCTTTTGAGCAGGCTAATGTAGTTGGAAGATTTCCAGGCCCACCACAAAAGAAATATGATCCTTACTTAAACACTTACAACTTAGGATGGAGGGATCATCCTAACTTTAGTTATGGGGTAGGACCACAATTTCAGCAGTTCCAGCTTGGATAGCTTATTCCTCCACCACAGCAACCTTCTTCAAGTTCAAGTATGTCTCTACAAGATATTGTTAAATCACTTGTAGCTAACACACAACAATTTCAACAGGAGACTAGGACGGGCGTCAAGAACTTGGAGAATCAAGTGAGTCAATTGGCATCAACTGTGAACAGATTGGAATCTTAAGGTAAATTGCCTTCACAAACTATTGTTTTCCAACACAGAATACTAGTACGATTACCTTGAGGAGTGGAAAAGAATTGAAAGAACCTAGCAAGTTGAAGCAAGGTGACTGAGGAAAAGAAGCCGAAAATGAAGTTATCTCTCAACCTCAACAGACCAGTCTGAAGGCCTTAATAGAGACCAACCAAAGGTTTTGGTGATAAGCCCTCCCCTTCCTACAAGATTAATAAATCCAAGAAAGAATTAGAGGAGAAGGAAATCCTGGAGACCTTTCATAAAATTAGGTAAATATCTCCTTAATTGATGCAATTAAATAGATGCCTCGATATGCTAAATTTCTCAAGGAATTGTGCACCAACAAGAGGAAGTTGAAAGGGGATGAGAAGGTAAGAAGGGGAGAGAATGTTTCAGCCATCCTTCAAAAGAAATTAACTCTCAAATGCAAGGACCCAGGTATGTTTACTATCCCTTGTAAAGTAGGTAATGTCAAGATTGAGAAAGCAATGATAGACCTAGGAGCTTCAATAAATGTCATGCCTTTTTCTGTTTATTCATCTTTGGATACTGGTCCATTAAAAGAAATAGGTGTGATAATCCAACTTGCTGATAGGTCTAATGTGTATCCTGAGGGAGTCTATGAGGATGTTCTAGTGCAAGTTAATCAATTAGTTTTTCCTGTTGATTTTTACGTGCTTAACATGGAAGAAGATAACGCTTCTAATCCTACACCAATCCTGCTAGGAAGGCCATTTTTGAAAACATCTACGAAAAAAATTGATGTGCATGCTGGTACACTCACAATGGAATTTGATGGTGAAATTATTAAATTTAATATCCACGATGCCATGAGATATCCTAGTAATGTGTCCCCTATTTATGTATTGGATGTTATTGACCTTTTAGCACATGATTTTTTTTATCTTATTGATGATGATAAATTGAACATTGCACTTAGCATGAGCCTCAATCTTGGAGGACTAGAGAAAACTATGAAGGAGTTTGTGTTGGATTCTGACTTGCAAGACACAATTCATGAACTAGAGTCAGTTAAACCTATAAAGTATAATGTATCTCAAATTGAATTTCCTCTTTATCACACAAAACTTCTTCATTCTATTATGCAAGAACCATAATTGGAATTGAAACCCCAACCAGACCATTTGAAGTATGTGTTCTTGGAGAAAGGAGAAACTCTTCCAGCAATTATCTCCAAAACACTCTCTACCTTAGAGGAAGAAAAATTAAAAATGGTGCTTAGAGAGTATAAAGCGGCTATTGGATGGACCATAGCCGACATCAAGGGATTGAGTCCTTCTACATGCATGCATATGATATTACTGGAAGAATGTTGTAAGCCTTCTAGGGAATCCCAAACAAGGCTGAATACACCCATGATGGAAGTGGTAAAGAAAGAAATCTTGAAACTTCTAGATGCAGGTATGATCTATCCAATTTCGGATAGTAAATGGGTATGTCCGATTCAAGTAGTCCCAAAGAAAACAGGTATAACAGTGGTTAGAAATTCCAAAGGTGAGATGGTGCCTACTCTTGTTGAAAATAGGTGGCGGGTGTGTATCGATTATAGAAAGTTGAATGCAGCAACTAGAAAAGATCACTTTTCCCTCCCGTTTATTGATCAAATGCTTGAACGTTTAACAGGTCATACTCATTATTGTTGTCTTGATGGTTATTCAAGTTTTCATCAGATTCCAGTTGCACCTGAAGATCAAGAGAATACCACATTCACACGTCCCTTTAGAACCTTTGCATATCGACGAATGCCATTCGGACTTTGCAATGCCCCTGCTACGTTCCAGAGGTGTATGGTTAGTATATTTTTAGATTATGTGGATAACATCATAGAGGTATTCATGGATGATTTTATAGTCTATGGTGATTCTTTTGATACATGTTTAACTAACCTTACAAAAGTGCTTAGAAGATGCATAGAAACAAGCCTAGTTTTGAACTATGAAAAGTGTCACTTTAGGTTGATCAAGGAATTATTTTAGGCCATATTGTATCCTCTAGGGGTATTGAAGTTGATAAAGCTAAGATAGTAATTATTAAATGTTTTCCTCTATAAATGTGTGGGAAGTTCGCTCTTTTCTTGGACATGCAGAATTTTATCGGCGCTTCATCGAGGATTTTTCCAAGATCACTCAACCCATGTGTAAATTATTGAAAAAATATGTGGTGTTTGAATTTGATGAAGCATGTAAAGGTGCATTTAATAAATTGAAAGATATGCTTACTTCAGCACCAGTTATCCAGCCTCCGAATTGGAGACTTCCATTCGAAATCATGTATGATACGAGCAATCATGCAGTTGGTGCTGTTCTTGGACAAAGAGTTGGGAGAGCCCATCACACCATCTATTATGCCTCCAGGAAACTTGACAGTGCACAAAGCAAGTATTCAACTATGGAAAAAGAACTTTTAGCTGTTGTTTTTGCCATGTCCATATTTTCTTGGCACTAAAGTGATTATTTATACTGATCATGCAGCTCTCAAGTACTTATTTTCAAAGAAGGAGGCAAAACCTAGACTCATACGGTGGATTCTCTTGCTACAAGAATTCAACCTGGAAATACGTGATAAAAAGGGTGCAGAAAATTTGGTTGCTGATCATCTCAGTAGATTGACCATAAGTAAAGTGCCATCACCGTTAAGAGACAACTGCCCAGATGAGCATCTCTTTTCTATTAAAGAGACAATCCCCTAGTATGCTGATATAATTAATTATTTAGTTGCTAGGACACTACCAGATGATTTGTAGAGAAGATAAAAAGTGATGCTAAATATTATGTTTGGGATGACCCTTACTTATTGAAACATTGTTCTGACCAAATTATTCGTAGGTGTGTTTCTTAGCAAGTAATTTCATCTATCCTAAAATGTTGTCATTCGTATGCATGTGGAGGACATTTTGGTCCTAAGGGAACAGCCCGTAAGGTGTTAGAGTGTGGTTTGTTTTGGCCTGCTTTGTTTCGTGATTCATACATGTTTTGCAAGTCTTGTGAACAATGTCAGAAAACCGGAACCATAGGGCATAGAGATCAAATGTCACTTGCCCCTATTCTTGTTTGTGAAATATTTGATGTATGGGGTATCGACTTCATCGGCCCTTTTCATTCTTCTTCTAATAATGTTTACATTATTCTTGTTGTTGATTATGTTTTCAAGTGGGTGAAAGCTAAGGCTACCTGGACTGATGATGCTAAAGTGGTTGTAGATATTGTCAAATCTCATATGTTTGTTAGGTTCGGGACACCGAGTGCTATCATTAGTGATCGCAGGATTCACTTTTGCAATAGAGTGGTGGAAGGCTTATTAAAGAAATACAATGTTACTCACTGTATCTCTACTGCTTATCACCAGCAAACAAATGGACAAACTGATGTATCCAACAGGAAAATTAAATCCATACTTGAAAAGACTGTCAACCCGAACCAAAAGGATTGGAGTCTAAGGCATGATGATGCACTTTAGGCTTATCGAATAGCCTACAAAACTACCATAGGTAGTCTCCCTATCGTTTGGTATTTGCCACCTTCCAATGGAGCTTGAACACAAAACATATTGGACTGTCAAGCATTGCAATATAAGGATGGATGAGTCGGGTGAACAAATGAGATTACAACTACAAGAGTTTGAGGAGATCCGCAATGATGCCTATGAGAACTCAAGGATCTACAAAGAAAAGACAAAGGCCTTCCACGATCAATGATTTCCAAGAAAAAAAAAATTTCGGTCAGAAAGTTCTACTTTTTCATTCTAAATTGAAATTTTTTCCTCGTAAATTACATTCTAGATGGATAGGACCTTTCATTGTTACTAATGTGTTTTCTCACGGTGCAGTTGAAATTTAGGATTTGAAAATCGGTAAGACTTTTAAAGTCAATGGGCATTGCTTGAAACCTTTTTACAAAGGTTTTCAATTGTATAATGTTGATCAAATCAGTTTGGAATGTCCAACTTACATCGATTGAGAGATGGCAACGTCTAGCCAAAGACGTTAAAAAAAGGCACTTTTGGGAGGCAACCCAAATTTTACTTTAGTTTTCGCATTTGATTTTTATTTATTTATTATTTCATTATTGTTATTTTTATAACCTTTACAATTCTTCAAAGTGTAATTGATCTTGTTGCAAACACCAAGAGGACTACTCGCCCGAACCCTCGCGCAAGGACCCGAACCAATACCGAGGTTGGCACTTCTCCACCGCGTAAACGAGCTCGAATTGGTAAGGGAATGCATATACTTCCACCTTCTGAGTCTGATTTGAATGGGTTCTTGCAATTTACCAAGAAAAAGGACAAGGATAGGTATAAGCATATATGTGGTAAGGCTATCATCCCTTGTAAGTACATTCATAAACCTACAATGGCATCTTTGAATATTGAAACTAATGTTCTTAAATTAACTGACAATATAGGATAGCAGACTTATTTTTCAATTCAGTGTCCGGCATATATTGAGCCTGTTAGGGAGTTTTATACCACTTTTGAATTTAAGAAACCTGCAGATTTCACGCTTAATAGCCCTAGGGTGGTTCAATTTAGACTAATGGAGAAATAGTTCAAGCTTTCTATTACTGAATTTAATGTTGTTTTTAGCTTCATTCATGAGGAATATGCTTCAACCGATGAGTATTTGAATAGTGCTTGTGACTACAGTGAAAACCTTGAACAGTTAGTTTATATAAAGCACTATCCACTTCTAATCAATATAATCCAAGTAAATCTAAAGATTCATATCTTCGTGATCCTACTTCGAAATACATTCATAGGTTTCTTGCATTTACTTTTTTGGGTAGGCAAGATTCTACTACGGTTTTGTCCAAATCTGAATTTTATTTCATGTGGTGTATGCAAAACAAAATCAAGGTGAATCTTGGCATTTTGTTAGCTTTCCAGTTTGCCAATGTTGTAACAAACAAACGTCAATTAATTTTGGGTTCTTCGATTACTCATTTTGATGTACATGAAAATTTGATTGATCTTGATGACAATGATCTTCATATTGCTTGTGAGATGCAACCGTTGGACTACATCGTTTGGAGATAATATGTTCAGTTTGGAAAGAGGCGGGTGCAGACCATTTCCATGAACCTGGACCTATTGCGCCTTGACCAACACATAATTCCTTATCGACCTTCTACATCCACAGCACATTCCAAAGGGCAGTATGATGATCGATTTGAAAAGCTCGAGCTTTAACTTGCCAGGATGGAAAAAAAATATGGCAGCCTTCTTTGCTCATATGAGATTCACTCCACCTTCACCACCACCTAGCATGTAGCTGTTGCTATATCCAGGAGAGTCCTCTATTTTTGTTATTTTGTAATTCTTTTTCTTTTTTTTATAGTTCCATTTTTTATTTTGTTGCATTGAGAACTATGTCTAGACTAAGTGTGGGGGAGGGTTTGATATACTTTTGTTTAGGGTGTAAATGCTAGTTCTATTTCATCTTAGTTACATTTCCATTTTCGTCTTAATTATAGTATCATTTTTCTTTTTCAATTGTCTTCCATGTTACTTTTCAAGGAAATTTTTGAAAATTCTCATCTAAATTCTGGATTTTATCAATGCTTGTCCCTATATGATCTAGATTATTATGTATCATTGAGATGAATTGAGGCACAATGGGGGGATTGGCATGAGTAGTTGAATTCTTGTTTATTGCACTGTGATTGATTGCTCTTGATGGATTGAATGATGAATGTGTGGGATTTGATGCACATTAACCCCATTTTATGAGCTATTGGGCCTATGAGCATATACATTACATCATGCTTCATTTCTTTGATTGTGTGACTGTCATGCGTGGTTGAATTCTTCTATAACTTACTTTGGTATGCATGTTGGAATGCCCCTTGATAATTGGATGCATTAAATAAGTAAGGGCATTTAAGTGAAGCTAAGTTTAGCTTGAACAAAAAGCCTACCGTGAATTATAAAGCCACCTTTGAGCTTTAGCCTTTTTGTTGGAAATTAACCACAATACAAGCCAAGAGAAATCTTATTCTTTGCTAATTTTCCCTTCTTTTGAACCTTGTATCGAAGAAATGTATAAGCTTGTTCACATGAAGTTTAACTTATTTTGGGAAATATTGAAAGTCATTGGGAATCAAGGATTCATATTGCAAGTCTCATTGTCCTTTTGAAGTGGGAGTATGAAAGAAGTGTTAAGAATAAAGTATTCAAGTTGTAGTTTACATTAAAATAGTAAAAATCAAAAAAGAAAAAAAAAGAAAAAGAAAAAGAAAGAAAGATATGAAAGTGAAGCAAAGATGTGATACCCTTCTTTTAAATCGTTCAGATTTGATTTGATTGTAGGAAATATATGAAGTTTTAACTGAGCTTTTCTGAAGAAGTTTGTATAATTCCTTCGATGAATTGCCAAAAAGAAATCCTTCTTATCCCACCTTACCCAAGCCCCTTAACAACCCGTTTTAAGACCCTTACATTGCATTCAAATCATTCGTGGTGCCGATGTGATATATTAGCAAGCCTATGGTAAGAATCTTCTATATTTTGACTTGAGAGTATAATCTTGACAATCCTAAACATCTTGAGAGTATTGAGTGAATCCAATGTGAGGGTGTTAGATCCCACTACATTTGGACTTCGAGAAGTTGTTGAGGTGATTGATCATTCGTGTAAATAGGTGGGAGTTTACTCTATTTCTTGTTGTTTCTTTGTTGTGTTGAGATTTAAATCTTTAAGGCATGATAGTTTGGGTTGTAGAAGGATGGGTGAAGGTAGAAGAATGAATAATGCTGAGAAAAATTGATAAACTCGAGCTATCGTATGCTTGAGGACAAGCATTGTCTAAGTGTGGGAGAATTTGATAAAATGCATAATGGCTATATAAATTGTATTATTTCCTCATATTTCGATAATTACAATTGCTTAAGTTTTGAACTTTGATTGTATTTTGTGTTTTGTGGATTATATGGAGGAATTAGATCGAGTTGGACTCAATTTCACAAGTTTTGGAGAGGAGAATTGAAGCTCGAAAAGATGCACAATGCAGAAGAGAACCTTACTTAAGGCAAGGGCATTTTTACCAAAAGAAACGAACTTTGCGTAAGCTGTAGGCACGCCTTACTGACTCGATTAGCCAAAGTCTACATGCACGAAGTTTTGGAAAAAAATAGTGGGACGACTACAAAAAGAGACCCTATTTGATTTACACCTATTTCTAGAAGGAATAGGAATATTTTAAAGGGATTATTTTATGTAATTTAAGGATTTTTGAATTTATGGACAGATGAGAATTAGACTAGAAATAGAAAACTAAATCTTACATTTTTCTCTCTCTAATTCCTCCTAGAAAAGAGGTTTCCTCCTCTTCTAAAATGCGCGTTTTGCTCTCCTCTCTTATCTCTTAGGTTTTCTTGAATATTTTCATGGATTGCTAAGTTTCTATTCCAGCATAAGAATAATTGAAGTTTTGATCCTTCAAGAATTGTGAGATCAAATTAATTTTCATTGTTCTTCTATTCTTTGTCTATTTATATATCTTCTGTGTTTCTTGAAATTATTGTTTTGACTGATTATACAAAGTGCACGTTGTTTGACTGTTAAAACGATATATCACCAATTAGAAATCTAAACCCGTAATTATTTAGATATTATAATATTAGTGGTAAAATAACATAGTTGATTACAAATAGGATTTTCGATTTATATTATGGAGATATATAATCTAGCTTAAATGAATCACGCTTGTGTATTTGTAGGTTAGAATTGGTAGTCTATATAGAGATTAATATTGTTGGTAAATTAAATCCTAAGATCATGTCTAGGGTTGTTTATTGACAAGATAAATAGTCAAAGAATGTCTCTTGATTATCGAGAAAGTAAGGAGAGATAGGTTATTAGAACGTATCATTGACTATAACCAATTTGGTGAAACAATAAATGATTTTATTTTTGCATCAATGATCGATTCTCCGAATCAATTCTGAGATTAAAACTTGGGCTGGATATTTGATTAATATTGATCTTCTCTTTAATTTGCATTCTAGAAAAATTGCTTTAATTTAATTTTTTTAATTCCCAACAATCCAAAACCCCCATTTCTTTTATTGTTTTAATTTTTCGAAAAATTAAATCTAACTAATCCCTATGGATACGACATTGCTCACCACTATCACAATTTATACTTTAAGAGCTAGAATTTATTATTTGTTGGATTCGACACCCATCAACTTATTTTTTAATTCTTGAAAACTTTGTTCACAAGCATCTGTCCATCTAAATGTCACATTCTTCCGCGTCAACTGTGTCAAAGGAGTAGCTATTTTGGAAAACCCTTATACAAATCTACGATAATATCCAGCTAAGCCCATAAAACTTCGAACTTCTGAAGGGTTTGTAGGTCGTGGCCAATTATTGACCACTTTTATTTTACTTAGATCTATTGATATTCATTCTTCTGATATCACATGCCCCAAGAATACTACTCAATCGAGCCAAAATTCACATTTCTTAAATTTAGCATATAATTGTTTCTCTTTCAAGATTTGAAGTACCCTTCTCAAATGTATGGTATGCTATTCTTTAGTACGAGAATAAATTAGGATATCATCGATAATACAATGATAAACTCAAGTAAATCCTTAAATGCCCAATTCATCAAATCCATAAAAGTTGTTGGGGGCATTTGTTAATCCAAATGGCATCACCAAAAATTCATAATGTCCATATCTCATACTAAATGATGTCTTGGGAATGTCCACTTTTTTTATTTTTAATTGATGGTACCCAGATCATAAATCAATCTTAGAAAATATAGATATACTTTGTAGTTGATCAAACAAGTCATCAATCATTGGCAAATGATACTTATTTTTTATTATAACCTTTTTCAATTCTTGGTAATCAATACAAAACCTCATCGTACTACCCTTTTTTTGAACAAAGAGCACTGGTGCTCTCCACAGAGAAAAACTTGGTCTAATAAAACCTTTATCCAACAATTCTTGTAATTGTATGTTTTACTCTTTTAGCTCAGATAGGGCCATTCTATACGGAGCTTTAAATATTGGCGAGGTACTTGGAACTAAGTCAATCACAAATTCTACCTCACGATCATGTGGTATACCAGGTAGATCATCAGGGAATACCTCTGGGAATTCTTGTACCACTAGTACATCACTAAGGAACGGGCTCTGCTGTATTTTTAGTACTGATATAATTGGCTCTACTGTACTTTCAGTATTCATAACACTAACCAAATATCCATCACAACCACTGTCTAATAAACGTTGTACTTTTAGTACTGATATAATTGGAACCTTAAAGTCCTTTCCAATCCCAATAAATGTGAAAACCTCATTCTCTGTAGATGGAAATGTTACCAACTTTTCTTTACAATTTATAGTAGCATGATATTTTGATAACGAATCCATGCCCAAAATCACATCATAATCTTCCATTTTTAATACAATTAAATCAACATAGAGTTTTCGATTTTCTATTCTGATAACACAAGCTTTCAATATTTGATTAGTTTGCTGCATATCCCAAATGGAATAGTCACGTTATAACTAATTTCTTTAATACCAAGCGTCCTACCCAGCCTCTTCACATTCTTAGTAGATGCAAATGAATGCGTAGCTCTAGAGTCAAATAGTACAAGTGCTGGGATGTCAGAGACAAAATTTACCTGTTACCACGGGTGGATTTGTCTCAGCATCTGTTCTAGTAATAGTGAACACTCTAGTTGGCACTGTCTTATGTCTGTAGTATTAGAATTACTAGGGCATGCTCTGGCCAGATGTCCTACCTTTCCACATACATAATAGGTCCTGGTCTCAGTAGAGCAGGCTCCAGTATGGTGACCTCCACATACAAGGCAAGAAGATTGCGCTAGTGATTTACCTTGGTTAGTTTTGGGATGTTTTTTCTGATCCTACTGTTGTTGTCCTTGTCTTGGCTAAAATTTAGGTTTTTGAACCTGATCTTGAAATACCCTCTTCTTTTCATTTCTACCCCAACAATGTCCCTGGCCCTACCTAAATTGTTGCAGATTCTCTCGAGCACGAATGATTCTTTGTTCAGCTTGTTCTGCTACTAGTGCCCTTTCAGATATTTGAGAATAAGATACACATTAGATTCCAGCCATGTTTACGTCTCGATATAATTTAGGCATTAACCCCTCGAGAAATCTTTCAACTTTCAATGCAACAGTGTTAACCATATGTGCAGTAAACTTAGATAGCTATTCGAATTTGCGAATGTATTCTCCAACTGTTATACCTCCCAGTTGCAGCTGTATGAATTCATTCATTTTCATTGCACGGACTGGGGTTTTAAAATACTTATTGCAAAACAACTACTTAAATATGTCCCATGTCAAAGCATTGGTGTCTTCTATTCCCTTTATAGTATCCCACCAGTGCCCAACACTACTTCTAAGCATAAAATATGCACATATTACTTTTCATTCCTCTAAAATTCTTCTATATCTGAACATGTTCTCAAGAGTTCTCAACCAATCTTCTGCTTATGTAGGGTCTAATGTATCTACGAATATCGGTGGATTTAGCTTTCAAAATCTTTCGTCAACTGTTTCGAACTGCCATTCTCTTTATTATGGTTGTACAAACTCATCTCTGTGTTGTTCTCCCATATCTGTGTGCTGCATAAGTTGTTGGATTTGTTGTGATTGACGCTCAACAAGCTCTATAATTCTGGTAATGACAACATCGTGATTATTATCTAAGATAGGTACCTCCTGTCATGGGGTTCCAAATCCACTACTAGTATTGCCTCGTGTCCTCACCATGACTTCAATACCTTTTTGCATAAATTGTAACAAAATTTTGGCCAATTTTCTTCTTGAGACATGCAATGAATAATTTAACAAATAAAACTTACTAGCATAGTTGTGCTTCTTCATTTTTTGAGCTAATGTACATAGATAGTCTACAGAACCATTCAAACCATGCTCTAATACCACTCTCTGTAACACCTCATTTTTATCCTTATATACTAATATATGTGTACTTATGGAGAAACATTTTCATAATTAGGTTTATTCGTGTGTGAACATTTTTTTTTCACTACGAAAGATAATAGCCAACTTTAAACATAATTTAGTATATTTTGAAAATCATACTTAACATAATATATTGTATGAAGTATATATAATATCATAATTATTTACAATAAGGTTACAAAGTAATATATTACAATATCGTCATTTAAAACCATAAAAAAAATACTTTAATAACCAAAACCACAACCCATAAAAGTAACCTAAAAGGTCATCATCCATGTACATTGAGCCTAGAAAAATTTTCAGAAGCTCCAGCAGCCAGCCAAGTTATCTACAAGGTACTAAACTCTCCATGATCACTTACAATCCAAGAACTACATGAGCTAATGCCCGATAAGTAAAATCCATGTATACGATAAGTGTGAATGTAAGATGTGCTGTTATTTCTATTTAAAATATCCAATAGAAATCAACATATTCAACTATTCATAAAACGATCTTGATAACATTTCTTATTATATAATGGGTTTTACGGTCGAATGTAGTACAATTTTGACAAAAATGGTTACAATTAGATATTAAACATCCAATATGTTGGTTCAAAATAAGTTTTTGTGACTAAAAATTAGTTAATATAGTATCATAAATATATTTTGATGGTTAATACAAAATGAAATCAAATTGAAAATACGTTTAGAATATCCAACGTTAGGTTACATTTATAAATTTTGCCTAATTTTGACCAAATTTTTTTGACGTTGAACAACATGAATGGTTATTCAAAAGGTATTTTTGTGATTTAAAACTAGTACATTTAGCTTCGTATGTGTACTATGATGTATAAAAGTATAGAAATAGAACTAAAAATACATTTCAAATATTCGAGAGTGGGTTTTACGAATGAATGTTGTACAATTTAGTAAAAAAAAAGTTGCAAATTGACATTAAACATCCAATATGCTGGTTCCAAATAAGTTTTTATAACTCAAAATTAGTTAATATAGTATCGTAAATATGTTTTGATGGTTAATACACAATGAAATCAAATTGAAAATACGTTTTGAACATCTAACAGTAGGTTATACTCGTGAATTTTGCTTAATTTTGACTAAAATTATTCGACATTGAACAACATGAATGGTTGTTCAAAAGGTATTTTTGTGATTTCAAACTAGTACATTTAGATTCGTACGTGTACTATGATGTATAAAAGTTCGTAAATTGAACTAAAAATACATTTCGAATATTCGAGAGTTGGTTTTACGATTGAATGTTGTACAATTTAGCCAAAAAAGGTTGCAAACTAAGATTAAACATCCAATATGTTAGTTCCAAATAAGTTTTTGTAACTCAAAATTAGTTAATATAGTATCATAATCATATTTTGATGGTTAATACACAATGAAATTAAATTGAAAATACGTTTTGAACGTCCAACGGTAGGTTATACTCTTGAATTTTTCTTAATTTTCACAAAAATTGTTTGACATTGAACAACATGAATGGTTGTTTAAAAGGTGTTTTTGTGATTTTAAACTAGTACATTTGGATTCGTACGTGTACTACGATGTATAAAAGTTTGGTAAATGAACTAAAAATACAGCTCGAATATTTCACAGTGAGTTTTACGGTTGAATGTAGTATAATTTTGACAAAAATAGTTGCAATTTGAAATTAAACATCCAATATGTTGGTTCAAAATTAGTTTATTTAACTCAAAATTAGTTAATATAGTATCATAAATATATTTTGATGGTTAATACACAATGAAATCAAATTAAAAATACGTTTTAAACATCCAACGGTAGGTTATATGTTGAATTTTTCTTTAATTTTGACCAAAATTGTTCGACATTGAACAACATGAATGGTTATTCAAAAGGTGTTTTTGTGATTTCAATCTAGTACATTTGGATTTGTACGTGTACTACGATGTATAAAAGTTTGGTAAATGAACTAAAAATACATTTCGAATATTCTACAGTAGGTTTTATGGTTGAATGTATTACAATTTTAACAAAAACAGTTATTCAAAAGGTGTTTTTGTGATTTCAATCTAGTACATTTGGATTTGTACGTGTACTACGATGTATAAAAGTTTGGTAAATGAACTAAAAATACATTTCGAATATTCTACAGTAGGTTTTACTGTTGAATGTATTACAATTTTAACAAAAACAGTTGCAATTTGGGATTAAACATCGAATATGTTGGTTCAAAATAAGTTTTTGTGACTCCAAATTAAAATTAATTAATATAGTATAATAAACAATGAAATCATGGTTAATAGACAATGAAATCAAATTGAAAATACGTTTAGAACATACGACGTTAGCTTATATTCGTAAATTTCTCTTAATTTTGACCAAAATTGTTCGACGATGATCAACATGAATCGTTGTTCAAAAGGTTTTTTTGTGATTTTAAACTAGTACATTTGGTTTCGCATGTGTACTATGATGTATAAAAGTTTGGAAATCGAACTAATAATACATTTCTAATATTCCAGAGTGTGTTTTACGATTGAATGTTGTACAATTTAGCCACAAAAGGTTGCAAATTGACATTAAATATCTAATATGTTGGTTCCAAATAAGTTTTTGTAACTCAAATTTAGTTAATAAAGTATCGTAAATATGTTTTGATGGTTAATACACAATGAAATCAAATTGAAAATATATTTTGAACATCCAACGGTAGGTTATACTAGTGAATTTTTTTTTTTAATTTTGACCAAAATTGTTCGACATTGAACAACATGAATGGTTGTTCAAAAGGTATTTTTGTGATTTCAAACTAGTACATATAGATTCGTATGTGTACTATGATGCATAAAAGTTTGGTAATTAAACTAAAAATACATTTCAAATATTCTAGAGTGGATTTTACGGTTGAAAGTAGTACAATTTTGACAAAAATGGTTGCAATTTAGGATTAAACATCCAATGTGTTTGTTCAAAATAAGTTTGTGACTTAAAATTAGCTAATATAATATCATAAATATATTTTGATGATTAATACACAATGAAATAAAATTAAAAATATGTTTTCAACGTCCAATGTTAGGTTATATTCATGAATTATCTTTAATTTTGACCACAATTGTTCGACATTGAACAAAAAGAATGGTTGTTCAAAAGGTGTTTTTGTGATTTCAAACTAGTACATTTGGATTCGTATGTGTACTACGATGCATAAATGTTTGGTAATTGAACTAAAAATACATTTCGAATATTTTAAAGTGGATTTTACAGTTGAAAGTAGTACAATTTTAACAAAAATGATTGCAATTTAGGATTAAACATCTAATGTGTTTATTCAAAATAAGTTTTTGACTTAAAATTAGTTAATATAGTATCATAAATATGTTTTGATGATTAATACACAATGAAATAAAATTAAAATTACGTTTCGAACGTCCAACGTTAGGTTATACTCGTGATTTTTTTTTATTTTGACCAAAATTGTTCGACATTGAACAACACGAATGGTTGTTCAAAAGGTATTTTTTTTTAATTTCAAACTAGTACATTTGTCTTTGTATGTGTACTCTGATGTATAAAAATTTGGTAATTTAACTAAAAATATATTTCAAATATTCTACACTGAGTTTTACGGTTTAATGTAGTAAAATTTTGACAAAAATAGCTACAATTTGAGATTAAACATCCAATATGTTGGTTCAAAATAAGTTTTTGTGACTCCAAATTAATTAATATAATATCATAAATATGTTTTTATGGTTAATACACAATGAAATTAAATTAAAAATATATTTTGAACATCCAACGGTAGGTTATACTCGTGTATTTTCCTTAATTTTGACTAAAATTGAAATTGAACAACATGAATGGTTATTCGAAAGATGTTTTTGTGATTTCAAATTAGTACAGTTAGCTTCGTATGTGTAATACGATGTATAAAAGTTTGGTAATTAAACTAAAAATACATTTCAAATATTCAACAGTGGGTTTTACGGTTGAATGTAATACAATATTGACAAAAATAGTTGCAATTAGAGATTATAAATCAAATATGTTGGTTCAAAATAAGTTTTTGTGACTCCAAATTATTTAATATAGTATCATAAAATTGTTTTGATGGCAATACACAATGAAATCAATTTGAAAATGCATTTAGAATATCCAACGGTAGGTTATACTCGTGAATTTTCCTTAATTTTGACCAAAATTGTTCGACATTGACCAACATGAATGGTTGTTCAAAAGGTAATTTTGTGGTTTCAAACTAGTTCATTTGATTCTTAAGAGTACTATGATGCATAAAAGTTTTGTAATTGAATTAAAAATACATGACAAATATTTTACACTGAGTTTTACAATTGAATGTAGTATAATTTTGACAAAAACAGTTGCAATTTGAAATTATACATTCAATATGTTGGTTCAAAATAAGTTTTTGTGACTCCATATTAATTAATATAGTATCATAAATATTTTTTGATGGTTAATACACAATGAAATCAAATTGAAAATACGTTTAGAACATCCGACGTTAGCTTATATTCGTAAATTTTGCTTAATTTTGACCAAAATTGTTCGACATTGAACAACATGAATGGTTGTTCAAAAGGTGATTTTGTGATTTCAAACTAGTTCATTTGGATTCATATGTGTACTACGATGCATAAGAGTTTTGTAATTGAACTAAAAATACATTTCGAATATTCTACAGTGGATTTTACAGTTGAATGTAGTACAATTTTGACAAAAACGTTTGCAATTTGGGATTAAACATCCAATACGTTGGTCCAAAAAAAGTTTTTGTGACTTAAAATTAGTTAATATAGTATCATAAATATGTTTTGATGATTAATACACAATAAAATAAAATTAAAAACAGGTTTGAACATCCAACGGTAGGTTATACTCGTGAATTTTCCTTAATTTTGACTAAAATTGTTCGACCTTGAACAACATGAATGGTTGTTCAAATGGTGTTTTTGTGATTTCAGACTAGTATATTTAAATTCGTATGTGTACTATGATATATAAAAGTTTGTTAATTTAACTAGAAATACATTACAAATATTCTACACTGAGTTTTACGGTTGAATGTAGTACAATTTTGATAAAAATATTTACAATTTGAGATTATACATCCAATATGATGGTTCAAAATAAGTTTTTGTGACTCCAAATTAATTAATATAGTATCATAAATATATTTTGATGGTTAATAAACAATGAAATCAAATTGAAAATACATTTAAAACATCCTACGTTAGCTTATATTCGTAAATTTCGCTTAGTTTTGACCAAAATTGTTCGACATTGAACAACATGAATGGTTGTTCAAAATATATTTTTGTGATTTCAAACTAGTACATTTGGCTTCATATGTGTACTATGATGTATAAAAGTATTGAAATCGAACTAAAAATATATTTTGGATATTCGAGAGTGGGTTTTACGATTGAATGTTGTACAATTTAGCCAAAAAAGGTTACAAATTGAGATTAAACATCCAATATGTTGGTTCAAAATAAGTTTATGCAACATAAAATTAGTTAATATAGTATCATAACTATGTTTTGATGGTTAATATACAATGAAATTAAATTGAAAATACGTTTTGAACATCCAACGGCAGGTTATACTCGTGAATTTTTCTTAATTTTGACCAAAATTGTTCGACATTGAACAACATGAATGATTGTTCAAAAGGTGTTTTTGTGATTTCAAATTAGTACATTTGGCTTCGTACGAGTGTTAAGATGTATAAAAGTTTGGAAATCGAACTAAACATACATTTTGAATATTCGAGAGTGTGTTTTACGATTGAATGTTAGTACAATTTAGCAAAAAAAGATTGCAAATTGAGATTAAACATCCAGTATGTTGGTTTTTGTAACACAAAATTAGTTAATTTAGTATCTGTTGGCCGCCGATCTAGTTCTGTCACGTCATATGCTACTTTACTCAACAGTCCAGTATGATATGGCTGACCTATAGTGAAGCTTTATAGTTCTCAATTCGGACCTCATTCTTAATCCTGGTTTCGAGCCCACCGTGGTGTTCAATTCAGTTCGGCCTCGCCCGTGGATCTCCAGGTCAGACCTATCAGATCTAACGTCATACTCACGTCATCGGCATGGCTTGGCCTATTCATCTGTCAGACGTCACTTCACATTAAATGTCCTAAAAAGGGATTATCTTGTAAGCATTAAATGCCTAGCTTAACCATTTAATAACTAGCTTAGCATTAAATGGAGGAAATCATTACATATTTCCCTATAAATAAGAGACATAAGTGTCCTTCAAGTCGGACATTCAACTGCTTAAAAAAAAGCACTCTTACAAAGATTATACAATCAATTCTTCCTCCATATACTTACCTATCTACCACTCATTACAGTCATAACCGACCTCAACACTTATCTTTAAGTTGGCTTGGATTTAATACAAACTATTTTCCAACGTCAACAGTTTGGCGCTAGAAGGAGGGCGTGAACCTCCGTATTCCACAAAGCTCACCTAATCACCACCTAATCACCATACCTAAACACTTCAACCTAGAAAAGGCCTTCAACATGAGTCGCAGTCATGACTCGAGGGTTTGTAGCCACGGTAGAATTGGAAGCACCTTCTCCAATTCTTCTGTTGTAGACAGCAAGGAGAAACCTCAGCTCAAACACGTGCCCCCGAAAGAGATGCAGTTCTACAAAAACTTGAATACGTAACTCATGCTATTGAACGGCTCGAGAAGAATCAAGCTATCTTTAGACAAATTTCTGACTCAGAAGTTGAGTCACCAGCACGTGATAAATCCAAAGATCGTTGCATGAAAAGAAGACTGGATTTTGGTAATAAAAGTTCATCAAAAATCAAGGAAGGAAAGAACATACGCCCTAGTCCTCATAGGAAAGCTGTCACGCAGTGGTCAGCCAGTGTCTTCGACCGTCTAGGTCAACCCTCTCGAATTCCATGCGAGCATAAAGTGTAAAGAAAGGAAGGAGCCCCATCTATGGCAGCATCGAGTGTACAAAACACTCCGGACGAGCTTGAACTGATGAAGCAACGTCTGGCCGAACTAGAGGCGAGGCAAAAGATCAACCCGGAGGAATATACCACGAACAGACACTCTCTATTCACGGAGGATATCTTAGCAAAGCCTCTGCCAGAAAAGCTAAAAATGCGACAACTAACTAGCTATGAGGACGGTAACGATCCCGTAGGTCATCTCGACAGATACACCTCCTGGATGGAACTCCAAGGAGCCTGCGACGCAATCATGTGCAGAGCTTTTCCTCTAACCTTCAGAAACAGAGCAATGAGGTGGTTCAAAAAATTACCACAGTGCTCTATTCGGAGTTGGAATGACCTATCAGCTCAGTTTGTCTCCACCTTCATGGGGGCAAGGACTTGATCTACTCCAAAAGAGCACCTTGTCAGCATCAAACAAGGCCGAACTGAATCTTTGAGGTCCTACATGGACCAATTTAGTAAGAGGATAGTAGAGGTGGACAAAATTTCTGATGATACTGCTCTGATGGCCGTTTTATTAGGATTCCGAACCAAAACTCGATTCTGGTGGTATGTTCACAAGGACAGACCGGCAACATACCAAGAATTCCTGGCTAGAGCCGAGAAGCACATCAGTGCTGAAGAAGCCACCTCTGACCAGGAGAATGACAGATCCAACCAGAGAGACAATGTTAAGAGCAAAGAGAAAGACCTCAAATCAGAAAAGAAAAAAAGGCCCAAGAAAGCACTGGATTTTCAGCACCCAGGTCGGACAAGACCAACTCCGCAAATGTTCCAGGAATACCATATCTTGAACACCTCGCTTGAGAATGTCATGATGAAAACCAAAGACAAGGACATCCTCAAAAAACCCACTCCTATGAGGGAGAACTCGTCTGAGCTAAACTAGAGGAAGTACTACAGATATCATCGGTCCGCTGGACAAGACACCGATGATTACCGAGACTTGAAAGGAGAGATAGAAAGCCTCATCAGGCGAGGTCACTTGAAAGAGTTCTTAGCACGACCCTCTGGAGGAGGTGAGCCACCCCAACCGCAAGACCGGACTGAACTTCTACCTTCACCTCAACAGAGACGAGGTAAAATTTACATGATAGTTGGAAGAAGTCAATACCTGGAAGGGTCAAGGAGGCAGCGCCGCAAGCTCTCTAGAGAAGCTCATACCAGCTACTAGGTGCTGTCAGGAGCCATAACAAATCCAGATGCAGAGAAGTTCTCTTTCTCTGAAGAAGATGCGCCCCACGTATTGCAACCACTTTCAGATGCACTTGTCACTACTATGCCAGCCTCTGGAATTGATATTCATCGAACACTGGTAGACGATGGGATCTCTGTAAATGTTCTATACCTGAGAATGTTCGAACAAATGGAAATTGATGCTCGACATGTTAGGCCTTTCCCGAAGCCTCTCCAGGGGTTCGCAGGGGACTACGTCAATCCAAAAGGACATATCGCCCTCGTAGTCGAGCTCGAACTACTTCTATACCACAGGAGAATCATTGCAGATTTAGTAATAGTAGACCTCCCGTCTAATTACAATGCCATTCTGGGACAACCAATACTGCATAAACTCAAAGCAGCCGCATCCATTTACCACTATGCTATCAAATTCTCCACTGCCCACAGAGTAGAGATACTACGAGGAAGTCAATTGGTAGCCAGAAGCTGCAACATCACCATCCTCCGAGTATGAGTATACATGCTCCAGGCAGAGCCCAAACTTCCAACAAGTAGGTCCAACATGGATGCATTGGAGGAGGGCCCGGTGGAGGACCTGGGACGTCTCGACCCCAGATCGGACTTACACGAGCAGAAGGCTGAGCCAGTAGAAGAGTTAGAACTGATTGAGGTCGACCTCAACCTTCCTGAGAAAGTCTTCTGCATCAGAAAAGAGCTCAATGAAACAATGAAATCTCAACTCACGACCTTCCTGAAAGACAACACTGATGTCTTCGCATGGAAACACGTAGACATGGATGGAATAGATCCAAAAATCTCATGCCACAGGTTGAACACCAGCTCGAATGTCAAACCAAAGCAGCAGCGCTGACATCCTCTTAATATAGAAAGGTATAAAGCCCTAGCCAAAGAAGTCGACAAGCTACTCAAGTACGGCTTCATCAATGAATCGCTTTACCCCCATGGGTGGCCAATCCTGTCCTGGTGAAAAAGAGCAACGGAACTTGGAGGGTATGTATTGACTTCACAGACCTGAATAAAGCATGCCCTAAGGACAGCTTTCCACTCTCTCGAATAGACCAAATGGTGGATGCCACAGCTGGGCACGAACTTCTTAGCTTTATGGACATGTACTCCGGATACAACCAAATCGCAATACATGAAAGTGATCAAGAGAATACCTCTTTCATTACTGATCGAGGTCTATACTGCTATCAAGTTATGCCTTTTGGACTGAAGAATGCCAGAACAACCTATCAACGGCTCATCAACTTAATGTTTTCCAAACTTATTGGAAAAACCATGAAAGTATACGTTGACGATATGCTTGTCAAAAATACCAAGGCAACAGATCGCATCCAACACCTTGCTGAGATGTTCTCCGTATTGAGAAGGTACAAGATGAAGCTCAATCCTACCAAATGTTCTTTTGGTGTGGGGTCAGGAAAGTTCTTAGGCTACATGGTTCACCAGAGGGGTATTGAGGCCTCTCTAAGAGATGAGACCTCCTACCAAAATCAAAGAGGTACAAAGCCTAACTGGCGAATAGCAGTACTTAGTTGTTTTGTTTCAAAATCAACAGACAAATGCAAACCATTTTTTGACGCTCTAAGAAGTGGCAAGGAGTTCAAATGGAGTGAGGCATGCCAGCTAGCCTTTGAAGAACTAAAAAACAACTAGCACAGCCTTCGTTGTTGTTAAAATCGATGATTGAGGAAGTCCTAACCCTCTATCTAGCGGTCTCAAAACACTCTGTCAGCTCTGTGCTAATCAGGTTAGATGAAAGAATCTAACACTCGGTGTACTACGTCAGCCAAGCACTGCATGATGCCGAACTTAGGTACAGTCCAATGGAAAAACTAGCATATGCCCTCGTCATGTCTACAAGAAAACTCAGACCATACTTCTTGCAACATCCAATAGAAGTTCTATAAAACTATCCTCTAAGACAAGTCCTCCAAAAATCGGACACTTCTGGAAAACTTGTGAAATGGGCAGTAGAGCTCGGCCAGTTTGAACTCCACTTCAGACCCCGGACTTCAATCAAAGGTCAAGCTCTAGCTGATTTCATTGTCGAGTTCAGTCCAGAGCACAAGCCTAGTACCAAACGAGAAGAATGTTGGACTCTCTTCGTAGATGGGTCATCAACCGAAACACGTGTTAGAGCTGGAGTTGTGCTGATAAGCCCAGACATGGAACCGCTTTATCAGTCTCTGCGATTTAATTTCCATGCCTCTAACAACATGGCTGAATATGAGGCCCTGATCACTGGCTTGAGGTCTGCAATAAGCATGGGCGTACTCAAACAACTCGTGTACAGTGACTCCCAGCTGGTGGTCAATCAAATCAACAAGTCCTACCAAACTAAAGACGAGAGAATGGCGTCTTACTGACAGATAGTGGAACAAGAACTCAAGTCATTCAACACCATCAAGGTCAGACAGATCCTGAGAACTCAAAACAGCCTTGTCGTTGCTCTAGCATGACTCGCTACCAACGAAGGGATAGAAGAGCTGGAGAATATCCCGATTGGGATAATCAACAGTGTAGCAATTAGTAAGCCCGAGCACATCCTCACTAGGACCGAGCTGAACTATAGTGGACGGACGAGATCATCCAATTTCTAAGAGATGGTAAGGTGCCTCCAGATAGCACAAAGGCAAGAAAATTAAGGATCAGATCAGCTAGATATACAATCATCGACAATGTCCTATTCAAGAAAGGTTTCTCACTCCCTCTACTGCGGTGTTTGAGGGAAAACGAAGCCAAGTACGCCCTCAGTGAAGTTCATGAATGAGTATGTGGCAACCACACTGGAGGGCAGTCACTAGCACAAAAAATCTTGAAGCAGGGTACTTCTAGCCATCACTGAAGAAAGACTCCATTGAATTCGCCAGAAAATGCGACAAATGCCAAAGGTTTGGCCCCACCATTAGAGCTCATTCAGAAGGGCTGACCTCAATCCTCAGCCTGTAGCCATTCTCAGCCTAAATAAGGGATTGACCTAATCGGACCCATGCTAACAGGAAAAGGTACGCCATAGTCGCTGTAGACTACTTCACTAAATGGGCAGAAGTAGAACCGCTAGCCAAGATAACAGAATAGAAAACCATTGATTTCATATGGAAATCGATCCTTTGTAGGTTTGGAGTCCCCTACTCAATTATTACGGACAATGGCAAGCAATTCGACAATTCCAAGTTCAGATAATTCTGCGAAGAACTGAACATCAGAAAGCATTTCTCCACTCCAAATCACCTCCAGGCCAACGGACAAGTCGAGGCCGTTAAAAAAATCATCAAGCACACCTTGAAGATGTGCTTGGATGAATTAAAAGGAGCCTGGGCAGAAGAGGTCCTAAGCGTACTATGGTCTTACCTCACAACATGTCGGTCCAGCACATGAGAAACGCCTTTCTCACTAGCCTTTGGAACCAAAGCCGTCATCTCGGTAGAGCTCGAACTCCCATCATTTAGAGTTTAGACTTTTGATGAAAATTGCAACGACAATGCCATGAGAGCCGAGCTCGACCTACTAGAGGAGAAGAGGCTGGGGGCAAAATTAAAAAATACAATTTACAAACAAAGAAGTGTAAGATATTACAAAAGCAAAGTCAAGGAGCTAAAATTCAAAGCTGGGGATTTAGTCTTGAGAAAAGTTTTCCTGGCAACAAAAGAGAGCCAAGTAGGGACACTTGCTCCGAACTGGGAAGGACCTTACAAGATCGTCACAGTCCTCAAAAATAGAGCTTACGAGCTCTGAAATATAGAAGGTCTATCACTCGCACACCTATGGAATGCTAAACACCTCAAGAGATACTACCAATGAAACTTATCTACAAAGGCCCACGGGCATGAGCTACTTTTGTTAAGAGAAGCAATGGCTTCTACCTTGTAAAAATTTCTCACATTTATAAAATGAAGGACGTTTTGTGAGATGCATTTATGAAATGAAGTACGTTTTGTGAGATAAGGACTTAGATTGAAAACCATAAGTCTAGACGTAGTCCAAACTAACAAGGAGTGATCAAGGTCATAATCCTTTTGACACATAGGTCCCACAAAGCTGGGACCCGCGTTGGATGGCGTAAGTGATACGTCACCAGCACCAAGGGATATAGTTCGTCCAAGTGACCGAACTCTATTCCCACGTTTGTGGTGAAATAACTTTTAGTTCGTCCTATTTACCGAGGCCGAGCTATAAACTTGGGGGCATTCATACATCTAAACCAACATGTATCCCAGGTCGGACCTCATCCTTGGTCTGGACCTCAATATCCTTAGTTTCAGCTCGTCCACGGACCAAGGACAAACATTAGAATCAGAGGTCACATCTTTAAAGTTAAAACTTTGAAGACAGATCTCCAAAGTCATTGAAGTCAAAAGTCTGACTTCAAAGCAGAAAGCCAAAGCAAGTTTTCAAAGTCAGATCGTTGAAGTCAGAAGTCAAAAGTTAAAAAATTCGAAGTCAAAAGTCATATCGAATATCATAAGTTAAAAGTCTAAAGTCAGTAGTAAAACAACAAAAACGAAATATGAACACAAGTTAACAGAACGACATATTTTCATTGATACTTCAGTTTAGTACAGTCAAAATTAAGTATAGTACGACAAAAAAACATTAAAAAGAAGAATTCAGTCCTCAGCGCCGGACTAATCACCTCTTCAAGCAATTGAGGATTGAGTGTAGAATTTTTCTTCAGCTCGACAAGCTCTTCCTTCAGGAACTGAACGTCTCAGTCTGGGCGCTTCTCAGCCGCCGTCTCAATAAGCTTCTCCATCGTCAAAAAGTAGACCTTCTATTGGTCAGCCAGATAGGCGTCGGAGGACTTGAAATCAGCCACGGCCTCATCTCGATCAACAGCCTTATCCAAAACAGCCTTGAGATTAGCCCGGCTTTTTCTCTCAGCCTCCAGCTCCTGCCCCAGTTCGGCCTTACTCCTTCTCTCCGCCTCTAGCTCTACCGCCAACGACTTTAGCTCGGCCTCCTTCCCCTAAGCTCCTCCTCCCGTCTCATGAGTACGTCCTCAGAGGTGGCCCTGAGTTTCTTCTCCTCAGTCAGCTCAGCCAGGACTTTCTTCTCCTCTTCTCTCATGACTTGGACATCAGTCAGCATCCTCTCCATCTTCTCTGTGGTTGAAGTAAGCTGAATGGCCGCCCTGGAGGAATTGACCGACGCTGCGATAATGGACTCCACGGTCCCCATATTGTCCAAGTATCTCTATTGGACTGGAGTCCAGCTCTTTCCAATCACAGTTATTGCCCTCTTTGCCGAAGAGGGAAGGCCGGCAATATCCCCCCTGGTGGGGGAGTTTGACCTAAAGAAGTCACAAACTGGTTTGGGAAAAGAACTGCGAAGCTTTATATACTTCTCATCCTTCTTTGGAGTCGAGCCTAAATATACGGACAGAATCTGCGACACCAGTGGGAGAGGTCAAGGAGGCTAGGATGAGGATGGCCCCTCGTAAACTGAGAAGGAGGTTATCTCCTCGACGCTCTGAGCTGGGCTTGGAACGCCCTGGGGAACGAGCTCTGGCTGTGGACGAGGCTGAGCAGGAGGCACTTGATCGTCGATCGGAGTTTTTCTCTTGCCCTTTCCAGCCTGACTTTTCTTCTTGAGGAGGGCTGATATATCCTTCATCCCTTCGCCAGATTGACCTAAACAATCAAAGTCAGAACTGAACAAAGTGGCATAAAAAGAAATCCCAAGTAACGAGTTCAGAATAGCTCACGGGTTTCTAGATGATTTGAACTAGACGGAGAGAGGCGAGATGATACCAAGTTCTCCTCAATTATCAGTGCACTGCTAGATCGGAGATCCTCACTGATGTCTCTGGCCCTCCGAGCTCTATCTGAAGATTCTTCTGTTGGGTCTTAAGAAATATACCATGGAAAGCGAAGTAAACAAAACAGTTCAGTACGAAATGAAGCTAATCGAACTAAACGAGTAAAAAAATGTGCTTACTTAGTTCGTGGTAACGAACTGGAATGATCACATCAGGCCTAGCATCATTTACAGAGAATTGCCAGGGACCTCAGACAAAGAACCAGAACTTCTTCCAATTTTTAATTGAGTCAGGGGTCTGGGTGATGACACTATCCCCCCAATTTTCACCTTCACCGACGTGTACCACCAACCCGATCTCTTTCCATCCGACTTAAAGGAGTACAAACTGTTAAATTCCCTAACTGAAAGACGAGGAAAGCTGAGTTTGTCCTAGAGGATAAGAAAACCTATCATGATCCTCCAACCGTTGGGACAGAGCTGGGTTGGAGCTATCTCCCACTCACGCAAAAACTTCCTAATTATTCTAGGAAAGAAAAGTCTGAGTCCGGCAGCCAGCACGGCCTATCAGATCCGACATCATACTCACGTCATCGGCGTGGCTTGTCCTATTCATCAGTCAAACGTCACTTCACATTAAATGTCCTAAAAAAAGAATGTCTTGTAAGTATTAAATGCCTAGCTTAGACATTTAATGACTAGCTTAGCATTAAATAGAGGAAATCATTACATATTTCCCTATAAATAAGAGACATAAGTGTCCTTTAGGTCGGACATCCAACTGTTTAAAAAAAGCACTCTTACAAAGATTATACAATCAGTTCTTCCTACATATACTTACCTATCTGCCACTCATTACGGTCATAACTGACCTCAACACTTATCTTTAAGTTGTCTTGGAGTTAATACAAACCATTTTCCAACGTAAACAGTATCATAAATATGTTTCAATATTTAATACACAATGAAATCAAATTAAAAATATATTTAGAATATCTAACGGTAGGTTATACTCGTGAATTTTGCTTAATTATGAAAAAAATATTTCAACATTGAACAACGTGAATGGTTGTTTAAATGATATTTTTGTGATTTCAAACTAGTACATTTGGTTTCGTATGGGTACTACGATGTATAAAAGTTTGGTATTGGACAAAAAATACATTTCAACTATTCAAGAGTGGGTTTTACGATTGAATGTTGTATAATTTAGCCAAAAAAATTGCAAATAGAGATTAAACATCCAATATGATGGTTCCAAATAAGTTTTTATGACTCAAAATTATTTAATATAGTATCATAAATATATTTTGATAGTTAATACACAATGAAATCAAATTGAAAATATGTTTTGAACATCCAACGGTAGGTTATACTCGTGAATTTTCCTTAATTTTGACCAAAATTGTTCGACATTAAACAACATAAATAGTTGTTCAAAAGGTGTTTTTATGATTTCAAACAAATACATTTGGCTTAGTATGGGAACTACGATGTATAAAAGTTTGGTAATTGAAATAAAAATACATTTCGAATATTTTACAGTGAGTTTTAATGTTGAATGTAGTATAATTTTGCAAAAATGGATACAATTTGAGATTGAACATCCAGTATGTTTGTTCAAAATAAGTTTTTTATGACTCCAAATTATTTAATATAGTATCATAAATATTTTTTGATAGTTAATACACATTGAAATCAAATTGAAAATACGTTTTGAACATCCCATGATAGGTTATACGTGAATTTTTCTAATTTTGACCAAAATTGTTCGACATTAAACGACATGAATGGTTATTCAAAAGGTGTTTTTGTGATTTCAAACAAATACATTTGGCTTAGTATGGGTACTACGATGTATAAAAGTTTGGTACTTGAAAAAAAATACATTTCGAATATTTTAGAGTGAGTTTTAATGTTGAATGTAGTACAATTTTGACAAAAAAAGTTATAATTTGAGACTGAACATCCAGTATGTTGGTTCAAAATAAATATTTTGTGACTCAAAATTAGTTAATATAGTATCATAAATATTTTTTAATGATTAATACACATTCAAATCAAATTGAAAATACGTCTTGAACATCCAATATTAAGTTATACTCGTGAATTTTTCTTCATTTTGACCAAAATTATTCGACATTAAACAACATGAATGGTGGTTCAAAAGGTATTTTTGTGATTTCAAACTAGTATATTTGGCTTCGTATGGGCACTATGATGTATAAAAGTTTGGTAATTGAACCAAAAATACATTTCAAATATTTTAGAGTGAGTTTTACAGTTGAATTTAATACAATATTGACAAAAATAGTTACAATTTGAGATTGAACATCCAGTATGTTGGTTCAAAATAAGTTTTTTGTAACTCAAAATTAGTTAATATAGTATCATAAATATAATTTGATGGTTAATACACAATGAAATCAAATTGAAAATACATTTTGAACATCCAACGGTAGGTTATACTCATGAATTTTCTTTAATTTTGACCAAAATTGTTCGACATTGAACAACATGAATGGTTGTTCAAAAGGTATTTTTGTAATTTAAAAATAGTACATTTGGCTTCGTATTGGTACTACGATGTATAAAAGTTTGGTAATTGAACAAAAAATACATTTCGAATTCGAGAGTGGGTTATATGATTGAATGTTGCACAATTTAACAAAAAAAGATTGCAATTTGAGATTAAACATCCAGTATGTTGGTTCAAAATAAGTTTATGTATCACAAAATTAGTTAATATAGTATCATAAATTTTTTGATGGTTAATACACAATGAAATTAAATTGAAAATACGTTTTGAACATCCAACGGTAGGTTATACTCGTGAATTTTCCTTAATTTTGACTAAAATTGTTCGACATTAAACAACACAAATGGTATTTCAAAAGGTATTTTTGCGATTTTGAACTAGTAAATTTGGCTTTGTATGCGTACTACGATGTATAAAAGTATTGTAATTGAACAAAACATACATTTCGAATATTTTACAGTGAGTTTTACAGTTGAATGTAGTACAATTTTGACAAAAATGGATACAATTTGAGATTGAACATACAGTATGTTGGTTCAAAAATAAGTTTTTTGCGACTCAAAATTAGTTAATATAGTATCATAAATATTTTTTGATGGTTAATACACATTGAAATCAAATTAAAAATACGTTTTGAACATCCAACGATAGGTTATACTCGTGAATTTTTGTTAATTTTGACCAAAATTATTCGACATTAAACAACATGAATGGTTGTTCAAAAGGTATTTTTGTGATTTCAAACTAGTACATTTGACTTTGTATGGGTACTACGATGTATAAAAGTTTGGTAATTGAACAAAAAATACATTTCAAACATTTTACAGTGAGTTTTACAGTTGAATGTAGTACAATATTGTCAAAAATAATTACAATTTGAGATTGAACATCCAGTGTGTTGGTTCAAAATAAGTTTTTTGTGACTCAAAATTAGTTAATATAGTATCATAAATAGGTTTTGATGGTTAACTCACAATGAAATCAAATTGCAAATAAATTTTGAACATCCAACGGTAGGTCATACTCGTGAATTTTCCTAATTTTGACCAAAATTGTTCGATATTAAACAACATGAATGGTTGTTGAAAAGCTGTTTTTGTGATTTCAAACAAATACATTTGGCTTAGTATGGGTACTACGACGTATAAAAGTTTGGTAATTGAAATAAAAATACATTTCGAATATTTTACAGTGAGTTTTAATGTTGAATGTAGTACAATTTTGACAAAAATGGTTATAATTTGTGATTGAACATCCAGTATGTTGGATCAAAATAAATTTTTTGTGACTCAAAATTAGTTAATATAGTATCATAAATATTTTTTGATGGTTAATACACATTGAAATCAAATTGAAAATACGTTTTGAATTTCCAAGTTTAGGTTATACTCGTGAATTTTTGTTAATTTTGACCAAAATTATTCGACATTAAACAACATGAATGGTTGTTCAAAAGGTATTTTTGTGATTTCAAACTAGTACATTTGACTTTGTATGGGTACTACGATGTATAAAAGTTTGGTAATTGAACAAAAAATACATTTCAAACATTTTACAGTGAGTTTTACAGTTGAATGTAGTACAATATTGTCAAAAATAATTACAATTTGAGATTGAACATCCAGTGTGTTGGTTCAAAATAAGTTTTTTGTGACTCAAAATTAGTTAATATAGTATCATAAATAGGTTTTGATGGTTAACTCACAATGAAATCAAATTGCAAATAAATTTTGAACATCCAACGGTAGGTCATACTCGTGAATTTTCCTAATTTTGACCAAAATTGTTCGATATTAAACAACATTAATGGTTGTTGAAAAGCTGTTTTTGTGATTTCAAACAAATACATTTGGCTTAGTATGGGTACTACGACGTATAAAAGTTTGGTAATTGAAATAAAAATACATTTCGAATATTTTACAGTGAGTTTTAATGTTGAATGTAGTACAATTTTGACAAAAATGGTTATAATTTGAGATTGAACATCCAGTATGTTGGATCAAAATAAATTTTTTGTGACTCAAAATTAGTTAATATAGTATCATAAATATTTTTTGATGGTTAATACACATTGAAATCAAATTGAAAATACGTTTTGAATTTCCAAGTTTAGGTTATACTCACGAATTTTTCTTAATTTTGACCAAAATTATTCGACATTAAACAACATGAATGGTGGTTAAAAAGGTATTTTTGTGATTTCAAACTAGTACATTTGGCTTCGTATGGGCACTACGATGTATAAAAGTTTGGTAATTGAACAAAAAATACATTTCGAATATTCGAGAGTGGGTTATATGATTGAATGTTGCACAATTTAACAAAAAAAAATTGCAATTTAAGATTAAACATCCAGTATGTTGGTTCAAAATAAGTTTATGTAACACAAAATTAATTAATATAGTATCATAAATTTTTTTATGGTTAATACACAATGAAATTAAATTGAAAATACGTTTTGAACATCCAACGGTAGGTTATACTCGTGAATTTTCCTTAATTTTGACTAAAATTGTTTGACATTGAACAACACAAATGGTATTTCAAAAGGTATTTTTGCGATTTTGAACTAGTAAATTCGGCTTTGTATGCGTACTACGATGTATAAAAGTATAGTAATTGAACAAAACATACATTTCGAATATTTTACAGTGAGTTTTACAGTTGAATGTAGTACAATTTTGACAAAAATAGATACAATTTGAGATTGAACATCCAGTATGTTGGTTCAAAAATAAGTTTTTTGTGACTCAAAATTAGTTAATATAGTATCATAAATATTTTTTGATGGTTAATACACATTGAAATCAAATTAAAAATACGTTTTGAACATCCAACGATAGGTTATACTCGTGAATTTTTGTTAATTTTGACCAAAATTATTCGACATTAAACAACATGAATAGTTGTTTAAAATGTATTTTTGTGATTTCAAACTAGTACATTTGGCTTTGTATGGGTACTACGATGTATAAAAGTTTGGTAATTGAACAAAAAATACATTTGGAACATTTTACAGTGAGTTTTACGGTTGAATGTAATACAATATTGTCAAAAATAATTACAATTTGAGATTGAACATCCAGTGTGTTGGTTCAAAATAAGTTTTTTGTGACTCAAAATTAGTTAATATAGTATCATAAATAGGTTTTGATGGTTAACTCACAATGAAATCAAATTGCAAATAAATTTTGAACATCCAACGGTAGGTCATACTCGTGAATTTTCCTAATTTTGACCAAAATTGTTCGATATTAAACAACATGAATGGTTGTTGAAAAGCTGTTATTGTGATTTCAAACAAATACATTTGGCTTAGTATGGGTACTACGACGTATAAAAGTTTGGTAATTGAAATAAAAATACATTTCGAATATTTTACAGTGAGTTTTAATGTTGAATGTAGTACAATTTTGACAGAAATGGTTATAATTTGAGATTGAACATCCAGTATGTTGGTTCAAAATAAGTTTTTTGTGACTCAAAATTAGTTAATATAGTATCATAAATATTTTTTGATGGTTAATACACATTGAAATCAAATTGAAAATACGTTTTGAACTTCCAAGGTTAGGTTATACTCGCGAATTTTTCTTAATTTTGACCAAAATTATTCGACATTAAACAACATGAATGGTGGTTAAAAAGGTATTTTTGTGATTTCAAACTAGTACATTTGGCTTCGTATGGGCACTACGATGTATAAAAGTTTGGTAATTGAACAAAAAATACATTTCGAATATTCGAGAGTGGGTCATATGATTGAATGTTGTACAATTTAACAAAAAAAGATTGCAATTTGAGATTAGACATCCAGTAAGTTGGTTCAAAATATGTTTATGTAACACAAAATTAGTTAATATAGTATCATAAATGTTTGGATGGTTAATACACAATGAAATTAAAATGAAAATACGTTTTGAACATCCAAGGGTAGGATATACTCATGAATTTTTCTTAATTTTGACCAAAATTGTTCGACATTGAACAACACGAATGGTTGCTCAAAAGTTGTTATTGTAATTTCAAACTAGTACATTTGGCTTCGTATGTGTAGTACGATGTATAAAAGTTTGGAAATCGAACTAAAAATACATTTCAAATATTCGAGAGTGGGTTATACGATTAAATGTTGTACAATTTAACAAAAAAAGATTGCAATTTGAGATTAAACATCTAGTATGTTGGTTCAAAATATGTTTATGTAACACAAAATTAGTTAATATAGTATCATAAAAGTTTTGATGGTTAATACACAATAAAATTAAATTGAAAATACGTTTTGAATATCCAACGGTAGGTTGTACTCATGAATTTTCCTTAATTTTGCATAAAATTGTTCGACATTGAACAACACAAATGGTATTTCAAAAGATATTTTTGTGATTTTAAACTAGTACATTTGGCTTCGTATGGGTACTACGATGTATAAAAGTATGGTAATTGAACAAAAAATACATTTCGAATATTTTACAGTGAGTTTTACATTTGAATGTAGTACAATTTTTACAAAAAAAGTTGCAATTTGAGATTGAACATCCAGTACGTTGGTTCAAAATAAATTTTTTGTGACTCAACATTAGTTAATATAGTATCATAATTATGATTTGATGGTTAATACACAATGAAATCAAATTGAAAATACATTTTGAACATCCAAAGGTAGGTTATACTCATGAATTTTTCTTAATTTTGACCAAAATTGTTCGACATTAAACAACATAAATGGTTGTTCAAAAGGTATTTTTGTGATTTAAAAATAGTACATTTGGCTTCGTATAGGTACTACGATGTATAAAAGTTTGGTAATTGAACAAAAAATACATTTTGAATATTTTACAATGAGTTTACAGTTGAATCTAGTACAATTTTGACAAAAATAGTTGCAATTTGAGATTGAACATCCAGTATGTTGGTTCAAAATAAGTCTTTTGTGACTCAAAATTAGTTAATATAGTATCATAAATATGTTTTGATGGTTAATACATAATGAAATCAAGTTAAAAATACGTTTTGAACATCCACCAGTAGGTTATATTCGTGAATTTTCCTTAATTTTGACCAAAATTGTTGGACATTGAACAACATGAATGGTTGTTCAAAAGGTATTTTTGTAATTTCAAACAAATACATTTGGCTTAGTATGGGTACTAAGATGTATAAAAGTTTGGTAATTGAAATAAAAATACATTTCGAATATTTTACAGTGAGTTTTGATGTTGAATGTAGTATAATTTTGACAAAAATAGTTACAATTTGAGATTGAACATCCAGTATGTTTGTTCAAAATAAATTTTTTGTGACTCAAAATTACTTAATATAGTATCATATATATGTTTTGATGGTTAATACACAATGAAATCAAGTTGAAAATACGTTTTGAACATCCAACAGTAGGTTATACTCGTGAATTTTCCTTAATTTTGACCAAAATTGTTCGACATTGAACAACATGAATGGTTATTCAAAAAGTATTTTTGTGATTTCAAAATAGTACATTTGGCTTTGTGTGGGTACTACGATATATAAAATTTTGGTAATTGAGCAAAATATACATTCCGAATATTTTACTGTGAGTTTTACGGTTGAATGTAGTACAATTTTGACAAAAATGGAAGTAATTTGAGATTAAACATCCAATATGTTGGTTCAAAATATGTTTATGTAACACAAAATTAGTTAATATAGTATCATAAATGTTTTGATGGTTAATACACAATGAAATCAAATTAAAAATACGTTTTGAACATCCAACGGTAGGTTATACTCGTGAAATTTCCTTACTTTTGACCAAAATTGTTCGACATTGAACAATATGAATGGTTATTCAAAAGGTATTTTTGTGTTTTCAAACTAGTACATTTGGCTTCGTCTGGGTAGTACGATATTACAAATTTTGGTCATTGAACAAAAAATACATTTAGAATATTTTATAGTAAGTTTTACAGTTGAATGTAGTACAATTTTGACAAAAATAATTACAATTTGAGATTGAACATCCAGTATGTTGGTTCAAAATAAGTTTTTTGCGACTCAAAATTAGTTAGTATAGTATCATAAATATGTTTTGATGCTTAATTCACAATGAAATCAAATTGAAAATACTTTTTGAACATCTAACGGTAGGTTATACTCGTGAATTTTTCTTAATTTCGACCAAAATTGTTCGACATTGAACAACACCAATGGTTGCTCAAAAGGTGTTTTTGTAATTTCAAACTAGTACATTTGGCTTCGTATGTGTAGTAAGATGTATAAAAGTTTGGAAATCTAAATAAAAATACATTTCGAATATTCGAGAGTGGGATATATGATTGAATGTTGTACAATTTAGCAAAAAAAAAATTGCAATTTGAGATTAAACTTCTAGTATGTTGGTTCAAAATAAGTTTATGTAACACAAAATTAGTTAATATAGTATCATAAATGTTTTGATGGTTAATACACATTGAAATCAAATTGAAAATACGTTTTGAACATCCAACGATAGGTTATAATCGTAAATTTTTCTTAATTTTGACCAAAATTCCTCGACATTGAACAACATGAATGATATTTCAAAAGGTATTTTTGTGATTTTAAACTAGTACATTTGGCTTCGTATGGGTACTACGATGTATAAAAGTTTGGTAATTGAACAAAAAATGCATTTTGAATATTTTACAGTGATTTTTATAGTTGAATGAAGTACAATTTTGACAAATATGGTTACAATTTGAGATTAAACATCTAATATGTTAGTTCAAAATAAGTATATTTGACCAAAATTAGTTAATATATTATCATAAATATGTTTTCATAGTTAATACACAATGAATCAAATTGAAAATACGTTTTGAACAACCAATGCTAAGTTACACTCGTGAATTTTTCTTAATTTTGACCAAAATTATTCGACTTTGAAGAACATGAATGATTGTTCAAAAGGTATTTTTGTGTTTTCAAACCAGTACACTTTGCTTAGTCTGGGTACTACAATGTTTAAAATTTTGGTAATTGAACAAAAAATACATTTCGAATATTTTACAGTGAGTTTAACTGTTGAATGTAGTACAATTTTGACATAAATAGTTGCAATTTGACATTGAACATCTAGTATGTTGGTTCAAAATTAGTTTTTTGGGACTGAAAATTAGTTAATATAGTATCATAAATATGTTTTGATGGTTAATACACAATGAAATCAAATTGAAAATACGTTTTGAACATCCAACGGTAGGTTATACTCGTGAATTTTCCTAGATTTCAACCAAATTTGTTCGACATTGAACAACATGAATGGTTGCTCAAAAGGTGTTTTTGTAATTTCAAACTAGTACATTTGGCTTCGTATGTGTAGTACGAAGTATAAAAGTTTGAAAATCTAACTAAAAATACATTTCGAATACTCGAGAGTGGGTTATAGGATTGAATGTTGTACAATTTAGCAAAAAAAAATTGCAATTTGAGATTAAACATCCAGTATGTTGGTTCAAAATAAGTTAATGTACTATCATAAATGTTTTGATGGTTAATACACAATGAACTCACATTGAAAAAATGTTTTGAACATCCAACAGTAGGTTTTACTCGTGAAATTTCTTTAATTTTGACCAAAATTGTTCGACATTGAACAACATGAATGGTATTTCAAAAGGTATTTTCGTGATTTTAAACTAGTACATTTAGCTTCGTATGGGTACTATGATGTATAAAAGTTTGGTAATTGAAAGAAAAATACATTTCTAATATTTTACAGTGAGTTTTACAGTTGAATGAAGTACAATTTTGACAAAAATAGAATTAATTTGAGATTAAACATCTAATATGTTGGTTCAAAATAAGTTTATTTGACTCAAAATTAGTTAATATGGTATCATAAATATGTTTTGATAGTTAATACACAATGAATCAAATTGAAAATACGTTTTGAACAAATAACGGTAGGTTATACTCGTGAAGTTTCCTTAATTTTGACCAAAATTGTTCGACATTGAACAGCATGAATGGTTGTTCAAAAGGTTTTTTTGTATTTTCAAACTAGTACATTTGGTTTCGTCTGGGTACTACGATGTTTAAAATTTTGGTAACTGAACAAAAAAGTACATTTAGAATATTTTATAGTGAGTTTTATAGTTGAATGTAGTACAATTTTGACAAAAATAGTTACAATGTGAGATTGAACATCCAGTATGTTGGTCCAAAATAAGTTTTTTATGACTCAAAATTAGTTAATATAGTATCATAATATGTTTTTTTGTTAGTTAATACACAATGAAATCATATTGAAAATACGTTTTAAACTTCCAACGGTAGGTTATACTCGTGAAGTTTCCTTAATTTTGACCAAAATTATTCGACATTGAATAACATGAATGGTTATTCAAAAGGTATATTAGTGTTTTCAAACTAGTACATTTGGCTTCGTCTAGGTACTACGATATTTAAAATTTTGGTAATTGAACAAAAAATATATTTCGAATATTTTACAGTGAGTTTTACAGTTGAGTGTAGTACAATTTTGACAAAAATAGTTGCAATTTGAGATTAAACATCCAATATGTTAGTTCAAAATAAGTTTATTTAACTCAAAATTAGTTAATATAGTATTATAAATATGTTTTGATGGTTAATACACAATGATATCAAATTAAAAATACGTTTTGAACAACATGAAAGGTTGCTCAAAAGTTGTTTTTGTAATTTCAAACTAGTACATTTGGCTTTGTATGTGTATTACGATGTATAAAAGTTTGGAAATCAAACTAAAAATACATTTCAAGAGTGGTTTTATGATCGAATGTTGTACAATTTAGCAAAAAAAGATTGCACTTTGAGATCAAAAATCCACTATGTTGGTTCAAAATAAGTTTTTGTGACTCAAAATTAGTTAATATAGTATCATAAATATGTTTTGGTGGTTAATACACAATGAAATCAAATTCAAAATACGGTTTGAATATCCAACGATAGGTTATACTCGTTAATTTTCCTTAATTTTGAACAAAATTGTTCGACATTGAACAACATAAATGGTTGTTCAAAAGGAATTTTTGTGATTTCAAACTAGTATATTTGGCTTCGTATGGGTACTACGAAGTATAAAAGTTTGGTAATTGAACTAAAAATACATTTCGAATATTTTACAGTGAGTTTTACGGTTGAATATAGTAAAATTTTGTAAAAAATAGTTGCTATTTGAGATTTAACATCCAGTATGTTGGTTCGAAATAAGTTTTTGCGACTCAAAATTAGTTAATATAGTATCATAAATATGTTTTGATGGTTAATACACAGTGAAATAATATTGAAAATACGTTTTGAACATCCAACAGTCAGTTATACTCGTGAATTTTTCTACATTTTGACCAAAATTGTTCGACATTGAACAACATAAATGGTTGTTCAAAAGGAATTTTTGTGATTTCAAACTAGTACATTTGGCTTCGTATGGGTACTACGAAGTATAAAAGTTTGGTAATTGAACTAAAAATACATTTCGAATATTTTACAATGAGTTTTACGGTTGAATATAGTAAAATTTTGTCAAAAATAGTTGCTATTTGAGATTTAACATCCAGTATGTTGGTTCGAAATAAGTTTTTGCGACTCAAAATTAGTTAATATAGTATCATAAATATGTTTTGATGGTTAATACACAGTGAAATAATATTGAAAATACGTTTTGAACATCCAACAGTCAGTTATACTCGTGAATTTTTCTACATTTTGACCAAAATTGTTCGACATTGAACAACTTCAATGATTGTTCAAAATGTGTTTTTGTGATTTCAAACTAGTACATTTGGCTTCGTATGGGATACTACGATGTATAAAAGTTTGGTAATTGAACAAAAAATATATTTCGAATATTTTACAGTAAGTTTTACGGTTGAGTGTAGTACAATTTTGATCAAAATGGTTGCAATTTGAGATTAAACATCCAATATGTTAGTTCAAAATAAGTTTATTTGACTCAAAATTAGTCAATATAGAATCATAAATATGTTTTGTTGGTTAATACACAATGAAATCAAATTGAAAATACGTTTTGAACATCCAACGGTAGATTATACTCGTAAATTTTTCTTAATTTTGACCAAAATTATTCGACATTGAACACATGAATGGTTGTTCAAAAGGAGTTTTTGTGTTTTAAAACTAGTACATTTGGCTTTGTATGGGTACTACGATGTATAAAAGTTTGGTAATTGAACAAAAAATACATTTTGAATATTTTACAGTGAGTTTTACAGTTGAATGAAGTACAATTTTGACAAAAATTGAACTAATTTGAGCTTAAACAACCAATACGTTGGTTCAAAATAAGTTTATTTGACTCAAAATTAGTTAATATTGTATCATAAATATGTTTTCATAATTAATACACAATGAATCAATCTGAAAATACGTTTTGAACATCCAACGGTAGGTTATACTCGTGAAGTTTCCTTAATTTTGACCAAAATTGTTCGACATTGAATAACATGAACGGTTGTTCAAAAGGTTTTTTTGTATTTTCAAACTAGTACATTTGGGTTCGTCTGGGTACTACGATGTTTAAAATTTTGGTAACTGAACAAAAAAGTACATTTAGAATATTTTATAGTGAGTTTTGTAGTTGAATGTAGTACAATTTTGACAAAAATGGTTACAATGTGAGATTGAACATCCAGTATGTTGGTTCAAAATAAGTTTTTGGTGACTCAAAATTAGTTAATATAGTATCATAATATGTTTTGATAGTTAATACACAATGAAATCAAATTGAAAATACGTTTTGAACATCCAACGGTAGGTTATACTCTTGAAGTTTCCTTAATTTTGACCAAAATTGTTCGACATTGAACAACATGAATAGTTATTCAAAAGGTATTTTTTTGTTTTCAAACTAGTACATTTGAATTCATCTGGGTACTACGATATTTAAAATTTTGGCAATTGAACAAAAAATACATTTCGAATATTTTACAGTGAGTTTTACAGTTGAATGTAATACAATTTTAACAAAAATGGTTACAGTTTGAGATTGAACATCCAGTATGTTGGTTCAAAATAAGTTTTTTGCGACTCAAAATTAGTTAGTATAGTATCACAAATACGTTTCGATGGTTAATACACAATGAAATCAAATTGAAAATACGTTTTTAACATTCAACGGTAGATTATACTCGTGAAGTTTCCTTAATTTTGATCAAAATTGTTCGACATTGAACAACATGAATGGTTATTCAAAAGGTATTTTAGTGTTTTCAAACTAGTACATTTGGCTTCGTCTGGGTACTACGATATTTAAAATTTTGGTAATTGAACAAAAAATATATTTCGAATATTTTACAGTGAGTTTTACGATTGAGTGTAGTACAATTTTGACAAAAATAGTTGCAATTTGAGATTAAGCATCCAATATGTTGGTTCAACATAAGTTTATTTGATTCAAAATTAGTCAATAGAGTATCATAAATATGTTTTGATGGTTAATACACAATGAAATCAAATTGAAAATACGTTTTGAACATCCATCGTGAATTTTTCTTAATTTTGACCAAAATTATTCGACATTGAACACATGAATGGTTGTTCAAAAGGAGTTTTTGTGTTTTAAAACTAGTACATTTGGCTTTGTATGGGTACTACGATGTATAAAAGTTTGGTAATTGAACAAAAAATATATTTTGAATATTTTATAGTGAGTTTTACAGTTGAATGAAGTACAATCTTTACAAAAATTGAATTAATTTGAGCTTAAACAACCAATATGTTGGTTCAAAATAAGTTTATTTGACTCAAAATTAGTTAATATTGTATCATAAATATGTTTTGATAATTAATACACAATGAATCAAACTGAAAATACGTTTGAACATCCAACGGTAGGTTATACTCGTGAAGTTTCCTTAATTTTGACCAAAATTGTTCGACATTGAACAACATGAACGGTTGTTCAAAAGGTTTTTTTGTATTTTCAAACTAGTACATTTGGGTTCGTCTGGGTACTACAATGTTTAAAATTTTGGTAACTGAACAAAAAAGTACATTTAGAATATTTTATAGTGAGTTTTGTAGTTGAATGTAGTACAATTTTGACAAAAATGGTTACAATGTGAGATTGAACATCCAGTATGTTGGTTCAAAATAAGTTTTTGGTGACTCAAAATTAGTTAATATAGTATCATAATATGTTTTGATAGTTAATACACAATGAAATCAAATTGAAAATACGTTTTGAACATTCAACGGTAGGTTATACTCTTGAAGTTTCCTTAATTTTGACCAAAATTGTTCGACATTGAACAACATGAATAGTTATTCAAAAAGTATTTTTGTGTTTTCAAACTAGTACATTTGAATTCGTCTGGGTACTACGATATTTAAAATTTTGGCAATTGAACAAAAAATACATTTCGAATATTTTACAGTGAGTTTTACAGTTGAATGTAATACAATTTTAACAAAAATGGTTACAGTTTGAGATTGAACATCCAGTATGTTGGTTCAAAATAAGTTTTTTGCGACTCAAAATTAGTTAGTATAGTATCACAAATACGTTTCGATGGTTAATACACAATGAAATCAAATTGAAAATACGTTTTTAACATTCAACGGCAGATTATACTCGTGAAGTTTCCTTAATTTTGATCAAAATTGTTCGACATTGAACAACATGAATGGTTATTCAAAAGGTATTTTAGTGTTTTCAAACTAGTACATTTGGCTTCGTCTGGGTACTACGATATTTAAAATTTTGGTAATTGAACAAATTATATATTTCGAATATTTTACAGTGAGTTTTACGATTGAGTGTAGTACAATTTTGACAAAAATAGTTGCAATTTGAGATTAAGCATCCAATATGTTGGTTCAACATAAGTTTATTTGATTCAAAATTAGTCAATAGAGTATCATAAATATGTTTTGATGGTTAATACACAATGAAATCAAATTGAAAATACGTTTTGAACATCCATCGTGAATTTTTCTTAATTTTGACCAAAATTATTCGACATTGAACACATGAATGGTTGTTCAAAAGGAGTTTTTGTGTTTTAAAACTAGTACATTTGGCTTTGTATGGGTACTACGATGTATAAAAGTTTGGTAATTGAACAAAAAATATATTTTGAATATTTTATAGTGAGTTTTACAGTTGAATGAAGTACAATTTTTACAAAAATTGAATTAATTTGAGCTTAAACAACCAATATGTTGGTTCAAAATAAGTTTATTTGACTCAAAATTAGTTAATATTGTATCATAAATATGTTTTGATAATTAATACACAATGAATCAAACTGAAAATACGTTTGAACATCCAACGGTAGGTTATACTCGTGAAGTTTCCTTAATTTTGACCAAAATTGTTCGACATTGAACAACATGAACGGTTGTTCAAAAGGTTTTTTTGTATTTTCAAACTAGTACATTTGGGTTCGTCTGGGTACTACAATGTTTAAAATTTTGGTAACTGAACAAAAAAGTACATTTAGAATATTTTATAGTGAGTTTTGTAGTTGAATGTAGTACAATTTTGACAAAAATGGTTACAATGTGAGATTGAACATCCAGTATGTTGGTTCAAAATAAGTTTTTGGTGACTCAAAATTAGTTAATATAGTATCATAATATGTTTTGATAGTTAATACACAATGAAATCAAATTGAAAATACGTTTTGAACATCCAACGGTAGGTTATACTCTTGAAGTTTCCTTAATTTTGACCAAAATTGTTCGACATTGAACAACATGAATAGTTATTCAAAAGGTATTTTTGTGTTTTCAAACTAGTACATTTGAATTCTTCTGGGTACTACGATATTTAAAATTTTGGCAATTGAACAAAAAATACATTTCGAATATTTTACAGTGAGTTTTACAGTTGAATGTAATACAATTTTAACAAAAATGGTTACAGTTTGAGATTGAACATCCAGTATGTTGGTTCAAAATAAGTTTTTTGCGACTCAAAATTAGTTAGTATAGTATCACAAATACGTTTCGATGGTTAATACACAATGAAATCAAATTGAAAATACGTTTTTAACATTCAACGGCAGATTATACTCGTGAAGTTTCCTTAATTTTGATCAAAATTGTTCGACATTGAACAACATGAATGGTTATTCAAAAGGTATTTTAGTGTTTTCAAACTAGTACATTTGGCTTCGTCTGGGTACTACGATATTTAAAATTTTGGTAATTGAACAAAATATATATTTCGAATATTTTACAGTGAGTTTTACGATTGAGTGTAGTACAATTTTGACAAAAATAGTTGCAATTTGAGATTAAGCATCCAATATGTTGGTTCAACATAAGTTTATTTGATTCAAAATTAGTCAATAGAGTATCATAAATATGTTTTGATGGTTAATACACAATGAAATCAAATTGAAAATACGTTTTGAACATCCATCGTGAATTTTTCTTAATTTTGACCAAAATTATTCGACATTGAACACATGAATGGTTGTTCAAAAGGAGTTTTTGTGTTTTAAAACTAGTACATTTGGCTTTGTATGGGTACTACGATGTATAAAAGTTTGGTAATTGAACAAAAAATATATTTTGAATATTTTATAGTGAGTTTTACAGTTGAATGAAGTACAATCTTTACAAAAATTGAATTAATTTGAGCTTAAACAACCAATATGTTGGTTCAAAATAAGTTTATTTGACTCAAAATTAGTTAATAATGTATCATAAATATGTTTTGATAATTAATACACAATGAATCAAACTGAAAATACGTTTGAACATCCAACGGTAGGTTATACTCGTGAAGTTTCCTTAATTTTGACCAAAATTGTTCGACATTGAACAACATGAACGGTTGTTCAAAAGGTTTTTTTGTATTTTCAAACTAGTACATTTGGGTTCGTCTGGGTACTACAATGTTTAAAATTTTGGTAACTGAACAAAAAAGTACATTTAGAATATTTTATAGTGAGTTTTGTAGTTGAATGTTGTACAATTTTGACAAAAATGGTTACAATGTGAGATTGAACATCCAGTATGTTGGTTCAAAATAAGTTTTTGGTGACTCAAAATTAGTTAATATAGTATCATAATATGTTTTGATAGTTAATACACAATGAAATCAAATTGAAAATACGTTTTGAACATCCAACGGTAGGTTATACTCTTGAAGTTTCCTTAATTTTGACCAAAATTGTTCGACATTGAACAACATGAATAGTTATTCAAAAGGTATTTTTGTGTTTTCAAACTAGTACATTTGAATTCTTCTGGGTACTACGATATTTAAAATTTTGGCAATTGAACAAAAAATACATTTCGAATATTTTACAGTGAGTTTTACAGTTGAATGTAATACAATTTTAACAAAAATGGTTACAGTTTGAGATTGAACATCCAGTATGTTGGTTCAAAATAAGTTTTTTGCGACTCAAAATTAGTTAGTATAGTATCACAAATACGTTTCGATGGTTAATACACAATGAAATCAAATTGAAAATACGTTTTTAACATTCAACGGCAGATTATACTCGTGAAGTTTCCTTAATTTTGATCAAAATTGTTCGACATTGAACAACATGAATGGTTATTCAAAAGGTATTTTAGTGTTTTCAAACTAGTACATTTGGCTTCGTCTGGGTACTACGATATTTAAAATTTTGGTAATTGAACAAAATATATATTTCTAATATTTTACAGTGAGTTTTACGATTGAGTGTAGTACAATTTTGACAAAAATAGTTGCAATTTGAGATTAAGCATCCAATATGTTGGTTCAACATAAGTTTATTTGATTCAAAATTAGTCAATAGAGTATCATAAATATGTTTTGATGGTTAATACACAATGAAATCAAATTGAAAATACGTTTTGAACATCCATCGTGAATTTTTCTTAATTTTGACCAAAATTATTCGACATTGAACACATGAATGGTTGTTCAAAAGGAGTTTTTGTGTTTTAAAACTAGTACATTTGGCTTTGTATGGGTACTACGATGTATAAAAGTTTGGTAATTGAACAAAAAATATATTTTGAATATTTTATAGTGAGTTTTACAGTTGAATGAAGTACAATTTTTACAAAAATTGAATTAATTTGAGCTTAAACAACCAATATGTTGGTTCAAAATAAGTTTATTTGACTCAAAATTAGTTAATATTGTATCATAAATATGTTTTGATAATTAATACACAATGAATCAAACTGAAAATACGTTTGAACATCCAACGGTAGGTTATACTCGTGAAGTTTCCTTAATTTTGACCAAAATTGTTCGACATTGAACAACATGAACGGTTGTTCAAAAGGTTTTTTTGTATTTTCAAACTAGTACATTTGGGTTCGTCTGGGTACTACAATGTTTAAAATTTTGGTAACTGAACAAAAAAGTACATTTAGAATATTTTATAGTGAGTTTTGTAGTTGAATGTAGTACAATTTTGACAAAAATGGTTACAATGTGAGATTGAACATCCAGTATGTTGGTTCAAAATAAGTTTTTGGTGACTCAAAATTAGTTAATATAGTATCATAATATGTTTTGATAGTTAATACACAATGAAATCAAATTGAAAATACGTTTTGAACATCCAACGGTAGGTTATACTCTTGAAGTTTCCTTAATTTTGACCAAAATTGTTCGACATTGAACAACATGAATAGTTATTCAAAAGGTATTTTTGTGTTTTCAAACTAGTACATTTGAATTCTTCTGGGTACTACGATATTTAAAATTTTGGCAATTGAACAAAAAATACATTTCGAATATTTTACAGTGAGTTTTACAGTTGAATGTAATACAATTTTAACAAAAATGGTTACAGTTTGAGATTGAACATCCAGTATGTTGGTTCAAAATAAGTTTTTTGCGACTCAAAATTAGTTAGTATAGTATCACAAATACGTTTCGATGGTTAATACACAATGAAATCAAATTGAAAATACGTTTTTAACATTCAACGGCAGATTATACTCGTGAAGTTTCCTTAATTTTGATCAAAATTGTTCGACATTGAACAACATGAATGGTTATTCAAAAGGTATTTTAGTGTTTTCAAACTAGTACATTTGGCTTCGTCTGGGTACTACGATATTTAAAATTTTGGTAATTGAACAAAATATATATTTCTAATATTTTACAGTGAGTTTTACGATTGAGTGTAGTACAATTTTGACAAAAATAGTTGCAATTTGAGATTAAGCATCCAATATGTTGGTTCAACATAAGTTTATTTGATTCAAAATTAGTCAATAGAGTATCATAAATATGTTTTGATGGTTAATACACAATGAAATCAAATTGAAAATATGTTTTGAACATCCATCGTGAATTTTTCTTAATTTTGACCAAAATTATTCGACATTGAACACATGAATGGTTGTTCAAAAGGAGTTTTTGTGTTTTAAAACTAGTACATTTGGCTTTGTATGGGTACTACGATGTATAAAAGTTTGGTAATTGAACAAAAAATATATTTTGAATATTTTATAGTGAGTTTTACAGTTGAATGAAGTACAATTTTTACAAAAATTGAATTAATTTGAGCTTAAACAACCAATATGTTGGTTCAAAATAAGTTTATTTGACTCAAAATTAGTTAATATTGTATCATAAATATGTTTTGATAATTAATACACAATGAATCAAACTGAAAATACGTTTGAACATCCAACGGTAGGTTATACTCGTGAAGTTTCCTTAATTTTGACCAAAATTGTTCAACATTGAACAACATGAACGGTTGTTCAAAAGGTTTTTTTGTATTTTCAAACTAGTACATTTGGGTTCGTCTGGGTACTACAATGTTTAAAATTTTGGTAACTGAACAAAAAAGTACATTTAGAATATTTTATAGTGAGTTTTGTAGTTGAATATAGTACAATTTTGACAAAAATGGTTACAATGTGAGATTGAACATCCAGTATGTTGGTTCAAAATAAGTTTTTGGTGACTCAAAATTAGTTAATATAGTATCATAATATGTTTTGATAGTTAATACACAATGAAATCAAATTGAAAATACGTTTTGAACATCCAACGGTAGGTTATACTCTTGAAGTTTCCTTAATTTTGACCAAAATTGTTCGACATTGAACAACATGAATAGTTATTCAAAAGGTATTTTTGTCTTTTCAAACTAGTACATTTGAATTCGTCTGGGTACTACGATACTTAAAATTTTGGCAATTGAACAAAAAATACATTTCGAATATTTTACAGTGAGTTTTACAGTTGAATGTAATACAATTTTAACAAAAATGGTTACAGTTTGAGATTGAACATCCAGTATGTTGGTTCAAAATAAGTTTTTTGCGACTCAAAATTAGTTAGTATAGTATCACAAATACGTTTCGATGGTTAATACACAATGAAATCAAATTGAAAATACGTTTTTAACATTCAACGGCAGATTATACTCGTGAAGTTTCCTTAATTTTGATCAAAATTGTTCGACATTGAACAACATGAATGGTTATTCAAAAGGTATTTTAGTGTTTTCAAACTAGTACATTTGGCTTCGTCTGGGTACTACGATATTTAAAATTTTGGTAATTGAACAAAATATATATTTCGAATATTTTACAGTGAGTTTTACGATTGAGTGTAGTACAATTTTGACAAAAATAGTTGCAATTTGAGATTAAGCATCCAATATGTTGGTTCAACATAAGTTTATTTGATTCAAAATTAGTCAATAGAGTATCATAAATATGTTTTGATGGTTAATACACAATGAAATCAAATTGAAAATACGTTTTGAACATCCATCGTGAATTTTTCTTAATTTTGACCAAAATTATTCGACATTGAACACATGAATGGTTGTTCAAAAGGTGTTTTTGTGTTTTAAAACTAGTACATTCGGCTTTGTATGGGTACTACGATGTATAAAAGTTTGGTAATTGAACAAAAAATATATTTTGAATATTTTATAGTGAGTTTTACAGTTGAATGAAGTACAATTTTTACAAAAATTGAATTAATTTGAGCTTAAACAACCAATATGTTGGTTCAAAATAAGTTTATTTGACTCAAAATTAGTTAATATTGTATCATAAATATGTTTTGATAATTAATACACAATGAATCAAACTGAAAATACGTTTGAACATCCAACGGTAGGTTATACTCGTGAAGTTTCCTTAATTTTGACCAAAATTGTTCGACATTGAACAACATGAACGGTTGTTCAAAAGGTTTTTTTGTATTTTCAAACTAGTACATTTGGGTTCGTCTGGGTACTACAATGTTTAAAATTTTGGTAACTGAACAAAAAAGTACATTTAGAATATTTTATAGTGAGTTTTGTAGTTGAATGTAGTACAATTTTGACAAAAATGGTTACAATGTGAGATTGAACATCCAGTATGTTGGTTCAAAATAAGTTTTTGGTGACTCAAAATTAGTTAATATAGTATCATAATATGTTTTGATAGTTAATACACAATGAAATCAAATTGAAAATACGTTTTGAACATCCAACGGTAGGTTATACTCTTGAAGTTTCCTTAATTTTGACCAAAATTGTTCGACATTGAACAACATGAATAGTTATTCAAAAGGTATTTTTGTGTTTTCAAACTAGTACATTTGAATTCTTCTGGGTACTACGATATTTAAAATTTTGGCAATTGAACAAAAAATACATTTCGAATATTTTACAGTGAGTTTTACAGTTGAATGTAATACAATTTTAACAAAAATGGTTACAGTTTGAGATTGAACATCCAGTATGTTGGTTCAAAATAAGTTTTTTGCGACTCAAAATTAGTTAGTATAGTATCACAAATACGTTTCGATGGTTAATACACAATGAAATCAAATTGAAAATACGTTTTTAACATTCAACGGCAGATTATACTCGTGAAGTTTCCTTAATTTTGATCAAAATTGTTCGACATTGAACAACATGAATGGTTATTCAAAAGGTATTTTAGTGTTTTCAAACTAGTACATTTGGCTTCGTCTGGGTACTACGATATTTAAAATTTTGGTAATTGAACAAAATATATATTTCTAATATTTTACAGTGAGTTTTACGATTGAGTGTAGTACAATTTTGACAAAAATAGTTGCAATTTGAGATTAAGCATCCAATATGTTGGTTCAACATAAGTTTATTTGATTCAAAATTAGTCAATAGAGTATCATAAATATGTTTTGATGGTTAATACACAATGAAATCAAATTGAAAATATGTTTTGAACATCCATCGTGAATTTTTCTTAATTTTGACCAAAATTATTCGACATTGAACACATGAATGGTTGTTCAAAAGGAGTTTTTGTGTTTTAAAACTAGTACATTTGGCTTTGTATGGGTACTACGATGTATAAAAGTTTGGTAATTGAACAAAAAATATATTTTGAATATTTTATAGTGAGTTTTACAGTTGAATGAAGTACAATTTTTACAAAAATTGAATTAATTTGAGCTTAAACAACCAATATGTTGGTTCAAAATAAGTTTATTTGACTCAAAATTAGTTAATATTGTATCATAAATATGTTTTGATAATTAATACACAATGAATCAAACTGAAAATACGTTTGAACATCCAACGGTAGGTTATACTCGTGAAGTTTCCTTAATTTTGACCAAAATTGTTCAACATTGAACAACATGAACGGTTGTTCAAAAGGTTTTTTTGTATTTTCAAACTAGTACATTTGGGTTCGTCTGGGTACTACAATGTTTAAAATTTTGGTAACTGAACAAAAAAGTACATTTAGAATATTTTATAGTGAGTTTTGTAGTTGAATATAGTACAATTTTGACAAAAATGGTTACAATGTGAGATTGAACATCCAGTATGTTGGTTCAAAATAAGTTTTTGGTGACTCAAAATTAGTTAATATAGTATCATAATATGTTTTGATAGTTAATACACAATGAAATCAAATTGAAAATACGTTTTGAACATCCAACGGTAGGTTATACTCTTGAAGTTTCCTTAATTTTGACCAAAATTGTTCGACATTGAACAACATGAATAGTTATTCAAAAGGTATTTTTGTCTTTTCAAACTAGTACATTTGAATTCGTCTGGGTACTACGATACTTAAAATTTTGGCAATTGAACAAAAAATACATTTCGAATATTTTACAGTGAGTTTTACAGTTGAATGTAATACAATTTTAACAAAAATGGTTACAGTTTGAGATTGAACATCCAGTATGTTGGTTCAAAATAAGTTTTTTGCGACTCAAAATTAGTTAGTATAGTATCACAAATACGTTTCGATGGTTAATACACAATGAAATCAAATTGAAAATACGTTTTTAACATTCAACGGCAGATTATACTCGTGAAGTTTCCTTAATTTTGATCAAAATTGTTCGACATTGAACAACATGAATGGTTATTCAAAAGGGATTTTAGTGTTTTCAAACTAGTACATTTGGCTTCGTCTGGGTACTACGATATTTAAAATTTTGGTAATTGAACAAAATATATATTTCGAATATTTTACAGTGAGTTTTACGATTGAGTGTAGTACAATTTTGACAAAAATAGTTGCAATTTGAGATTAAGCATCCAATATGTTGGTTCAACATAAGTTTATTTGATTCAAAATTAGTCAATAGAGTATCATAAATATGTTTTGATGGTTAATACACAATGAAATCAAATTGAAAATACGTTTTGAACATCCATCGTGAATTTTTCTTAATTTTGACCAAAATTATTCGACATTGAACACATGAATGGTTGTTCAAAAGGTGTTTTTGTGTTTTAAAACTAGTACATTCGGCTTTGTATGGGTACTACGATGTATAAAAGTTTGGTAATTGAACAAAAAATATATTTTGAATATTTTATAGTGAGTTTTACAGTTGAATGAAGTACAATTTTTACAAAAATTGAATTAATTTGAGCTTAAACAACCAATATGTTGGTTCAAAATAAGTTTATTTGACTCAAAATTAGTTAATATTGTATCATAAATATGTTTTGATAATTAATACACAATGAATCAAACTGAAAATACGTTTGAACATCCAACGGTAGGTTATACTCGTGAAGTTTCCTTAATTTTGACCAAAATTGTTCAACATTGAACAACATGAACGGTTGTTCAAAAGGTTTTTTTGTATTTTCAAACTAGTACATTTGGGTTCGTCTGGGTACTACAATGTTTAAAATTTTGGTAACTGAACAAAAAAGTACATTTAGAATATTTTATAGTGAGTTTTGTAGTTGAATATAGTACAATTTTGACAAAAATGGTTACAATGTGAGATTGAACATCCAGTATGTTGGTTCAAAATAAGTTTTTGGTGACTCAAAATTAGTTAATATAGTATCATAATATGTTTTGATAGTTAATACACAATGAAATCAAATTGAAAATACGTTTTGAACATTCAACGGTAGGTTATACTCGTGAAGTTTCCTTAATTTTGACCAAAATTGTTCGACATTGAACAACATGAATAGTTATTCAAAAGGTATTTTTGTCTTTTCAAACTAGTACATTTGAATTCGTCTGGGTACTACGATATTTAAAATTTTGGCAATTGAACAAAAAATACATTTCGAATATTTTACAGTGAGTTTTACAGTTGAATGTAATACAATTTTAACAAAAATGGTTACAGTTTGAGATTGAACATCCAGTATGTTGGTTCAAAATAAGTTTTTTGCGACTCAAAATTAGTTAGTATAGTATCACAAATACGTTTCGATGGTTAATACACAATGAAATCAAATTGAAAATACGTTTTTAACATTCAACGGTAGATTATACTCGTGAAGTTTCCTTAATTTTGATCAAAATTGTTCGACATTGAACAACATGAATGGTTATTCAAAAGGGATTTTAGTGTTTTCAAACTAGTACATTTGGCTTCGTCTGGGTACTACGATATTTAAAATTTTGGTAATTGAACAAAAAATATATTTCGAATATTTTACAGTGAGTTTTACGATTGAGTGTAGTACAATTTTGACAAAAATAGTTGCAATTTGAGATTAAGCATCCAATATGTTGGTTCAACATAAGTTTATTTGACTCAAAATTAGTCAATAGAGTATCATAAATATGTTTTGATGGTTAATACACAATGAAATCAAATTGAAAATACGTTTTGAACATCCATCGTGAATTTTTCTTAATTTTGACCAAAATTATTCGACATTGAACAACATGAATGGTTGTTCAAAAGGTGTTTTTGTGTTTTCAAACTAGTACATTTGGCTTTGTATGGGTACTACGATGTATAAAAGTTTGGTAATTGAACAAAAAATACATTTTGAATATTTTACAGTGAGTTTTACAGTTGAATGAAGTACCATTTTGACAAAAATAGAATTAATTTGAGATTAAACATCCAATATGTTGGTTCAAAATAAGTTTATATGACTCAAAATTTGTTAATATGGTATCATAAATATATTTTGATAGTTAATATACAATGAAATCAAATTGAAAATACGTTTTGAACATCCAACGGTGGGTTATACTCGTGAAGTTTCCTTAATTTTGACCAAAATTGTTCGACATTGAACAACATGAATGGTTGTTCAAAAGGTTTTTTTGTATTTTCAAACTAGTATATTTGTGTTCGTCTGGGTACTACGATGTTTAAAATTTTGGTAACTGAACAAAAAATTACATTTAGAATATTTCATAGAGAGTTTTGTAGTTGAATGTAGTACAATTTTGACAAAAATGGTTACAATGTGAGATTGAACATCTAGTATGTTGGTTCAAAATAAGTTTTTTGTGACTCAAAATTAGTTAATATAGTATTATAATATGTTTTGATAGTTAATACGCAATGAAATCAAATTAAAATACGTTTTGAACATCCAACGGTAGGTTATACTCGTGAAGTTTTCTTAATTTTGACCAAAATTGATCGACATTGAACAACATGAATGGTTATTCAAAAGGTATTTTAGTGTTTTCAAACTAGTACATTTGGCTTCGTCTGGGTACTACGATATTTAAAATTTTGGTAATTGAACAAAAAATGCATTTCGAATATTTTACAGTGCATTTTACAGTTGAATGTAGTACAATTTTGACAAAAATGGTTACAATTTGAGATTGAACATCCAGTATGTTGGTTCAAAATAAGTTTTTTGCGACTCAAAATTAGTTAGTATAGTATCATAAATATGTTTTGATGCTTTATACACAAGGAAATCAAATTGAAAATACATTTTGAACATTCAACGGTAGGTTATACTCGTGAAGTTTCCTTAATTTTGGTCAAATTTGTTCGACATTGAACAACATGAATGGTTATTCAAAAGGTATTTTAGTGTTTTCAAACTAGTACATTTTGCTTCGTCTGGGTACTACGATATTTAAAATTTTAGTAATTGAACAAAAAATATATTTCGAATATTTTACAGCGAGTTTTATAGTTGAGTGTAGTACAATTTTGACAAAAATAGTTGCAATTTGTGATTAAACATCTATTATGTTGGTTCAAAATAAGTTTATTTACCTCAAAATTAGTTAATATAGTATTATAAATATGTTTTGATGGTTAATACACAATGATATCAAATTAAAAATACGTTTTGAACAACATGAAAGGTTTCTCAAAAGGTGGTTTTCTAATTTAAAACTAGTACATTTGGCTTTGTATGTGTATTACGATGTATAAACGTTTGGAAATCAAAGTAAAAATACATTTCAAGAGTGGTTTTATGATCGAATGTTGTACAATTTAGCAAAAAAAGATTGCACTTTGAGATTAAAAATCCACTATGTTGGTTCAAAATAAGTTTTTGTGACTCAAAATTAGTTAATATAGTATCATAAATATGTTTTGGTGGTTAATACACTATGAAATCAAATTCAAAATACGTTTTGAACATCTAACGGTAGGTTATACTCGTTAATTTTCCTTAATTTTGAACAAAATTGTTCGACATTGAACAACATAAATGGTTGTTCAAAAGGCATTTTTGTGATTTCAAACTAGTACATTTGGCTTCGTATGGGTACTACGAAGTATAAAAGTTTGGTAATTGAACTAAAAATACATTTCGAATATTTTACAATGAGTTTTACGGTTAAATGTAGTACAATTTTGAGAAAAATAGTTGCTATTTGAGATTTAACATCCAGTATGTTGGTTCGAAATAAGTTTTTGCGACTCAAAATTAGTTAATATAGTATCATAAATATGTTTTGATGGTTAATACACAGTGAAATAATATTGAAAATACGTTTTGAACATCCAACAGTCAGTTATACTCGTGAATTTTTCTACATTTTGACCAAAATTGTTCGACATTGAACAACTTCAATGATTGTTCAAAATGTGTTTTTGTGATTTCAAACTAGTACATTTGGCTTCGTATGGGATACTATGATGTATAAAAGTTTGGTAATTGAACAAAAAATATATTTCGAATATTTTACAGTGAGTTTTACGGTTGAATGTAGTACAATTTGGTCAAAAATGGTTGCAATTTGAGATTAAACATCCAATATGTTGGTTCAAAATAAGTTTATTTGACTCAAAATTAGTCAATATAGTATCATAAATATGTTTTGTTGGTTAATACACAATGAAATCAAATTGAAAATACGTTTTGAACATCCAACGGTAGATTATACTCGTAAATTTTTCTTAATTTTGACCAAAATTATTCGACATTGAACACATAAATGGTTGTTCAAAAGGAGTTTTGTGTTTTAAAACTAGTAAATTTGGCTTCGTATGGGTACTACGATGTATAAAAGTTTGGTAATTGAACAAAAAATACATTTTGAATATTTTACAGTGAGGTTTACAGTTGAATGAAGTACAATTTTAATAAAAATAGAATTAATTTGAGATTAAACATCCAATATGTTGGTTCAAAATAAGTTTATATGACTCAAAATTAGTTAATATGGTATCATAAATATATTTTGATAGTTAATATACAATGAAATCAAATTGAAAATACGTTTTGAACATCCAACGGTGGTTATACTCGTGAAGTTTCCTTAATTTTGACCAAAATTGTTCGACATTGAACAACATGAATGGTTATTCAAAATGTATTTTTGTGTTTTCAAACTAGTACATTTGGCTTCATCTGGGTACTACGATATTTAAAATTTTGGTAATTGAACAAAAAATACATTTCGAATATTTTACACTGAGTTTTGTAGTTGAATGTAGTACAATTTTGACAAAAACGATAACAATTTGAGATTGAACATCCAGTATGCTGGTTCAAAATAAGTTTCTTGCGACTCAAAATTAGTTAGTATTGTATCACAAATATGGTTTCATGGTTAATACACAATGAAATCATATTGAAAATACGTTTTGAACATCCAACGGTAGATTACACTCGTGAAGTTTTCTTAATTTTGACCAAAATTGTTCAACATTGAACAACATGAATGGTTATTCAAAAGGTATTTTTGTGTTTTCAAACTAGTACATTTGGCTTCGTCTGGGTACTACAATATTTAAAATTTTGGTAATTGAACAAAAAATACATTTCGAATATTTTACAGTGCGTTTTACAGTTGAATGTAGTACAATTTTGACAAAAATGGTTACAATTTGAGATTGAACATCCAGTATGTTGGTAAAAAATAAGTTTTTTGCGACTCAAAATTAGTTAATATAGTATAATAAATATGTTTTGATGGTTAATACACAAGGAAATCAAATTGAAAATACGTTTTTAACATCCAACGGTAGGTTATACTCGTAAAATTTCCTTAATTTTGACCAAAATTGTTCGACATTGAACAACATGAATGGTTATTCAAAAGGTATTTTAGTGTTTTCAAACTAATACATTTGGCTTCGTCTGGGTACTACGATATTTAAAATTTTGGTAATTGAACAAAAAATATATTTCGAATATTTATAGTGAGTTTTACGGTTGAGTGTAGTACAATTTTGACAAAAATGGAATTAATTTTAGATTAAACATCCAATATGTTGGTTCAAAATAAATTTATTTGACTTAAAATTAGTCAATAGAGTATCATAAATATGTTGTGATGGTTAATACACAATGAAATCAAATTGAAAATACGTTTTGAACATCCAACGGTAGGTTATACTCGTGTATTTTTCTTAACTTTGACCAAAATTATTTGACATTGAACAACATGAATGGTTGTTCAAAAGGTGTTTTTGTGTGTTTTCAAACCAGTACATTTGGCTTCGTATGGGTACTACGATGTATAAAAGTTTGGTAATTGACCAAAAAATACATTTTGAATATTTTACAGTTCAATGAAGTACAATTTTGACAAAAATGGAATTAATTTGATATTAAACATCCAATATGTTGGTTCAAAATAAGTTTATTTGACTTAAAATTAGTTAATATGGTATCATAAATATGTTTTGATAGTTAATACACAATGAATCAATTTGAAAATGCGTTTTGAACATCCAACGGTAGGTTATACTCGTGAAGTTTCCTTAATTTTGACCAAAATTGTTCGACATTGAACAACATAAATGGTTGTTCAAAAGGTTTTTTTTTGCATTTTCAAACTAGTACATTTGGGTTCGTATGGGTACTACGATGTTTAATATTTTGGTAACTGAACAAAAAAGTACAATTAGAATATTTTATAGTGAGTTTTATAGTTGAATGTAGTACAATTTTGACAAAAATGGTTACAATGTGAGATTGAACATCCAGTATGTTGGTTCAAAATAAGTTTTTTATGACTCAAAATTAGTTAATATAGTATCATAATATGTTTTTTTGTTAGTTAATACACAATGAAATCAAATTGAAAATACGTTTTGAACTTCCAACGGTAGGTTATACTCGTGAAGTTTCCTTAATTTTGACCAAAATTGTTCGAAATTGAACAACATGAATGGTTATTCAAAAAGTATTTTAGTGTTTTCAAATTGTACATTTGGCTTCGTCTGGGTACTACGATATTTAAAATTTTGGTAATTGAACAAAAAATACATATCGAATATTTTACAGTGCGTTTTACAGTTGAATGTAGTACAATTTTGACAAAAATGGTTACAATTTGAGATTGAACATCCTGTATGTTGGTTCAAAATAAGTTTTTTGCGACTCAAAATTAGTTAGTATAGTATCATAAATATGTTTTGATGGTTAATACACAAGAAAATCAAATTGAAAATACGTTTTTAACATCCAACGGTAGGTTATACTCGTGAAGTTTCCTTAATTTTGACCAAAATTGTTCGACATTGAACAACATGAATGGTTATTCAAAAGGTATTTTAGTGTTTTCAAACGAGTACATTTGGCTTCGTCTGGGTACTACGATATTTAAAATTTTGGTAATTGAACAAAAAATATATTTCGAATATTTTACAGTGAGTTTTACAGTTGAGTGTAGTACAATTTTGACAAAAATCGTTGCAATTTGAGATTAAACATCCAATATGTTGGTTCAAAATAAGTTTATTTAACTCAAAATTAGTTAATATAGTATTATAAATAAGTTTTGGTGGTTAATACACAATGATATCAAATTAAAAATACGTTTTGAACAACATGAAAGTTTGCTCAAAAGGTGTTTTTGTAATTTCAAACTAGTACATTTGGCTTTGTATGTGTATTACGATGTATAAAAGTTTGGAAATCAAACTAAAAATACATTTCAAGAGTGGTTTTATGATCGAATGTTGTACAATTTAGCAAAAAAAGATTGCACTTTGAGATCAAAAATCCACTATGTTGGTTCAAAATAAGTTTTTGTGACTCAAAATTAGTTAATATAGTATCATAAATATGTTTTGGTGGTTAATACACAATGAAATCAAATTCAAAATACGTTTTGAACATCCAACGGTAGGTTATACTCGTTAATTTTCCTTAATTTTGAACAAAATTGTTCGACATTGAACAACATAAATAGTTGTTCAAAAGGCATTTTTGTGATTCCAAACTAGTACATTTGGATTCGTATGGGTACTACGAAGTATAAAAGTTTGGTAATTGAACTAAAAATACATTTCGAATATTTTACAGTGAGTTTTACGGTTAAATGTAGTACAATTTTGACAAAAATGGTTGCAATTTGAGATTAAACATCTAGTATGTTGGTTTGAATTAAGTTTTTTTGAGACTTAAAATTTGTTAATATAGTATCATAAATAATTTTTAATGGTTAATGCAAAATGAAATCAAATTTAAAATACTTTTAGAACATCCAACGTTAGGTTGTACTCGTGAATTTTCCTTAATTGAGTTCAAAATTGTTCGACTCTGATCAACCTGAATGGCTGTTCAAAATGTATTGTTGTGATTTAAAACTAGTACATTTGGCTTCGTATGGGCACTACGATATCTAAAAGCTTGGTAATTGAACTAAAAATACATTTCGAATATTTTACAGTGAGTTTTACGGTTGAATGTAGTACAATTTTGACAAAAATAGTTGCTATTTGAGATTTAACATCCAGTATGTTGGTTCGAAATAAGTTTTTACGACTCAAAATTAGTTAATATAGTATCATAAATATGTTTTGATAGTTAATACACAGTGAAATAATATTGAAAATACGTTTTGAACATCCAACAGTCAGTTATACTCGTGAATTTTTCTACATTTTGACCAAAATTGTTCGACATTGAACAACTTCAATGATTGTTCAAAATGTGTTTTTGTGATTTCAAACTAGTACATTTGGCTTCGTATGGGATACTATGATGTATAAAAGTTTGGTAATTGAACAAAAAATATATTTCGAATATTTTACAGTGAGTTTTACGGTTGAATGTAGTACAATTTGGTCAAAAATGGTTGCAATTTGAGATTAAACATCCAATATGTTGGTTCAAAATAAGTTTATTTGACTCAAAATTAGTCAATATAGTATCATAAATATGTTTTGTTGGTTAATACACAATGAAATCAAATTGAAAATACGTTTTGAACATCCAACGGTAGATTATACTCGTAAATTTTTCTTAATTTTGACCAAAATTATTCGACATTGAACACATAAATGGTTGTTCAAAAGGAGTTTTGTGTTTTAAAACTAGTAAATTTGGCTTCGTATGGGTACTACGATGTATAAAAGTTTGGTAATTGAACAAAAAATACATTTTGAATATTTTACAGTAAGGTTTACAGTTGAATGAAGTACAATTTTAATAAAAATAGAATTAATTTGAGATTAAACATCCAATATGTTGGTTCAAAATAAGTTTATATGACTCAAAATTAGTTAATATGGTATCATAAATATATTTTGATAGTTAATATACAATGAAATCAAATTGAAAATACGTTTTGAACATCCAACGGTGGTTATACTCGTGAAGTTTCCTTAATTTTGACCAAAATTGTTCGACATTGAACAACATGAATGGTTATTCAAAATGTATTTTTGTGTTTTCAAACTAGTACATTTGGCTTCATCTGGGTACTACGATATTTAAAATTTTGGTAATTGAACAAAAAATACATTTCGAATATTTTACACTGAGTTTTGTAGTTGAATGTAGTACAATTTTGACAAAAACGATAACAATTTGAGATTGAACATCCAGTATGCTGGTTCAAAATAAGTTTTTTGCGACTCAAAATTAGTTATTATTGTATCACAAATATGGTTTCATGGTTAATACACAATGAAATCATATTGAAAATACGTTTTGAACATCCAACGGTAGATTACACTCGTGAAGTTTTCTTAATTTTGACCAAAATTGTTCAACATTGAACAACATGAATGGTTATTCAAAAGGTATTTTTGTGTTTTCAAACTAGTACATTTGGCTTCGTCTGGGTACTACAATATTTAAAATTTTGGTAATTGAACAAAAAATACATTTCGAATATTTTACAGTGCGTTTTACAGTTGAATGTAGTACAATTTTGACAAAAATGGTTACAATTTGAGATTGAACATCCAGTATGTTGGTAAAAAATAAGTTTTTTGCGACTCAAAATTAGTTAATATAGTATAATAAATATGTTTTGATGGTTAATCCACAAGGAAATCAAATTGAAAATACGTTTTTAACATCCAACGGTAGGTTATACTCGTAAAATTTCCTTAATTTTGACCAAAATTGTTCGACATTGAACAACATGAATGGTTATTCAAAAGGTATTTTAGTGTTTTCAAACTAATACATTTGGCTTCGTCTGGGTACTACGATATTTAAAATTTTGGTAATTGAACAAAAAATATATTTCGAATATTTATAGTGAGTTTTACGGTTGAGTGTAGTACAATTTTGACAAAAATAGAATTAATTTTAGATTAAACATCCAATATGTTGGTTCAAAATAAATTTATTTGACTTAAAATTAGTCAATAGAGTATCATAAATATGTTGTGATGGTTAATACACAATGAAATCAAATTGAAAATACGTTTTGAACATCCAACGGTAGGTTATACTCGTGTATTTTTCTTAACTTTGACCAAAATTATTTGACATTGAACAACATGAATGGTTGTTCAAAAGGTGTTTTTGTGTTTTCAAACCAGTACATTTGGCTTCGTATGGGTACTACGATGTATAAAAGTTTGGTAATTGACCAAAAAATACATTTTGAATATTTTACAGTTCAATGAAGTACAATTTTGACAAAAATGGAATTAATTTGATATTAAACATCCAATATGTTGGTTCAAAATAAGTTTATTTGACTTAAAATTAGTTAATATGGTATCATAAATATGTTTTGATAGTTAATACACAATGAATCAATTTGAAAATGCGTTTTGAACATCCAACGGTAGGTTATACTCGTGAAGTTTCCTTAATTTTGACCAAAATTGTTCGACATTGAACAACATGAATGGTTGTTCAAAAGGTTTTTTTTTGTATTTTCAAACTAGTACATTTGGGTTCGTATGGGTACTACGATGTTTAATATTTTGGTAACTGAACAAAAAAGTACAATTAGAATATTTTATAGTGAGTTTTATAGTTGAATGTAGTACAATTTTGACAAAAATGGTTACAATGTGAGATTGAACATCCAGTATGTTGGTTCAAAATAAGTTTTTTATGACTCAAAATTAGTTAATATAGTATCATAATATGTTTTTTTGTTAGTTAATACACAATGAAATCAAATTGAAAATACGTTTTGAACTTCCAACGGTAGGTTATACTCGTGAAGTTTCCTTAATTTTGACCAAAATTGTTCGAAATTGAACAACATGAATGGTTATTCAAAAAGTATTTTAGTGTTTTCAAATTGTACATTTGGCTTCGTCTGGGTACTACGATATTTAAAATTTTGGTAATTGAACAAAAAATACATATCGAATATTTTACAGTGCGTTTTACAGTTGAATGTAGTACAATTTTGACAAAAATGGTTACAATTTGAGATTGAACATCCTGTATGTTGGTTCAAAATAAGTTTTTTGCGACTCAAAATTAGTTAGTATAGTATCACAAATATGTTTTGATGGTTAATACACAAGGAAATCAAATTGAAAATACGTTTTTAACATCCAACGGTAGGTTATACTCGTGAAGTTTCCTTAATTTTGACCAAAATTGTTCGACATTGAACAACATGAATGGTTATTCAAAAGGTATTTTAGTGTTTTCAAACGAGTACATTTGGCTTCGTCTGGGTACTACGATATTTAAAATTTTGGTAATTGAACAAAAAATATATTTCGAATATTTTACAGTGAGTTTTACAGTTGAGTGTAGTACAATTTTGACAAAAATCGTTGTAATTTGAGATTAAACATCCAATATGTTGGTTCAAAATAAGTTTATTTAACTCAAAATTAGTTAATATAGTATTATAAATAAGTTTTGATGGTTAATACACAATGATATCAAATTAAAAATACGTTTTGAACAACATGAAAGTTTGCTCAAAAGGTGTTTTTGTAATTTCAAACTAGTACATTTGGCTTTGTATGTGTATTACGATGTATAAAAGTTTGGAAATCAAACTAAAAATACATTTCAAGAGTGGTTTTATGATCGAATGTTGTACAATTTAGCAAAAAAAGATTGCACTTTGAGATCAAAAATCCACTATGTTGGTTCAAAATAAGTTTTTGTGACTCAAAATTAGTTAATATAGTATCATAAATATGTTTTGGTGGTTAATACACAATGAAATCAAATTCAAAATACGTTTTGAACATCCAACGGTAGGTTATACTCGTTAATTTTCCTTAATTTTGAACAAAATTGTTCGACATTGAACAACATAAATAGTTGTTCAAAAGGCATTTTTGTGATTCCAAACTAGTACATTTGGATTCGTATGGGTACTACGAAGTATAAAAGTTTGGTAATTGAACTAAAAATACATTTCGAATATTTTACAGTGAGTTTTACGGTTAAATGTAGTACAATTTTGACAAAAATGGTTGCAATTTGAGATTAAACATCTAGTATGTTGGTTTGAATTAAGTTTTTTTGAGACTTAAAATTTGTTAATATAGTATCATAAATAATTTTTAATGGTTAATGCAAAATGAAATCAAATTTAAAATACTTTTAGAACATCCAACGTTAGGTTGTACTCGTGAATTTTCCTTAATTGAGTTCAAAATTGTTCGACTCTGATCAACCTGAATGGCTGTTCAAAATGTATTGTTGTGATTTAAAACTAGTACATTTGGCTTCGTATGGGCACTACGATATCTAAAAGCTTGGTAATTGAACTAAAAATACATTTCGAATATTTTACAGTGAGTTTTACGGTTGAATGTAGTACAATTTTGACAAAAATAGTTGCTATTTGAGATTTAACATCCAGTATGTTGGTTCGAAATAAGTTTTTACGACTCAAAATTAGTTAATATAGTATCATAAATATGTTTTGATAGTTAATACACAGTGAAATAATATTGAAAATACGTTTTGAACATCCAACAGTCAGTTATACTCGTGAATTTTTCTACATTTTGACCAAAATTGTTCGACATTGAACAACTTCAATGATTGTTCAAAATGTGTTTTTGTGATTTCAAACTAGTACATTTGGCTTCGTATGGGATACTATGATGTATAAAAGTTTGGTAATTGAACAAAAAATATATTTCGAATATTTTACAGTGAGTTTTACGGTTGAATGTAGTACAATTTGGTCAAAAATGGTTGCAATTTGAGATTAAACATCCAATATGTTGGTTCAAAATAAGTTTATTTGACTCAAAATTAGTCAATATAGTATCATAAATATGTTTTGTTGGTTAATACACAATGAAATCAAATTGAAAATACGTTTTGAACATCCAACGGTAGATTATACTCGTAAATTTTTCTTAATTTTGACCAAAATTATTCGACATTGAACACATAAATGGTTGTTCAAAAGGAGTTTTGTGTTTTAAAACTAGTAAATTTGGCTTCGTATGGGTACTACGATGTATAAAAGTTTGGTAATTGAACAAAAAATACATTTTGAATATTTTACAGTGAGGTTTACAGTTGAATGAAGTACAATTTTAATAAAAATAGAATTAATTTGAGATTAAACATCCAATATGTTGGTTCAAAATAAGTTTATATGACTCAAAATTAGTTAATATGGTATCATAAATATATTTTGATAGTTAATATACAATGAAATCAAATTGAAAATACGTTTTGAACATCCAACGGTGGTTATACTCGTGAAGTTTCCTTAATTTTGACCAAAATTGTTCGACATTGAACAACATGAATGGTTATTCAAAATGTATTTTTGTGTTTTCAAACTAGTACATTTGGCTTCATCTGGGTACTACGATATTTAAAATTTTGGTAATTGAACAAAAAATACATTTCGAATATTTTACACTGAGTTTTGTAGTTGAATGTAGTACAATTTTGACAAAAACGATAACAATTTGAGATTGAACATCCAGTATGCTGGTTCAAAATAAGTTTTTTGCGACTCAAAATTAGTTATTATTGTATCACAAATATGGTTTCATGGTTAATACACAATGAAATCATATTGAAAATACGTTTTGAACATCCAACGGTAGATTACACTCGTGAAGTTTTCTTAATTTTGACCAAAATTGTTCAACATTGAACAACATGAATGGTTATTCAAAAGGTATTTTTGTGTTTTCAAACTAGTACATTTGGCTTCGTCTGGGTACTACAATATTTAAAATTTTGGTAATTGAACAAAAAATACATTTCGAATATTTTACAGTGCGTTTTACAGTTGAATGTAGTACAATTTTGACAAAAATGGTTACAATTTGAGATTGAACATCCAGTATGTTGGTAAAAAATAAGTTTTTTGCGACTCAAAATTAGTTAATATAGTATAATAAATATGTTTTGATGGTTAATCCACAAGGAAATCAAATTGAAAATACGTTTTTAACATCCAACGGTAGGTTATACTCGTAAAATTTCCTTAATTTTGACCAAAATTGTTCGACATTGAACAACATGAATGGTTATTCAAAAGGTATTTTAGTGTTTTCAAACTAATACATTTGGCTTCGTCTGGGTACTACGATATTTAAAATTTTGGTAATTGAACAAAAAATATATTTCGAATATTTATAGTGAGTTTTACGGTTGAGTGTAGTACAATTTTGACAAAAATAGAATTAATTTTAGATTAAACATCCAATATGTTGGTTCAAAATAAATTTATTTGACTTAAAATTAGTCAATAGAGTATCATAAATATGTTGTGATGGTTAATACACAATGAAATCAAATTGAAAATACGTTTTGAACATCCAACGGTAGGTTATACTCGTGTATTTTTCTTAACTTTGACCAAAATTATTTGACATTGAACAACATGAATGGTTGTTCAAAAGGTGTTTTTGTGTTTTCAAACCAGTACATTTGGCTTCGTATGGGTACTACGATGTATAAAAGTTTGGTAATTGACCAAAAAATACATTTTGAATATTTTACAGTTCAATGAAGTACAATTTTGACAAAAATGGAATTAATTTGATATTAAACATCCAATATGTTGGTTCAAAATAAGTTTATTTGACTTAAAATTAGTTAATATGGTATCATAAATATGTTTTGATAGTTAATACACAATGAATCAATTTGAAAATGCGTTTTGAACATCCAACGGTAGGTTATACTCGTGAAGTTTCCTTAATTTTGACCAAAATTGTTCGACATTGAACAACATGAATGGTTGTTCAAAAGGTTTTTTTTTGTATTTTCAAACTAGTACATTTGGGTTCGTATGGGTACTACGATGTTTAATATTTTGGTAACTGAACAAAAAAGTACAATTAGAATATTTTATAGTGAGTTTTATAGTTGAATGTAGTACAATTTTGACAAAAATGGTTACAATGTGAGATTGAACATCCAGTATGTTGGTTCAAAATAAGTTTTTTATGACTCAAAATTAGTTAATATAGTATCATAATATGTTTTTTTGTTAGTTAATACACAATGAAATCAAATTGAAAATACGTTTTGAACTTCCAACGGTAGGTTATACTCGTGAAGTTTCCTTAATTTTGACCAAAATTGTTCGAAATTGAACAACATGAATGGTTATTCAAAAAGTATTTTAGTGTTTTCAAATTGTACATTTGGCTTCGTCTGGGTACTACGATATTTAAAATTTTGGTAATTGAACAAAAAATACATATCGAATATTTTACAGTGCGTTTTACAGTTGAATGTAGTACAATTTTGACAAAAATGGTTACAATTTGAGATTGAACATCCTGTATGTTGGTTCAAAATAAGTTTTTTGCGACTCAAAATTAGTTAGTATAGTATCACAAATATGTTTTGATGGTTAATACACAAGGAAATCAAATTGAAAATACGTTTTTAACATCCAACGGTAGGTTATACTCGTGAAGTTTCCTTAATTTTGACCAAAATTGTTCGACATTGAACAACATGAATGGTTATTCAAAAGGTATTTTAGTGTTTTCAAACGAGTACATTTGGCTTCGTCTGGGTACTACGATATTTAAAATTTTGGTAATTGAACAAAAAATATATTTCGAATATTTTACAGTGAGTTTTACAGTTGAGTGTAGTACAATTTTGACAAAAATCGTTGTAATTTGAGATTAAACATCCAATATGTTGGTTCAAAATAAGTTTATTTAACTCAAAATTAGTTAATATAGTATTATAAATAAGTTTTGATGGTTAATACACAATGATATCAAATTAAAAATACGTTTTGAACAACATGAAAGTTTGCTCAAAAGGTGTTTTTGTAATTTCAAACTAGTACATTTGGCTTTGTATGTGTATTACGATGTATAAAAGTTTGGAAATCAAACTAAAAATACATTTCAAGAGTGGTTTTATGATCGAATGTTGTACAATTTAGCAAAAAAAGATTGCACTTTGAGATCAAAAATCCACTATGTTGGTTCAAAATAAGTTTTTGTGACTCAAAATTAGTTAATATAGTATCATAAATATGTTTTGGTGGTTAATACACAATGAAATCAAATTCAAAATACGTTTTGAACATCCAACGGTAGGTTATACTCGTTAATTTTCCTTAATTTTGAACAAAATTGTTCGACATTGAACAACATAAATAGTTGTTCAAAAGGCATTTTTGTGATTCCAAACTAGTACATTTGGATTCGTATGGGTACTACGAAGTATAAAAGTTTGGTAATTGAACTAAAAATACATTTCGAATATTTTACAGTGAGTTTTACGGTTAAATGTAGTACAATTTTGACAAAAATGGTTGCAATTTGAGATTAAACATCTAGTATGTTGGTTTGAATTAAGTTTTTTTGAGACTTAAAATTTGTTAATATAGTATCATAAATAATTTTTAATGGTTAATGCAAAATGAAATCAAATTTAAAATACTTTTAGAACATCCAACGTTAGGTTGTACTCGTGAATTTTCCTTAATTGAGTTCAAAATTGTTCGACTTTGATCAACCTGAATGGCTGTTCAAAATGTATTTTTGTGATTTAAAACTAGTACATTTGGCTTCGTATGGGCACTACGATATCTAAAAGCTTGGTAATTGAACTAAAAATACATTTCGAATATTTTACAGTGAGTTTTACGGTTGAATGTAGTACAATTTTGACAAAAATAGTTGCTATTTGAGATTTAACATCCAGTATGTTGGTTCGAAATAAGTTTTTGCGACTCAAAATTAGTTAATATAGTATCATAAATATGTTTTGATAGTTAATACACAGTGAAATAATATTGAAAATACGTTTTGAACATCCAACAGTCAGTTATACTCGTGAATTTTTCTACATTTTGACCAAAATTGTTCGACATTGAACAACTTCAATGATTGTTCAAAATGTGTTTTTGTGATTTCAAACTAGTACATTTGACTTCGTATGGGATACTATGATGTATAAAAGTTTGGTAGTTGAACAAAAAATATATTTCGAATATTTTACAGTGAGTTTTACGGTTGAGTGTAGTACAATTTTGACAAAAATGGTTGCAATTTGAGATTAAACATCCAATATGTTGGTTCAAAATAAGTTTATTTGACTCAAAATTAGTCAATATAGTATCATAAATATGTTTTGTTGGTTAATACACAATGAAATCAAATTGAAAATACGTTTTGAACATCCAACGGTAGATTATACTCGTAAATTTTTCTTAATTTTGACCAAAATTATTCGATATTGAACACATGAATGGTTGTTCAAAAGGAGTTTTTGTGTTTTAAAACTAGTACATTTGGCTTCGTATGGGTACTACGATGTATAAAAGTTTGGTAATTGAACAAAAAATACATTTTGAATATTTTACAGTTTGTTTTACAGTTGAATGAAGTACAATTTTGACATAAATAGAATTAATTTGAGATTAAACATCTAATATGTTAGTTCAAAATAAGTTTATATGACTCAAATTTAGTTAATATGGTATCATAAATATATTTTGATAGTTAATATACAATGAAATCAAATTGAAAATACGTTTTGAACATCCAACGGTGGGTTATACTCGTGAAGTTTCCTTAATTTTGACCAAAATTGTTCGACATTGAACAATATGAATGATTGTTCAAAAGGTTTTTTGTATTTTCAAACAAGTATATTTGGGTTCATCTGGGTACTATGATGTTTAAAATTTTGGTAACTGAACAAAAAAGTACATTTAGAATATTTCAAAGTGAGTTTTATAGTTGAATGTAGTACAATTTTGACAAAAATGGTTACAATGTGAGATTGAACATCCAGTATGTTGGTTCAAAATAAGTTTTTTGTGACTCAAAATTAGTTAATATAGTATTATAAAATGTTTTGATAGTTAATACACAATAAAATCAAATTGAAAATACGTTTTGAACATCCAACGGTAGGTTATACTCGTGAAGTTTCCTTAATTTTGACCAAAATTGTTCGACATTGAACAACATGAATGCTTATTCAAAAGGTATTTTTGTGTATTCAAACTAGTACATTTGGCTTCGTCTGGGAACAACAATATTTAAAATTTTGGTAATTGAACAAAAAATACATTTCGAATATTTTACAGTGCGTTTTACAGTTGAATGTAGTACAATTTTGACAAAAATAGTTACAATTTGAGTTGAACATCCAGTATGTTGGTTCAAAATAAGTTTTTTACGACTCAAAATTAGTTAGTATAGTATCATAAATCTGTTTTGATGGTTAATACACAAGGAAATCAAATTGAAAATACGTTTTTAACATCCAACGGTAGGTTATACCCGTGAAATTTCTTTAATTTTGACCAAAATTGTTCGACATTGAACAACATGAATGGTTATTCAAAAGGTATTTTAGTGTTTTCTAACTAGTACATTTGGCTTCGTCTGGGTACTACGATATTTAAAATTTTGGTAATTGAACAAAAAATATATTTCGAATATTTATAGTGAGTTTTACGGTTGAGTGTAGTACAATTTTGACAAAAATGGAATTAATTTGAGATTAAACATCCAATATGTTGGTTCAAAATAAATTTATTTGACTTAAAATTAGTCAATAGAGTATCATAAATGTGTTTTGATGGTTAATACACAATGAAATCAAATTGAAAATACATTTTGAACATCCAACGGTAGGTTATACTCGTGAATTTTTCTTAACTTTGACCAAAATTATTCGACATTGAACAACATGAATGGTTGTTCAAAAGGTGTTTTAGTGTTTTCAAACCAGTACATTTGGCTTCGTATGGGTACTACGATGTATACAAGTTTGGTAATTGACCAAAAAATACATTTTGAATATTTTACAGTGAGTTTTACAGTTGAATGAAGTACAATTTTGACAAAAATGGAATTAATTTGAGATTAAACATCAATATGTTGGTTCAAAATAAGTTTATTTGACTCAAAATTAGTTAATATGGTATCATAAATATGTTTTGATAGTTAATACACAATGAATCAAATTGAAAATACATTTTGAACATCCAACGGTAGGTTATACTCGTGAAGATTCCTTAATTTTGACCAAAATTGTTCGACATTGAACAACATAAATGGTTGTTCAAAAGGTTTTTTTGTATTTTCAAACTAGTACATTTGGGTTCGTCTGGGTACTACGATGTTTGAAATTTTGGTAACTGAACAAAAAATTACATTTAGAATATTTTATAGCGAGTTTTATAGTTGAATGTAGTACAATTTTGACAAAAATGGTTACAATGTGAGATTGAACATCCAGTATGTTGGTTCAAAAAAAGTTTTTTATGACTCAAAATTAGTTAATATAGTATCATAATAAGTTTTTTTGTTAGTTAATACACAATGAAATCAAATTGAAAATACGTTTTGAACTTCCAACGGTAGGTTATACTCGTGAAGTTTTTTTTTAATTTTGACCAAAATTGTTCGACATTGAACAACATGAATGGTTATTCAAAAGGTATTTTAGTGTTTTCTAACATTTGGCTTCGTCTGGGTACTACGATATTTAAAATTTTGGTAATTGAACAAAAAATATATTTCGAATATTTATAGTGAGTTTTACGGTTGAGTGTAGTACAATTTTGACAAAAATAGAATTAATTTGAGATTAAACATCCAATATGTGGGTTTAAAAGAAATTTATTTGACTTAAAATTAGTCAATAGAGTATCATGAATATGTTTTGATGGTTAATACACAATGAAATCAAATTGAAAATATATTTTGAACATTCAACGGTAGGTTATACTAGTGAATTTTTCTTAACTTTGACCAAAATTATTCGACATTGAACAACATGAATGGTTGTTCAAAAGGTGTTTTGTGTATTCAAACCAGTACATTTGGCTTCGTATGGGTACTACGATGTATAAAAGTTTGGTAATTGACCAAAAAATACATTTTGAATATTTTACAGTGAGTTTTACAGTTGAATGAAGTACAATTTTGACAAAAATAGAATTAATTTGAGATTAAACATCCAATATGTTTGTTCAAAATAAGTTTATATAACTCAAAATTAGTTAATATGGTATCATAAATATATTTTGATAGTTAATATACAATGAAATCAAATTGAAAATACGTTTTGAACATCCAACGGTGGGTTATATTCGTGAAGTTTCCTTAATTTTGACCAAAATTGTTCGACATTGAAAAACATGAATGGTTATTCAAAAGGTATTTTAGTGTTTTCAAACTAGTACATTTGGCTTCGTCTGGTACTACGATATTTAAAATTTTGGTAATTGAACAAAATATATATTTCGAATATTTTACAGTGAGTTTTACTGTTGAGTGTAGTACAATTTTGGCAAAAATAGTTGCAATTTGAGATTAAACATCCAATATGTTGGTTCAAAATAAGTTTATTTAACTCAAAATTAGTTAATATAGTATTATAAATAAGTTTTGATGGTTAATACACAATGATATCAAATTAAAAATACGTTTTGAACAACATGAAAGATTGCTCAAAAGATGTTTTTGTAATTTCAAACTAGTACATTTGGCTTTGTATGTGTATTACGATGTATAAAAGTTTGGAAATCAAACTAAAAATACATATCAAGAGTGGTTTTATGATCGAATGTTGTACAATTTAGCAAAAAAAGATTGCACTTTGAGATCAAAAATCCACTATGTTGGTTCGAAATAAGTTTTTGCGACTCAAAATTAGTTAATATAGTATCATAAATATGTTTTGATGGTTAATACACAGTGAAATAATATTGAAAATACGTTTTGAACATCCAACAGTCAGTTATACTCGTGAATTTTTCTACATTTTGACCAAAATTGTTCGACATTGAACAACTTCAATGATTGTTCAAAATGTGTTTTTGTGATTTCAAATTAGTACATTTGGCTTCGTATGGGATACTACGATGTATAAAAGTTTGGTAATTGAACAAAAAATATATTTCGAATATTTTACAGTGAGTTTTACGGTTGAGTGTAGTACAATTTTGACAAAAATGGTTGCAATTTGAGATTAAACATCCAATATGTTGGTTCAAAATAAGTTTATTTGACTCAAAATTAGTCAATATAGTATCATAAATATGTTTTGTTGGTTAATACACAATGAATTCAAATTGAAAATACGTTTTGAACATCCAACGGTAGATTATACTCGTAAATTTTTCTTAATTTTGACCAAAATTATTCAACATTGAACACATGAATGGTTGTTCAAAAGGAGTTTTTGTGTTTTAAAACTCGTACATTTGGCTTCGTATGGGTACTACGATGTATAAAAGTTTGGTAATTGAACAAAAAATACATTTTGAATATTTTACAGTGAGTTTTACAGTTGAATGAAGTACAATTTTGACAAAAATAGAATTAATTTGAGATTAAACATCCAATATGTTAGTTCAAAATAAGTTTATATGACTCAAAATTAGTTAATATGGTATCATAAATATATTTTGATAGTTAATATACAATGAAATCAAATTGAAAATACGTTTTGAACATCCAACGGTGGGTTATACTCGTGAAGTTTCCTTAATTTTGACCAAAATTGTTCGACATTGAAAAACATGAATGGTTATTCAAAAGGTATTTTAGTGTTTTCAAACTAGTACATTTGGCTTCGTCTGGTACTACGATATTTAAAATTTTGGTAATTGAACAAAAATTATATTTCGAATATTTTACAGTGAGTTTTACAGTTGAGTGTAGTACAATTTTGGCAAAAATAGTTGCAATTTGAGATTAAACATCCAATATGTTGGTTCAAAATAAGTTTATTTAACTCAAAATTAGTTAATATAGTATTATAAATAAGTTTTGGTGGTTAATACACAATGATATCAAATTAAAAATACGTTTTGAACAACATGAAAGATTGCTCAAAAGGTGTTTTTGTAATTTCAAACTAGTACATTTGGCTTTGTATGTGTATTACGATGTATAAAAGTTTGGAAATCAAACTAAAAATACATTTCAAGAGTGGTTTTATGATCGAATGTTGTACAATTTAGCAAAAAAAGATTGCACTTTGAGATCAAAAATCCACTATGTTGGTTCAAAATAAGTTTTTGTGACTCAAAATTAGTTAATATAGTATCATAAATATGTTTTGGTGGTTAATACACAACGAAATCAAATTCAAAATACGTTTTGAACATCCAACGGTAGGTTATACTCGTTAATTTTCCTTAATTTTGAACAAAATGGTTCGACATTGAACAACATAAATGGTTGTTCAAAAGGCATTTTTGTGATTCCAAACCAGTACATTTGGCTTCGTATGGGTACTACGAAGTATAAAAGTTTGGTAATTGAACTAAAAATACATTTTGAATATTTTACAGTGAGTTTTACGGTTAAATGTAGCACAATTTTGACAAAAATGGTTGCAATTTGAGATTAAACATCTAGTATGTTGGTTTGAATTAAGTTTTTTTGAGACTTAAAATTTGTTAATATAGTATCATAAATAATTTTTAATGGTTAATGCAAAATGAAATCAAATTTAAAATACTTTTAGTACATCCAACGTTAGGTTGTACTCGTGAATTTTCCTTAATTGTGTTCAAAATTGTTCGACTTTGATCAACCTGAATGGCTGTTCAAAATATATTTTTGTGATTTAAAACTAGTACATTTGGCTTCGTATGGGTACTACGATATCTAAAAGCTTGGTAATTGAACTAAAAATACATTTCGAATATTTTACAGTGAGTTTTACGGTTGAATGTAGTAAAATTTTGACAAAAATAGTTGCTATTTGAGATTTAACATCCAGTATGTTGGTTCGAAATAAGTTTTTGCGACTCAAAATTAGTTAATATAGTATCATAAATATGTTTTGATGGTTAATACACAGTGAAATAATATTGAAAATACGTTTTGAACATCCAACAGTCAGTTATACTCGTGAATTTTTCTACATTTTGACCAAAATTGTTCGACATTGAACAACTTCAATGATTGTTCAAAATGTGTTTTTGTGATTTCAAATTAGTACATTTGGCTTCGTATGGGATACTACGATGTATAAAAGTTTGGTAGTTGAACAAAAAATATATTTCGAATATTTTACAGTGAGTTTTACGGTTGAGTGTAGTACAATTTTGACAAAAATGGTTGCAATTTGAGATTAAACATCCAATATGTTGGTTCAAAATAAGTTTATTTGACTCAAAATTAGTCAATATAGTATCATAAATATGTTTTGTTGGTTAATACACAATGAAATCAAATTGAAAATACGTTTTGAACATCCAACGGTAGATTATACTCGTAAATTTTTCTTAATTTTGACCAAAATTATTCGACATTGAACACATGAATGGTTGTTCAAAAGGAGTTTTTGTATTTTTAAAACCAGTACATTTGGCTTCGTATGGGTACTACGATGTATAAAAGTTTGGTAATTGAACAAAAAATACATTTAAATATTTTACAGTGAGTTTTACAATTGAATGAAGTACAATTTTGACAAAAATAGAATTAATTTGAGATTAAACATCCAATATGTTAGTTCAAAATAAGTTTATATGACTCAAAATTAGTTAATATGGTATCATAAATATATTTTGATAGTTAATATACAATGAAATCAAATTGAAAATACGTTTTGAACATCCAACGGTGGGTTATACTCGTGAAGTTTTCTTAATTTTGACCAAAATTGTTCGACATTGAACAACATGAATGGTTGTTCAAAAGTTTTTTTGTATTTTCAAGCAAGTATATTTGGGTTCGTCTGGGTACTATGATGTTTAAAATTTTGGTAACTGAACAAAAAAGTACATTTAGAATATTTTATAGTGAGTTTTATAGTTGAATGTAGTACAATTTTGACAAAAATGGTTACAATGTGAGATTGAACATCCAGTATGTTGGTTCAAAATAAGTTTTTTGTGACTCAAAATTAGTTAATATAGTATTATAAAATATTTTGATAGTTAATACACAATTAAATCAAATTGAAAATACGTTTTGAACATCCAACCGTAGGTTATACTCGTGAAGTTTCCTTAATTTTGACCAAAATTGTTCGACATTGAACAACATGAATGGTTATTCAAAAGGTATTTTTGTGTTTTCAAACTAGTACATTTGGCTTCGTCTGGGTACAACAATATTTAAAATTTTGGTAATTGAACAAAAAATACATTTCGAATATTTTATAGTGTGTTTTACTGTTGAATGTAGTACAATTTTGACAAAAATGGTTACAATTTGAGTTGAACATCCAGTATGTGGGTTCAAAATAAATTTATTTGACTTAAAATTAGTCAATAGAGTATCATAAATATGTTTTGATGGTTAATACACAATGAAATCAAATTGAAAATACATTTTGAACATCCAACGGTAGGTTATACTTGTGAAATTTCCTTAATTTTGACCAAAATTGTTCGACATTGAACAACAGGAATGGTTATTCAAAAGGTATTTTAGTGTTTTCTAACTAGTACATTTGGCTTCGTCTGGGTACTACGATATTTAAAATTTTGGTAATTGAACAAAAAATATATTTTGAATATTTATAGTGAGTTTTACGGTTGAGTGTAGTACAATTTTGACAAATATGGAATTAATTTGAGATTAAACATCCAATATGTGGGTTCAAAATAAATTTATTTGACTTAAAATTAGTCAATAGAGTATCATAAATATGTTTTGATGGTTAATACACAATGAAATCAAATTGAAAATACATTTTGAACATCCAACGATAGGTTATACTCGTGAATTTTTCTTAACTTTGACCAAAATTATTCGACATTGAACAACATGAATGGTTGTTCAAAAGGTGTTTTTGTGTTTTCAAACCAGTACATTTGGCTTCCTATGGGTACTACGATGTATAAAAGTTTGGTAATTGACCAAAAAATACATTTTGAATATTTTACAGTGAGTTTTACAGTTGAATGAAGTACAATTTTGACAAAAATGGAATTAATTTGAGATTAAACATCAATATGTTGGTTCTAAATAAGTTTATTTGACTCAAAATTAGTTAATATGGTATCATAAATATGTTTTGATAGTTAATACACAATGAATCAAATTGAAAATACATTTTGAACATCCAACGGTAGGTTATACTCGTGAAGATTCCTTAATTTTGACCAAAATTGTTCGACATTGAACAACATAAATGGTTGTTCAAAAGATTTTTTTGTATTTTCAAACTAGTACATTTGGGTTCGTCTGGGTACTACGATGTTTGAAATTTTCGTAACTGAACAAAAAAGTATATTTAGAATATTTTATAGTGAGTTTTATAGTTGAATGTAGTACAATTTTGACAAAAATGGTTACAATGTGAGATTGAACATCCAGTATGTTGGTTCAAAATAAGTTTTTTATGACTCAAAATTAGTTAATATAGTATCATAATATGTTTTTTGTTAGTTAATACACAATGAAATCAAATTGAAAATACGTTTTGAACTTCCAACGGTAGGTTATACTCGTTAATTTTCCTTAATTTTGAACAAAATGGTTCGACATTGAACAACATAAATGGTTGTTCAAAAGGCATTTTTGTGATTCCAAACCAGTACATTTGGCTTCGTATGGGTACTACGAAGTATAAAAGTTTGGTAATTGAACTAAAAATACATTTTGAATATTTTACAGTGAGTTTTACGGTTAAATGTAGCACAATTTTGACAAAAATGGTTGCAATTTGAGATTAAACATCTAGTATGTTGGTTTGAATTAAGTTTTTTTGAGACTTAAAATTTGTTAATATAGTATCATAAATAATTTTTAATGGTTAATGCAAAATGAAATCAAATTTAAAATACTTTTAGTACATTCAACGTTAGGTTGTACTCGTGAATTTTCCTTAATTGTGTTCAAAATTGTTCGACTTTGATCAACCTGAATGGCTGTTCAAAATATATTTTTGTGATTTAAAACTAGTACATTTGGCTTCGTATGGGTACTACGATATCTAAAAGCTTGGTAATTGAACTAAAAATACATTTCGAATATTTTACAGTGAGTTTTACGGTTGAATGTAGTAAAATTTTGACAAAAATAGTTGCTATTTGAGATTTAACATCCAGTATGTTGGTTCGAAATAAGTTTTTGCGACTCAAAATTAGTTAATATAGTATCATAAATATGTTTTGATAGTTAATACACAGTGAAATAATATTGAAAATACGTTTTGAACATCCAACAGTCAGTTATACTCGTGAATTTTTCTACATTTTGACCAAAATTGTTCGACATTGAACAACTTCAATGATTGTTCAAAATGTGTTTTTGTGATTTCAAATTAGTACATTTGGCTTCGTATGGGATACTACGATGTATAAAAGTTTGGTAGTTGAACAAAAAATATATTTCGAATATTTTACAGTGAGTTTTACGGTTGAGTGTAGTACAATTTTGACAAAAATGGTTGTAATTTGAGATTAAACATCCAATATGTTGGTTCAAAATAAGTTTATTTGACTCAAAATTAGTCAATATAGTATCATAAATATGTTTTGTTGGTTAATACACAATGAAATCAAATTGAAAATACGTTTTGAACATCCAACGGTAGATTATACTCGTAAATTTTTCTTAATTTTGACCAAAATTATTCGACATTGAACACATGAATGGTTGTTCAAAAGGAGTTTTTGTGTTTTAAAACCAGTACATTTGGCTTCGTATGGGTACTACGATGTATAAAAGTTTGGTAATTGAACAAAAAATACATTTTGAATATTTTACAGTGAGTTTTACAATTGAATGAAGTACAATTTTGACAAAAATAGAATTAATTTGAGATTAAACATCCAATATGTTAGTTCAAAATAAGTTTATATGACTCAAAATTAGTTAATATGGTATCATAAATATATTTTGATAGTTAATATACAATGAAATCAAATTGAAAATACGTTTTGAACATCCAACGGTGGATTATACTCGTGAAGTTTCCTTAATTTTGACCAAAATTGTTCGACATTGAACAACATGAATGGTTGTTCAAAAGGTTTTTTTGTATTTTCAAGCAAGTATATTTGGGTTCGTCTGGGTACTATGATGTTTAAAATTTTGGTAACTGAACAAAAAATTACATTTAGAATATTTTATAGTGAGTTTTATAGTTGAATGTAGTACAATTTTGACAAAAATGGTTACAATGTGAGATTGAACATCCAGTATGTTGGTTCAAAATAAGTTTTTTGTGACTCAAAATTAGTTAATATAGTATTATAAAATATTTTGATAGTTAATACACAATAAAATCAAATTGAAAATACGTTTTGAACATCCAACCGTAGGTTATACTCGTGAAGTTTCCTTAATTTTGACCAAAATTGTTCGACATTGAACAACATGAATGGTTATTCAAAAGGTATTTTTGTGTTTTCAAACTAGTACATTTGGCTTCGTCTGGGTACAACAATATTTAAAATTTTGGTAATTGAACAAAAAATACATTTCGAATATTTTATAGTGTGTTTTACTGTTGAATGTAGTACAATTTTGACAAAAATGGTTACAATTTGAGTTGAACATCCAGTATGTGGGTTCAAAATAAATTTATTTGACTTAAAATTAGTCAATAGAGTATCATAAATATGTTTTGATGGTTAATACACAATGAAATCAAATTGAAAATACATTTTGAACATCCAACGGTAGGTTATACTTGTGAAATTTCCTTAATTTTGACCAAAATTGTTCGACATTGAACAACAGGAATGGTTATTCAAAAGATATTTTAGTGTTTTCTAACTAGTACATTTGGCTTCGTCTGGGTACTACGATATTTAAAATTTTGGTAATTGAACAAAAAATATATTTTGAATATTTATAGTGAGTTTTACGGTTGAGTGTAGTACAATTTTGACAAAAATGGAATTAATTTGAGATTAAACATCCAATATGTGGGTTCAAAATAAATTTATTTGACTTAAAATTAGTCAATAGAGTATCATAAATATGTTTTGATGGTTAATACACAATGAAATCAAATTGAAAATACATTTTGAACATCCAACGATAGGTTATACTCGTGAATTTTTCTTAACTTTGACCAAAATTATTCGACATTGAACAACATGAATGGTTGTTCAAAAGGTGTTTTTGTGTTTTCAAACCAGTACATTTGGCTTCCTATGGGTACTACGATGTATAAAAGTTTGGTAATTGACCAAAAAATACATTTTGAATATTTTACAGTGAGTTTTACAGTTGAATGAAGTACAATTTTGACAAAAATGGAATTAATTTGAGATTAAACATCAATATGTTGGTTCTAAATAAGTTTATTTGACTCAAAATTAGTTAATATGGTATCATAAATATGTTTTGATAGTTAATACACAATGAATCAAATTGAAAATACATTTTGAACATCCAACGGTAGGTTATACTCGTGAAGATTCCTTAATTTTGACCAAAATTGTTCGACATTGAACAACATAAATGGTTGTTCAAAAGATTTTTTTTGTATTTTCAAACTAGTACATTTGGGTTCGTCTGGGTACTACGATGTTTGAAATTTTCGTAACTGAACAAAAAAGTATATTTAGAATATTTTATAGTGAGTTTTATAGTTGAATGTAGTACAATTTTGACAAAAATGGTTACAATGTGAGATTGAACATCCAGTATGTTGGTTCAAAATAAGTTTTTTATGACTCAAAATTAGTTAATATAGTATCATAATATGTTTTTTGTTAGTTAATACACAATGAAATCAAATTGAAAATACGTTTTGAACTTCCAACGGTAGGTTATACTCGTGAAGTTTTTTTTAATTTTGACCAAAATTGTTCGACATTGAACAACATGAATGGTTATTCAAAAGGTATTTTAGTGTTTTCTAACATTTGGCTTCGTCTGGGTACTACGATATTTAAAATTTTGGTAATTGAACAAAAAGTATATTTCGAATACTTTTTACTGTGAGTTTTATAGTTGAATGTTGTACAATTTTGGCAAAAATGTTTTCAATTTAAGATTGAACATCCAGTATGTTGGTTCAAAATAAGTTTGTTGCGACTCAAAATTAGTTAGTATTGTATCACAAATATATTTTGATGGTTAATACACAACGAAATCAAATTGAAAATACGTGTTGATCATCCAACGGTAGGTTATTCTCGTGAAGTTTCCTTAATTTTGACCAAAATTGTTCAACATTGAACAACATGAATGGTTATTCAAAAGGTATTTTTGTGTTTTCAAACTAGTACATTTGGCTTCGTCTGGGTACTACAATATTTAAAATTTTGGTAATTGAACAAAAAATACATTTCGAATATTTTACAGTACGTTTTACAGTTGAATGTAGTACAATTTTGACAAAAATGGTTACAATTTGAGATTGAACATCCAGTATGTTGGTTCAAAATAAGTTTTTTGCGACTCAAAATTAGTTAGTATAGTATCATAAATATGTTTTGATGGTTAATACACAAGGAAATCAAATTGAAAATACGTTTTTAACATCCAACGGTAGGTTATACTCGTGAAGTTTCCTTAATTTTGACCAAAATTGTTCGACATTGAACAACATGAATGGTTATTCAAAAGGTATTTTTGTGTTTTCAAACTAGTACATTTGGCTTCGTCTGGGTACTACGATATTTAAAATTTTGGTAATTCAACAAAAAATATATTTTGAATATTTATAGTGAGTTTTACGGTTGAGTGTAGTACAATTTTGACAAAAATAGAATTAATTTGAGATTAATCATCCAATATGTTGGTTCAAAATAAATTTATTTGACTCAAAATTACTTAATAGAGTATCATAAATATGTTTTGATGGTTAATACACAATGAAATCAAATTGAAAATACGTTTTGAACATCCAACGGTAGGTTATACTCGTGAATTTTTCTTAACTTTCACCAAAATTATTCGACATTGAACAACATGAATGGTTGTTCAAAAGGTGTTTTTGTGTTTTCAAACCAGTACATTTAGCTTCGTATGGGTACTACGATGTATAAAAGTTTGTAATTGACCAAAAAATACATTTTGAATATTTTACAGTGAGTTTTACAGTTGAATGAAGTACAATTTTGACAAAAATGGAATTAATTTGAGATTAAACATCCAATATGTTGGCTCAAAATAAGTTTATTTGACTCAAAATTAGTTAACCATGAAAACATATTTGTGATACAATACTAACTAATTTTGAGTCGTAAAAAACTTATTTTGAACCAACATACTGGATGTTCAATCTCAAATTGTAACCTTTTTTGTCAAAATTGTACTACATTCAACTGTAAAACTCACTGTAAAATATTCGAAATGTATTTTTTGTTCAATTACCAAAATTTTAAATATGGTAGTACCCAGATGAAGCCAAATGTACTAGTTTGAAAACACAAAAATATCTTCTGAATAACCATTCATGTTGTTCAATGTCGAACAATTTTGGTCAAAATTATGAAAACTTCACGAGCATAACCTACGGTTGGATGTTCAAAAAGTATTTTCAATTTGATTCATTGTGTATTAACTATCAAAACACATTTATGATACCATATTAACTAATTTTGAGTCAAATAAATTATTTTGAACCAACATATTGGATGTTAATCTCAAATTAATTCCATTTTTGTCAAAATTGTACTTCATTCAACTGTAAAACTCACTATAAAATATTCAAAATGTATTTTTTGGTCAATTACAAAACTTTTATACATCGTAGTACCCATACGAAGCTAAATGTACTGGTTTGAAAACACAAAAACACTTTTTGAACAACCATTCATGTTGTTCAATGTCGAATAATTTTGGTGAAAGTTAAGAAAAAATCACGAGTATAACCTACCGTTGGATGTTCAAAACGTATTTTTAATTTGATTTCATTGTGTATTAACCATTAAAACATATTTATGATACTCTATTAAGTAATTTTGAGTCAAATAAATTTATTTTGAACCAACATATTGGATGATTAATCTCAAATTAATTCTATTTTTGTCAAAATTGTACTACACTCAACCGTAAAACTCACTGTAAATATTCAAAATATATTTTTTGTTGAATTACCAAAATTTTAAATATCGTAGTACACAGACGAAGCCAAATGTACTAGTTTGAAAACACAAAAATACCTTTTGAATAACCATTCATGTTGTTCAATGTCGAACAATTTTGGTCAAAAATGAGGAAACTTCACGAGTATAACCTACCGTTGGATGTTAAAAACGTATTTTCAATTTGATTTCCTTGTGTATTAACCATCAAAACATATTTATGATACTATACTAACTAATTTTGAGTCGCAAAAAACTTATTTTGAACCAACATACTGGATGTTCAATCTCAAATTGTAACCATTTTTATCAAAATTGTACTACATTCAACTGTAAAACGCACTGTAAAATATTCGAAATGTATTTTTTGTTCAATTACCAAAATTTTAAATATCGTAGTACCCAGATGAAGCCAAATGTACTAGTTTGAAAACACAAAAATACCTTTTGAACAACCATTCATGTTGTTCAATGTCGAACAATTTTGGTCAAAATTAAGGAAACTTCACGAGTATAACCTACCGTTGGAAGATCAAAACGTATTTTCAATTTTATTTCATTGTGTATTAACTAACAAAAAAACATATTATGATACTATATTAACTAATTTTGAGTCATAAAAAACTTATTTTGAACCAACATACTAGATGTTCAATCTCACATTGTAACCATTTTTGTCAAAATTGGACTACATCCAACTATAAAACTCACTATAAAATATTCTAAATGTACTTTTTTGTTCAGTTACCAAAATTTTAAATATCGTAGTACCCAGACGAACCCAAATGTACTAGTTTGAAAAGACAAAAATACCATTTGAATAACCATTCATGTTGTTCAATGTCGAACAATTTTGGTCAAAATTATGGAAACTTCACGAGTATAACCTACGGTTGGATGTTCAAAACATATTTTCAATTTGATTCATTGTGTATTAACTATCAAAACATATTTATGATACCATATTAACTAATTTTGAGTCAAATAAATTATTTTGAACCAACATATTGGATGTTTAATCTCAAATTAATTCCATTTTTGTCAAAATTGTACTTCATTCAAATATAAAACTCACTGTAAAATATTCAAAATGTATTTTTTGGTCAATTACCAAACTTTTATACATCTTAGTACCCATACGAAGCTAAATGTACTGGTTTGAAAATACAAAAACACCTTTTGAACAACCATTCATGTTGTTCAATGTCGAATAATTTTGGTGAAAGTTAAGAAAAATTCACGAGTATAACCTACCGTTGGATGTTCAAAACGTATTTTCAATTTGATTTCATTGTGTATTAACCATCAAAACATATTTATCATACTCTATTGAGTAATTTTGAGTCAAATAAATTTATTTTGAACCAACATATTGGATCATTAATCTCAAATTAATTCTATTTTTGTCAAAATTGTACTACACTCAACCGTAAAACTCGCTATAAATATTCAAAATATATTTTTTGTTGAATTACCAAAATTTTAAATATTGTAGTACCCAGACGAAGCCAAATGTACTAGTTTGAAAACACAAAAATACCTTTTGAATAACCATTCATGTTGTTCAATGTCGAACAATTTTGGTCAAAATTAAGGAAACTTCACGAGTATAACCTACCGATGGATGTTAAAAACGTATTTTCAATTTGATTTCCTTGTGTATTAACCATCAAAACATATTTATGATACTATACTAACTAATTTTGAGTCGCAAAAAACTTATTTTGAACCAACATACTGGATGTTCAATCTCAAATTGTAACCATTTTTATCAAAATTGTACTACATTCAACTGTAAAACGTACTGTAAAATATTCGAAATGTATTTTTTGTTCAATTACCAAAATTTTAAATATCGTAGTACCCAGATGAAGCCAAATGTACTAGTTTGAAAACACAAAAATACCTTTTGAATAACCATTCATGTTGTTCAATGTCGAACAATTTTGGTCAAAATTAAGGAAACTTCACGAGTATAACCTACCGTTGGAAGATCAAAACGTATTTTCAATTTTATTTCATTGTGTCTTAACTAACAAAAAAACATATTATGATACTATATTAACTAATTTTGAGTCATAAAAAACTTATTTTGAACCAACATACTAGATGTTCAATCTCACATTGTAACCATTTTTGTCAAAATTGGACTACATCCAACTATAAAACTCACTATAAAATATTCTAAATGTACTTTTTTGTTCAGTTACCAAAATTTTAAATATCGTAGTACCCAGACGAACCCAAATGTACTAGTTTGAAAAGACAAAAATACCATTTGAATAACCATTCATGTTGTTCAATGTCGAACAATTTTGGTCAAAATTATGGAAACTTCACGAGTATAACCTACGGTTGGATGTTCAAAACATATTTTCAATTTGATTCATTGTGTATTAACTATCAAAACATATTTATGATACCATATTAACTAATTTTGAGTCAAATAAATTATTTTGAACCAACATATTGGATGTTTAATCTCAAATTAATTCCATTTTTGTCAAAATTGTACTTCATTCAAATATAAAACTCACTGTAAAATATTCAAAATGTATTTTTTGGTCAATTACCAAACTTTTATACATCTTAGTACCCATACGAAGCTAAATGTACTGGTTTGAAAATACAAAAACACCTTTTGAACAACCATTCATGTTGTTCAATGTCGAATAATTTTGGTGAAAGTTAAGAAAAATTCACGAGTATAACCTACCGTTGGATGTTCAAAACGTATTTTCAATTTGATTTCATTGTGTATTAACCATCAAAACATATTTATCATACTCTATTGAGTAATTTTGAGTCAAATAAATTTATTTTGAACCAACATATTGGATCATTAATCTCAAATTAATTCTATTTTTGTCAAAATTGTACTACACTCAACCGTAAAACTCGCTATAAATATTCAAAATATATTTTTTGTTGAATTACCAAAATTTTAAATATTGTAGTACCCAGACGAAGCCAAATGTACTAGTTTGAAAACACAAAAATACCTTTTGAATAACCATTCATGTTGTTCAATGTCGAACAATTTTGGTCTAAATTAAGGAAACTTCACGAGTATAACCTACCGATGGATGTTAAAAACGTATTTTCAATTTGATTTCCTTGTGTATTAACCATCAAAACATATTTATGATACTATACTAACTAATTTTGAGTCGCAAAAAACTTATTTTGAACCAACATACTGGATGTTCAATCTCAAATTGTAACCATTTTTATCAAAATTGTACTACATTCAACTGTAAAACGCACTGTAAAATATTCAAAATGTATTTTTTGTTCAATTACCAAAATTTTAAATATCGTAGTACCCAGATGAAGCCAAATGTACTAGTTTGAAAACACAAAAATACCTTTTGAATAACCATTCATGTTGTTCAATGTCGAACAATTTTGGTCAAAATTAAGGAAACTTCACGAGTATAACCTACCGTTGGAAGATCAAAACGTATTTTCAATTTTATTTCATTGTGTATTAACTAACAAAAAAACATATTATGATACTATATTAACTAATTTTGAGTCATAAAAAACTTATTTTGAACCAACATACTAGATGTTCAATCTCACATTGTAACCATTTTTGTCAAAATTGGACTACATCCAACTATAAAACTCACTATAAAATATTCTAAATGTACTTTTTTGTTCAGTTACCAAAATTTTAAATATCGTAGTACCCAGACGAACCCAAATGTACTAGTTTGAAAAGACAAAAATACCATTTGAATAACCATTCATGTTGTTCAATGTCGAACAATTTTGGTCAAAATTATGGAAACTTCACGAGTATAACCTACGGTTGGATGTTCAAAACATATTTTCAATTTGATTCATTGTGTATTAACTATCAAAACATATTTATGATACCATATTAACTAATTTTGAGTCAAATAAATTATTTTGAACCAACATATTGGATGTTTAATCTCAAATTAATTCCATTTTTGTCAAAATTGTACTTCATTCAAATATAAAACTCACTGTAAAATATTCAAAATGTATTTTTTGGTCAATTACCAAACTTTTATACATCTTAGTACCCATACGAAGCTAAATGTACTGGTTTGAAAATACAAAAACACCTTTTGAACAACCATTCATGTTGTTCAATGTAGAATAATTTTGGTGAAAGTTAAGAAAAATTCACGAGTATAACCTACCGTTGGATGTTCAAAACGTATTTTCAATTTGATTTCATTGTGTATTAACCATCAAAACATATTTATCATACTCTATTGAGTAATTTTGAGTCAAATAAATTTATTTTGAACCAACATATTGGATCATTAATCTCAAATTAATTCTATTTTTGTCAAAATTGTACTACACTCAACCGTAAAACTCACTATAAATATTCAAAATATATTTTTTGTTGAATTACCAAAATTTTAAATATTGTAGCACCCAGACGAAGCCAAATGTACTAGTTTGAAAACACTAAAATACCTTTAAAATAACCATTCATGTTGTTCAATGTCGAACAATTTTGGTCAAAATTAAGGAAATTTCACGAGTATAACCTACCGTTGGATGTTAAAAACGTATTTTCAATTTGATTTCCTTGTGTATTAACCATCAAAACATATTTATGATACTATACTAACTAATTTTGAGTCGCAAAAAACTTATTTTGAACCAACATACTGGATGTTCAATCTCAAATTGTAACCATTTTTGTCAAAATTGTACAACATTCAACTGTAAAACTCACTGTAAATTATTCGAAATATATTTTTTGGTCAATTACCAAACTTTTATACATCGTAGTACCCATACGAAGCCAAATGTACTGGTTTGAAAACACAAAAATACCTTTTGAATAACCATTCATGTTGTTCAATGTCGAACAATTTTGATCAAAATTATGGAAACTTCACGAGTATAACCTACGATTGGATGTTCAAAACGTATTTTCAATTTGATTCATTGTGTATTAACTATCAAAACATATTTATGATACCATATTAACTAATTTTGAGACAAATAAATTATTTTGAACCAACATATTGGATGTTTAATCTCAAATTAATTCTATTTTTGTCAAAATTGTACTTCATTCAACTGTAAAACTCGGTGTTAAATATTCAAAATGTATTTTTTGGTCAATTACCAAAATTTTATACATCGTAGTACCCATACGAAGCTAAATGTACTGCTTTGAAAACACAAAAACACCTTTTGAACAACCATTCATGTTGTTCAATGTCGAATAATTTTGGTGAAAGTTAAGAAAAATTCACGAGTATAACATACCGTTAGATGTTCAAAACGTATTTTCAATTTGATTTCATTGTGTATTAACCATCAAAACATATTTATGATACTTTATTGAGTAATTTTGAGTCAAATAAATTTATTTTGAACCAACATATTGGATGATTAATCTCAAATTAATTCTATTTTTGTCAAAATTGTACTACACTCAACTGTAAAACTCATTATAAATATTTAAAATATATTTTTTGTTGAATTACCAAAATTTTAAATATCGTAGTACCCAGACGAAGCCAAATGTACTAGTTTGAAAACACTAAAATACCTTTTGAATAACCATTCATGCTGTTCAATGTCGAACAATTTTGGTCAAAATTAAGAAAACTTCACGAGTATAACCTACCATTGGATGTTAAAAACGTATTTTCAATTTGATTTCCTTGTGTATTAACCATCAAAACATATTTATGATACTATACTAACTAATTTTGAGTCGCAAAAAACTTATTTTGAACCAACATACTGGATGTTCAATCTCAAATTGTAACCATTTTTGTCAAAATTGTACTACATTCAACTGTAAAATGCACAGTAAAATATTCGAAATGTATTTTTTGTTCAATTACCAAAATTTTAAATATCGTACTACCCAGACGAAGCCAAATGTACTAGTTTGAAAACACAAAAATACCTTTCGAATAACCATTTATGTTGTTCAATGTTGAACCATTTGGGTCAAAATGAAGGAAACTTCACGAGTATAATCTACCGTTGGATGGTCAAAACGTATTTTCAATTTGATTTCATTGTGTATTAACAATCAAAACATATTTGTGATACAATACTAACTAATTTTGAGTCGCAAAAAACTTATTTTGAACCAACATACTGGACGTTCAATCTCAAATTGTAACCATTTTTGTCAAAATTGTACAACATTCAACTGTAAAACTCACTGTAAATTATTCGAAATGTATTTTTTGGTCAATTACCAAACTTTTATACATCGTAGTACCCATACGAAGCCAAATGTACTGGTTTGAAAACACAAAAATACCTTTTGAATAACCATTCATGTTGTTCAATGTCGAACAATTTTGGTGAAAATTAAGGAAACTTCACGAGTATAACCTACCGTTGGATGTTCAAAACGTATTTTCAATTTGATTTCATTGTGTATTAACCATCAAAACATATTTATGATACTATACAAACTAATTTTGAGTCGCAAAAAACTTATTTTGAACCAACATACTGGATCTTCAATCTCAAATTGTAACCATTTTTGTCAAAATTGTACTACATTCAACTGTAAAACTCACTGTAAAATATTCAAAATGTATTTTTTGTTCAATTACCAAAATTTTAAATGTCGTAGTACCCAGACGAAGCCAAATGTACTAGTTTGAAAAGACAAAAATACCTTTCGAATAACCATTTATGTTGTTCAATGTTGAACAATTTTGGTCAAAATGAATGAAACTTCATGAGTATAATCTACCGTTGGATGTTCAAAACGTATTTTCAATTTGATTTCATTGTGTTTTAACCATCAAAACATATTTGTGATAAAATACTAACTAATTTTGAGTCGCAAAAACTTATTTTGAACCAACATACTGGATGTACAATCTCAAATTGTAACCATTTTTGTCAAAATTGTACTACATTCAACTGTAAAACTCACTGTAAATTATTCGAAATGTATTTTTTGGTCAATTACCAAACTTTTATACATCGTAGTACCCATACGAAGCAAAATGTACTGGTTTGAAAACACAAAAATACCTTTTGAATAACCATTCATGTTGTTCAATGTCGAACAATTTTGGTGAAAATTAAGGAAACTTCACGAGTATAACCTACCGTTGGATGTTCAAAACGTATTTTCAATTTGATTTCATTGTGTATTAACCATCAAAACATATTTATGATACTCTATTGAGTAATTTTGAGTCAAATAAATTTATTTTGAACCAACATATTGGATGATTAATCTCAAATTAATTCTATTTTTGTCGAAATTGTACTACACTCAACCGTAAAACTCACTATAAATATTCAAAATATATTTTTTGTTGAATTACCAAAATTTTAAATATTGTAGTACCCAGACGAAGCCAAATGTACTAGTTTGAAAACACTAAAATACCTTTTGAATAACCATTCATGTTGTTCAATGTCGAACAATTTTGGTCAAAATTAAGAAAACTTCACGAGTATAACCTACCATTGGATGTTAAAAACGTATTTTCAATTTGATTTACTTGTGTATTAACCATCAAAACATATTTATGATACTATACTAACTAATTTTGAGTCGCAAAAAACTTATTTTGAACCAACATATTGGATGTTCAATCTCAAATTGTAACCATTTTTGTCAAAATTGTACTACATTCAACTGTAAAACGCACAGTAAAATATTCGAAATGTATTTTTTGTTCAATTACCAAAATTTTAAATATCGTACTACCCAGACGAAGCCAAATGTACTAGTTTGAAAACACAAAAATACCTTTCGAATAACCATTTATGTTGTTCAATGTTGAACAATTTGGGTCAAAATGAAAGAAACTTCACGAGTATAATCTACCGTTGGATGTTCAAAACGTATTTTCAATTCGATTTCATTGTGTATTAACAATCAAAACATATTTGTGATACAATACTAACTAATTTTGAGTCGCAAAAAACTTATTTTGAACCAACATACTGGACGTTCAATCTCAAATTGTAACCATTTTTGTCAAAATTGTACAACATTCAACTGTAAAACTCACTGTAAATTATTCGAAATGTATTTTTTGGTCAATTACCAAACTTTTATACATCGTAGTACCCATACGAAGCCAAATGTACTGGTTTGAAAACACAAAAATACCTTTTGAATAACCATTCATGTTGTTCAATGTCGAACAATTTTGGTGAAAATTAAGGAAACTTCACGAGTATAACCTACCGTTGGATGTTTAAAACGTATTTTCAATTTGATTTCATTGTGTGTTAACCATCAAAACATATTTATGATACTATACAAACTTATTTTGAACCAACATACTGGATCTTAAATCTCAAATTGTAACCATTTTTGTCAAAATTGTACTACATTCAACTGTAAAACTCACTGTAAAATATTCGAAATGTATTTTTTGTTCAATTACCAAAATTTTAAATGTCGTAGTACCCAGACGAAGCCAAATATACTAGTTTGAAAAGACAAAAATACCTTGTGAATAACCATTAATGTTGTTCAATGTCGAACAATTTTGGTCAAAATTATGGAAACTTCACGAGTATAACCTACGGTTGGATGTTCAAAACGTATTTTCAATTTGATTCATTGTGTATTAACTATCAAAACATATTTATGATACAATATTAACTAATTTTGAGTCAAATAAATTATTTTGAACCAACATATTGGATGTTTAATCTCAAATTAATTCAATTTTTGTCAAAACTGTACTTCATTCAAATATAAAACTCACTGTAAAATATTCAAAATGTATTTTTTGGTCAATTACCAAACTTTTATACATCGTAGTAGCCATACGAAGCTAAATGTACTGGTTTGAAAACACAAAAATACCTTTCGAATAACCATTTATGTTGTTCAATGTTGAACCATTTGGGTCAAAATGAAGGAAACTTCACGAGTATAATCTACCGTTGGATGGTCAAAACGTATTTTCAATTTGATTTCATTGTGTATTAACAATCAAAACATATTTGTGATACAATACTAACTAATTTTGAGTCGCAAAAAACTTATTTTGAACCAACATACTGGACGTTCAATCTCAAATTGTAACCATTTTTGTCAAAATTGTACAACATTCAACTGTAAAACTCACTGTAAATTATTCGAAATGTATTTTTTGGTCAATTACCAAACTTTTATACATCGTAGTACCCATACGAAGCCAAATGTACTGGTTTGAAAACACAAAAATACCTTTTGAATAACCATTCATGTTGTTCAATGTCGAACAATTTTGGTGAAAATTAAGGAAACTTCACGAGTATAACCTACCGTTGGATGTTCAAAACGTATTTTCAATTTGATTTCATTGTGTATTAACCATCAAAACATATTTATGATACTATACAAACTAATTTTGAGTCGCAAAAAACTTATTTTGAACCAACATACTGGATCTTCAATCTCAAATTGTAACCATTTTTGTCAAAATTGTACTATATTCAACTGTAAAACTCACTGTAAAATATTCAAAATGTATTTTTTGTTCAATTACCAAAATTTTAAATGTCGTAGTACCCAGACGAAGCCAAATGTACTAGTTTGAAAAGACAAAAATACCTTTCGAATAACCATTTATGTTGTTCAATGTTGAACAATTTTGGTCAAAATGAATGAAACTTCATGAGTATAATCTACCGTTGGATGTTCAAAACGTATTTTCAATTTGATTTCATTGTGTTTTAACCATCAAAACATATTTGTGATAAAATACTAACTAATTTTGAGTCGCAAAAACTTATTTTGAACCAACATACTGGATGTACAATCTCAAATTGTAACCATTTTTGTCAAAATTGTACTACATTCAACTGTAAAATGCACAGTAAAATATTCGAAATGTATTTTTTGTTCAATTACCAAAATTTTAAATATCGTACTACCCAGACGAAGCCAAATGTACTAGTTTGAAAACACAAAAATACCTTTCGAATAACCATTTATGTTGTTCAATGTTGAACCATTTGGGTCAAAATGAAGGAAACTTCACGAGTATAATCTACCGTTGGATGGTCAAAACGTATTTTCAATTTGATTTCATTGTGTATTAACAATCAAAACATATTTGTGATACAATACTAACTAATTTTGAGTCGCAAAAAACTTATTTTGAACCAACATACTGGACGTTCAATCTCAAATTGTAACCATTTTTGTCAAAATTGTACAACATTCAACTGTAAAACTCACTGTAAATTATTCGAAATGTATTTTTTGGTCAATTACCAAACTTTTATACATCGTAGTACCCATACGAAGCCAAATGTACTGGTTTGAAAACACAAAAATACCTTTTGAATAACCATTCATGTTGTTCAATGTCGAACAATTTTGGTGAAAATTAAGGAAACTTCACGAGTATAACCTACCGTTGGATGTTCAAAACGTATTTTCAATTTGATTTCATTGTGTATTAACCATCAAAACATATTTATGATACTATACAAACTAATTTTGAGTCGCAAAAAACTTATTTTGAACCAACATACTGGATCTTCAATCTCAAATTGTAACCATTTTTGTCAAAATTGTACTACATTCAACTGTAAAACTCACTGTAAAATATTCAAAATGTATTTTTTGTTCAATTACCAAAATTTTAAATGTCGTAGTACCCAGACGAAGCCAAATGTACTAGTTTGAAAAGACAAAAATACCTTTCGAATAACCATTTATGTTGTTCAATGTTGAACAATTTTGGTCAAAATGAATGAAACTTCATGAGTATAATCTACCGTTGGATGTTCAAAACGTATTTTCAATTTGATTTCATTGTGTTTTAACCATCAAAACATATTTGTGATAAAATACTAACTAATTTTGAGTCGCAAAAACTTATTTTGAACCAACATACTGGATGTACAATCTCAAATTGTAACCATTTTTGTCAAAATTGTACTACATTCAACTGTAAAACTCACTGTAAATTATTCGAAATGTATTTTTTGGTCAATTACCAAACTTTTATACATCGTAGTACCCATACGAAGCAAAATGTACTGGTTTGAAAACACAAAAATACCTTTTGAATAACCATTCATGTTGTTCAATGTCGAACAATTTTGGTGAAAATTAAGGAAACTTCACGAGTATAACCTACCGTTGGATGTTCAAAACGTATTTTCAATTTGATTTCATTGTATATTAACCATCAAAACATATTTATGATACTCTATTGAGTAATTTTGAGTCAAATAAATTTATTTTGAACCAACATATTGGATGATTAATCTCAAATTAATTCTATTTTTGTCGAAATTGTACTACACTCAACCGTAAAACTCAGTATAAATATTCAAAATATATTTTTTGTTGAATTACCAAAATTTTAAATATTGTAGTACCCAGACGAAGCCAAATGTACTAGTTTGAAAACACTAAAATACCTTTTGAATAACCATTCATGTTGTTCAATGTCGAACAATTTTGGTCAAAATTAAGAAAACTTCACGAGTATAACCTACCATTGGATGTTAAAAACGTATTTTCAATTTGATTTACTTGTGTATTAACCATCAAAACATATTTATGATACTATACTAACTAATTTTGAGTCGCAAAAAACTTATTTTGAACCAACATATTGGATGTTCAATCTCAAATTGTAACCATTTTTGTCAAAATTGTACTACATTCAACTGTAAAACGCACAGTAAAATATTCGAAATGTATTTTTTGTTCAATTACCAAAATTTTAAATATCGTACTACCCAGACGAAGCCAAATGTACTAGTTTGAAAACACAAAAATACCTTTCGAATAACCATTTATGTTGTTCAATGTTGAACAATTTGGGTCAAAATGAAAGAAACTTCACGAGTATAATCTACCGTTGGATGTTCAAAACGTATTTTCAATTCGATTTCATTGTGTATTAACAATCAAAACATATTTGTGATACAATACTAACTAATTTTGAGTCGCAAAAAACTTATTTTGAACCAACATACTGGACGTTCAATCTCAAATTGTAACCATTTTTGTCAAAATTGTACAACATTCAACTGTAAAACTCACTGTAAATTATTCGAAATGTATTTTTTGGTCAATTACCAAACTTTTATACATCGTAGTACCCATACGAAGCCAAATGTACTGGTTTGAAAACACAAAAATACCTTTTGAATAACCATTCATGTTGTTCAATGTCGAACAATTTTGGTGAAAATTAAGGAAACTTCACGAGTATAACCTACCGTTGGATGTTTAAAACGTATTTTCAATTTGATTTCATTGTGTGTTAACCATCAAAACATATTTATGATACTATACAAACTTATTTTGAACCAACATACTGGATCTTAAATCTCAAATTGTAACCATTTTTGTCAAAATTGTACTACATTCAACTGTAAAACTCACTGTAAAATATTCGAAATGTATTTTTTGTTCAATTACCAAAATTTTAAATGTCGTAGTACCCAGACGAAGCCAAATATACTAGTTTGAAAAGACAAAAATACCTTGTGAATAACCATTAATGTTGTTCAATGTCGAACAATTTTGGTCAAAATTATGGAAACTTCACGAGTATAACCTACGGTTGGATGTTCAAAACGTATTTTCAATTTGATTCATTGTGTATTAACTATCAAAACATATTTATGATACAATATTAACTAATTTTGAGTCAAATAAATTATTTTGAACCAACATATTGGATGTTTAATCTCAAATTAATTCAATTTTTGTCAAAACTGTACTTCATTCAAATATAAAACTCACTGTAAAATATTCAAAATGTATTTTTTGGTCAATTACCAAACTTTTATACATCGTAGTAGCCATACGAAGCTAAATGTACTGGTTTGAAAACACAAAAACACCTTTTGAACAACCATTCATGTTGTTCAATGTCGACTAATTTTGGTGAAAGTTAAGAAAAATTCACGAGTATAACCTACCGTTGGATGTTCAAAACGTATTTTCAATTTGATTTCATTGTGTATTAACCATCTAAACATATTTATGATACTCTATTGAGTAATTTTGAGTCAAATAAATTTATTTTGAACCAACATATTGGATGATTAATCTCAAATTAATTCTATTTTTGTCAAAATTGTACTACACTCAACCGTAAAATTCACTATAAATATTCAAAATATATTTTTTGTTGAATTACCAAAATTTTAAATATTGTAGTACCCAGACGAAACCAAATGTACTAGTTTGAAAACACTAAAATACCTTTTGAATAACCATTCATGTTGTTCAATGTCGAACAATTTTGGTCAAAATTAAGGAAACTTCACGAGTATAACCTACCGTTGGATGTTAAAAACGTATTTTCAATTTGATTTTCTTGTGTATTAACCATCAGAACATATTTATGATACTATACTAACTATTTTTGAGTCGCAAAAAACTTATTTTGAACCAACATACTGGATGTTCAATCTCAAATTGTAACCATTTTTGTTAAAATTGTACTACATTCAACTGTAAAACGCACTGTAAAATATTCAAAATGTATTTTTTGTTCAATTACCAAAATTTTAAATATCGTACTACCCAGACGAAGCCAAATGTACTAGTTTGAAAACACAAAAATACCTTTCGAATAACCATTTATGTTGTTCAATGTTGAACAATTTTGGTCAAAATGAATGAAACATCACGAGTATAATCTACCGTTGGATGTTCAAAAAGTATTTTCAATTTGATTTCATTGTGTTTTAACCATCAAAACATATTTGTGATACAATACTAACTAATTTTGAGTCGCAAAAAACTTATTTTGAACCAACATACTGGATGTTCAATCTCAAATTGTAACCATTTTTGTCAAAATTGTACTATATTCAACTGTAAAACTCACTGTAAATTATTCGAAATGTATTTTTTGGACAATTACCAAACTTTTATACATCGTAGTACCCATACGAAGCCAAATGTACTGGTTTGAAAACACAAAAATACCTTTTGAATAACCATTCATGTTGTTCAATGTCGAACAATTTTGGTGAAAATTAAGGAAACTTCACGAGTATAACCTACCGTGGGATGTTCAAAACGTATTTTCAATTTGATTTCATTGTGTATTAACCATCAAAACATATTTGTGATACAATACTAACTAATTTTGAGTCGCAACAAACTTATTTTGAACCAACATACTGGACGTTCAATCTCAAATTGTAACCATTTTTGTCAAAATTGTACTACATTCAACTGTAAACTCACTGTAAAATATTCGAAATGTATTTTTTGTTCAATTACCAAAATTTTAAATGTCGTAGTACCCAGACGAAGCCAAATGTACTAGTTTGAAAACACAAAAATACCTTTCGAATAACCATTTATGTTGTTCAATGTTGAACAATTTTGGTCAAAATGAAGGAAACTTCACGAGTATAATCTACCGTTGGATGTTCAAAACGTATTTTCAATTTGATTTCATTGTGTATTAACCATCAAAACATATTTGTGATACAATACTAACTAATTTTGAGTCGCAACAAACTTATTTTGAACCAACATACTGGACGTTCAATCTCAAATTGTAACCATTTTTGTCAAAATTGTACTACAATCAACTGTAAAACTCACTGTAAATTATTCGAAATGTATTTTTTGGTCAATTACCAAACTTTTATACATCGTAGTACCCATACGAAGCCAAATGTACTAGTTTGAAAACACAAAAATACCTTTTGAATAACCATTCATGTTGTTCAATGTCGAACAATTTTGGTGAAAATTAAGGAAACTTCACGAGTATAACCTACCGTTGGATGTTCAAAACGTATTTTCAATTTGATTTGATTGTGTATTAACCATCAAAACATATTTATGATAATATACAAACTAATTTTGAGTTGCAAAAAACTTATTTTGAACCAACATACTGTATCTTCAATCTCAAATTGTAACCATTTTTGTCAAAATTGTACTACATTCAACTGTAAAACTCACTGTAAAATATTCGAAATGTATTTTTTGTTCAATTACCAAAATTTTAAATGTCGTAGTACCCAGACGAAGCCAAATATACTAGTTTGAAAAGACAAAAATACCTTTTGAATAACCATTCATGTTGTTCAATGTCGAACAATTTTGGTCAAAATTATGGAAACTTCACGAGTATAACCTACGGTTGGATGTTCAAAACGTATTTTCAATTTGATTCATTGTGTATTAACTATCAAAACATATTTATGATACCATATTAACTAATTTTGAGTCAAATAAATTATTTTGAACCAACATATTGGATGTTTAATCTCAAATTAATTCCATTTTTGTCAAAATCGTACTTCATTCAACTGTAAAACTCACTGTAAAATATTCAAAATGTATTTTTTGGTCAATTACCAAACTTTTGTACATCCTAGTACCCATACGAAGCTAAATGTACTGGTTTGAAAACACAAAAACACATTTTGAACAACCATTCATGTTGTTCAATGTCGAATAATTTTGGTGAAAGTTAAGAAAAATTCATGAGTATAACCTACCGTTGATGTTCAAAACGTATTTTCAATTTGATTTCATTGTGTATTAACCATCAAAACATATTTATGATACTCTATTGAGTAATTTTGAGTCAAATAAATTTATTTTGAACCAACATATTGGATGATTAATCTCAAATTAATTCTATTTTTGTCAAAATTGTACTACACTCAACCGTAAAACTCACTATAAATATTCAAAATATATTTTTTGTTGAATTACCAAAATTTTAAATATCGTAGTACCCAGACGAAGCCAAATGTACTAGTTTGAAAACACTAAAATACCTTTTGAATAACTATTCATGTTGTTCAATGTCGAACAATTTTGGTCAAAATTAAGGAAACTTCACGAGTATAACCTACCGTTGGATGTTAAAAACGTACTTTCAATTTGATTTCCTTGTGTATTAACTATCAAAACATATTTATGATGCTATACTAACTAATTTTGAGTCGCAAAAAACTTATTTTTAACCAACATACTGGATGTTCAATATCAAATTGTAACCATTTTTGTCAAAATTGTACTATATTCAACTGTAAAACGCACTGTGAAATATTCGAAATGTATTTTTTGTTCAATTACCAAAATTTTAAATATCGTACTATCCAGACGAAGCCAAATGTACTAGTTTGAAAAAACAAAAATACCTTTCGAATAACCATTCATGTTGTTCAATGTTGATTAATTTTGGTCAAAATGAAGGAAACTTCACGAGTATAATCTACCGTTGGATGTTCAAAACGTATTTTCAAATTTATTTCATTGTGTATTAACCATCAAAACATATTTGTGATACAATACTAACTAATTTTGAGTCGCAAAAAACATATTTTGAACCAACATACTGGATGTTCAATCTCAAATTGTAACCATTTTTGTCAAAATTGTACTACATTCAACTGTAAAACGCACTGTAAAATTTTCAAAATGTATTTTTTGTTCAATTACCAAAATTTTAAATATTGTACTACCCAGACGAAGCCAAATGTACTACTTTGAAAACACAAAAATACCTTTCGAATAACCATTTATGTTGTTCAATGTTGAACAATTTTGGTCAAAATGAAGGAAACTTCACGAGTATAATCTACCGTTGGATGTTCAAAACGTATTTTCAAATTTATTTCATTGTGTATTAACCATCAAAACATATTTGTGATACAATACTAACTAATTTTGAGTCGCAAAAAACATATTTTGAACCAACATACTGGATGTTCAATCTCAAATTGTAACCATTTTTGTCAAAATTGTACTACATTCAACTGTAAAACTCACTGTAAATTATTCGAAATGTATTTTTTGGTCAATTACCCAACTTTTATACATCGTAGTACCCATACGAAGCCAAATGTACTGGTTTGAAAACACAAAAATACCTTTTGAATAACCATTCATGTTGTTCAATGTCGAACAATTTTGGTGAAAATTAAGGAAACTTCACGAGTATAACCTACCGTTGGAAGTTCAAAACGTATTTACAATTTGATTTCATTGTGTATTAACCATCAAAACATATTTATGATACTATACTAACTAATTTTGAGTCGCAAAAAACTTATTTTGAACCAACATACTGGATCTTCAATCTCAAATTGTAACCATTTTTGTCAAAATTGTACTACATTCAACTGTAAAACTCACTGTAAAATATTCGAAATGTATTTTTTGTTCAATTACCAAAATTTTAAATGTCGTAGTACCCAGACGAAGCCAAATGTACTAGTTTGAAAAGACAAAAATATCTTTTGAATAACCATTCATGTTGTTCAATGTCGAATAATTTTGGTCAAAATTATGGAAACTTCACGAGTATAACCTACGGTTGGATGTTCAAAACGTATTTTCAATTTGATTCATTGTGTATTAACTATCAAAACATATTTATGATACCATATTAACTAATTTTGAGTCAAATAAATTATTTTGAACCAACATATTGGATGTTTAATCTCAAATTAATTCCATTTTTGTCAAAATTGTACTTCATTCAACTGTAAAACTCACCGTAAAATATTCAAAATGTATTTTTTGGTCAATTACCAAACTTTTATACATCGTAGAACCCATACGAAGCTAAATGTACTGGTTTGAAAACACAAAAACACCTTTTGAACAACCATTCATGTTGTTCAATGTCGAATAATTTTGGTGAAATTTAAGAAAAATTCACGAGTATAACCTACCGTTGGATGTTCAAAACGTATTTTCAATTTGATTTCATTGTGTATTAACCATCAAAACATATTTATGATACTCTATTGAGTAATTTTGAGTCAAATAAATTTATTTTGAACCAACATATTGGATGATTAATCTCAAATTAATTCTATTTTTGTCAAAATTGTACTACACTCAACCGTAAAACTCACTATAAATATTCAAAATATATTTTTTGTTGAATTACCAAAATTTTAAATATCGTAGTACCCAGACGAAGCCAAATGTACTAGTTTGAAAACACTAAAATACCTTTTGAATAACCATTCATGTTGTTCAATGTCGAACAATTTTGGTCAAAATTAAGGAAACTTCACGAGTATAACCTACCGTTGGATGTTAAAAACGTATTTTCAATTTGATTTCCTTGTGTATGAACCATCAAAACATATTTATGATACTATACTAACTAATTTTAAGTCGCAAAAAACTTATTTTGAACCAACATACTGGATGTTCAATCTCAAATTGTAACCATTTTTGTCAAAATTGCACTACATTCAACTGTAAAACGCACTGTAAAATATTCGAAATGTATTTTTTGGTCAATTACCAAACTTTTAAACATCGTAGTACCCATACGATGCCAAATGTACTGGTTTGAAAACACAAAAATACCTTTTGAATAACCATTCATGTTGTTCAATGTCGAACAATTTTGGTCAAAATTAAGGAAACTTCACGAGTATAACCTACCGTTGGATGTTCAAAACGTATTTTCAATTTGATTTTCTTGTGTATTAACCATCAGAACATATTTATGATACTATACTAACTAATTTTGAGTCGCAAAAAACTTATTTTGAACCAACATACTGGATGTTCAATCTCAAATTGTAACCATTTTTGTCAAAATTGTACTACATTCAACTGTAAAACGCACTGTAAAATTTTCAAAATGTATTTTTTGTTCAATTACCAAAATTTTAAATATTGTACTACCCAGACGAAGCCAAATGTACTACTTTGAAAACACAAAAATACCTTTCGAATAACCATTTATGTTGTTCAATGTTGAACAATTTTGGTCAAAATGAAGGAAACTTCACGAGTATAATATACCGTTGGATGTTTAAAACGTATTTTCAATTTGATTTCATTGTGTATTAACCATCAAAACATATTTGTGATACAATATTAACTAATTTTGAGTCGCAAAAAACTTATTTTGAACCAACATACTGGATGTTCAATCTCAAATTGTAACTATTTTTGTCAAAATTGTACTACATTCAACTGTAAAACTCACTGTAAATTATTAGAAATGTATTTTTTGGTCAATTACCAAACTTTTATACATCGTAGTACCCATACGAAGCCAAATGTACTGGTTTGAAAATACAAAAACACCTTTTGAATAACCATTCTTGTTGTTCAATGTCGAATAATTTTGGTCAAAATTAAGGAAACTTCACAAGTATAACCCACCGTTGGATGTTCAAAACGTATTTTCAATTTGATTTCCTTGTGTATTAACCATCAAAACATATTTATGATACTATACTAACTAATTTTGAGTCGCAAAAAACTTATTTTGAACCAACATACTGGATGTTCAATCTCAAATTGTAACCATTTTTGTCAAAATTGTACTACATTCAACTGTAAAACGCACTGTAAAATATTCAAAATGTATTTTTTGTTCAATTACCAAAATTTTAAATATTGTACTACCCAGACGAAGCCAAATGTACTACTTTGCAAACACAAAAATACCTTTCGAATAACCATTTATGTTGTTCAATGTTGAACAATTTTGGTCAAAATGAAGGAAACTTCACGAGTATAATCTACCGTTGGATGTTTAAAACGTATTTTCAATTTGATTTCATTGTGTATTAACCATCAAAACATATTTGTGATACAATATTAACTAATTTTGAGTCGCAAAAAACTTATTTTGAACCAACATACTGGATGTTCAATCTCAAATTGTAACTATTTTTGTCAAAATTGTACTACATTCAACTGTAAAACTCACTGTAAATTATTAGAAATGTATTTTTTGGTCAATTACCAAACTTTTATACATCGTAGTACCCATACGAAGCCAAATGTACTGGTTTGAAAATACAAAAACACCTTTTGAATAACCATTCTTGTTGTTCAATGTCGAATAATTTTGGTCAAAATTAAGGAAACTTCACGAGTATAACCCACCGTTGGATGTTCAAAACGTATTTTCAATTTGATTTCCTTGTGTATTAACCATCAAAACATATTTATGATACTATACTAACTAATTTTGAGTCGCAAAAAACTTATTTTGAACCAACATACTGGATCTTCAATCTCAAATTGTAACCATTTTTGTCAAAATTGTACTACATTCAACTGTAAAACGCACTGTAAAATATTCGAAATGTATTTTTTGTTCAATTACCAAAATTTTAAATGTCGTAGTACCCAGACGAAGCCAAATGTACTAGTTTGAAAACAAAAAAATACCTTTTGAATAACCATTCATGTTGTTCAATGTCGAACAATTTTGGTCAAAATTATGGAAACTTCACGAGTATAATCTACGGTTGGATGTTCAAAACGTATTTTCAATTTGATTCATTGTGTATTCACTATTAAAACATATTTATGATACCATATTAACTAATTTTGAGTCAAATAAATTTTTTTGAACCAACATATTGGATGTTTAATCTCAAATTAATTCCATTTTTGTCAAAATTGTACTTCATTCAACTGTAAAACTCACTGTAAAATATTCAAAATGTATTTTTTGGTCAATTACCAAACTTTTATACATCGTAGTACCCATACGAAGCCAAATGTACTGGTTTGAAAACACAAAAACACCTTTTGAACAACCATTCATGTTGTTCAATGTCGAATAATTTTGGTCAAAATTAAGGAAACTTCACGAGTATAGCCTACCGTAGGATGTTCAAAATGTATTTTCAATTTGATTTTCTTGTGTATTAACAATCAAAATATATTTATGATACTATACTAACTAATTTTGAGTCGCAAAAAACTTATTTTGAACCAACATACTGGATGTTCAATCTCACATTGTAACCATTTTTGTCAAAATTGTACTACATTCAACTACAAAACTCACTATAAAATATTCTAAATGTACTTTTTTGTTCAGTTACCAAAATTTTAAACATCGTAGTACCCAGACGAACCCAAATGTACTAGTTTGAAAATATAAAAAAAACCTTTTGAACAACCATTCATCTTGTTCAATGTCGAACAATTTTGGTCAAAATTAAGGAAACTTCACGAGTATAACCTACCGTTGGATGTTCAAAACGTATTTTCAATTTGATTCATTATGTATTAACTATCAAAACATATTTATGATACCATATTAAAAATTTTGAGTCAAATAAACTTATTTTGAACCAACATATTGGATGTTTAATCTCAAATTAATTCCATTTTTGTCAAAATTGTACTTCATTCAACTGTAAAACTCAGTGTAAAATATTCAAAATGTATTTTTTGGTCAATTACCAAACTTTTATACATCGTAGTACCCATACGAAGCCAAATGTACTGGTTTGAAAACACAAAATTACCTTTTGAATAACCATTCATGTTGTTCAATGTCGAACAATTTTGGTGAAAATTAAGGAAACTTCACGAGTATAACCTACCGTTGGATGTTCAAAACGTATTTTCAATTTGATTTCATTGTGTATTAACCATCAAAACATATTTATGATATTATACAAACTAATTTTGAGTCGCAAAAAACTTATTTTGAACCAACATACTGTATCTTCAATCTCAAATTGTAACCATTTTTGTCAAAATTGTAATACATTCAACTGTAAAACTCACTGTAAAATATTCGAAATGTATTTTTTGTTAAATTACCAAAATTTTAAATGTCGTAGTACCCAGACGAAGCCAAATATTCTAGTTTGAAAAGACAAAAATACCTTTTGAATAACCATTCATGTTGTTCAATGTCGAACAATTTTGGTCAAAATTATGGAAACTTCACGAGTATAACCTACGGTTGGATGTTCAAAACGTATTTTCAATTTGATTCATTGTGTATTAACTATCAAAACATATTTATGATACCATATTAACTAATTTTGAGTCAAATAAATTATTTTGAACCAACATATTGGATGTTTAATCTCAAATTAATTCCATTTTTGGCAAAATTGTACTTCATTCAACTGTAAAACTCACCGTAAAATATTCAAAATGTATTATTTGGTCAATTACCAAACTTTTATACATCGTAGTACCCATACGAAGCTAAATGTACTGGTTTGAAAACACAAAAACACCTTTTGAACAACCATTTATGTTGTTCAATGTCGAATAATTTTGGTGAAATTTAAGAAAAATTCACGAGTATAACCTACCGTTGGATGTTCAAAACGTATTTTCAATTTGATTTCATTGTGTATTAACCATCAAAACATATTTATGATACTCTATTGAGTAATTTTGAGTCAAATAAATTTATTTTGAACCAACATATTGGATGATTAATCTCAAATTAATTCTATTTTTGTCAAAATTGTACTACACTCAACCGTAAAACTCACTATAAATATTCAAAATATATTTTTTGTTGAATTACCAAAATTTTAAATATCGTAGTACCCAGACGAAGCCAAATGTACTAGTTTGAAAACACTAAAATACCTTTTGAATAACCATTCATGTTGTTCAATGTCGAACAATTTTGGTCAAAATTAAGGAAATTTCACGAGTATAACCTACCGTTGGATGTTAAAAACGTATTTTCAATTTGATTTCCTTGTGTATGAACCATCAAAACATATTTATGATACTATACTAACTAATTTTAAGTCGCAAAAAACTTATTTTGAACCAACATACTGGATGTTCAATCTCAAATTGTAACCATTTTTGTCAAAATTGCACTACATTCAACTGTAAAACGCACTGTAAAATATTCGAAATGTATTTTTTGGTCAATTACCAAACTTTTAAACATCGTAGTACCCATACGATGCCAAATGTACTGGTTTGAAAACACAAAAATACCTTTTGAATAACCATTCATGTTGTTCAATGTCGAACAATTTTGGTCAAAATTAAGGAAACTTCACGAGTATAACCCACCGTTGGATGTTCAAAACGTATTTTCAATTTGATTTCCTTGTGTATTAACCATCAAAACATATTTATGATACTATACTAACTAATTTTGAGTTGCAAAAAACTTATTTTGAACCAACATACTGGATGTTCAATCTCAAATTGTAACCATTTTTGTCAAAATTGTACTACATTCAACTGTAAAACGCACTGTAAAATATTCAAAATGTATTTTTTGTTCAATTACCAAAATTTTAAATATTGTACTACCCAGACGAAGCCAAATGTACTACTTTGAAAACACAAAAATACCTTTCGAATAACCATTTATGTTGTTCAATGTTGAACAATTTTGGTCAAAATGAAGGAAACTTCACGAGTATAATCTACCGTTGGATGTTTAAAACGTATTTTCAATTTGATTTCATTGTGTATTAACCATCAAAACATATTTGTGATACAATATTAACTAATTTTGAGTCGCAAAAAACTTATTTTGAACCAACATACTGGATGTTCAATCTCAAATTGTAACCATTTTTGTCAAAATTGTACTACATTCAACTGTAAAACTCACTGTAAATTATTAGAAATGTATTTTTTGGTCAATTACCAAACTTTTATACATCGTAGTACCCATACGAAGCCAAATGTACTGGTATGAAAATACAAAAACACCTTTTGAATAACCATTCTTGTTGTTCAATGTCGAACAATTTTGGTCAAAATTAAGGAAACTTCACGAGTATAATCCACCGTTGGATGTTCAAAACGTATTTTCAATTTGATTTCATTGTATATTAACTATCAAAATATATTTATGATGCCATATTAACTAATTTTGAGTCATATAAATTTATTTTGAACCAATATATTGGATGTTTAATCTCAAATTAATTCTATTTTTGTCAAAATTGTACTTCATTCAACTGTAAAACTCATTATAATTATTCAAAATATATTTTTTGTTGAATTACCAAAATTTTAAATATCGTAGTACCCAGACGAAGCCAAATGTACTAGTTTGAAAACACTAAAATACCTTTTGAATAACCATTCATGTTGTTCAATGTCGAACAATTTTGGTCAAAATTAAGGAAACTTCATGAGTATAACCTACCGTTGGATGTTAAAAACGTATTTTCAATTTGATTTCCTTGTCTATGAACCATCAAAACATATTTATGATACTATACTAACTAATTTTAAGTCGCAAAAAACTTATTTTGAACCAACATACTGGATGTTCAATCTCAAATTGTAACCATTTTTGTCAAAATTGCACTACATTCAACTGTAAAACGTACTGTAAAATATTCGAAATGTATTTTTTGGTCAACTACCAAACTTTTAAACATCGTAGTAGCCATACGATGCCAAATGTACTGGTTTGAAAACAAAAAAATACCTTTTGAATAACCATTCATGTTGTTCAATGTCGAACAATTTTGGTCAAAATTAAGGAAACTTCACGAGTATAACCTACCGTTGGATGTTAAAAACGTATTTTCAATTTGATTTCCTTGTGTATGAACCATCAAAACATATTTATGATACTATACTAACTAATTTTAAGTCGCAAAAAACTTATTTTGAACCAACATACTGGATGTTCAATCTCAAATTGTAACCATTTTTGTCAAAATTGTACTACATTCAACTGTAAAACTCACTGTAAATTATTAGAAATGTATTTTTTGGTCAATTACCAAACTTTTATACATCGTAGTACCCATACGAAGCCAAATGTACTGGTTTGAAAACACAAAAATACCTTTTGAATAACCATTCATGTTGTTCAATGTCGAACAATTTTGGTCAAAATTATGGAAACTTCACGAGTATAATCTACGGTTGGATGTTCAAAACGTATTTTCAATTTGATTCATTGTGTATTCACTATTAAAACATATTTATGATACCATATTAACTAATTTTGAGTCAAATAAATTTTTTTGAACCAACATATTGGATGTTTAATCTCAAATTAATTCCATTTTTGTCAAAATTGTACTTCATTCAACTGTAAAACTCACTGTAAAATATTCAAAATGTATTTTTTGGTCAATTACCAAACTTTTATACATCGTAGTACCCATACGAAGCCAAATGTACTGGTTTGAAAACACAAAAACACCTTTTGAACAACCATTCATGTTGTTCAATGTCGAATAATTTTGGTCAAAATTAAGGAAACTTCACGAGTATAGCCTACCGTAGGATGTTCAAAATGTATTTTCAATTTGATTTTCTTGTGTATTAACAATCAAAATATATTTATGATACTATACTAACTAATTTTGAGTCGCAAAAAACTTATTTTGAACCAACATACTGGATGTTCAATCTCACATTGTAACCATTTTTGTCAAAATTGTACTACATTCAACTACAAAACTCACTATAAAATATTCTAAATGTACTTTTTTGTTCAGTTACCAAAATTTTAAACATCGTAGTACCCAGACGAACCCAAATGTACTAGTTTGAAAATATAAAAAAAACCTTTTGAACAACCATTCATCTTGTTCAATGTCGAACAATTTTGGTCAAAATTAAGGAAACTTCACGAGTATAACCTACCGTTGGATGTTCAAAACGTATTTTCAATTTGATTCATTATGTATTAACTATCAAAACATATTTATGATACCATATTAAAAATTTTGAGTCAAATAAACTTATTTTGAACCAACATATTGGATGTTTAATCTCAAATTAATTCCATTTTTGTCAAAATTGTACTTCATTCAACTGTAAAACTCAGTGTAAAATATTCAAAATGTATTTTTTGGTCAATTACCAAACTTTTATACATCGTAGTACCCATACGAAGCCAAATGTACTGGTTTGAAAACACAAAATTACCTTTTGAATAACCATTCATGTTGTTCAATGTCGAACAATTTTGGTGAAAATTAAGGAAACTTCACGAGTATAACCTACCGTTGGATGTTCAAAACGTATTTTCAATTTGATTTCATTGTGTATTAACCATCAAAACATATTTATGATATTATACAAACTAATTTTGAGTCGCAAAAAACTTATTTTGAACCAACATACTGTATCTTCAATCTCAAATTGTAACCATTTTTGTCAAAATTGTAATACATTCAACTGTAAAACTCACTGTAAAATATTCGAAATGTATTTTTTGTTAAATTACCAAAATTTTAAATGTCGTAGTACCCAGACGAAGCCAAATATTCTAGTTTGAAAAGACAAAAATACCTTTTGAATAACCATTCATGTTGTTCAATGTCGAACAATTTTGGTCAAAATTATGGAAACTTCACGAGTATAACCTACGGTTGGATGTTCAAAACGTATTTTCAATTTGATTCATTGTGTATTAACTATCAAAACATATTTATGATACCATATTAACTAATTTTGAGTCAAATAAATTATTTTGAACCAACATATTGGATGTTTAATCTCAAATTAATTCCATTTTTGGCAAAATTGTACTTCATTCAACTGTAAAACTCACCGTAAAATATTCAAAATGTATTATTTGGTCAATTACCAAACTTTTATACATCGTAGTACCCATACGAAGCTAAATGTACTGGTTTGAAAACACAAAAACACCTTTTGAACAACCATTTATGTTGTTCAATGTCGAATAATTTTGGTGAAATTTAAGAAAAATTCACGAGTATAACCTACCGTTGGATGTTCAAAACGTATTTTCAATTTGATTTCATTGTGTATTAACCATCAAAACATATTTATGATACTCTATTGAGTAATTTTGAGTCAAATAAATTTATTTTGAACCAACATATTGGATGATTAATCTCAAATTAATTCTATTTTTGTCAAAATTGTACTACACTCAACCGTAAAACTCACTATAAATATTCAAAATATATTTTTTGTTGAATTACCAAAATTTTAAATATCGTAGTACCCAGACGAAGCCAAATGTACTAGTTTGAAAACACTAAAATACCTTTTGAATAACCATTCATGTTGTTCAATGTCGAACAATTTTGGTCAAAATTAAGGAAATTTCACGAGTATAACCTACCGTTGGATGTTAAAAACGTATTTTCAATTTGATTTCCTTGTGTATGAACCATCAAAACATATTTATGATACTATACTAACTAATTTTAAGTCGCAAAAAACTTATTTTGAACCAACATACTGGATGTTCAATCTCAAATTGTAACCATTTTTGTCAAAATTGCACTACATTCAACTGTAAAACGCACTGTAAAATATTCGAAATGTATTTTTTGGTCAATTACCAAACTTTTAAACATCGTAGTACCCATACGATGCCAAATGTACTGGTTTGAAAACACAAAAATACCTTTTGAATAACCATTCATGTTGTTCAATGTCGAACAATTTTGGTCAAAATTAAGGAAACTTCACGAGTATAACCCACCGTTGGATGTTCAAAACGTATTTTCAATTTGATTTCCTTGTGTATTAACCATCAAAACATATTTATGATACTATACTAACTAATTTTGAGTTGCAAAAAACTTATTTTGAACCAACATACTGGATGTTCAATCTCAAATTGTAACCATTTTTGTCAAAATTGTACTACATTCAACTGTAAAACGCACTGTAAAATATTCAAAATGTATTTTTTGTTCAATTACCAAAATTTTAAATATTGTACTACCCAGACGAAGCCAAATGTACTACTTTGAAAACACAAAAATACCTTTCGAATAACCATTTATGTTGTTCAATGTTGAACAATTTTGGTCAAAATGAAGGAAACTTCACGAGTATAATCTACCGTTGGATGTTTAAAACGTATTTTCAATTTGATTTCATTGTGTATTAACCATCAAAACATATTTGTGATACAATATTAACTAATTTTGAGTCGCAAAAAACTTATTTTGAACCAACATACTGGATGTTCAATCTCAAATTGTAACCATTTTTGTCAAAATTGTACTACATTCAACTGTAAAACTCACTGTAAATTATTAGAAATGTATTTTTTGGTCAATTACCAAACTTTTATACATCGTAGTACCCATACGAAGCCAAATGTACTGGTATGAAAATACAAAAACACCTTTTGAATAACCATTCTTGTTGTTCAATGTCGAACAATTTTGGTCAAAATTAAGGAAACTTCACGAGTATAATCCACCGTTGGATGTTCAAAACGTATTTTCAATTTGATTTCATTGTATATTAACTATCAAAATATATTTATGATGCCATATTAACTAATTTTGAGTCATATAAATTTATTTTGAACCAATATATTGGATGTTTAATCTCAAATTAATTCTATTTTTGTCAAAATTGTACTTCATTCAACTGTAAAACTCATTATAATTATTCAAAATATATTTTTTGTTGAATTACCAAAATTTTAAATATCGTAGTACCCAGACGAAGCCAAATGTACTAGTTTGAAAACACTAAAATACCTTTTGAATAACCATTCATGTTGTTCAATGTCGAACAATTTTGGTCAAAATTAAGGAAACTTCATGAGTATAACCTACCGTTGGATGTTAAAAACGTATTTTCAATTTGATTTCCTTGTCTATGAACCATCAAAACATATTTATGATACTATACTAACTAATTTTAAGTCGCAAAAAACTTATTTTGAACCAACATACTGGATGTTCAATCTCAAATTGTAACCATTTTTGTCAAAATTGCACTACATTCAACTGTAAAACGTACTGTAAAATATTCGAAATGTATTTTTTGGTCAACTACCAAACTTTTAAACATCGTAGTAGCCATACGATGCCAAATGTACTGGTTTGAAAACACAAAAATACCTTTTGAATAACCATTCATGTTGTTCAATGTCGAACAATTTTGGTCAAAATTAAGGAAACTTCACGAGTATAACCTACCGTTGGATGTTAAAAACGTATTTTCAATTTGATTTCCTTGTGTATGAACCATCAAAACATATTTATGATACTATACTAACTAATTTTAAGTCGCAAAAAACTTATTTTGAACCAACATACTGGATGTTCAATCTCAAATTGTAACCATTTTTGTCAAAATTGTACTACATTCAACTGTAAAACTCACTGTAAATTATTAGAAATGTATTTTTTGGTCAATTACCAAACTTTTATACATCGTAGTACCCATACGAAGCCAAATGTACTGGTTTGAAAACACAAAAACACCTTTTGAATAACCATTCTTGTTGTTCAATGTCGAACAATTTTGGTCAAAATTAAGGAAACTTCACGAGTATAACCCACCGTTGGATGTTCAAAACGTATTTTCAATTTGATTTCATTGTATATTGACTATCAAAATATATTTATGATACCATATTAATTAATTTTGAGTCATATAAACTTATTTTGAACCAATATATTGGATGTTTAATCTCAAATTAATTCTATTTTTGTCAAAATTATACTTCATTCAACTGTAAAACTCACTATAATTATTCAAAATATATTTTTTGTTGAATTACCAAAATTTTAAATATCGTAGTACCCAGACGAAGCCAAATGTACTAGTTTGAAAACACTAAAATACCTTTTGAATAACCATTCATGTTGTTCAATGTCGAACAATTTTGGTCAAAATTAAGGAAACTTCACGAGTATAACCTACCGTTGGATGTTAAAAACGTATTTTCAATTTGATTTCCTTGTGTATTAACCATCAAAAAATATTTATGATACTATACTAACTAATTTTGAGTCGCAAAAAACTTATTTTGAACCAACATACTGGATCTTCAATCTCAAATTGTAACCATTTTTGTCAAAATTGTACTACATTCAACCGTAAAACTCACTGTAAAATATTCGAAATGTATTTTTTGTTCAATTACCAAAATTTTAAATGTCGTAGTACCCAGACGAAGCCAAATGTACTAGTTTGAAAAGACAAAAATACCTTTTGAATAACCATTCATGTTGTTCAATGTCGAACAATTTTGGTCAAAATTATGGAAACTTCACGAGTATAACCTACGGTTGGATGTTCAAAACGTATTTTCAATTTGATTCATTGTGTATTCACTATTAAAACATATTTATGATACCATATTAACTAATTTTGAGTCAAATAAATTTTTTTGAACCAACATATTGGATGTTTAATCTCAAATTAATTCCATTTTTGTCAAAATTGTACTTCATTCAACTGTAAAACTCACTGTAAAATATTCAAAATGTATTTTTTGGTCAATTACCAAACTTTTATATATCGTAGTACCCATACGAAGCTAAATGTACTGGTTTGAAAACACAAAAACACCTTTTGAACAACCATTCATGTTGTTCAATGTCGAATAATTTTGGTCAAAATTAAGGAAACTTCACGAGTATAACCTACCGTAGGATGTTCAAAACGTATTTTCAATTTGATTTTCTTGTGTATTAACAATCAAAACATATTTATGATACTATACTAACTAATTTTGAGTCGCAAAAAACTTATTTTGAACCAACATACTGGATGTTCAATCTCACATTGTAACCATTTTTGTCAAAATTGTACTACATTTAACTACAAAACTCACTATAAAATATTCTAAATGTACTTTTTTGTTCAGTTACCAAAATTTTAAACATCGTAGTACCCAGACGAACCCAAATGTACTAGTTTGAAAATACAAAAAAAACCTTTTGAACAACCATTCATCTTGTTCAATGTCGAACAATTTTGGTCAAAATTAAGGAGACTTCACGAGTATAACCTACCGTTGGATGTTCAAAACGTATTTTCAATTTGATTCATTATGTATTAACTATCAAAACATATTTATGATACCATATTAAAAATTTTGAGTCAAATAAACTTATTTTGAACCAACATATTGGATGTTTAATCTCAAATTAATTCCATTTTTGTCAAAATTGTACTTCATTCAACTGTAAAACTCAGTGTAAAATATTCAAAATGTATTTTTTGGTCAATTACCAAACTTTTATACATCGTAGTACCCATACGAAGCCAAATGTACTGGTTTGAAAACACAAAATTACCTTTTGAATAACCATTCATGTTGTTCGATGTCGAAAAATTTTGGTGAAAGTTAAGAAAAATTCACGAGTATAACCTACCGTTGGATGTTCAAAACGTATTTTCAATTTGATTTCATTGTGTATTAACCATCAAAACATATTTATGATACTGTATTGACTAATTTTGAGTCAAATAAATTTATTTTGAACCAACATATTGGATGTTTAATCTCAAATTAATTCTATTTTTGTCAAAATTGTATTACACTCAACCGTAAAACTCGCTATAAATATTCAAAATATATTTTTTGTTGAATTACCAAAATTTTAAATATCGTAGTACCCAGACGAAGCCAAATGTACTAGTTTGAAAACATTAAAATACCTTTTGAATAACCATTCATGTTGTTCAATGTCGAACAATTTTGGTCAAAATTAAGGAAACTTCACGAGTATAACCTACCGTTGGATGTTAAAAACGTATTTTCAATTTGATTTCCTTGTGTATTAACCGTCAAAACATATTTATGATACTATACTAACTAATTTGAGTCGTAAAAAACTTATTTTGAACCAACATACTGGATGTTCAATCTCAAATTCTAACCATTTTTGTCAAAATTGTACTACATTCAACTGTAAAATGCACTGTAAAATATTCGAAATGTATTTTTTGTTCAATTACCAAAATTTTAAATATCGTACTACCCAGACGAAGCCAAATGTACTAGTTTGAAAACACAAAAATACCTTTTGAATAACCAATTATGTTGTTCAATGTTGAACAATTTTGGTCAAAATTAAGGAAACTTCACGAGTATAATCTACCGTTGGATGTTCAAAACGTATTTTCAATTTGATTTCATTGTGTATTAACCATCAAAACATATTTGTGATACAATACTAACTAATTTTGAGTCGCAAAAAACTTATTTTGAACCAACATACTGGATGTTCAATCTCAAATTGTAACCATTTTTGTCAAAATTGTACTACATTCAACTATAAAACTCACTATAATATATTCGAAATGTATTTTTTGTTCAATTACCAAAATTTTAATTATCATAGTACCCAGATGAAGTCAAATGTACTAGTTTGAAAATACAAAAAAAACTTTTTGAACAACCATTCACGTTGTTCAATGTCGAACAATTTTGGTCAAAATTATAGAAACTTCACGAGTATAACGTACTGTTGGATGTTCAAAACGTATTTTCAATTTGATTTCATTGTATATTAACTATCAAAATATATTTATGATACCATATTAACTAATTTTGAGTCATATAAACTTATTTTGAACCAACATATTGGATGTTTAATCTCAAATTAATTCTATTTTTGTCAAAATGGTACTTCATTCAACTGTAAAACTCACTGTAAAATATTCGAAATATAATTTTTGTTCAATTACCAAAATTTTAAATATCGTAGTACCCAGACGAAACCAAATGTACAAGTTTGAAAACACTAATATACCTTTTGAATACCCATTCATGTTGTTCAATGTCGAACAATTTTGGTAAAAGTTAAGAAAAATTCACGAGTATAACCTACCGTTGGATGTTCAAAACATATTTTCAATTTGATTTCATTGTGTATTAACCATCAAAACATATTTATGATACTCTAATAACTAATTTTGAGTCAAATAAATTTATTTTGAACCAACATGTTGGATGTTTAATCTCAAATTAATTCTATTTTTGTCAAAATTGTACTACACTCAACCGTAAAACTCACTATAAATATTCGAAATATATTTTTTGTTGAATTACCAAAATTTTAAATATCGTAGTATCCAGACGAAGCCAAATGTACTAGTTTGAAAACACTAAAATACCTTTTGAATAACCATTCATGTTGTTCAATGTCGAACAATTTTGGTCAAAATTAAGGAAACTTCACGAGTATAACCCACCGTTGGATGTTCAAAACGTATTTTCAATTTGATTTCCTTGTGTATTAACCATCAAAACATATTTATGATACTATACTAACTAATTTTGAGTCGCAAAAAACTTATTTTGAACCAACATACTGGATGTTCAATCTCAAATTGTAACCATTTTTGTCAAAATTGTACTAATTCAACTGTAAAACGCACTATAAAATATTCAAAATGTATTTTTTGTTCAATTACCAAAATTTTAAATATTGTAGTACCCAGACGAAGCCAAATGTACTAGTTTGAAAACACTAAAATACCTTTTGAATAACCATTCATGTTGTTCAATGTCGAACAATTTTGGTCAAAATTAAGGAAACTTCACGAGTATAACCCACCGTTGGATGTTTAAAACGTATTTTCAATTTGATTTCATTGTGTATTAACCATCAAAACATATTTGTGATACAATATTAACTAATTTTGAGTCGCAAAAAACTTATTTTGAACCAACATACTGGATGTTCAATCTCAAATTGTAACCATTTTTGTCAAAATTGTACTACATTCAACTGTAAAACTCACTGTAAATTATTAGAAATGTATTTTTTTGTCAATTACCAAACTTTTATACATCGTAGTACCCATACGAAGCCAAATGTACTGGTTTGAAAACACAAAAACACCTTTTGAATAACCATTCTTGTTGTTCAATGTCGAACAATTTTGGTCAAAATTAAGGAAACTTCACGAGTATAACCTACCGTTGGATATTCAAAACGTATTTTCAATTTGATTCATTATGTATTAACAATCAAAATATATTTATGATACCATATTAAAAATTTTGAGTCAAATAAACTTATTTTGAACCAACATATTGGATGTTTAATCCCAAATTAATTCCATTTTTGTCAAAATTGTACTTCATTCAACTGTAAAACTCAGTGTAATTATTCAAAATGTATTTTTTGGTCAATTACCAAACTTTTATACATCGTAGTACCCATACGAAGCCAAATGTACTGGTTTGAAAACACAAAAATACCTTTTGAATAACCATTCATGTTATTCAATGTCAAAAATTTTGGTGAAAGTTAAGAAAAATTCACGAGTATAACCTACCGTTGGATGTTCAAAACGTTCTTTCAATTTGATTCCATTGTGTATTAACCATCAAAACATATTTATGATACTGTATTGACTAATTTTGAGTCAAATAAATTTATTTTGAACCAACATATTGGATGTTTAATCTCAAATTAATTCTATTTTTGTCAAAATTGTACTACACTCAACCGTAAAACTCACTATAAATATTCATAATGTATTTTTTGTTGAATTACCAAAATTTTAAATATCGTAGTACCCAGACGAAGCCAAATGTACTAGTTTGAAAACATTAAAATACCTTTTGAATAACCATTCCTGTTGTTCAATGTCGAGCAATTTTGGTCAAAATTAAGAAAACTTCACGAGCATAACCTACCGTTGGATGTTCAAAACGTATTTTCAATTTGATTTTATTGTGTATTAACTATCAAAACATTTTATGATACTATATTAACTAATTTTGAGTCACAAAAAACTTATTTTGAACCAACATACTGGATGTTCAATCTCAAATTGTAACCATTTTTGTCAAAATTGTACTACATTCAACTACAAAACTCACTATAAAATATTCTAAATGTACTTTTTTGTTTAGTTACCAGAATTTTAAACATCATAGTACCCAGACGAACCCAAATATACTAGTTTGAAAATACAAAAAAACTTTTTGAACAACCATTCATGTTGTTCAATGTCGAACAATTTTGGTCAAAATTATGGAAACTTCACGAGTATAACCTACCGTTGGATGTTCAAAACGTATTTTCAATTTGATTTCATTGTATATTAACTATCAAAATTTATTTATGATACCATATTAACTAATTTTGAGTCATATAAACTTATTTTGAACCAACATATTGGATGTTTAATCTCAAATTAATTCTATTTTTGTCAAAATGGTACTTCCTTCAACTGTAAAACTCACTGTAAAATATTCAAAATATATTTTTTGTTGAATTACCAAAATTTTAAATATCGTAGTACCCAGACGAAACCAAATGTACTAGTTTGAAAACACTAAAATACCTTTTGAATACCCATTCATGTTGTTCAATGTCGAACAATTTTGGTGAAAGTTAAGAAAAATTCACGAGTATAACCTACCGTTGGATGTTCAAAACGTATTTTCAATTTGATTTCATTGTGTATTAACCATCAAAACATATTTATGATACTCTATTAACTAATTTTGAGTCAAATAAATTTATTTTGAACCAACATATTGGATGTTTAATCTCAAATTAATTCTATTTTTGTCAAAATTGTACTACACTCAACCGTAAAACTCACTATAAATATTCGAAATATATTTTTTGTTGAATTACCAAAATTTTAAATATAGTCATATCCAGACGAAGCCAAATGTACTAGTTTGAAAATACTAAAATACCTTTTGAATAACCATTCATGTTGTTCAATGTCGAACAATTTTGGTCAAAATTAAGGAAATTTCACGAGTATAACCTACCGTTGGATGTTAAAAACGTATTTTCAATTTGATTTCCTTGTGTATTAACCATCAAAACATATTTATGACACTATACTAACTAATTTTGAGTCGCAAAAAACTTATTTTGAACCAACATACTGGATGTTCAATCTCAAATTGTAACCATTTTTGTCAAAATTGTACTACATTCAACTGCAAAACGCACTATATAATATTCGAAATGTATTTTTTGTTCAATTACCAAAATTTTAAATATCGTACTACCCAGACGAAGCCAAATGTACTACTTTGAAAACACAAAAATACCTTTTGAATAACCATTTATGTTTTTCAATGTTGAACAATTTTGGTCAAAATTAAGGAAACTTCACGAGTATAATCTACCGTTGGATGTTCAAAACGTATTTTCAATTTGATTTCATTGTGTATTAACGATCAAAACATATTTGTGCTACAATACTAACTAATTTTGAGTCGCAAAAAACTTATTTTGAACCAACATACTGGATGTTCAATCTCACATTGTAACCATTTTTGTCAAAATTGTACTACATTCAACTACAAAACAAACTATAAAATATTCTAAATGTAGTTTTTTGTTCAGTTACCCAAATTTTAAACATCATAGTACCCAGACGAACCCAAATGTACTAGTTTGAAAATACAAAAAAACCTTTTGAATAACCATTCATCTTGTTCAATGTCGAACAATTTTGGTCAAAATTAAGGAAACTTCACGAGTATAACCTACCGTTGTATGTTCAAAACGTATTTTCAATTTGATTCATTATGTATTAACTATCAAAACATATTTATGATACCATATTAAAAATTTTGAGTCGAATAAACTTATTTTGAACCAACATATTGGATGTTTAATCTCAAATTAATTCCATTTTTGTCAAAATTGTACTTCATTCAACTGTAAAACTCAGTGTAAAATATTCAAAATGTATTTTTTGGTCAATTAACAAACTTTTATACATCGTAGTACCCATACGAAGCCAAATGTACTGGTTTGAAAACACAAAAATACCTTTTGAATAACCATTCATGTTGTTCAATGTCAAAAAATTTGGTGAAAGTTAAGAAAAATTCACGAGTATAACCTACCGTTGGATGTTCAAAACGTATTTTCAATTTGATTTCATTGTGTATTAACCATCAAAACATATTTATTATACTGTATTGACTAATTTTGAGTCAAATAAATTTATTTTGAACCAACATATTGGATGTTTAATCTCAAATTAATTCTATTTTTGTCAAAATTGTACTACACTCCACCGTAAAACTCGCTATAAATATTCAAAATATATTTTTTGTTGAATTACCAAAATTTTAAATATCGTAGTACCCAGACGAAGCCAAATGTACTAGTTTGAAAACATTAAAATACCTTTTGAATAACTATTCATGTTGTTCAATGTCGAACAATTTTGGTCAAAATTAAAGAAACTTTACGAGTATAACCTACCGTTGGATGTTAAAAACGTATTTTCAATTTGATTTCCTTGTGTATTATCCATCAAAACATATTTATGATACTATACTAACTAATTTTGAGTCGTAAAAAACTTATTTTGAACCAACATACTGGATGTTCAATCTCAAATTGGAACTATTTTTGTCAAAATTGTACTACATTCAACTGTAAAACGCACTGTAAAATATTCGAAATGTATTTTTTGTTCAATTACCAAAATTTTAAATATCGTAGTACCCAGATGAAGCCAAATGTACTAGTTTGAAAACACAAAAATACCTTTTGAATAACCATTCATGCTGTTCAATGTCGAACAATTTTGGTCAAAATTAAGGAAACTTCACGAGTATAACCTACCGTTGGATGTTCAAAACGTATTTTCAATTTGATTTTATTGTGTATTAACTATCAAAACATTTTATGATACTATATTAACTAATTTTGAGTCACAAAAAGCTTATTTTGAACCAACATACTGGATGTTCAATCTCACATTGTAACCATTTTTGTCAAAATTGTACTACATTCAACTACAAAACAAACTATAAAATATTCTAAATGTAGTTTTTTGTTCAGTTACCCAAATTTTAAACATCATAGTACCCAGACGAACCCAAATGTACTAGTTTGAAAATACAAAAAAACCTTTTGAATAACCATTCATCTTGTTCAATGTCGAACAATTTTGGTCAAAATTAAGGAAACTTCACGAGTATAACCTACCGTTGTATGTTCAAAACGTATTTTCAATTTGATTCATTATGTATTAACTATCAAAACATATTTATGATACCATATTAAAAATTTTGAGTCAAATAAACTTATTTTGAACCAACATATTGGATGTTTAATCTCAAATTAATTCCATTTTTGTCAAAATTGTACTTCATTCAACTGTAAAACTCAGTGTAAAATATTCAAAATGTATTTTTTGGTCAATTAACAAACTTTTATACATCGTAGTACCCATACGAAGCCAAATGTACTGGTTTGAAAACACAAAAATACCTTTTGAATAACCATTCATGTTGTTCAATGTCAAAAAATTTGGTGAAAGTTAAGAAAAATTCACGAGTATAACCTACCGTTGGATGTTCAAAACGTATTTTCAATTTGATTTCATTGTGTATTAACCATCAAAACATATTTATTATACTGTATTGACTAATTTTGAGTCAAATAAATTTATTTTGAACCAACATATTGGATGTTTAATCTCAAATTAATTCTATTTTTGTCAAAATTGTACTACACTCCACCGTAAAACTTGCTATAAATATTCAAAATATATTTTTTGTTGAATTACCAAAATTTTAAATATCGTAGTACCCAGACGAAGCCAAATGTACTAGTTTGAAAACATTAAAATACCTTTTGAATAACCATTCATGTTGTTCAATGTCGAACAATTTTGGTCAAAATTAAAGAAACTTTACGAGTATAACCTACCGTTGGATGTTAAAAACGTATTTTCAATTTGATTTCCTTGTGTATTATCCATCAAAACATATTTATGATACTATACTAACTAATTTTGAGTCGTAAAAAACTTATTTTGAACCAACATACTGGATGTTCAATCTCAAATTGGAACTATTTTTGTCAAAATTGTACTACATTCAACTGTAAAACGCACTGTAAAATATTCGAAATGTATTTTTTGTTCAATTACCAAAATTTTAAATATCGTAGTACCCAGATGAAGCCAAATGTACTAGTTTGAAAACACAAAAATACCTTTTGAATAATCATTCATGCTGTTCAATGTCGAACAATTTTGGTCAAAATTAAGGAAACTTCACGAGTATAACCTACCGTTGGATGTTCAAAACGTATTTTCAATTTGATTTTATTGTGTATTAACTATCAAAACATTTTATGATACTATATTAACTAATTTTGAGTCACAAAAAGCTTATTTTGAACCAATATACTGGATGTTCAATCTCACATTGTAACCATTTTTGTCAAAATTGTACTACATTCAACTACAAAACAAACTATAAAATATTCTAAATGTAGTTTTTTGTTCAGTTACCCAAATTTTAAACATCATAGTACCCAGACGAACCCAAATGTACTAGTTTGAAAATACAAAAAAACCTTTTGAATAACCATTCATCTTGTTCAATGTCGAACAATTTTGGTCAAAATTAAGGAAACTTCACGAGTATAACCTACCGTTGGATGTTCAAAACGTATTTTCAATTTGATTCATTATGTATTAACTATCAAAACATATTTATGATACCATATTAAAAATTTTGAGTCAAATAAACTTATTTTGAACCAACATATTGGATGTTTAATCTCAAATTAATTCCATTTTTGTCAAAATTGTACTTCATTCAACTGTAAAACTCAGTGTAAAATATTCAAAATGTATTTTTTGGTCAATTACCAAACTTTTATACATCGTAGTACCCATACGAAGCCAAATGTATAGGTTTGAAAACACAAAAATACCTTTTGAATAACCATTCATGTTGTTCAATGTCAAAAAATTTGGTGAAAGTTAAGAAAAATTCACGAGTATAACCTACCGTTGGATGTTCAAAACGTATTTTCAATTTGATTTCATTGTGTATTAACCATCAAAACATATTTATGATACTGTATTGACTAATTTTGAGTCAAATAAATTTATTTTGAACCAACATATTAGATGTTTAATCTCAAATTAATTCTATTTTTGTCAAAATTGTACTACACTCAACCGTAAAACTCGCTATAAATATTCAAAATATATTTTTTGTTGAATTACCAAAATTTTAAATATCGTAGTACCCAGACGAAGCCAAATGTACTAGTTTGAAAACATTAAAATACCTTTTGAATAACCATTCATGTTGTTCAATGTCGAACAATTTTGGTCAAAATTAAGGAAACTTTACGAGTATAACCTACCGTTGGATGTTAAAAACGTATTTTCAATTTGATTTCCTTGTGTATTATCCATCAAAACATATTTATGATACTATACTAACTAATTTTGAGTCGTAAAAAACTTATTTTGAACCAACATACTGGATGTTCAATCTCAAATTGTAACTATTTTTGTCAAAATTGTACTACATTCAACTGTAAAACGCACTGTAAAATATTCGAAATGTATTTTTTGTTCAATTACCAAAATTTTAAATATCGTACTACCTAGACGAAGCCAAATGTAATAGTTTGAAAACACAAAAATACCTTTTGAATAACCAATTATTTTGTTCAATGTTGAACAATTTTGGTCAAAATTAAGGAAACTTCACGAGCATAATCTACCGTTGGATGTTCAAAACGTATTTTCAATTTGATTTCATTGTGTATTAACCATCAAAACATATTTGTGATACAATACTAACTAATTTTGAGTCGCAAAAAACTTATTTTGAACCAACATACTGGACGTTCAATCTCAAATTGTAACCATTTTTGTCAAAATTGTACTATATTCAACTATCAAACTCACTGTAAAATATTCGAAATGTATTTTTTGTTCAATTACCAAAATTTTAATTATCGTAGTACCCAGATGAAGCCAAATGTACTAGTTTGAAAACACAAAAATACCTTTTGAATAACCATTCATGTTGTTCAACGTCGAACACTTTTGGTCAAAATTAAGGAAACTTCACGAGTATAACCTACCGTTGGATGTTCAAAACGTATTTTCAATTTGATTTTATTGTGTATTAACTATCAAAACATTTTATGATACTATATTAACTAATTTTGAGTCACAAAAAACTTATTTTGAACCAACATACTGGATGTTCAATCTCACATTGTAACCATTTTTGTCAAAATTGTACTACATTCAACTACAAAACTCACTATAAAATATTCTAAATGTACTTTTTTGTTCAGTTACCAGAATTTTAAACATCATAGTACCCAGACGAACCCAAATATACTAGTTTGAAAATACTAAAAAACTTTTTGAACAACCATTCATGTTGTTCAATGTCGAACAATTTTGGTCAAAATTATGGAAACTTCATGAGTATAACCTACCGTTGGATGTTCAAAACGTATTTTCAATTTGATTTCATTGTATATTAACTATCAAAATATATTTATGATACCATATTAACTAATTTTGAGTCATATAAACTTATTTTGAACCAACATATTGGATGTTTAATCTCAAATTAATTCTATTTTTGTCAAAATGGTACTTCATTCAACTGTAAAACTCACTGTAAAATATTCGAAATATAATTTTTGTTCAATTACCAAAATTTTAAATATCGTAGTACCCAGACGAAACCAAATGTACTAGTTTGAAAACACTAAAATACCTTTTGAATACCCATTCATGTTGTTCAATGTCGAACAATTTTGGTGAAAGTTAAGAAAAATTCACGAGTATAACCTACCGTTGGATGTTCAAAACGTATTTTCAATTTGATTTCATTGTGTATTAACCATCAAAACATATTTATGATACTCTATTAACTAATTTTGAGTCAAATAAATTTATTTTGAACCAACATATTGGATGTTTAATCTCAAATTAATTCTATTTTTGTCAAAATTGTACTACACTCAACCGTAAAACTCACTATAAATATTCGAAATATATTTTTTGTTGAATTACCAAAATTTTAAATATAGTATTATCCAGACGAAGCCAAATGTACTAGTTTGAAAACACTAAAATACCTTTTGAATAACCATTCATGTTGTTCAATGTCGAACAATTTTGGTCAAAATTAAAGAAATTTCACGAGTATAACCTACCGTTGGATGTTCAAAACGTATTTTCAATTTGATTTTATTGTGTATTAACTATCAAAACATTTTATGATACTATATTAACTAATTTTGAGTCACAAAAAACTTATTTTGAACCAACATACTGGATGTTCAATCTCACATTGTAACCATTTTTGTCAAAATTGTACTACATTCAACTACAAAACTCACTATAAAATATTCTAAATGTACTTTTTTGTTCAGTTACCAGAATTTTAAACATCATAGTACCCAGACGAACCCAAATATACTAGTTTGAAAATACTAAAAAACTTTTTGAACAACCATTCATGTTGTTCAATGTCGAACAATTTTGGTCAAAATTATGGAAACTTCACGAGTATAACCTACCGTTGAATGTTCAAAACGTATTTTCAATTTGATTTCATTGTATATTAACTATCAAAATATATTTATGATACCATATTAACTAATTTTGAGTCATATAAACTTATTTTGAACTAACATATTGGATGTTTAATCTCAAATTAATTCTATTTTTGTCAAAATGGTACTTCATTCAACTGTAAAACTCACTGTAAAATATTCGAAATATAATTTTTGTTCAATTACCAAAATTTTAAATATCGTAGTACCCAGACGAAACCAAATGTACTAGTTTGAAAACACTAAAATACCTTTTGAATACCCATTCATGTTGTTCAATGTCGAACAATTTTGGTGAAAGTTAAGAAAAATTCACGAGTATAACCTACCGTTGGATGTTCAAAACGTATTTTCAATTTGATTTCATTGTGTATTAACCATCAAAACATATTTATGATACTCTATTAACTAATTTTGAGTCAAATAAATTTATTTTGAACCAACATATTGGATGTTTAATCTCAAATTAATTCTATTTTTGTCAAAATTGTACTACACTCAACCGTAAAACTCACTATAAATATTCGAAATATATTTTTTGTTGAATTACCAAAATTTTAAATATAGTAGTATCCAGACGAAGCCAAATGTACTAGTTTGAAAACACTAAAATACCTTTTGAATAACCATTCATGTTGTTCAATGTCGAACAATTTTGGTCAAAATTAAAGAAATTTCACGAGTATAACCTACCGTTGGATGTTAAAAACGTATTTTCAATTTGATTTCCTTGTGTATTAACCATCAAAACATATTTATGACACTATACTAACTAATTTTGAGTCACAAAAAACTTATTTTGAACCAACATACTGGATGTTCAATCTCAAATTGTAACCATTTTTGTCAAAATTGTACTACATTCAACTGTAAAACGCACTATATAATATTCGAAATGTATTTTTTGTTCAATTACCAAAATTTTAAATATCGTACTACCCAGACGAAGCCAAATGTACTAGTTTGAAATCACAAAAATACCTTTTGAATAACCATTTATGTTTTTCAATGTTGAACAATTTGGGTCAAAATTAAGGAAACTTCACGAGTATAACCAACCGTTGGATGTTCAAAACGTATTTTCAATTTTATTTCATTGTGTATTAACCATCAAAACATATTTATGATACTCTATTGACTAATTTTGAGTCAAATAAACTTATTTTGAACCAACATATTGGATGTTTAATCTCAAATTAATTCTATTTTTGTCAAAATTGTAATACACTCAACTGTAAAACTCACTATAAATATTCGAAATATATTTTTTTTTGAATTACCAAAATTTTAAATATCGTAGTACCCAGACGAAGCCAAATGTACTAGTTTGAAAACACAAAAATACCTTTTGAATAACCATTCATGTTGTTCAATGTTGAACAATTTTGGTTAAAATTAAGGAAACTTCACGAGTATAATCTACCGTTGGATGTTCAAAACGTATTTTCAATTTGATTTCATTGTGTATTAACCAACAAAACATATTTAAGATACTATATTGACTAATTTTGAGTCAAATAAACTTATTTTGAACCAACATATTGGATGTTTAATCTCAAATTGCAACTATTTTTGTCAAAATTGTACTACACTTAACCGTAAAACTCACTGTAAAATATTCGAAATATATTTTTTCTTCAATTACCAAAATTTTAAATATCGTAGTACCCAGACGAAACCAAATGTACTAGTTTGAAAAGACTAAAATACCTTTTGAATAACCATTCATGTTGTTCAATGTCGAACAATTTTGATCAAAATTAAGGAAACTTCACGAGTATAATCTACCGTTGGATGTTAGAAACGTATTTTCAATTTGATTTCATTGTGTATTAACCATCAAAACATATTTATGATACTATACTAACTAATTTTGAGTCGCAAAAAACTTATTTTGAACCAACATACTAGATGTTCAATCTCAAATTTTAACCATTTTTGTTAAAATTGAACTACATTCAACTGTAAAACTCAATGTAAAATATTTGAAATGTATTTTTTGTTCAATTGCCAAAATTTTAAATATCGTAGTACCCAGACGAAGCCAAATGTACTAGTTTGAAAACACAAAAATACCTTTTGAATAACTATTCATGTTGTTCAATGTCGAACAATTTTGGTCAAAATTAAAGAAACTTCAAGAGTATAACCTACCGTTGGATGTTCAAAACGTATTTTCAATTTGATTTCATTGTGTATTAACTATCAAAACATATTATGATACTATATTAACTAATTTTGAGTCACCAAAAACTTATTTTGAACCAACATACTGGATGTTCAATCTCACAGTGTAACCATTTTTGTCAAAATTGTACTACATTCAACTGTAAAACGCACTGTAAAATATTCGAAATGTATTTTTTGTTCAATTACCAAACTTTTATACATCGTAGTACCCATACGAAGCCAAATGTACTGGTTTGAAAACACAAAAACACCTTTTGAACAACCATTTATGTTGTTCAATGTCTAATAATTTTGGTCAAAGTTAAAAAAAATTCACGAGTATAACCTACCGTTGGATGTTCAAAACGTATTTTCAATTTGATTTCATTGTGTATTAACCATCAAAACATATTTATGATACTCTATTGTCTAATTTTAAGTCAAATAAATTTATTTTGAACCAACATATTGGATGTTTAATCTCAAATTAATTCCATTTTTGTCAAAATTGTACTACACTCAACCGTAAAACTCACTATAAATATTCGAAATATATTTTTTGTTCAATTACCAAAATTTTAAATATCGTAGTACCCAGAAGAAGCCAAATGTACTAGTTTGAAAACACTAAAATACCTTTCGAATAACTATTCATGTTGTTCAATGTCGAACAATTTTGGTCAAAATTAAGAAAATTTCACGAGTATAACCTAACGTTGGATGTTCAAAACGTATTTTCAATTTGATTTCATTGTGTATTAACCAACAAAACATATTCATGATACTATATTGACTAATTTTGAGTTAAATAAACTTATTTTGAACCAACATATTGGATGTTTAATCTCAAATTGCAACCATTTTTGTCAAAATTGTACTACACTCAACCGTAAAACTCACTGTAAAATATACGAAATATATTTTTTGTTCAATTACCAAACTTTTATACATCGTAGTATCCCATACATAGCCAAATGTACTAGTTTGAAATCACAAAAACACATTTTGAACAATCATTGAAGTTGTTCAATGTCGAACAATTTTGGTCAAAATGTAGAAAAATTCACAAGTATAACTGACTGTTGGATGTTCAAAACGTATTTTCAATATTATTTCACTGTGTATTATCCATCAAAACATATTTATGATACTATATTAACTAATTTTGAGTCGCAAAAACTTATTTCGAACCAACATACTGGATGTTAAATCTCAAATAGCAACTATTTTTGTCAAAATTGTACTACATTCAACCGTAAAACTCACTGTAAAATATTTGAAATGTATTTTTAGTTCAATTACCAAGCTTTTAGATATCGTAGTACCCATACAAAGCCAAATGTACTAGTTTTAAATCACAAACATACATTTTCAACAGCGATTCAGGTTGATCAAAGTCGAACAATTTTGAGCACAATTAAGGAAAATTCACGAGTACAACCTAACGTTGGATGTTCTAAAAGTATTTTAAATTTGATTTCATTTTGCATTAACCATTAAAAATTATTTATGATACTATATTAACAAATTTTAAGTCACAAAAAAACTTATTTCAAACCAACATACTAGATGTTTAATCTCAAATTGCAACCATTTTTGTCAAAATTGTACTACATTTAACCGTAAAACTCACTGTAAAATATTCGAAATGTATTTTTAGTTCAATTACCAAACTTTTATACTTCGTAGTACCCATACGAAGCCAAATGTACTAGTTTGAAATCACAAATATGCCTTTTGAACAACTATTTATGTTGTTCAATGTCGAACAATTTTGTTCAAAATTAAGGAAAATTAACGAGTATAACCTACCGTTGAATGTTCAAAACATATTTTGAATTTGATTTCATTGTGTATTAACCACAAAAACATATTTATGATACTATATTAACTATTTTTGAGTCACAAAAACTTATTTTGAACCAAAATAGTGGATTTTTGATCTCAAAGTGCAATTTTTTTTTGCTAAATTGTACAACATTCGATCATAAAACCATTCTTGATATGTATTTTTAGTTTGATTTCCAAACTTTTATACATCGTAATACACATACAAAGCCAAATGTACTAGTTTGAAATTACAAAAACACCTTTTGAGCAACCTTTCATGTTGTTCAAAACGTATTTTTAATTTGATATCATTGTGTATTAACCATCAAAACATATTTATAATACAATATTAACTAATTTTGAGTTAAATAAACTTATTTTGAACCAACATATTGGATGTTTAATCTCAAATTGCAACTATTTTTGTCAAAATTGTACTACACTCAACTGTAAAACTCACTGTAAAATATTCGAAATATATTTTTTGTTCAATTACCAAAATTTTAAATATCGTAGTACCCAGACGAAGCCAAATGTACTAGTTTGAAAACACTAAAATACCTTTTGAATAACCATTCATGTTGTTCAATGTCGAACAATTTTGGTCAAAATTAAGGAAACTTCACGAGTATAACCTACCGTTGGATGTTCAAAACGTATTTTTCAAATTGATTCATTGCGTATTAACTATCAAAACATATTTATGATACCATATTAACTAATTTTGAGTCAAATAAACTTATTTTGAACCAACATATTGGATGTTTAATCTTAAATTAATTCTATTTTTGTCAAAATTGTACTTCATTCAACTGTAAAACTCACTGTAAAATATTCAAAATGTATTTTTTGGTCAATTACCAAACTTTTATACATCGTAGTACCCATACAAAGCCAAAAGTACTGGTTTGAAAACACAAAAACACCTTTTGAACAACCATTCATGTTGTTCAATGTCGAATAATTTTGGTCAAAGTTAAAAAAAATTCATGAGTATAACCTACCGTTGGATGTTCAAAACGTATTTTCAATTTGATTTCATTGTGTATTAACAATCAAAACATATTTATGATACTCTATTGAATAATTTTAAGTCAAATAAATTTATTTTGAACCAACATATTGGATGTTTAATCTCAAATTAATTCTATTTTTGTCAAAATTATACTACACTCAACCGTAAAACTCACTATAAATATTCGAAATATATTTTTTGTTCAATTACCAAAATTTTAAATATCGTAGTACCCAGTAGAAGCCAAATGTACTAGTTTGAAAACACTAAAATACCTTTTGAATAACCATTCATGTTGTTCAATGTCGAACAATTTTGGTCAAAATTAAGGAAATTTCACGAGTATAACCTACCGTTGGATGTTAAAAACGTATTTTCAATTTGATTTCCTTGTGTATTAACCATCAAAACATATTTATGATACTATACTAACTAATTTTGAGTCGCGAAAAACATATTTTGAACCAACATACAGGATGTTCAATCTCAAATTGTAACTATTTTTGTCAAAATTGTACTACATTCAAATGTAAAACTCACTGTAAAATATTCGAAATATATTTTTTGTTCAATTACCAAAATTTTAAATATCGTAGTACCCAGACGAATTCAAATGTACTAGTTTGAAAACACTAAAATACCTTTCGAATAACCATTCATGTTGTTCAATGTCGAACAATTTTGGTCAAAATTAAGAAAACTTCACGAGTATAACCTACCGTTGGATGTTCAAAACGTATTTTCAATTTGATTTCCTTGTGTATTAACCATCAAAACATATTTGTGATACTATACTAACTAATTTTGAGTCGCAAAAAACTTATTTTGAACCAACATACTTGGATTTAATCTCAAATTGTAACCATTTTTGTCAAAATTGTACTACATTCAACTGTAAAACGCACTGTAAAATATTCGAAATGTATTTTTAGTTCAATTACCAAAATTTTAAATATCGTAGTACCCAGACGAAGCCAAATGTACTAGTTTGAAAACACTAAAATACCTTTTGAATAACCATTCATGTTGTTCAATGTCGAACAATTTTGGCCAAAATTAAGGAAACTTCACGAGTATAACCTACCGTTGGAAGTTCAAAACATATTTTCAATTTCATTTCATTGTGTATTAACTAACAAAAAAATATATTATGATACTATATTAACTAATTTTGAGTCATAAAAAACTTATTTTGAACCAACATACTCGATGTTCAATCTCACATTGTAACCATTTTTGTCAAAATTGGACTACATCCAACTATAAAACTCAATATAAAATATTCTAAATGTACTTTTTTGTTCAGTTACCAAAATTTTAAACATCGTAGTACCCAGATGAACCCAAATGTACTAGTTTGAAAATACAAAAAAACCTTTTGAACAACCATTCATGTTGTTCAATGTCGAACAATTTTGGTCAAAATTAAGGAATCTTCACGAGTATAATCTACCGTTGGATGTTCAAAACGTATTTTCAAATTGATTCATTGCGTATTAACTATCAAAACATATTTATGATACCATATTAACTAATTTTGAGTCAAATAAACTTATTTTGAACCAACATATTGGATGTTTAATCTTAAATTAATTCCATTTTTGTCAAAATTGTACTTCATTCAACTGTAAAACTCACGGTAAAATATTCAAAATGTATTTTTTGGTCAATTACCAAACTTTTATACATCGTAGTACCCATACAAAGCCAAAAGTACTGGTTTGAAAACACAAAAACACCTTTTGAACAACCATTCATGTTGTTCAATGTCGAATAATTTTGGTCAAAGTTAAAAAAAATTCACGAGTATAACCTACCGTTGGATGTTCAAAACGTATTTTCAATTTGATTTCATTGTGTATTAACCATCAAAACATATTTATGATACTCTATTGAATAATTTTAAGTCAAATAAATTTATTTTGAACCAACATATTGGATGTTTAATCTCAAATTAATTCTATTTTTGTCAAAATTGTACTACACTCAACCGTAAAACTCACTATAAATATTCGAAATATATTTTTTGTTCAATTACCAAAATTTTAAATATCGTAGTACCCAGAAGAAGCCAAATGTACTAGTTTGAAAATACTAAAATACCTTTTGAATAACCATTCATGTTGTTCAATGTCGAACAATTTTGGTCAAAATTAAGGAAATTTCACGAGTATAACCTACCGTTGGATGTTCAAAACGTATTTTCAATTCGATTTTAGTGTGTATTAACTATCAAAACATTTTATAATACTATATTAACTAATTTTGAGTCACAAAAAACTTAGTTTGAACCAACATACAGGATGTTCAATCTCACATTGTAACCATTTTTGTCAAAATTGTACTACATTCAACTATAAAACTCACTATAAAATATTCTAAATGTACTTTTTTGTTCAGTTACCAAAATTTTAAACATTATAGTACCCAGACGAACCCAAATATACTAGTTTGAAAATACAAAAAAACCTTTTGAACAACCATTCATGTTGTTCAATGTCGAACAATTTTGGTCAAAATTAAGGAAACTTCACGAGTATAACCCACCGTTGGATGTTCAAAACGTATTTTCAATTTAATTTCATTGTATATTAACTATCAAAATATATTTATGATACCATATTAACTAATTTTGAGTCATATAAACTTATTTTGAACCAACATATTGGATGTTTAATCTAAAATTAATTCTATTTTTGTCAAAATTGTACTTCATTCAACTGTAAAACTCACTGTAAAATATTCAAAATGTATTTTTTGTTCAATTACCAAACTTTTATACGTCGTAGTACCCATACGAAGCCAAATGTACTAGTTTGAAAACACAAAAACTCCTTTTGAACAACCATTCATGTGTTCAATGTCGAATAATTTTGGTCAAAATTAAGAAAAATTTACGAGTATAATCTACCGTTGGATGTTCAAAACGTATTTTCAATATTATTTCACTGTGTATTATGCATCAAAACATATTTATGATACTATATTAACTAATTTTGAGTCACAAAAACTTATTTCGAACCAACATACTGGATGTTAAATCTCAAATTGTAACTATTTTTGTCAAAATTATACTACATTCAACCGTAAAACTCACTGTTAAATATTCGAAATGTATTTTTAGTTCAATTACCAAGCTTTTAGATATCGTTGTACCCATACGAAGCCAAATGTACTAGTTTTAAATCACAAAAATACATTTTGAACAGCCATTCAAGTTGATCAAAGTCGAACAATTTTGAACACAATTAAGAAAAATTCACGAGTACAACCTAACGTTGGATGTTCTAAAAGTATTTTAAATTTGATTTCATTTTGCATTAACCATTAAAAATTATTTATGATACTATATTAACAAATTTTAAGTCACAAAAAAACTTATTTCAAACCAACATACTAGATGTTTAATCTCAAATTGCAACCATTTTTGTTAAAATTGTACTACATTTAACAGTAAAACTCACTGTAAAATATTCGAAATGTATTTTTAGTTCAATTACCAAACTTTTATACTTCGTAGTACCCATACGAAGCCAAATGTACTAGTTTGAAATCACAAAACTGCCTTTTGAACAACCATTTATGTTGTTCAATGTCGAACAATTTTGCTCAAAATTAAGGAAAATTAACGAGTATAACCTACCGTTGGATGTTCAAAACATATTTTGAATTTGATTTCATTGTGTATTAACCACCAAAACATATTTATGATACTATATTGACTAATTTTGAGTCACAAAAACTTATTTTGAACCAACATAGTGGATTTTTGATCTCAAAGTGCAATCTTTTTTTGCTAAATTGTACAACATTCGATCATAAAACCACTCTTGAAATGTATTTTTAGTTTGATTTCCAAACTTTTATACATCGTAATATACATACAAAGCCAAATGTACTAGTTTGAAATTACAAAAACACCTTTTGAGCAACCTTTCATGTTGTTCAAAACGTATTTTTAATTTGATATCATTGTGTATTAACCATCAAAACATATTTATAATACTATATTAACTAATTTTGAGTTAAATAAACTTATTTTGAACCAACATATTGGATGTTTAATCTCAAATGGCAACTATTTTTGTCAAAATTGTACTACACTCAACTGTAAAACTAACTGTACAATATTCGAAATATATTTTTTGTTCAATTACCAAAATTTTAAATATCGTAGTACCCAGACGAAGCCAAATGTACTAGTTTGAAAACACTAAAATACCTTTTGAATAACCATTCATGTTGTTCAATGTCGAACAATTTTGGTCAAAATTAAAGAAACTTCACGAGTATAACCTACCGTTGGAAGTTCAAAACGTATTTTCAATTTGATTTCATTGTGTATTAACTAACAAAAAAACATATTATGATACTATATTAACTAATTTTGAGTCATAAAAAACTTATTTTGAACCAACATACTGGATGTTCAATCTCACATTGTAACCATTTTTGTCAAAATTGTACTACATTCAACTATAAAACTCACTATAAAATATTCTAAATGTACTTTTTTGTTCAGTTACCAAAATTTAAACATCGTAGTACCCAGACGAATCCAAATGTACTAGTTTGAAAATACAAAAAAACCTTGTGAACAACCATTCATGTTCAATGTCGAACAATTTTGGTCAAAATTAAGGAATCTTCACGAGTATAACCTACCGTTGGATGTTCAAAACGTATTTTCAAATTGATTCATTGTGTATTAACTATCAAAACATATTTATGATACCATACTAACTAATTTTGAGTCAAATAAACTTATTTTGAACCAACATATTGGATGTTTAATCTCAAATTAATTCCATTTTTGTCAAAATTGTACTTCATTCAACTGTAAAACTCACTCTAAAATATTCAAAATGTATTTTTTGGTCAATTACCAAACTTTTAGACATCGTAGTACCCATACGAAGCCAAATGTTCTGGTTTGAAAACACAAAAACACCTTTTGAACAACCATTCATGTTGTTCAATGTCGAATAATTTTGGTCGAAGTTAAGAAAAATTCACGAGTATAACCTACCGTTGGATGTTCAAAATGTATTTTCAATTTGATTTCATTGTGTATTAACCATCAAAACATATTTATGATACTCTATTGACTAATTTTAAGTCAAATAAATTTATTTTGAACCAATATATTGGATGTTTAATCTCAAATTAATTCCATTTTTGTCAAAATTGTACTACACTCAACGGTAAAACTCACTATAAATATTCGAAATACATTTTTTGTTCAATTACCAAGATTTTAAATATCGTAGTACCAAGACGAAGCCAAATGTTAGAAAACACTAAAATACCTTTTGAATAACCATTCATGTTGTTCAATGTCGAACAATTTTGGTCAAAATTAAGGAAATTTCACGAGTATAACCTACCGTTGGATGTTAAAACCGTTTTTTCAATTTGATTTCCTTGTGTATTAACCATCAAAACATATTTATGATACTATACTAACTAATTTTGAGTCGCAAAAAACTTATTTTGAACCAACATACTGGATCTTCAATCTCAAATTGTAACCATTTTTGTTAAAATTGTACTACATTCAACTGTAAAACGCACTTTAAAATATTCGAAATGTATTTTTTGTTCAATTACCAAAATTTTAAATATTGTAGTACCCAGACGAAGCCAAATGTACTAGTTTGAAAACACAAAAATATCTTTTGAATAATCATTCATGTTGTTCAATGTTGAACAATTTTGGTCAAAATTAAGAAAACTTCACGAGTGTAATCTACCGTTGGATGATCAAAACGTATTTTCAATTTGATTTCATTGTGTATTAACCATCAAAACATATTTGTGATACAATACTAACTAATTTTGAGTCGCAAAAAACTTATTTTGAACCAACATACTGGATGTTCAATCTCAAATTGTAATAATTTTTGTCAAAATTATACAACATTCAACTATAAAACTCACTGTAAAATATTCGAAATGTATTTTTTGTTCAATTACCAAAATTTTAAATATCGTAGTACCCAGATGAAGCCAAATGTACTAGTTTGAAAACAAAAAAATACCTTTTGAATAACCATTCATGTTGTTCAATGTCGAACAATTTTGGTCAAAATTAAGGAAACTTCACGAGTATAACCTACCGTTGGATGTTCAAAACGTATTTTCAATTTGATTTCCTTGTGTATTAACCATCAAAACATATTTTTGATACTATACTAACTAATTTTGAGTCGTAAAAAACTTATTTTGAACCAACATACTGGATGTTCAATCTCAAATTGTAACCATTTTTGTCAAAAATGTACTACATTCAACTGTAAAACTCACTGTAAAATATTCGAAATGTATTTTTTGTTCAATTACCAAAATTTTATATATCGTAATACCCAGATGAAGTCAAATGTACTAGTTTGAAAACACAAAAATACGTTTTGAATAACCATTCATGTTGTTCAATGTCGAACAATTTTGGTCAAAATTAAGGAAACTTCACGAGTATAACCTACCGTTGGATGTTCAAAACGTATTTTCAATTTGATTTTATTGTGTATTAACAATCAAAACATTTTATGATACTATATTAACTAATTTTGAGTCACAAAAAGCTTATTTTGAACCAACATACTGGATGTTCAATCTCACATTGTAACCATTTTTGTCAAAATTGTACTACATTCAACTACAAAACTCACTACAAAATATTCTAAATGTAATTTTTTGTTCAGTTACCAAAATTTTAAACATCATAGTACCCAGACGAACCCAAATTTAGTAGTTTGAAAATACAAAAAAACTTTTTGAACAATTGAAATCAAATTGAAAATATTTTTAGAACATCCAACGTTAGGTTATACTCGTGAATTTCCTTTAATTTTGACCAAAATTTTTCGATATTGAACAACATGAATGGTTGTTCAAAAGGTATTTTTGTGATTTGAAACTATAACATTTGACTTTGTATGTGCACTAAGATGTATAAAAGATTAGAAATCGAACTGAATATATATTTCAGATATTCGAGAGTGGGTTTTACGATGGAATGTTGTACAATTTAGTCAAAAAAGATTGCAAATTGATATTAAACATCCAATATGTTGGTTCCAAATATGTTTTTGTCAATCAAAATTAGATAATATAGATTCATAAATATGTTTTGATAGTTAATACACAATGAAATCAAATTGAAAATACGTTTAGAACATCCAACGGTAGGTTATGCTCGTGAATTTTCTTTAATTTTGAACAAAATTGTTCGACTTCGAACAACATGAATGGTTGTTGAAAAGGTTTTTTTTGTGATTTCAAACTGGTACATTTGGCTTCGTATGGGTACTGCGATGTACAAAAGTTTGGTAATTGAACTAAATATACATTTCGAATATTTTACAGTGGGTTTTACGGTAGAATGTAGTACAATTTCTACAAAAAATGGCTGCAATTTGAGATTAAACATCCAATATGTTTGTTCAAAATAAGTTTTTGTGACTCAAAATTAGTTAATATAGTATCACAAATATGTTTTAATGGTTAATACACATTGAAATCAAATTGAAAATACTTTTAGAACATCCAACGTTAGGTTATACTCGTGAATTTTCCTTAATTTTGACCAAAATTGTTCGACATTGAACAACATGAATCGTTGTTCAAAAGGTGTTTTTATGATTTCAAACTAGCACATTCGGCTTTGTATGTGTACTAAGATGTATAATAATTTAGAAATCGGACTAAAAATACATTTCGGATATTCTAGATTGGGTTTTATGATTGCCCAAAAAGATTACAAGTCGAGATTAAACATCAAATATGTTGGTTCAAAAAATGTTTTTGTTACTAAAAAAAAGTTAATATAGTGCCATAAATATGTTTTGATGGTTAATACACATTGAAATCAAATTGAAAATATTTTTAGAACATCCAACGTTAGGTTATACTCGTGAATTTCCTTTAATTTTGACCAAAATTTTTCGATATTGAACAACATGAATGGTTGTTCAAAAGGTATTTTTGTGATTTCAAACTATAACATTTGACTTTGTATGTGCACTAAGATGTATAAAAGATTAGAAATCGAACTGAATATATATTTCAGATATTCGAGAGTGGGTTTTACGATGGAATGTTGTACAATTTAGTCAAAAAAGATTGCAAATTGATATTAAACATCCAATATGTTGGTTCCAAATATGTTTTTGTCAATCAAAATTAGATAATATAGATTCATAAATATGTTTTGATAGTTAATACACAATGAAATCAAATTGAAAATACGTTTAGAACATCCAACGGTAGGTTATGCTCGTGAATTTTCTTTAATTTTGAACAAAATTGTTCGACTTCGAACAACACGAATGGTTGTTGAAAAGGTTTTTTTTGTGATTTCAAACTGGTACATTTGGCTTCGTATGGGTACTGCGATGTACAAAAGTTTGGTAATTGAACTAAATATACATTTCGAATATTTTACAGTGGGTTTTACGGTAGAATGTAGTACAATTTCTACAAAAAAATGGCTGCAATTTGAGATTAAACATCCAATATGTTTGTTCAAAATAAGTTTTTGTGACTCAAAATTAGTTAATATAGTATCATAAATATGTTTTAATGGTTAATACACATTGAAATCAAATTGAAAATACTTTTAGAACATCCAACGTTAGGTTATACTCGTGAATTTTCCTTAATTTTGACCAAAATTGTTCGACATTGAACAACATGAATCGTTGTTCAAAAGGTGTTTTTATGATTTCAAACTAGCACATTCGGCTTTGTATGTGTACTAAGATGTATAATAATTTAGAAATCGGACTAAAAATACATTTCGGATATTCTAGATTGGGTTTTATGATTGCCCAAAAAGATTACAAATCGAGATTAAACATCAAATATGTTGGTTCAAAAAATGTTTTTGTTACTAAAAAAAAGTTAATATAGTGCCATAAATATGTTTTGATGGTTAATACACATTGAAATCAAATTGAAAATATTTTTAGAACATCCAACGTTAGGTTATACTCGTGAATTTCCTTTAATTTTGACCAAAATTTTTCGATATTGAACAACATGAATGGTTGTTCAAAAGGTATTTTTGTGATTTCAAACTATAACATTTGACTTTGTATGTGCACTAAGATGTATAAAAGATTAGAAATCGAACTGAATATATATTTCAGATATTCGAGAGTGGGTTTTACGATGGAATGTTGTACAATTTAGTCAAAAAAGATTGCAAATTGATATTAAACATCCAATATGTTGGTTCCAAATATGTTTTTGTCAATCAAAATTAGATAATATAGATTCATAAATATGTTTTGATTGTTAATACACAATGAAATCAAATTGAAAATACGTTTAGAACATCCAACGGTAGGTTATGCTCGTGAATTTTCTTTAATTTTGAACAAAATTGTTCGACTTCGAACAACACGAATGGTTGTTGAAAAGGTTTTTTTTGTGATTTCAAACTGGTACATTTGGCTTCGTATGGGTACTGCGATGTACAAAAGTTTGGTAATTGAACTAAATATACATTTCGAATATTTTACAGTGGGTTTTACGGTAGAATGTAGTACAATTTCTACAAAAAAATGGCTGCAATTTGAGATTAAACATCCAATATGTTTGTTCAAAATAAGTTTTTGTGACTCAAAATTAGTTAATATAGTATCATAAATATGTTTTAATGGTTAATACACATTGAAATCAAATTGAAAATACTTTTAGAACATCCAACGTTAGGTTATACTCGTGAATTTTCCTTAATTTTGACCAAAATTGTTCGACATTGAACAACATGAATCGTTGTTCAAAAGGTGTTTTTATGATTTCAAACTAGCACATTCGGCTTTGTATGTGTACTAAGATGTATAATAATTTAGAAATCGGACTAAAAATACATTTCGGATATTCTAGATTGGGTTTTATGATTGCCCAAAAAGATTACAAGTCGAGATTAAACATCAAATATGTTGGTTCAAAAAATGTTTTTGTTACTAAAAAAAAGTTAATATAGTGCCATAAATATGTTTTGATGGTTAATACACATTGAAATCAAATTGAAAATATTTTTAGAACATCCAACGTTAGGTTATACTCGTGAATTTCCTTTAATTTTGACCAAAATTTTTCGATATTGAACAACATGAATGGTTGTTCAAAAGGTATTTTTGTGATTTCAAACTATAACATTTGACTTTGTATGTGCACTAAGATGTATAAAAGATTAGAAATCGAACTGAATATATATTTCAGATATTCGAGAGTGGGTTTTACGATGGAATGTTGTACAATTTAGTCAAAAAAGATTGCAAATTGATATTAAACATCCAATATGTTGGTTCCAAATATGTTTTTGTCAATCAAAATTAGATAATATAGATTCATAAATATGTTTTGATAGTTAATACACAATGAAATCAAATTGAAAATACATTTAGAACATCCAACGGTAGGTTATGCTCGTGAATTTTCTTTAATTTTGAACAAAATTGTTCGACTTCGAACAACACGAATGGTTGTTGAAAAGGTTTTTTTTGTGATTTCAAACTGGTACATTTGGCTTCGTATGGGTACTGCGATGTACAAAAGTTTGGTAATTGAACTAAATATACATTTCGAATATTTTACAGTGGGTTTTACGGTAGAATGTAGTACAATTTCTACAAAAAAATGGCTGCAATTTGAGATTAAACATCCAATATGTTTGTTCAAAATAAGTTTTTGTGACTCAAAATTAGTTAATATAGTATCATAAATATGTTTTAATGGTTAATACACATTGAAATCAAATTGAAAATACTTTTAGAACATCCAACGTTAGGTTATACTCGTGAATTTTCCTTAATTTTGACCAAAATTGTTCGACATTGAACAACATGAATCGTTGTTCAAAAGGTGTTTTTATGATTTCAAACTAGCACATTCGGCTTTGTATGTGTACTAAGATGTATAATAATTTAGAAATCGGACTAAAAATACATTTCGGATATTCTAGATTGGGTTTTATGATTGCCCAAAAAGATTACAAGTCGAGATTAAACATCAAATATGTTGGTTCAAAAAATGTTTTTGTTACTAAAAAAAAGTTAATATAGTGCCATAAATATGTTTTGATGGTTAATACACATTGAAATCAAATTGAAAATATTTTTAGAACATCCAACGTTAGGTTATACTCGTGAATTTCCTTTAATTTTGACCAAAATTTTTCGATATTGAACAACATGAATGGTTGTTCAAAAGGTATTTTTGTGATTTCAAACTATAACATTTGACTTTGTATGTGCACTAAGATGTATAAAAGATTAGAAATCGAACTGAATATATATTTCAGATATTCGAGAGTGGGTTTTACGATGGAATGTTGTACAATTTAGTCAAAAAAGATTGCAAATTGATATTAAACATCCAATATGTTGGTTCCAAATATGTTTTTGTCAATCAAAATTAGATAATATAGATTCATAAATATGTTTTGATAGTTAATACACAATGAAATCAAATTGAAAATACATTTAGAACATCCAACGGTAGGTTATGCTCGTGAATTTTCTTTAATTTTGAACAAAATTGTTCGACTTCGAACAACACGAATGGTTGTTGAAAAGGTTTTTTTTGTGATTTCAAACTGGTACATTTGGCTTCGTATGGGTACTGCGATGTACAAAAGTTTGGTAATTGAACTAAATATACATTTCGAATATTTTACAGTGGGTTTTACGGTAGAATGTAGTACAATTTCTACAAAAAAATGGCTGCAATTTGAGATTAAACATCCAATATGTTTGTTCAAAATAAGTTTTTGTGACTCAAAATTAGTTAATATAGTATCATAAATATGTTTTAATGGTTAATACACATTGAAATCAAATTGAAAATACTTTTAGAACATCCAACGTTAGGTTATACTCGTGAATTTTCCTTAATTTTGACCAAAATTGTTCGACATTGAACAACATGAATCGTTGTTCAAAAGGTGTTTTTATGATTTCAAACTAGCACATTCGGCTTTTTATGTGTACTAAGATGTATAATAATTTAGAAATCGGACTAAAAATACATTTCGGATATTCTAGATTGGGTTTTATGATTGCCCAAAAAGATTACAAGTCGAGATTAAACATCAAATATGTTGGTTCAAAAAATGTTTTTGTTACTAAAAAAAAGTTAATATAGTGCCATAAATATGTTTTGATGGTTAATACACATTGAAATCAAATTGAAAATATTTTTAGAACATCCAACGTTAGGTTATACTCGTGAATTTCCTTTAATTTTGACCAAAATTTTTCGATATTGAACAACATGAATGGTTGTTCAAAAGGTATTTTTGTGATTTCAAACTATAACATTTGACTTTGTATGTGCACTAAGATGTATAAAAGATTAGAAATCGAACTGAATATATATTTCAGATATTCGAGAGTGGGTTTTACGATGGAATGTTGTACAATTTAGTCAAAAAAGATTGCAAATTGATATTAAACATCCAATATGTTGGTTCCAAATATGTTTTTGTCAATCAAAATTAGATAATATAGATTCATAAATATGTTTTGATAGTTAATACACAATGAAATCAAATTGAAAATACATTTAGAACATCCAACGGTAGGTTATGCTCGTGAATTTTCTTTAATTTTGAACAAAATTGTTCGATTTCGAACAACACGAATGGTTGTTGAAAAGGTTTTTTTTGTGATTTCAAACTGGTACATTTGGCTTCGTATGGGTACTGCGATGTACAAAAGTTTGGTAATTGAACTAAATATACATTTCGAATATTTTACAGTGGGTTTTACGGTAGAATGTAGTACAATTTCTACAAAAAAATGGCTGCAATTTGAGATTAAACATCCAATATGTTTGTTCAAAATAAGTTTTTGTGACTCAAAATTAGTTAATATAGTATCATAAATATGTTTTAATGGTTAATGCACATTGAAATCAAATTGAAAATACTTTTAGAACATCCAACGTTAGGTTATACTCGTGAATTTTCTTTAATTTTGACCAAAATTGTTCGACATTGAACAACATGAATCGTTGTTCAAAAGGTGTTTTTATGATTTCAAACTAGCACATTCGGCTTTGTATGTGTACTAAGATGTATAATAATTTAGAAATCGGACTAAAAATACATTTCGGATATTCTAGATTGGGTTTTATGATTGCCCAAAAAGATTACAAATCGAGATTAAACATCAAATATGTTGGTTCAAAAAATGTTTTTGTTACTAAAAAAAAGTTAATATAGTGCCATAAATATGTTTTGATGGTTAATACACATTGAAATCAAATTGAAAATATTTTTAGAACATCCAACGTTAGGTTATACTCGTGAATTTCCTTTAATTTTGACCAAAATTTTTCGATATTGAACAACATGAATGGTTGTTCAAAAGGTATTTTTGTGATTTCAAACTATAACATTTGACTTTGTATGTGCACTAAGATGTATAAAAGATTAGAAATCGAACTGAATATATATTTCAGATATTCGAGAGTGGGTTTTACGATGGAATGTTGTACAATTTAGTCAAAAAAGATTGCAAATTGATATTAAACATCCAATATGTTGGTTCCAAATATGTTTTTGTCAATCAAAATTAGATAATATAGATTCATAAATATGTTTTGATAGTTAATACACAATGAAATCAAATTGAAAATACATTTAGAACATCCAACGGTAGGTTATGCTCGTGAATTTTCTTTAATTTTGAACAAAATTGTTCGATTTCGAACAACACGAATGGTTGTTGAAAAGGTTTTTTTTGTGATTTCAAACTGGTACATTTGGCTTCGTATGGGTACTGCGATGTACAAAAGTTTGGTAATTGAACTAAATATACATTTCGAATATTTTACAGTGGGTTTTACGGTAGAATGTAGTACAATTTCTACAAAAAAATGGCTGCAATTTGAGATTAAACATCCAATATGTTTGTTCAAAATAAGTTTTTGTGACTCAAAATTAGTTAATATAGTATCATAAATATGTTTTAATGGTTAATGCACATTGAAATCAAATTGAAAATACTTTTAGAACATCCAACGTTAGGTTATACTCGTGAATTTTCTTTAATTTTGACCAAAATTGTTCGACATTGAACAACATGAATCGTTGTTCAAAAGGTGTTTTTATGATTTCAAACTAGCACATTCGGCTTTGTATGTGTACTAAGATGTATAATAATTTAGAAATCGGACTAAAAATACATTTCGGATATTCTAGATTGGGTTTTATGATTGCCCAAAAAGATTACAAATCGAGATTAAACATCAAATATGTTGGTTCAAAAAATGTTTTTGTTACTAAAAAAAAGTTAATATAGTGCCATAAATATGTTTTGATGGTTAATACACATTGAAATCAAATTGAAAATATTTTTAGAACATCCAACGTTAGGTTATACTCGTGAATTTCCTTTAATTTTGACCAAAATTTTTCGATATTGAACAACATGAATGGTTGTTCAAAAGGTATTTTTGTGATTTCAAACTATAACATTTGACTTTGTATGTGTACTAAGATGTATAAAAGATTAGAAATCGAACTAAATATATATTTCAGATATTTGAGAGTGGGTTTTACGATGGAATGTTGTACAATTTAGTCAAAAAAGATTGCGAATTGATATTAAACATCCAATATGTTGGTTCCAAATATGTTTTTGTCAATCAAAATTAGATAATATAGATTCATAAATATGTTTTGATAGTTAATACACAATGAAATCAAATTGAAAATACGTTTAGAACATCCAACGGTAGGTTATGCTCGTGAATTTTCTTTAATTTTGACCAAAATTGTTCGACTTCGAACAACATGAATGGTTGTTGAAAAGGTTTTTTTTGTGATTTCAAACTGGTACATTTGGCTTCGTATGGGTACTGCGATGTACAAAAGTTTGGTAATTGAACTAAATATACATTTCGAATATTTTACAGTGAGTTTTACGGTAGAATGTAGTACAATTTCTACAAAAAATGGCTGCAATTTGAGATTAAACATCCAATATGTTCGTTCAAAATAAGTTTTTGTGACTCAAAATTAGTTAATATAGTATCATAAATATGTTTTGATGGTTAATACACATTGAAATCAAATTGAAAATACTTTTAGAACATCCAACGTTAGGTTATACTCGTGAATTTTCTTTAATTTTGACCAAAATTGTTCGACATTGAACAACATGAATGGTTTTTCAAAAGGTGTTTTTATGATTTCAAACCAGCACATTAGGCTTTGTATGTGTACTAAGATGTATAATAATTTAGAAATCGAACTAAAAATACATTTCGGATATTCTAGAGTGGGTTTTATGATTGCCAAAAAAGATTACAAATCGAGATTAAACATCAAATATGTTGGTTCAAAAAATATTTTTGTTACTAAAAATTAGTTAATAAAGTGCCATAAATATGTTTTGATGGTTAATACACATTGAAATCAAATTGAAAATATTTTTACAAAATCCAACTTTAGGTTATATACTTGTGAATTTCCTTTAATTATGACCAAAATTGTACGATATTGAACAACATGAATGGTTGTTCAAAAAGTATTTTTGTGATTTCAAACTAGTACATTTGGCTTTGTATGTGTACTAAGATGTATAAAAGATTAGAAATCGAACTAAATATATATTTCAGATATTCGAGAGTGGGTTTTACGATTGAATGTTGTACAATTTAGTCAAAAAAGATTGCAAATTGATATTAAACATCCAATATGTTGGTTCCAAATATGTTTTTGTCAATCAAAATTAGTTAATATAGATTCATAAATTAGTTTTGATAGTTAATACACAATGAAATCAAATTGGAAAAACGTCTAGAACATCCAACGGTAGGTTATGCTCGTGAATTTTCTTTAATTTTGACCAAAATTGTTCGACATCGAACAAGATGAATGGTTGTTGAAAAGGTTTTTTTTGTGATTTCAAACTGGTACATTTGGCTTCGTATGGGCACTGCGATGTATAAAAGTTTGGTAATTGAACTAAATATACATTACGAATATTTTATAGTGAGTTTTACGGTTGAATGTAGTACAATTTCTACAAAAAATGGCTGCAATTTGAGATTAAACATCTTATATGTTGGTTCAAAATAAGTTTTTGTGACTCAAAATTAGTTAATATAGTATCATAAATATGTTTTGATGGTTAATACACATTGAAATCAAATTGAAAATACTTTTAGAACATCCAACGTTAGGTTATACTCGTGAATTTTTCTTAATTTTGACCAAAATTGTTCGACATTGAACAACATGAATGGTTGTTAAAAAGGTGTTTTTATGATTTCAAACTAGCACATTCGGCTTTGTATGTGTACTAAGATGTATAATAATTTAGAAATCGGACTAAAAATACATTTCGGATATTCTAGAGTGGGTTTTATGATTGCCAAAAAAGATTACAAATCGAGATTAAACATCAAATATGTTGGTTCAAAAAATGTTTTTGTTACTAAAAAAAAGTTAATATAGTGCCATAAATATGTTTTGATGGTTAATACACATTGAAATCAAATTGAAAATATTTTTAGAACATCCAACGTTAGGTTATACTCGTGAATTTCCTTTAATTTTGACCAAAATTTTTCGATATTGAACAACATGAATGGTTGTTCAAAAGGTATTTTTGTGATTTCAAACTATAACATTTGGCTTTGTATGTGTACTAAGATGTATAAAAGATTAGAAATCGAACTAAATATATATTTCAGATATTCGAGAGTGGGTTTTACGATGGAATGTTGTACAATTTAGTCAAAAAAGATTGCAAATTGATATTAAACATCCAATATGTTGGTTCCAAATATGTTTTTGTCAATGAAAATTAGATAATATAGATTCATAAATATGTTTTGATAGTTAATACACAATGAAATCAAATTGAAAATACGTTTAGAACATCCAACGGTAGGTTATGCTCGTGAATTTTCTTTAATTTTGACCAAAATTGTTCGACTTCGAACAACATGAATGGTTGTTGAAAAGGTTTTTTTTGTGATTTCAAACTGGTACATTTGGCTTCGTATGGGTACTGCGATGTACAAAAGTTTGGTAATTGAACTAAATATACATTTCGAATATTTTACAGTGAGTTTTACGGTAGAATGTAGTACAATTTCTACAAAAAATGGCTGCAATTTGAGATTAAACATCAAATATGTTCGTTCAAAATAAGTTTTTGTGACTCAAAATTAGTTAATATAGTATCATAAATATGTTTTGATGGTTAATACACAATGAAATCAAATTGAAAATACTTTTAGAACATCCAACGTTAGGTTATACTCGTGAATTTTCTTTAATTTTGACCAAAATTGTTCGACATTGAACAACATGAATGGTTTTTCAAAGGGTGTTTTTATGATTTCAAACCAGCACATTCGGCTTTGTATGTGTACTAAGATGTATAATAATTTAGAAATCGGACTAAAAATACATTTCGGATATTCTAGAGTGGGTTTTATGATTGCCAAAAAAGATTACAAATCGAGATTAAACATCAAATATGTTGGTTCAAAAAATATTTTTGTTACTAAAAATTAGTTAATAAAGTGCCATAAATATGTTTTGATGGTTAATACACATTGAAATCAAATTGAAAATATTTTTACAAAATCCAACTTTAGGTTATATACTTGTGAATTTCCTTTAATTATGACCAAAATTGTACGATATTGAACAACATGAATGGTTGTTCAAAAAGTATTTTTGTGATTTCAAACTAGTACATTTGGCTTTGTATGTGTACTAAGATGTATAAAAGATTAGAAATCGAACTAAATATATATTTCAGATATTCGAGAGTGGGTTTTACGATTGAATGTTGTACAATTTAGTCAAAAAAGATTGCAAATTGATATTAAACATCCAATATGTTGGTTCCAAATATGTTTTTGTCAATCAAAATTAGTTAATATAGATTCATAAATTAGTTTTGATAGTTAATACACAATGAAATCAAATTGGAAAAACGTCTAGAACATCCAACGGTAGGTTATGCTCGTGAATTTTCTTTAATTTTGACCAAAATTGTTCGACATCGAACAAGATGAATGGTTGTTGAAAAGGTTTTTTTTGTGATTTCAAACTGGTACATTTGGCTTCGTATGGGCACTGCGATGTATAAAAGTTTGGTAATTGAACTAAATATACATTACGAATATTTTATAGTGAGTTTTACGGTTGAATGTAGTACAATTTCTACAAAAAATGGCTGCAATTTGAGATTAAACATCTTATATGTTGGTTCAAAATAAGTTTTTGTGACTCAAAATTAGTTAATATAGTATCATAAATATGTTTTGATGGTTAATACACATTGAAATCAAATTGAAAATACTTTTAGAACATCCAACGTTAGGTTATACTCGTGAATTTTTCTTAATTTTGACCAAAATTGTTCGACATTGAACAACATGAATCGTTGTTCAAAAGGTGTTTTTATGATTTCAAACTAGCACATTCGGCTTTGTATGTGTACTAAGATGTATAATAATTTAGAAATCGGACTAAAAATACATTTCGGATATTCTAGAGTGGGTTTTATGATTGCCAAAAAAGATTACAAATCGAGATTAAACATCAAATATGTTGGTTCAAAAAATGTTTTTGTTACTAAAAAAAAGTTAATATAGTGCCATAAATATGTTTTGATGGTTAATACACATTGAAATCAAATTGAAAATATTTTTAGAACATCCAACGTTAGGTTATACTCGTGAATTTCCTTTAATTTTGACCAAAATTTTTCGATATTGAACAACATGAATGGTTGTTCAAAAGGTATTTTTGTGATTTCAAACTATAACATTTGACTTTGTATGTGTACTAAGATGTATAAAAGATTAGAAATCGAACTAAATATATATTTCAGATATTTGAGAGTGGGTTTTACGATGGAATGTTGTACAATTTAGTCAAAAAAGATTGCGAATTGATATTAAACATCCAATATGTTGGTTCCAAATATGTTTTTGTCAATCAAAATTAGATAATATAGATTCATAAATATGTTTTGATAGTTAATACACAATGAAATCAAATTGAAAATACGTTTAGAACATCCAACGGTAGGTTATGCTCGTGAATTTTCTTTAATTTTGACCAAAATTGTTCGACTTCGAACAACATGAATGGTTGTTGAAAAGGTTTTTTTTTGTGATTTCAAACTGGTACATTTGGCTTCGTATGAGTACTGCGATGTACAAAAGTTTGGTAATTGAACTAAATATACATTACGAATATTTTACAGTGAGTTTTACGGTAGAATGTAGTACAATTTCTACAAAAAATGGCTGCAATTTGAGATTAAACATCCAATATGTTCGTTCAAAATAAGTTTTTGTGACTCAAAATTAGTTAATATAGTATCATAAATATGTTTTGATGGTTAATACACATTGAAATCAAATTGAAAATACTTTTAGAACATCCAACGTTAGGTTATACTCGTGAATTTTTCTTAATTTTGACCAAAATTGTTCGACATTGAACAACATGAATGGTTGTTCAAAAGGTGTTTTTATGATTTCAAACTAGCACATTCGGCTTTGTATGTGTACTAAGATGTATAATAATTTAGAAATCGGACTAAAAATACATTTCGGATATTCTAGAGTGGGTTTTATGATTGCCAAAAAAGATTACAAATCGAGATTAAACATCAAATATGTTGGTTCAAAAAATGTTTTTGTTACTAAAAAAAAGTTAATATAGTGCCATAAATATGTTTTGATGGTTAATACACATTGAAATCAAATTGAAAATATTTTTAGAACATCCAACGTTAGGTTATACTCGTGAATTTCCTTTAATTTTGACCAAAATTTTTCGATATTGAACAACATGAATGGTTGTTCAAAAGGTATTTTTGTGATTTCAAACTATAACATTTGACTTTGTATGTGTACTAAGATGTATAAAAGATTAGAAATCGAACTAAATATATATTTCAGATATTTGAGAGTGGGTTTTACGATGGAATGTTGTACAATTTAGTCAAAAAAGATTGCGAATTGATATTAAACATCCAATATGTTGGTTCCAAATATGTTTTTGTCAATCAAAATTAGATAATATAGATTCATAAATATGTTTTGATAGTTAATACACAATGAAATCAAATTGAAAATACGTTTAGAACATCCAACGGTAGGTTATGCTCGTGAATTTTCTTTAATTTTGACCAAAATTGTTCGACTTCGAACAACATGAATGGTTGTTGAAAAGGTTTTTTTTGTGATTTCAAACTGGTACATTTGGCTTCGTATGGGTACTGCGATGTACAAAAGTTTGGTAATTGAACTAAATATACATTTCGAATATTTTACAGTGAGTTTTACGGTAGAATGTAGTACAATTTCTACAAAAAATGGCTGCAATTTGAGATTAAACATCAAATATGTTCGTTCAAAATAAGTTTTTGTGACTCAAAATTAGTTAATATAGTATCATAAATATGTTTTGATGGTTAATACACATTGAAATCAAATTGAAAATACTTTTAGAACATCCAACGTTAGGTTATACTCGTGAATTTTCTTTAATTTTGACCAAAATTGTTCGACATTGAACAACATGAATGGTTTTTCAAAGGGTGTTTTTATGATTTCAAACCAGCACATTCGGCTTTGTATGTGTACTAAGATGTATAATAATTTAGAAATCGGACTAAAAATACATTTCGGATATTCTAGAGTGGGTTTTATGATTGCCAAAAAAGATTACAAATCGAGATTAAACATCAAATATGTTGGTTCAAAAAATATTTTTGTTACTAAAAATTAGTTAATAAAGTGCCATAAATATGTTTTGATGGTTAATACACATTGAAATCCAATTGAAAATATTTTTACAAAATCCAACTTTAGGTTATATACTTGTGAATTTCCTTTAATTATGACCAAAATTGTACGATATTGAACAACATGAATGGTTGTTCAAAAAGTATTTTTGTGATTTCAAACTTGTACATTTGGCTTTGTATGTGTACTAAGATGTATAAAAGATTAGAAATCGAACTAAATATATATTTCAGATATTCGAGAGTGGGTTTTACGATTGAATGTTGTACAATTTAGTCAATAAAGATTGCAAATTGATATTAAACATCCAATATGTTGGTTCCAAATATGTTTTCGTCAATCAAAATTAGTTAATATAGATTCATAAATTAGTTTTGATAGTTAATACACAATGAAATCAAATTGGAAAAACGTCTAGAACATCCAACGATAGGTTATGCTCGTGAATTTTCTTTAATTTTGACCAAAATTGTTCGACATCGAACAAGATGAATGGTTGTTGAAAAGGTTTTTTTTGTGATTTCAAACTGGAACATTTGGCTTCGTATGGGCACTGCGATGTATAAAAGTTTGGTAATTGAACTAAATATACATTACGAATATTTTATAGTGAGTTTTACGGTTGAATGTAGTACAATTTCTACAAAAAATGGCTGCAATTTGAGATTAAACATCTTATATGTTGGTTCAAAATAAGTTTTTGTGACTCAAAATTAGTTAATATAGTATCATAAATATGTTTTGATGGTTAATACACATTGAAATCAAATTGAAAATACTTTTAGAACATCCAACGTTAGGTTATACTCGTGAATTTTTCTTAATTTTGACCAAAATTGTTCGACATTGAACAACATGAATGGTTGTTCAAAAGGTGTTTTTATGATTTCAAACTAGCACATTCGGCTTTGTATGTGTACTAAGATGTATAATAATTTAGAAATCGGACTAAAAATACATTTCGGATATTCTAGAGTGGGTTTTATGATTGCCAAAAAAGATTACAAATCGAGATTAAACATCAAATATGTTGGTTCAAAAAATGTTTTTGTTACTAAAAATTAGTTAATATAGTGCCATAAATATGTTTTGATGGTTAATACACATTGAAATCCAATTGAAAATATTTTTACAAAATCCAACTTTAGGTTATATACTTGTGAATTTCCTTTAATTATGACCAAAATTGTACGATATTGAACAACATGAATGGTTGTTCAAAAAGTATTTTTGTGATTTCAAACTAGTACATTTGGCTTTGTATGTGTACTAAGATGTATAAAAGATTAGAAATCGAACTAAATATATATTTCAGATATTCGAGAGTGGGTTTTACGATGGAATGTTGTACAATTTAGTCAAAAAAGATTGCAAATTGATATTAAACATCCAATATGTTGGTTCCAAATATGTTTTTGTCAATGAAAATTAGATAATATAGATTCATAAATATGTTTTGATAGTTAATACACAATGAAATCAAATTGAAAATACGTTTAGAACATCCAACGGTAGGTTATGCTCGTGAATTTTCTTTAATTTTGACCAAAATTGTTCGACTTCGAACAACATGAATGGTTGTTGAAAAGGTTTTTTTTTGTGATTTCAAACTGGTACATTTGGCTTCGTATGAGTACTGCGATGTACAAAAGTTTGGTAATTGAACTAAATATACATTACGAATATTTTACAGTGAGTTTTACGGTAGAATGTAGTACAATTTCTACAAAAAATGGCTGCAATTTGAGATTAAACATCCAATATGTTCGTTCAAAATAAGTTTTTGTGACTCAAAATTAGTTAATATAGTATCATAAATATGTTTTGATGGTTAATACACATTGAAATCAAATTGAAAATACTTTTAGAACATCCAACGTTAGGTTATACTCGTGAATTTTCCTTAATTTTGACCAAAATTGTTCGACATTGAACAACATGAATGGTTGTTCAAAAGGTATTTTTGTGATTTCAAACTAGTACATTTGGCTTTGTATGTGTACTAAGATGTATAAAAGATTAGAAATCGAACTAAATATATATTTCAGATATTCGAGAGTGGGTTTTACGATTGAATGTTATACAATTTAGTCAAAAAAGATTGCAAATTGATATTAAACATCCAATATGTTGGTTCCAAATATGTTTTTGTCAATCAAAATTAGTTAATATAGATTCATGAATATGGTTTGATAGTTAATACACAATGAAATCAAATTGAAAATACGTTTAGAACATCCAACGGTAGGTTATGCTCGTGAATTTTCTTTAATTTTGACCAAAATTGTTCGACTTCGAACAACATGAATGGTTGTTGAAAAGGTTTTTTTTGTGATTTCAAACTGGTACATTTGGCTTCGTATGGCTACTGCGATGTACAAAAGTTTGGTAATTGAACTAAATATACATTTCGAATATTTTGCAGTGAGTATTACGGTTGAATGTAGTACAATTTCTTCAAAAAATGGCTGCAATTTGAGATTAAACATCCAATATGTTCGTTCAAAATAAGTTTTTTTGTGACTCAAAATTAGTTAATATAGTATCATAAATATGTTTTGATGGTTAATACACATTGAAATCAAATTGAAAATACTTTTAGAACATCCAACGTTAGGTTATACTCGTGAATTTTCTTTAATTTTGACCAAAATTGTTCGACATTGAACAACATGAATGGTTGTTCAAAAGGTGTTTTTATGATTTCAAACCAGTATATTCGACTTTGTATGTGTACTAAGATGTATAATAATTTAGAAATCGGACAAAAATACATTTCGGATATTTCTAGAGTGGGTTTTATGATTGCCAAAAAAGATTACAAATCGAGATTAAACATCAAATATGTTGGTTCAAAAAATGTTTTTGTTACTAAAAAAAAGTTAATATAGTGCCATAAATATGTTTTGATGGTTAATACACATTGAAATCAAATTGAAAATATTTTTAGAAAATCCAACTTTAGGTTATATACTTGTGAATTTCCTTTAATTATGACCAAAATTGTACGATATTGAACAACATGAATGGTTGTTCAAAAAGTATTTTTGTGATTTCAAACTAGTACATTTGGCTTTGTATGTGTACTAAGATGTATAAAAGATTAGAAATCGAACTAAATATATATTTCAGATATTCGAGAGTGGGTTTTACGATTGAATGTTGTACAATTTAGTCAAAAAAGATTGCAAATTGATATTAAACATCCAATATGTTGGTTCCAAATATGTTTTTGTCAATCAAAATTAGTTAATATAGATTCATAAATATGTTTTGATAGTTAATACACAATGAAATCAAATTGAAAATACGTTTAGAACATCCAACGGTAGGTTATGCTCGTGAATTTTCTTTAATTTTGACCAAAATTGTTCGACTTCGAACAACATGAATGGTTGTTGAAAAGGTTTTTTTTGTGATTTCAAACTAGTACATTTGGCTTCGTATGGGTACTGCGATGTATAAAAGTTTGGTAATTGAACTAAATATACATTACGAATATTTTACAGTGAGTTTTACGGTTGAATGTAGTACAATTTCTACAAAAAATGGCTGCAATTTGAGATTAAACATCTTATATGTTGGTTCAAAATAAGTTTTTGTGACTCAAAATTAGTTAATATAGTATCATAAATATGTTTTGATGGTTAATACACATTGAAATCAAATTGAAAATACTTTTAGAACATCCAACGTTAGGTTATACTCGTGAATTTTCCTTAATTTTGACCAAAATTTTTCGATATTGAACAACATGAATGGTTGTTCAAAAGGTATTTTTGTGATTTCAAACTATAATATTTTGCTTTGTATGTGTACTAAGATGTATAAAAGATTAGAAATTGAACTAAATATATATTTCAGATATTCGAGAGTGGGTTTTACGATGGAATGTTGTACAATTTAGTCAAAAAAGATTGCAAATTGATATTAAACATCCAATATGTTGGTCCCAAATATGTTTTTGTCAATCAAAATTAGTTAATATAGATTCATAAATATGTTTTGATAGTTAATACACAATGAAATCAAATTGAAAATACGTTTAGAACTTCCAACGGTAGGTTATGCTCGTGAATTTTCTTTAATTTTGACCAAAATTGTTCGACTTCGAACAACATGAATGGTTGTTGAAAAGGTTTTTTTTGTGATTTCAAACTGGTACATTTGGCTTCGTATTGGTACTGCGATGTACAAAAGTTTGGTAATTGAACTAAATATACATTACGAATATTTTACAGTGAGTTTTACGGTAGAATGTAGTACAATTTCTACAAAAAATGGCTGCAATTTGAGATTAAACATCTTATATGTTAGTTCAAAATAAGTTTTTGTGACTCAAAATTAGTTAATATAGTATCATAAATATGTTTTGATGGTTAATACACATTGAAATCAAATTGAAAATACTTTTAGAACATCCAACGTTAGGTTATACTCGTGAATTTTCCTTAATTTTGACCAAAATTTTTCGATATTGAACAACATGAATGGTTGTTCAAAAGGTATTTTTGTGATTTCAAACTATAACATTTGGCTTTGTATGTGTACTAAGATGTATAAAAGATTAGAAATTGAACTAAATATATATTTCAGATATTCGAGAGTGGGTTTTACGATGGAATGTTGTACAATTTAGTCAAAAAAGATTGCAAATTGATATTAAACATCCAATATGTTGGTTCCAAATATGTTTTTGTCAATCAAAATTAGTTAATATAGATTCATAAATATGTTTTGATAGTTAATACACAATGAAATCAAATTGAAAATACGTTTAGAACATCCAACGGTAGGTTATGCTCGTGAATTTTCTTTAATTTTGACCAAAATTGTTCGACTTCGAACAACATGAATGGTTGTTGAAAAGGTTTTTTTTGTGATTTCAAACTAGTACATTTGGCTTCGTATGGGTACTGCGATGTATAAAAGTTTGGTAATTGAACTAAATATACATTACGAATATTTTACAGTGAGTTTTACGGTTGAATGTAGTACAATTTCTACAAAAAATGGCTGCAATTTGAGATTAAACATCTTATATGTTGGTTCAAAATAAGTTTTTGTGACTCAAAATTAGTTAATATAGTATCATAAATATGTTTTGATGGTTAATACACATTGAAATCAAATTGAAAATACTTTTAGAACATCCAACGTTAGGTTATACTCGTGAATTTTCCTTAATTTTGACCAAAATTTTTCGATATTGAACAACATGAATGGTTGTTCAAAAGGTATTTTTGTGATTTCAAACTATAATATTTTGCTTTGTATGTGTACTAAGATGTATAAAAGATTAGAAATTGAACTAAATATATATTTCAGATATTCGAGAGTGGGTTTTACGATGGAATGTTGTACAATTTAGTCAAAAAAGATTGCAAATTGATATTAAACATCCAATATGTTGGTCCCAAATATGTTTTTGTCAATCAAAATTAGTTAATATAGATTCATAAATATGTTTTGATAGTTAATACACAATGAAATCAAATTGAAAATACGTTTAGAACTTCCAACGGTAGGTTATGCTCGTGAATTTTCTTTAATTTTGACCAAAATTGTTCGACTTCGAACAACATGAATGGTTGTTGAAAAGGTTTTTTTTGTGATTTCAAACTGGTACATTTGGCTTCGTATTGGTACTGCGATGTACAAAAGTTTGGTAATTGAACTAAATATACATTACGAATATTTTACAGTGAGTTTTACGGTAGAATGTAGTACAATTTCTACAAAAAATGGCTGCAATTTGAGATTAAACATCTTATATGTTAGTTCAAAATAAGTTTTTGTGACTCAAAATTAGTTAATATAGTATCATAAATATGTTTTGATGGTTAATACACATTGAAATCAAATTGAAAATACTTTTAGAACATCCAACGTTAGGTTATACTCGTGAATTTTCCTTAATTTTGACCAAAATTTTTCGATATTGAACAACATGAATGGTTGTTCAAAAGGTATTTTTGTGATTTCAAACTATAACATTTGGCTTTGTATGTGTACTAAGATGTATAAAAGATTAGAAATTGAACTAAATATATATTTCAGATATTCGAGAGTGGGTTTTACGATGGAATGTTGTACAATTTAGTCAAAAAAGATTGCAAATTGATATTAAACATCCAATATGTTGGTTCCAAATATGTTTTTGTCAATCAAAATTAGTTAATATAGATTCATAAATATGTTTTGATAGTTAATACACAATGAAATCAAATTGAAAATATGTTTAGAACATCCAACGGTAGGTTATGCTCGTGAATTTTCTTTAATTTTGACCAAAATTGTTCGACTTCGAACAACATGAATGGTTGTTGAAAAGGTTTTTTTTGTGATTTCAAACTAGTACATTTGGCTTCGTATGGGTACTGCGATGTATAAAAGTTTGGTAATTGAACTAAATATACATTACGAATATTTTACAGTGAGTTTTACGGTTGAATGTAGTACAATTTCTACAAAAAATGGCTGCAATTTGAGATTAAACATCTTATATGTTGGTTCAAAATAAGTTTTTGTGACTCAAAATTAGTTAATATAGTATCATAAATATGTTTTGATGGTTAATACACATTGAAATCAAATTGAAAATACTTTTAGAACATCCAACGTTAGGTTATACTCGTGAATTTTCCTTAATTTTGACCAAAATTTTTCGATATTGAACAACATGAATGGTTGTTCAAAAGGTATTTTTGTGATTTCAAACTATAACATTTTGCTTTGTATGTGTACTAAGATGTATAAAAGATTAGAAATTGAACTAAATATATATTTCAGATATTCGAGAGTGGGTTTTACGATGGAATGTTGTACAATTTAGTCAAAAAAGATTGCAAATTGATATTAAACATCCAATATGTTGGTTCCAAATATGTTTTTGTCAATCAAAATTAGTTAATATAGACTCATAAATATGTTTTGATAGTTAATACACAATGAAATCAAATTGAAAATACGTTTAGAACTTCCAACGGTAGGTTATGCTCGTGAATTTTCTTTAATTTTGACCAAAATTGTTCGACTTCGAACAACATGAATGGTTGTTGAAAAGGTTTTTTTTGTGATTTCAAACTGGTACATTTGGCTTCGTATTGGTACTGCGATGTACAAAAGTTTGGTAATTGAACTAAATATACATTACGAATATTTTACAGTGAGTTTTACGGTAGAATGTAGTACAATTTCTACAAAAAATGGCTGCAATTTGAGATTAAACATCTTATATGTTAGTTCAAAATAAGTTTTTGTGACTCAAAATTAGTTAATATAGTATCATAAATATGTTTTGATGGTTAATACACATTGAAATCAAATTGAAAATACTTTTAGAACATCCAACGTTAGGTTATACTCGTGAATTTTCCTTAATTTTGACCAAAATTTTTCGATATTGAACAACATGAATGGTTGTTCAAAAGGTATTTTTGTGATTTCAAACTATAACATTTGGCTTTGTATGTGTACTAAGATGTATAAAAGATTAGAAATTGAACTAAATATATATTTCAGATATTCGAGAGTGGGTTTTACGATGGAATGTTGTACAATTTAGTTAAAAAAGATTGCAAATTGATATTAAACATCCAATATGTTGGTTCCAAATATGTTTTTGTCAATCAAAATTAGTTAATATAGATTCATAAATATGTTTTGATAGTTAATACACAATGAAATCAAATTGAAAATACGTTTAGAACATCCAACGGTAGGTTATGCTCGTGAATTTTCTTTAATTTTGACCAAAATTGTTCGACTTCGAACAACATGAATGGTTGTTGAAAAGGTTTTTTTTGTGATTTCAAACTAGTACATTTGGCTTCGTATGGGTACTGCGATGTATAAAAGTTTGGTAATTGAACTAAATATACATTACGAATATTTTACAGTGAGTTTTACGGTTGAATGTAGTACAATTTCTACAAAAAATGGCTGCAATTTGAGATTAAACATCTTATATGTTGGTTCAAAATAAGTTTTTGTGACTCAAAATTAGTTAATATAGTATCATAAATATGTTTTGATGGTTAATACACATTGAAATCAAATTGAAAATACTTTTAGAACATCCAACGTTAGGTTATACTCGTGAATTTTCCTTAATTTTGACCAAAATTTTTCGATATTGAACAACATGAATGGTTGTTCAAAAGGTATTTTTGTGATTTCAAACTATAACATTTTTCTTTGTATGTGTACTAAGATGTATAAAAGATTAGAAATTGAACTAAATATATATTTCAGATATTCGAGAGTGGGTTTTACGATGGAATGTTGTACAATTTAGTCAAAAAAGATTGCAAATTGATATTAAACATCCAATATGTTGGTTCCAAATATGTTTTTGTCAATCAAAATTAGTTAATATAGATTCATAAATATGTTTTGATAGTTAATACACAATGAAATCAAATTGAAAATACGTTTAGAACATCCAACGGTAGGTTATGCTCGTGAATTTTCTTTAATTTTGACCAAAATTGTTCGACTTCGAACAACATGAATGGTTGTTGAAAAGGTTTTTTTTGTGATTTCAAACTGGTACATTTGGCTTCGTATGGGTACTGCGATGTACAAAAGTTTGGTAATTGAACTAAATATACATTACGAATATTTTACAATGAGTTTTACGGTAGAATGTAGTACAATTTCTACAAAAAATGGCTGCAATTTGAGATTAAACATCCAATATGTTCGTTCAAAATAAGTTTTTGTGACTCAAAATTAGTTAATATAGTATCATAAATATGTTTTGATGGTTAATACACATTGAAATCAAATTCAAAATACTTTTAGAACATCCAACGTTAGGTTATACTCGTGAATTTTCCTTAATTTTGACCAAAATTGTTCGACATTGAACAACATGAATGGTTGTTCAAAAGGTATTTTTGAGATTTCAAACTAGTACATTTGGCTTTGTATGTGTACTAAGATATATAAAAGATTAGAAATCGAACTAAATATATATTTCAGATATTCGAGAGTGGGTTTTACGATTGAATGTTATACAATTTAGTCAAAAAAGATTGCAAATTGATATTAAACATCCAATATGTTGGTTCCAAATATGTTTTTGTCAATCAAAATTAGTTAATATAGATTCATGAATATGGTTTGATAGTTAATACACAATGAAATCAAATTCAAAATACGTTTAGAACATCCAACGGTAGGTTATGCTCGTGAATTTTCTTTAATTTTGACCAAAATTGTTCGACTTCGAACAACATGAATGGTTGTTGAAAAGATTTTTTTTGTGATTTCAAACTAGTACATTTGGCTTCGTATGGGTACTGCGATGTACAAAAGTTTGGTAATTGAACTAAATATACATTACGAATATTTTACAGTGAGTTTTACGGTAGAATGTAGTACAATTTCTACAAAAAATGGCTGCAATTTGAGATTAAACATCCAATATGTTCGTTCAAAATAAGTTTTTGTGACTCAAAATTAGTTAATATAGTATCATAAATATGTTTTGATGGTTAATTCACATTGAAATCAAATTGAAAATACTTTTAGAACATCCAACGTTAGGTTATACTCGTGAATTTTCTTTAATTTTGACCAAAATTGTTCGACATTGAACAACATGAATGGTTGTTCAAAAGGTGTTTTTATGATTTCAAACTAGCACATTCGGCTTTGTGTGTGTACTAAGATGTATAATAATTTAGAAATCGTACTAAAAATACATTTCGGATATTCTAGAGTGGGTTTTATGATTGCCAAAAAAGATTACAAATCGAGATTAAACATCAAATATGTTGGTTCAAAAAATATTTTTGTTACTAAAAAAAAGTTAATATAGTGCCATAAATATGTTTTGATGGTTAATACACATTGAAATCAAATTGAAAATATTTTTAGAACATCCAACGTTAGGTTATACTCGTGAATTTTCTTTAATTTTGACCAAAATTGTTCGACTTCGAACAACATGAATGGTTGTTGAAAAGATTTTTTTTGTGATTTCAAACTAGTACATTTGGCTTCGTATGGGTACTGCGATGTACAAAAGTTTGGTAATTGAACTAAATATACATTACGAATATTTTACAGTGAGTTTTACGGTAGAATGTAGTACAATTTCTACAAAAAATGGCTGCAATTTGAGATTAAACATCCAATATGTTCGTTCAAAATAAGTTTTTGTGACTCAAAATTAGTTAATATAGTATCATAAATATGTTTTGATGGTTAATTCACATTGAAATCAAATTGAAAATACTTTTAGAACATCCAACGTTAGGTTATACTCGTGAATTTTCTTTAATTTTGACCAAAATTGTTCGACATTGAACAACATGAATGGTTGTTCAAAAGGTGTTTTTATGATTTCAAACTAGCACATTCGGCTTTGTGTGTGTACTAAGATGTATAATAATTTAGAAATCGTACTAAAAATACATTTCGGATATTCTAGAGTGGGTTTTATGATTGCCAAAAAAGATTACAAATCGAGATTAAACATCAAATATGTTGGTTCAAAAAATATTTTTGTTACTAAAAAAAAGTTAATATAGTGCCATAAATATGTTTTGATGGTTAATACACATTGAAATCAAATTGAAAATATTTTTAGAACATCCAACGTTAGGTTATACTCGTGAATTTTCTTTAATTTTGACCAAAATTGTTCGACATTGAACAACATGAATGGTTGTTCAAAAGGTGTTTTTATGATTTCAAACTAGCACATTCGGCTTTTTGTGTGTACTAAGATGTATAATAATTTAGAAATCGTACTAAAAATACATTTCGGATATTCTAAAGTGGGTTTTATGATTGCCAAAAAAGATTACAAATCGAGATTAAACATCAAATATGTTGGTTCAAAAAATATTTTTGTTACTAAAAAAAAGTTAATATAGTGCCATAAATATGTTTTGATGGTTAATACACATTGAAATCAAATTGAAAATATTTTTAGAACATCCAACGTTAGGTTATACTCGTGAATTTTCCTTAATTTTGACCAAAATTGTTCGACATTGAACAACATGAATGGTTGTTCAAAAGGTGTTTTTATGATTTCAAACTAGCACATTCGGCTTTGTATGTGTACTAAGATGTATAATAATTTAGAAATTGGACTAAAAATACATTTCGGATATTCTAGAGTGGGTTTTATGATTGCCAAAAAAGATTACAAATCGAGATTAAACATCAAATATGTTGGTTCAAAAAATGTTTTTGTTACTAAAAAAAAGTTAATATAGTGCCATAAATATGTTTTGATGGTTAATACACATTGAAATCAAATTGAAAATATTTTTAGAACATCCAACGTTAGGTTATACTCGTGAATTTCCTTTAATTTTGACCAAAATTTTTCGATATTGAACAACATGAATGGTTGTTCAAAAGGTATTTTTGTGATTTCAAACTATAACATTTGGCTTTGTATGTGTACTAAGATGTATAAAAGATTAGAAATCGAACTAAATATATATTTCAGATATTCGAGAGTGGGTTTTACGATGGAATGTTGTACAATTTAGTCAAAAAAGATTGCAAATTGATATTAAACATCCAATATGTTGGTTCCAAATATGTTTTTGTCAATCAAAATTAGTTAATATAGATTCATAAATATGTTTTGATAGTTAATACACAATGAAATCAAATTGAAAATACGTTTAGAACATCCAACGGTAGGTTATGCTCGTGAATTTTCTTTAATTTTGACCAAAATTGTTCGACTTCGAACAACATGAATGGTTGTTGAAAAGGTTTTTTTTGTGATTTCAAACTGGTACATTTGGCTTCGTATGGGTACTGCGATGTACAAAAGTTTGGTAATTGAACTAAATATACATTACGAATATTTTACAATGAGTTTTACGGTAGAATGTAGTACAATTTCTACAAAAAATGGCTGCAATTTGAGATTAAACATCCAATATGTTCGTTCAAAATAAGTTTTTGTGACTCAAAATTAGTTAATATAGTATCATAAATATGTTTTGATGGTTAATACACATTGAAATCAAATTCAAAATACTTTTAGAACATCCAACGTTAGGTTATACTCGTGAATTTTCCTTAATTTTGACCAAAATTGTTCGACATTGAACAACATGAATGGTTGTTCAAAAGGTATTTTTGAGATTTCAAACTAGTACATTTGGCTTTGTATGTGTACTAAGATGTATAAAAGATTAGAAATCGAACTAAATATATATTTCAGATATTCGAGAGTGGGTTTTACGATTGAATGTTATACAATTTAGTCAAAAAAGATTGCAAATTGATATTAAACATCCAATATGTTGGTTCCAAATATGTTTTTGTCAATCAAAATTAGTTAATATAGATTCATGAATATGGTTTGATAGTTAATACACAATGAAATCAAATTCAAAATACGTTTAGAACATCCAACGGTAGGTTATGCTCGTGAATTTTCTTTAATTTTGACCAAAATTGTTCGACTTCGAACAACATGAATGGTTGTTGAAAAGATTTTTTTTGTGATTTCAAACTGGTACATTTGGCTTCGTATGGGTACTGCGATGTACAAAAGTTTGGTAATTGAACTAAATATACATTACGAATATTTTACAGTGAGTTTTACGGTAGAATGTAGTACAATTTCTACAAAAAATGGCTGCAATTTGAGATTAAACATCCAATATGTTCGTTCAAAATAAGTTTTTGTGACTCAAAATTAGTTAATATAGTATCATAAATATGTTTTGATGGTTAATTCACATTGAAATCAAATTGAAAATACTTTTAGAACATCCAACGTTAGGTTATACTCGTGAATTTTCTTTAATTTTGACCAAAATTGTTCGACATTGAACAACATGAATGGTTGTTCAAAAGGTGTTTTTATGATTTCAAACTAGCACATTCGGCTTTGTGTGTGTACTAAGATGTATAATAATTTAGAAATCGTACTAAAAATACATTTCGGATATTCTAGAGTGGGTTTTATGATTGCCAAAAAAGATTACAAATCGAGATTAAACATCAAATATGTTGGTTCAAAAAATATTTTTGTTACTAAAAAAAAGTTAATATAGTGCCATAAATATGTTTTGATGGTTAATACACATTGAAATCAAATTGAAAATATTTTTAGAACATCCAACGTTAGGTTATACTCGTGAATTTTCTTTAATTTTGACCAAAATTGTTCGACATTGAACAACATGAATGGTTGTTCAAAAGGTGTTTTTATGATTTCAAACTAGCACATTCGGCTTTTTGTGTGTACTAAGATGTATAATAATTTAGAAATCGTACTAAAAATACATTTCGGATATTCTAAAGTGGGTTTTATGATTGCCAAAAAAGATTACAAATCGAGATTAAACATCAAATATGTTGGTTCAAAAAATATTTTTGTTACTAAAAAAAAGTTAATATAGTGCCATAAATATGTTTTGATGGTTAATACACATTGAAATCAAATTGAAAATATTTTTAGAACATCCAACGTTAGGTTATACTCGTGAATTTTCCTTAATTTTGACCAAAATTGTTCGACATTGAACAACATGAATGGTTGTTCAAAAGGTGTTTTTATGATTTCAAACTAGCACATTCGGCTTTGTATGTGTACTAAGATGTATAATAATTTAGAAATTGGACTAAAAATACATTTCGGATATTCTAGAGTGGGTTTTATGATTGCCAAAAAAGTTTACAAATCGAGATTAAACATCAAATATGTTGGTTCAAAAAATGTTTTTGTTACTAAAAAAAAGTTAATATAGTGCCATAAATATGTTTTGATGGTTAATACACATTGAAATCAAATTGAAAATATTTTTAGAACATCCAACGTTAGGTTATACTCGTGAATTTCCTTTAATTTTGACCAAAATTTTTCGATATTGAACAACATGAATGGTTGTTCAAAAGGTATTTTTGTGATTTCAAACTATAACATTTGGCTTTGTATGTGTACTAAGATGTATAAAAGATTAGAAATCGAACTAAATATATATTTCAGATATTCGAGAGTGGGTTTTACGATGGAATGTTGTACAATTTAGTCAAAAAAGATTGCAAATTGATATTAAACATCCAATATGTTGGTTCCAAATATGTTTTTGTCAATCAAAATTAGATAATATAGATTCATAAATATGTTTTGATAGTTAATACACAATGAAATCAAATTGAAAATACGTTTAGAACATCCAACGGTAGGTTATGCTCGTGAATTTTCTTTAATTTTGACCAAAATTGTTCGACTTCGAACAACATGAATGGTTGTTGAAAAGATTTTTTTTGTGATTTCAAACTGGTACATTTGGCTTCGTATGGGTACTGCGATGTACAAAAGTTTGGTAATTGAACTAAATATACATTACGAATATTTTACAGTGAGTTTTACGGTTGAATGTAGTACAATTTCTACAAAAAATGGCTGCAATTTGAGATTAAACATCCAATATGTTCGTTCAAAATAAGTTTTTGTGACTCAAAATTAGTTAATATAGTATCATAAATATGTTTTGATGGTTAATTCACATTGAAATCAAATTGAAAATACTTTTAGAACATCCAACGTTAGGTTATACTCGTGAATTTTCTTTAATTTTGACCAAAATTGTTCGACATTGAACAACATGAATGGTTGTTCAAAAGGTGTTTTTATGATTTCAAACTAGCACATTCGGCTTTGTGTGTGTACTAAGATGTATAATAATTTAGAAATCGTACTAAAAATACATTTCGGATATTCTAAAGTGGGTTTTATGATTGCCAAAAAAGATTACAAATCGAGATTAAATATCAAATATGTTGGTTCAAAAAATATTTTTGTTACTAAAAAAAAGTTAATATAGTGCCATAAATATGTTTTGATGGTTAATACACATTGAAATCAAATTGAAAATATTTTTAGAACATCCAACGTTAGGTTATACTCGTGAATTTTCCTTAATTTTGACCAAAATTGTTCGACATTGAACAACATGAATGGTTGTTCAAAAGGTGTTTTTATGATTTCAAACTAGCACATTCGGCTTTGTATGTGTACTAAGATGTATAATAATTTAGAAATTGGACTAAAAATACATTTCGGATATTCTAGAGTGGGTTTTATGATTGCCAAAAAAGATTACAAATCGAGATTAAACATCAAATATGTTGGTTCAAAAAATGTTTTTGTTACTAAAAAAAAGTTAATATAGTGCCATAAATATGTTTTGATGGTTAATACACATTGAAATCAAATTGAAAATATTTTTAGAACATCCAACGTTAGGTTATACTCGTGAATTTCCTTTAATTTTGACCAAAATTTTTCGATATTGAACAACATGAATGGTTGTTCAAAAGATATTTTTGTGATTTCAAACTATAACATTTGGCTTTGTATGTGTACTAAGATGTATAAAAGATTAGAAATCGAACTAAATATATATTTCAGATATTCGAGAGTGGGTTTTACGATGGAATGTTGTACAATTTAGTCAAAAAAGATTGCAAATTGATATTAAACATCCAATATGTTGGTTCCAAATATGTTTTTGTCAATCAAAATTAGATAATATAGATTCATAAATATGTTTTGATAGTTAATACACAATGAAATCAAATTGAAAATACGTTTAGAACATCCAACGGTAGGTTATGCTCGTGAATTTTCTTTAATTTTGACCAAAATTGTTCGACTTCGAACAACATGAATGGTTGTTGAAAAGATTTTTTTTGTGATTTCAAACTGGTACATTTGGCTTCGTATGGGTACTGCGATGTACAAAAGTTTGGTAATTGAACTAAATATACATTACGAATATTTTACAGTGAGTTTTACGGTTGAATGTAGTACAATTTCTACAAAAAATGGCTGCAATTTGAGATTAAACATCCAATATGTTCGTTCAAAATAAGTTTTTGTGACTCAAAATTAGTTAATATAGTATCATAAATATGTTTTGATGGTTAATTCACATTGAAATCAAATTGAAAATACTTTTAGAACATCCAACGTTAGGTTATACTCGTGAATTTTCTTTAATTTTGACCAAAATTGTTCGACATTGAACAACATGAATGGTTGTTCAAAAGGTGTTTTTATGATTTCAAACTAGCACATTCGGCTTTGTGTGTGTACTAAGATGTATAATAATTTAGAAATCGTACTAAAAATACATTTCGGATATTCTAAAGTGGGTTTTATGATTGCCAAAAAAGATTACAAATCGAGATTAAATATCAAATATGTTGGTTCAAAAAATATTTTTGTTACTAAAAAAAAGTTAATATAGTGCCATAAATATGTTTTGATGGTTAATACACATTGAAATCAAATTGAAAATATTTTTAGAACATCCAACGTTAGGTTATACTCGTGAATTTTCCTTAATTTTGACCAAAATTGTTCGACATTGAACAACATGAATGGTTGTTCAAAAGGTGTTTTTATGATTTCAAACTAGCACATTCGGCTTTGTATGTGTACTAAGATGTATAATAATTTAGAAATTGGACTAAAAATACATTTCGGATATTCTAGAGTGGGTTTTATGATTGCCAAAAAAGATTACAAATCGAGATTAAACATCAAATATGTTGGTTCAAAAAATGTTTTTGTTACTAAAAAAAAGTTAATATAGTGCCATAAATATGTTTTGATGGTTAATACACATTGAAATCAAATTGAAAATATTTTTAGAACATCCAACGTTAGGTTATACTCGTGAATTTCCTTTAATTTTGACCAAAATTTTTCGATATTGAACAACATGAATGGTTGTTCAAAAGATATTTTTGTGATTTCAAACTATAACATTTGGCTTTGTATGTGTACTAAGATGTATAAAAGATTAGAAATCGAACTAAATATATATTTCAGATATTCGAGAGTGGGTTTTACGATGGAATGTTGTACAATTTAGTCAAAAAAGATTGCAAATTGATATTAAACATCCAATATGTTGGTTCCAAATATGTTTTTGTCAATCAAAATTAGATAATATAGATTCATAAATATGTTTTGATAGTTAATACACAATGAAATCAAATTGAAAATACGTTTAGAACATCCAACGGTAGGTTATGCTCGTGAATTTTCTTTAATTTTGACCAAAATTGTTCGACTTCGAACAACATGAATGGTTGTTGAAAAGATTTTTTTTGTGATTTCAAACTGGTACATTTGGCTTCGTATGGGTACTGCGATGTACAAAAGTTTGATAATTGAACTAAATATACATTACGAATATTTTACAGTGAGTTTTACGGTAGAATGTAGTACAATTTCTACAAAAAATGGCTGCAATTTGAGATTAAACATCCAATATGTTCGTTCAAAATAAGTTTTTGTGACTCAAAATTAGTTAATATAGTATCATAAATATGTTTTGATGGTTAATTCACATTGAAATCAAATTGAAAATACTTTTAGAACATCCAACGTTAGGTTATACTCGTGAATTTTCTTTAATTTTGACCAAAATTGTTCGACATTGAACAACATGAATGGTTGTTCAAAAGGTGTTTTTATGATTTCAAACTAGCACATTCGGCTTTGTGTGTGTACTAAGATGTATAATAATTTAGAAATCGTACTAAAAATACATTTCGGATATTCTAGAGTGGGTTTTATGATTGCCAAAAAAGATTACAAATCGAGATTAAACATCAAATATGTTGGTTCAAAAAATATTTTTGTTACTAAAAAAAAGTTAATATAGTGCCATAAATATGTTTTGATGGTTAATACACATTGAAATCAAATTGAAAATATTTTTAGAACATCCAACGTTAGGTTATACTCGTGAATTTTCCTTAATTTTGACCAAAATTGTTCGACATTGAACAACATGAATGGTTGTTCAAAAGGTGTTTTTATGATTTCAAACTAGCACATTCGGCTTTGTATGTGTACTAAGATGTATAATAATTTAGAAATTGGACTAAAAATACATTTCGGATATTCTAGAGTGGGTTTTATGATTGCCAAAAAAGATTACAAATCGAGATTAAACATCAAATATGTTGGTTCAAAAAATATTTTTGTTACTAAAAAAAAGTTAATATAGTGCCATAAATATGTTTTGATGGTTAATACACATTGAAATCAAATTGAAAATATTTTTAGAACATCCAACGTTAGGTTATACTCGTGAATTTTCTTTAATTTTGACCAAAATTGTTCGACATTGAACAACATGAATGGTTGTTCAAAAGGTGTTTTTATGATTTCAAACTAGCACATTCGGCTTTTTGTGTGTACTAAGATGTATAATAATTTAGAAATCGTACTAAAAATACATTTCGGATATTCTAAAGTGGGTTTTATGATTGCCAAAAAAGATTACAAATCGAGATTAAACATCAAATATGTTGGTTCAAAAAATATTTTTGTTACTAAAAAAAAGTTAATATAGTGCCATAAATATGTTTTGATGGTTAATACACATTGAAATCAAATTGAAAATATTTTTAGAACATCCAACGTTAGGTTATACTCGTGAATTTTCCTTAATTTTGACCAAAATTGTTCGACATTGAACAACATGAATGGTTGTTCAAAAGGTGTTTTTATGATTTCAAACTAGCACATTCGGCTTTGTATGTGTACTAAGATGTATAATAATTTAGAAATTGGACTAAAAATACATTTCGGATATTCTAGAGTGGGTTTTATGATTGCCAAAAAAGATTACAAATCGAGATTAAACATCAAATATGTTGGTTCAAAAAATGTTTTTGTTACTAAAAAAAAGTTAATATAGTGCCATAAATATGTTTTGATGGTTAATACACATTGAAATCAAATTGAAAATATTTTTAGAACATCCAACGTTAGGTTATACTCGTGAATTTCCTTTAATTTTGACCAAAATTTTTCGATATTGAACAACATGAATGGTTGTTCAAAAGGTATTTTTGTGATTTCAAACTATAACATTTGGCTTTGTATGTGTACTAAGATGTATAAAAGATTAGAAATCGAACTAAATATATATTTCAGATATTCGAGAGTGGGTTTTACGATGGAATGTTGTACAATTTAGTCAAAAAAGATTGCAAATTGATATTAAACATCCAATATGTTGGTTCCAAATATGTTTTTGTCAATCAAAATTAGATAATATAGATTCATAAATATGTTTTGATAGTTAATACACAATGAAATCAAATTGAAAATACGTTTAGAACATCCAACGGTAGGTTATGCTCGTGAATTTTCTTTAATTTTGACCAAAATTGTTCGACTTCGAACAACATGAATGGTTGTTGAAAAGATTTTTTTTGTGATTTCAAACTGGTACATTTGGCTTCGTATGGGTACTGCGATGTACAAAAGTTTGGTAATTGAACTAAATATACATTACGAATATTTTACAGTGAGTTTTACGGTTGAATGTAGTACAATTTTTACAAAAAATGGCTGCAATTTGAGATTAAACATCCAATATGTTCGTTCAAAATAAGTTTTTGTGACTCAAAATTAGTTAATATAGTATCATAAATATGTTTTGATGGTTAATTCACATTGAAATCAAATTGAAAATACTTTTAGAACATCCAACGTTAGGTTATACTCGTGAATTTTCTTTAATTTTGACCAAAATTGTTCGACATTGAACAACATGAATGGTTGTTCAAAAGGTGTTTTTATGATTTCAAACTAGCACATTCGGCTTTGTGTGTGTACTAAGATGTATAATAATTTAGAAATCGTACTAAAAATACATTTCGGATATTCTAAAGTGGGTTTTATGATTGCCAAAAAAGATTACAAATCGAGATTAAATATCAAATATGTTGGTTCAAAAAATATTTTTGTTACTAAAAAAAAGTTAATATAGTGCCATAAATATGTTTTGATGGTTAATACACATTGAAATCAAATTGAAAATATTTTTAGAACATCCAACGTTAGGTTATACTCGTGAATTTTCCTTAATTTTGACCAAAATTGTTCGACATTGAACAACATGAATGGTTGTTCAAAAGGTGTTTTTATGATTTCAAACTAGCACATTCGGCTTTGTATGTGTACTAAGATGTATAATAATTTAGAAATTGGACTAAAAATACATTTCGGATATTCTAGAGTGGGTTTTATGATTGCCAAAAAAGATTACAAATCGAGATTAAACATCAAATATGTTGGTTCAAAAAATGTTTTTGTTACTAAAAAAAAGTTAATATAGTGCCATAAATATGTTTTGATGGTTAATACACATTGAAATCAAATTGAAAATATTTTTAGAACATCCAACGTTAGGTTATACTCGTGAATTTCCTTTAATTTTGACCAAAATTTTTCGATATTGAACAACATGAATGGTTGTTCAAAAGATATTTTTGTGATTTCAAACTATAACATTTGGCTTTGTATGTGTACTAAGATGTATAAAAGATTAGAAATCGAACTAAATATATATTTCAGATATTCGAGAGTGGGTTTTACGATGGAATGTTGTACAATTTAGTCAAAAAAGATTGCAAATTGATATTAAACATCCAATATGTTGGTTCCAAATATGTTTTTGTCAATCAAAATTAGATAATATAGATTCATAAATATGTTTTGATAGTTAATACACAATGAAATCAAATTGAAAATACGTTTAGAACATCCAACGGTAGGTTATGCTCGTGAATTTTCTTTAATTTTGACCAAAATTGTTCGACTTCGAACAACATGAATGGTTGTTGAAAAGATTTTTTTTGTGATTTCAAACTGGTACATTTGGCTTCGTATGGGTACTGCGATGTACAAAAGTTTGATAATTGAACTAAATATACATTACGAATATTTTACAGTGAGTTTTACGGTAGAATGTAGTACAATTTCTACAAAAAATGGCTGCAATTTGAGATTAAACATCCAATATGTTCGTTCAAAATAAGTTTTTGTGACTCAAAATTAGTTAATATAGTATCATAAATATGTTTTGATGGTTAATTCACATTGAAATCAAATTGAAAATACTTTTAGAACATCCAACGTTAGGTTATACTCGTGAATTTTCTTTAATTTTGACCAAAATTGTTCGACATTGAACAACATGAATGGTTGTTCAAAAGGTGTTTTTATGATTTCAAACTAGCACATTCGGCTTTGTGTGTGTACTAAGATGTATAATAATTTAGAAATCGTACTAAAAATACATTTCGGATATTCTAGAGTGGGTTTTATGATTGCCAAAAAAGATTACAAATCGAGATTAAACATCAAATATGTTGGTTCAAAAAATATTTTTGTTACTAAAAAAAAGTTAATATAGTGCCATAAATATGTTTTGATGGTTAATACACATTGAAATCAAATTGAAAATATTTTTAGAACATCCAACGTTAGGTTATACTCGTGAATTTTCCTTAATTTTGACCAAAATTGTTCGACATTGAACAACATGAATGGTTGTTCAAAAGGTGTTTTTATGATTTCAAACTAGCACATTCGGCTTTGTATGTGTACTAAGATGTATAATAATTTAGAAATTGGACTAAAAATACATTTCGGATATTCTAGAGTGGGTTTTATGATTGCCAAAAAAGATTACAAATCGAGATTAAACATCAAATATGTTGGTTCAAAAAATGTTTTTGTTACTAAAAAAAAGTTAATATAGTGCCATAAATATGTTTTGATGGTTAATACACATTGAAATCAAATTGAAAATATTTTTAGAACATCCAACGTTAGGTTATACTCGTGAATTTCCTTTAATTTTGACCAAAATTTTTCGATATTGAACAACATGAATGGTTGTTCAAAAGGTATTTTTGTGATTTCAAACTATAACATTTGGCTTTGTATGTGTACTTAGATGTATAAAAGATTAGAAATCGAACTAAATATATATTTCAGATATTCGAGAGTGGGTTTTACGATGGAATGTTGTACAATTTAGTCAAAAAAGATTGCAAATTGATATTAAACATCCAATATGTTTGTTCCAAATATGTTTTTGTCAATCAAAATTAGTTAATATAGATTCATGAATATGGTTTGATAGTTAATACACAATGAAATCAAATTGAAAATACGTTTAGAACATCCAACGGTAGGTTATGCTCGTGAATTTTCTTTAATTTTGACCAAAATTGTTCGACTTCGAACAACATGAATGGTTGTTGAAAAGGTTTTTTTTGTGATTTCAAACTGGTACATTTGGCTTCGTATGGCTACTGCGATGTACAAAAGTTTGGTAATTGAACTAAATATACATTACGAATATTTTACAGTGAGTTTTACGGTTGAATGTAGTACAATTTCTACAAAAAATGGCTGCAATTTGAGATTAAACATCCAATATGTTCGTTCAAAATAAGTTTTTGTGACTCAAAATTAGTTAATATAGTATCATAAATATGTTTTGATGGTTAATTCACATTGAAATCAAATTGAAAATACTTTTAGAACATCCAACGTTAGGTTATACTCGTGAATTTTCTTTAATTTTGACCAAAATTGTTCGACATTGAACAACATGAATGGTTGTTCAAAAGGTGTTTTTATGATTTCAAACTAGCACATTCGGCTTTGTGTGTGTACTAAGATGTATAATAATTTAGAAATCGTACTAAAAATACATTTCGGATATTCTAAAGTGGGTTTTATGATTGCCAAAAAAGATTACAAATCGAGATTAAATATCAAATATGTTGGTTCAAAAAATATTTTTGTTACTAAAAAAAAGTTAATATAGTGCCATAAATATGTTTTGATGGTTAATACACATTGAAATCAAATTGAAAATATTTTTAGAACATCCAACGTTAGGTTATACTCGTGAATTTTCCTTAATTTTGACCAAAATTGTTCGACATTGAACAACATGAATGGTTGTTCAAAAGGTGTTTTTATGATTTCAAACTAGCACATTCGGCTTTGTATGTGTACTAAGATGTATAATAATTTAGAAATTGGACTAAAAATACATTTCGGATATTCTAGAGTGGGTTTTATGATTGCCAAAAAAGATTACAAATCGAGATTAAACATCAAATATGTTGGTTCAAAAAATGTTTTTGTTACTAAAAAAAAGTTAATATAGTGCCATAAATATGTTTTGATGGTTAATACACATTGAAATCAAATTGAAAATATTTTTAGAACATCCAACGTTAGGTTATACTCGTGAATTTCCTTTAATTTTGACCAAAATTTTTCGATATTGAACAACATGAATGGTTGTTCAAAAGATATTTTTGTGATTTCAAACTATAACATTTGGCTTTGTATGTGTACTAAGATGTATAAAAGATTAGAAATCGAACTAAATATATATTTCAGATATTCGAGAGTGGGTTTTACGATGGAATGTTGTACAATTTAGTCAAAAAAGATTGCAAATTGATATTAAACATCCAATATGTTGGTTCCAAATATGTTTTTGTCAATCAAAATTAGATAATATAGATTCATAAATATGTTTTGATAGTTAATACACAATGAAATCAAATTGAAAATACGTTTAGAACATCCAACGGTAGGTTATGCTCGTGAATTTTCTTTAATTTTGACCAAAATTGTTCGACTTCGAACAACATGAATGGTTGTTGAAAAGATTTTTTTTGTGATTTCAAACTGGTACATTTGGCTTCGTATGGGTACTGCGATGTACAAAAGTTTGATAATTGAACTAAATATACATTACGAATATTTTACAGTGAGTTTTACGGTAGAATGTAGTACAATTTCTACAAAAAATGGCTGCAATTTGAGATTAAACATCCAATATGTTCGTTCAAAATAAGTTTTTGTGACTCAAAATTAGTTAATATAGTATCATAAATATGTTTTGATGGTTAATTCACATTGAAATCAAATTGAAAATACTTTTAGAACATCCAACGTTAGGTTATACTCGTGAATTTTCTTTAATTTTGACCAAAATTGTTCGACATTGAACAACATGAATGGTTGTTCAAAAGGTGTTTTTATGATTTCAAACTAGCACATTCGGCTTTGTGTGTGTACTAAGATGTATAATAATTTAGAAATCGTACTAAAAATACATTTCGGATATTCTAGAGTGGGTTTTATGATTGCCAAAAAAGATTACAAATCGAGATTAAACATCAAATATGTTGGTTCAAAAAATATTTTTGTTACTAAAAAAAAGTTAATATAGTGCCATAAATATGTTTTGATGGTTAATACACATTGAAATCAAATTGAAAATATTTTTAGAACATCCAACGTTAGGTTATACTCGTGAATTTTCCTTAATTTTGACCAAAATTGTTCGACATTGAACAACATGAATGGTTGTTCAAAAGGTGTTTTTATGATTTCAAACTAGCACATTCGGCTTTGTATGTGTACTAAGATGTATAATAATTTAGAAATTGGACTAAAAATACATTTCGGATATTCTAGAGTGGGTTTTATGATTGCCAAAAAAGATTACAAATCGAGATTAAACATCAAATATGTTGGTTCAAAAAATGTTTTTGTTACTAAAAAAAAGTTAATATAGTGCCATAAATATGTTTTGATGGTTAATACACATTGAAATCAAATTGAAAATATTTTTAGAACATCCAACGTTAGGTTATACTCGTGAATTTTCCTTAATTTTGACCAAAATTGTTCGACATTGAACAACATGAATGGTTGTTCAAAAGGTGTTTTTATGATTTCAAACTAGCACATTCGGCTTTGTATGTGTACTAAGATGTATAATAATTTAGAAATTGGACTAAAAATACATTTCGGATATTCTAGAGTGGGTTTTATGATTGCCAAAAAAGATTACAAATCGAGATTAAACATCAAATATGTTGGTTCAAAAAATGTTTTTGTTACTAAAAAAAAGTTAATATAGTGCCATAAATATGTTTTGATGGTTAATACACATTGAAATCAAATTGAAAATATTTTTAGAACATCCAACGTTAGGTTATACTCGTGAATTTCCTTTAATTTTGACCAAAATTTTTCGATATTGAACAACATGAATGGTTGTTCAAAAGATATTTTTGTGATTTCAAACTATAACATTTGGCTTTGTATGTGTACTAAGATGTATAAAAGATTAGAAATCGAACTAAATATATATTTCAGATATTCGAGAGTGGGTTTTACGATGGAATGTTGTACAATTTAGTCAAAAAAGATTGCAAATTGATATTAAACATCCAATATGTTGGTTCCAAATATGTTTTTGTCAATCAAAATTAGATAATATAGATTCATAAATATGTTTTGATAGTTAATACACAATGAAATCAAATTGAAAATACGTTTAGAACATCCAACGGTAGGTTATGCTCGTGAATTTTCTTTAATTTTGACCAAAATTGTTCGACTTCGAACAACATGAATGGTTGTTGAAAAGATTTTTTTTGTGATTTCAAACTGGTACATTTGGCTTCGTATGGGTACTGCGATGTACAAAAGTTTGATAATTGAACTAAATATACATTACGAATATTTTACAGTGAGTTTTACGGTAGAATGTAGTACAATTTCTACAAAAAATGGCTGCAATTTGAGATTAAACATCCAATATGTTCGTTCAAAATAAGTTTTTGTGACTCAAAATTAGTTAATATAGTATCATAAATATGTTTTGATGGTTAATTCACATTGAAATCAAATTGAAAATACTTTTAGAACATCCAACGTTAGGTTATACTCGTGAATTTTCTTTAATTTTGACCAAAATTGTTCGACATTGAACAACATGAATGGTTGTTCAAAAGGTGTTTTTATGATTTCAAACTAGCACATTCGGCTTTGTGTGTGTACTAAGATGTATAATAATTTAGAAATCGTACTAAAAATACATTTCGGATATTCTAGAGTGGGTTTTATGATTGCCAAAAAAGATTACAAATCGAGATTAAACATCAAATATGTTGGTTCAAAAAATATTTTTGTTACTAAAAAAAAGTTAATATAGTGCCATAAATATGTTTTGATGGTTAATACACATTGAAATCAAATTGAAAATATTTTTAGAACATCCAACGTTAGGTTATACTCGTGAATTTTCCTTAATTTTGACCAAAATTGTTCGACATTGAACAACATGAATGGTTGTTCAAAAGGTGTTTTTATGATTTCAAACTAGCACATTCGGCTTTGTATGTGTACTAAGATGTATAATAATTTAGAAATTGGACTAAAAATACATTTCGGATATTCTAGAGTGGGTTTTATGATTGCCAAAAAAGATTACAAATCGAGATTAAACATCAAATATGTTGGTTCAAAAAATGTTTTTGTTACTAAAAAAAAGTTAATATAGTGCCATAAATATGTTTTGATGGTTAATACACATTGAAATCAAATTGAAAATATTTTTAGAACATCCAACGTTAGGTTATACTCGTGAATTTCCTTTAATTTTGACCAAAATTTTTCGATATTGAACAACATGAATGGTTGTTCAAAAGGTATTTTTGTGATTTCAAACTATAACATTTGGCTTTGTATGTGTACTTAGATGTATAAAAGATTAGAAATCGAACTAAATATATATTTCAGATATTCGAGAGTGGGTTTTACGATGGAATGTTGTACAATTTAGTCAAAAAAGATTGCAAATTGATATTAAACATCCAATATGTTTGTTCCAAATATGTTTTTGTCAATCAAAATTAGTTAATATAGATTCATGAATATGGTTTGATAGTTAATACACAATGAAATCAAATTGAAAATACGTTTAGAACATCCAACGGTAGGTTATGCTCGTGAATTTTCTTTAATTTTGACCAAAATTGTTCGACTTCGAACAACATGAATGGTTGTTGAAAAGGTTTTTTTTGTGATTTCAAACTGGTACATTTGGCTTCGTATGGCTACTGCGATGTACAAAAGTTTGGTAATTGAACTAAATATACATTACGAATATTTTACAGTGAGTTTTACGGTTGAATGTAGTACAATTTCTACAAAAAATGGCTGCAATTTGAGATTAAACATCCAATATGTTCGTTCAAAATAAGTTTTTGTGACTCAAAATTAGTTAATATAGTATCATAAATATGTTTTGATGGTTAATTCACATTGAAATCAAATTGAAAATACTTTTAGAACATCCAACGTTAGGTTATACTCGTGAATTTTCTTTAATTTTGACCAAAATTGTTCGACATTGAACAACATGAATGGTTGTTCAAAAGGTGTTTTTATGATTTCAAACTAGCACATTCGGCTTTGTGTGTGTACTAAGATGTATAATAATTTAGAAATCGTACTAAAAATACATTTCGGATATTCTAAAGTGGGTTTTATGATTGCCAAAAAAGATTACAAATCGAGATTAAATATCAAATATGTTGGTTCAAAAAATATTTTTGTTACTAAAAAAAAGTTAATATAGTGCCATAAATATGTTTTGATGGTTAATACACATTGAAATCAAATTGAAAATATTTTTAGAACATCCAACGTTAGGTTATACTCGTGAATTTTCCTTAATTTTGACCAAAATTGTTCGACATTGAACAACATGAATGGTTGTTCAAAAGGTGTTTTTATGATTTCAAACTAGCACATTCGGCTTTGTATGTGTACTAAGATGTATAATAATTTAGAAATTGGACTAAAAATACATTTCGGATATTCTAGAGTGGGTTTTATGATTGCCAAAAAAGATTACAAATCGAGATTAAACATCAAATATGTTGGTTCAAAAAATGTTTTTGTTACTAAAAAAAAGTTAATATAGTGCCATAAATATGTTTTGATGGTTAATACACATTGAAATCAAATTGAAAATATTTTTAGAACATCCAACGTTAGGTTATACTCGTGAATTTCCTTTAATTTTGACCAAAATTTTTCGATATTGAACAACATGAATGGTTGTTCAAAAGGTATTTTTGTGATTTCAAACTATAACATTTGGCTTTGTATGTGTACTTAGATGTATAAAAGATTAGAAATCGAACTAAATATATATTTCAGATATTCGAGAGTGGGTTTTACGATGGAATGTTGTACAATTTAGTCAAAAAAGATTGCAAATTGATATTAAACATCCAATATGTTTGTTCCAAATATGTTTTTGTCAATCAAAATTAGTTAATATAGATTCATGAATATGGTTTGATAGTTAATACACAATGAAATCAAATTGAAAATACGTTTAGAACATCCAACGGTAGGTTATGCTCGTGAATTTTCTTTAATTTTGACCAAAATTGTTCGACTTCGAACAACATGAATGGTTGTTGAAAAGGTTTTTTTTGTGATTTCAAACTGGTACATTTGGCTTCGTATGGCTACTGCGATGTACAAAAGTTTGGTAATTGAACTAAATATACATTACGAATATTTTACAGTGAGTTTTACGGTTGAATGTAGTACAATTTCTACAAAAAATGGCTGCAATTTGAGATTAAACATCCAATATGTTCGTTCAAAATAAGTTTTTGTGACTCAAAATTAGTTAATATAGTATCATAAATATGTTTTGATGGTTAATTCACATTGAAATCAAATTGAAAATACTTTTAGAACATCCAACGTTAGGTTATACTCGTGAATTTTCTTTAATTTTGACCAAAATTGTTCGACATTGAACAACATGAATGGTTGTTCAAAAGGTGTTTTTATGATTTCAAACTAGCACATTCGGCTTTGTGTGTGTACTAAGATGTATAATAATTTAGAAATCGTACTAAAAATACATTTCGGATATTCTAAAGTGGGTTTTATGATTGCCAAAAAAGATTACAAATCGAGATTAAATATCAAATATGTTGGTTCAAAAAATATTTTTGTTACTAAAAAAAAGTTAATATAGTGCCATAAATATGTTTTGATGGTTAATACACATTGAAATCAAATTGAAAATATTTTTAGAACATCCAACGTTAGGTTATACTCGTGAATTTTCCTTAATTTTGACCAAAATTGTTCGACATTGAACAACATGAATGGTTGTTCAAAAGGTGTTTTTATGATTTCAAACTAGCACATTCGGCTTTGTATGTGTACTAAGATGTATAATAATTTAGAAATTGGACTAAAAATACATTTCGGATATTCTAGAGTGGGTTTTATGATTGCCAAAAAAGATTACAAATCGAGATTAAACATCAAATATGTTGGTTCAAAAAATGTTTTTGTTACTAAAAAAAAGTTAATATAGTGCCATAAATATGTTTTGATGGTTAATACACATTGAAATCAAATTGAAAATATTTTTAGAACATCCAACGTTAGGTTATACTCGTGAATTTCCTTTAATTTTGACCAAAATTTTTCGATATTGAACAACATGAATGGTTGTTCAAAAGATATTTTTGTGATTTCAAACTATAACATTTGGCTTTGTATGTGTACTAAGATGTATAAAAGATTAGAAATCGAACTAAATATATATTTCAGATATTCGAGAGTGGGTTTTACGATGGAATGTTGTACAATTTAGTCAAAAAAGATTGCAAATTGATATTAAACATCCAATATGTTGGTTCCAAATATGTTTTTGTCAATCAAAATTAGATAATATAGATTCATAAATATGTTTTGATAGTTAATACACAATGAAATCAAATTGAAAATACGTTTAGAACATCCAACGGTAGGTTATGCTCGTGAATTTTCTTTAATTTTGACCAAAATTGTTCGACTTCGAACAACATGAATGGTTGTTGAAAAGATTTTTTTTGTGATTTCAAACTGGTACATTTGGCTTCGTATGGGTACTGCGATGTACAAAAGTTTGATAATTGAACTAAATATACATTACGAATATTTTACAGTGAGTTTTACGGTAGAATGTAGTACAATTTCTACAAAAAATGGCTGCAATTTGAGATTAAACATCCAATATGTTCGTTCAAAATAAGTTTTTGTGACTCAAAATTAGTTAATATAGTATCATAAATATGTTTTGATGGTTAATTCACATTGAAATCAAATTGAAAATACTTTTAGAACATCCAACGTTAGGTTATACTCGTGAATTTTCTTTAATTTTGACCAAAATTGTTCGACATTGAACAACATGAATGGTTGTTCAAAAGGTGTTTTTATGATTTCAAACTAGCACATTCGGCTTTGTGTGTGTACTAAGATGTATAATAATTTAGAAATCGTACTAAAAATACATTTCGGATATTCTAGAGTGGGTTTTATGATTGCCAAAAAAGATTACAAATCGAGATTAAACATCAAATATGTTGGTTCAAAAAATATTTTTGTTACTAAAAAAAAGTTAATATAGTGCCATAAATATGTTTTGATGGTTAATACACATTGAAATCAAATTGAAAATATTTTTAGAACATCCAACGTTAGGTTATACTCGTGAATTTTCCTTAATTTTGACCAAAATTGTTCGACATTGAACAACATGAATGGTTGTTCAAAAGGTGTTTTTATGATTTCAAACTAGCACATTCGGCTTTGTATGTGTACTAAGATGTATAATAATTTAGAAATTGGACTAAAAATACATTTCGGATATTCTAGAGTGGGTTTTATGATTGCCAAAAAAGATTACAAATCGAGATTAAACATCAAATATGTTGGTTCAAAAAATGTTTTTGTTACTAAAAAAAAGTTAATATAGTGCCATAAATATGTTTTGATGGTTAATACACATTGAAATCAAATTGAAAATATTTTTAGAACATCCAACGTTAGGTTATACTCGTGAATTTCCTTTAATTTTGACCAAAATTTTTCGATATTGAACAACATGAATGGTTGTTCAAAAGGTATTTTTGTGATTTCAAACTATAACATTTGGCTTTGTATGTGTACTTAGATGTATAAAAGATTAGAAATCGAACTAAATATATATTTCAGATATTCGAGAGTGGGTTTTACGATGGAATGTTGTACAATTTAGTCAAAAAAGATTGCAAATTGATATTAAACATCCAATATGTTTGTTCCAAATATGTTTTTGTCAATCAAAATTAGTTAATATAGATACATGAATATGGTTTGATAGTTAATACACAATGAAATCAAATTGAAAATACGTTTAGAACATCCAACGGTAGGTTATGCTCGTAAATTTTCTTTAATTTTGACCAAAATTGTTCGACTTCGAACAACATGAATGGTTGTTGAAAAGGTTTTTTTTGTGATTTCAAACTGGTACATTTGGCTTCGTATGGCTACTGCGATGTACAAAAGTTTGGTAATTGAACTAAATATACATTTCGAATATTTTTCTGTGAGTTTTACGGTTGAATGTAGTACAATTTCTACAAAAAATGGCTGCAATTTGAGATTAAACATCCAATATGTTCGTTCAAAATAAGTTTTTTTGTGACTCAAAATTAGTTAATATAGTATCATAAATATGTTTTGATGGTTAATACACATTGAAATCAAATTGAAAATACTTTTAGAACATCCAACGTTAGGTTATACTCGTGAATTTTCTTTAATTTTGACCAAAATTGTTCGACATTGAACAACATGAATGGTTGTTCAAAAGGTGTTTTTATGATTTCAAACCAGCACATTCGGCTTTGTATGTGTACTAAGATGTATAATAATTTAGAAATAGGACTAAAAATACATTTCGGATATTCTAGAGTGGGTTTTATGATTGCCAAAAAAGATTACAAATCGAGATTAAACATCAAATATGTTGGTTCAAAAAATGTTTTTGTTACTAAAAAAAAGTTAATATAGTGCCATAAATATGTTTTGATGGTTAATACACATTGAAATCAAATTGAAAATATTTTTAGAACATCCAACGTTAGGTTATACTCGTGAATTTCCTTTAATTTTGACCAAAATTTTTCGATATTGAACAACATGAATGGTTGTTCAAAAGGTATTTTTGTGATTTCAAACTATAACATTTGGCTTTGTATGTGTACTAAGATGTATAAAAGATTAGAAATCAAACTAAATATATATTTCAGATATTCCAGAGTGGGTTTTACGATGGAATGTTGTACAATTTAGTCAAAAAAGATTGCAAATTGATATTAAACATCCAATATGTTGGTTCCAAATATGTTTTTGTCAATCAAAATTAGTTAATATAGATTCATAAATATGTTTTGATAGTTAATACACAATGAAATCAAATTGAAAATACGTTTAGAACATCCAACGGTAGGTTATGCTCGTGAATTTTCTTTAATTTTGACCAAAATTGTTCGACTTCGAACAACATGAATGGTTGTTGAAAAGGTTTTTTTTGTGATTTCAAACTAGTACATTTGGCTTCGTATGGGTACTGCGATGTATAAAAGTTTGGTAATTGAACTAAATATACATTACGAATATTTTACAGTGAGTTTTACGGTTGAATGTAGTACAATTTCTACAAAAAATGGCTGCAATTTGAGATTAAACATCTTATATGTTGGTTCAAAATAAGTTTTTGTGACTCAAAATTAGTTAATATAGTATCATAAATATGTTTTGATGGTTAATACACATTGAAATCAAATTGAAAATACTTTTAGAACATCCAACGTTAGGTTATACTCGTGAATTTTCCTTAATTTTGACCAAAATTTTTCGATATTGAACAACATGAATGGTTGTTCAAAAGGTATTTTTGTGATTTCAAACTATAACATTTTGCTTTGTATGTGTACTAAGATGTATAAAAGATTAGAAATTGAACTAAATATATATTTCAGATATTCGAGAGTGGGTTTTACGATGGAATGTTGTACAATTTAGTCAAAAAAGATTGCAAATTGATATTAAACATCCAATATGTTGGTTCCAAATATGTTTTTGTCAATCAAAATTAGTTAATATAGATTCATAAATATGTTTTGATAGTTAATACACAATGAAATCAAATTGAAAATACATTTAGAACTTCCAACGGTAGGTTATGCTCGTGAATTTTCCTTAATTTTGACCAAAATTGTTCGACTTCGAACAACATGAATGGTTGTTGAAAAGGTTTTTTTTGTGATTTCAAACTGGTACATTTGGCTTCGTATTGGTACTGCGATGTACAAAAGTTTGGTAATTGAACTAAATATACATTACGAATATTTTACAGTGAGTTTTACGGTAGAATGTAGTACAATTTCTACAAAAAATGGCTGCAATTTAAGATTAAACATCTTATATGTTAGTTCAAAATAAGTTTTTGTGACTCAAAATTAGTTAATATAGTATCATAAATATGTTTTGATGGTTAATACACATTGAAATCAAATTGAAAATACTTTTAGAACATCCAACGTTAGGTTATACTCGTGAATTTTCCTTAATTTTGACCAAAATTTTTCGATATTGAACAACATGAATGGTTGTTCAAAAGGTATTTTTGTGATTTCAAACTATAACATTTGGCTTTGTATGTGTACTAAGATGTATAAAAGATTAGAAATTGAACTAAATATATATTTCAGATATTCGAGAGTAGGTTTTACGATGGAATGTTGTACAATTTAGTCAAAAAAGATTGCAAATTGATATTAAACATCCAATATGTTGGTTCCAAATATGTTTTTGTCAATCAAAATTAGTTAATATAGATTCATAAATATGTTTTGATAGTTAATACACAATGAAATCAAATTGAAAATACGTTTAGAACATCCAACGGTAGGTTATGCTCGTGAATTTTCTTTAATTTTGACCAAAATTGTTCGACTTCGAACAACATGAATGGTTGTTGAAAAGGTTTTTTTTGTGATTTCAAACTAGTACATTTGGCTTCGTATGGGTACTGCGATGTATAAAAGTTTGGTAATTGAACTAAATATACATTACGAATATTTTACAGTGAGTTTTACGGTTGAATGTAGTACAATTTCTACAAAAAATGGCTGCAATTTGAGATTAAACATCTTATATGTTGGTTCAAAATAAGTTTTTGTGACTCAAAATTAGTTAATATAGTATCATAAATATGTTTTGATGGTTAATACACATTGAAATCAAATTGAAAATACTTTTAGAACATCCAAAGTTAGGTTATACTCGTGAATTTTCCTTAATTTTGACCAAAATTTTTCGATATTGAACAACATGAATGGTTGTTCAAAAGGTATTTTTGTGATTTCAAACTATAACATTTGGCTTTGTATGTGTACTAAGATGTATAAAAGATTAGAAATTGAACTAAATATATATTTCAGATATTCGAGAGTGGGTTTTACGATGGAATGTTGTACAATTTAGTCAAAAAAGATTGCAAATTGATATTAAACATCCAATATGTTGGTTCCAAATATGTTTTTGTCAATCAAAATTAGTTAATATAGATTCATAAATATGTTTTGATAGTTAATACACAATGAAATCAAATTGAAAATACGTTTAGAACATCCAACGGTAGGTTATGCTCGTTAATTTTCTTTAATTTTGACCAAAATTGTTCGACTTCGAACAACATGAATGGTTGTTGAAAAGGTTTTTTTTTGTGATTTCAAACTGGTACATTTGGCTTCGTATGGGTACTGCGATGTACAAAAGTTTGGTAATTGAACTAAATATACATTACGAATATTTTACAATGAGTTTTACGGTAGAATGTAGTACAATTTCTACAAAAAATGGCTGCAATTTGAGATTAAACATCCAATATGTTCGTTCAAAATAAGTTTTTGTGACTCAAAATTAGTTAATATAGTATCATAAATATGTTTTGATGGTTAATACACATTGAAATCAAATTGAAAATACTTTTAGAACATCCAACGTTAGGTTATACTCGTGAATTTTCCTTAATTTTGACCAAAATTGTTCGACATTGAACAACATGAATGGTTGTTCAAAAGGTATTTTTGAGATTTCAAACTAGTACATTTGGCTTTGTATGTGTACTAAGATGTTTAAAATATTAGAAATCGAACTAAATATATATTTCAGATATTCGAGAGTGGGTTTTACGATTGAATGTTATACAATTTAGTCAAAAAAGATTGCAAATTGATATTAAACATCCAATATGTTGGTTCCAAATATGTTTTTGTCAATCAAAATTAGTTAATATAGATTCATGAATATGGTTTGATAGTTAATACACAATGAAATCAAATTGAAAATACGTTTAGAACATCCAACGGTAGGTTATACTCGTGAATTTTCTTTAATTTTGACCAAAATTGTTCGACTTCGAACAACATGAATGGTTGTTGAAAAGGTTTTTTTTGTGATTTCAAACTGGTACATTTGGCTTCGTATGGCTACTGCGATGTACAAAAGTTTGGTAATTGAACTAAATATACATTTCGAATATTTTGCAGTGAGTTTTACGGTTGAATGTAGTACAATTTCTACAAAAAATGGCTGCAATTTGAGATTGAACATCCAATATGTTCGTTCAAAATAAGTTTTTTTGTGACTCAAAATTAGTTAATATAGTATCATAAATATGTTTTGATGGTTAATACACATTGAAATCAAATTGAAAATACTTTTAGAACATCCAATGTTAGGTTATACTCGTGAATTTTCCTTAATTTTGACCAAAATTGTTCGACATTGAACAACATGAATGGTTGTTCAAAAGGTGTTTTTATGATTTCAAACTAGCACATTCGGCTTTGTATGTGTACTAAGATGTATAATAATTTAGAAATCGGACTAAATATACATTTCGGATATTCTAGAGTGGGTTTTACGATGGAATGTTGTACAATTTAGTCAAAAAAGATTGCAAATTGATATTAAACATCCAATATGTTGGTTCCAAATATGTTTTTGTCAATCAAAATTAGTTAATATAGATTCATAAATATGTTTTGATAGTTAATACACATTGAAATCAAATTGAAAATACTTTTAGAACATCCAACGTTAGGTTATACTCGTGAATTTTCCTTAATTTTGACCAAAATTGTTCGACATTGAACAACATGAATGGTTGTTCAAAAGGTATTTTTGAGATTTCAAACTAGTACATTTGGCTTTGTATGTGTACTAAGATGTTTAAAAGATTAGAAATCGAACTAAATATATATTTCAGATATTCGAGAGTGGGTTTTACGATTGAATGTTATACAATTTAGTCAAAAAAGATTGCAAATTGATATTAAACATCCAATATGTTGGTTCCAAATATGTTTTTGTCAATCAAAATTAGTTAATATAGATTCATGAATATGGTTTGATAGTTAATACACAATGAAATCAAATTGAAAATACGTTTAGAACATCCAACGGTAGGTTATACTCGTGAATTTTCTTTAATTTTGACCAAAATTGTTCGACTTCGAACAACATGAATGGTTGTTGAAAAGGTTTTTTTTGTGATTTCAAACTGGTACATTTGGCTTCGTATGGCTACTGCGATGTACAAAAGTTTGGTAATTGAACTAAATATACATTTCGAATATTTTGCAGTGAGTTTTACGGTTGAATGTAGTACAATTTCTACAAAAAATGGCTGCAATTTGAGATTAAACATCCAATATGTTCGTTCAAAATAAGTTTTTTTGTGACTCAAAATTAGTTAATATAGTATCATAAATATGTTTTGATGGTTAATACACATTGAAATCAAATTGAAAATACTTTTAGAACATCCAACGTTAGGTTATACTCGTGAATTTTCTTTAATTTTGACCAAAATTGTTCGACATTGAACAACATGAATGGTTGTTCAAAAGGTGTTTTTATGATTTCAAACCAGCACATTCGGCTTTGTATGTGTACTAAGATGTATAATAATTTAGAAATAGGACTAAAAATACATTTCGGATATTCTAGAGTGGGTTTTATGATTGCCAAAAAAGATTACAAATCGAGATTAAACATCAAATATGTTGGTTCAAAAAATGTTTTTGTTACTAAAAAAAAGTTAATATAGTGCCATAAATATGTTTTGATGGTTAATACACATTGAAATCAAATTGAAAATATTTTTAGAACATCCAACGTTAGGTTATACTCGTGAATTTCCTTTAATTTTGACCAAAATTTTTCGATATTGAACAACATGAATGGTTGTTCAAAAGGTATTTTTGTGATTTCAAACTATAACATTTGGCTTTGTATGTGTACTAAGATGTATAAAAGATTAGAAATCGAACTAAATATATATTTCAGATATTCCAGAGTGGGTTTTACGATGGAATGTTGTACAATTTAGTCAAAAAAGATTGCAAATTGATATTAAACATCCAATATGTTGGTTCCAAATATGTTTTTGTCAATCAAAATTAGTTAATATAGATTCATAAATATGTTTTGATAGTTAATACACAATGAAATCAAATTGAAAATACGTTTAGAACATCCAACGGTAGGTTATGCTCGTGAATTTTCTTTAATTTTGACCAAAATTGTTCGACTTCGAACAACATGAATGGTTGTTGAAAAGGTTTTTTTTGTGATTTCAAACTAGTACATTTGGCTTCGTATGGGTACTGCGATGTATAAAAGTTTGGTAATTGAACTAAATATACATTACGAATATTTTACAGTGAGTTTTACGGTTGAATGTAGTACAATTTCTACAAAAAATGGCTGCAATTTGAGATTAAACATCTTATATGTTGGTTCAAAATAAGTTTTTGTGACTCAAAATTAGTTAATATAGTATCATAAATATGTTTTGATGGTTAATACACATTGAAATCAAATTGAAAATACTTTTAGAACATCCAACGTTAGGTTATACTCGTGAATTTTCCTTAATTTTGACCAAAATTTTTCGATATTGAACAACATGAATGGTTGTTCAAAAGGTATTTTTGTGATTTCAAACTATAACATTTTGCTTTGTATGTGTACTAAGATGTATAAAAGATTAGAAATTGAACTAAATATATATTTCAGATATTCGAGAGTGGGTTTTACGATGGAATGTTGTACAATTTAGTCAAAAAAGATTGCAAATTGATATTAAACATCCAATATGTTGGTTCCAAATATGTTTTTGTCAATCAAAATTAGTTAATATAGATTCATAAATATGTTTTGATAGTTAATACACAATGAAATCAAATTGAAAATACGTTTAGAACATCCAACGGTAGGTTATGCTCGTGAATTTTCTTTAATTTTGACCAAAATTGTTCGACTTCGAACAACATGAATGGTTGTTGAAAAGGTTTTTTTTGTGATTTCAAACTGGTACATTTGGCTTCGTATGGGTACTGCGATGTACAAAAGTTTGGTAATTGAACTAAATATACATTACGAATATTTTACAATGAGTTTTACGGTAGAATGTAGTACAATTTCTACAAAAAATGGCTGCAATTTGAGATTAAACATCCAATATGTTCGTTCAAAATAAGTTTTTGTGACTCAAAATTAGTTAATATAGTATCATAAATATGTTTTGATGGTTAATACACATTGAAATCAAATTGAAAATACTTTTAGAACATCCAACGTTAGGTTATACTCGTGAATTTTCCTTAATTTTGACCAAAATTGTTCGACATTGAACAACATGAATGGTTGTTCAAAAGGTATTTTTGAGATTTCAAACTAGTACATTTGGCTTTGTATGTGTACTAAGATGTTTAAAAGATTAGAAATCGAACTAAATATATATTTCAGATATTCGAGAGTGGGTTTTACGATTGAATGTTATACAATTTAGTCAAAAAAGATTGCAAATTGATATTAAACATCCAATATGTTGGTTCCAAATATGTTTTTGTCAATCAAAATTAGTTAATATAGATTCATGAATATGGTTTGATAGTTAATACACAATGAAATCAAATTGAAAATACGTTTAGAACATCCAACGGTAGGTTATACTCGTGAATTTTCTTTAATTTTGACCAAAATTGTTCGACTTCGAACAACATGAATGGTTGTTGAAAAGGTTTTTTTTGTGATTTCAAACTGGTACATTTGGCTTCGTATGGCTACTGCGATGTACAAAAGTTTGGTAATTGAACTAAATATACATTTCGAATATTTTGCAGTGAGTTTTACGGTTGAATGTAGTACAATTTCTACAAAAAATGGCTGCAATTTGAGATTGAACATCCAATATGTTCGTTCAAAATAAGTTTTTTTGTGACTCAAAATTAGTTAATATAGTATCATAAATATGTTTTGATGGTTAATACACATTGAAATCAAATTGAAAATACTTTTAGAACATCCAATGTTAGGTTATACTCGTGAATTTTCCTTAATTTTGACCAAAATTGTTCGACATTGAACAACATGAATGGTTGTTCAAAAGGTGTTTTTATGATTTCAAACTAGCACATTCGGCTTTGTATGTGTACTAAGATGTATAATAATTTAGAAATCGGAGTAAATATACATTTCGGATATTCTAGAGTGGGTTTTATGATTGCCGAAAAAGATTACAAATTGAGATTAAACATCAAATACGTTGGTTCAAAAAATGTTTTTGTTACTAAAAATTAGTTAATAAAGTGCCATAAATATGTTTTGATGGTTAATACACATTGAAATCAAATTGAAAATATTTTTAGAAAATCCAACTTTAGGTTATATACTCGTGAATTTTCTTTAATTTTGACCAAAATTGTTCGATATTGAACAACATGAATGGTTGTTGAAAAAGTATTTTTGTGATTTCAAACTAGTACATTTGACTTTGTATGTGTACTAAGATGTATAAAAGATTAGAAATCGAACTAAATATATATTTCAGATATTCGAGAATGGGTTTTACGATTGAATGTTGTACAATTTTGTCAAAAAAGATTGCAAATTGATATTAAACATCCAATATGTTGGTTCCAAATATGTTTTTGTCAATCAAAATTAGTTAATATAGATTCATAAATTAGTTTTGATAGTTAATACACAATGAAATCAAATTGGAAAAACGTTTAGAACATCCAACGGTAGGTTATGCTCATGAATTTTCTTTAATTTTGACCAAAATTGTTCGACATCGAACAACATGAATGGTTGTTGAAAAGGTTTTTTTTGTGATTTCAAACTGGTACATTTGGCTTCGTATGGGTACTGCGATGTACAAAAGTTTGGTAATTGAACTAAATATACATTCTGAATATTTTACAGTGAGTTTTACGGTTGAATGTTGTACAATTTCTACAAAAAATGGCTGCAATTTGAGATTAAACATCCAATATGTTGGTACAAAATAAGTTTTTGTGACTCAAAATTAGTTAATATAGTATCATAAATATGTTTTGATGATTAATACACATTGAAATCAAATTTAAAATACTTTTAGAACATCCAATGTTAGGTTATACTCGTGAATTTTCCTTAATTTTGACCAAAATTGTTCGACATTGAACAACATGAATGGTTGTTCAAAAGGTATTTTTATGATTTCAAACTAGCACATTCGGCTTTGTATGTGTACTAAGATGTATAATAATTTAGAAATCGGACTAAAAATACATTTCGTATATTCTAGAGTGGATTTTATGATTGCCAAAAAAGATTACAAATCGAGAGTAAACATCAAATATGTTGGTTCAAAAAATATTTTTGTTACTAAAAATTAGTTAATATAGTGCTATAAATATGTTTTGATGGTTAATACACATTGAAATCAAATTGAAAATATTTTTAGAACATCCAACGTTAAGTTATACTTGTGAATTTCCTTTAATTTTGACCAAAATTGTTCGATATTGAACAACATGAATGGTTGTTCAAAAGGTATTTTTGTGATTTCAAACTAGTACATTTGGCTTTGTATGTGTACTAAGATGTATAAAAGATTAGAAATCGAACTAAATATATATTTCAGATATTCGAGAGTGGGTTTTACGATTGAATGTCGTACAATTTAGTCAAAAAAGATTGCAAATTGATATCAAACATCCAATATGTTGGTTCCAAATATGTTTTTGTCAATCAAAATTAGTTAATATAGATTCATAAATATGTTTTGATAGTTAATACACAATGAAATCAAATTGAAAATACTTTTAGAACATCCAATGTTAGGTTATACTCGTGAATTTTCCTTAATTTTGACCAAAATTGTTCGACATTGAACAACATGAATGGTTGTTCAAAAGGTGTTTTTATGATTTCAAACTAGCACATTCGGCTTTGTATGTGTACTAAGATGTATAAAAATTTAAAAATCGGACTAAAAATATATTTCGGATATTCAAGAGTGGGTTTTATGATTGCCAAAAAAGATTACAAATCGAGATTAAACATCAAATATGTTGGTTCAAAAAATGTTTTTGTTACTAAAAATTAGTTAATATAGTGCCATAAATATGTTTTGATTGTTAATACACATTGAAATCAAATTGAAAATATTTTTAGAACATCCAACGTTAGGTTATACTTGTGAATTTCCTTTAATTTTGACCAAAATTGTTCGATATTGAACAACATGAATGGTTGTTGAAAAAGTTTTTTTTGTGATTTCAATCTAGTACATTTGGCTTCGTATGGGTACTACGATGTATAAAAATTTGGTAATTGAACTAAATATACATTTCGAATATTTTAAAGTGAGTTTTACGGTTGAATGTAGTACAATTTCTACAAAAAATGGCTGCAATTTGAGATTAAACATCCAATATGTTGGTTCAAAATAAGTTTTTGTGACTCAAAATTAGTTAATATAGTATCATAAATATGTTTTTATGGTTAATACACATTGAAATCAAATTGAAAATACTTTTAGAACATCCAATGTTAGGATATACTCGTGAATTTCCCTTAATTTTGACCAAAATTGTTCGACATTGAACAACATGAATAGTTGTTCAAAACGTGTTTTTATGATTTCAAACTATCACATTCGACTTTGTATGTGTACTAAGATGTATAAAAATTTAAAAATCGGACTAAAAATATATTTCGGATATTCAAGAGTGGGTTTCATGATTGCCAAAAAAGATTACAAATCGAGATTAAACATCAAATATGTTGGTTCAAAAAATGTTTTTGTTACTAAAAATTAGTTAATAAAGTGCCATAAATATGTTTTGATGATTAATACACATTGAAATCAAATTTAAAATAGTTTTAGAAAATCCAACGTTAGGTTATATACTCGTGAATTTCCTTTAATTTTGACCAAAATTGTTCGATATTGAACAACATGAATGATTGTTCAAAAGGTATTTTTGTGATTTCAAACTAGTACATTTGGCATTGTATGTGTACTAAGATGTATAAAAGATTAGAAATCAAACTAAATATATATTTCAGATATTCGAGAGTGGATTTAACGATTGACTGTAGTACAATTTAGTCAAAAAAGATTGCAAATTGATATTAAACATCCAACATGTTGGTTCCAAATATGTTTTTGTCAATCAAAATTAGTTAATATAGATTCATAAATTAGTTTTGATAGTTAATACACAATGAAATCAAATTGGAAAAACGTTTAGAACATCCAACGGTAGGTTATGCTCGTGAATTTTCTTTAATTTTGACCAAAATTGTTCGACATCGAACAACATGAATGGTTGTTGAAAAGGTTTTTTTTGTGATTTCAAACTGGTACATTTGGCTTCGTATGGGTACTGCGATGTACAAAAGTTTGGTAATTGAAATAAATATACATTCTGAATATTTTATAGTGAGTTTTACGGTTGAATGTAGTACAATTTCTACAAAAAATGGCTGCAATTTGAGATTAAACATCCAATATGTTGGTTCAAAATAAGTTTTTGTGACTCAAAATTAGTTAATATAGTATCATAAATATGTTTTGATGGTTAATACACATTGAAATCAAATTGAAAATACTTTTAGAACATCCAACGTTAGGTTATACTCGTGAATTTTCCTTAATTTTGACCAAAATTGTTCGACATTGAACAACATGAATGGTTGTTCAAAAGATTTTTTTATGATTTCAAACTAGCACATTCGGCTTTGTATGTGTACTAAGATGTATAATAATTTAGAAATCGGACTAAAAATACATTTCGGATATTCTAGAGTGGGTTTTATGATTGCCAAAAAAGATTACAAATCGAGATTAAACATCAAATATGTTGGTTCAAAAAATGTTTTTGTTACTAAAAATTAGTTAATACAGTGCCATAAATATGTTTTGATTGTTAATACACATTGAAATCAAATTGAAAATGTTTTTAGAACATCCAACGTTAGGTTATACTTGTGAATTTTCTTTAATTTTGACCAAAATTGTTCGATATTGAACAACATGAATGGTTGTTCAAAAGGTATTTTTGTGATTTGAAACTAGTACATTTGGCTTTGTATGTGTACTAAGATGTATAAAAGATTAGAAATCGAACTAAATATATATTTCAGATATTCGTGAGTGGGTTTTACGATTGAATGTTGTACAATTTAGTCAAAAAAGATTGCAAATTGATATTAAACATCCAATATATTGGTTCCAAATATGTTTTTGTCAATCAAAATTAGTTAATATAGTATCATAAATATGTTTTGATCGTTAATACACATTGAAATCAAATTGAAAATACTTTTAGAACATCCAACGTTAGGTTATGCTCGTGAAGTTTCTTTAATTTTGACCAAAATTGTTCGACATCGAACAACATGAATGATTGTTGAAAAAGTTTTTTTTGTGATTTCAATCTAGTACATTTGACTTCGTATGGGTACTACGATGTATAAAAATTTGGTAATTGAACTAAATATACATTTCGAATGTTTTAAAGTGAGTTTTACGGTTGAATGTAGTACAATTACTACAAAAAATGGCTGCAATTTGAGATTAAACATACAATATGTTGGTTCAAAATAAGTTTTTGTGACTCAAAATTAGTTAATATAGTATCATAAATATGTTTTGATGATTAATACACATTGAAATCAAATTGAAAATACTTTTAGAACATCCAATGTTAGGTTATACTCGTGAATTTTCCTTAATTTTGACCAAAATTGTTCGACATTGAACAACATGAATGGTTGTTCAAAAGGTATTTTTATGATTTCAAACTAGCACATTCGGCTTTGTATGTGTACTGAGATGTATAATAATTTAGAAATCGGACTAAAAATACATTTCGGATATTCTAGAGTGGATTTTATGATTGCCAAAAAAGATTACAAATCGAGAGTAAACATCAAATATGTTGGTTCAAAAAATATTTTTGTTACTAAAAATTAGTTAATATAGTGCTATAAATATGTTTTGATGGTTAATACACATTGAAATCAAATTGAAAATATTTTTAGAACATCCAACGTTAGGTTATACTTGTGAATTTCCTTTAATTTTGACCAAAATTGTTCGATATTGAACAACATGAATGGTTGTTCAAAAGGTATTTTTGTGATTTCAAACTAGTACATTTGGCTTTGTATGTGTACTAAGATGTATAAAAGATTAGAAATCGAACTAAATATATATTTCAGATATTCGAGAGTGGGTTTTACGATTGAATGTTGTACAATTTAGTCAAAAAAGATTGCAAATTGATATCAAACATCCAATATGTTGGTTCCAAATATGTTTTTGTCAATCAAAATTAGTTAATATAGATTCATAAATATGTTTTTATAGTTAATACACAATGAAATCAAATTGAAAATACTTTTAGAACATCCAATATTAGGTTATACTCGTGAATTTTCCTTAATTTTGACCAAAATTGTTCGACATTGAACAACATGAATGGTTGTTCAAAAGGTATTTTTGTGATTTCAAACTAGTACATTTGGCATTGTATGTGTACTAAGATGTATAAAAGATTAGAAATCAAACTAAATATATATTTCAGATATTCGAGAGTGGGTTTTACGATTGACTGTAGTACAATTTAGTCAAAAAAGATTGCAAATTGATATTAAACATCCAACATGTTGGTTCCAAATATGTTTTTGTCAATCAAAATTAGTTAATATAGATTCATAAATTAGTTTTGATAGTTAATACACAATGAAATCAAATTGGAAAAACGTTTAGAACATCCAACGGTAGGTTATGCTCGTGAATTTTCTTTAATTTTGACCAAAATTGTTCGACATCGAACAACATGAATCGTTGTTGAAAAGGTTTTTTTTATGATTTCAAACTGGTACATTTGGCTTCGTATGGGTACTGCGATGTACAAAAGTTTGGTAATTGAAATAAATATACATTCTGAATATTTTATAGTGAGTTTTACGGTTGAATGTAGTACAATTTCTACAAAAAATGGCTGCAATTTGAGATTGAACATCTAATATGTTGGTTCAAAATAAGTTTTTGTGACTCAAAATTAGTTAATATAGTATCATAAATATGTTTTGATGGTTAATACACATTGAAATCAAATTGAAAATACTTTTAGAACATCCAACGTTAGGTTATACTCGTGAATTTTCCTTAATTTTGACCAAAATTGTTCGACATTGAACAACATGAATAGTTGTTCAAAAGGTGTTTTTATGATTTCAAACTAGCACATTCGGCTTTGTATGTGTACTAAGATGTATAATAATTTAGAAATCGGACTAAAAATACATTTCGGATATTCTAGAGTGGGTTTTATGATTGCCAAAAAAGATTACAAATCGAGATTAAACATCAAATATGTTGGTTCGAAAAATATTTTTGTTACTAAAAATTAATTAATACAGTGCCATAAATATGTTTGGATTGTTAATACACATTGAAATCAAATTGAAAATATTTTTAGAACATCCAACGTTAGGTTATACTTGTGAATTTCCTTTAATTTTGACCAAAATTGTTCGATATTGAACAACATGAATGGTTGTTCAAAAGGTATTTTTGTGATTTCAAACTAGTACATTTGGCTTTGTATGTGTACTAAGATGTATAAAAGATTAGAAATCGAACTAAATATATATTTCAGATATTCGTGAGTGGGTTTTACGATTGAATGTTGTACAATTTAGTCAAAAAAGATTGCAAATTGATATTAAACATCCAATATATTGGTTCCAAATATGATTTTGTCAATCAAAATTAGTTAATATAGTATCATAAATATGTTTTGATGGTTAATACACATTGAAATCAAATTGAAAATACTTTTAGAACATCCAACGTTAGGTTATGCTCGTGAAGTTTCTTTAATTTTGACCAAAATTGTTCGACATCGAACAACATGAATGATTGTTGAAATTTTTTTTTTTGTGATTTCAATCTAGTACATTTGACTTCGTATAGGTACTACGATGTATAAAAATTTGGTAATTGAACTAAATATACATTTCGAATATTTTAAAGTGAGTTTTACGGTTGAATGTAGTACAATTTCTGCAAAAAATGGCTGCAATTTGAGATTAAACATCCAATATGTTGGTTCAAAATAAGTTTTTGTGACTCAAAATTAGTTAATATAGTATCATAAATATATTTTTATGGTTAATACACATTGAAATCAAATTGAAAATACTTTTAGAACATCCAATGTTAGGATATACTCGTGAATTTCTCTTAATTTTGACCAAAATTGTTCGACATTGAACAACATGAATGGTTGTTCAAAACGTGTTTTTATGATTTCAAACTATCACATTCGGCTTTGTATATGTACTAAGATGTATAAAAATTTAAAAATCGGACTAAAAATATATTTCGGATATTCAAGAGTGGGTTTCATGATTGCCAAAAAAGATTACAAATCGAGATTAAACATCAAATATGTTGGTTGAAAAAATGTTTTTGTTACTAAAAATTAGTTAATAAAGTGCCATAAATATGTTTTGATGATTAATACACATTGAAATCAAATTTAAAATATTTTTAGAAAATCCAACGTTAGGTTATATACTCGTGAATTTCCTTTAATTTTGACCAAAATTGTTCGATATTGAACAACATGAATGGTTGTTCAAAAGGTATTTTTGTGATTTCAAACTAGTACATTTGGCATTGTATGTGTACTAAGATCTATAAAAGATTAGAAATCAAACTAAATATATATTTCAGATATTCGAGAGTGGGTTTTACGATTGAATGTTGTACAATTTAGTCAAAAAAGATTGGAAATTGATATTAAACATCCAATATGTTGGTTCCAAATATGTTTTTGTCAATCAAAATTAGTTAATATAGATTCATAAATAAGTTTTGATAGTTAATACACAATGAAATCAAATTGGAAAAATGTTTAGAACATCCAACGGTAGGTTATGCTCGTGAATTTTCTTTAATTTTGACCAAAATTGTTCGACATCGAACAACATGAATGGTTGTTTAAAAGGTTTTTTTTGTGATTTCAAACTAGTACATTTGTCTTCGTATGGGTACTGCGATGTACAAAAGTTTGGTAATTGAAATAAATATACATTCTGAATATTTTATAGTGAGTTTTACGGTTGAATGTAGTACAATTTCTACAAAAAATGGCTGCAATTTGAGATTAAACATCCAATATATTGGTTCAAAATAAGTTTTTGTGACTCAAAATTAGTTAATACAGTATCATAAATATGTTTTGATGGTTAATACACATTGAAATCAAATTGAAAATACTTTTAGAACATCCAACGTTAGGTTATACTCGTGAATTTTCCTTAATTTTGACCAAAATTGTTCGACATTGAACAACAGGAATGGTTGTTCAAAAAGTGTTTTTATGATTTCAAACTAGCACATTTGGCATTGTATGTGTACTAAGATGTATAAAAGATTAGAAATCAAACTAAATATATATTCCAGATATTCGAGAGTGGGTTTTACGATTGAATGTTGTACAATTTAGTCAAAAAAGATTGCAAATTGATATTAAACATCCAATATGTTGGTTCCAAATATGTTTTTGTCAATCAAAATTAGTTAATATAGATTCATAAATTAGTTTTGATAGTTAATACACAATGAAATCAAATTGGAAAAACGTTTAGAACATCCAACGGTAGGTTATGCTCGTGAATTTTCTTTAATTTTGACCAAAATTGTTCGACATCGAACAACATGAATGGTTGTTGAAAAGGTTATTTTTGTGATTTCAAACGGGTACATTTGGCTTCGTATGGGTACTGCGATGTACAAAAGTTTGGTAATTGAAATAAATATACATTCTGAATATTTTATAGTGAGTTTTACGGTTGAATGTAGTACAATTTCTACAAAAAATGGCTGCAATTTGAGATTAAACATCCAATATGTTGGTTCAAAATAAGTTTTTGTGACTCAAAATTAGTTAATACAGTATCATAAATATGTTTTGATGGTTAATACACATTGAAATCAAATTGAAAATACTTTTAGAACATCCAACGTTAGGTTATACTCGTGAATTTTCCTTAATTTTGACCAAAATTGTTCGACATTGAACAACATGAATGGTTGTTCAAAAGGTATTTTTGTGATTTTAAACTAGTACATTTGGCTTTGTATGTGTACTAAGATGTATAAAAGATTAGAAATCGAACTAAATATATATTTCAGATATTCGAGAGTGGGTTTTACGATTGAATGTTGTACAATTTAGTCAAAAAAGATTGCAAATTGATATTAAACATCCAATATATTGGTTCCAAATATGTTTTTGTCAATCAAAATTAGTTAATATAGTATCATAAATATGTTTTGATGGTTAATACACATTGAAATCAAATTGAAAATACTTTTAGAACATCCAACGTTAGGTTATGCTCGTGAAGTTTCTTTAATTTTGACCAAAATTGTTCGACATCGAACAATATGAATGATTGTTGAAAAAGTTTTTTTTGTGATTTCAATCTAGTACATTTGGCTTCGTATGGGTACTACGATGTATAAAAATTTGGTAATTGAACTAAATATACATTTCGAATATTTTAAAGTGAGTTTTACGGTTGAATGTAGTACAATTTCTACAAAAAATGGCTGCAATTTGATATTAAACATCCAATATGTTGGTTCAAAATAAGTTTTTGTGACTCAAAATTAGTTAATATAGTATCATAAATATGTTTTGATGGTTAATACACATTGAAATCAAATTGAAAATACTTTTAGAACATCCAACGTTAGGTTATACTCGTGAATTTTCTTTAATTTTGACCAAAATTGTTCGACATTGAACAACATGAATGGTTGTTCAAAAGGTGTTTTTATGATTTCAAACTAGCACATTCGGCTTTGTATGTGTACTAAGATGTATAATAATTTAGAAATCGGACTAAAAATACATTTCAGATATTCTAGAATGGGTTTTATGATTGCCAAAAAAGATTACAAATCGAGATTAAACATCAAATATGTTGGTTCAAAAAATGTTTTTGTTACTAAAAATTAGTTAATATAGTGCCATAAATATGTTTTGATTGTTAATACACATTGAAATCAAATTGAAAATATTTTTAGAACATCCAACGTTAGGTTATACTTGTGAATTTCCTTTAATTTTGACCAAAATTGTTCGATATTGAACAACATGAATGGTTGTTCAAAAGGTATTTTTGTGATTTCAAACTAGTACATTTGGCTTTGTATGTGTACTAAGATGTATAAAAGATTAGAAATCAAACTAAATATATATTTCAGATATTCGAGAGTGGGTTTTACGATTGAATGTTGTACAATTTAGTCAAAAAAGATTGCAAATTGATATTAAACATCCAATATATTGGTTCCAAATATGTTTTTGTCAATCAAAATTAGTTAATATAGTATCATAAATATGTTTTGATGGTTAATACACATTAAAATCAAATTGAAAATACTTTTAGAACATCCAACGTTAGGTTATGCTCGTGAAGTTTCTTTAATTTTGACCAAAATTGTTCGACATCGAACAACATGAATGGTTGTTCAAAAGGTATTTTTATGATTTCAAACTAGCACATTCGGCTTTGTATGTGTACTAAGATGTATAATAATTTAGAAATCGGACTAAAAATACATTTCGTATATTCTAGAGTGGATTTTATGATTGCCAAAAAAGATTACAAATCGAGAGTAAACATCAAATATGTTGGTTCAAAAAATATTTTTGTTACTAAAAATTAGTTAATATAGTGCTATAAATATGTTTTGATGGTTAATACACATTGAAATCAAATTGAAAATATTTTTAGAACATCCAACGTTAAGTTATACTTGTGAATTTCCTTTAATTTTGACCAAAATTGTTCGATATTGAACAACATGAATGGTTGTTCAAAAGGTATTTTTGTGATTTCAAACTAGTACATTTGGCTTTGTATGTGTACTAAGATGTATAAAAGATTAGAAATCGAACTAAATATATATTTCAGATATTCGAGAGTGGGTTTTACGATTGAATGTCGTACAATTTAGTCAAAAAAGATTGCAAATTGATATCAAACATCCAATATGTTGGTTCCAAATATGTTTTTGTCAATCAAAATTAGTTAATATAGATTCATAAATATGTTTTGATAGTTAATACACAATGAAATCAAATTGAAAATACTTTTAGAACATCCAATGTTAGGTTATACTCGTGAATTTTCCTTAATTTTGACCAAAATTGTTCGACATTGAATAACATGAATGGTTGTTCAAAAGGTGTTTTTATGATTTCAAACTAGCACATTCGGCTTTGTATGTGTACTAAGATGTATAAAAATTTAAAAATCGGACTAAAAATATATTTCGGATATTCAAGAGTGGGTTTTATGATTGCCAAAAAAGATTACAAATCGAGATTAAACATCAAATATGTTGGTTCAAAAAATGTTTTTGTTACTAAAAATTAGTTAATATAGTGCCATAAATATGTTTTGATTGTTAATACACATTGAAATCAAATTGAAAATATTTTTAGAACATCCAACGTTAGGTTATACTTGTGAATTTCCTTTAATTTTGACCAAAATTGTTCGATATTGAACAACATGAATGGTTGTTGAAAAAGTTTTTTTTGTGATTTCAATCTAGTACATTTGGCTTCGTATGGGTACTACGATGTATAAAAATTTGGTAATTGAACTAAATATACATTTCGAATATTTTAAAGTGAGTTTTACGGTTGAATGTAGTACAATTTCTACAAAAAATGGCTGCAATTTGAGATTAAACATCCAATATGTTGGTTCAAAATAAGTTTTTGTGACTCAAAATTAGTTAATATAGTATCATAAATATGTTTTTATGGTTAATACACATTGAAATCAAATTGAAAATACTTTTAGAACATCCAATGTTAGGATATACTCGTGAATTTCCCTTAATTTTGACCAAAATTGTTCGACATTGAACAACATGAATAGTTGTTCAAAACGTGTTTTTATGATTTCAAACTATCACATTCGACTTTGTATGTGTACTAAGATGTATAAAAATTTAAAAATCGGACTAAAAATATATTTCGGATATTCAAGAGTGGGTTTCATGATTGCCAAAAAAGATTACAAATCGAGATTAAACATCAAATATGTTGGTTCAAAAAATGTTTTTGTTACTAAAAATTAGTTAATAAAGTGCCATAAATATGTTTTGATGATTAATACACATTGAAATCAAATTTAAAATAGTTTTAGAAAATCCAACGTTAGGTTATATACTCGTGAATTTCCTTTAATTTTGACCAAAATTGTTCGATATTGAACAACATGAATGATTGTTCAAAAGGTATTTTTGTGATTTCAAACTAGTACATTTGGCATTGTATGTGTACTAAGATGTATAAAAGATTAGAAATCAAACTAAATATATATTTCAGATATTCGAGAGTGGATTTAACGATTGACTGTAGTACAATTTAGTCAAAAAAGATTGCAAATTGATATTAAACATCCAACATGTTGGTTCCAAATATGTTTTTGTCAATCAAAATTAGTTAATATAGATTCATAAATTAGTTTTGATAGTTAATACACAATGAAATCAAATTGGAAAAACGTTTAGAACATCCAACGGTAGGTTATGCTCGTGAATTTTCTTTAATTTTGACCAAAATTGTTCGACATCGAACAACATGAATGGTTGTTGAAAAGGTTTTTTTTGTGATTTCAAACTGGTACATTTGGCTTCGTATGGGTACTGCGATGTACAAAAGTTTGGTAATTGAAATAAATATACATTCTGAATATTTTATAGTGAGTTTTACGGTTGAATGTAGTACAATTTCTACAAAAAATGGCTGCAATTTGAGATTAAACATCCAATATGTTGGTTCAAAATAAGTTTTTGTGACTCAAAATTAGTTAATATAGTATCATAAATATGTTTTGATGGTTAATACACATTGAAATCAAATTGAAAATACTTTTAGAACATCCAACGTTAGGTTATACTCGTGAATTTTCCTTAATTTTGACCAAAATTGTTCGACATTGAACAACATGAATGGTTGTTCAAAAGATTTTTTTATGATTTCAAACTAGCACATTCGGCTTTGTATGTGTACTAAGATGTATAATAATTTAGAAATCGGACTAAAAATACATTTCGGATATTCTAGAGTAGGTTTTATGATTGCCAAAAAAGATTACAAATCGAGATTAAACATCAAATATGTTGGTTCAAAAAATGTTTTTGTTACTAAAAATTAGTTAATACAGTGCCATAAATATGTTTTGATTGTTAATACACATTGAAATCAAATTGAAAATGTTTTTAGAACATCCAACGTTAGGTTATACTTGTGAATTTTCTTTAATTTTGACCAAAATTGTTCGATATTGAACAACATGAATGGTTGTTCAAAAGGTATTTTTGTGATTTGAAACTAGTACATTTGGCTTTGTATGTGTACTAAGATGTATAAAAGATTAGAAATCGAACTAAATATATATTTCAGATATTCGTGAGTGGGTTTTACGATTGAATGTTGTACAATTTAGTCAAAAAAGATTGCAAATTGATATTAAACATCCAATATATTGGTTCCAAATATGTTTTTGTCAATCAAAATTAGTTAATATAGTATCATAAATATGTTTTGATCGTTAATACACATTGAAATCAAATTGAAAATACTTTTAGAACATCCAACGTTAGGTTATGCTCGTGAAGTTTCTTTAATTTTGACCAAAATTGTTCGACATCGAACAACATGAATGATTGTTGAAAAAGTTTTTTTTGTGATTTCAATCTAGTACATTTGACTTCGTATGGGTACTACGATGTATAAAAATTTGGTAATTGAACTAAATATACATTTCGAATGTTTTAAAGTGAGTTTTACGGTTGAATGTAGTACAATTACTACAAAAAATGGCTGCAATTTGAGATTAAACATACAATATGTTGGTTCAAAATAAGTTTTTGTGACTCAAAATTAGTTAATATAGTATCATAAATATGTTTTGATGATTAATACACATTGAAATCAAATTGAAAATACTTTTAGAACATCCAATGTTAGGTTATACTCGTGAATTTTCCTTAATTTTGACCAAAATTGTTCGACATTGAACAACATGAATGGTTGTTCAAAAGGTATTTTTATGATTTCAAACTAGCACATTCGGCTTTGTATGTGTACTGAGATGTATAATAATTTAGAAATCGGACTAAAAATACATTTCGGATATTCTAGAGTGGATTTTATGATTGCCAAAAAAGATTACAAATCGAGAGTAAACATCAAATATGTTGGTTCAAAAAATATTTTTGTTACTAAAAATTAGTTAATATAGTGCTATAAATATGTTTTGATGGTTAATACACATTGAAATCAAATTGAAAATATTTTTAGAACATCCAACGTTAGGTTATACTTGTGAATTTCCTTTAATTTTGACCAAAATTGTTCGATATTGAACAACATGAATGGTTGTTCAAAAGGTATTTTTGTGATTTCAAACTAGTACATTTGGCTTTGTATGTGTACTAAGATGTATAAAAGATTAGAAATCGAACTAAATATATATTTCAGATATTCGAGAGTGGGTTTTACGATTGAATGTTGTACAATTTAGTCAAAAAAGATTGCAAATTGATATCAAACATCCAATATGTTGGTTCCAAATATGTTTTTGTCAATCAAAATTAGTTAATATAGATTCATAAATATGTTTTTATAGTTAATACACAATGAAATCAAATTGAAAATACTTTTAGAACATCCAATATTAGGTTATACTCGTGAATTTTCCTTAATTTTGACCAAAATTGTTCGACATTGAACAACATGAATGGTTGTTCAAAAGGTATTTTTGTGATTTCAAACTAGTACATTTGGCATTGTATGTGTACTAAGATGTATAAAAGATTAGAAATCAAACTAAATATATATTTCAGATATTCGAGAGTGGGTTTTACGATTGACTGTAGTACAATTTAGTCAAAAAAGATTGCAAATTGATATTAAACATCCAACATGTTGGTTCCAAATATGTTTTTGTCAATCAAAATTAGTTAATATAGATTCATAAATTAGTTTTGATAGTTAATACACAATGAAATCAAATTGGAAAAACGTTTAGAACATCCAACGGTAGGTTATGCTCGTGAATTTTCTTTAATTTTGACCAAAATTGTTCGACATCGAACAACATGAATCGTTGTTGAAAAGGTTTTTTTTATGATTTCAAACTGGTACATTTGGCTTCGTATGGGTACTGCGATGTACAAAAGTTTGGTAATTGAAATAAATATACATTCTGAATATTTTATAGTGAGTTTTACGGTTGAATGTAGTACAATTTCTACAAAAAATGGCTGCAATTTGAGATTGAACATCTAATATGTTGGTTCAAAATAAGTTTTTGTGACTCAAAATTAGTTAATATAGTATCATAAATATGTTTTGATGGTTAATACACATTGAAATCAAATTGAAAATACTTTTAGAACATCCAACGTTAGGTTATACTCGTGAATTTTCCTTAATTTTGACCAAAATTGTTCGACATTGAACAACATGAATAGTTGTTCAAAAGGTGTTTTTATGATTTCAAACTAGCACATTCGGCTTTGTATGTGTACTAAGATGTATAATAATTTAGAAATCGGACTAAAAATACATTTCGGATATTCTAGAGTGGGTTTTATGATTGCCAAAAAAGATTACAAATCGAGATTAAACATCAAATATGTTGGTTCGAAAAATATTTTTGTTACTAAAAATTAATTAATACAGTGCCATAAATATGTTTGGATTGTTAATACACATTGAAATCAAATTGAAAATATTTTTAGAACATCCAACGTTAGGTTATACTTGTGAATTTCCTTTAATTTTGACCAAAATTGTTCGATATTGAACAACATGAATGGTTGTTCAAAAGGTATTTTTGTGATTTCAAACTAGTACATTTGGCTTTGTATGTGTACTAAGATGTATAAAAGATTAGAAATCGAACTAAATATATATTTCAGATATTCGTGAGTGGGTTTTACGATTGAATGTTGTACAATTTAGTCAAAAAAGATTGCAAATTGATATTAAACATCCAATATATTGGTTCCAAATATGATTTTGTCAATCAAAATTAGTTAATATAGTATCATAAATATGTTTTGATGGTTAATACACATTGAAATCAAATTGAAAATACTTTTAGAACATCCAACGTTAGGTTATGCTCGTGAAGTTTCTTTAATTTTGACCAAAATTGTTCGACATCGAACAACATGAATGATTGTTGAAATTTTTTTTTTTGTGATTTCAATCTAGTACATTTGACTTCGTATAGGTACTACGATGTATAAAAATTTGGTAATTGAACTAAATATACATTTCGAATATTTTAAAGTGAGTTTTACGGTTGAATGTAGTACAATTTCTGCAAAAAATGGCTGCAATTTGAGATTAAACATCCAATATGTTGGTTCAAAATAAGTTTTTGTGACTCAAAATTAGTTAATATAGTATCATAAATATATTTTTATGGTTAATACACATTGAAATCAAATTGAAAATACTTTTAGAACATCCAATGTTAGGATATACTCGTGAATTTCTCTTAATTTTGACCAAAATTGTTCGACATTGAACAACATGAATGGTTGTTCAAAACGTGTTTTTATGATTTCAAACTATCACATTCGGCTTTGTATATGTACTAAGATGTATAAAAATTTAAAAATCGGACTAAAAATATATTTCGGATATTCAAGAGTGGGTTTCATGATTGCCAAAAAAGATTACAAATCGAGATTAAACATCAAATATGTTGGTTGAAAAAATGTTTTTGTTACTAAAAATTAGTTAATAAAGTGCCATAAATATGTTTTGATGATTAATACACATTGAAATCAAATTTAAAATATTTTTAGAAAATCCAACGTTAGGTTATATACTCGTGAATTTCCTTTAATTTTGACCAAAATTGTTCGATATTGAACAACATGAATGGTTGTTCAAAAGGTATTTTTGTGATTTCAAACTAGTACATTTGGCATTGTATGTGTACTAAGATCTATAAAAGATTAGAAATCAAACTAAATATATATTTCAGATATTCGAGAGTGGGTTTTACGATTGAATGTTGTACAATTTAGTCAAAAAAGATTGGAAATTGATATTAAACATCCAATATGTTGGTTCCAAATATGTTTTTGTCAATCAAAATTAGTTAATATAGATTCATAAATAAGTTTTGATAGTTAATACACAATGAAATCAAATTGGAAAAATGTTTAGAACATCCAACGGTAGGTTATGCTCGTGAATTTTCTTTAATTTTGACCAAAATTGTTCGACATCGAACAACATGAATGGTTGTTTAAAAGGTTTTTTTTGTGATTTCAAACTAGTACATTTGTCTTCGTATGGGTACTGCGATGTACAAAAGTTTGGTAATTGAAATAAATATACATTCTGAATATTTTATAGTGAGTTTTACGGTTGAATGTAGTACAATTTCTACAAAAAATGGCTGCAATTTGAGATTAAACATCCAATATATTGGTTCAAAATAAGTTTTTGTGACTCAAAATTAGTTAATACAGTATCATAAATATGTTTTGATGGTTAATACACATTGAAATCAAATTGAAAATACTTTTAGAACATCCAACGTTAGGTTATACTCGTGAATTTTCCTTAATTTTGACCAAAATTGTTCGACATTGAACAACAGGAATGGTTGTTCAAAAAGTGTTTTTATGATTTCAAACTAGCACATTTGGCATTGTATGTGTACTAAGATGTATAAAAGATTAGAAATCAAACTAAATATATATTCCAGATATTCGAGAGTGGGTTTTACGATTGAATGTTGTACAATTTAGTCAAAAAAGATTGCAAATTGATATTAAACATCCAATATGTTGGTTCCAAATATGTTTTTGTCAATCAAAATTAGTTAATATAGATTCATAAATTAGTTTTGATAGTTAATACACAATGAAATCAAATTGGAAAAACGTTTAGAACATCCAACGGTAGGTTATGCTCGTGAATTTTCTTTAATTTTGACCAAAATTGTTCGACATCGAACAACATGAATGGTTGTTGAAAAGGTTTTTTTTGTGATTTCAAACGGGTACATTTGGCTTCGTATGGGTACTGCGATGTACAAAAGTTTGGTAATTGAAATAAATATACATTCTGAATATTTTATAGTGAGTTTTACGGTTGAATGTAGTACAATTTCTACAAAAAATGGCTGCAATTTGAGATTAAACATCCAATATGTTGGTTCAAAATAAGTTTTTGTGACTCAAAATTAGTTAATACAGTATCATAAATATGTTTTGATGGTTAATACACATTGAAATCAAATTGAAAATACTTTTAGAACATCCAACGTTAGGTTATACTCGTGAATTTTCCTTAATTTTGACCAAAATTGTTCGACATTGAACAACATGAATGGTTGTTCAAAAGGTATTTTTGTGATTTTAAACTAGTACATTTGGCTTTGTATGTGTACTAAGATGTATAAAAGATTAGAAATCGAACTAAATATATATTTCAGATATTCGAGAGTGGGTTTTACGATTGAATGTTGTACAATTTAGTCAAAAAAGATTGCAAATTGATATTAAACATCCAATATATTGGTTCCAAATATGTTTTTGTCAATCAAAATTAGTTAATATAGTATCATAAATATGTTTTGATGGTTAATACACATTGAAATCAAATTGAAAATACTTTTAGAACATCCAACGTTAGGTTATGCTCGTGAAGTTTCTTTAATTTTGACCAAAATTGTTCGACATCGAACAATATGAATGATTGTTGAAAAAGTTTTTTTTGTGATTTCAATCTAGTACATTTGGCTTCGTATGGGTACTACGATGTATAAAAATTTGGTAATTGAACTAAATATACATTTCGAATATTTTAAAGTGAGTTTTACGGTTGAATGTAGTACAATTTCTACAAAAAATGGCTGCAATTTGATATTAAACATCCAATATGTTGGTTCAAAATAAGTTTTTGTGACTCAAAATTAGTTAATATAGTATCATAAATATGTTTTGATGGTTAATACACATTGAAATCAAATTGAAAATACTTTTAGAACATCCAACGTTAGGTTATACTCGTGAATTTTCTTTAATTTTGACCAAAATTGTTCGACATTGAACAACATGAATGGTTGTTCAAAAGGTGTTTTTATGATTTCAAACTAGCACATTCGGCTTTGTATGTGTACTAAGATGTATAATAATTTAGAAATCGGACTAAAAATACATTTCAGATATTCTAGAATGGGTTTTATGATTGCCAAAAAAGATTACAAATCGAGATTAAACATCAAATATGTTGGTTCAAAAAATGTTTTTGTTACTAAAAATTAGTTAATATAGTGCCATAAATATGTTTTGATTGTTAATACACATTGAAATCAAATTGAAAATATTTTTAGAACATCCAACGTTAGGTTATACTTGTGAATTTCCTTTAATTTTGACCAAAATTGTTCGATATTGAACAACATGAATGGTTGTTCAAAAGGTATTTTTGTGATTTCAAACTAGTACATTTGGCTTTGTATGTGTACTAAGATGTATAAAAGATTAGAAATCAAACTAAATATATATTTCAGATATTCGAGAGTGGGTTTTACGATTGAATGTTGTACAATTTAGTCAAAAAAGATTGTAAATTGATATTAAACATCCAATATATTGGTTCCAAATATGTTTTTGTCAATCAAAATTAGTTAATATAGTATCATAAATATGTTTTGATGGTTAATACACATTAAAATCAAATTGAAAATACTTTTAGAACATCCAACGTTAGGTTATGCTCGTGAAGTTTCTTTAATTTTGACCAAAATTGTTCGACATCGAACAACATGAATGATTGTTGAAAAAGTTTTTTTTGTGATTTCAATCTAGTACATTTGACTTCGTATGGGTACTACGATGTATAAAAATTTGGTAATTGAACTAAATATACATTTCGAATATTTTAAAGTGAGTTTTACGGTTGAATGTAGTACAATTTCTACAAAAAATGGCTGCAATTTGAGATTAAACATCCAATATGTTGGTTCAAAATAAGTTTTTGTGACTCAAAATTAGTTAATATAGTATCATAAATATGTTTTTATGGTTAATACACATTGAACTCAAATTGACAATACTTTTAGAACATCCAATGTTAGGATATACTCGTGAATTTCCCTTAATTTTGACCAAAATTGTTCGACATTGAACAACATGAATGGTTGTTCAAAACGTGTTTTTATGATTTCAAACTATCACATTCGGCTTTGTATGTGTACCAAGATGTATAAAAATTTAAAAATCGGACTAAAAATATATTTCGGATATTCAAGAGTGGGTTTCATGATTGCCAAAAAAGATTACAAATCGAGATTAAACATCAAATATGTTGGTTGAAAAAATGTTTTTGTTACTAAAAATTAGTTAATAAAGTGCCATAAATATGTTTTGATGATTAATACACATTGAAATCAAATTTAAAATATTTTTAGAAAATCCAACGTTAGGTTATATACTCGTGAATTTCCTTTAATTTTGACCAAAATTGTTCGATATTGAACAACATGAATGGTTGTTCAAAAGGTATTTTTGTGATTTCAAACTAGTACATTTGGCATTGTATGTGTACTAAGATGTATAAAAGATTAGAAATCAAACTAAATATATATTTCAGATATTCGAGAGTGGGTTTTACGATTGAATGTTGTACAATTTAGTCAAAAAAGATTGCAAATTGATATTAAACATCCAATATGTTGGTTCCAAATATGTTTTTGTCAATCAAAATTAGTTAATATAGATTCATACATTAGTTTTGATAGTTAATACACAATGAAATCAAATTGGAAAAAACGTTTAGAACATCCAACGGTAGGTTATGCTCGTGAATTTTCTTTAATTTTGACCAAAATTGTTCGACATCGAACAACATGAATGGTTGTTGAAAAGGTTTTTTTTGTGATTTCAAACTGGTACATTTGGCTTCGTATGGGTACTGCGATGTACAAAAGTTTGGTAATTGAAATAAATATACATTCTGAATATTTTACAGTGAGTATTACGGTTGAATGTAGTACAATTTCTACAAAAAATGGCTGCAATTTCAGATTAAACATCCAATATGTTGGTTCAAAATAAGTTTTTGTGACTCAAAATTAGTTAATATAGTATCATAAATATGTTTTGATGGTTAATACACATTGAAATCAAATTGAAAATACTTTTAGAACATCCAACGTTAGGTTATACTCGTGAATTTTCCTTAATTTTGACCAAAAATGTTCGACATTGAACAACATGAATGGTTGTTCAAAAGGTGTTTTTATGATTTCAAACTAGCACATTCGGCTTTGTATGTGTACTAAGATGTATAATAATTTAGAAATCAGACTAAAAATACATTTCAGATATTCTAGAGTGGATTTTATGATTGCCAAAAAAGATTACAAATCGAGATTAAACATCAAATATGTTGGTTCAAAAAATATTTTTGTTACTAAAAATTAGTTAATATAGTGCCATAAATATGTTTTGATTGTTAATACACATTGAAATCAAATTGAAAATATTTTTAGAACATCCAACGTTTGGTTATACTTGTGAATTTCCTTTAATTTTGACCAAAATTGTTCGATATTGAACAACATGAATGGTTGTTCAAAAGGTATTTTTGTGATTTCAAACTAGTACATTTGGCTTTGTATGTATACTAAGATGTATAAAAGATTAGAAATCGAACTAAATATATATTTCAGATATTCGAGAGTGGGTTTTACGATTGAATGTTGTACAATTTAGTCAAAAAAGATTGCAAATTGATATTAAACATCCAATATATTGGTTCCAAATATGTTTTTGTCAATCAAAATTAGTTAATAAAGTATCATAAATATGTTTTGATAGTTAATACACATTGAAATCAAATTGAAAATACTTTTAGAACATCCAACGTTAGGTTATGGTCGTGAATTTTCCTTAATTTTGACCAAAATTGTTCGACATTGAACAACGTGAATGGTTGTTCAAAAGGTGTTTTTATGATTTCAAACTAGCACATTCGGCTTTGTATGTGTACTAAGATGTACAATAATTTAGAAATCGGACTAAAAATACATTTCGGATATTCTAGAGTGGGTTTTATGATTGCCAAAAAAGATTACAAATTGAGATTAAACATCAAATATATTGGTTCAAAAAACATTTTTGATACTAAAAATTAGTTAATATAGTGCCATAAATATGTTTTGATTGTTAATACACATTGAAATCAAATTGAAAATATTTTTAGAACATCCAACGTTAGGTTATACTTGTGAATTTCCTATAATTTTGACCAAAATTGTTCGATATTGAACAACATGAATATTTGTTCAAAAGGTATTTTTGTGATTTCAAACTAGTACATTTGGCTTTGTATGTGTACTAAGATGTATAAACGATTAGAAATCGAACTAAATATATATTTCAGATATTCGAGAGTGAGTTTTACGATTGAATGTGGTACAATTTAGTCAAAAAAGATTGCAAATTGATATATGAAACATCCAATATATTGGTTCCAAATATGTTTTTGTCAATCAAAATTAGTTAATATAGTATCATAAATATGTTTTGATAGTTAATACACATTGAAATCAAATTGAAAATACTTTTAGAACATCCAACGTTAGGTTATGCTCGTGAATTTTCCTTAATTTTGACCAAAATTGTTCGACATTGAACAACGTGAATGGTTGTTCAAAAGGTGTTTTTATGATTTCAAACTAGCACATTCGGCTTTGTATGTGTACTAAGATGTATAAAAATTTAAAAATGGGACTAAAAATATATTTCGGATATTCAAGAGTGGGTTTCATGATTGCCAAAAAAGATTACAAATCCAGATTAAACATCAAATATGTTGGTTCAAAAAATGTTTTTGTTACTAAAAATTAGTTAATAAAGTGCCATAAATATGTTTTGATGATTAATCCACATTGAAATCAAATTTAAAATATTTTTAGAAAATCCAACGTTAGGTTATATACTCGTGAATTTCTTTTAATTTTGACCAAAATTGTTCGATATTGAACAATATGAATGGTTGTTCAAAAGGTATTTTTGTGATTTCAAACTAGTACATTTGGCATTGTATGTGTACTAAGATGTATAAAAGATTAGAAATCAAACTAAATATATATTTCAGATATTCGAGAGTGGGTTTTACGATTGAATGTTGTACAATTTAGTCAAAAAAGATTGCAAATTGATATTAAACATCCAATATGTTGGTTTCAAATATGTTTTTGTCAATCAAAATTAGTTAATATAGATTCATAAATTAGTTTTGATAGTTAATACACAATGAAATCAAATTGGAAAAACGTTTAGAACATCCAACGGTAGGTTATGCTCGTAAATTTTCGTTAATTTTGACCAAAATTGTTCGACATCGAACAACATGAATGGTTGTTGAAAAGGTTTTTTTTGTGATTTCAAACTGTTACATTTGGTTTCGTATGGGTACTGCGATGTACAAAAGTATGGTAATTGAAATAAATATACATTCTGAATATTTTACAGTGAGTTTTACGGTTGAATGTAGTACAATTTCTACAAAAAATGGCTGCAATTTGAGATTAAACATCCAATATGTTGGTTCAAAATAAGTTTTTGTGACTCAAAATTAGTTAATATAGTATCATAAATATGTTTTGATGGTTAATACACATTGAAATCAAATTGAAAATACTTTTAGAACATCCAACGTTAGGTTATACTCGTGAATTTTCTTTAATTTTGACCAAAATTGTTCGACATTGAACAACATGAATGGTTGTTCAAAACGTGTTTTTATGATTTCAAACTACCACATTCGGCTTTGTATGTGTACTAAGATGTATAAAAATTTAAAAATCGGACTAAAAATATATTTCGGATATTCAAGAGTGGGTCTCATGATTGCCAAAAAGGATTACAAATCGAGATTAAACATCAAATATGTTGGTTCAAAAAATGTTTTTGTTACTAAAAATTAATTAATAAAGTGCCATAAATATGTTTTGATGATTAATACACATTGAAATCAAATTTAAAATATTTTTAGAAAATCCAACGTTAGGTTATATACTCGTGAATTTCCTTTAATTTTGACCAAAATTGTTCGATATTGAACAACATGAATGGTTGTTCAAAAGGTATTTTTGTGATTTCAGACTAGTACATTTGGCATTGTATGTGTACTAAGATGTATAAAAGATTAGAAATCAAACTAAATATATATTTCAGATATTCGAGAGTGGGTTTTACAATTGAATATTGTACAATTTAGTCAAAAAAGATTGCAAATTGATATTAAACATCCAATATGTTGGTTCCAAATATGTTTTTGTCAATCAAAATTAGTTAATATAGATTCATAAATTAGTTTTGATAGTTAATACACAATGAAATCAAATTGGAAAAACGTTTAGAACATCCAACGGTAGGTTATGCTCGTGAATTTTCTTTAATTTTGACCAAAATTGTTCGACATCGAACAACATGAATGGTTGTTGAAAAGGTTTTTTTTGTGATTTCAAACTGGTACAATTGGCTTCGTATGGGTACTGCGATGTACAAAAGTTTGGTAATTGAAATAAATATATACAATCTGAATATTTTACAGTGAGTTTTACGGTTGAATGTAGTACAATTTCTACAAAAAATGGCTGCAATTTGAGATTAAACATCCAATATGTTGGTTCAAAATAAGTTTTTGTGACTCAAAATTAGTTAATATAGTATCATAAATATGTTTTGATGGTTAATACACATTGAAATCAAATTGAAAATACTTTTAGAACATCCAACGTTAGGTTATACTCGTGAATTTTCCTTAATTTTGACCAAAATTGTTCGACATTGAACAACATGAATGGTTGTTCAAAAGGTGTTTTTATGATTTCAAACTAGTACATTCGGCTTTGTATGTGTACTAAGATGTATAATAATTTAGAAATCGGACTAAAAATACATTTCGGATATTCTAGAATGGGTTTTATGATTGCCAAAAAAGATTACAAATCGAGATTAAACATCAAATATGTTGGTTCAAAAAATGTTTTTGTTACTAAAAATTAGTTAATATAGTGCCATAAATATGTTTTGATTGTTAATACACATTGAAATCAAATTGAAAATATTTTTAGAACATCCAACGTTAGGTTATAGTTGTGAATTTCCTTTAATTTTGACCAAAATTGTTCGATATTGAACAACATAAATGGTTGTTCAAAAGGTATTTTTGTGATTTCAAACTAGTACATTTGGCTTTTTATGTGTACTAAGATGTATAAAAGATTAGAAATCGAACTAAATATATATTTCAGATATTCGAGAGTGAGTTTTACGATTGAATGTTGTACAATTTAGTCAAAAAAGATTGCAAATTGATATATGAAACATCCAATATATTGGTTCCAAATATGTTTTTGTCAATCAAAATTAGTTAATATAGTATCATAAATATGTTTTGATGGTTAATACACATTGAAATCAAATTGAAAATACTTTTAGAACATCCAACGTTAGGTTATACTCGTGAATTTTCTTTAATTTTGACCAAAATTGTTCGACATTGAACAACATGAATGGTTGTTCAAAACGTGTTTTTATGATTTCAAACTACCACATTCGGCTTTGTATGTGTACTAAGATGTATAAAAATTTAAAAATCGGACTAAAAATATATTTCGGATATTCAAGAGTGGGTCTCATGATTGCCAAAAAGGATTACAAATCGAGATTAAACATCAAATATGTTGGTTCAAAAAATGTTTTTGTTACTAAAAATTAATTAATAAAGTGCCATAAATATGTTTTGATGATTAATATACATTGAAATCAAATTTAAAATATTTTTAGAAAATCCAACGTTAGGTTATATACTCGTGAATTTCCTTTAATTTTGACCAAAATTGTTCGATATTGAACAACATGAATGGTTGTTCAAAAGGTATTTTTGTGATTTCAGACTAGTACATTTGGCATTGTATGTGTACTAAGATGTATAAAAGATTAGAAATCAAACTAAATATATATTTCAGATATTCGAGAGTGGGTTTTACAATTGAATATTGTACAATTTAGTCAAAAAAGATTGCAAATTGATATTAAACATCCAATATGTTGGTTCCAAATATGTTTTTGTCAATCAAAATTAGTTAATATAGATTCATAAATTAGTTTTGATAGTTAATACACAATGAAATCAAATTGGAAAAACGTTTAGAACATCCAACGGTAGGTTATGCTCGTGAATTTTCTTTAATTTTGACCAAAATTGTTCGACATCGAACAACATGAATGGTTGTTGAAAAGGTTTTTTTTGTGATTTCAAACTGGTACAATTGGCTTCGTATGGGTACTGCGATGTACAAAAGTTTGGTAATTGAAATAAATATATACAATCTGAATATTTTACAGTGAGTTTTACGGTTGAATGTAGTACAATTTCTACAAAAAATGGCTGCAATTTGAGATTAAACATCCAATATGTTGGTTCAAAATAAGTTTTTGTGACTCAAAATTAGTTAATATAGTATCATAAATATGTTTTGATGGTTAATACACATTGAAATCAAATTGAAAATACTTTTAGAACATCCAACGTTAGGTTATACTCGTGAATTTTCCTTAATTTTGACCAAAATTGTTCGACATTGAACAACATGAATGGTTGTTCAAAAGGTGTTTTTATGATTTCAAACTAGTACATTCGGCTTTGTATGTGTACTAAGATGTATAATAATTTAGAAATCGGACTAAAAATACATTTCGGATATTCTAGAATGGGTTTTATGATTGCCAAAAAAGATTACAAATCGAGATTAAACATCAAATATGTTGGTTCAAAAAATGTTTTTGTTACTAAAAATTAGTTAATATAGTGCCATAAATATGTTTTGATTGTTAATACACATTGAAATCAAATTGAAAATATTTTTAGAACATCCAACGTTAGGTTATATACTCGTGAATTTCCTTTAATTTTGACCAAAATTGTTCGATATTGAACAACATGAATGGTTGTTCAAAAGGTATTTTTGTGATTTCAGACTAGTACATTTGGCATTGTATGTGTACTAAGATGTATAAAAGATTAGAAATCAAACTAAATATATATTTCAGATATTCGAGAGTGGGTTTTACAATTGAATATTGTACAATTTAGTCAAAAAAGATTGCAAATTGATATTAAACATCCAATATGTTGGTTCCAAATATGTTTTTGTCAATCAAAATTAGTTAATATAGATTCATAAATTAGTTTTGATAGTTAATACACAATGAAATCAAATTGGAAAAACGTTTAGAACATCCAACGGTAGGTTATGCTCGTGAATTTTCTTTAATTTTGACCAAAATTGTTCGACATCGAACAACATGAATGGTTGTTGAAAAGGTTTTTTTTGTGATTTCAAACTGGTACAATTGGCTTCGTATGGGTACTGCGATGTACAAAAGTTTGGTAATTGAAATAAATATATACAATCTGAATATTTTACAGTGAGTTTTACGGTTGAATGTAGTACAATTTCTACAAAAAATGGCTGCAATTTGAGATTAAACATCCAATATGTTGGTTCAAAATAAGTTTTTGTGACTCAAAATTAGTTAATATAGTATCATAAATATGTTTTGATGGTTAATACACATTGAAATCAAATTGAAAATACTTTTAGAACATCCAACGTTAGGTTATACTCGTGAATTTTCCTTAATTTTGACCAAAATTGTTCGACATTGAACAACATGAATGGTTGTTCAAAAGGTGTTTTTATGATTTCAAACTAGTACATTCGGCTTTGTATGTGTACTAAGATGTATAATAATTTAGAAATCGGACTAAAAATACATTTCGGATATTCTAGAATGGGTTTTATGATTGCCAAAAAAGATTACAAATCGAGATTAAACATCAAATATGTTGGTTCAAAAAATGTTTTTGTTACTAAAAATTAGTTAATATAGTGCCATAAATATGTTTTGATTGTTAATACACATTGAAATCAAATTGAAAATATTTTTAGAACATCCAACGTTAGGTTATACTTGTGAAATTCCTTTAATTTTGAACAAAATTGTTCGATATTGAACAACATGAATGGTCGTTCAAAAGGTATTTTTGTGATTTCAAACTAGTACATTTGGCTTTGTATGTGTACTAAGATGTATAAAAGATTAGAAATCGAACTAAATATATATTTCAGATATTCGAGAGTGGGTTTTACGATTGAATGTTGTACAATTTAGTCAAAAAAGATTGCAAATTGATATTAAACATCCAATATATTGGTTCCAAATATGTTTTTGTCAATCAAAATTAGTTAATATAGTATCATAAATATGTTTTGATAGTTAATACACATTGAAATCAAATTGAAAATACTTTTAGAACATCCAACGTTAGGTTATGCTCGTGAATTTTCTTTAATTTTGACCAAAATTGTTCGACATTGATCAACGTGAATGGTTGTTCAAAAGGTGTTTTTATGATTTCAAACTGGCACATTCGGCTTTGTATGTGTACTAAGATGTATAATAATTTAGAAATCGGACTAAAAATACATTTCGGATATTCTAGAGTGGGTTTTATGATTGCCAAAAAAGATTACAAATTGAGATTAAACATCAAATATATTGGTTCAAAAAATATTTTTGTTACTAAAAATTAGTTAATATAGTGCCATAAATATGTTTTGATTGTTAATACACATTGAAATCAAATTGAAAATATTTTTAGAACATCCAACGTTAGGTTATAGTTGTGAATTTCCTTTAATTTTGACCAAAATTGTTCGATATTGAACAACATAAATGGTTGTTCAAAAGGTATTTTTGTGATTTCAAACTAGTACATTTGGCTTTTTATGTGTACTAAGATGTATAAAAGATTAGAAATCGAACTAAATATATATTTCAGATATTCGAGAGTGAGTTTTACGATTGAATGTTGTACAATTTAGTCAAAAAAGATTGCAAATTGATATATGAAACATCCAATATATTGGTTCCAAATATGTTTTTGTCAATCAAAATTAGTTAATATAGTATCATAAATATGTTTTGATAGTCAATACACATTGAAATCAAATTGAAAATACTTTTAGAACATCCAACGTTAGGTTATGCTCGTGAATTTTCCTTAATTTTGACCAAAATTGTTCGACATTGAACAACGTGAATGGTTGTTCAAAAGGTGTTTTTATGATTTCAAACTAGCACATTCGGCTTTGTATGTGTACTAAGATGTATAAAAATTTAAAAATCGGACTAAAAATATATTTCGGATATTCAAGAGTGGGTTTCATGATTGTCAAAAAAGATTACAAATCGAGATTAAACATCAAATATGTTGGTTCAAAAAATGTTTTTGTTACTAAAAATTAGTTAATAAAGTGCCATAAATATGTTTTGATGATTAATACACATTGAAATCAAATTTAAAATATTTTTAGAAAATCCAACGTTAGGTTATATACTCGTGAATTTCCTTTAATTTTGACCAAAATTGTTCGATATTGAACAACATGAATGGTTGTTCAAAAGGTATTTTTGTGATTTCAAACTAGTACATTTGGCATTGTATGTGTACTAAGATGTATAAAAGATTAGAAATCAAACTAAATATATATTTCAGATATTCGAGAGTGGGTTTTACAATTGAATATTGTACAATTTAGTCAAAAAAGATTGCAAATTGATATTAAACATCCAATATGTTGGTTCCAAATATGTTTTTGTCAATCAAAATTAGTTAATATAGATTCATAAATTAGTTTTGATAGTCAATACACAATGAAATCAAATTGGAAAAACGTTTAGAACATCCAACGGTAGGTTATGCTCGTAAATTTTCGTTAATTTTGACCAAAATTGTTCGACATCGAACAACATGAATGGTTGTTGAAAAGGTTTTTTTTGTGATTTCAAACTGTTACATTTGGCTTCGTATGGGTACTGCGATGTACAAAAGTTTGGTAATTGAAATAAATATATAGAATCTGAATATTTTACAGTGAGTTTTACGGTTGAATGTAGTACAATTTCTACAAAAAATGGCTGCAATTTGAGATTAAACATCCAATATGTTGGTTCAAAATAAGTTTTTGTGACTCAAAATTAGTTAATATAGTATCATAAATATGTTTTGATGGTTAATACACATTGAAATCAAATTGAAAATACTTTTAGAACATCCAACGTTAGATATACTCGTGAATTTTCCTTAATTTTGACCAAAATTGTTCGACATTGAACAACATGAATGGTTGTTCAAAAGGTGTTTTTATGATTTCAAACTAGCACATTCGGCTTTGTAGGTGTACTAAGATGTATAATAATTTAGAAATCGGACTAAAAATACATTTCGGATATTCTAGAGTGGGTTTTATGATTGCCAAAAAAGATTACAAATCGAGATTAAACATCAAATATGTTGGTTCAAAAAATGTTTTTGTTACTAAAAATTAGTTAATATAGTGCCATAAATATGTTTTGATGATTAATACACATTGAAATCAAATTTAAAATATTTTTAGAAAATCCAACGTTAGGTTATATACTCGTGAATTTCCTTTAATTTTGACCAAAATTGTTCGATATTGAACAACATGAATGGTTGTTCAAAAGGTATTTTTGTGATTTCAAACTAGTACATTTGGCATTGTATGTGTACTAAGATGTATAAAAGATTAGAAATCAAACTAAATATATATTTCAGATATTCGAGAGTGGGTTTTACGATTGAATGTTGTACAATTTAGTCTAAAAAGATTGCAAATTGATATTAAACATCCAATATGTTGGTTCCAAATATGTTTTTGTCAATCAAAATTAGTTAATATAGATTCATAAATTAGTTTTGATAGTCAATACACAATGAAATCAAATTGGAAAAACGTTTAGAACATCCAACGGTAGGTTATGCTCGTAAATTTTCGTTAATTTTGACCAAAATTGTTCGACATCGAACAACATGAATGGTTGTTGAAAAGGTTTTTTTTGTGATTTCAAACTGTTACATTTGGCTTCGTATGGGTACTGCGATGTACAAAAGTTTGGTAATTGAAATAAATATATAGAATCTGAATATTTTACAGTGAGTTTTACGGTTGAATGTAGTACAATTTCTACAAAAAATGGCTGCAATTTGAGATTAAACATCCAATATGTTGGTTCAAAATAAGTTTTTGTGACTCAAAATTAGTTAATATAGTATCATAAATATGTTTTGATGGTTAATACACATTGAAATCAAATTGAAAATACTTTTAGAACATCCAACGTTAGGTTATACTCGTGAATTTTCTTTAATTTTGACCAAAATTGTTCGACATTGAACAACATGAATGGTTGTTCAAAACGTGTTTTTATGATTTCAAACTACCACATTCGGCTTTGTATGTGTACTAAGATGTATAAAAATTTAAAAATCGGACTAAAAATATATTTCGGATATTCAAGAGTGGGTTTCATGATTGCCAAAAAGGATTACAAATCGAGATTAAACATCAAATATGTTGGTTCAAAAAATGTTTTTGTTACTAAAAATTAGTTAATAAAGTGCCATAAATATGTTTTGATGATTAATACAAATTGAAATCAAATTTAAAATATTTTTAGAAAATCCAACGTTAGGTTATATACTCGTGAATTTCCTTTAATTTTGACCAAAATTGTTCGATATTGAACAACATGAATGGTTGTTCAAAAGGTATTTTTGTGATTTCAAACTAGTACATTTGGCATTGTATGTGTACTAAGATGTATAAAAGATTATAAATCAAACTAAATATATATTTCAGATATTCGAGAGTGGGTTTTACAATTGAATATTGTACAATTTAGTCAAAAAAGATTGCAAATTGATATTAAACATCCAATATGTTGGTTCCAAATATGTTTTTGTCAATCAAAATTAGTTAATATAGATTCATAAATTAGTTTTGATAGTTAATACACAATGAAATCAAATTGGAAAAACGTTTAGAACATCCAACGGTAGGTTATGCTCGTGAATTTTCTTTAATTTTGACCAAAAGTGTTCGACATCGAACAACATGAATGGTTGTTGAAAAGGTTTTTTTTTGTGATTTCAAACTGGTACAATTGGCTTCGTATGGGTACTGCGATGTACAAAAGTTTGGTAATTGAAATAAATATATAGAATCTGAATATTTTACAGTGAGTTTTACGGTTGAATGTAGTACAATTTCTACAAAAAAATGGCTGCAATTTGAGATTAAACATCCAATATGTTGGTTCAAAATAAGTTTTTGTGACTCAAAATTAGTTAATATAGTATCATAAATATGTTTTGATGGTTAATACACATTGAAATCAAATTGAAAATACTTTTAGAACATCCAACGTTAGGTTATACTCGTGAATTTTCCTTAATTTTTACCAAAATTGTTCGACATTGAACAACATGAATGGTTGTTCAAAAGGTGTTTTTATGATTTCAAACTAGCACATTCGGCTTTGTATGTGTACTAAGATGTATAATAATTTAGAAATCGGACTAAAAATACATTTCGGATATTCTAGAGTGGGTTTTATGATTGCCAAAAAAGATTACAAATCGAGATTAAACATCAAATATGTTGGTTCAAAAAATGTTTTTGTTACTAAAAATTAGTTAATATAGTGCCATAAATATGTTTTGATGATTAATACACATTGAAATCAAATTTAAAATATTTTTAGAAAATCCAACGTTAGGTTATATACTCGTGAATTTCCTTTAATTTTGACCAAAATTGTTCGATATTGAACAACATGAATGGTTGTTCAAAAGGTATTTTTGTGATTTCAAACTAGTACATTTGGCATTGTATGTGTACTAAGATGTATAAAAGATTAGAAATCAAACTAAATATATATTTCAGATATTCGAGAGTGGGTTTTACGATTGAATGTTGTACAATTTAGTCTAAAAAGATTGCAAATTGATATTAAACATCCAATATGTTGGTTCCAAATATGTTTTTGTCAATCAAAATTAGTTAATATAGATTCATAAATTAGTTTTGATAGTTAATACACAATGAAATCAAATTGGAAAAACGTTTAGAACATCCAACGGTAGGTTATGCTCGTAAATTTTCGTTAATTTTGACCAAAATTGTTCGACATCGAACAACATGAATGGTTGTTGAAAAGGTTTTTTTTGTGATTTCAAATTGTTACATTTGGCTTCGTATGGGTACTGCGATGTACAAAAGTTTGGTAATTGAAATAAATATATAGTATCTGAATATTTTACAGTGAGTTTTACGGTTGAATGTAGTACAATTTCCACAAAAAATGGCTGCAATTTGAGATTAAACATCCAATATGTTGGTTCAAAATAAGTTTTTGTGACTCAAAATTAGTTAATATAGTATCATAAATATGTTTTGATGGTTAATACACATTGAAATCAAATTGAAAATACTTTTAGAACATCCAACGTTAGGTTATACTCGTGAATTTTCTTTAATTTTGACCAAAATTGTTCGACATTGAACAACATGAATGGTTGTTCAAAACGTGTTTTTATGATTTCAAACTACCACATTCGGCTTTGTATGTGTACTAAGATGTATAAAAATTTAAAAATCGGACTAAAAATATATTTCGGATATTCAAGAGTGGGTTTCATGATTGCCAAAAATGATTACAAATCGAGATTAAACATCAAATATGTTGGTTCAAAAAATGTTTTTGTTACTAAAAATTAGTTAATAAAGTGCCATAAATATGTTTTGATGATTAATACACATTGAAATCAAATTTAAAATATTTTTAGAAAATCCAACGTTAGGTTATATACTCGTGAATTTCCTTTAATTTTGACCAAAATTGTTCGATATTGAACAACATGAATGGTTGTTCAAAAGGTATTTTTGTGATTTCAAACTAGTACATTTGGCATTGTATGTGTACTAAGATGTATAAAAGATTAGAAATCAAACTAAATATATATTTCAGATATTCGAGAGTGGGTTTTACAATTGAATATTGTACAATTTAGTCAAAAAAGATTGCAAATTGATATTAAACATCCAATATGTTGGTTCCAAATATGTTTTTGTCAATCAAAATTAGTTAATATAGATTCATAAATTAGTTTTGATAGTTAATACACAATGAAATCAAATTGCAAAAACGTTTAGAACATCCAACGGTAGGTTATGCTCGTGAATTTTCTTTAATTTTGACCAAAAGTGTTCGACATCGAACAACATGAATGGTTGTTGAAAAGGTGTTTTTTTGTGATTTCAAACTGGTACAATTGGCTTCGTATGGGTACTGCGATGTACAAAAGTTTGGTAATTGAAATAAATATATAGAATCTGAATATTTTACAGTGAGTTTTACGGTTGAATGTAGTACAATTTCTACAAAAAAATGGCTGCAATTTGAGATTAAACATCCAATATGTTGGTTCAAAATAAGTTTTTGTGACTCAAAATTAGTTAATATAGTATCATAAATATGTTTTGATGGTTAATACACATTGAAATCAAATTGAAAATACTTTTAGAACATCCAACGTTAGGTTATACTCGTGAATTTTCTTTAATTTTGACCAAAATTGTTCGACATTGAACAACATGAATGGTTGTTCAAAACGTGTTTTTATGATTTCAAACTACCACATTCGGCTTTGTATGTGTACTAAGATGTATAAAAATTTAAAAATCGGACTAAAAATATATTTCGGATAATAAAGAGTGGGTTTCATGATTGCCAAAAAGGATTACAAATCGAGATTAAACATCAAATATGTTGGTTCAAAAAATGTTTTTGTTACTAAAAATTAGTTAATATAGTGCCATAAATATGTTTTGATGATTAATACACATTGAAATCAAATTTAAAATATTTTTAGAAAATCCAACGTTAGGTTATATACTCGTGAATTTCCTTTAATTTTGACCAAAATTGTTCGATATTGAACAACATGAATGGTTGTTCAAAAGGTATTTTTGTGATTTCAAACTAGTACATTTGGCATTGTATGTGTACTAAGATGTATAAAAGATTAGAAATCAAACTAAATATATATTTCAGATATTCGAGAGTGGGTTTTACGATTGAATGTTGTACAATTTAGTCTAAAAAGATTGCAAATTGATATTAAACATCCAATATGTTGGTTCCAAATATGTTTTTGTCAATCAAAATTAGTTAATATAGATTCATAAATTAGTTTTGATAGTCAATACACAATGAAATCAAATTGGAAAAACGTTTAGAACATCCAACGGTAGGTTATGCTCGTAAATTTTCGTTAATTTTGACCAAAATTGTTCGACATCGAACAACATGAATGGTTGTTGAAAAGGTTTTTTTTGTGATTTCAAACTGTTACATTTGGCTTCGTATGGGTACTGCGATGTACAAAAGTTTGGTAATTGAAATAAATATACATTCTGAATATTTTACAGTGAGTTTTACGGTTGAATGTAGTACAATTTCTACAAAAAATGGCTGCAATTTGAGATTAAACATCCAATATGTTGTTTCAAAATAAGTTTTTGTGACTCAAAATTAGTTAATATAGTATCATAAATATGTTTTGATGGTTAATACACATTGAAATCAAATTGAAAATACTTTTAGAACATCCAACGTTAGGTTATACTCGTGAATTTTCCTTAATTTTTACCAAAATTGTTCGACATTGAACAACATGAATGGTTGTTCAAAAGGTGTTTTTATGATTTCAAACTAGCACATTCGGCTTTGTATGTGTACTAAGATGTATAATAATTTAGAAATCGGACTAAAAATACATTTCGGATATTCTAGAGTGGGTTTTATGATTGCCAAAAAAGATTACAAATCGAGATTAAACATCAAATATGTTGGTTCAAAAAATGTTTTTGTTACTAAAAATTAGTTAATATAGTGCCATAAATATGTTTTGATGATTAATACACATTGAAATCAAATTTAAAATATTTTTAGAAAATCCAACGTTAGGTTATATACTCGTGAATTTCCTTTAATTTTGACCAAAATTGTTCGATATTGAACAACATGAATGGTTGTTCAAAAGGTATTTTTGTGATTTCAAACTAGTACATTTGGCATTGTATGTGTACTAAGATGTATAAAAGATTAGAAATCAAACTAAATATATATTTCAGATATTCGAGAGTGGGTTTTACGATTGAATGTTGTACAATTTAGTCTAAAAAGATTGCAAATTGATATTAAACATCCAATATGTTGGTTCCAAATATGTTTTTGTCAATCAAAATTAGTTAATATAGATTCATAAATTAGTTTTGATAGTTAATACACAATGAAATCAAATTGGAAAAACGTTTAGAACATCCAACGGTAGGTTATGCTCGTAAATTTTCGTTAATTATGACCAAAATTGTTTGACATCGAACAACATGAATGGTTGTTGAAAAGGTTTTTTTTGTGATTTCAAACTGTTACATTTGGCTTCGTATGGGTACTGCGATGTACAAAAGTTTGGTAATTGAAATAAATATATAGAATCTGAATATTTTACAGTGAGTTTTACGGTTGAATGTAGTACAATTTCTACAAAAAATGGCTGCAATTTGAGATTAAACATCCAATATGTTGGTTCAAAATAAGTTTTTGTGACTCAAAATTAGTTAATATAGTATCATAAATATGTTTTGATGGTTAATACACATTGAAATCAAATTGAAAATACTTTTAGAACATCCAACGTTAGGTTATACTCGTGAATTTTCTTTAATTTTGACCAAAATTGTTCGACATTGAACAACATGAATGGTTGTTCAAAACGTGTTTTTATGATTTCAAACTACCACATTCGGCTTTGTATGTGTACTAAGATGTATAAAAATTTAAAAATCGGACTAAAAATATATTTCGGATATTCAAGAGTGGGTTTCATGATTGCCAAAAAGGATTACAAATCGAGATTAAACATCAAATATGTTGGTTCAAAAAATGTTTTTGTTACTAAAAATTAGTTAATAAAGTGCCATAAATATGTTTTGATGATTAATACACATTGAAATCAAATTTAAAATATTTTTAGAAAATCCAACGTTAGGTTATATACTCGTGAATTTCCTTTAATTTTGACCAAAATTGTTCGATATTGAACAACATGAATGGTTGTTCAAAAGGTATTTTTGTGATTTCAAACTAGTACATTTGGCTTTGTATGTGTACTAAGATATATAAAAGATTAGAAATCGAACTAAATATATATTTCATATATTCGAGAGTGGGTTTTACGATTGAATGTTGTACAATTTAGTCAAAAAAGATTGCAAATTGATATTAAACATCCAATATGTTGGTTCCAAATATGTTTTTGTCAATCAAAATTAGTTAATATAGATTCATAAATTAGTTTTGATAGTCAATACACAATGAAATCAAATTGGAAAAACGTTTAGAACATCCAACGGTAGGTTATGCTCGTAAATTTTCGTTAATTTTGACCAAAATTGTTCGACATCGAACAACATGAATGGTTGTTGAAAAGGTTTTTTTTGTGATTTCAAACTGTTACATTTGGCTTCGTATGGGTACTGCGATGTACAAAAGTTTGGTAATTGAAATAAATATACATTCTGAATATTTTACAGTGAGTTTTACGGTTGAATGTAGTACAATTTCTACAAAAAATGGCTGCAATTTGAGATTAAACATCCAATATGTTGGTTCAAAATAAGTTTTTGTGACTCAAAATTAGTTAATATAGTATCATAAATATGTTTTGATGGTTAATACACATTGAAATCAAATTGAAAATACTTTTAGAACATCCAACGTTAGGTTATACTCGTGAATTTTCCTTAATTTTTACCAAAATTGTTCGACATTGAACAACATGAATGGTTGTTCAAAAGGTGTTTTTATGATTTCAAACTAGCACATTCGGCTTTGTATGTGTACTAAGATGTATAATAATTTAGAAATCGGACTAAAAATACATTTCGGATATTCTAGAGTGGGTTTTATGATTGCCAAAAAAGATTACAAATCGAGATTAAACATCAAATATGTTGGTTCAAAAAATGTTTTTGTTACTAAAAATCAGTTAATATAGTGCCATAAATATGTTTTGATGATTAATACACATTGAAATCAAATTTAAAATATTTTTAGAAAATCCAACGTTAGGTTATATACTCGTGAATTTCCTTTAATTTTGACCAAAATTGTTCGATATTGAACAACATGAATGGTTGTTCAAAAGGTATTTTTGTGATTTCAAACTAGTACATTTGGCATTGTATGTGTACTAAGATGTATAAAAGATTAGAAATCAAACTAAATATATATTTCAGATATTCGAGAGTGGGTTTTACGATTGAATGTTGTACAATTTAGTCTAAAAAGATTGCAAATTGATATTAAACATCCAATATGTTGGTTCCAAATATGTTTTTGTCAATCAAAATTAGTTAATATAGATTCATAAATTAGTTTTGATAGTTAATACACAATGAAATCAAATTGGAAAAACGTTTAGAACATCCAACGGTAGGTTATGCTCGTAAATTTTCGTTAATTTTGACCAAAATTGTTCGACATCGAACAACATGAATGGTTGTTGAAAAGGTTTTTTTTGTGATTTCAAACTGTTACATTTGGCTTCGTATGGGTACTGCGATGTACAAAAGTTTGGTAATTGAAATAAATATATAGAATCTGAATATTTTACAGTGAGTTTTACGGTTGAATGTAGTACAATTTCTACAAAAAATGGCTGCAATTTGAGATTAAACATCCAATATGTTGGTTCAAAATAAGTTTTTGTGACTCAAAATTAGTTAATATAGTATCATAAATATGTTTTGATGGTTAATACACATTGAAATCAAATTGAAAATACTTTTAGAACATCCAACGTTAGGTTATACTCGTGAATTTTCTTTAATTTTGACCAAAATTGTTCGACATTGAACAACATGAATGGTTGTTCAAAACGTGTTTTTATGATTTCAAACTACCACATTCGGCTTTGTATGTGTACTAAGATGTATAAAAATTTAAAAATCGGACTAAAAATATATTTCGGATATTCAAGAGTGGGTTTCATGATTGCCAAAAAAGGATTACAAATCGAGATTAAACATCAAATATGTTGGTTCAAAAAATGTTTTTGTTACTAAAAATTAGTTAATAAAGTGCCATAAATATGTTTTGATGATTAATACACATTGAAATCAAATTTAAAATATTTTTAGAAAATCCAACGTTAGGTTATATACTCGTGAATTTCCTTTAATTTTGACCAAAATTGTTCGATATTGAACAACATGAATGGTTGTTCAAAAGGTATTTTTGTGATTTCAAACTAGTACATTTGGCATTGTATGTGTACTAAGATGTATAAAAGATTAGAAATCAAACTAAATATATATTTCAGATATTCGAGAGTGGGTTTTACAATTGAATATTGTACAATTTAGTCAAAAAAGATTGCAAATTGATATTAAACATCCAATATGTTGGTTCCAAATATGTTTTTGTCAATCAAAATTAGTTAATATAGATTCATAAATTAGTTTTGATAGTTAATACACAATGAAATCAAATTGGAAAGACGTTTAGAACATCCAACGGTAGGTTATGCTCGTGAATTTTCTTTAATTTTGACCAAAAGTGTTCGACATCGAACAACATGAATGGTTGTTGAAAAGGTTTTTTTTGTGATTTCAAACTGGTACAATTGGCTTCGTATGGGTACTACGATGTACAAAAGTTTGGTAATTGAAATAAATATATAGAATCTGAATATTTTACAGTGAGTTTTACGGTTGAATGTAGTACAATTTCTACAAAAAATGGCTGCAATTTGAGATTAAACATCCAATATGTTGGTTCAAACTAAGTTTTTGTGACTCAAAATTAGTTAATATAGTATCATAAATATGTTTTGATGGTTAATACACATTGAAATCAAATTGAAAATACTTTTAGAACATCCAACGTTAGGTTATACTCGTGAATTTTCCTTAATTTTTACCAAAATTGTTCGACATTGAACAACATGAATGGTTGTTCAAAAGGTGTTTTTATGATTTCAAACTAGCACATTCGGCTTTGTATGTGTACTAAGATGTATAATAATTTAGAAATCGGACTAAAAATACATTTCGGATATTCTAGAGTGGGTTTTATGATTGCCAAAAAAGATTACAAATCGAGATTAAACATCAAATATGTTGGTTCAAAAAATGTTTTTGTTACTAAAAATTAGTTAATATAGTGCCATAAATATGTTTTGATGATTAATACACATTGAAATCAAATTTAAAATATTTTTAGAAAATCCAACGTTAGGTTATATACTCGTGAATTTCCTTTAATTTTGACCAAAATTGTTCGATATTGAACAACATGAATGGTTGTTCAAAAGGTATTTTTGTGATTTCAAACTAGTACATTTGGCATTGTATGTGTACTAAGATGTATAAAAGATTAGAAATCAAACTAAATATATATTTCAGATATTCGAGAGTGGGTTTTACGATTGAATGTTGTACAATTTAGTCTAAAAAGATTGCAAATTGATATTAAACATCCAATATGTTGGTTCCAAATATGTTTTTGTCAATCAAAATTAGTTAATATAGATTCATAAATTAGTTTTGATAGTCAATACACAATGAAATCAAATTGGAAAAACGTTTAGAACATCCAACGGTAGGTTATGCTCGTAAATTTTCGTTAATTTTGACCAAAATTGTTCGACATCGAACAACATGAATGGTTGTTGAAAAGGTTTTTTTTGTGATTTCAAACTGTTACATTTGGCTTCGTATGGGTACTGCGATGTACAAAAGTTTGGTAATTGAAATAAATATACATTCTGAATATTTTACAGTGAGTTTTACAGTTGAATGTAGTACAATTTCTACAAAAAATGGCTGCAATTTGAGATTAAACATCCAATATGTTGGTTCAAAATAAGTTTTTGTGACTCAAAATTAGTTAATATAGTATCATAAATATGTTTTGATGGTTAATACACATTGAAATCAAATTGAAAATACTTTTAGAACATCCAACGTTAGGTTATACTCGTGAATTTTCCTTAATTTTTACCAAAATTGTTCGACATTGAACAACATGAATGGTTGTTCAAAAGGTGTTTTTATGATTTCAAACTAGCACATTCGGCTTTGTATGTGTACTAAGATGTATAATAATTTAGAAATCGGACTAAAAATACATTTCGGATATTCTAGAGTGGGTTTTATGATTGCCAAAAAAGATTACAAATCGAGATTAAACATCAAATATGTTGGTTCAAAAAATGTTTTTGTTACTAAAAATTAGTTAATATAGTGCCATAAATATGTTTTGATGATTAATACACATTGAAATCAAATTTAAAATATTTTTAGAAAATCCAACGTTAGGTTATATACTCGTGAATTTCCTTTAATTTTGACCAAAATTGTTCGATATTGAACAACATGAATGGTTGTTCAAAAGGTATTTTTGTGATTTCAAACTAGTACATTTGGCATTGTATGTGTAGTAAGATGTATAAAAGATTAGAAATCAAACTAAATATATATTTCAGATATTCGAGAGTGGGTTTTACGATTGAATGTTGTACAATTTAGTCTAAAAAGATTGCAAATTGATATTAAACATCCAATATGTTGGTTCCAAATATGTTTTTGTCAATCAAAATTAGTTAATATAGATTCATAAATTAGTTTTGATAGTTAATACACAATGAAATCAAATTGGAAAATACTTTTAGAACATCCAACGTTAGGTTATACTCGTGAATTTTCTTTAATTTTGACCAAAATTGTTCGACATTGAACAACATGAATGGTTGTTCAAAAGGTGTTTTTATGATTTCAAACTAGCACATTCGGCTTTGTATGTGTACTAAGATGTATAATAATTTAGAAATCGGACTAAAAATACATTTCGGATATTCTAGAGTGGGTTTTATGATTGCCAAAAAAGATTACAAATCGAGATTAAACATCAAATATGTTGGTTCAAAAAATGTTTTTGTTACTAAAAATTAGTTAATATAGTGCCATAAATATGTTTTGATGATTAATACACATTGAAATCAAATTTAAAATATTTTTAGAAAATCCAACGTTAGGTTATATACTCGTGAATTTCCTTTAATTTTGACCAAAATTGTTCGATATTGAACAACATGAATGGTTGTTCAAAAGGTATTTTTGTGATTTCAAACTAGTACATTTGGCATTGTATGTGTAGTAAGATGTATAAAAGATTAGAAATCAAACTAAATATATATTTCAGATATTCGAGAGTGGGTTTTACGATTGAATGTTGTACAATTTAGTCTAAAAAGATTGCAAATTGATATTAAACATCCAATATGTTGGTTCCAAATATGTTTTTGTCAATCAAAATTAGTTAATATAGATTCATAAATTAGTTTTGATAGTTAATACACAATGAAATCAAATTGGAAAAACGTTTAGAACATCCAACGGTAGGTTATGCTCGTAAATTTTCGTTAATTTTGACCAAAATTGTTCGACATCGAACAACATGAATGGTTGTTGAAAAGGTTTTTTTTGTGATTTCAAACTGTTACATTTGGCTTCGTATGGGTACTGCGATGTACAAAAGTTTGGTAATTGAAATAAATATACATTCTGAATATTTTACAGTGAGTTTTACGGTTGAATGTAGTACAATTTCTACAAAAAATGGCTGCAATTTGAGATTAAACATCCAATATGTTGGTTCAAAATAAGTTTTTGTGACTCAAAATTAGTTAATATAGTATCATAAATATGTTTTGATGGTTAATACACATTGAAATCAAATTGAAAATACTTTTAGAACATCCAACGTTAGGTTATACTCGTGAATTTTCTTTAATTTTGACCAAAATTGTTCGACATTGAACAACATGAATGGTTGTTCAAAACGTGTTTTTATGATTTCAAACTACCACATTCGGCTTTGTATGTGTACTAAGATGTATAAAAATTTAAAAATCGGACTAAAAATATATTTCGGATATTCAAGAGTGGGTTTCATGATTGCCAAAAAGGATTACAAATCGAGATTAAACATCAAATATGTTGGTTCAAAAAATGTTTTTGTTACTAAAAATTAGTTAATAAAGTGCCATAAATATGTTTTGATGATTAATACACATTGAAATCAAATTTAAAATATTTTTAGAAAATCCAACGTTAGGTTATATACTCGTGAATTTCCTTTAATTTTGACCAAAATTGTTCGATATTGAACAACATGAATGGTTGTTCAAAAGGTATTTTTGTGATTTCAAACTAGTACATTTGGCATTGTATGTGTACTAAGATGTATAAAAGATTAGAAATCAAACTAAATATATATTTCAGATATTCGAGAGTGGGTTTTACAATTGAATATTGTACAATTTAGTAAAAAAAGATTGCAAATTGATATTAAACATCCAATATGTTGGTTCCAAATATGTTTTTGTCAATCAAAATTAGTTAATATAGATTCATAAATTAGTTTTGATAGTTAATACACAATGAAATCAAATTTGAAAAACGTTAGAACATCCAACGGTAGGTTATGCTCGTGAATTTTCTTTAATTTTGACCAAAAGTGTTCGACATCGAACAACATGAATGGTTGTTGAAAAGGTTTTTTTTGTGATTTCAAACTGGTACAATTGGCTTCGTATGGGTACTGCGATGTACAAAAGTTTGGTAATTGAAATAAATATATACAATCTGAATATTTTACAGTGAGTTTTACGGTTGAATGTAGTACAATTTCTAAAAAAAATGGCTGCAATTTGAGATTAAACATCCAATATGTTGGTTCAAAATAAGTTTTTGTGACTCAAAATTAGTTAATATAGTATCATAAATATGTTTTGATGGTTAATACACATTGAAATCAAATTGAAAATACTTTTAGAACATCCAACGTTAGGTTATACTCGTGAATTTTCCTTAATTTTGACCAAAATTGTTCGACATTGAACAACATGAATGGTTGTTCAAAAGGTGTTTTTATGATTTCAAACTAGCACATTCGGCTTTGTATGTGTACTAAGATGTATAATAATTTAGAAATCGGACTAAAAATACATTTCGGATATTCTAGAGTGGGTTTTATGATTGCCAAAAAAAATTACAAATCGAGATTAAACATCAAATATGTTGGTTCAAAAAATGTTTTTGTTACTAAAAATTAGTTAATATAGTGCCATAAATATGTTTTGATGATTAATACACATTGAAATCAAATTTAAAATATTTTTAGAAAATCCAACGTTAGGTTATATACTCGTGAATTTCCTTTAATTTTGACCAAAATTGTTCGATATTGAACAACATGAATGGTTGTTCAGAAGGTATTTTTGTGATTTCAAACTAGTACATTTGGCATTGTATGGGTACTAAGATGTATAAAAGATTAGAAATCAAACTAAATATATATTTCAGATATTCGAGAGTGGGTTTTACGATTGAATGTTGTACAATTTAGTCAAAAAAGATTGCAAATTGATATTAAACATCCAATATGTTGGTTCCAAATATGTTTTTGTCAATCAAAATTAGTTAATATAGATTCATAAATTAGTTTTGATAGTTAATACACAATGAAATCAAATTGGAAAAACGTTTAGAACATCCAACGGTAGGTTATGCTCGTGAATTTTCTTTAATTTTGACCAAAAGTGTTCGACATCGAACAACATGAATGGTTGTTGAAAAGGTTTTTTTTGTGATTTCAAACTGGTACAATTGGCTTCGTATGGGTACTACGATGTACAAAAGTTTGGTAATTGAAATAAATATATAGAATCTGAATATTTTACAGTGAGTTTTACGGTTGAATGTAGTACAATTTCTACAAAAAATGGCTGCAATTTGAGATTAAACATCCAATATGTTGGTTCAAAATAAGTTTTTGTGACTCAAAATTAGTTAATATAGTATCATAAATATGTTTTGATGGTTAATACACATTGAAATCAAATTGAAAATACTTTTAGAACATCCAACGTTAGGTTATACTCGTGAATTTTCCTTAATTTTGACCAAAATTGTTCGACATTGAACAACATGAATGGTTGTTCAAAAGGTGTTTTTATGATTTCAAACTAGCACATTCGGCTTTGTATGTGTACTAAGATGTATAATAATTTAGAAATCGGACTAAAAATACATTTCGGATATTCTAGAGTGGGTTTTATGATTGCCAAAAAAGATTACAAATCGAGATTAAACATCAAATATGTTGGTTCAAAAAATGTTTTTGTTACTAAAAATTAGTTAATATAGTGCCATAAATATGTTTTGATGATTAATACACATTGAAATCAAATTTAAAATATTTTTAGAAAATCCAACGTTAGGTTATATACTCGTGAATTTCCTTTAATTTTGACCAAAATTGTTCGATATTGAACAACATGAATGGTTGTTCAAAAGGTATTTTTGTGATTTCAAACTAGTACATTTGGCATTGTATGTGTGCTAAGATGTATAAAAGATTAGAAATCAAACTAAATATATATTTCAGATATTCGAGAGTGGGTTTTACGATTGAATGTTGTACAATTTAGTCTAAAAAGATTGCAAATTGATATTAAACATCCAATATGTTGGTTCCAAATATGTTTTTGTCAATCAAAATTAGTTAATATAGATTCATAAATTAGTTTTGATAGTCAATACACAATGAAATCAAATTGGAAAAACGTTTAGAACATCCAACGGTAGGTTATGCTCGTAAATTTTCGTTAATTTTGACCAAAATTGTTCGACATCGAACAACATGAATGGTTGTTGAAAAGGTTTTTTTTGTGATTTCAAACTGTTACATTTGGCTTCGTATGGGTACTGCGATGTACAAAAGTTTGGTAATTGAAATAAATATACATTCTGAATATTTTACAGTGAGTTTTACGGTTGAATGTAGTACAATTTCTACAAAAAATGGCTGCAATTTGAGATTAAACATCCAATATGTTGGTTCAAAATAAGTTTTTGTGACTCAAAATTAGTTAATATAGTATCATAAATATGTTTTGATGGTTAATACACATTGAAATCAAATTGAAAATACTTTTAGAACATCCAACGTTAGGTTATACTCGTGAATTTTCCTTAATTTTTACCAAAATTGTTCGACATTGAACAACATGAATGGTTGTTCAAAAGGTGTTTTTATGATTTCAAACTAGCACATTCGGCTTTGTATGTGTACTAAGATGTATAATAATTTAGAAATCGGACTAAAAATACATTTCGGATATTCTAGAGTGGGTTTTATGATTGCCAAAAAAGATTACAAATCGAGATTAAACATCAAATATGTTGGTTCAAAAAATGTTTTTGTTACTAAAAATTAGTTAATATAGTGCCATAAATATGTTTTGATGATTAATACACATTGAAATCAAATTTAAAATATTTTTAGAAAATCCAACGTTAGGTTATATACTCGTGAATTTCCTTTAATTTTGACCAAAATTGTTCGATATTGAACAACATGAATGGTTGTTCAAAAGGTATTTTTGTGATTTCAAACTAGTACATTTGGCATTGTATGTGTAGTAAGATGTATAAAAGATTAGAAATCAAACTAAATATATATTTCAGATATTCGAGAGTGGGTTTTACGATTGAATGTTGTACAATTTAGTCTAAAAAGATTGCAAATTGATATTAAACATCCAATATGTTGGTTCCAAATATGTTTTTGTCAATCAAAATTAGTTAATATAGATTCATAAATTAGTTTTGATAGTTAATACACAATGAAATCAAATTGGAAAAACGTTTAGAACATCCAACGGTAGGTTATGCTCGTAAATTTTCGTTAATTTTGACCAAAATTGTTCGACATCGAACAACATGAATGGTTGTTGAAAAGGTTTTTTTTGTGATTTCAAACTGTTACATTTGGCTTCGTATGGGTACTGCGATGTACAAAAGTTTGGTAATTGAAATAAATATACATTCTGAATATTTTACAGTGAGTTTTACGGTTGAATGTAGTACAATTTCTACAAAAAATGGCTGCAATTTGAGATTAAACATCCAATATGTTGGTTCAAAATAAGTTTTTGTGACTCAAAATTAGTTAATATAGTATCATAAATATGTTTTGATGGTTAATACACATTGAAATCAAATTGAAAATACTTTTAGAACATCCAACGTTAGGTTATACTCGTGAATTTTCTTTAATTTTGACCAAAATTGTTCGACATTGAACAACATGAATGGTTGTTCAAAACGTGTTTTTATGATTTCAAACTACCACATTCGGCTTTGTATGTGTACTAAGATGTATAAAAATTTAAAAATCGGACTAAAAATATATTTCGGATATTCAAGAGTGGGTTTCATGATTGCCAAAAAGGATTACAAATCGAGATTAAACATCAAATATGTTGGTTCAAAAAATGTTTTTGTTACTAAAAATTAGTTAATAAAGTGCCATAAATATGTTTTGATGATTAATACACATTGAAATCAAATTTAAAATATTTTTAGAAAATCCAACGTTAGGTTATATACTCGTGAATTTCCTTTAATTTTGACCAAAATTGTTCGATATTGAACAACATGAATGGTTGTTCAAAAGGTATTTTTGTGATTTCAAACTAGTACATTTGGCATTGTATGTGTACTAAGATGTATAAAAGATTAGAAATCAAACTAAATATATATTTCAGATATTCGAGAGTGGGTTTTACAATTGAATATTGTACAATTTAGTAAAAAAAGATTGCAAATTGATATTAAACATCCAATATGTTGGTTCCAAATATGTTTTTGTCAATCAAAATTAGTTAATATAGATTCATAAATTAGTTTTGATAGTTAATACACAATGAAATCAAATTTGAAAAACGTTAGAACATCCGACGGTAGGTTATGCTCGTGAATTTTCTTTAATTTTGACCAAAAGTGTTCGACATCGAACAACATGAATGGTTGTTGAAAAGGTTTTTTTTGTGATTTCAAACTGGTACAATTGGCTTCGTATGGGTACTGCGATGTACAAAAGTTTGGTAATTGAAATAAATATATACAATCTGAATATTTTACAGTGAGTTTTACGGTTGAATGTAGTACAATTTCTAAAAAAAATGGCTGCAATTTGAGATTAAACATCCAATATGTTGGTTCAAAATAAGTTTTTGTGACTCAAAATTAGTTAATATAGTATCATAAATATGTTTTGATGGTTAATACACATTGAAATCAAATTGAAAATACTTTTAGAACATCCAACGTTAGGTTATACTCGTGAATTTTCCTTAATTTTGACCAAAATTGTTCGACATTGAACAACATGAATGGTTGTTCAAAAGGTGTTTTTATGATTTCAAACTAGCACATTCGGCTTTGTATGTGTACTAAGATGTATAATAATTTAGAAATCGGACTAAAAATACATTTCGGATATTCTAGAGTGGGTTTTATGATTGCCAAAAAAGATTACAAATCGAGATTAAACATCAAATATGTTGGTTCAAAAAATGTTTTTGTTACTAAAAATTAGTTAATATAGTGCCATAAATATGTTTTGATGATTAATACACATTGAAATCAAATTTAAAATATTTTTAGAAAATCCAACGTTAGGTTATATACTCGTGAATTTCCTTTAATTTTGACCAAAATTGTTCGATATTGAACAACATGAATGGTTGTTCAGAAGGTATTTTTGTGATTTCAAACTAGTACATTTGGCATTGTATGGGTACAAAGATGTATAAAAGATTAGAAATCAAACTAAATATATATTTCAGATATTCGAGAGTGGGTTTTACGATTGAATGTTGTACAATTTAGTCAAAAAAGATTGCAAATTGATATTAAACATCCAATATGTTGGTTCCAAATATGTTTTTGTCAATCAAAATTAGTTAATATAGATTCATAAATTAGTTTTGATAGTTAATACACAATGAAATTAAATTGGAAAAACGTTTAGAACATCCAACGGTAGGTTATGCTCGTAAATTTTCGTTAATTTTGACCAAAATTGTTCGACATCGAACAACATGAATGGTTGTTGAAAAGGTTTTTTTTGTGATTTCAAACTGTTACATTTGGCTTCGTATGGGTACTGCTATGTACAAAAGTTTGGTAATTGAAATAAATATACATTCTGAATATTTTACAGTGAGTTTTACGGTTGAATGTAGTACAATTTCTACAAAAAATGGCTGCAATTTGAGATTAAACATCCAATATGTTGGTTCAAAATAAGTTTTTGTGACTCAAAATTAGTTAATATAGTATCATAAATATGTTTTGATGGTTAATACACATTGAAATCAAATTGAAAATACTTTTAGAACATCCAACGTTAGGTTATACTCGTGAATTTTCTTTAATTTTGACCAAAATTGTTCGACATTGAACAACATGAATGGTTGTTCAAAACGTGTTTTTATGATTTCAAACTACCACATTCGGCTTTGTATGTGTACTAAGATGTATAAAAATTTAAAAATCGGACTAAAAATATATTTCGGATATTCAAGAGTGGGTTTCATGATTGCCAAAAAGGATTACAAATCGAGATTAAACATCAAATATGTTGGTTCAAAAAATGTTTTTGTTACTAAAAATTAGTTAATAAAGTGCCATAAATATGTTTTGATGATTAATACACATTGAAATCAAATTTAAAATATTTTTAGAAAATCCAACGTTAGGTTATATACTCGTGAATTTCCTTTAATTTTGACCAAAATTGTTCGATATTGAACAACATGAATGGTTGTTCAAAAGGTATTTTTGTGATTTCAAACTAGTACATTTGGCATTGTATGTGTACTAAGATGTATAAAAGATTAGAAATCAAACTAAATATATATTTCAGATATTCGAGAGTGGGTTTTACAATTGAATATTGTACAATTTAGTAAAAAAAGATTGCAAATTGATATTAAACATCCAATATGTTGGTTCCAAATATGTTTTTGTCAATCAAAATTAGTTAATATAGATTCATAAATTAGTTTTGATAGTTAATACACAATGAAATCAAATTGGAAAAACGTTTAGAACATCCAACGGTAGGTTATGCTCGTGAATTTTCTTTAATTTTGACCAAAAGTGTTCGACATCGAACAACATGAATGGTTGTTGAAAAGGTTTTTTTTGTGATTTCAAACTGGTACAATTGGCTTCGTATGGGTACTGCGATGTACAAAAGTTTGGTAATTGAAATAAATATATACAATCTGAATATTTTACAGTGAGTTTTACGGTTGAATGTAGTACAATTTCTACAAAAAATGGCTGCAATTTGAGATTAAACATCCAATATGTTGGTTCAAAATAAGTTTTTGTGACTCAAAATTAGTTAATATAGTATCATAAATATGTTTTGATGGTTAATACACATTGAAATCAAATTGAAAATACTTTTAGAACATCCAACGTTAGGTTATACTCGTGAATTTTCCTTAATTTTGACCAAAATTGTTCGACATTGAACAACATGAATGGTTGTTCAAAAGGTGTTTTTATGATTTCAAACTAGCACATTCGGCTTTGTATGTGTACTAAGATGTATAAAAATTTAAAAATCGGACTAAAAATATATTTCGGATATTCAAGAGTGGGTTTCATGATTGCCAAAAAAGATTACAAATCGAGATTAAACATCAAATATGTTGGTTCAAAAAATATTTTTGTTACTAAAAATTAGTTAATAAAGTGCCATAAATATGTTTTGATGATTAATACACATTGAAATCAAATTTAAAATATTTTTAGAAAATCCAACGTTAGGTTATATACTCGTGAATTTCCTTTAATTTTGACCAAAATTGTTCGATATTGAACAACATGAATGGTTGTTCAAAAGGTATTTTTGTGATTTCAAACTAGTACATTTGGCATTGTATGTGTACTAAGATGTATAAAAGATTAGAAATCAAACTAAATATATATTTCAGATATTCGAGAGTGGGTTTTACAATTGAATATTGTACAATTTAGTAAAAAAAGATTGCAAATTGATATTAAACATCCAATATGTTGGTTCCAAATATGTTTTTGTCAATCAAAATTAGTTAATATAGATTCATAAATTAGTTTTGATAGTTAATACACAATGAAATCAAATTTGAAAAACGTTAGAACATCCAACGGTAGGTTATGCTCGTGAATTTTCTTTAATTTTGACCAAAAGTGTTCGACATCGAACAACATGAATGGTTGTTGAAAAGGTTTTTTTTGTGATTTCAAACTGGTACAATTGGCTTCGTATGGGTACTGCGATGTACAAAAGTTTGGTAATTGAAATAAATATATACAATCTGAATATTTTACAGTGAGTTTTACGGTTGAATGTAGTACAATTTCTAAAAAAAATGGCTGCAATTTGAGATTAAACATCCAATATGTTGGTTTAAAATAAGTTTTTGTGACTCAAAATTAGTTAATATAGTATCATAAATATGTTTTGATGGTTAATACACATTGAAATCAAATTGAAAATACTTTTAGAACATCCAACGTTAGGTTATACTCGTGAATTTTCCTTAATTTTGACCAAAATTGTTCGACATTGAACAACATGAATGGTTGTTCAAAAGGTGTTTTTATGATTTCAAACTAGCACATTCGGCTTTGTATGTGTACTAAGATGTATAATAATTTAGAAATCGGACTAAAAATACATTTCGGATATTCTAGAGTGGGTTTTATGATTGCCAAAAAAGATTACAAATCGAGATTAAACATCAAATATGTTGGTTCAAAAAATGTTTTTGTTACTAAAAATTAGTTAATATAGTGCCATAAATATGTTTTGATGATTAATACACATTGAAATCAAATTTAAAATATTTTTAGAAAATCCAACGTTAGGTTATATACTCGTGAATTTTCTTTAATTTTGACCAAAATTGCTCGATATTGAACAACATGAATGGTTGTTCAGAAGGTATTTTTGTGATTTCAAACTAGTACATTTGGCATTGTATGGATACTAAGATGTATAAAAGATTAGAAATCAAACTAAATATATATTTCAGATATTCGAGAGTGGGTTTTACGATTGAATGTTGTACAATTTAGTCAAAAAAGATTGCAAATTGATATTAAACATCCAATATGTTGGTTCCAAATATGTTTTTGTCAATCAAAATTAGTTAATATAGATTCATAAATTAGTTTTGATAGTTAATACACAATGAAATCAAATTGGAAAAACGTTTAGAACATCCAACGGTAGGTTATGCTCGTAAATTTTCGTTAATTTTGACCAAAATTGTTCGACATCGAACAACATGAATGGTTGTTGAAAAGGTTTTTTTTGTGATTTCAAACTGTTACATTTGGCTTCGTATGGGTACTGCTATGTACAAAAGTTTGGTAATTGAAATAAATATACATTCTGAATATTTTACAGTGAGTTTTACAGTTGAATGTAGTACAATTTCTACAAAAAATGGCTGCAATTTGAGATTAAACATCCAATATGTTGGTTCAAAATAAGTTTTTGTGACTCAAAATTAGTTAATATAGTATCATAAATATGTTTTGATGGTTAATACACATTGAAATCAAATTGAAAATACTTTTAGAACATCCAACGTTAGGTTATACTCGTGAATTTTCTTTAATTTTGACCAAAATTGTTCGACATTGAACAACATGAATGGTTGTTCAAAACGTGTTTTTATGATTTCAAACTACCACATTCGGCTTTGTATGTGTACTAAGATGTATAAAAATTTAAAAATCGGACTAAAAATATATTTCGGATATTCAAGAGTGGGTTTCATGATTGCCAAAAAGGATTACAAATCGAGATTAAACATCAAATATGTTGGTTCAAAAAATGTTTTTGTTACTAAAAATTAGTTAATAAAGTGCCATAAATATGTTTTGATGATTAATACACATTGAAATCAAATTTAAAATATTTTTAGAAAATCCAACGTTAGGTTATATACTCGTGAATTTCCTTTAATTTTGACCAAAATTGTTCGATATTGAACAACATGAATGGTTGTTCAAAAGGTATTTTTGTGATTTCAAACTAGTACATTTGGCATTGTATGTGTACTAAGATGTATAAAAGATTAGAAATCAAACTAAATATATATTTCAGATATTCGAGAGTGGTTTTACAATTGAATATTGTACAATTTAGTCAAAAAAGATTGCAAATTGATATTAAACATCCAATATGTTGGTTCCAAATATGTTTTTGTCAATCAAAATTAGTTAATATAGATTCATAAATTAGTTTTGATAGTTAATACACAATGAAATCAAATTGGAAAAACGTTTAGAACATCCAACGGTAGGTTATGCTCGTGAATTTTCGTTAATTTTGACCAAAATTGTTCGACATCGAACAACATGAATGGTTGTTGAAAAGGTTTTTTTTGTGATTTCAAACTGTTACATTTGGCTTCGTATGGGTACTGCGATGTACAAAAGTTTGGTAATTGAAATAAATATACATTCTGAATATTTTACAGTGAGTTTTACGGTTGAATGTAGTACAATTTCTACAAAAAATGGCTGCAATTTGAGATTAAACATCCAATATGTTGGTTCAAAATAAGTTTTTGTGACTCAAAATTAGTTAATATAGTATCATAAATATGTTTTGATGGTTAATACACATTGAAATCAAATTGAAAATACTTTTAGAACATCCAACGTTAGGTTATACTCGTGAATTTTCTTTAATTTTGACCAAAATTGTTCGACATTGAACAACATGAATGGTTGTTCAAAACGTGTTTTTATGATTTCAAACTAGCACATTCGGCTTTGTATGTGTACTAAGATGTATAATAATTTAGAAATCGGACTAAAAATACATTTCGGATATTCTAGAGTGGGTTTTATGATTGCCAAAAAAGATTACAAATTGAGATTAAACATCAAATGTATTGGTTCAAAAAATATTTTTGTTACTAAAAATTAGTTAATATAGTGCCACAAATATGTTTTGATTGTTAATACACATTGAAATCAAATTGAAAATATTTTTAGAACATCCAACGTTAGGTTATACTTGTGAATTTCCTTTAATTTTGACCAATATTGTTCGATATTGAACAACATGAATGGTTGTTCAAAAGGTATTTTTGTGATTTCAAACTAGTACATTTGGCTTTGTATGTGTACTAAGATGTATAAAAGATTAGAAATTGAACTAAATATATATTTCAGATATTCGAGAGTGAGTATTACGATTGAATGTTGTACAATTTAGTCAAAAAAGATTGCAAATTGATATATGAAACATCCAATATATTGGTTCCAAATATGTTTTTGTCAATCAAAATTGGTTAATATAGTATCATAAATATGTTTTTATAGTCAATACACATTGAAATCAAATTGAAAATACTTTTAGAACATCCAACGTTAGGTTATGCTCGTGAATTTTTCTTAATTTTGACCAAAATTGTTCGACATTGAACAACGTGAATGGTTGTTCAAAAGGTGTTTTTATGATTTCAAACTAGCACATTCGGCTTTGTATGTGTGCTAAGATGTATAAAAATTTAAAAATCGGACTAAAAATATATTTCGGATATTCAAGAGTGGGTTTCATGATTGCCAAAAAAGATTACAAATCGAGATTAAACATCAAATATGTTGGTTCAAAAAATGTTTTTGTTACTAAAAATTAGTTAATAAAGTGCCATAAATATGTTTTGATGATTAATACACATTGAAATCAAATTTAAAATATTTTTAGAAAATCCAACGTTAGGTTATATACTCGTGAATTTCCTTTAATTTTGACCAAAATTGTTCGATATTGAACAACATGAATGGTTGTTCAAAAGGTATTTTTGTGATTTCAAACTAGTACATTTGGCATTGTATGTGTACTAAGATGTATAAAAGATTAGAAATCAAACTAAATATATATTTCAGATATTCGAGAGTGGATTTTACGATTGAATGTTGTACACTTTAGTCAAAAAAGATTGCAAATTGATATTAAACATCCAATATGTTGGTTCCAAATATGTTTTTGTCAATCAAAATTAGTTAATATAGATTCATAAATTAGTTTTGATAGTTAATACACAATGAAATCAAATTGGAAAAACGTTTAGAACATCCAACGGTAGGTTATGCTCGTGAATTTTTTTTAATTTTGACCAAAATTGTTCGACATCGAACAACATGAATGGTTGTTGAAAAGGTTTTTTTTGTGATTTCAAACTGGTACATTTGGCTTCGTATGGGTACTGCGATGTACAAAAGTTTGGTAATTGAAATAAATATACATTCTGAATATTTTACAGTGAGTTTTACGGTTGAATGTAGTACAATTTCTACAAAAAATGGCTGCAATTTGAGATTAAACATCCAATATGTTGGTTCAAAATAAGTTTTTGTGACTCAAAATTAGTTAATATAGTATCATAAATATGTTTTGATGGTTAATACACATTGAAATCAAATTGAAAATACTTTTAGAACATCCAACGTTAGGTTATACTCGTGAATTTTCTTTAATTTTGACCAAAATTGTTCGAGATTGAACAACATGAATGGTTTTTCAAAACGTGTTTTTATGATTTCAAACTAGCACATTCGGCTTTGTATGTGTACTAAGATGTATAATAATTTAGAAATCGGACTAAAAATACATTTCGGATATTCTAGAGTGGGTTTTATGATTGCCAAAAAAGATTACAAATTGAGATTAAACATCAAATATATTGGTTCAAAAAATATTTTTGTTACTAAAAATTAGTTAATATAGTGCCATAAATATGTGTTGATTGTTAATACACATTGAAATCAAATTGAAAATATTTTTAGAACATCCAACGTTAGGTTATACTTGTGAATTTCCTTTAATTTTGACCAAAATTGTTCGATATTGAACAACATAAATGGTTGTTCAAAAGGTATTTTTGTGATTTCAAACTAGTACATTTGGCTTTGTATGTGTACTAAGATGTATAAAAGATTAGAAATCAAACTAAATATATATTTCAGATATTCGAGAGTGAGTTTTACGATTGAATGTTGTACAATTTAGTCAAAAAAGATTGCAAATTGATATATGAAACATCCAATATATTGGTTCCAAATATGTTTTTGTCAATCAAAATTAGTTAATATAGTATCATAAATATGTTTTGATAGTCAATACACATTGAAATCAAATTGAAAATACTTTTAGAACATCCAACGTTAGGTTATGCTCGTGAATTTTCCTTAATTTTGACCAAAATTGTTCGACATTGAACAACGTGAATGGTTGTTCAAAAGGTGTTTTTATGATTTCAAACTAGCACATTCGGCTTTGTATGTGTACTAAGATGTATAAAAATTTAAAAATCGGACTAAAAATATATTTCGGATATTCAAGAGTGAGTTTCATGATTGCCAAAAAAGATTACAAATCGAGATTAAACATCAAATATGTTGGTTCAAAAAATGTTTTTGTTACTAAAAATTAGTTAATAAAGTGCCATAAATATGTTTTGATGATTAATACACATTGAAATCAAATTTAAAATATTTTTAGAAAATCCAACGTTAGGTTATATACTCGTGAATTTCCTTTAATTTTGACCAAAATTGTTCGATATTGAACAACATGAATGGTTGTTCAAAAGGTATTTTTGTGATTTCAAACTAGTACATTTGGCATTGTATGTGTACTAAGATGTATAAAAGATTAGAAATCAAACTAAATATATATTTCAGATATTCGAGAGTGGATTTTACGATTGAATGTTGTACAATTTAGTCAAAAAAGATTGCAAATTGATATTAAACATCCAATATGTTGGTTCCAAATATGTTTTTGTCAATCAAAATTAGTTAATATAGATTCATAAATTAGTTTTGATAGTTAATACACAATGAAATCAAATTGGAAAAACGTTTAGAACATCCAACGGTAGGTTATGCTCGTGAATTTTTTTTAATTTTGACCAAAATTGTTCGACATCGAACAACATGAATGGTTGTTGAAAAGGTTTTTTTTGTGATTTCAAACTGGTACATTTGGCTTCGTATGGGTACTGCGATGTACAAAAGTTTGGTAATTGAAATAAATATACATTCTGAATATTTTACAGTGAGTTTTACGGTTGAATGTAGTACAATTTCTACAAAAAATGGCTGCAATTTGAGATTAAATATCCAATATGTTGGTTCAAAATAAGTTTTTGTGACTCAAAATTAGTTAATATAGTATCATAAATATGTTTTGATGGTTAATACACATTGAAATCAAATTGAAAATACTTTTAGAACATCCAACGTTAGGTTATACTCGTGAATTTTCCTTAATTTTGACCAAAATTGTTCGACATTGAACAACATGAATGGTTGTTCAAAAGGTGTTTTTATGATTTCAAACTAGCACATTCGGCTTTTGTATGTGTACTAAGATGTATAATAATTTAGAAATCGGACTAAAAATACATTTCGGATATTCTAGAGTGGGTTTTGTGATTGCCAAAAAAGATTACAAATCGAGATTAAACATCAAATATGTTGGTTCAAAAAATGTTTTTGTTACTAAAAATTAGTTAATATAGTGCCATAAATATGTTTTGATTGTTAATACACATTGAAATCAAATTGAAAATATTTTTAGAACATCCAACGTTAGGTTATACTTGTGAATTTCCTTTAATTTTGACCAAAATTGTTCGATATTGAACAACATGAATGGTTGTTCAAAAGGTATTTTTGTGATTTCAAACTAGTACATTTGGCTTTGTATGTGTACTAAGATGTATAAAAGATTAGAAATCGAACTAAATATATATTTCAGATAATCGAGAGTGGGTTTTACTATTGAATGTTGTACAATTTAGTCAAAAAAGATTGCAAATTGATATTAAACATCCAATATATTGGTTCCAAATATGTTTTTGTCAATCAAAATTAGTTAATATAGTATCATAAATATGTTTTGATAGTTAATACACATTGAAATCAAATTGAAAATACTTTTAGAACATCCAACGTTAGGTTATGCTCGTGAATTTTTCTTAATTTTGACCAAAATTGTTCGACATTGAACAACGTGAATGGTTGTTCAAAAGGTGTTTTTATGATTTCAAACTAGCACATTCGGCTTTGTATGTGTACTAAGATGTATAATAATTTAGAAATCGGACTAAAAATACATTTCGGATATTCTAGAGTGGGTTTTATGATTGCCAAAAAAGATTACAAATTGAGATTAAACATCTAATATATTGGTTCAAAAAATATTTTTATTACTAAAAATTAGTTAATATAGTGCCATAAATATGTTTTGATTGTTAATACACATTGAAATCAAATTGAAAATATTTTTAGAACATCCAACGTTAGGTTATACTTGTGAATTTCCTTTATTTTTGACCAAAATTGTTCGATATTGAACAACATGAATGGTTGTTCAAAAGGTATTTTTGTGATTTCAAACTAGTACATTTGGCTTTGTATGTGTAATAAGATGTATAAAAGATTAGAAATCGAACTAAATATATATTTCAGATATTCGAGAGTGAGTTTTACGATTGAATGTTGTACAATTTAGTCAAAAAAGATTGCAAATTGATATATGAAACATCCAATATATTGGTTCCAAATATGTTTTTGTCAATCAAAATTAGTTAATATAGTATCATAAATATGTTTTGATAGTTAATACACATTGAAATCAAATTGAAAATACTTTTAGAACATCCAACGTTAGGTTATGCTCGTGAATTTTCCTTAATTTTGACCAAAATTGTTCGACATTGAACAACGTGAATGGTTGTTCAAAAGGAGTTTTTATGATTTCAAACTAGCACATTCGGCTTTGTATGTGTACTAAGATGTATAAAAATTTAAAAATCGGACTAAAAATATATTTCGGATATTCAAGAGTGAGTTTCATGATTGCCAAAAAAGATTACAAATCGAGATTAAACATCAAATATGTTGGTTCAAAAAATGTTTTTGTTACTAAAAATTAGTTAATAAAGTGCCATAAATATGTTTTGATGATTAATACACATTGAAATCAAATTTAAAATATTTTTAGAAAATCCAACGTTAGGTTATATACTCGTGAATTTCCTTTAATTTTGACCAAAATTGTTCGATATTGAACAACATGAATGGTTGTTCAAAAGGTATTTTTGTGATTTCAAACTAGTACATTTGGCATTGTATGTGTACTAAGATGTATAAAAGATTAGAAATCAAACTAAATATATATTTCAGATATTCGAGAGTGGATTTTACGATTGAATGTTGTACAATTTAGTCAAAAAAGATTGCAAATTGATATTAAACATCCAATATGTTGGTTCCAAATATGTTTTTGTCAATCAAAATTAGTTAATATAGATTCATAAATTAGTTTTGATAGTTAATACACAATGAAATCAAATTGGAAAAACGTTTAGAACATCCAACGGTAGGTTATGCTCGTGAATTTTTTTTAATTTTGACCAAAATTGTTCGACATCGAACAACATGAATGGTTGTTGAAAAGGTTTTTTTTGTGATTTCAAACTGGTACATTTGGCTTCGTATGGGTACTGCGATGTACAAAAGTTTGGTAATTGAAATAAATATACATTCTGAATATTTTACAGTGAGTTTTACGGTTGAATGTAGTACAATTTCTACAAAAAATGGCTGCAATTTGAGATTAAATATCCAATATGTTGGTTCAAAATAAGTTTTTGTGACTCAAAATTAGTTAATATAGTATCATAAATATGTTTTGATGGTTAATACACATTGAAATCAAATTGAAAATACTTTTAGAACATCCAACGTTAGGTTATACTCGTGAATTTTCCTTAATTTTGACCAAAATTGTTCGACATTGAACAACATGAATGGTTGTTCAAAAGGTGTTTTTATGATTTCAAACTAGCACATTCGGCTTTTGTATGTGTACTAAGATGTATAATAATTTAGAAATCGGACTAAAAATACATTTCGGATATTCTAGAGTGGGTTTTGTGATTGCCAAAAAAGATTACAAATCGAGATTAAACATCAAATATGTTGGTTCAAAAAATGTTTTTGTTACTAAAAATTAGTTAATATAGTGCCATAAATATGTTTTGATTGTTAATACACATTGAAATCAAATTGAAAATATTTTTAGAACATCCAACGTTAGGTTATACTTGTGAATTTCCTTTAATTTTGACCAAAATTGTTCGATATTGAACAACATGAATGGTTGTTCAAAAGGTATTTTTGTGATTTCAAACTAGTACATTTGGCTTTGTATGTGTACTAAGATGTATAAAAGATTAGAAATCGAACTAAATATATATTTCAGATAATCGAGAGTGGGTTTTACTATTGAATGTTGTACAATTTAGTCAAAAAAGATTGCAAATTGATATTAAACATCCAATATATTGGTTCCAAATATGTTTTTGTCAATCAAAATTAGTTAATATAGTATCATAAATATGTTTTGATAGTTAATACACATTGAAATCAAATTGAAAATACTTTTAGAACATCCAACGTTAGGTTATGCTCGTGAATTTTTCTTAATTTTGACCAAAATTGTTCGACATTGAACAACGTGAATGGTTGTTCAAAAGGTGTTTTTATGATTTCAAACTAGCACATTCGGCTTTGTATGTGTACTAAGATGTATAATAATTTAGAAATCGGACTAAAAATACATTTCGGATATTCTAGAGTGGGTTTTATGATTGCCAAAAAAGATTACAAATTGAGATTAAACATCTAATATATTGGTTCAAAAAATATTTTTATTACTAAAAATTAGTTAATATAGTGCCATAAATATGTTTTGATTGTTAATACACATTGAAATCAAATTGAAAATATTTTTAGAACATCCAACGTTAGGTTATACTTGTGAATTTCCTTTATTTTTGACCAAAATTGTTCGATATTGAACAACATGAATGGTTGTTCAAAAGGTATTTTTGTGATTTCAAACTAGTACATTTGGCTTTGTATGTGTAATAAGATGTATAAAAGATTAGAAATCGAACTAAATATATATTTCAGATATTCGAGAGTGAGTTTTACGATTGAATGTTGTACAATTTAGTCAAAAAAGATTGCAAATTGATATATGAAACATCCAATATATTGGTTCCAAATATGTTTTTGTCAATCAAAATTAGTTAATATAGTATCATAAATATGTTTTGATAGTTAATACACATTGAAATCAAATTGAAAATACTTTTAGAACATCCAACGTTAGGTTATGCTCGTGAATTTTCCTTAATTTTGACCAAAATTGTTCGACATTGAACAACGTGAATGGTTGTTCAAAAGGAGTTTTTATGATTTCAAACTAGCACATTCGGCTTTGTATGTGTACTAAGATGTATAAAAATTTAAAAATCGGACTAAAAATATATTTCGGATATTCAAGAGTGGGTTTCATGATTGCCAAAAAAGATTACAAATCGAGATTAAACATCAAATATGTTGGTTCAAAAAATATTTTTGTTACTAAAAATTAGTTAATAAAGTGCCATAAATATGTTTTGATGATTAATACACATTGAAATCAAATTTAAAATATTTTTAGAAAATCCAACGTTAGGTTATATACTCGTGAATTTCCTTTAATTTTGAACAAAATTGTTCGATATTGAACAACATGAATGGTTGTTCAAAAGGTATTTTTGTGATTTCAAACTAGTACATTTGGCATTGTATGTGTACTAAGATGTATAAAAGATTAGAAATCAAACTAAATATATATTTCAGATATTCGAGAGTGGATTTTACGATTGAATGTTGTACAATTTAGTCAAAAAAGATTGCAAATTGATATTAAACATCCAATATGTTGGTTCCAAATATGTTTTTGTCAATCAAAATTAGTTAATATAGATTCATAAATTAGTTTTGATAGTTAATACACAATGAAATCAAATTGAAAAAACGTTTAGAACATCCAACGGTAGGTTATGCTCGTGAATTTTCTTTAATTTTGACCAAAATTGTTCGACATCGAACAACATGAATGGTTGTTGAAAAGGTTTTTTTTTGTGATTTCAAACTGGTACATTTGGCTTCGTATGGGTACTGCGATGTACAAAAGTTTGGTAATTGAAATAAATATACATTCTGAATATTTTACAGTGAGTTTTACGGTTGAATGTAGTACAATTTCTACAAAAAATGGCTGCAATTTGAGATTAAACATCCAATATGTTGGTTCAAAATAAGTTTTTGTGACTCAAAATTAGTTAATATAGTATCATAAATATGTTTTGATGGTTAATACACATTGAAATCAAATTGAAAATACTTTTAGAACATCCAACGTTAGGTTATACTCGTGAATTTTCTTTAATTTTGACCAAAATTGTTCGACATTGAACAACATGAATGGTTGTTCAAAACGTGTTTTTATGATTTCAAACTACCACATTCGGCTTTGTATGTGTACTAAGATGTATAAAAATTTAAAAATCGGACTAAAAATATATTTCGGATATTCAAGAGTGGGTTTCATGATTGCCAAAAAAGATTACAAATCGAGATTAAACATCAAATATGTTGGTTCAAAAAATGTTTTTGTTACTAAAAATTAGTTAATAAAGTGCTATAAATATGTTTTGATGATTAATACACATTGAAATCAAATTTAAAATATTTTTAGAAAATCCAACGTTAGGTTATATACTCGTGAATTTCCTTTAATTTTGACCAAAATTGTTCGATATTGAACAACATGAATGGTTGTTCAAAAGGTATTTTTGTGATTTCAAACTAGTACATTTGGCATTGTATGTGTACTAAGATGTATAAAAGATTAGAAATCAAACTAAATATATATTTCAGATATTCGAGAGTGGGTTTTACGATTGAATATTGTACAATTTAGTCAAAAAAGATTGCAAATTGATATTAAACATCCAATATGTTGGTTCCAAATATGTTTTTGTCAATCAAAATTAGTTAATATAGATTCATAAATTAGTTTTGATAGTTAATACACAATGAAATCAAATTGGAAAAACGTTTAGAACATCCAACGGTAGGTTATGCTCGTGAATTTTTTTAATTTTGACCAAAATTGTTCGACATCGAACAACATGAATGGTTGTTGAAAAGGTTTTTTTTGTGATTTCAAACTGGTACAATTGGCTTCGTATGGGTACTGTGATGTACAAAAGTTTGGTAATTGAAATAAATATATACATTCTGAATATTTTACAGTGAGTTTTACGGTTGAATGTAGTACAATTTCTACAAAAAATGGCTGCAATTTGAGATTAAACATCCAATATGTTGGTTCAAAATAAGTTTTTGTGACAAAATTAGTTAATATAGTATCATAAATATGTTTTGATGGTTAATACACATTGAAATCAAATTGAAAATACTTTTAGAACATCCAACGTTAGGTTATACTCGTGAATTTTCCTTAATTTTGACCAAAATTGTTCGATATTGAACAACATGAATGGTTGTTCAAAAGGTATTTTTGTGATTTCAAACTAGTACATTTGGCTTTGTATGTGTACTAAGATGTATAAAAGATTAGAAATCGAACTAAATATATATTTCAGATATTCGAGAGTGGGTTTTACGATTGAATGTTGTACAATTTAGTCAAAAAAGATTGTAAATTGATATTAAACATCCAATATATTGGTTCCAAATATGTTTTTGTCAATCAAAATTAGTTAATATAGTATCATAAATATGTTTTGATAGTTAATACACATTGAAATCAAATTGAAAATACTTTTAGAACATCCAACGTTAGGTTATGCTCGTGAATTTTCCTTAATTTTGACCAAAATTGTTCGACATTGAACAACGTGAATGGTTGTTCAAAAGGTATTTTTATGATTTCAAACTAGCACATTCGGCTTTGTATGTGTACTAAGATGTATAATAATTTAGAAATCGGACTAAAAATACATTTCGGATATTCTAGAGTGGGTTTTATGATTGCCAAAAAAGATTACAAATTGAGATTAAACATCAAATATATTGGTTCAAAAAATATTTTTGTTACTAAAAATTAGTTAATATAGTGCCATAAATATGTTTTGATTGTTAATACACATTGAAATCAAATTGAAAATATTTTTAGAACATCCAACGTTAGGTTATACTTGTGAATTTCCTTTAATTTTGACCAAAATTGTTCGATATTGAACAACATGAATGGTTGTTCAAAAGGTATTTTTGTGATTTCAAACTAGTACATTTGGCTTTGTATGTGTACTAAGATGTATAAAAGATTAGAAATCGAACTAAATATATATTTCAGATATTCGAGAGTGGGTTTTACGATTGAATGTTGTACAATTTAGTCAAAAAAGATTGTAAATTGATATTAAACATCCAATATATTGGTTCCAAATATGTTTTTGTCAATCAAAATTAGTTAATATAGTATCATAAATATGTTTTGATAGTTAATACACATTGAAATCAAATTGAAAATACTTTTAGAACATCCAACGTTAGGTTATGCTCGTGAATTTTCCTTAATTTTGACCAAAATTGTTCGACATTGAACAACGTGAATGGTTGTTCAAAAGATATTTTTATGATTTCAAACTAGCACATTCGGCTTTGTATGTGTACTAAGATGTATAATAATTTAGAAATCGGACTAAAAATACATTTCGGATATTCTAGAGTGGGTTTTATGATTGCCAAAAAAGATTACAAATTGAGATTAAACATCAAATATATTGGTTCAAAAAATATTTTTGTTACTGAAAATTAGTTAATATAGTGCCATAAATATGTTTTGATTGTTAATACACATTGAAATCAAATTGAAAATATTTTTAGAACATCCAACGTTAGGTTATACTTGTGAATTTCCTTTAATTTTGAGCAAAATTGTTCGATATTGAACAACATGAATGGTTGTTCAAAAGGTATTTTTGTGATTTCAAACTAGTACATTTGGCTTTGTATGTGTACTAAGATGTATAAAAGATTAGAAATCGAACTAAATATATATTTCAGATATTCGAGAGTGAGTTTTACGATTGAATGTTGTACAATTTAGTCAAAAAAGATTGCAAATTGATATATGAAACATCCAATATATTGGTTACAAATATGTTTTTGTCAATCAAAATTAGTTAATATAGTATCATAAATTGTTTTGATAGTTAATACACATTGAAATCAAATTGAAAATACTTTTAGAACATCCAACGTTAAGTTATGCTCGTGAATTTTCCTTAATTTTGACCAAAATTGTTCGACATTGAACAACGTGAATGGTTGTTCAAAAGGTGTTTTTATGATTTCAAACTAGCACATTCGGCTTTGTATGTGTACTAAGATGTATAAAAATTTAAAAATCGGACTAAAAATATATTTCGGATATTCAAGAGTGGGTTTCATGATTGCCAAAAAAGATTACAAATCGAGATTAAACATCAAATATGTTGGTTCAAAAAATGTTTTTGTTACTAAAAATTAGTTAATAAAGTGCCATAAATATGTTTTGATGATTAATACACATTGAAATCAAATTTAAAATATTTTTAGAAAATCCAACGTTAGGTTATATACTCGTGAATTTCCTTTAATTTTGACCAAAATTGTTCGATATTGAATAACATGAATGGTTGTTCAAAAGGTATTTTTGTGATTTCAAACTAGTACATTTGGCATTGTATGTGTACTAAGATGTATAAAAAATTAGAAATCAAACTAAATATATATTTCAGATATTCGAGAGTGGATTTTACGATTGAATATTGTACAATTTAGTCAAAAAAGATTGCAAATTGATATTAAACATCCAATATGTTGGTTCCAAACATGTTTTTGTCAATCAAAATTAGTTAATATAGATTCATAAATTAGTTTTGATAGTTAATACACAATGAAATCAAATTAGAAAAACGTTTAGAACATCCAACGGTAGGTTATGCTCGTGAATTTTCTTTAATTTTGACCAAAATTGTTCGACATCGAACAATATGAATGGTTGTTGAAAAGGTTTTTTTTTGTGATTTCAAACTGGTACATTTGGCTTCGTATGGGTACTGCGATGTACAAAAGTTTGGTAATTGAAATAAATATATACATTCTGAATATTTTACAGTGAGTTTTACGGTTGAATGTAGTACAATTTCTACAAAAAATGGCTGCAATTTGAGATTAAACATCCAATATGTTGGTTCAAAATAAGTTTTTGTGACTCAAAATTAGTTAATATAGTATTATAAATATGTTTTGATGGTTAATACACATTGAAATCAAATTGAAAATACTTTTAGAACATCCAACGTTAGGTTATACTCGTGAATTTTTTTTAATTTTGACCAAAATTGTTCGACATTGAACAACATGAATGGTTGTTCAAAAGGTGTTTTTATGATTTCAAACTAGCACATTCGGCTTTGTATGTGTACTAAGATGTATAATAATTTAGAAATCGGACTAAAAATACATTTCGGATATTCTAGAGTGGATTTTATGATTGCCAAAAAAGATTACAAATCGAGATTAAACATCAAATATGTTGGTTCAAAAAATGTTTTTGTTACTAAAAATTAGTTAATATAGTGCCATAAATATGTTTTGATTGTTAATACACATTGAAATCAAATTGAAAATATTTTTAGAACATCCAACGTTAGGTTATACTTGTGAATTTCCTTTAATTTTGACCAAAATTGTTCGATATTGAACAACATGAATGGTTGTTCAAAAGGTATTTTTGTGATTTCAAACTAGTACATTTGGCTTTGTATGTGTAGTAAGATGTATAAAAGATTAGAAATCAAACTAAATATATATTTCAGATATTCGAGAGTGAGTTTTACGATTGAATGTTGTACAATTTAGTCAAAAAAGATTGCAAATTGATATATGAAACATCCAATATATTGGTTCCAAATATGTTTTTGTCAATCAAAATTAGTTAATATAGTATCATAAATATGTTTTGATAGTCAATACACATTGAAATCAAATTGAAAATACTTTTAGAACATCCAACGTTAGGTTATGCTCGTGAATTTTTCTTAATTTTGACCAAAATTGTTCGACATTGAACAACGTGAATGGTTGTTCAAAAGGTGTTTTTATGATTTCAAACTAGCACATTCGGCTTTGTATGTGTACTAAGATGTATAAAAATTTAAAAATCGGACTAAAAATATATTTCGGATATTCAAGAGTGGGTTTCATGATTGCCAAAAAAGATTACAAATCGAGATTAAACATCAAATATGTTGGTTCAAAAAATGTTTTTGTTACTAAAAATTAGTTAATAAAGTGCCATAAATATGTTTTGATGATTAATACACATTGAAATCAAATTTAAAATATTTTTAGAAAATCCAACGTTAGGTTATATACTCGTGAATTTCCTTTAATTTTGACCAAAATTGTTCGATATTGAACAACATGAATGGTTGTTCAAAAGGTATTTTTGTGATTTCAAACTAGTACATTTGGCATTGTATGTGTACTAAGATGTATAAAAGATTAGAAATCAAACTAAATATATATTTCAGATATTCGAGAGTGGATTTTACGATTGAATGTTGTACAATTTAGTCAAAAAAGATTGCAAATTGATATTAAACATCCAATATGTTGGTTCCAAATATGTTTTTGTCAATCAAAATTAGTTAATATAGATTCATAAATTAGTTTTGATAGTTAATACACAATGAAATCAAATTGGAAAAACGTTTAGAACATCCAACGGTAGGTTATGCTCGTGAATTTTTTTTAATTTTGACCAAAATTATTCGACATCGAACAACATGAATGGTTGTTGAAAAGGTTTTTTTTGTGATTTCAAACTGGTACATTTGGCTTCGTATGGGTACTGCGATGTACAAAAGTTTGGTAATTGAAATAAATATACATTCTGAATATTTTACAGTGAGTTTTACGGTTGAATGTAGTACAATTTCTACAAAAAATGGCTGCAATTTGAGATTAAATATCCAATATGTTGGTTCAAAATAAGTTTTTGTGACTCAAAATTAGTTAATATAGTATCATAAATATGTTTTGATGGTTAATACACATTGAAATCAAATTGAAAATACTTTTAGAACATCCAACGTTAGGTTATACTCGTGAATTTTCCTTAATTTTGACCAAAATTGTTCGACATTGAACAACATGAATGGTTGTTCAAAAGGTGTTTTTATGATTTCAAACTAGCACATTCGGCTTTTGTATGTGTACTAAGATGTATAATAATTTAGAAATCGGACTAAAAATACATTTCGGATATTCTAGAGTGGGTTTTATGATTGCCAAAAAAGATTACAAATTGAGATTAAACATCAAATATGTTGGTTCAAAAAATGTTTTTGTTACTAAAAATTAGTTAATAAAGTGCCATAAATATGTTTTGATGATTAATACACATTGAAATCAAATTTAAAATTTTTTTAGAAAATCCAACGTTAGGTTATATACTCATGAATTTCCTTTAATTTTGACCAAAATTGTTCGATATTGAACAACATGAATGGTTGTTCAAAAGGTATTTTTGTGATTTCAAACTAGTACATTTGGCATTGTATGTGTACTAAGATGTATAAAAGATTAGAAATCAAACTAAATATATATTTCAGATATTCGAGAGTGGGTTTTACGATTGAATGATGTACAATTTAGTCAAAAAAGATTGCAAATTGATATTAAACATCCAATATGTTGGTTCCAAATATGTTTTTGTCAATCAAAATTAGTTAATATAGATTCATAAATTAGTTTTGATAGTTAATACACAATGAAATCAAATTGGAAAAACGTTTAGAACATCCAACGGTAGGTTATGCTCGTGAATTTTTTTTAATTTTGACCAAAATTGTTCGACATCGAACAACATGAATGGTTGTTGAAAAGGTTTTTTTTGTGATTTCAAACTGGTACATTTGGCTTCGTATGGGTACTGCGATGTACAAAAGTTTGGTAATTGAAATAAATATACATTCTGAATATTTTACAGTGAGTTTTACGGTTGAATGTAGTACAATTTCTACAAAAAATGGCTGCAATTTGAGATTAAACATCCAATATGTTGGTTCAAAATAAGTTTTTGTGACTCAAAATTAGTTAATATAGTATCATAAATATGTTTTGATGGTTAATACACATTGAAATCAAATTGAAAATACTTTTAGAACATCCAACGTTAGGTTATACTCGTGAATTTTCTTTAATTTTGACCAAAATTGTTCGAGATTGAACAACATGAATGGTTTTTCAAAACGTGTTTTTATGATTTCAAACTAGCACATTCGGCTTTGTATGTGTACTAAGATGTATAATAATTTAGAAATCGGACTAAAAATACATTTCGGATATTCTAGAGTGGGTTTTATGATTGCCAAAAAAGATTACAAATTGAGATTAAACATCAAATATATTGGTTCAAAAAATATTTTTGTTACTAAAAATTAGTTAATATAGTGCCATAAATATGTGTTGATTGTTAATACACATTGAAATCAAATTGAAAATATTTTTAGAACATCCAACGTTAGGTTATACTTGTGAATTTCCTTTAATTTTGACCAAAATTGTTCGATATTGAACAACATAAATGGTTGTTCAAAAGGTATTTTTGTGATTTCAAACTAGTACATTTGGCTTTGTATGTGTACTAAGATGTATAAAAGATTAGAAATCAAACTAAATATATATTTCAGATATTCGAGAGTGAGTTTTACGATTGAATGTTGTACAATTTAGTCAAAAAAGATTGCAAATTGATATATGAAACATCCAATATATTGGTTCCAAATATGTTTTTGTCAATCAAAATTAGTTAATATAGTATCATAAATATGTTTTGATAGTCAATACACATTGAAATCAAATTGAAAATACTTTTAGAACATCCAACGTTAGGTTATGCTCGTGAATTTTCCTTAATTTTGACCAAAATTGTTCGACATTGAACAACGTGAATGGTTGTTCAAAAGGTGTTTTTATGATTTCAAACTAGCACATTCGGCTTTGTATGTGTACTAAGATGTATAAAAATTTAAAAATCGGACTAAAAATATATTTCGGATATTCAAGAGTGAGTTTCATGATTGCCAAAAAAGATTACAAATCGAGATTAAACATCAAATATGTTGGTTCAAAAAATGTTTTTGTTACTAAAAATTAGTTAATAAAGTGCCATAAATATGTTTTGATGATTAATACACATTGAAATCAAATTTAAAATATTTTTAGAAAATCCAACGTTAGGTTATATACTCGTGAATTTCCTTTAATTTTGACCAAAATTGTTCGATATTGAACAACATGAATGGTTGTTCAAAAGGTATTTTTGTGATTTCAAACTAGTACATTTGGCATTGTATGTGTACTAAGATGTATAAAAGATTAGAAATCAAACTAAATATATATTTCAGATATTCGAGAGTGGATTTTACGATTGAATGTTGTACAATTTAGTCAAAAAAGATTGCAAATTGATATTAAACATCCAATATGTTGGTTCCAAATATGTTTTTGTCAATCAAAATTAGTTAATATAGATTCATAAATTAGTTTTGATAGTTAATACACAATGAAATCAAATTGGAAAAACGTTTAGAACATCCAACGGTAGGTTATGCTCGTGAATTTTTTTTAATTTTGACCAAAATTGTTCGACATCGAACAACATGAATGGTTGTTGAAAAGGTTTTTTTTGTGATTTCAAACTGGTACATTTGGCTTCGTATGGGTACTGCGATGTACAAAAGTTTGGTAATTGAAATAAATATACATTCTGAATATTTTACAGTGAGTTTTACGGTATGTAGTACAATTTCTACAAAAAATGGCTGCAATTTGAGATTAAATATCCAATATGTTGGTTCAAAATAAGTTTTTGTGACTCAAAATTAGTTAATATAGTATCATAAATATGTTTTGATGGTTAATACACATTGAAATCAAATTGAAAATACTTTTAGAACATCCAACGTTAGTTTATACTCGTGAATTTTCCTTAATTTTGACCAAAATTGTTCGACATTGAACAACATGAATGGTTGTTCAAAAGGTGTTTTTATGATTTCAAACTAGCACATTCGGCTTTTGTATGTGTACTAAGATGTATAATAATTTAGAAATCGGACTAAAAATACATTTCGGATATTCTAGAGTGGGTTTTGTGATTGCCAAAAAAGATTACAAATCGAGATTAAACATCAAATATGTTGGTTCAAAAAATGTTTTTGTTACTAAAAATTAGTTAATATAGTGCCATAAATATGTTTTGATTGTTAATACACATTGAAATCAAATTGAAAATATTTTTAGAACATCCAACGTTAGGTTATACTTGTGAATTTCCTTTAATTTTGACCAAAATTGTTCGATATTGAACAACATGAATGGTTGTTCAAAAGGTATTTTTGTGATTTCAAACTAGTACATTTGGCTTTGTATGTGTACTAAGATGTATAAAAGATTAGAAATCGAACTAAATATATATTTCAGATATTCGAGAGTGGGTTTTACGATTGAATGTTGTACAATTTAGTCAAAAAAGATTGCAAATTGATATTAAACATCCAATATATTGGTTCCAAATATGTTTTTGTCAATCAAAATTAGTTAATATAGTATCATAAATATGTTTTGATAGTTAATACACATTGAAATCAAATTGAAAATACTTTTAGAACATCCAACGTTAGGTTATGCTCGTGAATTTTTCTTAATTTTGAACAAAATTGTTCGACATTGAACAACGTGAATGGTTGTTCAAAAGGTGTTTTTATGATTTCAAACTAGCACATTCGGCTTTGTATGTGTACTAAGATGTATAATAATTTAGAAATCGGACTAAAAATACATTTCGGATATTCTAGAGTGGGTTTTATGATTGCCAAAAAAGATTACAAATTGAGATTAAACATCAAATATATTGGTTCAAAAAATATTTTTGTTACTAAAAATTAGTTAATATAGTGCCATAAATATGTTTTGATTGTTAATACACATTGAAATCAAATTGAAAATATTTTTAGAACATCCAACGTTAGGTTATACTTGTGAATTTCCTTTATTTTTGACCAAAATTGTTCGATATTGAACAACATGAATGGTTGTTCAAAAGGTATTTTTGTGATTTCAAACTAGTACATTTGGCTTTGTATGTGTAATAAGATGTATAAAAGATTAGAAATCGAACTAAATATATATTTCAGATATTCGAGAGTGAGTTTTACGATTGAATGTTGTACAATTTAGTCAAAAAAGATTGCAAATTGATATATGAAACATCCAATATATTGGTTCCAAATATGTTTTTGTCAATCAAAATTAGTTAATATAGTATCATAAATATGTTTTGATAGTTAATACACATTGAAATCAAATTGAAAATACTTTTAGAACATCCAACGTTAGGTTATGCTCGTGAATTTTTCTTAATTTTGACCAAAATTGTTCGACATTGAACAACGTGAATGGTTGTTCAAAAGGAGTTTTTATGATTTCAAACTAGCACATTCGGCTTTGTATGTGTACTAAGATGTATAAAAATTTAAAAATCGGACTAAAAATATATTTCGGATATTCAAGAGTGGGTTTCATGATTGCCAAAAAAGATTACAAATCGAGATTAAACATCAAATATGTTGGTTCAAAAAATATTTTTGTTACTAAAAATTAGTTAATAAAGTGCCATAAATATGTTTTGATGATTAATACACATTGAAATCAAATTTAAAATATTTTTAGAAAATCCAACGTTAGGTTATATACTCGTGAATTTCCTTTAATTTTGAACAAAATTGTTCGATATTGAACAACATGAATGGTTGTTCAAAAGATATTTTTGTGATTTCAAACTAGTACATTTGGCATTGTATGTGTACTAAGATGTATAAAAGATTAGAAATCAAACTAAATATATATTTCAGATATTCGAGAGTGGATTTTACGATTGAATGTTGTACAATTTAGTCAAAAAAGATTGCAAATTGATATTAAACATCCAATATGTTGGTTCCAAATATGTTTTTGTCAATCAAAATTAGTTAATATAGATTCATAAATTAGTTTTGATAGTTAATACACAATGAAATCAAATTGAAAAAACGTTTAGAACATCCAACGGTAGGTTATGCTCGTGAATTTTCTTTAATTTTGACCAAAATTGTTCGACATCGAACAACATGAATGGTTGTTGAAAAGGTTTTTTTTTGTGATTTCAAACTGGTACATTTGGCTTCGTATGGGTACTGCGATGTACAAAAGTTTGGTAATTGAAATAAATATACATTCTGAATATTTTACAGTGAGTTTTACGGTTGAATGTAGTACAATTTCTACAAAAAATGGCTGCAATTTGAGATTAAACATCCAATATGTTGGTTCAAAATAAGTTTTTGTGACTCAAAATTAGTTAATATAGTATCATAAATATGTTTTGATGGTTAATACACATTGAAATCAAATTGAAAATACTTTTAGAACATCCAACGTTAGGTTATACTCGTGAATTTTCTTTAATTTTGACCAAAATTGTTCGACATTGAACAACATGAATGGTTGTTCAAAACGTGTTTTTATGATTTCAAACTACCACATTCGGCTTTGTATGTGTACTAAGATGTATAAAAATTTAAAAATCGGACTAAAAATATATTTCGGATATTCAAGAGTGGGTTTCATGATTGCCAAAAAAGATTACAAATCGAGATTAAACATCAAATATGTTGGTTCAAAAAATGTTTTTGTTACTAAAAATTAGTTAATAAAGTGCTATAAATATGTTTTGATGATTAATACACATTGAAATCAAATTTAAAATATTTTTAGAAAATCCAACGTTAGGTTATATACTCGTGAATTTCCTTTAATTTTGACCAAAATTGTTCGATATTGAACAACATGAATGGTTGTTCAAAAGGTATTTTTGTGATTTCAAACTAGTACATTTGGCATTGTATGTGTACTAAGATGTACAAAAGATTAGAAATCAAACTAAATATATATTTCAGATATTCGAGAGTGGGTTTTACGATTGAATATTGTACAATTTAGTCAAAAAAGATTGCAAATTGATATTAAACATCCAATATGTTGGTTCCAAATATGTTTTTGTCAATCAAAATTAGTTAATATAGATTCATAAATTAGTTTTGATAGTTAATACACAATGAAATCAAATTGGAAAAACGTTTAGAACATCCAACGGTAGGTTATGCTCGTGAATTTTCTTTAATTTTGACCAAAATTGTTCGACATCGAACAACATGAATGGTTGTTGAAAAGGTTTTTTTTGTGATTTCAAACTGGTACAATTGGCTTCGTATGGGTACTGTGATGTACAAAAGTTTGGTAATTGAAATAAATATATACATTCTGAATGTTTTACAGTGAGTTTTACGGTTGAATGTAGTACAATTTCTACAAAAAATGGCTGCAATTTGAGATTAAACATCCAATATGTTGGTTCAAAATAAGTTTTTGTGACAAAATTAGTTAATATAGTATCATAAATATGTTTTGATGGTTAATACACATTGAAATCAAATTGAAAATACTTTTAGAACATCCAACGTTAGGTTATACTTGTGAATTTCCTTTAATTTTGACCAAAATTGTTCGATATTGAACAACATAAATGGTTGTTCAAAAGGTATTTTTGTGATTTCAAACTAGTACATTTGGCTTTGTATGTGTACTAAGATGTATAAAAGATTAGAAATCAAACTAAATATATATTTCAGATATTCGAGAGTGAGTTTTACGATTGAATGTTGTACAATTTAGTAAAAAAAGATTGCAAATTGATATATGAAACATCCAATATATTGGTTCCAAATATGTTTTTGTCAATCAAAATTAGTTAATATAGTATCATAAATATGTTTTGATAGTCAATACACATTGAAATCAAATTGAAAATACTTTTAGAACATCCAACGTTAGGTTATGCTCGTGAATTTTCCTTAATTTTGACCAAAATTGTTCGACATTGAACAACGTGAATGGTTGTTCAAAAGATATTTTTATGATTTCAAACTAGCACATTCGGCTTTGTATGTGTACTAAGATGTATAAAAATTTAAAAATCGGACTAAAAATACATTTCGGATATTCTAGAGTGGGTTTTATGATTGCCAAAAAAGATTACAAATTGAGATTAAACATCAAATATGTTGGTTGAAAAAATGTTTTTGTTACTAAAAATTAGTTAATATAGTGCCATAAATATGTTTTGATTGTTAATACACATTGAAATCAAATTTAAAATATTTTTAGAAAATCCAACGTTAGGTTATATACTCGTGAATTTCCTTTAATTTTGACCAAAATTGTTCGATATTGAACAACATGAATGGTTGTTCAAAAGGTATTTTTGTGATTTCAAACTAGTACATTTGGCATTGTATGTGTACTAAGATGTATAAAAGATTAGAAATCAAACTAAATATATATTTCAGATATTCGAGAGTGGATTTTACGATTGAATGTTGTACAATTTAGTCAAAAAAGATTGCAAATTGATATTAAACATCCAATATGTTGGTTCCAAATATGTTTTTGTCAATCAAAATTAGTTAATATAGATTCATAAATTAGTTTTGATAGTTAATACACAATGAAATCAAATTGGAAAAACGTTTAGAACATCCAACGGTAGGTTTTGCTCGTGAATTTTTTTTAATTTTGACCAAAATTGTTCGACATCGAACAACATGAATAGTTGTTGAAAAGGTTTTTTTTGTGATTTCAAACTGGTACATTTGGCTTCGTATGGGTACTGCGATGTACAAAAGTTTGGTAATTGAAATAAATATACATTCTGAATATTTTACAGTGAGTTTTACGGTTGAATGTAGTACAATTTCTACAAAAAATGGCTGCAATTTGAGATTAAATATCCAATATGTTGGTTCAAAATAAGTTTTTGTGACTCAAAATTAGTTAATATAGTATCATAAATATGTTTTGATGGTTAATACACATTGAAATCAAATTGAAAATACTTTTAGAACATCCAACGTTAGGTTATACTCGTGAATTTTCCTTAATTTTGACCAAAATTGTTCGACATTGAACAACATGAATGGTTGTTCAAAAGGTGTTTTTATGATTTCAAACTAGCACATTCGGCTTTTGTATGTGTACTAAGATGTATAATAATTTAGAAATCGGACTAAAAATACATTTCGGATATTCTAGAGTGGGTTTTGTGATTGCCAAAAAAGATTACAAATCGAGATTAAACATCAAATATGTTGGTTCAAAAAATGTTTTTGTTACTAAAAATTAGTTAATATAGTGCCATAAATATGTTTTGATTGTTAATACACATTGAAATCAAATTGAAAATATTTTTAGAACATCCAACGTTAGGTTATACTTGTGAATTTCCTTTAATTTTGACCAAAATTGTTCGATATTGAACAACATGAATGGTTGTTCAAAAGGTATTTTTGTGATTTCAAACTAGTACATTTGGCTTTGTATGTGTACTAAGATGTATAAAAGATTAGAAATCGAACTAAATATATATTTCAGATATTCGAGAGTGGGTTTTACGATTGAATGTTGTACAATTTAGTCAAAAAAGATTGCAAATTGATATTAAACATCCAATATATTGGTTCCAAATATGTTTTTGTCAATCAAAATTAGTTAATATAGTATCATAAATATGTTTTGATAGTTAATACACATTGAAATCAAATTGAAAATACTTTTAGAACATCCAACGTTAGGTTATGCTCGTGAATTTTTCTTAATTTTGACCAAAATTGTTCGACATTGAACAACGTGAATGGTTGTTCAAAAGGTGTTTTTATGATTTCAAACTAGCACATTCGGCTTTGTATGTGTACTAAGATGTATAATAATTTAGAAATCGGACTAAAAATACATTTCGGATATTCTAGAGTGGGTTTTATGATTGCCAAAAAAGATTACAAATTGAGATTAAACATCAAATATATTGGTTCAAAAAATATTTTTGTTACTAAAAATTAGTTAATATAGTGCCATAAATATGTTTTGATTGTTAATACACATTGAAATCAAATTGAAAATATTTTTAGAACATCCAACGTTAGGTTATACTTGTGAATTTCCTTTATTTTTGACCAAAATTGTTCGATATTGAACAACATGAATGGTTGTTCAAAAGGTATTTTTGTGATTTCAAACTAGTACATTTGGCTTTGTATGTGTAATAAGATGTATAAAAGATTAGAAATCGAACTAAATATATATTTCAGATATTCGAGAGTGAGTTTTACGATTGAATGTTGTACAATTTAGTCAAAAAAGATTGCAAATTGATATATGAAACATCCAATATATTGGTTCCAAATATGTTTTTGTCAATCAAAATTAGTTAATATAGTATCATAAATATGTTTTGATAGTTAATACACATTGAAATCAAATTGAAAATACTTTTAGAACATCCAACGTTAGGTTATGCTCGTGAATTTTTCTTAATTTTGACCAAAATTGTTCGACATTGAACAACGTGAATGGTTGTTCAAAAGGAGTTTTTATGATTTCAAACTAGCACATTCGGCTTTGTATGTGTACTAAGATGTATAAAAATTTAAAAATCGGACTAAAAATATATTTCGGATATTCAAGAGTGGGTTTCATGATTGCCAAAAAAGATTACAAATCGAGATTAAACATCAAATATGTTGGTTCAAAAAATGTTTTTGTTACTAAAAATTAGTTAATATAGTGCCATAAATATGTTTTGATAGTTAATACACATTGAAATCAAATTGAAAATACTTTTAGAACATCCAACGTTAGGTTATGGTCGTGAATTTTCCTTAATTTTGACCAAAATTGTTCGACATTGAACAACATGAATGGTTGTTCAAAAGGTGTTTTTATGATTTCAAACTAGCACATTCGGCTTTTGTATGTGTACTAAGATGTATAATAATTTAGAAATCGGACTAAAAATACATTTCGGATATTCTAGAGTGGGTTTTGTGATTGCCAAAAAAGATTACAAATCGAGATTAAACATCAAATATGTTGGTTCAAAAAATGTTTTTGTTACTAAAAATTAGTTAATATAGTGCCATAAATATGTTTTGATTGTTAATACACATTGAAATCAAATTGAAAATATTTTTAGAACATCCAACGTTAGGTTATACTTGTGAATTTCCTTTAATTTTGACCAAAATTGTTCGATATTGAACAACATGAATGGTTGTTCAAAAGGTATTTTTGTGATTTCAAACTAGTACATTTGGCTTTGTATGTGTACTAAGATGTATAAAAGATTAGAAATCGAACTAAATATATATTTCAGATATTCGAGAGTGGGTTTTACGATTGAATGTTGTACAATTTAGTCAAAAAAGATTGCAAATTGATATTAAACATCCAATATATTGGTTCCAAATATGTTTTTGTCAATCAAAATTAGTTAATATAGTATCATAAATATGTTTTGATAGTTAATACACATTGAAATCAAATTGAAAATACTTTTAGAACATCCAACGTTAGGTTATGCTCGTGAATTTTTCTTAATTTTGACCAAAATTGTTCGACATTGAACAACGTGAATGGTTGTTCAAAAGGTGTTTTTATGATTTCAAACTAGCACATTCGGCTTTGTATGTGTACTAAGATGTATAATAATTTAGAAATCGGACTAAAAATACATTTCGGATATTCTAGAGTGGGTTTTATGATTGCCAAAAAAGATTACAAATTGAGATTAAACATCAAATATATTGGTTCAAAAAATATTTTTGTTACTAAAAATTAGTTAATATAGTGCCATAAATATGTTTTGATTGTTAATACACATTGAAATCAAATTGAAAATATTTTTAGAACATCCAACGTTAGGTTATACTTGTGAATTTCCTTTATTTTTGACCAAAATTGTTCGATATTGAACAACATGAATGGTTGTTCAAAAGGTATTTTTGTGATTTCAAACTAGTACATTTGGCTTTGTATGTGTAATAAGATGTATAAAAGATTAGAAATCGAACTAAATATATATTTCAGATATTCGAGAGTGAGTTTTACGATTGAATGTTGTACAATTTAGTCAAAAAAGATTGCAAATTGATATATGAAACATCCAATATATTGGTTCCAAATATGTTTTTGTCAATCAAAATTAGTTAATATAGTATCATAAATATGTTTTGATAGTTAATACACATTGAAATCAAATTGAAAATACTTTTAGAACATCCAACGTTAGGTTATGCTCGTGAATTTTTCTTAATTTTGACCAAAATTGTTCGACATTGAACAACGTGAATGGTTGTTCAAAAGGAGTTTTTATGATTTCAAACTAGCACATTCGGCTTTGTATGTGTACTAAGATGTATAAAAATTTAAAAATCGGACTAAAAATATATTTCGGATATTCAAGAGTGGGTTTCATGATTGCCAAAAAAGATTACAAATCGAGATTAAACATCAAATATGTTGGTTCAAAAAATATTTTTGTTACTAAAAATTAGTTAATAAAGTGCCATAAATATGTTTTGATGATTAATACACATTGAAATCAAATTTAAAATATTTTTAGAAAATCCAACGTTAGGTTATATACTCGTGAATTTCCTTTAATTTTGAACAAAATTGTTCGATATTGAACAACATGAATGGTTGTTCAAAAGATATTTTTGTGATTTCAAACTAGTACATTTGGCATTGTATGTGTACTAAGATGTATAAAAGATTAGAAATCAAACTAAATATATATTTCAGATATTCGAGAGTGGATTTTACGATTGAATGTTGTACAATTTAGTCAAAAAAGATTGCAAATTGATATTAAACATCCAATATGTTGGTTCCAAATATGTTTTTGTCAATCAAAATTAGTTAATATAGATTCATAAATTAGTTTTGATAGTTAATACACAATGAAATCAAATTGAAAAAACGTTTAGAACATCCAACGGTAGGTTATGCTCGTGAATTTTCTTTAATTTTGACCAAAATTGTTCGACATCGAACAACATGAATGGTTGTTGAAAAGGTTTTTTTTTGTGATTTCAAACTGGTACATTTGGCTTCGTATGGGTACTGCGATGTACAAAAGTTTGGTAATTGAAATAAATATACATTCTGAATATTTTACAGTGAGTTTTACGGTTGAATGTAGTACAATTTCTACAAAAAATGGCTGCAATTTGAGATTAAACATCCAATATGTTGGTTCAAAATAAGTTTTTGTGACTCAAAATTAGTTAATATAGTATCATAAATATGTTTTGATGGTTAATACACATTGAAATCAAATTGAAAATACTTTTAGAACATCCAACGTTAGGTTATACTCGTGAATTTTCCTTAATTTTGACCAAAATTGTTCGACATTGAACAACATGAATGGTTGTTCAAAAGGTGTTTTTATGATTTCAAACTAGCACATTCGGCTTTGTATGTGTACTAAGATGTATAATAATTTAGAAATCGGACTAAAAATACATTTCGGATATTCTAGAGTGTGTTTTATGATTACCAAAAAAGATTACAAATCGAGATTAAACATCAAATATGTTGGTTCAAAAAATGTTTTTGTTACTAAAAATTAGTTAATATAGTGCCATAAATATGTTTTGATTGTTAATACACATTGAAATCAAATTGAAAATATTTTTAGAACATCCAACGTTAGGTTATACTTGTGAATTTCCTTTAATTTTGACCAAAATTGTTCGATATTGAACAACATGAATGGTTGTTCAAAAGGTATTTTTGTGATTTCAAACTAGTACATTTGGCTTTGTATGTGTACTAAGATGTATAAAAGATTAGAAATCGAACTAAATATATATTTCAGATATTCGAGAGTGGGTTTTACGATTGAATGTTGTACAATTTAGTCAAAAAAGATTGTAAATTGATATTAAACATCCAATATATTGGTTCCAAATATGTTTTTGTCAATCAAAATTAGTTAATATAGTATCATAAATATGTTTTGATAGTTAATACACATTGAAATCAAATTGAAAATACTTTTAGAACATCCAACGTTAGGTTATGCTCGTGAATTTTCCTTAATTTTGACCAAAATTGTTCGACATTGAACAACGTGAATGGTTGTTCAAAAGGTATTTTTATGATTTCAAACTAGCACATTCGGCTTTGTATGTGTACTAAGATGTATAATAATTTAGAAATCGGACTAAAAATACATTTCGGATATTCTAGAGTGGGTTTTATGATTGCCAAAAAAGATTACAAATTGAGATTAAACATCAAATATATTGGTTCAAAAAATATTTTTGTTACTAAAAATTAGTTAATATAGTGCCATAAATATGTTTTGATTGTTAATACACATTGAAATCAAATTGAAAATATTTTTAGAACATCCAACGTTAGGTAATACTTGTGAATTTCCTTTAATTTTGACCAAAATTGTTCGATATTGAACAACATGAATGGTTGTTCAAAAGGTATTTTTGTGATTTCAAACTAGTACATTTGGCTTTGTATGTGTACTAAGATGTATAAAAGATTAGAAATCGAACTAAATATATATTTCAGATATTCGAGAGTGAGTTTTACGATTGAATGTTGTACAATTTAGTCAAAAAAGATTGCAAATTGATATATGAAACATCCAATATATTGGTTACAAATATGTTTTTGTCAATCAAAATTAGTTAATATAGTATCATAAATATGTTTTGATAGTTAATACACATTGAAATCAAATTGAAAATACTTTTAGAACATCCAACGTTGGGTTATGCTCGTGAATTTTCCTTAATTTTGACCAAAATTGTTCGACATTGAACAACGTGAATGGTTGTTCAAAATGTGTTTTTATGATTTCAAACTAGCACATTCGGCTTTGTATGTGTACTAAGATGTATAAAAATTTAAAAATCGGACTAAAAATATATTTCGGATATTCAAGAGTGGGTTTCATGATTGCCAAAAAAGATTACAAATCGAGATTAAACATCAAATATGTTGGTTCAAAAAATGTTTTTGTTACTAAAAATTAGTTAATAAAGTGTCATAAATATGTTTTGATGATTAATACACATTGAAATCAAATTTAAAATATTTTTAGAAAATCCAACGTTAGGTTATATACTCGTGAATTTCCTTTAATTTTGACCAAAATTGTTCGATATTGAATAACATGAATGGTTGTTCAAAAGGTATTTTTGTGATTTCAAACTAGTACATTTGGCATTGTATGTGTACTAAGATGTATAAAAAATTAGAAATCAAACTAAATATATATTTCAGATATTCGAGAGTGGATTTTACGATTGAATATTGTACAATTTAGTCAAAAAAGATTGCAAATTGATATTAAACATCCAATATGTTGGTTCCAAACATGTTTTTGTCAATCAAAATTAGTTAATATAGATTCATAAATTAGTTTTGATAGTTAATACACAATGAAATCAAATTAGAAAAACGTTTAGAACATCCAACGGTAGGTTATGCTCGTGAATTTTCTTTAATTTTGACCAAAATTGTTCGACATCGAACAATATGAATGGTTGTTGAAAAGGTTTTTTTTTGTGATTTCAAACTGGTACATTTGGCTTCGTATGGGTACTGCGATGTACAAAAGTTTGGTAATTGAAATAAATATATACATTCTGAATATTTTACAGTGAGTTTTACGGTTGAATGTAGTACAATTTCTACAAAAAATGGCTGCAATTTGAGATTAAACATCCAATATGTTGGTTCAAAATAAGTTTTTGTGACTCAAAATTAGTTAATATAGTATTATAAATATGTTTTGATGGTTAATACACATTGAAATCAAATTGAAAATACTTTTAGAACATCCAACGTTAGGTTATACTCGTGAATTTTTTTTAATTTTGACCAAAATTGTTCGACATTGAACAACATGAATGGTTGTTCAAAAGGTGTTTTTATGATTTCAAACTAGCACATTCGGCTTTGTATGTGTACTAAGATGTATAATAATTTAGAAATCGGACTAAAAATACATTTCGGATATTCTAGAGTGGATTTTATGATTGCCAAAAAAGATTACAAATCGAGATTAAACATCAAATATGTTGGTTCAAAAAATGTTTTTGTTACTAAAAATTAGTTAATATAGTGCCATAAATATGTTTTGATTGTTAATACACATTGAAATCAAATTGAAAATATTTTTAGAACATCCAACGTTAGGTTATACTTGTGAATTTCCTTTAATTTTGACCAAAATTGTTCGATATTGAACAACATGAATGGTTGTTCAAAAGGTATTTTTGTGATTTCAAACTAGTACATTTGGCTTTGTATGTGTAGTAAGATGTATAAAAGATTAGAAATAGAACTAAATATATATTTCAGATATTCGAGAGTGGGTTTTACGATTGAATGTTGTACAATTTAGTCAAAAAAGATTGCAAATTGATATTAAACATCCAATATATTGGTTCCAAATATGTTATTGTCAATCAAAATTAGTTAATATAGTATCATAAATATGTTTTGATAGTTAATACACATTGAAATCAAATTGAAAATACTTTTAGAACATCCAACGTTAGGTTATGCTCGTGAATTTTCCTTAATTTTGACCAAAATTGTTCGACATTGAACAACGTGAATGGTTGTTCAAAAGGTGTTTTTATGATTTCAAACTAGCACATTCGGCTTTGTATGTGTACTAAGATGTATAATAATTTAGAAATCGGACTAAAAATACATTTCGGATATTCTAGAGTGGGTTTTATGATTGCCAAAAAAGATTACAAATTGAGATTAAACATCAAATGTATTGGTTCAAAAAATATTTTTGTTACTAAAAATTAGTTAATATAGTGCCACAAATATGTTTTGATTGTTAATACACATTGAAATCAAATTGAAAATATTTTTAGAACATCCAATGTTAGGTTATACTTGTGAATTTCCTTTAATTTTGACCAATATTGTTCGATATTGAACAACATGAATGGTTGTTCAAAAGGTATTTTTGTGATTTCAAACTAGTACATTTAGCTTTGTATGTGTACTAAGATGTATAAAAGATTAGAAATTGAACTAAATATATATTTCAGATATTCGAGAGTGAGTATTACGATTGAATGTTGTACAATTTAGTCAAAAAAGATTGCAAATTGATATATGAAACATCCAATATATTGGTTCCAAATATGTTTTTGTCAATCAAAATTAGTTAATATAGATTCATAAATTAGTTTTGATAGTTAATACACAATGAAATCAAATTGGAAAAACGTTTAGAACATCCAACGGTAGGTTATGCTCGTGAATTTTCTTTAATTTTGACCAAAATTGTTCGACATCGAACAACATGAATGGTTGTTGAAAAGGTTTTTTTTTGTGATTTCAAACTGGTACATTTGGCTTGGTATGGGTACTGCGATGTACAAAAGTTTGGTAATTGAACTAAATATACATTTCGAATATTTTACAGTGAGTTTTACGGTTGAATGTAGTAATATTTCTACAAAAAATGGCTGCAATTTGAGATTAAACATCCAATATGTTGGTTCAAAATAAGTTTTTGTGACTCAAAATTAGTTAATATAGTATTATAAATATGTTTTGATAGTTAATACACATTGAAATCAAATTGAAAATACTTTTAGAACATCCAACGTTAGGTTATACTCGTGAATTTTCCTTAATTTTGACCAAAATTGTTCGACATTGAACAACATGAATGGTTGTTCAAAAGGTGTTTTTATGATTTCAAACTAGCACATTCGGCTTTGTATGTGTACTAAGATGTATAATAATTTAGAAATCGGACTAAAAATACATTTCGGATATTCTAGAGTGGGTTTTATGATTGCCAAAAAAGATTACAAATTGAGATTAAACATCAAATGTATTGGTTCAAAAAATATTTTTGTTACTAAAAATTAGTTAATATAGTGCCACAAATATGTTTTGATTGTTAATACACATTGAAATCAAATTGAAAATATTTTTAGAACATAAAACGTTAGGTTATACTTGTGAATTTCCTTTAATTTTGACCAAAATTGTTCGACATTGAACAACATGAATGGTTGTTCAAAACGTGTTTTTATGATTTCAAACTACCACATTCGGCTTTGTATGTGTACTAAGATGTATAATAATTTAGAAATCGGACTAAAAATACATTTCGGATATTCTAGAGTGGGTTTTATGATTGCCAAAAAAGATTACAAATTGAGATTAAACATCAAATGTATTGGTTCAAAAAATATTTTTGTTACTAAAAATTAGTTAATATAGTGCCACAAATATGTTTTGATTGTTAATACACATTGAAATCAAATTGAAAATATTTTTAGAACATCCAACGTTAGGTTGTACTTGTGAATTTCCTTTAATTTTGACCAAAATTGTTCGATATTGAACAACATGAATGGTTGTTCAAAAGGTATTTTTGTGATTTCAAACTAGTACATTTGGCTTTGTATGTGTACTAAGATGTATAAAAGATTAGAAATTGAACTAAATATATATTTCAGATATTCGAGAGTGAGTTTTACGATTGAATGTTGTACAATTTAGTCAAAAAAGATTGCAAATTGATATATGAAACATTCAATATATTGGTTCCAAATATGTTTTTGTCAATCAAAATTAGTTAATATAGATTCATAAATTAGTTTTGATAGTTAATACACAATGAAATCAAATTGGAAAAACGTTTAGAACATCCAACGGTAGGTTATGCTCGTGAATTTTCTTTAATTTTGACCAAAATTGTTCGACATCGAACAACATGAATGGTTGTTGAAAAGGTTTTTTTTGGTGATTTCAAACTGGTACATTTGTCTTGGTATGGGTACTGCGATGTACAAAAGTTTGGTAATTGAACTAAATATACATTTCGAATATTTTACAGTGAGTTTTACGGTTGAATGTAGTAATATTTCTACAAAAAATGGGTGCAATTTGAGATTAAACATCCAATATGTTGGTTCAAAATAAGTTTTTGTGACTCAAAATTAGTTAATATAGTATTATAAATATGTTTTGATGGTTAATACACATTGAAATCAAATTGAAAATACTTTTAGAACATCCAACGTTAGGTTATACTCGTGAATTTTCCTTAATTTTGACCAAAATTGTTCGACATTGAACAACATGAATGGTTGTTCAAAAGGTGTTTTTATGATTTCAAACTAGCACATTCGGCTTTGTATGTGTACTAAGATGTATAATAATTTAGAAATCGGACTAAAAATACATTTCGGATATTCTAGAGTGGGTTTTATGATTGCCAAAAAAGATTACAAATTGAGATTAAACATCAAATGTATTGGTTCAAAAAATATTTTTGTTACTAAAAATTAGTTAATATAGTGCCACAAATATGTTTTGATTGTTAATACACATTGAAATCAAATTGAAAATATTTTTAGAACATAAAACGTTAGGTTATACTTGTGAATTTCCTTTAATTTTGACCAAAATTGTTCGACATTGAACAACATGAATGGTTGTTCAAAACGTGTTTTTATGATTTCAAACTACCACATTCGGCTTTGTATGTGTACTAAGATGTATAATAATTTAGAAATCGGACTAAAAATACATTTCGGATATTCTAGAGTGGGTTTTATGATTGCCAAAAAAGATTACAAATTGAGATTAAACATCAAATGTATTGGTTCAAAAAATATTTTTGTTACTAAAAATTAGTTAATATAGTGCCACAAATATGTTTTGATTGTTAATACACATTGAAATCAAATTGAAAATATTTTTAGAACATCCAACGTTAGGTTGTACTTGTGAATTTCCTTTAATTTTGACCAAAATTGTTCGATATTGAACAACATGAATGGTTGTTCAAAAGGTATTTTTGTGATTTCAAACTAGTACATTTGGCTTTGTATGTGTACTAAGATGTATAAAAGATTAGAAATTGAACTAAATATATATTTCAGATATTCGAGAGTGAGTTTTACGATTGAATGTTGTACAATTTAGTCAAAAAAGATTGCAAATTGATATATGAAACATTCAATATATTGGTTCCAAATATGTTTTTGTCAATCAAAATTAGTTAATATAGATTCATAAATTAGTTTTGATAGTTAATACACAATGAAATCAAATTGGAAAAACGTTTAGAACATCCAACGGTAGGTTATGCTCGTGAATTTTCTTTAATTTTGACCAAAATTGTTCGACATCGAACAACATGAATGGTTGTTGAAAAGGTTTTTTTTGGTGATTTCAAACTGGTACATTTGTCTTGGTATGGGTACTGCGATGTACAAAAGTTTGGTAATTGAACTAAATATACATTTCGAATATTTTACAGTGAGTTTTACGGTTGAATGTAGTAATATTTCTACAAAAAATGGGTGCAATTTGAGATTAAACATCCAATATGTTGGTTCAAAATAAGTTTTTGTGACTCAAAATTAGTTAATATAGTATTATAAATATGTTTTGATGGTTAATACACATTGAAATCAAATTGAAAATACTTTTAGAACATCCAACGTTAGGTTATACTCGTGAATTTTCCTTAATTTTGACCAAAATTGTTCGACATTGAACAACATGAATGGTTGTTCAAAAGGTGTTTTTATGATTTCAAACTAGCACATTCGGCTTTGTATGTGTACTAAGATGTATAATAATTTAGAAATCGGACTAAAAATACATTTCGGATATTCTAGAGTGGGTTTTATGATTGCCAAAAAAGATTACAAATTGAGATTAAACATCAAATGTATTGGTTCAAAAAATATTTTTGTTACTAAAAATTAGTTAATATAGTGCCACAAATATGTTTTGATTGTTAATACACATTGAAATCAAATTGAAAATATTTTTAGAACATCCAACGTTAGGTTATACTTGTGAATTTCCTTTAATTTTGACCAAAATTGTTCGACATTGAACAACATGAATGGTTGTTTTTGTGATTTGAAACTACCATATTCGGCTTTGTATGTGTACTAAGATGTATAAAAATTAAAAAATCGGACTAAAAATATAGTTCGGATATTCAAGAGTGGGTTTCATGATTGCCAAAAAAGATTACAAATCGAGATTAAACATCAAATATGTTGGTTCAAAAAATGTTTTTGTTACTAAAAATTAGTTAATAAAGTGCCATAAATATGTTTTGATGATTAATACACATTGAAATCAAATTTAAAATATTTTTAGAAAATCCGACGTTAGGTTATATACTCGTGAATTGCCTTTAATTTTGACCAAAATTGTTCGATATTGAACAACATGAATGGTTGTTCAAAAGGTATTTTTGTGATTTCAAACTAGTACATTTGGCATTGTATGTGTACTAAGATGTATAAAAGATTAGAAATCAAACTAAATATATATTTCAGATATTCGAGAGTGGGTTTTACGATTGAATATTGTACAATTTAGTCAAAAAAGATTGCAAATTGATATTAAACATCCAATATGTTGGTTCCAAACATGTTTTTGTCAATCAAAATTAGTTAATATAGATTCATAAATTAGTTTTGATAGTTAATACACAATGAAATCAAATTGGAAAAACGTTTAGAACATCCAACGGTAGGTTATGCTCGTGAATTTTCTTTAATTTTGACCAAAATTGTTCGACATCGAACAACATGAATGGTTGTTGAAAAGGTTTTTTTTGTGATTTCAAACTGGTACATTTGGCTTCGTATGGGTACTGCGATGTACAAAAGTTTGGTAATTGAAATAAATATACATTCTGAATATTTTACAGTGAGTTTTACGGTTGAATGTAGTACAATTTCTACAAAAAATGGCTGCAATTTGAGATTAAACATCCAATATGTTGGTTCAAAATAAGTTTTTGTGACTCAAAATTAGTTAATATAGTATCATAAATATGTTTTGATGGTTAATACACATTGAAATCAAATTGAAAATACTTTTAGAACATCCAACGTTAGGTTATACTCGTGAATTTTCTTTAATTTTGACCAAAATTGTTCGACATTGAACAACATGAATGGTTGTTCAAAACGTGTTTTTATGATTTCAAACTACCACATTCGGCTTTGTATGTGTACTAAGATGTATAAAAATTTAAAAATCGGACTAAAAATATATTTCGGATATTCAAGAGTGGGTTTCATGATTGCCAAAAAAGATTACAAATCGAGAATAAACATCAAATATGTTGGTTCAAAAAATGTTTTTGTTACTAAAAATTAGTTAATAAAGTTCCATAAATATGTTTTGATGATTAATACACATTGAAATCAAATTTAAAATATTTTTAGAAAATCCAACGTTAGGTTATATACTCGTGAATTTTCTTTAATTTTGACCAAAATTGTTCGATATTGAACAACATGAATGGTTGTTCAAAAGGTATTTTTGTGATTTCAAACTAGTACATTTGGCATTGTATGTGTACTAAGATGTATAAAAGATTAGAAATCAAACTAAATATATATTTCAGATATTCGAGAGTGGGTTTTACGATTGAATATTGTACAATTTAGTCAAAAAAGATTGCAAATTGATATTAAACATCCAATATGTTGGTTCCAAATATGTTTTTGTCAATCAAAATTAGTTAATATAGATTCATAAATTAGTTTTGATAGTTAATACACAATGAAATCAAATTGGAAAAACGTTTAGAACATCCAACGGTAGGTTATGCTCGTGAATTTTCTTTAATTTTGACCAAAATTGTTCGACATCGAACAACATGAATGGTTGTTGAAAAGGTTTTTTTTGAGATTTCAAACAGGTACAATTGGCTTCGTATGGGTACTGCGATGTATAAAAGTTTGGTAATTGAAATAAATATATACATTCTGAATATTTTACAGTGAGTTTTACGGTTGAATGTAGTAATATTTCTACAAAAAATGGCTGCAATTTGAGATTAAACATCCAATATGTTGGTTCAAAATAAGTTTTTGTGATAAAATTAGTTAATATAGTATCATAAATATGTTTTGATGGTTAATACACATTGAAATCAAATTGAAAATATTTTTAGAACATCCTATGTTAGGTTATACTTGTGAATTTCCTTTAATTTTGACCAAAATTGTTCGATATTGAACAACATGAATGGTTGTTCAAAAGGTATTTTTGTGATTTCAAACTAGTACATTTGGCTTTGTATGTGTACTAAGATGTATAAAAGATTAGAAATCGAACTAAATATATATTTCAGATATTCGAGAGTGGGTTTTACGATTGAATGTTGTACAATTTAGTCAAAAAAGATTGCAAATTGATATTAAACATCCAATATATTGGTTCCAAATATGTTTTTGTCAATCAAAATTAGTTAATATAGTATCATAAATATGTTTTGATAATTAATACACATTGAAATCAAATTGAAAATACTTTTAGAACATCCAACGTTAGGTTATGCTCGTGAATTTTCCTTAATTTTGACCAAAATTGTTCGACATTAAACAACGTGAATGGTTGTTCAAAAGGTGTTTTTATGATTTCAAACTAGCACATTCGGCTTTGTATGTGTACTAAGATGTATAATAATTTAGAAATCGGACTAAAAATACATTTCGGATATTCTAGAGTGGGTTTTATGATTGCCAAAAAAGATTACAAATTGAGATTAAACATCAAATATATTGGTTCAAAAAATATTTTTGTTACTAAAAATTAGTTAATATAGTGCCATAAATATGTTTTGATTGTTAATACACATTGAAATCAAATTGAAAATATTTTTAGAACATCCAACGTTAGGTTATACTTGTGAATTTCCGTTAATTTTGACCAAAATTGTTCGATATTGAACAACATGAAAGGTTGTTCAAAAGGTATTTTTGTGATTTCAAACTAGTGCATTTGGCTTTGTATGTGTACTAAGATGTATAAAAGATTAGAAATCGAACTAAATATATATTTCAGATATTCGAGAGTGAGTTTTACGATTGAATGTTGTACAATTTAGTCAAAAAAGATTGCAAATTGATATATGAAACATCCAATATATTGGTTCCAAATATGTTTTTGTCAATCAAAATTAGTTAATATAGTATCATAAATATGTTTTGATAGTTAATACACATTGAAATCAAATTGAAAATACTTTTAGAACATCCAACGTTAGGTTATGCTCGTGAATTTTCCTTAATTTTGACCAAAATTGTTCGACATTGAACAACGTGAATGGTTGTTCAAAATGTGTTTTTATGATTTCAAACTAGCACATTCGGCTTTGTATGTGTACTAAGATGTATAAAAATTTAAAAATCGGACTAAAAATATATTTCGGATATTCAAGAGTGGGTTTCATGATTGCCAAAAAAGATTACAAATCGAGATTAAACATCAAATATGTTGGTTCAAAAAATGTTTATGTTACTAAAAATTAGTTAATAAAGTGCCATAAATATGTTTTGATGATTAATACACATTGAAATCAAATTTAAAATATTTTTAGAAAATCCAACGTTAGGTTATATACTCGTGAATTTCCTTTAATTTTGACCAAAATTGTTCGATATTGAACAACATGAATGGTTGTTCAAAAGGTATTTTTGTGATTTCAAACTAGTACATTTGGCATTGTATGTGTACTAAGATGTATAAAAGATTAGAAATCAAACTAAATAAATATTTCAGATATTCGAGAGTGGATTTTACGATTGAATGTTGTACAATTTAGTCAAAAAAGATTGCAAATTGATATTAAACATCCAATATGTTGGTTCCAAATATGTTTTTGTCAATCAAAATTAGTTAATATAGATTCATAAATTAGTTTTGATAGTTAATACACAATGAAATCAAATTGGAAAAACGTTTAGAACATCCAACGGTAGGTTATGCTCGTGAATTTTCTTTAATTTTGACCAAAATTGTTCGACATCGAACAACATGAATGGTTGTTGAAAAGGTTTTTTTTGTGATTTCAAACTGGTAGATTTGGCTTCGTATGGGTACTGCGATGTACAAAAGTTTGGTAATTGAAATAAATATACATTCTGAATATTTTACAGTGAGTTTTACGGTTGAATGTAGTACAATTTCTACAAAAAAATGGCTGCAATTTGAGATTAAACATCCAATATGTTGGTTCAAAATAAGTTTTTGTGACTCAAAATTAGTTAATATAGTATCATAAATATGTTTTGATGGTTAATACACATTGAAATCAAATTGAAAATACTTTTAGAACATCCAACGTTAGGTTATACTTGTGAATTTCCTTTAATTTTGACCAAAATTGTTCGATATTGAACAACATGAATGGTTGTTCAAAAGGTATTTTTGTGATTTCAAACTAGTACATTTGGCTTTGTATGTGTACTAAGATGTATAAAAGATTAGAAATCGAACTAAATATATATTTCAGATATTCGAGAGTGGGTTTTACGATTGAATGTTGTACAATTTAGTCAAAAAAGATTGCAAATTGATATTAAACATCCAATATATTGGTTCCAAATATGTTTTTGTCAATCAAAATTAGTTAATATAGTATCATAAATATGTTTTGATAATTAATACACATTGAAATCAAATTGAAAATACTTTTAGAACATCCAACGTTAGGTTATGCTCGTGAATTTTCCTTAATTTTGACCAAAATTGTTCGACATTAAACAACGTGAATGGTTGTTCAAAAGGTGTTTTTATGATTTCAAACTAGCACATTCGGCTTTGTATGTGTACTAAGATGTATAATAATTTAGAAATCGGACTAAAAATACATTTCGGATATTCTAGAGTGGGTTTTATGATTGCCAAAAAAGATTACAAATTGAGATTAAACATCAAATATATTGGTTCAAAAAATATTTTTCTTACTAAAAATTAGTTAATATAGTGCCATAAATATGTTTTGATTGTTAATACACATTGAAATCAAATTGAAAATATTTTTAGAACATCCAACGTTAGGTTATACTTGTGAATTTCCTTTAATTTTGACCAAAATTGTTCGATATTGAACAACATGAATGGTTGTTCAAAAGGTATTTTTGTGATTTCAAACTAGTACATTTGGCTTTGTATGTGTACTAAGATGTATAAAAGATTAGAAATCGAACTAAATATATATTTCAGATATTCGAGAGTGAGTTTCACGATTGAATGTTGTACAATTTAGTCAAAAAAGATTGCAAATTGATATATGAAACATCCAATATATTGGTTCCAAATATGTTTTTGTCAATCAAAATTAGTTAATATAGTATCATAAATATGTTTTGATAGTTAATACAAATTGAAATCAAATTGAAAATACTTTTAGAACATCCAACGTTAGGTTATGCTCGTGAATTTTCTTTAATTTTGACCAAAATTGTTCGACATTGAACAACGTGAATGGTTGTTCAAAATGTGTTTTTATGATTTCAAACTAGCACATTCGGCTTTGTATGTGTACTAAGATGTATAAAAATTTAAAAATCGGACTAAAAATATATTTCGGATATTCAAGAGTGGGTTTCATGATTGCCAAAAAAGATTACAAATCGAGATTAAACATCAAATATGTTGGTTCAAAAAATGTTTTTGTTACTAAAAATTAGTTAATAAAGTGCCATAAATATGTTTTGATGATTAATACACATTGAAATCAAATTTAAAATATTTTTAGAAAATCCAACGTTAGGTTATATACTCGTGAATTTCCTTTAATTTTGACCAAAATTGTTCGCTATTGAACAACATGAATGGTTGTTCAAAAGGTATTTTTGTGATTTCAAACTAGTACATTTGGCATTGTATGTGTACTAAGATGTGTAAAAGATTATAAATCAAACTAAATATATATTTCAGATATTTGAGAGTGGGTTTTACGATTGAATATTGTACAATTTAGTCAAAAAAGATTGCAAATTGATATTAAACATCCAATATGTTGGTTCCAAACATGTTTTTGTCAATCAAAATTAGTTAATATAGATTTATAAATTAGTTTTGATAGTTAATACACAATGAAATCAAATTGGAAAAACGTTTAGAACATCCAACGGTAGGTTATGCTCGTGAATTTTCTTTAATTTTGACCAAAATTGTTCGACATCGAACAACATGAATGGTTGTTGAAAAGGTTTTTTTTGTGATTTCAAACTGGTAGATTTGGCTTCGTATGGGTACTGCGATGTACAAAAGTTTGGTAATTGAAATAAATATACATTCTGAATATTTTACAGTGAGTTTTACGGTTTTATGTAGTACAATTTCTACAAAAAATGGCTGCAATTTGAGATTAAACATCCAATATGTTGGTTCAAAATAAGTTTTTGTGACTCAAAATTAGTTAATATAGTATCATAAATATGTTTTGATGGTTAATACACATTGAAATCAAATTGAAAATACTTTTAGAATATCCAACGTTAGGTTATACTCGTGAATTTTCTTTAATTTTGACCAAAATTGTTCGACATTGAACAACATGAATGGTTGTTCAAAACGTGTTTTTATGATTTCAAACTACCACATTCGGCTTTGTATGTGTACTAAGATGTATAAAAATTTAAAAATCGGACTAAAAATATATTTCGGATATTCAAGAGTGGGTTTCATGATTGCCAAAAAGGATTACAAATCGAGATTAAACATCAAATATGTTGGTTCAAAAAATGTTTTTGTTACTAAAAATTAGTTAATAAAGTGCCATAAATATGTTTTGATGATTAATACACATTGAAATCAAATTTAAAATGTTTTTAGAAAATCCAACGTTAGGTTATATACTCGTGAATTTCCTTTAATTTTGACCAAAATTGTTCGATATTGAATAACATGAATGGTTGTTCAAAAGGTATTTTTGTGATTTCAAACTAGTACATTTGGCATTGTATGTGTACTAAGATGTATAAAAGATTAGAAATCAAACTAAATATATATTTCAGATATTCGAGAGTGGGTTTTACGATTGAATATTGTACAATTTAGTCAAAAAAGATTGCAAATTGATATTAAACATCCAATATGTTGGTTCCAAATATGTATTTGTCAATCAAAATTAGTTAATATAGATTCATAAATTAGTTTTGATAGTTAATACACAATGAAATCAAATTGGAAAAACGTTTAGAACATCCAACGGTAGGTTATGCTCGTGAATTTTCTTTAATTTTGACAAAAATTGTTCGACATCGAACAACATGAATGGTTGTTGAAAAGGTTTTTTTTGTGATTTCAAACTGGTACAATTAGCTTCGTATGGGTACTGCGATGTACAAAAGTTTGGTAATTGAAATAAATATATACATTCTGAATATTTTACAGTGAGTTTTACGGTTGAATGTAGTAATATTTCTACAAAAAATGGCTGCAATTTGAGATTAAACATCCAATATGTTGGTTCAAAATAAGTTTTTGTGACAAAATTAGTTAATATAATATCATAAATATGTTTTGATGGTTAATACACATCGAAATCAAATTGAAAATACTTTTAGAACATCCAACGTTAGGTTATACTCGTGAATTTTCCTTAATTTTGACCAAAATTGTTCGACATTGAACAACATGAATGGTTGTTCAAAACGTGTTTTTATGATTTCAAACTACCACATTCGGCTTTGTATGTGTACTAATATGTATAAAAATTTAAAAATCGGACTAAAAATATATTTCGGATATTCAAGAGTGGGTTTCATGATTGCCAAAAAGGATTACAAATCGAGATTAAACATCAAATATGTTGGTTCAAAAAATATTTTTGTTACTAAAAATTAGTTAATAAAGTGCCATAAATATGTTTTGATGATTAATACACATTGAAATCAAAATTAAAATGTTTTTAGAAAATCCAACGTTAGGTTATATACTCGTGAATTTCCTTTAATTTTGACCAAAATTGTTCGATATTGAACAACATGAATGGTTGTTCAAAAGGTATTTTTGTGATTTCAAACTAGTACATTTGGCATTGTATGTGTACTAAGATGTATAAAAGATTAGAAATCAAACTAAATATATATTTCAGATATTCGAGAGTGGGTTTTACGATTGAATATTGTACAATTTAGTCAAAAAAGATTGCAAATTGATATTAAACATCCAATATGTTGGTTCCAAACATGTTTTTGTCAATCAAAATTAGTTAACATAGATTCATAAATTAGTTTTGATAGTTAATACACAATGAAATCAAATTGAAAATACTTTTAGAACATCCAACGTTAGGTTATACTCGTGAATTTTCTTTAATTTTGACCAAAATTGTTCGACATTGAACAACATGAATGGTTGTTCAAAAGGTGTTTTTATGATTTCAAACTAGCACATTCGGCTTTGTATGTGTACTAAGATGTATAATAATTTAGAAATCGGACTAAAAATACATTTCGGATATTCTAGAGTGGGTTTTATGATTGCCAAAAAAGATTACAAATCGAGATTAAACATCAAATATGGTGGTTCAAAAAATGTTTTTGTTACTAAAAATTAGTTAATATAGTGCCATAAATATGTTTTGATTGTTAATACACATTGAAATCAAATTGAAAATATTTTTAGAACATCCAACGTTAGGTTATACTTGTGAATTTTCTTTAATTTTGACCAAAATTGTTCGATATTGAACAACATGAATGGTTGTTCAAAAGGTATTTTTGTGATTTCAAACTAGTACATTTGGCTTTGTATGTGTACTAAGATGTATAAAAGATTAGAAATCGAACTAAATATATATTTCAGATATTCGAGAGTGGGTTTTACGATTGAATGTTGTACAATTTAGTCAAAAAAGATTGCAAATTGATATTAAACATCCAATATATTGGTTCCAAATATGTTTTTGTCAATTAAAATTAGTTAATATAGTATCATAAATATGTTTTGATAGTTAATATACATTGAAATCAAATTGATAATACTTTTAGAACATCCAACGTTAGGTTATGCTCGTGAATTTTCCTTAATTTTGACCAAAATTGTTCGACATTGAACAACGTGAATGGTTGCTCAAAAGGTGTTTTTATGATTTCAAACTAGCACATTCGGCTTTGTATGTGTACTAAGATGTATGATAATTTAGAAATCGGACTAAAAATACATTTCGGATATTCTAGAGTGGGTTTTATGATTGCCAAAAAAGATTACAAATTGAGATTAAACATCAAATGTATTGGTTCAAAAAATATTTTTGTTACTAAAAATTAGTTAATATAGTCCCATAAATATGTTTTGATTGTTAATACACATTGAAATCAAATTGAAAATATTTTTAGAACATCCAACGTTAGGTTATACTTGTGAATTTCCTTTAATTTTGACCAAAATTGTTCGATATTGAACAACATGAATGGTTGTTCAAAAGGTATTTTTGTGATTTCAAACTAGTACATTTGGCTTTGTATGTGTACTAAGATGTATAAAAGATTAGAAATCGAACTAAATATATATTTCAGATATTCGAGAGTGAGTTTTACGATTGAATGTTGTACAATTTAGTCAAAAAAGATTGCAAATTGATATATGAAACATCCAATATATTGGTTCCAAATATGTTTTTGTCAATCAAAATTAGTTAATATAGATTCATAAATTAGTTTTGATAGTTAATACGCAATGAAATCAAATTGGAAAAACGTTTAGAACATCCAACGGTAGGTTATGCTCGTGAATTTTCTTTAATTTTGACCAAAATTGTTCGACATCGAACAACATGAATGGTTGTTGAAAAGGTTTTTTTTGTGATTTCAAACTGGTACATTTGGCTTCGTATGGGTACTGCGATGTACAAAAGTTTGGTAATTGAAATAAATATACATTCTGAATATTTTACAGTGAGTTTTACGGTTGAATGTAGTACAATTTCTACAAAAAATGACTGCAATTTGAGATTAAACATCCAATATGTTGGTTCAAAATAAGTTTTTGTGACTCAAAATTAGTTAATATAGTATCATAAATATGTTTTGATGGTTAATACACATTGAAATCAAATTGAAAATACTTTTAGAACATCCAACGTTAGGTTATACTCGTGAATTTTTCTTAATTTTGACCAAAATTGTTCGACATTGAACAACATGAATGGTTGTTCAAAAGGTGTTTTTATGATTTCAAACTACCACATTCGGCTTTGTATGTGTACTAATTAAGATGTATAAAAATTTAAAAATCGGACTAAAAATATATTTCGGATATTCAAGAGTGGGTTTCATGATTGCCAAAAAGGATTACAAATCGAGATTAAACATCAAATATGTTGGTTCAAAAAATGTTTTTGTTACTAAAAATTAGTTAATAAAGAGCCATAAATATGTTTTGATGATTAATACACATTGAAATCAAATTTAAAATATTTTTAGAAAATCCATCGTTAGGTTTTATACTCGTGAATTTCCTTTAATTTTGACCAAAATTGTTCGATATTGAACAACATGAATGGTTGTTCAAAAGGTATTTTTGTGATTTCAAACTAGTACATTTGGCATTGTATGTGTACTAAGATGTATAAAAGATTAGAAATCAAACTAAATATATATTTCAGATATTCGAGAGTGGGTTTTACGATTGAATATTGTACAATTTAGTTAAAAAAGATTGCAAATTGATATTAAACATCCAATATGTTGGTTCCAAACATGTTTTTGTCAATCAAAATTAGTTAATATAGATTCATAAATATGTTTTGATAGTTAATACACAATGAAATCAAATTGGAAAAACATTTAGAACATCCAACGGTAGGTTATGCTCGTGAATTTTCTTTAATTTTGACCAAAATTGTTCGACATCGAACAACATGAATGGTTGTTGAAAAGGTTTTTTTTGTGATTTCCAACTGGTACATTTGGCTTCGTATGGGTACTGCGATGTACAAAAGTTTGGTAATTGAAATAAATATATACATTCTGAATATTTTACAGTGAGTTTTACGGTTGAATGTAGTACAATTTCTACAAAAAATGGCTGCAATTTGAGATTAAACATCTAATATGTTGGTTCAAAATAAGTTTTTGTGACTCAAAATTAATTAATATAGTATCATAAATATGTTTTGATGGTTAATACACATTGAAATCAAATTGAAAATACTTTTAGAACATCCAACGTTAGGTTATACTCGTGAATTTTCCTTAATTTTGACCAAAATTGTTCGACATTGAACAACGTGAATGGTTGTTCAAAAGGTGTTTTTATGATTTCAAACTAGCACATTCGACTTTGTATGTGTACTAAGATGTATAATAATTTAGAAATCGGATTAAAAATACATTTCGGATATTCTAGAGTGGGTTTTATGATTGGCAAAAAAGATTACAAATCGAGATTAAACATCAAATATGTTGGTTCAAAAAATGTTTTTGTTACTAAAAATTAGTTAATATAGTGCCATAAATATGTTTTGATTGTTAATACACATTGAAATCAAATTGAAAATATTTTTAGAACATCCAACGTTAGGTTATACTTGTGAATTTCCTTTAATTTTGACCAAAATTGTTCGATATTGAACAACATGAATGGTTGTTCAAAAGGTATTTTTGTGATTTCAAACTAGTACATTTGGCTTTGTATGTGTACTAAGATGTATAAAAGATTAGAAATCGAACTAAATATATATTTCAGATATTCGAGAGTGGGTTTTACGATTGAATGTTGTACAATTTAGTCAAAAAAGATTGCAAATTGATATTAAACATCCAATATGTTGGTTCCAAATATGTTTTTGTCAATCAAAATTAGTTAATATAGATTCATAAATATGTTTTGATAGTTAATACACAATGAAATCAAATTGGAAAAACATTTAGAACATCCAACGGTAGGTTATGCTCATGAATTTTCTTTAATTTTGACCAAAATTGTTCGACATCGAACAACATGAATGGTTGTTGAAAAGGTTTTTTTTGTGATTTCAAACTGGTAGATTTGGCTTCGTATGGGTACTGCGATGTACAAAAGTTTGGTAATTGAAATAAATATACATTCTGAATATTTTACAGTGAGTTTTACGGTTTTATGTAGTACAATTTCTACAAAAAATGGCTGCAATTTGAGATTAAACATCCAATATGTTGGTTCAAAATAAGTTTTTGTGACTCAAAATTAGTTAATATAGTATCATAAATATGTTTTGATGGTTAATACACATTGAAATCAAATTGAAAATACTTTTAGAATATCCAACGTTAGGTTATACTCGTGAATTTTCTTTAATTTTGACCAAAATTGTTCGACATTGAACAACATGAATGGTTGTTCAAAACGTGTTTTTATGATTTCAAACTACCACATTCGGCTTTGTATGTGTACTAAGATGTATAAAAATTTAAAAATCGGACTAAAAATATATTTCGGATATTCAAGAGTGGGTTTCATGATTGCCAAAAAGGATTACAAATCGAGATTAAACATCAAATATGTTGGTTCAAAAAATGTTTTTGTTACTAAAATTTAGTTAATAAAGTGCCATAAATATGTTTTGATGATTAATACACATTGAAATCAAATTTAAAATGTTTTTAGAAAATCCAACGTTAGGTTATATACTCGTGAATTTCCTTTAATTTTGACCAAAATTGTTCGATATTGAATAACATGAATGGTTGTTCAAAAGGTATTTTTGTGATTTCAAACTAGTACATTTGGCATTGTATGTGTACTAAGATGTATAAAAGATTAGAAATCAAACTAAATATATATTTCAGATATTCGAGAGTGGGTTTTACGATTGAATATTGTACAATTTAGTCAAAAAAGATTGCAAATTGATATTAAACATCCAATATGTTGGTTCCAAACATGTTTTTGTCAATCAAAATTAGTTAATATAGATTCATAAATTAGTTTTGATAGTTAATACACAATGAAATCAAATTGAAAATACTTTTAGAACATCCAACGTTAGGTTATACTCGTGAATTTTCTTTAATTTTGACCAAAATTGTTCGACATTGAACAACATGAATGGTTGTTCAAAAGGTGTTTTTATGATTTCAAACTAGCACATTCGGCTTTGTATGTGTACTAAGATGTATAATAATTTAGAAATCGGACTAAAAATACATTTCGGATATTCTAGAGTGGGTTTTATGATTGCCAAAAAAGATTACAAATTGAGATTAAACATCAAATGTATTGGTTCAAAAAATATTTTTGTTACTAAAAATTAGTTAATATAGTCCCATAAATATGTTTTGATTGTTAATACACATTGAAATCAAATTGAAAATATTTTTAGAACATCCAACGTTAGGTTATACTTGTGAATTTCCTTTAATTTTGACCAAAATTGTTCGATATTGAACAACATGAATGGTTGTTCAAAAGGTATTTTTGTGATTTCAAACTAGTACATTTGGCTTTGTATGTGTACTAAGATGTATAAAAGATTAGAAATCGAACTAAATATATATTTCAGATATTCGAGAGTGAGTTTTACGATTGAATGTTGTACAATTTAGTCAAAAAAGATTGCAAATTGATATATGAAACATCCAATATATTGGTTCCAAATATGTTTTTGTCAATCAAAATTAGTTAATATAGATTCATAAATTAGTTTTGATAGTTAATACGCAATGAAATCAAATTGAAAATACTTTTAGAACATCCAACGTTAGGTTATACTCGTGAATTTTTCTTAATTTTGACCAAAATTGTTCGACATTGAACAACATGAATGGTTGTTCAAAAGGTATTTTTGTGATTTCAAACTGGTAGATTTGGCTTCGTATGGGTACTGCGATGTACAAAAGTTTGGTAATTGAAATAAATATACATTCTGAATATTTTACAGTGAGTTTTACGGTTTTATGTAGTACAATTTCTACAAAAAATGGCTGCAATTTGAGATTAAACATCCAATATGTTGGTTCAAAATAAGTTTTTGTGACTCAAAATTAGTTAATATAGTATCATAAATATGTTTTGATGGTTAATACACATTGAAATCAAATTGAAAATACTTTTAGAATATCCAACGTAAGGTTATACTCGTGAATTTTCTTTAATTTTGACCAAAATTGTTCGACATTGAACAACATGAATGGTTGTTCAAAACGTGTTTTTATGATTTCAAACTACCACATTCGGCTTTGTATGTGTACTAAGATGTATAAAAATTTAAAAATCGGACTAAAAATATATTTCGGATATTCAAGAGTGGGTTTCATGATTGCCAAAAAGGATTACAAATCGAGATTAAACATCAAATATGTTGGTTCAAAAAATGTTTTTGTTACTAAAAATTAGTTAATAAAGTGCCATAAATATGTTTTGATGATTAATACATATTGAAATCAAATTTAAAATGTTTTTAGAAAATCCAACGTTAGGTTATATACTCGTGAATTTCCTTTAATTTTGACCAAAATTGTTCGATATTGAATAACATGAATGGTTGTTCAAAAGGTATTTTTGTGATTTCAAACTAGTACATTTGGCATTGTATGTGTACTAAGATGTATAAAAGATTAGAAATCAAACTAAATATATATTTCAGATATTCGAGAGTGGGTTTTACGATTGAATATTGTACAATTTAGTCAAAAAAGATTGCAAATTGATATTAAACATCCAATATGTTGGTTCCAAACATGTTTTTGTCAATCAAAATTAGTTAATATAGATTCATAAATTAGTTTTGATAGTTAATACACAATGAAATCAAATTGAAAATACTTTTAGAACATCCAACGTTAGGTTATACTCGTGAATTTTCTTTAATTTTGACCAAAATTGTTCGACATTGAACAACATGAATGGTTGTTCAAAAGGTGTTTTTATGATTTCAAACTAGCACATTCGGCTTTGTATGTGTACTAAGATGTATAATAATTTAGAAATCGGACTAAAAATACATTTCGGATATTCTAGAGTGGGTTTTATGATTGCCAAAAAAGATTACAAATTGAGATTAAACATCAAATGTATTGGTTCAAAAAATATTTTTGTTACTAAAAATTAGTTAATATAGTCCCATAAATATGTTTTGATTGTTAATACACATTGAAATCAAATTGAAAATATTTTTAGAACATCCAACGTTAGGTTATACTTGTGAATTTCCTTTAAATTTGACCAAAATTGTTCGATATTGAACAACATGAATGGTTGTTCAAAAGGTATTTTTGTGATTTCAAACTAGTACATTTGGCTTTGTATGTGTACTAAGATGTATAAAAGATTAGAAATCGAACTAAATATATATTTCAGATATTCGAGAGTGAGTTTTACGATTGAATGTTGTACAATTTAGTCAAAAAAGATTGCAAATTGATATATGAAACATCCAATATATTGGTTCCAAATATGTTTTTGTCAATCAAAATTAGTTAATATAGATTCATAAATTAGTTTTGATAGTTAATACGCAATGAAATCAAATTGGAAAAACGTTTAGAACATCCAACGGTAGGTTATGCTCGTGAATTTTCTTTAATTTTGACCAAAATTGTTCGACATCGAACAACATGAATGGTTGTTGAAAAGGTTTTTTTTGTGATTTCAAACTGGTACATTTGGCTTCGTATGGGTACTGCGATGTACAAAAGTTTGGTAATTGAAATAAATATACATTCTGAATATTTTACAGTGAGTTTTACGGTTGAATGTAGTACAATTTCTACAAAAAATGACTGCAATTTGAGATTAAACATCCAATATGTTGGTTCAAAATAAGTTTTTGTGACTCAAAATTAGTTAATATAGTATCATAAATATGTTTTGATGGTTAATACACATTGAAATCAAATTGAAAATACTTTTAGAACATCCAACGTTAGGTTATACTCGTGAATTTTTCTTAATTTTGACCAAAATTGTTCGACATTGAACAACATGAATGGTTGTTCAAAAGGTGTTTTTATGATTTCAAACTACCACATTCGGCTTTGTATGTGTACTAATTAAGATGTATAAAAATTTAAAAATCGGACTAAAAATATATTTCGGATATTCAAGAGTGGGTTTCATGATTGCCAAAAAGGATTACAAATCGAGATTAAACATCAAATATGTTGGTTCAAAAAATGTTTTTGTTACTAAAAATTAGTTAATAAAGTGCCATAAATATGTTTTGATGATTAATACACATTGAAATCAAATTTAAAATATTTTTAGAAAATCCATCGTTAGGTTTTATACTCGTGAATTTCCTTTAATTTTGACCAAAATTGTTCGATATTGAACAACATGAATGGTTGTTCAAAAGGTATTTTTGTGATTTCAAACTAGTACATTTGGCTTTGTATGTGTACTAAGATGTATAAAAGATTAGAAATCGAACTAAATATATATTTCAGATATTCGAGAGTGGGTTTTACGATTGAATGTTGTACAATTTAGTCAAAAAAGATTGCAAATTGATATTAAACATCCAATATGTTGGTTCCAAATATGTTTTTGTCAATCAAAATTAGTTAATATAGATTCATAAATATGTTTTGATAGTTAATACACAATGAAATCAAATTGGAAAAACATTTAGAACATCCAACGGTAGGTTATGCTCATGAATTTTCTTTAATTTTGACCAAAATTGTTCGACATCGAACAACATGAATGGTTGTTGAAAAGGTTTTTTTTGTGATTTCAAACTGGTAGATTTGGCTTCGTATGGGTACTGCGATGTACAAAAGTTTGGTAATTGAAATAAATATACATTCTGAATATTTTACAGTGAGTTTTACGGTTTTATGTAGTACAATTTCTACAAAAAATGGCTGCAATTTGAGATTAAACATCCAATATGTTGGTTCAAAATAAGTTTTTGTGACTCAAAATTAGTTAATATAGTATCATAAATATGTTTTGATGGTTAATACACATTGAAATCAAATTGAAAATACTTTTAGAATATCCAACGTTAGGTTATACTCGTGAATTTTCTTTAATTTTGACCAAAATTGTTCGACATTGAACAACATGAATGGTTGTTCAAAACGTGTTTTTATGATTTCAAACTACCACATTCGGCTTTGTATGTGTACTAAGATGTATAAAAATTTAAAAATCGGACTAAAAATATATTTCGGATATTCAAGAGTGGGTTTCATGATTGCCAAAAAGGATTACAAATCGAGATTAAACATCAAATATGTTGGTTCAAAAAATGTTTTTGTTACTAAAAATTAGTTAATAAAGTGCCATAAATATGTTTTGATGATTAATACACATTGAAATCAAATTTAAAATGTTTTTAGAAAATCCAACGTTAGGTTATATACTCGTGAATTTCCTTTAATTTTGACCAAAATTGTTCGATATTGAATAACATGAATGGTTGTTCAAAAGGTATTTTTGTGATTTCAAACTAGTACATTTGGCATTGTATGTGTACTAAGATGTATAAAAGATTAGAAATCAAACTAAATATATATTTCAGATATTCGAGAGTGGGTTTTACGATTGAATATTGTACAATTTAGTCAAAAAAGATTGCAAATTGATATTAAACATCCAATATGTTGGTTCCAAATATGTTTTTGTCAATCAAAATTAGTTAATATAGATTCATAAATTAGTTTTGATAGTTAATACACAATGAAATCAAATTGGAAAAACGTTTAGAACATCCAACGGTAGGTTATGCTCGTGAATTTTCTTTAATTTTGACAAAAATTGTTCGACATCGAACAACATGAATGGTTGTTGAAAAGGTTTTTTTTGTGATTTCAAACTGGTACAATTAGCTTCGTATGGGTACTGCGATGTACAAAAGTTTGGTAATTGAAATAAATATATACATTCTGAATATTTTACAGTGAGTTTTACGGTTGAATGTAGTAATATTTCTACAAAAAATGGCTGCAATTTGAGATTAAACATCCAATATGTTGGTTCAAAATAAGTTTTTGTGACAAAATTAGTTAATATAATATCATAAATATGTTTTGATGGTTAATACACATCGAAATCAAATTGAAAATACTTTTAGAACATCCAACGTTAGGTTATACTCGTGAATTTTCCTTAATTTTGACCAAAATTGTTCGACATTGAACAACATGAATGGTTGTTCAAAACGTGTTTTTATGATTTCAAACTACCACATTCGGCTTTGTATGTGTACTAATTAAGATGTATAAAAATTTAAAAATCGGACTAAAAATATATTTCGGATATTCAAGAGTGGGTTTCATGATTGCCAAAAAGGATTACAAATCGAGATTAAACATCAAATATGTTGGTTCAAAAAATGTTTTTGTTACTAAAAATTAGTTAATATAGTGCCATAAATATGTTTTGATTGTTAATACACATTGAAATCAAATTGAAAATATTTTTAGAACATCCAACGTTAGGTTATACTTGTGAATTTTCTTTAATTTTGACCAAAATTGTTCGATATTGAACAACATGAATGGTTGTTCAAAAGGTATTTTTGTGATTTCAAACTAGTACATTTGGCTTTGTATGTGTACTAAGATGTATAAAAGATTAGAAATCGAACTAAATATATATTTCAGATATTCGAGAGTGGGTTTTACGATTGAATGTTGTACAATTTAGTCAAAAAAGATTGCAAATTGATATTAAACATCCAATATATTGGTTCCAAATATGTTTTTGTCAATCAAAATTAGTTAATATAGTATCATAAATATGTTTTGATAGTTAATATACATTGAAATCAAATTGATAATACTTTTAGAACATCCAACGTTAGGTTATGCTCGTGAATTTTCCTTAATTTTGACCAAAATTGTTCGACATTGAACAACGTGAATGGTTGCTCAAAAGGTGTTTTTATGATTTCAAACTAGCACATTCGGCTTTGTATGTGTACTAAGATGTATAATAATTTAGAAATCGGACTAAAAATACATTTCGGATATTCTAGAGTGGGTTTTATGATTGCCAAAAAAGATTACAAATTGAGATTAAACATCAAATGTATTGGTTCAAAAAATATTTTTGTTACTAAAAATTAGTTAATATAGTCCCATAAATATGTTTTGATTGTTAATACACATTGAAATCAAATTGAAAATATTTTTAGAACATCCAACGTAAGGTTATACTTGTGAATTTCCTTTAATTTTGATCAAAATTGTTCGATATTGAACAACATGAATGGATGTTCAAAAGGTATTTTTGTGATTTCAAACTAGTACATTTGGCTTTGTATGTGTACTAAGATGTATAAAAGATTAGAAATCGAACTAAATATATATTTCAGATATTCGAGAGTGAGTTTTACGATTGAATGTTGTACAATTTAGTCAAAAAAGATTGCAAATTGATATATGAAACATCCAATATATTGGTTCCAAATATGTTTTTGTCAATCAAAATTAGTTAATATAGATTCATAAATTAGTTTTGATAGTTAATACGCAATGAAATCAAATTGGAAAAACGTTTAGAACATCCAACGGTAGGTTATGCTCGTGAATTTTCTTTAATTTTGACCAAAATTGTTCGACATCGAACAACATGAATGGTTGTTGAAAAGGTTTTTTTTGTGATTTCAAACTGGTACATTTGGCTTCGTATGGGTACTGCGATGTACAAAAGTTTGGTAATTGAAATAAATATACATTCTGAATATTTTACAGTGAGTTTTACGGTTGAATGTAGTACAATTTCTACAAAAAATGACTGCAATTTGAGATTAAACATCCAATATGTTGGTTCAAAATAAGTTTTTGTGACTCAAAATTAGTTAATATAGTATCATAAATATGTTTTGATGGTTAATACACATTGAAATCAAATTGAAAATACTTTTAGAACATCCAACGTTAGGTTATACTCGTGAATTTTTCTTAATTTTGACCAAAATTGTTCGACATTGAACAACATGAATGGTTGTTCAAAAGGTGTTTTTATGATTTCAAACTACCACATTCGGCTTTGTATGTGTACTAATTAAGATGTATAAAAATTTAAAAATCGGACTAAAAATATATTTCGGATATTCAAGAGTGGGTTTCATGATTGCCAAAAAGGATTACAAATCGAGATTAAACATCAAATATGTTGGTTCAAAAAATGTTTTTGTTACTAAAAATTAGTTAATAAAGTGCCATAAATATGTTTTGATGATTAATACACATTGAAATCAAATTTAAAATATTTTTAGAAAATCCATCGTTAGGTTTTATACTTGTGAATTTCCTTTAATTTTGACCAAAATTGTTCGATATTGAACAACATGAATGGTTGTTCAAAAGGTATTTTTGTGATTTCAAACTAGTACATTTGGCATTGTATGTGTACTAAGATGTATAAAAGATTAGAAATCAAACTAAATATATATTTCAGATATTCGAGAGTGGGTTTTACGATTGAATATTGTACAATTTAGTCAAAAAAGATTGCAAATTGATATTAAACATCCAATATGTTGGTTCCAAACATGTTTTTGTCAATCAAAATTAGTTAATATAGATTCATAAATATGTTTTGATAGTTAATACACAATGAAATCAAATTGGAAAAACATTTAGAACATCCAACGGTAGGTTATGCTCGTGAATTTTCTTTAATTTTGACCAAAATTGTTCGACATCGAACAACATGAATGGTTGTTGAAAAGGTTTTTTTTGTGATTTCAAACTGGTACATTTGGCTTCGTATGGGTACTGCGATGTACAAAAGTTTGGTAATTGAAATAAATATATACATTCTGAATATTTTACAGTGAGTTTTACGGTTGAATGTAGTACAATTTCTACAAAAAATGGCTGCAATTTGAGATTAAACATCTAATATGTTGGTTCAAAATAAGTTTTTGTGACTCAAAATTAGTTAATATAGTATCATAAATATGTTTTGATGGTTAATACACATTGAAATCAAATTGAAAATACTTTTAGAACATCCAACGTTAGGTTATACTCGTGAATTTTCCTTAATTTTGACCAAAATTGTTCGACATTGAACAACGTGAATGGTTGTTCAAAAGGTGTTTTTATGATTTCAAACTAGCACATTCGACTTTGTATGTGTACTAAGATGTATAATAATTTAGAAATCGGATTAAAAATACATTTCGGATATTCTAGAGTGGGTTTTATGATTGCCAAAAAAGATTACAAATCGAGATTAAACATCAAATATGTTGGTTCAAAAAATGTTTTTGTTACTAAAAATTAGTTAATATAGTGCCATAAATATGTTTTGATTGTTAATACACATTGAAATCAAATTGAAAATATTTTTAGAACATCCAACGTTAGGTTATACTTGTGAATTTCCTTTAATTTTGACCAAAATTGTTCGATATTGAACAACATGAATGGTTGTTCAAAAGGTATTTTTGTGATTTCAAACTAGTACATTTGGCTTTGTATGTGTACTAAGATGTATAAAAGATTAGAAATCGAACTAAATATATATTTCAGATATTCGAGAGTGGGTTTTACGATTGAATGTTGTACAATTTAGTCAAAAAAGATTGCAAATTGATATTAAACATCCAATATGTTGGTTCCAAATATGTTTTTGTCAATCAAAATTAGTTAATATAGATTCATAAATATGTTTTGATAGTTAATACACAACGAAATCAAATTGGAAAAACATTTAGAACATCCAACGTTAGGTTATGCTCGTGAATTTTCCTTAATTTTGACCAAAATTGTTCGACATTGAACAACATGAATGGTTGTTGAAAAGGTTTTTTTTGTGATTTCAAACTGGTACATTTGGCTTCGTATGGGTACTGCGATGTACAAAAGTTTGGTAATTGAAATAAATATATACATTCTGAATATTTTACAGTAAAAGAGTTTTACGGTTGAATGTAGTACAATTTCTACAAAAAATGGCTGCAATTTGAGATTAAACATCTAATATGTTGGTTCAAAATAAGTTTTTGTGACTCAAAATTAGTTAATATAGTATCATAAATATGTTTTGATGGTTAATACACATTGAAATCAAATTGAAAATACTTTTAGAACATCCAACGTTAGGTTATACTCGTGAATTTTCCTTAATTTTGACCAAAATTGTTCGACATTGAACAACGTGAATGGTTGTTCAAAAGGTGTTTTTATGATTTCAAACTAGCACATTCGACTTTGTATGTGTACTAAGATGTATAATAATTTAGAAATCGGATTAAAAATATATTTCGGATATTCTAGAGTGGGTTTTATGATTGCCAAAAAAGATTACAAATCGAGATTAAACATCAAATATGGTGGTTAAAAAAATGTTTTTGTTACTAAAAATTAGTTAATATAGTGCCATAAATATGTTTTGATTGTTAATACACATTGAAATCAAATTGAAAATATTTTTAGAACATCCAACGTTAGGTTATACTTGTGAATTTTCTTTAATTTTGACCAAAATTGTTCGATATTGAACAACATGAATGGTTGTTCAAAAGGTATTTTTGTGATTTCAAACTAGTACATTTGGCTTTGTATGTGTACTAAGATGTATAAAAGATTAGAAATCGAACTAAATATATATTTCAGATATTCGAGAGTGGGTTTTACGATTGAATGTTGTACAATTTAGTCAAAAAAGATTGCAAATTGATATTAAACATCCAATATATTGGTTCCAAATATGTTTTTGTCAATCAAAATTAGTTAATATAGTATCATAAATATGTTTTGATAGTTAATATACATTGAAATCAAATTGATAATACTTTTAGAACATCCAACGTTAGGTTATGCTCGTGAATTTTCCTTAATTTTGACCAAAATTGTTCGACATTGAACAACGTGAATGGTTGCTCAAAAGGTGTTTTTATGATTTCAAACTAGCACATTCGGCTTTGTATGTGTACTAAGATGTATAATAATTTAGAAATCGGACTAAAAATACATTTCGGATATTCTAGAGTGGGTTTTATGATTGCCAAAAAAGATTACAAATTGAGATTAAACATCAAATGTATTGGTTCAAAAAATATTTTTGTTACTAAAAATTAGTTAATATAGTCCCATAAATATGTTTTGATTGTTAATACACATTGAAATCAAATTGAAAATATTTTTAGAACATCCAACGTTAGGTTATACTTGTGAATTTCCTTTAATTTTGATCAAAATTGTTCGATATTGAACAACATGAATGGATGTTCAAAAGGTATTTTTGTGATTTCAAACTAGTACATTTGGCTTTGTATGTGTACTAAGATGTATAAAAGATTAGAAATCGAACTAAATATATATTTCAGATATTCGAGAGTGAGTTTTACGATTGAATGTTGTACAATTTAGTCAAAAAAGATTGCAAATTGATATATGAAACATCCAATATATTGGTTCCAAATATGTTTTTGTCAATCAAAATTAGTTAATATAGATTCATAAATTAGTTTTGATAGTTAATACGCAATGAAATCAAATTGGAAAAACGTTTAGAACATCCAACGGTAGGTTATGCTCGTGAATTTTCTTTAATTTTGACCAAAATTGTTCGACATCGAACAACATGAATGGTTGTTGAAAAGGTTTTTTTTTGTGATTTCAAACTGGTACATTTGGCTTCGTATGGGTACTGCGATGTACAAAAGTTTGGTAATTGAAATAAATATACATTCTGAATATTTTACAGTGAGTTTTACGGTTGAATGTAGTACAATTTCTACAAAAAATGACTGCAATTTGAGATTAAACATCCAATATGTTGGTTCAAAATAAGTTTTTGTGACTCAAAATTAGTTAATATAGTATCATAAATATGTTTTGATGGTTAATACACATTGAAATCAAATTGAAAATACTTTTAGAACATCCAACGTTAGGTTATACTCGTGAATTTTTCTTAATTTTGACCAAAATTGTTCGACATTGAACAACATGAATGGTTGTTCAAAAGGTGTTTTTGTGATTTCAAACTACCACATTCGGCTTTGTATGTGTACTAATTAAGATGTATAAAAATTTAAAAATCGGACTAAAAATATATTTCGGATATTCAAGAGTGGGTTTCATGATTGCCAAAAAGGATTACAAATCGAGATTAAACATCAAATATGTTGGTTCAAAAAATGTTTTTGTTACTAAAAATTAGTTAATAAAGTGCCATAAATATGTTTTGATGATTAATACACATTGAAATCAAATTTAAAATATTTTTAGAAAATCCATCGTTAGGTTTTATACTCGTGAATTTCCTTTAATTTTGACCAAAATTGTTCGATATTGAACAACATGAATGGTTGTTCAAAAGGTATTTTTGTGATTTCAAACTAGTACATTTGGCATTGTATGTGTACTAAGATGTATAAAAGATTAGAAATCAAACTAAATATATATTTCAGATATTCGAGAGTGGGTTTTACGATTGAATATTGTACAATTTAGTCAAAAAAGATTGCAAATTGATATTAAACATCCAATATGTTGGTTCCAAACATGTTTTTGTCAATCAAAATTAGTTAATATAGATTCATAAATATGTTTTGATAGTTAATACACAATGAAATCAAATTGGAAAAACATTTAGAACATCCAACGGTAGGTTATGCTCGTGAATTTTCTTTAATTTTGACCAAAATTGTTCGACATCGAACAACATGAATGGTTGTTGAAAAGGTTTTTTTTGTGATTTCAAACTGGTACATTTGGCTTCGTATGGGTACTGCGATGTACAAAAGTTTGGTAATTGAAATAAATATATACATTCTGAATATTTTACAGTGAGTTTTACGGTTGAATGTAGTACAATTTCTACAAAAAATGGCTGCAATTTGAGATTAAACATCTAATATGTTGGTTCAAAATAAGTTTTTGTAACTCAAAATTAGTTAATATAGTATCATAAATATGTTTTGATGGTTAATACACATTGAAATCAAATTGAAAATACTTTTAGAACATCCAACGTTAGGTTATACTCGTGAATTTTCCTTAATTTTGACCAAAATTGTTCGACATTGAACAACGTGAATGGTTGTTCAAAAGGTGTTTTTATGATTTCAAACTAGCACATTCGACTTTGTATGTGTACTAAGATGTATAATAATTTAGAAATCGGATTAAAAATACATTTCGGATATTCTAGAGTGGGTTTTATGATTGCCAAAAAAGATTACAAATCGAGATTAAACATCAAATATGTTGGTTCAAAAAATGTTTTTGTTACTAAAAATTAGTTAATATAGTGCCATAAATATGTTTTGATTGTTAATACACATTGAAATCAAATTGAAAATATTTTTAGAACATCCAACGTTAGGTTATACTTGTGAATTTCCTTTAATTTTGACCAAAATTGTTCGATATTGAACAACATGAATGGTTGTTCAAAAGGTATTTTTGTGATTTCAAACTAGTACATTTGGCTTTGTATGTGTACTAAGATGTATAAAAGATTAGAAATCGAACTAAATATATATTTCAGATATTCGAGAGTGGGTTTTACGATTGAATGTTGTACAATTTAGTCAAAAAAGATTGCAAATTGATATTAAACATCCAATATATTGGTTCCAAATATGTTTTTGTCAATCAAAATTAGTTAATATAGTATCATAAATATGTTTTGATAGTTAATATACATTGAAATCAAATTGATAATACTTTTAGAACATCCAACGTTAGGTTATGCTCGTGAATTTTCCTTAATTTTGACCAAAATTGTTCGACATTGAACAACGTGAATGGTTGCTCAAAAGGTGTTTTTATGATTTCAAACTAGCACATTCGGCTTTGTATGTGTACTAAGATGTATAATAATTTAGAAATCGGACTAAAAATACATTTCGGATATTCTAGAGTGGGTTTTATGATTGCCAAAAAAGATTACAAATTGAGATTAAACATCAAATGTATTGGTTCAAAAAATATTTTTGTTACTAAAAATTAGTTAATATAGTCCCATAAATATGTTTTGATTGTTAATACACATTGAAATCAAATTGAAAATATTTTTAGAACATCCAACGTTAGGTTATACTTGTGAATTTCCTTTAATTTTGATCAAAATTGTTCGATATTGAACAACATGAATGGATGTTCAAAAGGTATTTTTGTGATTTCAAACTAGTACATTTGGCTTTGTATGTGTACTAAGATGTATAAAAGATTAGAAATCGAACTAAATATATATTTCAGATATTCGAGAGTGAGTTTTACGATTGAATGTTGTACAATTTAGTCAAAAAAGATTGCAAATTGATATATGAAACATCCAATATATTGGTTCCAAATATGTTTTTGTCAATCAAAATTAGTTAATATAGATTCATAAATTAGTTTTGATAGTTAATACGCAATGAAATCAAATTGGAAAAACGTTTAGAACATCCAACGGTAGGTTATGCTCGTGAATTTTCTTTAATTTTGACCAAAATTGTTCGACATCGAACAACATGAATGGTTGTTGAAAAGGTTTTTTTTGTGATTTCAAACTGGTACATTTGGCTTCGTATGGGTACTGCGATGTACAAAAGTTTGGTAATTGAAATAAATATACATTCTGAATATTTTACAGTGAGTTTTACGGTTGAATGTAGTACAATTTCTACAAAAAATGACTGCAATTTGAGATTAAACATCCAATATGTTGGTTCAAAATAAGTTTTTGTGACTCAAAATTAGTTAATATAGTATCATAAATATGTTTTGATGGTTAATACACATTGAAATCAAATTGAAAATATTTTTAGAACATCCAACGTTAGGTTATACTAGTGAATTTTTCTTAATTTTGACCAAAATTGTTCGACATTGAACAACATGAATGGTTGTTCAAAAGGTGTTTTTATGATTTCAAACTACCACATTCGGCTTTGTATGTGTACTAATTAAGATGTATAAAAATTTAAAAATCGGACTAAAAATATATTTCGGATATTCAAGAGTGGGTTTCATGATTGCCAAAAAGGATTACAAATCGAGATTAAACATCAAATATGTTGGTTCAAAAAATGTTTTTGTTACTAAAAATTAGTTAATATAGTGCCATAAATATGTTTTGATTGTTAATACACATTGAAATCAAATTGAAAATATTTTTAGAACATCCAACGTTAGGTTATACTTGTGAATTTCCTTTAATTTTGACCAAAATTGTTCGATATTGAACAACATGAATGGTTGTTCAAAAGGTATTTTTGTGATTTCAAACTAGTACATTTGGCTTTGTATGTGTACTAAGATGTATAAAAGATTAGAAATCGAACTAAATATATATTTCAGATATTCGAGAGTGGGTTTTACGATTGAATGTTGTACAATTTAGTCAAAAAAGATTGCAAATTGATATTAAACATCCAATATGTTGGTTCCAAATATGTTTTTGTCAATCAAAATTAGTTAATATAGATTCATAAATATGTTTTGATAGTTAATACACAATGAAATCAAATTGGAAAAACATTTAGAACATCCAACGGTAGGTTATGCTCATGAATTTTCTTTAATTTTGACCAAAATTGTTCGACATCGAACAACATGAATGGTTGTTGAAAAGGTTTTTTTTGTGATTTCAAACTGGTACATTTGGCTTCGTATGGGTACTGCGATGTACAAAAGTTTGGTAATTGAAATAAATATATACATTCTGAATATTTTACAGTGAGTTTTACGGTTGAATGTAGTACAATTTCTACAAAAAATGGCTGCAATTTGAGATTAAACATCTAATATGTTGGTTCAAAATAAGTTTTTGTGACTCAAAATTAGTTAATATAGTATCATAAATATGTTTTGATGGTTAATACACATTGAAATCAAATTGAAAATACTTTTAGAACATCCAACGTTAGGTTATACTCGTGAATTTTCCTTAATTTTGACCAAAATTGTTCGACATTGAACAACGTGAATGGTTGTTCAAAAGGTGTTTTTATGATTTCAAACTAGCACATTCGACTTTGTATGTGTACTAAGATGTATAATAATTTAGAAATCGGATTAAAAATACATTTCGGATATTCTAGAGTGGGTTTTATGATTGCCAAAAAAGATTACAAATCGAGATTAAACATCAAATATGTTGGTTCAAAAAATGTTTTTGTTACTAAAAATTAGTTAATATAGTGCCATAAATATGTTTTGATTGTTAATACACATTGAAATCAAATTGAAAATATTTTTAGAACATCCAACGTTAGGTTATACTTGTGAATTTCCTTTAATTTTGACCAAAATTGTTCGATATTGAACAACATGAATGGTTGTTCAAAAGGTATTTTTGTGATTTCAAACTAGTACATTTGGCTTTGTATGTGTACTAAGATGTATAAAAGATTAGAAATCGAACTAAATATATATTTCAGATATTCGAGAGTGGGTTTTACGATTGAATGTTGTACAATTTAGTCAAAAAAGATTGCAAATTGATATTAAACATCCAATATGTTGGTTCCAAATATGTTTTTGTCAATCAAAATTAGTTAATATAGATTCATAAATATGTTTTGATAGTTAATACACAATGAAATCAAATTGGAAAAACATTTAGAACATCCAACGGTAGGTTATGCTCATGAATTTTCTTTAATTTTGACCAAAATTGTTCGACATCGAACAACATGAATGGTTGTTGAAAAGGTTTTTTTTGTGATTTCAAACTGGTACATTTGGCTTCGTATGGGTACTGCGATGTACAAAAGTTTGGTAATTGAAATAAATATATACATTCTGAATATTTTACAGTGAGTTTTACGGTTGAATGTAGTACAATTTCTACAAAAAATGGCTGCAATTTGAGATTAAACATCTAATATGTTGGTTCAAAATAAGTTTTTGTGACTCAAAATTAGTTAATATAGTATCATAAATATGTTTTGATGGTTAATACACATTGAAATCAAATTGAAAATACTTTTAGAACATCCAACGTTAGGTTATACTCGTGAATTTTCCTTAATTTTGACCAAAATTGTTCGACATTGAACAACGTGAATGGTTGTTCAAAAGGTGTTTTTATGATTTCAAACTAGCACATTCGACTTTGTATGTGTACTAAGATGTATAATAATTTAGAAATCGGATTAAAAATACATTTCGGATATTCTAGAGTGGGTTTTATGATTGCCAAAAAAGATTACAAATCGAGATTAAACATCAAATATGTTGGTTCAAAAAATGTTTTTGTTACTAAAAATTAGTTAATATAGTGCCATAAATATGTTTTGATTGTTAATACACATTGAAATCAAATTGAAAATATTTTTAGAACATCCAACGTTAGGTTATACTTGTGAATTTCCTTTAATTTTGACCAAAATTGTTCGATATTGAACAACATGAATGGTTGTTCAAAAGGTATTTTTGTGATTTCAAACTAGTACATTTGGCTTTGTATGTGTACTAAGATGTATAAAAGATTAGAAATCGAACTAAATATATATTTAAGATATTCGAGAGTGGGTTTTACGATTGAATGTTGTACAATTTAGTCAAAAAAGATTGCAAATTGATATTAAACATCCAATATGTTGGTTCCAAATATGTTTTTGTCAATCAAAATTAGTTAATATAGATTCATAAATATGTTTTGATAGTTAATACACAATGAAATCAAATTGGAAAAACATTTAGAACATCCAACGGTAGGTTATGCTCATGAATTTTCTTTAATTTTGACCAAAATTGTTCGACATCGAACAACATGAATGGTTGTTGAAAAGGTTTTTTTTGTGATTTCAAACTGGTACATTTGGCTTCGTATGGGTACTGCGATGTACAAAAGTTTGGTAATTGAAATAAATATATACATTCTGAATATTTTACAGTGAGTTTTACGGTTGAATGTAGTACAATTTCTACAAAAAATGGGTGCAATTTGAGATTAAACATCTAATATGTTGGTTCAAAATAAGTTTTTGTGACTCAAAATTAGTTAATATAGTATCATAAATATGTTTTGATGGTTAATACACATTGAAATCAAATTGAAAATACTTTTAGAACATCCAACGTTAGGTTATACTCGTGAATTTTCCTTAATTTTGACCAAAATTGTTCGACATTGAACAACGTGAATGGTTGTTCAAAAGGTGTTTTTATGATTTCAAACTAGCACATTCGACTTTGTATGTGTACTAAGATGTATAATAATTTAGAAATCGGATTAAAAATACATTTCGGATATTCTAGAGTGGGTTTTATGATTGCCAAAAAAGATTACAAATCGAGATTAAACATCAAATATGTTGGTTCAAAAAATGTTTTTGTTACTAAAAATTAGTTAATATAGTGCCATAAATATGTTTTGATTGTTAATACACATTGAAATCAAATTGAAAATATTTTTAGAACATCCAACGTTAGGTTATACTTGTGAATTTCCTTTAATTTTGACCAAAATTGTTCGATATTGAACAACATGAATGGTTGTTCAAAAGGTATTTTTGTGATTTCAAACTAGTACATTTGGCTTTGTATGTGTACTAAGATGTATAAAAGATTAGAAATCGAACTAAATATATATTTCAGATATTCGAGAGTGGGTTTTACGATTGAATGTTGTACAATTTAGTCAAAAAAGATTGCAAATTGATATTAAACATCCAATATGTTGGTTCCAAATATGTTTTTGTCAATCAAAATTAGTTAATATAGATTCATAAATATGTTTTGATAGTTAATACACAATGAAATCAAATTGGAAAAACATTTAGAACATCCAACGGTAGGTTATGCTCATGAATTTTCTTTAATTTTGACCAAAATTGTTCGACATCGAACAACATGAATGGTTGTTGAAAAGGTTTTTTTTGTGATTTCAAACTGGTACATTTGGCTTCGTATGGGTACTGCGATGTACAAAAGTTTGGTAATTGAAATAAATATATACATTCTGAATATTTTACAGTGAGTTTTACGGTTGAATGTAGTACAATTTCTACAAAAAATGGCTGCAATTTGAGATTAAACATCTAATATGTTGGTTCAAAATAAGTTTTTGTGACTCAAAATTAGTTAATATAGTATCATAAATATGTTTTGATGGTTAATACACATTGAAATCAAATTGAAAATACTTTTAGAACATCCAACGTTAGGTTATACTCGTGAATTTTCCTTAATTTTGACCAAAATTGTTCGACATTGAACAACGTGAATGGTTGTTCAAAAGGTGTTTTTATGATTTCAAACTAGCACATTCGACTTTGTATGTGTACTAAGATGTATAATAATTTAGAAATCGGATTAAAAATACATTTCGGATATTCTAGAGTGGGTTTTATGATTGCCAAAAAAGATTACAAATCGAGATTAAACATCAAATATGTTGGTTCAAAAAATGTTTTTGTTACTAAAAATTAGTTAATATAGTGCCATAAATATGTTTTGATTGTTAATACACATTGAAATCAAATTGAAAATATTTTTAGAACATCCAACGTTAGGTTATACTTGTGAATTTCCTTTAATTTTGACCAAAATTGTTCGATATTGAACAACATGAATGGTTGTTCAAAAGGTATTTTTGTGATTTCAAACTAGTACATTTGGCTTTGTATGTGTACTAAGATGTATAAAAGATTAGAAATCGAACTAAATATATATTTCAGATATTCGAGAGTGGGTTTTACGATTGAATGTTGTACAATTTAGTCAAAAAAGATTGCAAATTGATATTAAACATCCAATATGTTGGTTCCAAATATGTTTTTGTCAATCAAAATTAGTTAATATAGATTCATAAATATGTTTTGATAGTTAATACACAATGAAATCAAATTGGAAAAACATTTAGAACATCCAACGGTAGGTTATGCTCATGAATTTTCTTTAATTTTGACCAAAATTGTTCGACATCGAACAACATGAATGGTTGTTGAAAAGGTTTTTTTTGTGATTTCAAACTGGTACATTTGGCTTCGTATGGGTACTGCGATGTACAAAAGTTTGGTAATTGAAATAAATATATACATTCTGAATATTTTACAGTGAGTTTTACGGTTGAATGTAGTACAATTTCTACAAAAAATGGCTGCAATTTGAGATTAAACATCTAATATGTTGGTTCAAAATAAGTTTTTGTGACTCAAAATTAGTTAATATAGTATCATAAATATGTTTTGATGGTTAATACACATTGAAATCAAATTGAAAATACTTTTAGAACATCCAACGTTAGGTTATACTCGTGAATTTTCCTTAATTTTGACCAAAATTGTTCGACATTGAACAACGTGAATGGTTGTTCAAAAGGTGTTTTTATGATTTCAAACTAGCACATTCGACTTTGTATGTGTACTAAGATGTATAATAATTTAGAAATCGGATTAAAAATACATTTCGGATATTCTAGAGTGGGTTTTATGATTGCCAAAAAAGATTACAAATCGAGATTAAACATCAAATATGTTGGTTCAAAAAATGTTTTTGTTACTAAAAATTAGTTAATATAGTGCCATAAATATGTTTTGATTGTTAATACACATTGAAATCAAATTGAAAATATTTTTAGAACATCCAACGTTAGGTTATACTTGTGAATTTCCTTTAATTTTGACCAAAATTGTTCGATATTGAACAACATGAATGGTTGTTCAAAAGGTATTTTTGTGATTTCAAACTAGTACATTTGGCTTTGTATGTGTACTAAGATGTATAAAAGATTAGAAATCGAACTAAATATATATTTCAGATATTCGAGAGTGGGTTTTACGATTGAATGTTGTACAATTTAGTCAAAAAAGATTGCAAATTGATATTAAACATCCAATATGTTGGTTCCAAATATGTTTTTGTCAATCAAAATTAGTTAATATAGATTCATAAATATGTTTTGATAGTTAATACACAATGAAATCAAATTGGAAAAACATTTAGAACATCCAACGGTAGGTTATGCTCATGAATTTTCTTTAATTTTGACCAAAATTGTTCGACATCGAACAACATGAATGGTTGTTGAAAAGGTTTTTTTTGTGATTTCAAACTGGTACATTTGGCTTCGTATGGGTACTGCGATGTACAAAAGTTTGGTAATTGAAATAAATATATACATTCTGAATATTTTACAGTGAGTTTTACGGTTGAATGTAGTACAATTTCTACAAAAAATGGCTGCAATTTGAGATTAAACATCTAATATGTTGGTTCAAAATAAGTTTTTGTGACTCAAAATTAGTTAATATAGTATCATAAATATGTTTTGATGGTTAATACACATTGAAATCAAATTGAAAATACTTTTAGAACATCCAACGTTAGGTTATACTCGTGAATTTTCCTTAATTTTGACCAAAATTGTTCGACATTGAACAACGTGAATGGTTGTTCAAAAGGTGTTTTTATGATTTCAAACTAGCACATTCGACTTTGTATGTGTACTAAGATGTATAATAATTTAGAAATCGGATTAAAAATACATTTCGGATATTCTAGAGTGGGTTTTATGATTGCCAAAAAAGATTACAAATCGAGATTAAACATCAAATATGTTGGTTCAAAAAATGTTTTTGTTACTAAAAATTAGTTAATATAGTGCCATAAATATGTTTTGATTGTTAATACACATTGAAATCAAATTGAAAATATTTTTAGAACATCCAACGTTAGGTTATACTTGTGAATTTCCTTTAATTTTGACCAAAATTGTTCGATATTGAACAACATGAATGGTTGTTCAAAAGGTATTTTTGTGATTTCAAACTAGTACATTTGGCTTTGTATGTGTACTAAGATGTATAAAAGATTAGAAATCGAACTAAATATATATTTAAGATATTCGAGAGTGGGTTTTACGATTGAATGTTGTACAATTTAGTCAAAAAAGATTGCAAATTGATATTAAACATCCAATATGTTGGTTCCAAATATGTTTTTGTCAATCAAAATTAGTTAATATAGATTCATAAATATGTTTTGATAGTTAATACACAATGAAATCAAATTGGAAAAACATTTAGAACATCCAACGGTAGGTTATGCTCATGAATTTTCTTTAATTTTGACCAAAATTGTTCGACATCGAACAACATGAATGGTTGTTGAAAAGGTTTTTTTTGTGATTTCAAACTGGTACATTTGGCTTCGTATGGGTACTGCGATGTACAAAAGTTTGGTAATTGAAATAAATATATACATTCTGAATATTTTACAGTGAGTTTTACGGTTGAATGTAGTACAATTTCTACAAAAAATGGGTGCAATTTGAGATTAAACATCTAATATGTTGGTTCAAAATAAGTTTTTGTGACTCAAAATTAGTTAATATAGTATCATAAATATGTTTTGATGGTTAATACACATTGAAATCAAATTGAAAATACTTTTAGAACATCCAACGTTAGGTTATACTCGTGAATTTTCCTTAATTTTGACCAAAATTGTTCGACATTGAACAACGTGAATGGTTGTTCAAAAGGTGTTTTTATGATTTCAAACTAGCACATTCGACTTTGTATGTGTACTAAGATGTATAATAATTTAGAAATCGGATTAAAAATACATTTCGGATATTCTAGAGTGGGTTTTATGATTGCCAAAAAAGATTACAAATCGAGATTAAACATCAAATATGTTGGTTCAAAAAATGTTTTTGTTACTAAAAATTAGTTAATATAGTGCCATAAATATGTTTTGATTGTTAATACACATTGAAATCAAATTGAAAATATTTTTAGAACATCCAACGTTAGGTTATACTTGTGAATTTCCTTTAATTTTGACCAAAATTGTTCGATATTGAACAACATGAATGGTTGTTCAAAAGGTATTTTTGTGATTTCAAACTAGTACATTTGGCTTTGTATGTGTACTAAGATGTATAAAAGATTAGAAATCGAACTAAATATATATTTCAGATATTCGAGAGTGGGTTTTACGATTGAATGTTGTACAATTTAGTCAAAAAAGATTGCAAATTGATATTAAACATCCAATATATTGGTTCCAAATATGTTTTTGTCAATCAAAATTAGTTAATATAGTATCATAAATATGTTTTGATAGTTAATATACATTAAAATCAAATTGAAAATACTTTTAGAACATCCAACGTTAGGTTATGCTCGTGAATTTTCCTTAATTTGGACCAAAATTGTTCGACATTGAACAACGTGAATGGTTGCTCAAAAGGTGTTTTTATGATTTGAAACTAGCACATTCGGCTTTGTATGTGTACTAAGATGTATAATAATTTAGAAATCGGACTAAAAATACATTTCGGATATTCTAGAGTGGGTTTTATGATTGCCAAAAAAGATTACAAATTGAGATTAAACATCAAATGTATTGGTTCAAAAAATATTTTTGTTACTAAAAATTAGTTAATATAGTGCCATAAATATGTTTTGATTGTTAATACACATTGAAATCAAATTGAAAATATTTTTAGAACATCCAACGTTAGGTTATACTTGTGAATTTCCTTTAATTTTGACCAAAATTGTTCGATATTGAACAACATGAATGGTTGTTCAAAAGGTATTTTTGTGATTTCAAACTAGTACATTTGGCTTTGTATGTGTACTAAGATGTATAAAAGATTAGAAATCGAACTAAATATATATTTCAGATATTCGAGAGTGGGTTTTACGATTGAATGTTGTACAATTTAGTCAAAAAAGATTGCAAATTGATATTAAACATCCAATATATTGGTTCCAAATATGTTTTTGTCAATCAAAATTAGTTAATATAGTATCATAAATATGTTTTGATAGTTAATATACATTGAAATCAAATTGAAAATACTTTTAGAACATCCAACGTTAGGTTATGCTCGTGAATTTTCCTTAATTTGGACCAAAATTGTTCGACATTGAACAACGTGAATGGTTGCTCAAAAGGTGTTTTTATGATTTGAAACTAGCACATTCGGCTTTGTATGTGTACTAAGATGTATAATAATTTAGAAATCGGACTAAAAATACATTTCGGATATTCTAGAGTGGGTTTTATGATTGCCAAAAAAGATTACAAATTGAGATTAAACATCAAATGTATTGGTTCAAAAAATATTTTTGTTACTAAAAATTAGTTAATATAGTGCCATAAATATGTTTTGATTGTTAATACACATTGAAATCAAATTGAAAATATTTTTAGAACATCCAACGTTAGGTTATACTTGTGAATTTCCTTTAATTTTGACCAAAATTGTTCGATATTGAACAACATGAATGGTTGTTCAAAAGGTATTTTTGTGATTTCAAACTAGTACATTTGGCTTTGTATGTGTACTAAGATGTATAAAAGATTAGAAATCGAACTAAATATATATTTCAGATATTCGAGAGTGGGTTTTACGATTGAATGTTGTACAATTTAGTCAAAAAAGATTGCAAATTGATATTAAACATCCAATATGTTGGTTCCAAATATGTTTTTGTCAATCAAAATTAGTTAATATAGATTCATAAATATGTTTTGATAGTTAATACACAATGAAATCAAATTGGAAAAACATTTAGAACATCCAACGGTAGGTTATGCTCATGAATTTTCTTTAATTTTGACCAAAATTGTTCGACATCGAACAACATGAATGGTTGTTGAAAAGGTTTTTTTTGTGATTTCAAACTGGTACATTTGGCTTCGTATGGGTACTGCGATGTACAAAAGTTTGGTAATTGAAATAAATATATACATTCTGAATATTTTACAGTGAGTTTTACGGTTGAATGTAGTACAATTTCTACAAAAAATGGCTGCAATTTGAGATTAAACATCTAATATGTTGGTTCAAAATAAGTTTTTGTGACTCAAAATTAGTTAATATAGTATCATAAATATGTTTTGATGGTTAATACACATTGAAATCAAATTGAAAATACTTTTAGAACATCCAACGTTAGGTTATACTCGTGAATTTTCCTTAATTTTGACCAAAATTGTTCGACATTGAACAACGTGAATGGTTGTTCAAAAGGTGTTTTTATGATTTCAAACTAGCACATTCGACTTTGTATGTGTACTAAGATGTATAATAATTTAGAAATCGGACTAAAAATACATTTCGGATATTCTAGAGTGGGTTTTATGATTGCCAAAAAAGATTACAAATCGAGATTAAACATCAAATATGTTGGTTCAAAAAATGTTTTTGTTACTAAAAATTAGTTAATATAGTGCCATAAATATGTTTTGATTGTTAATACACATTGAAATCAAATTGAAAATATTTTTAGAACATCCAACGTTAGGTTATACTTGTGAATTCCTTTAATTTTGACCAAAATTGTTCGATATTGAACAATATGAATGGTTGTTCAAAAGGTATTTTTGTGATTTCAAACTAGTACATTTGGCTTTGTATGTGTACTAAGATGTATAAAAGATTAGAAATCGAACTAAATATATATTTCAGATATTCGAGAGTGGGTTTTACGATTGAATGTTGTACAATTTAGTCAAAAAAGATTGCAAATTGATATTAAACATCCAATATGTTGGTTCCAAATATGTTTTTGTCAATCAAAATTAGTTAATATAGATTCATAAATATGTTTTGATAGTTAATACACAATGAAATCAAATTGGAAAAACATTTAGAACATCCAACGGTAGGTTATGCTCATGAATTTTCTTTAATTTTGACCAAAATTGTTCGACATCGAACAACATGAATGGAACTGGTACATTTGGCTTCGTATGGGTACTGCGATGTACAAAAGTTTGGTAATTGAAATAAATATATACATTCTGAATATTTTACAGTGAGTTTTACGGTTGAATGTAGTACAATTTCTACAAAAAATGGCTGCAATTTGAGATTAAACATCTAATATGTTGGTTCAAAATAAGTTTTTGTGACTCAAAATTAGTTAATATAGTATCATAAATATGTTTTGATGGTTAATACACATTGAAATCAAATTGAAAATACTTTTAGAACATCCAACATTAGGTTATACTCGTGAATTTTCCTTAATTTTGACCAAAATTGTTCGACATTGAACAACGTGAATGGTTGTTCAAAAGGTGTTTTTATGATTTCAAACTAGCACATTCGACTTTGTATGTGTACTAAGATGTATAATAATTTAGAAATCGGACTAAAAATACATTTCGGATATTCTAGAGTGGGTTTTATGATTGCCAAAAAAGATTACAAATCGAGATTAAACATCAAATATGTTGGTTCAAAAAATGTTTTTGTTACTAAAAATTAGTTAATATAGTGCCATAAATATGTTTTGATTGTTAATACACATTGAAATCAAATTGAAAATATTTTTAGAACATCCAACGTTAGGTTATACTTGTGAATTTCCTTTAATTTTGACCAAAATTGTTCGATATTGAACAACATGAATGGTTGTTCAAAAGGTATTTTTGTGATTTCAAACTAGTACATTTGGCTTTGTATGTGTACTAAGATGTATAAAAGATTAGAAATCGAACTAAATATATATTTCAGATATTCGAGAGTGGGTTTTACGATTGAATGTTGTACAATTTAGTCAAAAAAGATTGCAAATTGATATTAAACATCCAATATATTGGTTCCAAATATGTTTTTGTCAATGAAAATTAGTTAATATAGTATCATAAATATGTTTTGATAGTTAATATACATTGAAATCAAATTGAAAATACTTTTAGAACATCCAACGTTAGGTTATGCTCGTGAATTTTCCTTAATTTGGACCAAAATTGTTCGACATTGAACAACGTGAATGGTTGCTCAAAAGGTGTTTTTATGATTTGAAACTAGCACATTCGGCTTTGTATGTGTACTAAGATGTATAATAATTTAGAAATCGGACTAAAAATACATTTCGGATATTCTAGAGTGGGTTTTATGATTGCCAAAAAAGATTACAAATTGAGATTAAACATCAAATGTATTGGTTCAAAAAATATTTTTGTTACTAAAAATTAGTTAATATAGTGCCATAAATATGTTTTGATTGTTAATACACATTGAAATCAAATTGAAAATATTTTTAGAACATCCAACATTAGGTTATACTTGTGAATTTCCTTTAATTTTGATCAAAATTGTTCGATATTGAAGAACATGAATGGTTGTTCAAAAGGTATTTTTGTGATTTCAAACTAGTACATTTGGCTTTGTATGTGTACTAAGATGTATAAAAGATTAGAAATCGAACTAAATATATATTTCAGATATTCGAGAGTGGGTTTTACGATTGAATGTTGTACAATTTAGTCAAAAAAGATTGCAAATTGATATTAAACATCCAATATGTTGGTTCCAAATATGTTTTTGTCAATCAAAATTAGTTAATATAGATTCATAAATATGTTTTGATAGTTAATACACAATGAAATCAAATTGGAAAAACATTTAGAACATCCAACGGTAGGTTATGCTCATGAATTTTCTTTAATTTTGACCAAAATTGTTCGACATCGAACAACATGAATGGTTGTTGAAAAGGTTTTTTTTGTGATTTCAAACTGGTACATTTGGCTTCGTATGGGTACTGCGATGTACAAAAGTTTGGTAATTGAAATAAATATATACATTCTGAATATTTTACAGTGAGTTTTACGGTTGAATGTAGTACAATTTCTACAAAAAAATGGCTGCAATTTGAGATTAAACATCTAATATGTTGGTTCAAAATAAATTTTTGTGACTCAAAATTAGTTAATATAGTATCATAAATATGTTTTGATGGTTAATACACATTGAAATCAAATTGAAAATACTTTTAGAACATCCAACGTTAGGTTATACTCGTGAATTTTCCTTAATTTTGACCAAAATTGTTCGACATTGAACAACGTGAATGGTTGTTCAAAAGGTGTTTTTATGATTTCAAACTAGCACATTCGACTTTGTATGTGTACTAAGATGTATAATAATTTAGAAATCGGACTAAAAATACATTTCGGATATTCTAGAGTGGGTTTTATGATTGCCAAAAAAGATTACAAATCGAGATTAAACATCAAATATGTTGGTTCAAAAAATGTTTTTGTTACTAAAAATTAGTTAATATAGTGCCATAAATATGTTTTGATTGTTAATACACATTGAAATCAAATTGAAAATATTTTTAGAACATCCAACGTTAGGTTATACTTGTGAATTTCTTTTAATTTTGACCAAAATTGTTCGATATTGAACAACATGAATGGTTGTTCAAAAGGTATTTTTGTGATTTCAAACTAGTACATTTGGCTTTGTATGTGTACTAAGATGTATAAAAGATTAGAAATCGAACTAAATATATATTTCAGATATTCGAGAGTGGGTTTTACGATTGAATGTTGTACAATTTAGTCAAAAAAGATTGCAAATTGATATTAAACATCCAATATGTTGGTTCCAAATATGTTTTTGTCAATCAAAATTAGTTAATATAGATTCATAAATATGTTTTGATAGTTAATACACAATGAAATCAAATTGGAAAAACATTTAGAACATCCAACGGTAGGTTATGCTCATGAATTTTCTTTAATTTTGACCAAAATTGTTCGACATCGAACAACATGAATGGTTGTTGAAAAGGTTTTTTTTGTGATTTCAAACTGGTACATTTGGCTTCGTATGGGTACTGCGATGTACAAAAGTTTGGTAATTGAAATAAATATATACATTCTGAATATTTTACAGTGAGTTTTACGGTTGAATGTAGTACAATTTCTACAAAAAATGGCTGCAATTTGAGATTAAACATCTAATATGTTGGTTCAAAATAAGTTTTTGTGACTCAAAATTAGTTAATATAGTATCATAAATATGTTTTGATGGTTAATACACATTGAAATCAAATTGAAAATACTTTTAGAACATCCAACGTTAGGTTATACTCGTGAATTTTCCTTAATTTTGACCAAAATTGTTCGACATTGAACAACGTGAATGGTTGTTCAAAAGGTGTTTTTATGATTTCAAACTAGCACATTCGACTTTGTATGTGTACTAAGATGTATAATAATTTAGAAATCGGACTAAAAATACATTTCGGATATTCTAGAGTGGGTTTTATGATTGCCAAAAAAGATTACAAATCGAGATTAAACATCAAATATGTTGGTTCAAAAAATGTTTTTGTTACTAAAAATTAGTTAATATAGTGCCATAAATATGTTTTGATTGTTAATACACATTGAAATCAAATTGAAAATATTTTTAGAACATCCAACGTTAGGTTATACTTGTGAATTTTCTTTAATTTTGACCAAAATTGTTCGATATTGAACAACATGAATGGTTGTTCAAAAGGTATTTTTGTGATTTCAAACTAGTACATTTGGCTTTGTATGTGTACTAAGATGTATAAAAGATTAGAAATCGAACTAAATATATATTTCAGATATTCGAGAGTGGGTTTTACGATTGAATGTTGTACAATTTAGTCAAAAAAGATTGCAAATTGATATTAAACATCCAATATATTGGTTCCAAATATGTTTTTGTCAATGAAAATTAGTTAATATAGTATCATAAATATGTTTTGATAGTTAATATACATTGAAATCAAATTGAAAATACTTTTAGAACATCCAACGTTAGGTTATGCTCGTGAATTTTCCTTAATTTGGACCAAAATTGTTCGACATTGAACAACGTGAATGGTTGCTCAAAAGGTGTTTTTATGATTTGAAACTAGCACATTCGGCTTTGTATGTGTACTAAGATGTATAATAATTTAGAAATCGGACTAAAAATACATTTCGGATATTCTAGAGTGGGTTTTATGATTGCCAAAAAAGATTACAAATTGAGATTAAACATCAAATGTATTGGTTCAAAAAATATTTTTGTTACTAAAAATTAGTTAATATAGTGCCATAAATATGTTTTGATTGTTAATACACATTGAAATCAAATTGAAAATATTTTTAGAACATCCAACATTAGGTTATACTTGTGAATTTCCTTTAATTTTGATCAAAATTGTTCGATATTGAACAACATGAATGGTTGTTCAAAAGGTATTTTTGTGATTTCAAACTAGTACATTTGGCTTTGTATGTGTACTAAGATGTATAAAAGATTAGAAATCGAACTAAATATATATTTCAGATATTCGAGAGTGGGTTTTACGATTGAATGTTGTACAATTTAGTCAAAAAAGATTGCAAATTGATATTAAACATCCAATATGTTGGTTCCAAATATGTTTTTGTCAATCAAAATTAGTTAATATAGATTCATAAATATGTTTTGATAGTTAATACACAATGAAATCAAATTGGAAAAACATTTAGAACATCCAACGGTAGGTTATGCTCATGAATTTTCTTTAATTTTGACCAAAATTGTTCGACATCGAACAACATGAATGGTTGTTGAAAAGGTTTTTTTTGTGATTTCAAACTGGTACATTTGGCTTCGTATGGGTACTGCGATGTACAAAAGTTTGGTAATTGAAATAAATATATACATTCTGAATATTTTACAGTGAGTTTTACGGTTGAATGTAGTACAATTTCTACAAAAAATGGCTGCAATTTGAGATTAAACATCTAATATGTTGGTTCAAAATAAATTTTTGTGACTCAAAATTAGTTAATATAGTATCATAAATATGTTTTGATGGTTAATACACATTGAAATCAAATTGAAAATACTTTTAGAACATCCAACGTTAGGTTATACTCGTGAATTTTCCTTAATTTTGACCAAAATTGTTCGACATTGAACAACGTGAATGGTTGTTCAAAAGGTGTTTTTATGATTTCAAACTAGCACATTCGACTTTGTATGTGTACTAAGATGTATAATAATTTAGAAATCGGACTAAAAATACATTTCGGATATTCTAGAGTGGGTTTTATGATTGCCAAAAAAGATGACAAATCGAGATTAAACATCAAATATGTTGGTTCAAAAAATGTTTTTGTTACTAAAAATTAGTTAATATAGTGCCATAAATATGTTTTGATTGTTAATACACATTGAAATCAAATTGAAAATATTTTTAGAACATCCAACGTTAGGTTATACTTGTGAATTTCTTTTAATTTTGACCAAAATTGTTCGATATTGAACAACATGAATGGTTGTTCAAAAGGTATTTTTGTGATTTCAAACTAGTACATTTGGCTTTGTATGTGTACTAAGATGTATAAAAGATTAGAAATCGAACTAAATATATATTTCAGATATTCGAGAGTGGGTTTTACGATTGAATGTTGTACAATTTAGTCAAAAAAGATTGCAAATTGATATTAAACATCCAATATGTTGGTTCCAAATATGTTTTTGTCAATCAAAATTAGTTAATATAGATTCATAAATATGTTTTGATAGTTAATACACAATGAAATCAAATTGGAAAAACATTTAGAACATCCAACGGTAGGTTATGCTCATGAATTTTCTTTAATTTTGACCAAAATTGTTCGACATCGAACAACATGAATGGTTGTTGAAAAGGTTTTTTTTGTGATTTCAAACTGGTACATTTGGCTTCGTATGGGTACTGCGATGTACAAAAGTTTGGTAATTGAAATAAATATATACATTCTGAATATTTTACAGTGAGTTTTACGGTTGAATGTAGTACAATTTCTACAAAAAATGGCTGCAATTTGAGATTAAACATCTAATATGTTGGTTCAAAATAAGTTTTTGTGACTCAAAATTAGTTAATATAGTATCATAAATATGTTTTGATGGTTAATACACATTGAAATCAAATTGAAAATACTTTTAGAACATCCAACGTTAGGTTATACTCGTGAATTTTCCTTAATTTTGACCAAAATTGTTCGACATTGAACAACGTGAATGGTTGTTCAAAAGGTGTTTTTATGATTTCAAACTAGCACATTCGACTTTGTATGTGTACTAAGATGTATAATAATTTAGAAATCGGACTAAAAATACATTTCGGATATTCTAGAGTGGGTTTTATGATTGCCAAAAAAGATTACAAATCGAGATTAAACATCAAATATGTTGGTTCAAAAAATGTTTTTGTTACTAAAAATTAGTTAATATAGTGCCATAAATATGTTTTGATTGTTAATACACATTGAAATCAAATTGAAAATATTTTTAGAACATCCAACGTTAGGTTATACTTGTGAATTTCCTTTAATTTTGACCAAAATTGTTCGATATTGAACAACATGAATGGTTGTTCAAAAGGCATTTTTGTGATTTCAAACTAGTACATTTGGCTTTGTATGTGTACTAAGATGTATAAAAGATTAGAAATCGAACTAAATATATATTTCAGATATTCGAGAGTGGGTTTTACGATTGAATGTTGTACAATTTAGTCAAAAAAGATTGCAAATTGATATTAAACATCCAATATATTGGTTCCAAATATGTTTTTGTCAATCAAAATTAGTTAATATAGTATCATAAATATGTTTTGATAGTTAATATACATTGAAATCAAATTGAAAATACTTTTAGAACATCCAACGTTAGGTTATGCTCGTGAATTTTCCTTAATTTGGACCAAAATTGTTCGACATTGAACAACGTGAATGGTTGCTCAAAAGGTGTTTTTATGATTTGAAACTAGCACATTCGGCTTTGTATGTGTACTAAGATGTATAATAATTTAGAAATCGGACTAAAAATACATTTCGGATATTCTAGAGTGGGTTTTATGATTGCCAAAAAAGATTACAAATTGAGATTAAACATCAAATGTATTGGTTCAAAAAATATTTTTGTTACTAAAAATTAGTTAATATAGTGCCATAAATATGTTTTGATTGTTAATACACATTGAAATCAAATTGAAAATATTTTTAGAACATCCAACGTTAGGTTATACTTGTGAATTTCCTTTAATTTTGATCAAAATTGTTCGATATTGAACAACATGAATGGTTGTTCAAAAGGTATTTTTGTGATTTCAAACTAGTACATTTGGCTTTGTATGTGTACTAAGATGTATAAAAGATTAGAAATCGAACTAAATATATATTTCAGATATTCGAGAGTGGGTTTTACGATTGAATGTTGTACAATTTAGTCAAAAAAGATTGCAAATTGATATTAAACATCCAATATGTTGGTTCCAAATATGTTTTTGTCAATCAAAATTAGTTAATATAGATTCATAAATATGTTTTGATAGTTAATACACAATGAAATCAAATTGGAAAAACATTTAGAACATCCAACGGTAGGTTATGCTCATGAATTTTCTTTAATTTTGACCAAAATTGTTCGACATCGAACAACATGAATGGTTGTTGAAAAGGTTTTTTTTGTGATTTCAAACTGGTACATTTGGCTTCGTATGGGTACTGCGATGTACAAAAGTTTGGTAATTGAAATAAATATATACATTCTGAATATTTTACAGTGAGTTTTACGGTTGAATGTAGTACAATTTCTACAAAAAATGGCTGCAATTTGAGATTAAACATCTAATATGTTGGTTCAAAATAAGTTTTTGTGACTCAAAATTAGTTAATATAGTATCATAAATATGTTTTGATGGTTAATACACATTGAAATCAAATTGAAAATACTTTTAGAACATCCAACGTTAGGTTATACTCGTGAATTTTCCTTAATTTTGACCAAAATTGTTCGACATTGAACAACGTGAATGGTTGTTCAAAAGGTGTTTTTATGATTTCAAACTAGCACATTCGACTTTGTATGTGTACTAAGATGTATAATAATTTAGAAATCGGACTAAAAATACATTTCGGATATTCTAGAGTGGGTTTTATGATTGCCAAAAAAGATTACAAATCGAGATTAAACATCAAATATGTTGGTTCAAAAAATGTTTTTGTTACTAAAAATTAGTTAATATAGTGCCATAAATATGTTTTGATTGTTAATACACATTGAAATCAAATTGAAAATATTTTTAGAACATCCAACGTTAGGTTATACTTGTGAATTTCCTTTAATTTTGACCAAAATTGTTCGATATTGAACAACATGAATGGTTGTTCAAAAGGTATTTTTGTGATTTCAAACTAGTACATTTGGCTTTGTATGTGTACTAAGATGTATAAAAGATTAGAAATCGAACTAAATATATATTTCAGATATTCGAGAGTGGGTTTTACGATTGAATGTTGTACAATTTAGTCAAAAAAGATTGCAAATTGATATTAAACATCCAATATATTGGTTCCAAATATGTTTTTGTCAATCAAAATTAGTTAATATAGTATCATAAATATGTTTTGATAGTTAATATACATTGAAATCAAATTGAAAATACTTTTAGAACATCCAACGTTAGGTTATGCTCGTGAATTTTCCTTAATTTGGACCAAAATTGTTCGACATTGAACAACGTGAATGGTTGCTCAAAAGGTGTTTTTATGATTTGAAACTAGCACATTCGGCTTTGTATGTGTACTAAGATGTATAATAATTTAGAAATCGGACTAAAAATACATTTCGGATATTCTAGAATGGGTTTTATAATTGCCAAAAAAGATTACAAATTGAGATTAAACATCAAATGTATTGGTTCAAAAAATATTTTTGTTACTAAAAATTAGTTAATATAGTGCCATAAATATGTTTTGATTGTTAATACACATTGAAATCAAATTGAAAATATTTTTAGAACATCCAACGTTAGGTTATACTTGTGAATTTCCTTTAATTTTGATCAAAATTGTTCGATATTGAACAACATGAATGGTTGTTCAAAAGGTATTTTTGTGATTTCAAACTAGTACATTTGGCTTTGTATGTGTACTAAGATGTATAAAAGATTAGAAATCGAACTAAATATATATTTCAGATATTCGAGAGTGGGTTTTACGATTGAATGTTGTACAATTTAGTCAAAAAAGATTGCAAATTGATATTAAACATCCAATATGTTGGTTCCAAATATGTTTTTGTCAATCAAAATTAGTTAATATAGATTCATAAATATGTTTTGATAGTTAATACACAATGAAATCAAATTGGAAAAACATTTAGAACATCCAACGGTAGGTTATGCTCATGAATTTTCTTTAATTTTGACCAAAATTGTTCGACATCGAACAACATGAATGGTTGTTGAAAAGGTTTTTTTTGTGATTTCAAACTGGTACATTTGGCTTCGTATGGGTACTGCGATGTACAAAAGTTTGGTAATTGAAATAAATATATACATTCTGAATATTTTACAGTGAGTTTTACGGTTGAATGTAGTACAATTTCTACAAAAAATGGCTGCAATTTGAGATTAAACATCTAATATGTTGGTTCAAAATAAGTTTTTGTGACTCAAAATTAGTTAATATAGTATCATAAATATGTTTTGATGGTTAATACACATTGAAATCAAATTGAAAATACTTTTAGAACATCCAACGTTAGGTTATACTCGTGAATTTTCCTTAATTTTGACCAAAATTGTTCGACATTGAACAACGTGAATGGTTGTTCAAAAGGTGTTTTTATGATTTCAAACTAGCACATTCGACTTTGTATGTGTACTAAGATGTATAATAATTTAGAAATCGGACTAAAAATACATTTCGGATATTCTAGAGTGGGTTTTATGATTGCCAAAAAAGATTACAAATCGAGATTAAACATCAAATATGTTGGTTCAAAAAATGTTTTTGTTACTAAAAATTAGTTAATATAGTGCCATAAATATGTTTTGATTGTTAATACACATTGAAATCAAATTGAAAATATTTTTAGAACATCCAACGTTAGGTTATACTTGTGAATTTCCTTTAATTTTGACCAAAATTGTTCGATATTGAACAACATGAATGGTTGTTCAAAAGGCATTTTTGTGATTTCAAACTAGTACATTTGGCTTTGTATGTGTACTAAGATGTATAAAAGATTAGAAATCGAACTAAATATATATTTCAGATATTCGAGAGTGGGTTTTACGATTGAATGTTGTACAATTTAGTCAAAAAAGATTGCAAATTGATATTAAACATCCAATATATTGGTTCCAAATATGTTTTTGTCAATCAAAATTAGTTAATATAGTATCATAAATATGTTTTGATAGTTAATATACATTGAAATCAAATTGAAAATACTTTTAGAACATCCAACGTTAGGTTATGCTCGTGAATTTTCCTTAATTTGGACCAAAATTGTTCGACATTGAACAACGTGAATGGTTGCTCAAAAGGTGTTTTTATGATTTGAAACTAGCACATTCGGCTTTGTATGTGTACTAAGATGTATAATAATTTAGAAATCGGACTAAAAATACATTTCGGATATTCTAGAGTGGGTTTTATGATTGCCAAAAAAGATTACAAATTGAGATTAAACATCAAATGTATTGGTTCAAAAAATATTTTTGTTACTAAAAATTAGTTAATATAGTGCCATAAATATGTTTTGATTGTTAATACACATTGAAATCAAATTGAAAATATTTTTAGAACATCCAACGTTAGGTTATACTTGTGAATTTCCTTTAATTTTGATCAAAATTGTTCGATATTGAACAACATGAATGGTTGTTCAAAAGGTATTTTTGTGATTTCAAACTAGTACATTTGGCTTTGTATGTGTACTAAGATGTATAAAAGATTAGAAATCGAACTAAATATATATTTCAGATATTCGAGAGTGGGTTTTACGATTGAATGTTGTACAATTTAGTCAAAAAAGATTGCAAATTGATATTAAACATCCAATATGTTGGTTCCAAATATGTTTTTGTCAATCAAAATTAGTTAATATAGATTCATAAATATGTTTTGATAGTTAATACACAATGAAATCAAATTGGAAAAACATTTAGAACATCCAACGGTAGGTTATGCTCATGAATTTTCTTTAATTTTGACCAAAATTGTTCGACATCGAACAACATGAATGGTTGTTGAAAAGGTTTTTTTTGTGATTTCAAACTGGTACATTTGGCTTCGTATGGGTACTGCGATGTACAAAAGTTTGGTAATTGAAATAAATATATACATTCTGAATATTTTACAGTGAGTTTTACGGTTGAATGTAGTACAATTTCTACAAAAAATGGCTGCAATTTGAGATTAAACATCTAATATGTTGGTTCAAAATAAGTTTTTGTGACTCAAAATTAGTTAATATAGTATCATAAATATGTTTTGATGGTTAATACACATTGAAATCAAATTGAAAATACTTTTAGAACATCCAACGTTAGGTTATACTCGTGAATTTTCCTTAATTTTGACCAAAATTGTTCGACATTGAACAACGTGAATGGTTGTTCAAAAGGTGTTTTTATGATTTCAAACTAGCACATTCGACTTTGTATGTGTACTAAGATGTATAATAATTTAGAAATCGGACTAAAAATACATTTCGGATATTCTAGAGTGGGTTTTATGATTGCCAAAAAAGATTACAAATCGAGATTAAACATCAAATATGTTGGTTCAAAAAATGTTTTTGTTACTAAAAATTAGTTAATATAGTGCCATAAATATGTTTTGATTGTTAATACACATTGAAATCAAATTGAAAATATTTTTAGAACATCCAACGTTAGGTTATACTTGTGAATTTCCTTTAATTTTGACCAAAATTGTTCGATATTGAACAACATGAATGGTTGTTCAAAAGGTATTTTTGTGATTTCAAACTAGTACATTTGGCTTTGTATGTGTACTAAGATGTATAAAAGATTAGAAATCGAACTAAATATATATTTCAGATATTCGAGAGTGGGTTTTACGATTGAATGTTGTACAATTTAGTCAAAAAAGATTGCAAATTGATATTAAACATCCAATATATTGGTTCCAAATATGTTTTTGTCAATCAAAATTAGTTAATATAGTATCATAAATATGTTTTGATAGTTAATATACATTGAAATCAAATTGAAAATACTTTTAGAACATCCAACGTTAGGTTATGCTCGTGAATTTTCCTTAATTTGGACCAAAATTGTTCGACATTGAACAACGTGAATGGTTGCTCAAAAGGTGTTTTTATGATTTGAAACTAGCACATTCGGCTTTGTATGTGTACTAAGATGTATAATAATTTAGAAATCGGACTAAAAATACATTTCGGATATTCTAGAATGGGTTTTATAATTGCCAAAAAAGATTACAAATTGAGATTAAACATCAAATGTATTGGTTCAAAAAATATTTTTGTTACTAAAAATTAGTTAATATAGTGCCATAAATATGTTTTGATTGTTAATACACATTGAAATCAAATTGAAAATATTTTTAGAACATCCAACGTTAGGTTATACTTGTGAATTTCCTTTAATTTTGATCAAAATTGTTCGATATTGAACAACATGAATGGTTGTTCAAAAGGTATTTTTGTGATTTCAAACTAGTACATTTGGCTTTGTATGTGTACTAAGATGTATAAAAGATTAGAAATCGAACTAAATATATATTTCAGATATTCGAGAGTGGGTTTTACGATTGAATGTTGTACAATTTAGTCAAAAAAGATTGCAAATTGATATTAAACATCCAATATGTTGGTTCCAAATATGTTTTTGTCAATCAAAATTAGTTAATATAGATTCATAAATATGTTTTGATAGTTAATACACAATGAAATCAAATTGGAAAAACATTTAGAACATCCAACGGTAGGTTATGCTCATGAATTTTCTTTAATTTTGACCAAAATTGTTCGACATCGAACAACATGAATGGTTGTTGAAAAGGTTTTTTTTGTGATTTCAAACTGGTACATTTGGCTTCGTATGGGTACTGCGATGTACAAAAGTTTGGTAATTGAAATAAATATATACATTCTGAATATTTTACAGTGAGTTTTACGGTTGAATGTAGTACAATTTCTACAAAAAATGGGTGCAATTTGAGATTAAACATCTAATATGTTGGTTCAAAATAAGTTTTTGTGACTCAAAATTAGTTAATATAGTATCATAAATATGTTTTGATGGTTAATACACATTGAAATCAAATTGAAAATACTTTTAGAACATCCAACGTTAGGTTATACTCGTGAATTTTCCTTAATTTTGACCAAAATTGTTCGACATTGAACAACGTGAATGGTTGTTCAAAAGGTGTTTTTATGATTTCAAACTAGCACATTCGACTTTGTATGTGTACTAAGATGTATAATAATTTAGAAATCGGACTAAAAATACATTTCGGATATTCTAGAGTGGGTTTTATGATTGCCAAAAAAGATTACAAATCGAGATTAAACATCAAATATGTTGGTTCAAAAAATGTTTTCGTTACTAAAAATTAGTTAATATAGTGCCATAAATATGTTTTGATTGTTAATACACATTGAAATCAAATTGAAAATATTTTTAGAACATCCAACGTTAGGTTATACTTGTGAATTTCCTTTAATTTTGACCAAAATTGTTCGATATTGAACAACATGAATGGTTGTTCAAAAGGTATTTTTGTGATTTCAAACTAGTACATTTGGCTTTGTATGTGTACTAAGATGTATAAAAGATTAGAAATCGAACTAAATATATATTTCAGATATTCGAGAGTGGGTTTTACGATTGAATGTTGTACAATTTAGTCAAAAAAGATTGCAAATTGATATTAAACATCCAATATATTGGTTCCAAATATGTTTTTGTCAATCAAAATTAGTTAATATAGTATCATAAATATGTTTTGATAGTTAATATACATTGAAATCAAATTGAAAATACTTTTAGAACATCCAACGTTAGGTTATGCTCGTGAATTTTCCTTAATTTGGACCAAAATTGTTCGACATTGAACAACGTGAATGGTTGCTCAAAAGGTGTTTTTATGATTTGAAACTAGCACATTCGGCTTTGTATGTGTACTAAGATGTATAATAATTTAGAAATCGGACTAAAAATACATTTCGGATATTCTAGAGTGGGTTTTATGATTGCCAAAAAAGATTACAAATTGAGATTAAACATCAAATGTATTGGTTCAAAAAATATTTTTGTTACTAAAAATTAGTTAATATAGTGCCATAAATATGTTTTGATTGTTAATACACATTGAAATCAAATTGAAAATATTTTTAGAACATCCAACGTTAGGTTATACTTGTGAATTTCCTTTAATTTTGATCAAAATTGTTCGATATTGAACAACATGAATGGTTGTTCAAAAGGTATTTTTGTGATTTCAAACTAGTACATTTGGCTTTGTATGTGTACTAAGATGTATAAAAGATTAGAAATCGAACTAAATATATATTTCAGATATTCGAGAGTGGGTTTTACGATTGAATGTTGTACAATTTAGTCAAAAAAGATTGCAAATTGATATTAAACATCCAATATGTTGGTTCCAAATATGTTTTTGTCAATCAAAATTAGTTAATATAGATTCATAAATATGTTTTGATAGTTAATACACAATGAAATCAAATTGGAAAAACATTTAGAACATCCAACGGTAGGTTATGCTCATGAATTTTCTTTAATTTTGACCAAAATTGTTCGACATCGAACAACATGAATGGTTGTTGAAAAGGTTTTTTTTGTGATTTCAAACTGGTACATTTGGCTTCGTATGGGTACTGCGATGTACAAAAGTTTGGTAATTGAAATAAATATATACATTCTGAATATTTTACAGTGAGTTTTACGGTTGAATGTAGTACAATTTCTACAAAAAATGGCTGCAATTTGAGATTAAACATCTAATATGTTGGTTCAAAATAAGTTTTTGTGACTCAAAATTAGTTAATATAGTATCATAAATATGTTTTGATGGTTAATACACATTGAAATCAAATTGAAAATACTTTTAGAACATCCAACGTTAGGTTATACTCGTGAATTTTCCTTAATTTTGACCAAAATTGTTCGACATTGAACAACGTGAATGGTTGTTCAAAAGGTGTTTTTATGATTTCAAACTAGCACATTCGACTTTGTATGTGTACTAAGATGTATAATAATTTAGAAATCGGACTAAAAATACATTTCGGATATTCTAGAGTGGGTTTTATGATTGCCAAAAAAGATTACAAATCGAGATTAAACATCAAATATGTTGGTTCAAAAAATGTTTTTGTTACTAAAAATTAGTTAATATAGTGCCATAAATATGTTTTGATTGTTAATACACATTGAAATCAAATTGAAAATATTTTTAGAACATCCAACGTTAGGTTATACTTGTGAATTTCCTTTAATTTTGACCAAAATTGTTCGATATTGAACAACATGAATGGTTGTTCAAAAGGTATTTTTGTGATTTCAAACTAGTACATTTGGCTTTGTATGTGTACTAAGATGTATAAAAGATTAGAAATCGAACTAAATATATATTTCAGATATTCGAGAGTGGGTTTTACGATTGAATGTTGTACAATTTAGTCAAAAAAGATTGCAAATTGATATTAAACATCCAATATATTGGTTCCAAATATGTTTTTGTCAATCAAAATTAGTTAATATAGTATCATAAATATGTTTTGATAGTTAATATACATTGAAATCAAATTGAAAATACTTTTAGAACATCCAACGTTAGGTTATGCTCGTGAATTTTCCTTAATTTGGACCAAAATTGTTCGACATTGAACAACGTGAATGGTTGCTCAAAAGGTGTTTTTATGATTTGAAACTAGCACATTCGGCTTTGTATGTGTACTAAGATGTATAATAATTTAGAAATCGGACTAAAAATACATTTCGGATATTCTAGAATGGGTTTTATAATTGCCAAAAAAGATTACAAATTGAGATTAAACATCAAATGTATTGGTTCAAAAAATATTTTTGTTACTAAAAATTAGTTAATATAGTGCCATAAATATGTTTTGATTGTTAATACACATTGAAATCAAATTGAAAATATTTTTAGAACATCCAACGTTAGGTTATACTTGTGAATTTCCTTTAATTTTGATCAAAATTGTTCGATATTGAACAACATGAATGGTTGTTCAAAAGGTATTTTTGTGATTTCAAACTAGTACATTTGGCTTTGTATGTGTACTAAGATGTATAAAAGATTAGAAATCGAACTAAATATATATTTCAGATATTCGAGAGTGGGTTTTACGATTGAATGTTGTACAATTTAGTCAAAAAAGATTGCAAATTGATATTAAACATCCAATATGTTGGTTCCAAATATGTTTTTGTCAATCAAAATTAGTTAATATAGATTCATAAATATGTTTTGATAGTTAATACACAATGAAATCAAATTGGAAAAACATTTAGAACATCCAACGGTAGGTTATGCTCATGAATTTTCTTTAATTTTGACCAAAATTGTTCGACATCGAACAACATGAATGGTTGTTGAAAAGGTTTTTTTTGTGATTTCAAACTGGTACATTTGGCTTCGTATGGGTACTGCGATGTACAAAAGTTTGGTAATTGAAATAAATATATACATTCTGAATATTTTACAGTGAGTTTTACGGTTGAATGTAGTACAATTTCTACAAAAAATGGGTGCAATTTGAGATTAAACATCTAATATGTTGGTTCAAAATAAGTTTTTGTGACTCAAAATTAGTTAATATAGTATCATAAATATGTTTTGATGGTTAATACACATTGAAATCAAATTGAAAATACTTTTAGAACATCCAACGTTAGGTTATACTCGTGAATTTTCCTTAATTTTGACCAAAATTGTTCGACATTGAACAACGTGAATGGTTGTTCAAAAGGTGTTTTTATGATTTCAAACTAGCACATTCGACTTTGTATGTGTACTAAGATGTATAATAATTTAGAAATCGGACTAAAAATACATTTCGGATATTCTAGAGTGGGTTTTATGATTGCCAAAAAAGATTACAAATCGAGATTAAACATCAAATATGTTGGTTCAAAAAATGTTTTCGTTACTAAAAATTAGTTAATATAGTGCCATAAATATGTTTTGATTGTTAATACACATTGAAATCAAATTGAAAATATTTTTAGAACATCCAACGTTAGGTTATACTTGTGAATTTCCTTTAATTTTGACCAAAATTGTTCGATATTGAACAACATGAATGGTTGTTCAAAAGGTATTTTTGTGATTTCAAACTAGTACATTTGGCTTTGTATGTGTACTAAGATGTATAAAAGATTAGAAATCGAACTAAATATATATTTCAGATATTCGAGAGTGGGTTTTACGATTGAATGTTGTACAATTTAGTCAAAAAAGATTGCAAATTGATATTAAACATCCAATATATTGGTTCCAAATATGTTTTTGTCAATCAAAATTAGTTAATATAGTATCATAAATATGTTTTGATAGTTAATATACATTGAAATCAAATTGAAAATACTTTTAGAACATCCAACGTTAGGTTATGCTCGTGAATTTTCCTTAATTTGGACCAAAATTGTTCGACATTGAACAACGTGAATGGTTGCTCAAAAGGTGTTTTTATGATTTGAAACTAGCACATTCGGCTTTGTATGTGTACTAAGATGTATAATAATTTAGAAATCGGACTAAAAATACATTTCGGATATTCTAGAGTGGGTTTTATGATTGCCAAAAAAGATTACAAATTGAGATTAAACATCAAATGTATTGGTTCAAAAAATATTTTTGTTACTAAAAATTAGTTAATATAGTGCCATAAATATGTTTTGATTGTTAATACACATTGAAATCAAATTGAAAATATTTTTAGAACATCCAACGTTAGGTTATACTTGTGAATTTCCTTTAATTTTGATCAAAATTGTTCGATATTGAACAACATGAATGGTTGTTCAAAAGGTATTTTTGTGATTTCAAACTAGTACATTTGGCTTTGTATGTGTACTAAGATGTATAAAAGATTAGAAATCGAACTAAATATATATTTCAGATATTCGAGAGTGGGTTTTACGATTGAATGTTGTACAATTTAGTCAAAAAAGATTGCAAATTGATATTAAACATCCAATATGTTGGTTCCAAATATGTTTTTGTCAATCAAAATTAGTTAATATAGATTCATAAATATGTTTTGATAGTTAATACACAATGAAATCAAATTGGAAAAACATTTAGAACATCCAACGGTAGGTTATGCTCATGAATTTTCTTTAATTTTGACCAAAATTGTTCGACATCGAACAACATGAATGGTTGTTGAAAAGGTTTTTTTTGTGATTTCAAACTGGTACATTTGGCTTCGTATGGGTACTGCGATGTACAAAAGTTTGGTAATTGAAATAAATATATACATTCTGAATATTTTACAGTGAGTTTTACGGTTGAATGTAGTACAATTTCTACAAAAAATGGCTGCAATTTGAGATTAAACATCTAATATGTTGGTTCAAAATAAGTTTTTGTGACTCAAAATTAGTTAATATAGTATCATAAATATGTTTTGATGGTTAATACACATTGAAATCAAATTGAAAATACTTTTAGAACATCCAACGTTAGGTTATACTCGTGAATTTTCCTTAATTTTGACCAAAATTGTTCGACATTGAACAACGTGAATGGTTGTTCAAAAGGTGTTTTTATGATTTCAAACTAGCACATTCGACTTTGTATGTGTACTAAGATGTATAATAATTTAGAAATCGGATTAAAAATACATTTCGGATATTCTAGAGTGGGTTTTATGATTGCCAAAAAAGATTACAAATCGAGATTAAACATCAAATATGTTGGTTCAAAAAATGTTTTTGTTACTAAAAATTAGTTAATATAGTGCCATAAATATGTTTTGATTGTTAATACACATTGAAATCAAATTGAAAATATTTTTAGAACATCCAACGTTAGGTTATACTTGTGAATTTCCTTTAATTTTGACCAAAATTGTTCGATATTGAACAACATGAATGGTTGTTCAAAAGGTATTTTTGTGATTTCAAACTAGTACATTTGGCTTTGTATGTGTACTAAGATGTATAAAAGATTAGAAATCGAACTAAATATATATTTCAGATATTCGAGAGTGGGTTTTACGATTGAATGTTGTACAATTTAGTCAAAAAAGATTGCAAATTGATATTAAACATCCAATATGTTGGTTCCAAATATGTTTTTGTCAATCAAAATTAGTTAATATAGATTCATAAATATGTTTTGATAGTTAATACACAATGAAATCAAATTGGAAAAACATTTAGAACATCCAACGGTAGGTTATGCTCATGAATTTTCTTTAATTTTGACCAAAATTGTTCGACATCGAACAACATGAATGGTTGTTGAAAAGGTTTTTTTTGTGATTTCAAACTGGTACATTTGGCTTCGTATGGGTACTGCGATGTACAAAAGTTTGGTAATTGAAATAAATATATACATTCTGAATATTTTACAGTGAGTTTTACGGTTGAATGTAGTACAATTTCTACAAAAAATTGCTGCAATTTGAGATTAAACATCTAATATGTTGGTTCAAAATAAGTTTTTGTGACTCAAAATTAGTTAATATAGTATCATAAATATGTTTTGATGGTTAATACACATTGAAATCAAATTGAAAATACTTTTAGAACATCCAACGTTAGGTTATACTCGTGAATTTTCCTTAATTTTGACCAAAATTGTTCGACATTGAACAACGTGAATGGTTGTTCAAAAGGTGTTTTTATGATTTCAAACTAGCACATTCGACTTTGTATGTGTACTAAGATGTATAATAATTTAGAAATCGGATTAAAAATACATTTCGGATATTCTAGAGTGGGTTTTATGATTGCCAAAAAAGATTACAAATCGAGATTAAACATCAAATATGTTGGTTCAAAAAATGTTTTTGTTACTAAAAATTAGTTAATATAGTGCCATAAATATGTTTTGATTGTTAATACACATTGAAATCAAATTGAAAATATTTTTAGAACATCCAACGTTAGGTTATACTTGTGAATTTCCTTTAATTTTGACCAAAATTGTTCGATATTGAACAACATGAATGGTTGTTCAAAAGGTATTTTTGTGATTTCAAACTAGTACATTTGGCTTTGTATGTGTACTAAGATGTATAAAAGATTAGAAATCGAACTAAATATATATTTCAGATATTCGAGAGTGGGTTTTACGATTGAATGTTGTACAATTTAGTCAAAAAAGATTGCAAATTGATATATGAAACATCCAATATATTGGTTCCAAATATGTTTTTGTCAATCAAAATTAGTTAATATAGATTCATAAATTAGTTTTGATAGTTAATACGCAATGAAATCAAATTGGAAAAACGTTTAGAACATCCAACGGTAGGTTATGCTCGTGAATTTTCTTTAATTTTGACCAAAATTGTTCGACATCGAACAACATGAATGGTTGTCGAAAAGGTTTTTTTTTGTGATTTCAAACTGGTAAATTTGGCTTGGTATGGGTACTGCGATGTACAAAAGTTTGGTAATTGAACTAAATATACATTTCGAATATTTTACAGTGAGTTTTACGGTTGAATGTAGTAATATTTCTACAAAAAATGGCTGCAATTTGAGATTAAACATCCAATATGTTGGTTCAAAATAAGTTTTTGTGACTCAAAATTAGTTAATATAGTATTATAAATATGTTTTGATGGTTAATACACATTGAAATCAAATTGAAAATACTTTTAGAACATCCAATGTTAGGATATACTCGTGAATTTCTCTTAATTTTGACCAAAATTGTTCGACATTGAACAACATGAATGGTTGTTCAAAACGTGTTTTTATGATTTCAAACTATCACATTCGGCTTTGTATGTGTACTAAGATGTATAAAAATTTAAAAATCGGACTAAAAATATATTTCGGATATTCAAGAGTGGGTTTTATGATTGCCAAAAAAGATTACAAATCGAGATTAAACATCAAATATGTTGGTTCAAAAAATTTTGTTACTAAAAATTAGTTAATAAAGTGCCATAAATATGTTTTGATGGTTAATACACATTGAAATCAAATTTAAAATATTTTTAGAAAATCCAACGTTAGGTTATATACTCGTGAATTTCCTTTAATTTTGACCAAAATTGTTCGATATTGAACAACATGAATGGTTGTTCAAAAGGTATTTTTGTGATTTCAAACTAGTACATTTGGCATTGTATGTGTACTAAGATGTATAAAAGATTAGAAATCAAACTAAATATATATTTCAGATATTCGAGAGTGGGTTTTACGATTGAATATTGTACAATTTAGTCAAAAAAGATTGCAAATTGATATTAAACATCCAATATGTTGGTTCCAAATATATTTTTGTCAATCAAAATTAGTTAATATAGATTCATAAATTAGTTTTGATTGTTAATACACAATGAAATCAAATTGGAAAAACGTTTAGAACATCCAACGGTAGGTTATGCTCGTGAATTTTCTTTAATTTTGACCAAAATTGTTCGACATCGAACAACATGAATGGTTGTTGAAAAGGTTTTTTTTGTGATTTCAAACTGGTACATTTGGCTTCGTATGGGTACTGCGATGTACAAAAGTTTGGTAATTGAAATAAATATACATTCTGAATATTTTACAGTGAGTTTTACGGTTGAATGTAGTACAATTTCTACAAAAAATGACTGCAATTTGAGATTAAACATCCAATATGTTGGTTCAAAATAAGTTTTTGTGACTCAAAATTAGTTAATATAGTATCATAAATATGTTTTGATGGTTAATACACATTGAAATTAAATTGAAAATACTTTTAGAACATCCAACGTTAGGTTATACTCGTGAATTTTTCTTAATTTTGACCAAAATTGTTCGACATTGAACAACATGAATGGTTGTTCAAAAGGTGTTTTTATGATTTCAAACTACCACATTCGGCTTTGTATGTGTACTAAGATGTATAAAAATTTAAAAATCGGACTAAAAATATATTTCGGATATTCAAGAGTGGGTTTCATGATTGCCAAAAAGGATTACAAATCGAGATTAAACATCAAATATGTTGGTTCAAAAAATATTTTTGTTACTAAAAATTAGTTAATAAAGTGCCATAAATATGTTTGGATGATTAATACACATTGAAATAAAATTTAAAATATTTTTAGAAAATCCAACGTTAGGTTATGTACTCGTGAATTTCTTTTAATTTTGACCAAAATTGTTCGATATTGAACAACATGAATGGTTGTTCAAAAGGTATTTTTGTGATTTCAAACTAGTACATTTGGCATTGTATGTGTACTAAGATGTATAAAAGATTAGAAATCAAACTAAATATATATTTCAGATATTCGAGAATGTGTTTTACGATTGAATATTGTACAATTTAGTCAAAAAAGATTGCAAATTGATATTAAACATCTAATATGTTGGTTCCAAACATGTTTTTGTCAATCAAAATTAGTTAATATAGATTCATAAATTAGTTTTGATAGTTAATACACAATGAAATCAAATTGGAAAAACGTTTAGAACATCCAACGGTAGGTTATGCTCATGAATTTTCTTTAATTTTGACCAAAATTGTTCGACACCGAACAACATGAATGGTTGTTGAAAAGGTTTTTTTTGTGATTTCAAACTGGTACATTTGGCTTCGTATGGGTACTGCGATGTACAAAAGTTTGGTAATTGAAATAAATATATACATTCTGAATATTTTACAGTGAGTTTTACGGTTGAATGTAGTACAATTTCTACAAAAAATGGCTGCAATTTGAGATTAAACATCTAATATGTTGGTTCAAAATAAGTTTTTGTGACTCAAAATTAGTTAATATAGTATCATAAATATGTTTTGATGGTTAATACACATTGAAATCAAATTGAAAATACTTTTAGAACATCCAACGTTAGGTTATACTCGTGAATTTTCCTTAATTTTGACCAAAATTGTTCGACATTGAACAACGTGAATGGTTGTTCAAAAGGTGTTTTTATGATTTCAAACTAGCACATTCGACTTTGTATGTGTACTAAGATGTATAATAATTTAGAAATCGGACTAAAAATACATTTCGGATATTCTAGAGTGGGTTTTATGATTGCCAAAAAAGATTACAAATCGAGATTAAACATCAAATATGTTGGTTCAAAAAATGTTTTTGTTACTAAAAATTAGTTAATATAGTGCCATAAACATGTTTTGATTGTTAATACACATTGAAATCAAATTGAAAATATTTTTAGAACATCCAACGTTAGGTTATACTTGTGAATTTCCTTTAATTTTGACCAAAATTGTTCAATATTGAACAACATGAATGGTTGTTCAAAAGGTATTTTTGTGATTTCAAACTAGTACATTTGGCTTTGTATGTGTACTAAGATGTATAAAAGATTAGAAATCGAACTAAATATATATTTCAGATATTCGAGAGTGGGTTTTACGATTGAATGCTGTACAATTTAGTCAAAAAAGATTGCAAATTGATATTAAACATCCAATATATTGGTTCCAAATATGTTTTTGTCAATCAAAATTAGTTAATATAGTATCATAAATATGTTTTGATAATTAATACACATTGAAATCAAATTGAAAATACTTTTAGAACATCCAACGTTAGGTTATGCTCGTGAATTTTCCTTAATTTTGACCAAAATTGTTCGACATTGAACAACGTGAATGGTTGTTCAAAAGGTGTTTTTATGATTTCAAACTAGCACATTCGGCTTTGTATGTGTACTAAGATGTATAATAATTTAGAAATCGGACTAAAAATACATTTCGGATATTCTGGAGTGAGTTTTATGATTGCCAAAAAAGATTACAAATTGAGATTAAACATCAAATATATTGGTTCAAAAAATATTTTTGTTACTAAAAATTAGTTAATATAGTGCCATAAATATGTTTTGATTGTTAATACACATTGAAATCAAATTGAAAATATTTTTAGAACATCCAACGTTAGGTTATACTTGTGAATTTCCATTAATTTTGACCAAAATTGTTCGATATTGAACAACATGAATGGTTGTTCAAAAGGTATTTTTGTGATTTCAAACTAGTTCATTTGGCTTTGTATGTGTACTAAGATGTATAAAAGATTAGAAATCGAACTAAATATATATTTCAGATATTCGAGAGTGAGTTTTACGATTGAATGTTGTACAATTTAGTAAAAAAAGATTGGAAATTGATGTATGAAACATCCAATATATTGGTTCCAAATATGTTTTTGTCAATCAAAATTAGTTAATATAGATTCATAAATTAGTTTTGATAGTTAATACACAATGAAATCAAATTGGAAAAACGTTTAGAACATCCAACGGTAGGTTATGCTCTTGAATTTTCTTTAATTTTGACCAAAATTGTTCGACATCGAACAACATGAATGGTTGTTGAAAAGGTTTTTTTTTGTGATTTCAAACTGGTACATTTGGCTTGGTATGGGTACTGCGATGTACAAAAGTTTGGTAATTGAACTAAATATACATTTCGAATATTTTACAGTGAGTTTTACGGTTGAATGTAGTAATATTTCTACAAAAAATGGCTGCAATTTGAGATTAAACATCCAATATGTTGGTTCAAAATAAGTTTTTGTGACTCAAAATTAGTTAATATAGTATCATAAATATGTTTTGATGGTTAATACACATTGAAATCAAATTGAAAATACTTTTAGAACATCCAACGTTAGGATATACTCGTGAATTTTTCTTAATTTTGACCAAAATTGTTCGACATTGAACAACGTGAATGGTTGTTCAAAAGGTGTTTTTATGATTTCAAACTAGCACATTCGACTTTGTATGTGTACTAAGATGTATAATAATTTAGAAATCGGACTAAAAATACATTTCGGATATTCTAGAGTGGGTTTTATGATTGCCAAAAAAGATTACAAATCGAGATTAAACATCAAATATGTTGGTTCAAAAAATATTTTTGTTACTAAAAATTAGTTAATATAGTGCCATAAATATGTTTTGATTGTTAATATACATTGAAATCAAATTGAAAATATTTTTAGAACATCCAACGTTAGGTTATACTTGTGAATTTCCTTTAATTTTGACCAAAATTGTTCGATATTGAACAACATGAATGGTTGTTCAAAAGGTATTTTTGTGATTTCAAACTAGTACATTTGGCTTTGTATGTGTACTAAGATGTATAAAAGATTAGAAATCGAACTAAATATATATTTCAGATATTCGAGAGTGGGTTTTACGATTGAATGTTGTACAATTTAGTCAAAAAAGATTGCAAATTGATATTAAACATCCAATATATTGGTTCCAAATATGTTTTTGTCAATCAAAATTAGTTAATATAGTATCATAAATATGTTTTGATAATTAATACACATTGAAATCAAATTGAAAATACTTTTAGAACATCCAACGTTAGGTTATGCTCGTGAATTTTCCTTAATTTTGACCAAAATTGTTCGACATTGAACAACGTGAATGGTTGTTCAAAAGGTGTTTTTATGATTTCAAACTAGCACATTCGGCTTTGTATGTGTACTAAGATGTATAATAATTTAGAAATCGGACTAAAAATACATTTCGGATATTCTAGAGTGGGTTTTATGATTGCCAAAAAAGATTACAAATTGAGATTAAACATCAAATATATTGGTTCAAAAAATATTTTTGTTACTAAAAATTAGTTAATATAGTGCCATAAATATGTTTTGATTGTTAATACACATTGAAATCAAATTGAAAATATTTTTAGAACATCCAACGTTAGGTTATACTTGTGAATTTCCTTTAATTTTGACCAAAATTGTTCGATATTGAACAACATGAATGGTTGTTCAAAAGGTATTTTTGTGATTTCAAACTAGTACATTTGGCTTTGTATGTGTACTAAGATGTATAAAAGATTAGAAATCGAACTAAATATATATTTCAGATATTCGAGAGTGAGTTTTACGATTGAATGTTGTACAATTTAGTCAAAAAAGATTGGAAATTGATGTATGAAACATCCAATATATTGGTTCCAAATATGTTTTTGTCAATCAAAATTAGTTAATATAGATTCATAAATATGTTTTGATAATTAATACACATTGAAATCAAATTGAAAATACTTTTAGAACATCCAACGTTAGGTTATACTCGTGAATTTTCCTTAATTTTGACCAAAATTGTTCGACATTGAACAACGTGAATGGTTGTTCAAAAGGTGTTTTTATGATTTCAAACTAGCACATTCGACTTTGTATGTGTACTAAGATGTATAATAATTTAGAAATCGGACTAAAAATACATTTCGGATATTCTAGAGTGGGTTTTATGATTGCCAAAAAAGATTACAAATCGAGATTAAACATCAAATATGTTGGTTAAAAAAATATTTTTGTTACTAAAAATTAGTTAATATAGTGCCATAAATATGTTTTGATTGTTAATATACATTGAAATCAAATTGAAAATATTTTTAGAACATCCAACGTTAGGTTATACTTGTGAATTTCCTTTAATTTTGACCAAAATTGTTCGATATTGAACAACATGAATGGTTGTTCGAAAGGTATTTTTGTGATTTCAAACTAGTACATTTGGCTTTGTATGTGTACTAAGATGTATAAAAGATTAGAAATCGAACTAAATATATATTTCAGATATTCGAGAGTGGGTTTTACGATTGAATGTTGTACAATTTAGTCAAAAAAGATTGCAAATTGATATTAAACATCCAATATATTGGTTCCAAATATGTTTTTGTCAATCAAAATTAGTTAATATAGTATCATAAATATGTTTTGATAATTAATACACATTGAAATCAAATTGAAAATACTTTTAGAACATCCAACGTTAGGTTATACTCGTGAATTTTCCTTAATTTTGACCAAAATTGTTCGACATTGAACAACGTGAATGGTTGTTCAAAAGGTGTTTTTATGATTTCAAACTAGCACATTCGGCTTTGTATGTGTACTAAGATGTATAATAATTTAGAAATCGGACTAAAAATACATTTCGGATATTCTGGAGTGGGTTTTATGATTGCCAAAAAAGATTACAAATTGAGATTAAACATCAAATATATTGGTTCAAAAAATATTTTTGTTACTAAAAATTAGTTAATATAGTGCCATAAATATGTTTTGATTGTTAATACACATTGAAATCAAATTGAAAATATTTTTAGAACATCCAACGTTAGGTTATACTTGTGAATTTCTATTAATTTTGACCAAAATTGTTCGATATTGAACAACATGAATGGTTGTTCAAAAGGTATTTTTGTGATTTCAAACTAGTTCATTTGGCTTTGTATGTGTACTAAGATGTATAAAAGATTAGAAATCGAACTAAATATATATTTCAGATATTCGAGAGTGAGTTTTACGATTGAATGTTGTACAATTTAGTCAAAAAAGATTGGAAATTGATGTATGAAACATCCAATATATTGGTTCCAAATATGTTTTTGTCAATCAAAATTAGTTAATATAGATTCATAAATTAGTTTTGATAGTTAATACACAATGAAATCAAATTGGAAAAACGTTTAGAACATCCAACGGTAGGTTATGCTCTTGAATTTTCTTTAATTTTGACCAAAATTGTTCGACATCGAACAACATGAATGGTTGTTGAAAAGGTTTTTTTTTGTGATTTCAAACTGGTACATTTGGCTTGGTATGGGTACTGCGATGTACAAAAGTTTGGTAATTGAACTAAATATACATTTCGAATATTTTACAGTGAGTTTTACGGTTGAATGTAGTAATATTTCTACAAAAAATGGCTGCAATTTGAGATTAAACATCCAATATGTTGGTTCAAAATAAGTTTTTGTGACTCAAAATTAGTTAATATAGTATCATAAATATGTTTTGATGGTTAATACACATTGAAATCAAATTGAAAATACTTTTAGAACATCCAACGTTAGGATATACTCGTGAATTTTTCTTAATTTTGACCAAAATTGTTCGACATTGAACAACGTGAATGGTTGTTCAAAACGTGTTTTTATGATTTCAAACTATCACATTCGGCTTTGTATGTGTACTAAGATGTATAAAAATTTAAAAATCAGACTAAAAATATATTTCGGATATTCAAGAGTGGGTTTTGTGATTGCCAAAAAAGATTACAAATCGAGATTAAACATCAAATATGTTGGTTCAAAAAATATTTTTGTTACTAAAAATTAGTTAATAAAGTGCCATAAATATGTTTTGATGGTTAATACACATTGAAATCAAATTTAAAATATTTTTAGAAAATCCAACGTTAGGTTATATACTCGTGAATTTCCTTTAATTTTGACCAAAATTGTTCGATATTGAACAACATGAATGGTTGTTCAAAAGGTATTTTTGTGATTTCAAACTAGTACATTTGGCATTGTATGTGTACTAAGATGTATAAAAGATTAGAAATCGAACTAAATATATATTTCAGATATTCGAGAGTGAGTTTTACGATTGAATGTTGTACAATTTAGTCAAAAAAGATTGGAAATTGATGTATGAAACATCCAATATATTGGTTCCAAATATGTTTTTGTCAATCAAAATTAGTTAATATAGATTCATAAATATGTTTTGATAATTAATACACATTGAAATCAAATTGAAAATACTTTTAGAACATCCAACGTTAGGTTATACTCGTGAATTTTCCTTAATTTTGACCAAAATTGTTCGACATTGAACAACGTGAATGGTTGTTCAAAAGGTGTTTTTATGATTTCAAACTAGCACATTCGACTTTGTATGTGTACTAAGATGTATAATAATTTAGAAATCGGACTAAAAATACATTTCGGATATTCTAGAGTGGGTTTTATGATTGCCAAAAAAGATTACAAATCGAGATTAAACATCAAATATGTTGGTTAAAAAAATATTTTTGTTACTAAAAATTAGTTAATATAGTGCCATAAATATGTTTTGATTGTTAATATACATTGAAATCAAATTGAAAATATTTTTAGAACATCCAACGTTAGGTTATACTTGTGAATTTCCTTTAATTTTGACCAAAATTGTTCGATATTGAACAACATGAATGGTTGTTCGAAAGGTATTTTTGTGATTTCAAACTAGTACATTTGGCTTTGTATGTGTACTAAGATGTATAAAAGATTAGAAATCGAACTAAATATATATTTCAGATATTCGAGAGTGGGTTTTACGATTGAATGTTGTACAATTTAGTCAAAAAAGATTGCAAATTGATATTAAACATCCAATATATTGGTTCCAAATATGTTTTTGTCAATCAAAATTAGTTAATATAGTATCATAAATATGTTTTGATAATTAATACACATTGAAATCAAATTGAAAATACTTTTAGAACATCCAACGTTAGGTTATACTCGTGAATTTTCCTTAATTTTGACCAAAATTGTTCGACATTGAACAACGTGAATGGTTGTTCAAAAGGTGTTTTTATGATTTCAAACTAGCACATTCGGCTTTGTATGTGTACTAAGATGTATAATAATTTAGAAATCGGACTAAAAATACATTTCGGATATTCTGGAGTGGGTTTTATGATTGCCAAAAAAGATTACAAATTGAGATTAAACATCAAATATATTGGTTCAAAAAATATTTTTGTTACTAAAAATTAGTTAATATAGTGCCATAAATATGTTTTGATTGTTAATACACATTGAAATCAAATTGAAAATATTTTTAGAACATCCAACGTTAGGTTATACTTGTGAATTTCCATTAATTTTGACCAAAATTGTTCGATATTGAACAACATGAATGGTTGTTCAAAAGGTATTTTTGTGATTTCAAACTAGTTCATTTGGCTTTGTATGTGTACTAAGATGTATAAAAGATTAGAAATCGAACTAAATATATATTTCAGATATTCGAGAGTGAGTTTTACGATTGAATGTTGTACAATTTAGTCAAAAAAGATTGGAAATTGATGTATGAAACATCCAATATATTGGTTCCAAATATGTTTTTGTCAATCAAAATTAGTTAATATAGATTCATAAATTAGTTTTGATAGTTAATACACAATGAAATCAAATTGGAAAAACGTTTAGAACATCCAACGGTAGGTTATGCTCTTGAATTTTCTTTAATTTTGACCAAAATTGTTCGACATCGAACAACATGAATGGTTGTTGAAAAGGTTTTTTTTTGTGATTTCAAACTGGTACATTTGGCTTGGTATGGGTACTGCGATGTACAAAAGTTTGGTAATTGAACTAAATATACATTTCGAATATTTTACAGTGAGTTTTACGGTTGAATGTAGTAATATTTCTACAAAAAATGGCTGCAATTTGAGATTAAACATCCAATATGTTGGTTCAAAATAAGTTTTTGTGACTCAAAATTAGTTAATATAGTATCATAAATATGTTTTGATGGTTAATACACATTGAAATCAAATTGAAAATACTTTTAGAACATCCAACGTTAGGATATACTCGTGAATTTTTCTTAATTTTGACCAAAATTGTTCGACATTGAACAACGTGAATGGTTGTTCAAAACGTGTTTTTATGATTTCAAACTATCACATTCGGCTTTGTATGTGTACTAAGATGTATAAAAATTTAAAAATCAGACTAAAAATATATTTCGGATATTCAAGAGTGGGTTTTGTGATTGCCAAAAAAGATTACAAATCGAGATTAAACATCAAATATGTTGGTTCAAAAAATATTTTTGTTACTAAAAATTAGTTAATAAAGTGCCATAAATATGTTTTGATGGTTAATACACATTGAAATCAAATTTAAAATATTTTTAGAAAATCCAACGTTAGGTTATATACTCGTGAATTTCCTTTAATTTTGACCAAAATTGTTCGATATTGAACAACATGAATGGTTGTTCAAAAGGTATTTTTGTGATTTCAAACTAGTACATTTGGCATTGTATGTGTACTAAGATGTATAAAAGATTAGAAATCAAACTAAATATATATTTCAGATATTCGAGAGTGGGTTTTACGATTGAATATTGTACAATTTAGTCAAAAAAGATTGCAAATTGATATTAAACATCCAATATGTTGGTTCCAAATATGTTTTTGTCAATCAAAATTAGTTAATATAGATTCATAAATATGTTTTGATAATTAATACACATTGAAATCAAATTGAAAATACTTTTAGAACATCCAACGTTAGGTTATGCTCGTGAATTTTCCTTAATTTTGACCAAAATTGTTCGACATTGAACAACGTGAATGGTTGTTCAAAAGGTGTTTTTATGATTTCAAACTAGCACATTCGACTTTGTATGTGTACTAAGATGTATAATAATTTAGAAATCGGACTAAAAATACATTTCGGATATTCTAGAGTGGGTTTTATGATTGCCAAAAAAGATTACAAATCGAGATTAAACATCAAATATGTTGGTTCAAAAAATGTTTTTGTTACTAAAAATTAGTTAATATAGTGCCATAAATATGTTTTGATTGTTAATATACATTGAAATCAAATTGAAAATATTTTTAGAACATCCAACGTTAGGTTATACTTGTGAATTTCCTTTAATTTTGACCAAAATTGTTCGATATTGAACAACATGAATGGTTGTTCAAAAGGTATTTTTGTGATTTCAAACTAGTACATTTGGCTTTGTATGTGTACTTAGATGTATAAAAGATTAGAAATCGAACTAAATATATATTTCAGATATTCGAGAGTGGGTTTTACGATTGAATGTTGTACAATTTAGTCAAAAAAGATTGCAAATTGATATTAAACATCCAATATATTGGTTCCAAATATGTTTTTGTCAATCAAAATTAGTTAATATAGTATCATAAATATGTTTTGATAATTAATACACATTGAAATCAAATTGAAAATACTTTTACAACATCCAACGTTAGGTTATGCTCGTGAATTTTCCTTAATTTTGACCAAAATTGTTCGACATTGAACAACGTGAATGGTTGTTCAAAAGGTGTTTTTATGATTTCAAACTAGCACATTCGGCTTTGTATGTGTACTAAGATGTATAATAATTTAGAAATCGGACTAAAAATACATTTCGGATATTCTAGAGTGGGTTTTATGATTGCCAAAAAAGATTACAAATTGAGATTAAACATCAAATATATTGGTTCAAAAAATATTTTTGTTACTAAAAATTAGTTAATATAGTGCCATAAATATGTTTTGATTGTTAATACACATTGAAATCAAATTGAAAATATTTTTAGAACATCCAACGTTAGGTTATACTTGTGAATTTCCATTAATTTTGACCAAAATTGTTCGATATTGAACAACATGAATGGTTGTTCAAAAGGTATTTTTGTGATTTCAAACTAGTTCATTTGGCTTTGTATGTGTACTAAGATGTATAAAAGATTAGAAATCGAACTAAATATATATTTCAGATATTCGAGAGTGAGTTTTACGATTGAATGTTGTACAATTTAGTCAAAAAAGATTGGAAATTGATGTATGAAACATCCAATATATTGGTTCCAAATATGTTTTTGTCAATCGAAATTAGTTAATATAGATTCATTAATTAGTTTTGATAGTTAATACACAATGAAATCAAATTGGAAAAACGTTTAGAACATCCAACGGTAGGTTATGCTCTTGAATTTTCTTTAATTTTGACCAAAATTGTTCGACATCGAACAACATGAATGGTTGTTGAAAAGGTTTTTTTTGTGATTTCAAACTGGTACATTTGGCTTCGTATGGGTGCTGCGATGTACAAAAGTTTGGTAATTGAACTAAATATACATTTCGAATATTTTACAGTGAGTTTTACGGTTGAATGTAGTAATATTTCTACAAAAAATGGCTGCAATTTGAGATTAAACATCCAATATGTTGGTTCAAAATAAGTTTTTGTGACTCAAAATTAGTTAATATAGTATCATAAATATGTTTTGATGGTTAATACACATTGAAATCAAATTGAAAATACTTTTAGAACATCCAACGTTAGGATATACTCGTGAATTTTTCTTAATTTTGACCAAAATTGTTCGACATTGAACAACGTGAATGGTTGTTCAAAACGTGTTTTTATGATTTCAAACTATCACATTCGGCTTTGTATGTGTACTAAGATGTATAAAAATTTAAAAATCAGACTAAAAATATATTTCGGATATTCAAGAGTGGGTTTTGTGATTGCCAAAAAAGATTACAAATCGAGATTAAACATCAAATATGTTGGTTCAAAAAATATTTTTGTTACTAAAAATTAGTTAATAAAGTGCCATAAATATGTTTTGATGGTTAATACACATTGAAATCAAATTTAAAATATTTTTAGAAAATCCAACGTTAGGTTATATACTCGTGAATTTCCTTTAATTTTGACCAAAATTGTTCGATATTGAACAACATGAATGGTTGTTCAAAAGGTATTTTTGTGATTTCAAACTAGTACATTTGGCATTGTATGTGTACTAAGATGTATAAAAGATTAGAAATCAAACTAAATATATATTTCAGATATTCGAGAGTGGGTTTTACGATTGAATATTGTACAATTTAGTCAAAAAAGATTGCAAATTGATATTAAACATCCAATATGTTGGTTCCAAATATGTTTTTGTCAATCAAAATTAGTTAATATAGATTCATAAATTAGTTTTGATAGTTAATACACAATGAAATCAAATTGGAAAAACGTTTAGAACATCCAACGGTAGGTTATGCTCGTGAATTTTCTTTAATTTTGACCAAAATTGTTCGACATCGAACAACATGAATGGTTGTTGAAAAGGTTTTTTTTGTGATTTCAAACTGGTACATTTGGCTTCGTATGGGTGCTGCGATGTACAAAAGTTTGGTAATTGAAATAAATATACATTCTGAATATTTTACAGTGAGTTTTACGGTTGAATGTAGTACAATTTCTACAAAAAATGGCTGCAATTTGAGATTAAACATCCAATATGTTGGTTCAAAATAAGTTTTTGTGACTCAAAATTAGTTAATATAGTATTATAAATATGTTTTGATGGTTAATACACATTGAAATCAAATTGAAAATACTTTTAGAACATCCAACGTTAGGTTATACTCGTGAATTTCCTTTAATTTTGACCAAAATTGTTCGATATTGAACAACATGAATGGTTGTTCAAAAGGTATTTTTGTGATTTCAAACTCGTACATTACGCTTTGTATGTGTACTAAGATGTATAATAATTTAGAAATCGGACTAAAAATACATTTCGGATATTCTAGAGTGGGTTTTATGATTGCCAAAAAAGATTACAAATCGAGATTGAACATCAAATATGTTGGTTCAAAAAATGTTTTTGTTACTAAAAATTAGTTAATATAGTGCCATAAATATGTTTTGATTGTTAATACACATTGAAATCAAATTGAAAATATTTTTAGAACATCCAACGTTAGGTTATACTTGTGAATTTACTTTAATTTTGACCAAAATTGTTCGATATTGAACAACATGAATGGTTGTTCAAAAGGTATTTTTGTGATTTCAAACTAGTACATTTGGCTTTGTATGTGTACTAAGATGTATAAAAGATTAGAAATCGAACTAAATATATATTTCAGATATTCGAGAGTGGGTTTTACGATTGAATGTTGTACAATTTAGTTAAAAAAGATTGCAAATTGATATTAAACATCCAATATGTTGGTTCCAAATATGTTTTTGTCAATCAAAATTAGTTAATATAGTATCATAAATATGTTTTGATAATTAATACACATTGAAATCAAATTGAAAATACTTTTGGAACATCCAACGTTAGGTTATGCTCGTGAATTTTCCTTAATTTTGACCAAAATTGTTCGACATTGAACAACGTGAATGGTTGTTCAAAAGGTGTTTTTATGATTTCAAACTAGCACATTCGGCTTTGTATGTGTACTAAGATGTATAATAATTTAGAAATCGGACTAAAAATACATTTCGGATATTCTAGAGTGGGTTTTATGATTGCCAAAAAAGATTACAAATTGAGATTAAACATCAAATATATTGGTTCAAAAAATATTTTTGTTACTAAAAATTAGTTAATATAGTGCCATAAATATGTTTTGATTGTTAATACACATTGAAATCAAATTGAAAATATTTTTAGAACATCCAACATTAGGTTATACTTGTGAATTTCCATTAATTTTAACCAAAATTGTTCGATATTTAACAACATGAATGGTTGTTCAAAAGGTATTTTTGGATTTCAAACTAGTTCATTTGGCTTTGTATGTGTACTAAGATGTATAAAAGATTAGAAATCGAACTAAATATATATTTCAGATATTCGAGAGTGAGTTTTACGATTGAATGTTGTACAATTTAGTCAAAAAAGATTGGAAATTGATGTATGAAACATCCAATATATTGGTTCCAAATATGTTTTTGTCAATCAAAATTAGCTAATATAGATTCATAAATTAGTTTTGATAGTTAATACACAATGAAATCAAATTGGAAAAACGTTTAGAACATCCAACGGTAGGTTATGCTCTTGAATTTTCTTTAATTTTGTCCAAAATTGTTCGACATCGAACAACATGAATGGTTGTTGAAAAGGTTTTTTTTTGTGATTTCAAACTGGTACATTTGGCTTGGTATGGGTACTGCGATGTACAAAAGTTTGGTAATTGAACTAAATATACATTTCGAATATTTTACAGTGAGTTTTACGGTTGAATGTAGTAATATTTCTACAAAAAATGGCTGCAATTTGAGATTAAACATCCAATATGTTGGTTCAAAATAAGTTTTTGTGACTCAAAATTAGTTAATATAGTATCATAAATATGTTTTGATGGTTAATACACATTGAAATCAAATTGAAAATACTTTTAGAACATCCAACGTTAGGTTATACTCGTGAATTTCCTTTAATTTTGACCAAAATTGTTCGATATTGAACAACATGAATGGTTGTTCAAAAGGTATTTTTGTGATTTCAAACTCGTACATTACGCTTTGTATGTGTACTAAGATGTATAATAATTTAGAAATCGGACTAAAAATACATTTCGGATATTCTAGAGTGGGTTTTATGATTGCCAAAAAAGATTACAAATCGAGATTGAACATCAAATATGTTGGTTCAAAAAATGTTTTTGTTACTAAAAATTAGTTAATATAGTGCCATAAATATGTTTTGATTGTTAATACACATTGAAATCAAATTGAAAATATTTTTAGAACATCCAACGTTAGGTTATACTTGTGAATTTACTTTAATTTTGACCAAAATTGTTCGATATTGAACAACATGAATGGTTGTTCAAAAGGTATTTTTGTGATTTCAAACTAGTACATTTGGCTTTGTATGTGTACTAAGATGTATAAAAGATTAGAAATCGAACTAAATATATATTTCAGATATTCGAGAGTGGGTTTTACGATTGAATGTTGTACAATTTAGTTAAAAAAGATTGCAAATTGATATTAAACATCCAATATGTTGGTTCCAAATATGTTTTTGTCAATCAAAATTAGTTAATATAGTATCATAAATATGTTTTGATAATTAATACACATTGAAATCAAATTGAAAATACTTTTAGAACATCCAACGTTAGGTTATGCTCGTGAATTTTCCTTAATTTTGACCAAAATTGTTCGACATTGAACAACGTGAATGGTTGTTCAAAAGGTGTTTTTATGATTTCAAACTAGCACATTCGGCTTTGTATGTGTACTAAGATGTATAATAATTTAGAAATCGGACTAAAAATACATTTCGGATATTCTAGAGTGGGTTTTATGATTGCCAAAAAAGATTACAAATTGAGATTAAACATCAAATATATTGGTTCAAAAAATATTTTTGTTACTAAAAATTAGTTAATATAGTGCCATAAATATGTTTTGATTGTTAATACACATTGAAATCAAATTGAAAATATTTTTAGAACATCCAACGTTAGGTTATACTTGTGAATTTCCATTAATTTTAACCAAAATTGTTCGATATTGAACAACATGAATGGTTGTTCAAAAGGTATTTTTGGATTTCAAACTAGTTCATTTGGCTTTGTATGTGTACTAAGATGTATAAAAGATTAGAAATCGAACTAAATATATATTTCAGATATTCGAGAGTGAGTTTTACGATTGAATGTTGTACAATTTAGTCAAAAAAGATTGGAAATTGATGTATGAAACATCCAATATATTGGTTCCAAATATGTTTTTGTCAATCAAAATTAGCTAATATAGATTCATAAATTAGTTTTGATAGTTAATACACAATGAAATCAAATTGGAAAAACGTTTAGAACATCCAACGGTAGGTTATGCTCTTGAATTTTCTTTAATTTTGTCCAAAATTGTTCGACATCGAACAACATGAATGGTTGTTGAAAAGGTTTTTTTTTGTGATTTCAAACTGGTACATTTGGCTTGGTATGGGTACTGCGATGTACAAAAGTTTGGTAATTGAACTAAATATACATTTCGAATATTTTACAGTGAGTTTTACGGTTGAATGTAGTAATATTTCTACAAAAAATGGCTGCAATTTGAGATTAAACATCCAATATGTTGGTTCAAAATAAGTTTTTGTGACTCAAAATTAGTTAATATAGTATCATAAATATGTTTTGATGGTTAATACACATTGAAATCAAATTGAAAATACTTTTAGAACATCCAACGTTAGGTTATACTCGTGAATTTCCTTTAATTTTGACCAAAATTGTTCGATATTGAACAACATGAATGGTTGTTCAAAAGGTATTTTTGTGATTTCAAACTCGTACATTACGCTTTGTATGTGTACTAAGATGTATAATAATTTAGAAATCGGACTAAAAATACATTTCGGATATTCTAGAGTGGGTTTTATGATTGCCAAAAAAGATTACAAATCGAGATTGAACATCAAATATGTTGGTTCAAAAAATGTTTTTGTTACTAAAAATTAGTTAATATAGTGCCATAAATATGTTTTGATTGTTAATACACATTGAAATCAAATTGAAAATATTTTTAGAACATCCAACGTTAGGTTATACTTGTGAATTTACTTTAATTTTGACCAAAATTGTTCGATATTGAACAACATGAATGGTTGTTCAAAAGGTATTTTTGTGATTTCAAACTAGTACATTTGGCTTTGTATGTGTACTAAGATGTATAAAAGATTAGAAATCGAACTAAATATATATTTCAGATATTCGAGAGTGGGTTTTACGATTGAATGTTGTACAATTTAGTTAAAAAAGATTGCAAATTGATATTAAACATCCAATATGTTGGTTCCAAATATGTTTTTGTCAATCAAAATTAGTTAATATAGTATCATAAATATGTTTTGATAATTAATACACATTGAAATCAAATTGAAAATACTTTTAGAACATCCAACGTTAGGTTATGCTCGTGAATTTTCCTTAATTTTGACCAAAATTGTTCGACATTGAACAACGTGAATGGTTGTTCAAAAGGTGTTTTTATGATTTCAAACTAGCACATTCGGCTTTGTATGTGTACTAAGATGTATAATAATTTAGAAATCGGACTAAAAATACATTTCGGATATTCTAGAGTGGGTTTTATGATTGCCAAAAAAGATTACAAATTGAGATTAAACATCAAATATATTGGTTCAAAAAATATTTTTGTTACTAAAAATTAGTTAATATAGTGCCATAAATATGTTTTGATTGTTAATACACATTGAAATCAAATTGAAAATATTTTTAGAACATCCAACGTTAGGTTATACTTGTGAATTTCCATTAATTTTAACCAAAATTGTTCGATATTGAACAACATGAATGGTTGTTCAAAAGGTATTTTTGGATTTCAAACTAGTTCATTTGGCTTTGTATGTGTACTAAGATGTATAAAAGATTAGAAATCGAACTAAATATATATTTCAGATATTCGAGAGTGAGTTTTACGATTGAATGTTGTACAATTTAGTCAAAAAAGATTGGAAATTGATGTATGAAACATCCAATATATTGGTTCCAAATATGTTTTTGTCAATCAAAATTAGCTAATATAGATTCATAAATTAGTTTTGATAGTTAATACACAATGAAATCAAATTGGAAAAACGTTTAGAACATCCAACGGTAGGTTATGCTCTTGAATTTTCTTTAATTTTGTCCAAAATTGTTCGACATCGAACAACATGAATGGTTGTTGAAAAGGTTTTTTTTTGTGATTTCAAACTGGTACATTTGGCTTGGTATGGGTACTGCGATGTACAAAAGTTTGGTAATTGAACTAAATATACATTTCGAATATTTTACAGTGAGTTTTACGGTTGAATGTAGTAATATTTCTACAAAAAATGGCTGCAATTTGAGATTAAACATCCAATATGTTGGTTCAAAATAAGTTTTTGTGACTCAAAATTAGTTAATATAGTATCATAAATATGTTTTGATGGTTAATACACATTGAAATCAAATTGAAAATACTTTTAGAACATCCAATGTTAGGATATACTCGTGAATTTTTCTTAATTTTGACCAAAATTGTTCGACATTGAACAACATGAATGGTTGTTCAAAACGTGTTTTTATGATTTCAAACTATCACATTCGGCTTTGTATGTGTACTAAGATGTATAAAAATTTAAAAATCAGACTAAAAATATATTTCGGATATTCAAGAGTGGGTTTTGTGATTGCCAAAAAAGATTACAAATCGAGATTAAACATCAAATATGTTGGTTCAAAAAATATTTTTGTTACTAAAAATTAGTTAATAAAGTTCCATAAATATGTTTTGATGGTTAATACACATTGAAATCAAATTTAAAATATTTTTAGAAAATCCAACGTTAGGTTATATACTCGTGAATTTCCTTTAATTTTGACCAAAATTGTTCGATATTGAACAACATGAATGGTTGTTCAAAAGGTATTTTTGTGATTTCAAACTAGTACATTTGGCATTGTATGTGTACTAAGATGTATAAAAGATTAGAAATCAAACTAAATATATATTTCAGATATTCGAGAGTGGGTTTTACGATTGAATATTGTACAATTTAGTCAAAAAAGATTGCAAATTGATATTAAACATCCAATATGTTGGTTCCAAATATGTTTTTGTCAATCAAAATTAGTTAATATAGATTCATAAATTAGTTTTGATAGTTAATACACAATGAAATCAAATTGGAAAAACGTTTAGAACATCCAACGGTAGGTTATGCTCGTGAATTTTCTTTAATTTTGACCAAAATTGTTCGACATCGAACAACATGAATGGTTGTTGAAAAGGTTTTTTTTTGTGATTTCAAACTGGTACATTTGGCTTGGTATGGGTACTGCGATGTACAAAAGTTTGGTAATTGAACTAAATATACATTTCGAATATTTTACAGTGAGTTTTACGGTTGAATGTAGTAATATTTCTACAAAAAATGGCTGCAATTTGAGATTAAACATCCAATATGTTGGTTCAAAATAAGTTTTTGTGACTCAAAATTAGTTAATATAGTATCATAAATATGTTTTGATAGTTAATACACATTGAAATCAAATTGAAAATACTTTTAGAACATCCAACGTTAGGATATACTCGTGAATTTTTCTTAATTTTGACCAAAATTGTTCGACATTGAACAACGTGAATGGTTGTTCAAAACGTGATTTTATGATTTCAAACTATCACATTCGGCTTTGTATGTGTACTAAGATGTATAAAAATTTAAAAATCAGACTAAAAATATATTTCGGATATTCAAGAGTGGGTTTTGTGATTGCCAAAAAAGATTACAAATCGAGATTAAACATCAAATATGTTGGTTCAAAAAATATTTTTGTTACTAAAAATTAGTTAATAAAGTGCCATAAATATGTTTTGATGGTTAATACACATTGAAATCAAATTTAAAATATTTTTAGAAAATCCAACGTTAGGTTATATACTCGTGAATTTCCTTTAATTTTGACCAAAATTGTTCGATATTGAACAACATGAATGGTTGTTCAAAAGGTATTTTTGTGATTTCAAACTAGTACATTTGGCATTGTATGTGTACTAAGATGTATAAAAGATTAGAAATCAAACTAAATATATATTTCAGATATTCGAGAGTGGGTTTTACGATTGAATATTGTACAATTTAGTCAAAAAAGATTGCAAATTGATATTAAACATCCAATATGTTGGTTCCAAATATGTTTTTGTCAATCAAAATTAGTTAATATAGATTCATAAATTAGTTTTGATAGTTAATACACAATGAAATCAAATTGGAAAAACGTTTAGAACATCCAACGGTAGGTTATGCTCGTGAATTTTCTTTAATTTTGACCAAAATTGTTCGACATCGAACAACATGAATGGTTGTTGAAAAGGTTTTTTTTGTGATTTCAAACTGGTACATTTGGCTTCGTATGGGTGCTGCGATGTACAAAAGTTTGGTAATTGAAATAAATATACATTCTGAATATTTTACAGTGAGTTTTACGGTTGAATGTAGTACAATTTCTACAAAAAATGGCTGCAATTTGAGATTAAACATCCAATATGTTGGTTCAAAATAAGTTTTTGTGACTCAAAATTAGTTAATATAGTATTATAAATATGTTTTGATGGTTAATACACATTGAAATCAAATTGAAAATACTTTTAGAACATCCAACGTTAGGTTATACTCGTGAATTTCCTTTAATTTTGACCAAAATTGTTCGATATTGAACAACATGAATGGTTGTTCAAAAGGTATTTTTGTGATTTCAAACTCGTACATTACGCTTTGTATGTGTACTAAGATGTATAATAATTTAGAAATCGGACTAAAAATACATTTCGGATATTCTAGAGTGGGTTTTATGATTGCCAAAAAAGATTACAAATCGAGATTGAACATCAAATATGTTGGTTCAAAAAATGTTTTTGTTACTAAAAATTAGTTAATATAGTGCCATAAATATGTTTTGATTGTTAATACACATTGAAATCAAATTGAAAATATTTTTAGAACATCCAACGTTAGGTTATACTTGTGAATTTACTTTAATTTTGACCAAAATTGTTCGATATTGAACAACATGAATGGTTGTTCAAAAGGTATTTTTGTGATTTCAAACTAGTACATTTGGCTTTGTATGTGTACTAAGATGTATAAAAGATTAGAAATCGAACTAAATATATATTTCAGATATTCGAGAGTGGGTTTTACGATTGAATGTTGTACAATTTAGTCAAAAAAGATTGCAAATTGATATTAAACATCCAATATGTTGGTTCCAAATATGTTTTTGTCAATCAAAATTAGTTAATATAGTTTCATAAATATGTTTTGATAATTAATACACATTGAAATCAAATTGAAAATACTTTTAGAACATCCAACGTTAGGTTATGCTCGTGAATTTTCCTTAATTTTGACCAAAATTGTTCGACATTGAACAACGTGAATAGTTGTTCAAAAGGTATTTTTATGATTTCAAATTAGCACATTCGGCTTTGTATGTGTACTAAGATGTATAATAATTTAGAAATCGGACTAAAAATACATTTCGGATATTCTAGAGTGGGTTTTATGATTGCCAAAAAAGATTACAAATCGAGATTAAACATCAAATATGTTGGTTCAAAAAATATTTTTGTTACTAAAAATTAGTTAATAAAGTGCCATAAATATGTTTTGATGGTTAATACACATTGAAATCAAATTTAAAATATTTTTAGAAAATCCAACGTTAGGTTATATACTCGTGAATTTCTTTTAATTTTGACCAAAATTATTCGATATTGAACAACATGAATGGTTGTTCAAAAGGTATTTTTGTGATTTCAAACTAGTACATTTGGCTTTGTATGTGTACTAAGATTTATAAAAGATTAGAAATCGAACTAAATATATATTTCAGATATTCGAGAGTGGGTTTTACGATTGAATGTTGTACAATTTAGTCAAAAAAGATTGCAAATTGATATTAAACATCCAATATGTTGGTTCCAAATATGTTTTTGTCAATCAAAATTAGTTAATATAGATTCATAAATTAGTTTTGATAGTTAATACACAATGAAATCAAATTGGAAAAACGTTTAGGACATCCAACGGTAGGTTATGCTCGTGAATTTTCTTTAATTTTCACCAAAATTGTTCGACATCGAACAACATGAATGGTTGTTGAAAAGGTTTTTTTTGTGATTTCAAACTGGTACATTTGGCTTCGTATGGGTACTGCGATGTACAAAAGTTTGGTAATTGAACTAAATATACATTCTGAATATTTTACAGTGAGTTTTACGGTTGAATGTAGTACAATTTCTACAAAAAATGGCTGCAATTTGAGATTAAACATCCAATATGTTGGTTCAAAATAAGTTTTTGTGACTCAAAATTAGTTAATATAGTATTATAAATATGTTTTGATGGTTAATACACATTGAAATCAAATTGAAAATACTTTTAGAACATCCAACGTTAGGTTATACTCGTGAATTTCCTTTAATTTTGACCAAAATTGTTCGATATTGAACAACATGAATGGTTGTTCAAAAGGTATTTTTGTGATTTCAAACTCGTACATTACGCTTTGTATGTGTACTAAGATGTATAATAATTTAGAAATCGGACTAAAAATACATTTCGGATATTCGAGAGTGGTTTTACGATTGAATGTTGTACAATTTAGTCAAAAAAGCTTGGAAATTGATATTAAACATCCAATATGTTTTTGTCAATCAAAATTAGTTAATATAGATTCATAAATTAGTTTTGATAGTTAATACACAATGAAATCAAATTGGAAAAACGTTTAGAACATACTACGGTAGGTTATGCTCGTGAAGTTTCTTTAATTTTGACCAAAATTGTTCGACATTGAACAACATGAATGGTTGTTGAAAAGGTTTTTTTCGTGATTTCAAACTGGTACATTTGGCTTCGTATGGGTAGTGCGATGTACAAAAGTTTGGTAATTGAACTAAATATACATTTCGAATATGTTACAGTGAGTTTTACGGTTGAATGTAGTACAATTTCTACAAAAAATGGCTGCAATTTGAGATTAAACATCCAATATGTTGGTTCAATATAAGTTTTTGTGGCTCAAAATTAGTTAATATAGTATCATAAATATGTTTCGATGGTTAATACACATTGAAATCAAATTGAAAATACTTTTAGAACATCCAACGTTAGGTTATACTCGTGAATTTTCTTTAATTTTGACCAAAATTGTTCGACATTGAACAACATGAATGGTTGTTCAAAAGGTGTTTTTATGATTTCAAATTAGCACATTCGGCTTTGTATGTGTACTAAGATGTATAATAATTTAGAAATCGGACTAAAAATACATTTCGGATATTCTAGAGTGGATTTTATGATTGCCAAAAAAGATTACAAATCGAGATTAAACATCAAATATGTTGGTTCAAAAAATATTTTTGTTACTAAAAATTAGTTAATAAAGTGCCATAAATATGTTTTGATGGTTAATACACATTGAAATCAAATTTAAAATATTTTTAGAAAATCCAACGTTAGGTTATATACTCGTGAATTTCTTTTAATTTTGACCAAAATTGTTCGATATTGAACAACATGAATGGTTGTTCAAAAGGTATTTTTGTGATTTCAAACTAGTACATTTGGCTTTGTATGTGTACTAAGATGTATAAAAGATTAGAAATCGAACTAAATATATATTTCAGATATTCGAGAGTGGGTTTTACGATTGAATGTTGTACAATTTAGTCAAAAAAGATTGCAAATTGATATTAAACATCCAATATGTTGGTTCCAAATATGTTTTTGTCAATCAAAATTAGTTAATATAGATTCATAAATTAGTTTTGATAGTTAATACACAATGAAATCAAATTGGAAAAACGTTTAGGACATCCAACGGTAGGTTATGCTCGTGAATTTTCTTTAATTTTCACCAAAATTGTTCGACATCGAACAACATGAATGGTTGTTGAAAAGGTTTTTTTTCTGATTTCAAACTGGTACATTTGGCTTCGTATGGGTACTGTGATGTACAAAAGTTTGGTAATTGAACTAAATATACATTCTGAATATTTTACAGTGAGTTTTACGGTTGAATGTAGTACAATTTCTACAAAAAATGGCTGGAATTTGAGATTAAACATCCAATATGTTGGTTGAAAATAAGTTTTTGTGACTCAAAATTAGTTAATATAGTATCATAAATATGTTTTGATGGTTAATACACATTGAAATCAAATTGAAAATACTTTTAGAACATCCAACGTTAGGTTATACTCGTGAATTTCCTTTAATTTTGACCAAAATTGTTCGATATTGAACAACATGAATGGTTGTTCAAAAGGTATTTTTGTGATTTCAAACTCGTACATTACGCTTTGTATGTGTACTAAGATGTATAAAAGATTAGAAATAGAACTAAATATATATTTCAGATATTCGAGAGTGGTTTTACGATTGAATGTTGTACAATTTAGTCAAAAAAGCTTGGAAATTGATATTAAACATCCAATATATTTTTGTCAAACAAAATTAGTTAATATAGATTCATAAATTAGTTTTGATAGTTAATACACAATGAAATCAAATTGGAAAAACGTTTAGAACATACTACGGTAGGTTATGCTCGTGAAGTTTCTTTAATTTTGACCAAAATTGTTCGACATTGAACAACATGAATGGTTGTTGAAAAGGTTATTTTCGTGATTTCAAACTGGTACATTTGGCTTCGTATGGGTACTGCGATGTACAAAAGTTTGGTAATTGAACTAAATATACATTTCGAATATGTTACAGTGAGTTTTACGGTTGAATGTAGTACAATTTCTACAAAAAATGGCTGCAATTTGAGATTAAACATCCAATATGTTGGTTCAATATAAGTTTTTGTGGCTCAAAATTAGTTAATATAGTATCATAAATATGTTTCGATGGTTAATACACATTGAAATCAAATTCAAAATACTTTTAGAACATCCAACGTTAGGTTATACTCGTTAATTTTCTTTAATTTTGACCAAAATTGTTCGACATTGAACAACATGAATGGTTGTTCAAAAGGTGTTTTTATGATTTCAAATTAGCACATTCGGCTTTGTATGTGTACTAAGATGTATAATAATTTAGAAATCGGACTAAAAATACATTTCGGATATTCTAGAGTGGGTTTTATGATTGCCAAAAAAGATTACGAATTGAGATTAAACATCAAATATGTTGGTTCAAAAAATATTTTTGTTGCTAAAAATTAGTTAATATAGTGCCATAAATATGTTTTGATTGTTAATAAACATTGAAATCAAATTGAAAATATTTTTAGAACATCCAACGTTAGGTTATACTTGTGAATTTCCTTTAATTTTGACCAAAATTATTCGATATTGAACAACATGAATGGTTGTTCAAAAGGTATTTTTGTGATTTCAAACTAGTACATTTGGCTTTGTATGTGTACTAAGATATATAAAAGATTAGAAATCGAACTAAATATATATTTCATATATTCGAGAGTGGGTTTTACGATTGAATGTTGTACAATTTAGTCAAAAAAGATTGCAAATTGATATCAAACATCCAATATGTTGGTTCCAAATATGTTTTTGTCAATCAAAATTAGTTAATATAGATTCATAAATATGTTTTCATAGTTAATACACAATGAAATCAAATTGAAAATACGTTTAGAACATCCAACGGTAGGTTATGCTCGTGAAGTTTCTTTAATTTTGACCAAAATTGTTCGAAATCGAACAACATGAATGGTTGTTGAAAAAGTTTTTTTTGTGATTTCAATCTAGTACATTTGGCTTCGTATGGGTACTACGATGTTAAAAAATTTGGTAATTGAACTAAATATACATTTCGAATATTTTACAGTGAGTTTTACGGTTGAATGTAGTACAATTTCTACAAAAAATGGCTGCAATTTGAGATTAAACATCCAATATGTTGGTTCAAAATAAGTTTTTGTGACTCAAAATTAGTTAATATAGTATTATAAATATATTTTGATGGTTAATACACATTGAAATCAAATTGAAAATACTTTTAGAACATCCAACGTTAGGTTATACTCGTGAATTTCCTTTAATTTTGACCAAAATTATTCGATATTGAACAACATGAATGGTTGTTCAAAAGGTATTTTTGTGATTTCAAACTAGTACATTTGGCTTTGTATGTGTACTAAGATATATAAAAGATTAGAAATCGAACTAAATATATATTTCATATATTCGAGAGTGGGTTTTACGATTGAATGTTGTACAATTTAGTCAAAAAAGATTGCAAATTGATATAAAACATCCAATATGTTGGTTCCAAATATGTTTTTGTCAATCAAAATTAGTTAATATAGATTCATAAATATGTTTTCATAGTTAATACACAATGAAATCAAATTGAAAATACGTTTAGAACATCCAACGGTAGGTTATGCTCGTGAAGTTTCTTTAATTTTGACCAAAATTGTTCGAAATCGAACAACATGAATGGTTGTTGAAAAAGTTTTTTTTGTGATTTCAATCTAGTACATTTGGCTTCGTATGGGTACTACGATGTTAAAAAATTTGGTAATTGAACTAAATATACATTTCGAATATTTTACAGTGAGTTTTACGGTTGAATGTAGTACAATTTCTACAAAAAATGGCTGCAATTTGAGATTAAACATCCAATATGTTGGTTCAAAATAAGTTTTTGTGACTCAAAATTAGTTAATATAGTATTATAAATATATTTTGATGGTTAATACACATTGAAATCAAATTGAAAATACTTTTAGAACATCCAACGTTAGGTTATACTCGTGAATTTCCTTTAATTTTGACCAAAATTGTTCGATATTGAACAACATGAATGGTTGTTCAAAAGGTATTTTTGTGATTTCAAACTCGTACATTACGCTTTGTATGTGTACTAAGATGTATAAAAGATTAGAAATAGAACTAAATATATATTTCAGATATTCGAGAGTGGTTTTACGATTGAATGTTGTACAATTTAGTCAAAAAAGCTTGCAAATTGATATTAAACATCCAATATGTTTTTGTCAATCAAAATTAGTTAATATAGATTCATAAATTAGTTTTGATAGTTAATACACAATGAAATCAAATTGGAAAAACGTTTAGAACATCCTACGGTAGGTTATGCTCATGAAGTTTCTTTAATTTTGACCAAAATTGTTCGACATTGAACAACATGAATGGTTGTTGAAAAGGTTTTTTTCGTGATTTCAAACTGGTACATTTGGCTTCGTATGGGTACTGCGATGTACAAAAGTTTGGTAATTGAACTAAATATACATTTCGAATATGTTACAGTGAGTTTTACGGTTGAATGTAGTACAATTTCTACAAAAAATGGCTGCAATTTGAGATTAAACATCCAATATGTTGGTTTAAAATAAGTTTTTGTGGCTCAAAATTAGTTAATATAGTATCATAAATATGTTTCGATGGTTAATACACATTGAAATCAAATTGAAAATACTTTTAGAACATCCAACGTTAGGTTATACTCGTGAATTTTCTTTAATTTTGACCAAAATTGTTCGACATTGAACAACATGAATGGTTGTTCAAAAGGTATTTTTGTGATTTCAAACTAGTACATTTGGCTTTGTATGTGTACTAAGATATATAAAAGATTAGAAATCGAACTAAATATATATTTCATATATTCGAGAGTGGGTTTTACGATTGAATGTTGTACAATTTAGTCAAAAAAGATTGTAAATTGATATCAAACATCCAATATGTTGGTTCCAAATATGTTTTTATCAATCAAAATTAGTTAATATAGATTCATAAATATGTTTTGATAGTTAATACACAATGAAATCAAATTGAAAATACGTTTAGAACATCCAACGGTAGGTTATGCTCGTGAAGTTTCTTTAATTTTGACCAAAATTGTTCGACATCGAACAACATGAATGGTTGTTGAAAAAGTTTTTTTTGTGATTTCAATCTTGTACATTTGGCTTCGTATGGGTACTACGATGTTAAAAAATTTGGTAATTGAACTAAATATACATTTCGAATATGTTACAGTGAGTTTTACGGTTGAATGTAGTACAATTTCTACAAAAAATGGCTGCAATTTGAGATTAAACATCCAATATGTTGATTTAAAAAAGTTTTTGTGACTCAAAATTAGTTAATATAGTATCATAAATATGTTTTGATGATTAATACACATTGAAATCAAATTGAAAATATTTTTAGAACATCCAACGTTAGGTTATACTTGTGAATCTCCTTTAATTTTGACCAAAATTGTTCGATATTGAACAACATGAATGGTTGTTCAAAAGGTATTTTTGTGATTTCAAACTAGTACATTTGGCTTTGTATGTGTACTAAGAATATAAAAGATTAGAAATCGAACTAAATATATATTTCATATATTCGAGAGTGGGTTTTACGATTGAATGTTGTACAACTTAGTCAAAAAAGATTGCAAATTGATATCAAACATCTAATATGTTGGTTCCAAATATGTTTTTATCAATCAAAATTAGTTAATATAGATTCATAAATATGTTTTGATTGTTAATACACAATGAAATCAAATTGAAAATACGTTTAGAACATCCAACGGTAGGTTATGCTCGTGAAGTTTCTTTAATTTTGACCAAAATTGTTCGACATCGAACAACATGAATGGTTGTTGAAAAAGTTTTTTTTGTGATTTCAATCTAGTACATTTGGCTTCGTATGGGTACTACGATGTTAAAAAATTTGGTAATTGAACTAAATATACATTTCGAATATTTTACAGTGAGTTTTACGGTTGAATGTAGTACAATTTCTACAAAAAATGGCTGCAATTTGAGATTAAACATCCAATATGTTGGTTCAAAATAAGTTTTTGTGGCTCAAAATTAGTTAATATAGTATCATAAATATGTTTCGATGGTTAATACACATTGAAATCAAATTGAAATATACTTTTAGAACATCCAACGTTAGGTTATACTCGTGAATTTTCTTTAATTTTGACCAAAATTGTTCGACATTGAACAACATGAATGGTTGTTCAAAAGGTATTTTTGTGATTTCAAACTAGTACATTTGGCTTTGTATGTGTACTAAGATATATAAAAGATTAGAAATCGAACTAAATATATATTTCATATATTCGAGAGTGGGTTTTACGATTGAATGTTGTACAATTTAGTCAAAAAAGATTGCAAATTGATATCAAACATCCAATATGTTGGTTCCAAATATGTTTTTATCAATCAAAATTAGTTAATATAGATTCATAAATATGTTTTGATAGTTAATACACAATGAAATCAAATTGAAAATACGTTTAGAACATCCAACGGTAGGTTATGCTCGTGAAGTTTCTTTAATTTTGACCAAAATTGTTCGACATCGAACAACATGAATGGTTGTTGAAAAAGTTTTTTTTGTGATTTCAATCTTGTACATTTGGCTTCGTATGGGTACTACGATGTTAAAAAATTTGGTAATTGAACTAAATATACATTTCGAATATGTTACAGTGAGTTTTACGGTTGAATGTAGTACAATTTCTACAAAAAATGGCTGCAATTTGAGATTAAACATCCAATATGTTGATTTAAAAAAGTTTTTGTGACTCAAAATTAGTTAATATAGTATCATAAATATGTTTTGATGATTAATACACATTGAAATCAAATTGAAAATATTTTTAGAACATCCAACGTTAGGTTATACTTGTGAATTTCCTTTAATTTTGACCAAAATTGTTCGATATTGAACAACATGAATGGTTGTTCAAAAGGTATTTTTGTGATTTCAAACTAGTACATTTGGCTTTGTATGTGTACTAAGAATATAAAAGATTAGAAATCGAACTAAATATATATTTCATATATTCGAGAGTGGGTTTTACGATTGAATGTTGTACAACTTAGTCAAAAAAGATTGCAAATTGATATCAAACATCTAATATGTTGGTTCCAAATATGTTTTTATCAATCAAAATTAGTTAATATAGATTCATAAATATGTTTTGATTGTTAATACACAATGAAATCAAATTGAAAATACGTTTAGAACATCCAACGGTAGGTTATGCTCGTGAAGTTTCTTTAATTTTGACCAAAATTGTTCGACATCGAACAACATGAATGGTTGTTGAAAAAGTTTTTTTTGTGATTTCAATCTAGTACATTTGGCTTCGTATGGGTACTACGATGTTAAAAAATTTGGTAATTGAACTAAATATACATTTCGAATATTTTACAGTGAGTTTTACGGTTGAATGTAGTACAATTTCTACAAAAAATGGCTGCAATTTGAGATTAAACATCCAATATGTTGGTTCAAAATAAGTTTTTGTGGCTCAAAATTAGTTAATATAGTATCATAAATATGTTTCGATGGTTAATACACATTGAAATCAAATTGAAAATACTTTTAGAACATCCAACGTTAGGTTATACTCGTGAATTTTCTTTAATTTTGACCAAAATTGTTCGACATTGAACAACATGAATGGTTGTTCAAAAGGTATTTTTGTGATTTCAAACTAGTACATTTGGCTTTGTATGTGTACTAAGATATATAAAAGATTAGAAATCGAACTAAATATATATTTCATATATTCGAGAGTGGGTTTTACGATTGAATGTTGTACAATTTAGTCAAAAAAGATTGCAAATTGATATCAAACATCCAATATGTTGGTTCCAAATATGTTTTTATCAATCAAAATTAGTTAATATAGATTCATAAATATGTTTTGATAGTTAATACACAATGAAATCAAATTGAAAATACGTTTAGAACATCCAACGGTAGGTTATGCTCGTGAAGTTTCTTTAATTTTGACCAAAATTGTTCGACATCGAACAACATGAATGGTTGTTGAAAAAGTTTTTTTTGTGATTTCAATCTTGTACATTTGGCTTCGTATGGGTACTACGATGTTAAAAAATTTGGTAATTGAACTAAATATACATTTCGAATATGTTACAGTGAGTTTTACGGTTGAATGTAGTACAATTTCTACAAAAAATGGCTGCAATTTGAGATTAAACATCCAATATGTTGATTTAAAAAAGTTTTTGTGACTCAAAATTAGTTAATATAGTATCATAAATATGTTTTGATGATTAATACACATTGAAATCAAATTGAAAATATTTTTAGAACATCCAACGTTAGGTTATACTTGTGAATTTCCTTTAATTTTGACCAAAATTGTTCGATATTGAACAACATGAATGGTTGTTCAAAAGGTATTTTTGTGATTTCAAACTAGTACATTTGGCTTTGTATGTGTACTAAGATATATAAAAGATTAGAAATCGAACTAAATATATATTTCATATATTCGAGAGTGGGTTTTACGATTGAATGTTGTACAATTTAGTCAAAAAAGATTGCAAATTGATATCAAACATCTAATATGTTGGTTCCAAATATGTTTTTATCAATCAAAATTAGTTAATATAGATTCATAAATATGTTTTGATTGTTAATACACAATGAAATCAAATTGAAAATACGTTTAGAACATCCAACGGTAGGTTATGCTCGTGAAGTTTCTTTAATTTTGACCAAAATTGTTCGACATCGAACAACATGAATGGTTGTTGAAAAAGTTTTTTTTGTGATTTCAATCTAGTACATTTGGCTTCGTATGGGTACTACGATGTTAAAAAATTTGGTAATTGAACTAAATATACATTTCGAATATTTTACAGTGAGTTTTACGGTTGAATGTAGTACAATTTCTACAAAAAATGGCTGCAATTTGAGATTAAACATCCAATATGTTGGTTCAAAATAAGTTTTTGTGGCTCAAAATTAGTTAATATAGTATCATAAATATGTTTCGATGGTTAATACACATTGAAATCAAATTGAAAATACTTTTAGAACATCCAACGTTAGGTTATACTCGTGAATTTTCTTTAATTTTGACCAAAATTGTTCGACATTGAACAACATGAATGGTTGTTCAAAAGGTATTTTTGTGATTTCAAACTAGTACATTTGGCTTTGTATGTGTACTAAGATATATAAAAGATTAGAAATCGAACTAAATATATATTTCATATATTCGAGAGTGGGTTTTACGATTGAATGTTGTACAATTTAGTCAAAAAAGATTGCAAATTGATATCAAACATCCAATATGTTGGTTCCAAATATGTTTTTATCAATCAAAATTAGTTAATATAGATTCATAAATATGTTTTGATAGTTAATACACAATGAAATCAAATTGAAAATACGTTTAGAACATCCAACGGTAGGTTATGCTCGTGAAGTTTCTTTAATTTTGACCAAAATTGTTCGACATCGAACAACATGAATGGTTGTTGAAAAAGTTTTTTTTGTGATTTCAATCTAGTACATTTGGCTTCGTATGGGTACTACGATGTTAAAAAATTTGGTAATTGAACTAAATATACATTTCGAATATGTTACAGTGAGTTTTACGGTTGAATGTAGTACAATTTCTACAAAAAAATGGCTGCAATTTGAGATTAAACATCCAATATGTTGATTTAAAAAAGTTTTTGTGACTCAAAATTAGTTAATATAGTATCATAAATATGTTTTGATGATTAATACACATTGAAATCAAATTGAAAATATTTTTAGAACATCCAACGTTAGGTTATACTTGTGAATTTCCTTTAATTTTGACCAAAATTGTTCGATATTGAACAACATGAATGGTTGTTCAAAAGGTATTTTTGTGATTTCAAACTAGTACATTTGGCTTTGTATGTGTACTAAGATATATAAAAGATTAGAAATCGAACTAAATATATATTTCATATATTCGAGAGTGGGTTTTACGATTGAATGTTGTACAATTTAGTCAAAAAAGATTGCAAATTGATATCAAACATCTAATATGTTGGTTCCAAATATGTTTTTATCAATCAAAATTAGTTAATATAGATTCATAAATATGTTTTGATTGTTAATACACAATGAAATCAAATTGAAAATACGTTTAGAACATACAACGGTAGGTTATGCTCGTGAAGTTTCTTTAATTTTGACCAAAATTGTTCGACATCGAACAACATGAATGGTTGTTGAAAAAGTTTTTTTTGTGATTTCAATCTAGTACATTTGGCTTCGTATGGGTACTACGATGTTAAAAAATTTGGTAATTGAACTAAATATACATTTCGAATATTTTACAGTGAGTTTTACGGTTGAATGTAGTACAATTTCTACAAAAAATGGCTGCAATTTGAGATTAAACATCCAATATGTTGGTTCAAAATAAGTTTTTGTGACTCAAAATTAGTTAATATAGTATTATAAATATATTTTGATGGTTAATACACATTGAAATCAAATTGAAAATACTTTTAGAACATCCAACGTTAGGTTATACTCGTGAATTTCCTTTAATTTTGACCAAAATTATTCGATATTGAACAACATGAATGGTTGTTCAAAAGGTATTTTTGTGATTTCAAACTAGTACATTTGGCTTTGTATGTGTACTAAGATATATAAAAGATTAGAAATCGAACTAAATATATATTTCATATATTCGAGAGTGGGTTTTACGATTGAATGTTGTACAATTTAGTCAAAAAAGATTGCAAATTGATATCAAACATCCAATATGTTGGTTCCAAATATGTTTTTGTCAATCAAAATTAGTTAATATAGATTCATAAATATGTTTTCATAGTTAATACACATTGAAATCAAATTGAAAATACGTTTAGAACATCCAACGGTAGGTTATGCTCGTGAAGTTTCTTTAATTTTGACCAAAATTGTTCGAAATCGAACAACATGAATGGTTGTTGAAAAAGTTTTTTTTGTGATTTCAATCTAGTACATTTGGCTTCGTATGGGTACTACGATGTTAAAAAATTTGGTAATTGAACTAAATATACATTTCGAATATTTTACAGTGAGTTTTACGGTTGAATGTAGTACAATTTCTACAAAAAATGGCTGCAATTTGAGATTAAACATCCAATATGTTGGTTCAAAATAAGTTTTTGTGACTCAAAATTAGTTAATATAGTATTATAAATATATTTTGATGGTTAATACACATTGAAATCAAATTGAAAATACTTTTAGAACATCCAACGTTACGTTATACTCGTGAATTTCCTTTAATTTTGACCAAAATTGTTCGATATTGAACAACATGAATGGTTGTTCAAAAGGTATTTTTGTGATTTCAAACTCGTACATTACGCTTTGTATGTGTACTAAGATGTATAAAAGATTAGAAATAGAACTAAATATATATTTCAGATATTCGAGAGTGGTTTTACGATTGAATGTTGTACAATTTAGTCAAAAAAGCTTGCAAATTGATATTAAACATCCAATATGTTTTTGTCAATCAAAATTAGTTAATATAGATTCATAAATTAGTTTTGATAGTTAATACACAATGAAATCAAATTGGAAAAACGTTTAGAACATCCTACGGTAGGTTATGCTCATGAAGTTTCTTTAATTTTGACCAAAATTGTTCGACATTGAACAACATGAATGGTTGTTGAAAAGGTTTTTTTCGTGATTTCAAACTGGTACATTTGGCTTCGTATGGGTACTGCGATGTACAAAAGTTTGGTAATTGAACTAAATATACATTTCGAATATGTTACAGTGAGTTTTACGGTTGAATGTAGTACAATTTCTACAAAAAATGGCTGCAATTTGAGATTAAACATCCAATATGTTGGTTCAAAATAAGTTCTTGTGGCTCAAAATTAGTTAATATAGTATCATAAATATGTTTCGATGGTTAATACACATTGAAATCAAATTGAAAATACTTTTAGAACATCCAACGTTAGGTTATACTCGTGAATTTTCTTTAATTTTCACCAAAATTGTTCGACATTGAACAACATGAATGGTTGTTCAAAAGGTATTTTTGTGATTTCAAACTAGTACATTTGGCTTTGTATGTGTACTAAGATATATAAAAGATTAGAAATCGAACTAAATATATATTTCATATATTCGAGAGTGGGTTTTACGATTGAATGTTGTACAATTTAGTCAAAAAAGATTGCAAATTGATATCAAACATCCAATATGTTGGTTCCAAATATGTTTTTATCAATCAAAATTAGTTAATATAGATTCATAAATATGTTTTGATAGTTAATACACAATGAAATCAAATTGAAAATACGTTTAGAACATCCAACGGTAGGTTATGCTCGTGAAGTTTCTTTAATTTTGACCAAAATTGTTCGACATCGAACAACATGAATGGTTGTTGAAAAAGTTTTTTTTGTGATTTCAATCTAGTACATTTGGCTTCGTATGGGTACTACGATGTTAAAAAATTTGGTAATTGAACTAAATATACATTTCGAATATGTTACAGTGAGTTTTACGGTTGAATGTAGTACAATTTCTACAAAAAATGGCTGCAATTTGAGATTAAACATCCAATATGTTGATTTAAAAAAGTTTTTGTGACTCAAAATTAGTTAATATAGTATCATAAATATGTTTTGATGATTAATACACATTGAAATCAAATTGAAAATATTTTTAGAACATCCAACGTTAGGTTATACTTGTGAATTTCCTTTAATTTTGACCAAAATTGTTCGATATTGAACAACATGAATGGTTGTTCAAAAGGTATTTTTGTGATTTCAAACTAGTACATTTGGCTTTGTATGTGTACTAAGATATATAAAAGATTAGAAATCGAACTAAATATATATTTCATATATTCGAGAGTGGGTTTTACGATTGAATGTTGTACAATTTAGTCAAAAAAGATTGCAAATTGATATCAAACATCTAATATGTTGGTTCCAAATATGTTTTTATCAATCAAAATTAGTTAATATAGATTCATAAATATGTTTTGATTGTTAATACACAATGAAATCAAATTGAAAATACGTTTAGAACATACAACGGTAGGTTATGCTCGTGAAGTTTCTTTAATTTTGACCAAAATTGTTCGACATCGAACAACATGAATGGTTGTTGAAAAAGTTTTTTTTGTGATTTCAATCTAGTACATTTGGCTTCGTATGGGTACTACGATGTTAAAAAATTTGGTAATTGAACTAAATATACATTTCGAATATGTTACAGTGAGTTTTACGGTTGAATGTAGTACAATTTCTACAAAAAATGGCTGCAATTTGAGATTAAACATCCAATATGTTGATTTAAAAAAGTTTTTGTGACTCAAAATTAGTTAATATAGTATCATAAATATGTTTTGATGATTAATACACATTGAAATCAAATTGAAAATATTTTTAGAACATCCAACGTTAGGTTATACTTGTGAATTTCCTTTAATTTTGACCAAAATTGTTCGATATTGAACAACATGAATGGTTGTTCAAAAGGTATTTTTGTGATTTCAAACTAGTACATTTGGCTTTGTATGTGTACTAAGATATATAAAAGATTAGAAATCGAACTAAATATATATTTCATATATTCGAGAGTGGGTTTTACGATTGAATGTTGTACAATTTAGTCAAAAAAGATTGCAAATTGATATCAAACATCTAATATGTTGGTTCCAAATATGTTTTTATCAATCAAAATTAGTTAATATAGATTCATAAATATGTTTTGATTGTTAATACACAATGAAATCAAATTGAAAATACGTTTAGAACATACAACGGTAGGTTATGCTCGTGAAGTTTCTTTAATTTTGACCAAAATTGTTCGACATCGAACAACATGAATGGTTGTTGAAAAAGTTTTTTTTGTGATTTCAATCTAGTACATTTGGCTTCGTATGGGTACTACGATGTTAAAAAATTTGGTAATTGAACTAAATATACATTTCGAATATTTTACAGTGAGTTTTACGGTTGAATGTAGTACAATTTCTACAAAAAATGGCTGCAATTTGAGATTAAACATCCAATATGTTGGTTCAAAATAAGTTTTTGTGACTTAAAATTAGTTAATGTAGTATTATAAATATGTTTTGATGGTTAATACACATTGAAATCAAATTGAAAATACTTTTAGAACATCCAATGTTAGGATATACTCGTGAATTTCTCTTAATTTTGACCAAAATTGTTCGACATTGAACAACATGAATGGTTGTTCAAAACGTGTTTTTATGATTTCAAACTATAACATTCGGCTTTGTATGTGTACTAATATGTATAAAAATTCAAAAATCGGACTAAAAATATATTTCGGATATTCAAGAGTGGGTTTTATGATTGCCAAAAAAGATTACAAATCGAGATTAAACATCAAATACGTTGGTTCAAAAAATATTTTTGTTGCTAAAAATTAGTTAATATAGTGCCATAAATATGTTTTGATTGTTAATACACATTGAAATCAAATTGAAAATATTTTTAGAACATCCAACGTTAGGTTATACTTGTGAATTTTCTTTAATTTTGACCAAAATTGTTCGATATTGAACAACATGAATGGTTGTTCAAAAGGTATTTTTGTGATTTCAAACTCGTACATTTGGCTTTGTATGTGTACTAAGATGTATAAAAGATTAGAAATCGAACTAAATATATATTTCAGATATTCGAGAGTGGGTTTTACGATTGAATGTTGTACAATTTAGTCAAAAAAGATTGCAAATTGATATTAGACATCCAATATGTTGGTTCCAAATATGTTTTTGTCAATCAAAATTAGTTAATATAGATTCATAAATTAGTTTTGATAGTTAATACACAATGAAATCAAATTGGAAAAACGTTTGGAACATCCAACGGTAGGTTATGCTCGTGAATTTTCTTTAATTTTCACCAAAATTGTTCGACATCGAACAACATGAATGGTTGTTGAAAAGGTTTTTTTTGTGATTTCAAACTGGTACATTTGGCTTCGTATGGGTACTGCGATGTACAAAAGTTTGGTAATTGAACTAAATATACATTTCGAATATGTTACAGTGAGTTTTATGGTTAAATGTAGTACAATTTCTACAAAAAATGGCTGCAATTTGAGATTAAACATCCAATATGTTGGTTCAAAATAAGTTTTTGTGGGTCAAAATTAGTTAATATAGTATCATAAATATGTTTTGATGGTTAATACACATTGAAATCAAATTGAAAATACTTTTAGAATATCCAACGTTAGGTTATACTCGTGAATTTTCTTTAATTTTGACCAAAATTGTTCGACATTGAACAACATGAATGGTTGTTCAAAAGGTGTTTTTATGATTTCAAATTAGCACATTCGGCTTTGTATGTGTACTAAGATGTATAATAATTTAGAAATCGGACTAAAAATAGATTTCGGATATTCTAGAGTGGATTTTATGATTGCCAAAAAAGATTACAAATCGAGATTAAACATCAAATATGTTGGTTCAAAAAATATTTTTGTTACTAAAAATTAGTTAATATAGTGCCATAAATTTGTTTTGATGGTTAATACACATTGAAATCAAATTGAAAATATTTTTAGAACATCCAACGTTAGGTTATACTTGAGAATTTCCTTTAATTTTGACCAAAATTGTTCGATATTGAACAACATGAATGGTTGTTCAAAAGGTATTTTTGTGATTTCAAACTAGTACATTTGGCTTTGTATGTGTACTAAGATGTATAAAAGATTAGAAATCGAACTAAATATATATTTCAGATATTCGAGAGTGGGTTTTACGATTGAATGTTGTACAATTTAGTCAAAAAAGATTGCAAATTGATATTAGACATCCAATATGTTGGTTCCAAATATGTTTTTGTCAATCAAAATTAGTTAATATAGATTCATAAATTAGTTTTGATAGTTAATACACAATGAAATCAAATTGGAAAAACGTTTGGAACATCCAACGGTAGGTTATGCTCGTGAATTTTCTTTAATTTTCACCAAAATTGTTCGACATCGAACAACATGAATGGTTGTTGAAAAGGTTTTTTTTGTGATTTCAAACTGGTACATTTGGCTTCGTATGGGTACTGCGATGTACAAAAGTTTTGTAATTGAACTAAATATACATTCCGATTATTTTACAGTGAGTTTTACGGTTGAATGTAGTACAATTTCTACAAAAAATGGCTGCAATTTGAGATTAAACATCCAATATGTTGATTTAAAATAAGTTTTTGTGACTCAAAATTAGTTAATATAGTATCATAAATATGTTTTGATGATTAATACACATTGAAATCAAATTGAAAATATTTTTAGAACATCCAACGTTAGGTTATATACTCGTGAATTTCCTTTAATTTTGACCAAAATTGTTCGATATTGAACAACATGAATGGTTGTTCAAAAGGTATTTTTGTGATTTCAAACTAGTACATTTGGCTTTGTATGTGTACTAAGATATATAAAAGATTAGAAATCGAACTAAATATATATTTCATATATTCGAGAGTGGGTTTTACGATTGAATGTTGTACAATTTAGTCAAAAAAGATTGCAAATTGATATCAAACATCCAATATGTTGGTTCCAAATATGTTTTTATCAATCAAAATTAGTTAATATAGATTCATAAATATGTTTTGATAGTTAATACACAATGAAATCAAATTGGAAAAACGTTTAGAACATCCAACGGTAGGTTATGCTCGTGAATTTTCTTTAATTTTCACCAAAATTGTTCGACATCGAACAACATGAATGGTTGTTGAAAAGGTTTTTTTTGTGATTTCAAACTGGTACATTTGGCTTCGTATGGGTACTGCGATGTACAAAAGTTTGGCAATTGAACTAAATATACATTCTGAATATTTTACAGTGAGTTTTACGGTTGAATGTAGTACAATTTCTACAAAAAATGGCTGCAATTTGAGATTAAACATCCAATATGTTGGTTCAAAATAAGTTTTTGTGACTCAAAATTAGTTAATATAGTATCATAAATATGTTTTGATGATTAATACACATTGAAATCAAATTGAAAATATTTTTAGAACATCCAACGTTAGGTTATACTCGTGAATTTCCTTTAATTTTGACCAAAATTGTTCGATATTGAACAACATGAATGGTTGTTCAAAAGGTATTTTTGTGATTTCAAACTTGTACATTTTGCTTTGTATGTGTACTAAGATGCATAAAAGATTAGATATCGAACTAAATATATATTTCAGATATTCGAGAGTGGGTTTTACGAATGAATGTTGTACAATTTAGTCAAAAAAGATTGCAAATTGATATTAAACATCCAATATGTTGGTTCCAAATATGTTTTTGTCAATCAAAATTAGTTAATATAGATTCATAAATTAGTTTTGATAGTTAATACACAATGAAATCAAATTGGAAAAACGTTTAAAACATCCTACGGTAGGTTATGCTCGTGAATTTTCTTTAATTTTGACCAAAATTGTTCGACATTGAACAACATGAATGGTTGTTGAAAAGGTTTTTTTCGTGATTTCAAACAGGTACATTTGGCTTCGTATGGGTACTGCGATGTACAAAAGTTTGGTAATTGAACTAAATATACATTTCGAATATGTTACAGTGAGTTTTACAGTTAAATGTAGTACAATTTCTACAAAAAATGGCTGCAATTTGAGATTAAACATCCAATATATTGGTTCAAAATAAGTTTTTGTGGGTCAAAATTAGTTAATATAGTATCATAAATTTGTTTTGATGGTTAATACACATTGAAATCAAATTGAAAATACTTTTAGAACATCCAACGTTAGGTTATACTCGTGAATTTTCTTTAATTTTGACCAAAATTGTTCGACATTGAACAACATGAATGGTTGTTCAAAAGGTGTTTTTATGATTTCAAATTTGCTCATTCGGCTTTGTATGTGTACTAAGATGTATAATAATTTAGAAATCGGACTAAAAATACATTTCGGATATTCTAGAGTGGATTTTATGATTGCCAAAAAAGATTACAAATCGAGATTAAACATCAAATATGTTGGTTCAAAAAATATTTTTGTTACTAAAAATTAGTTAATATAGTGCCATAAATTTGTTTTGATGGTTAATACACATTGAAATCAAATTGAAAATATTTTTAGAACATCCAACGTTAGGTTATACTTGAGAATTTCCTTTAATTTTGACCAAAATTGTTCGATATTGAACAACATGAATGGTTGTTCAAAAGGTATTTTTGTGATTTCAAACTAGTACATTTGGCTTTGTATGTGTACTAAGATGTATAAAAGATTAGAAATCGAACTAAATATATATTTCAGATATTCGAGAGTGGGTTTTACGATTGAATGTTGTACAATTTAGTCAAAAAAGATTGCAAATTGATATTAGACATCCAATATGTTGGTTCCAAATATGTTTTTGTCAATCAAAATTAGTTAATATAGATTCATAAATTAGTTTTGATAGTTAATACACAATGAAATCAAATTGGAAAAACGTTTGGAACATCCAACGGTAGGTTATGCTCGTGAATTTTCTTTAATTTTCACCAAAATTGTTCGACATCGAACAACATGAATGGTTGTTGAAAAGGTTTTTTTTGTGATTTCAAACTGGTACATTTGGCTTCGTATGGGTACTGCGATGTACAAAAGTTTTGTAATTGAACTAAATATACATTCCGATTATTTTACAGTGAGTTTTACGGTTGAATGTAGTACAATTTCTACAAAAAATGGCTGCAATTTGAGATTAAACATCCAATATGTTGATTTAAAATAAGTTTTTGTGACTCAAAATTAGTTAATATAGTATCATAAATATGTTTTGATGATTAATACACATTGAAATCAAATTGAAAATATTTTTAGAACATCCAACGTTAGGTTATATACTCGTGAATTTCCTTTAATTTTGACCAAAATTGTTCGATATTGAACAACATGAATGGTTGTTCAAAAGGTATTTTTGTGATTTCAAACTAGTACATTTGGCTTTGTATGTGTACTAAGATATATAAAAGATTAGAAATCGAACTAAATATATATTTCATATATTCGAGAGTGGGTTTTACGATTGAATGTTGTACAATTTAGTCAAAAAAGATTGCAAATTGATATCAAACATCCAATATGTTGGTTCCAAATATGTTTTTATCAATCAAAATTAGTTAATATAGATTCATAAATATGTTTTGATAGTTAATACACAATGAAATCAAATTGGAAAAACGTTTAGAACATCCAACGGTAGGTTATGCTCGTGAATTTTCTTTAATTTTCACCAAAATTGTTCGACATCGAACAACATGAATGGTTGTTGAAAAGGTTTTTTTTGTGATTTCAAACTGGTACATTTGGCTTCGTATGGGTACTGCGATGTACAAAAGTTTGGCAATTGAACTAAATATACATTCTGAATATTTTACAGTGAGTTTTACGGTTGAATGTAGTACAATTTCTACAAAAAATGGCTGCAATTTGAGATTAAACATCCAATATGTTGGTTCAAAATAAGTTTTTGTGACTCAAAATTAGTTAATATAGTATCATAAATATGTTTTGATGATTAATACACATTGAAATCAAATTGAAAATATTTTTAGAACATCCAACGTTAGGTTATACTCGTGAATTTCCTTTAATTTTGACCAAAATTGTTCGATATTGAACAACATGAATGGTTGTTCAAAAGGTATTTTTGTGATTTCAAACTTGTACATTTTGCTTTGTATGTGTACTAAGATGCATAAAAGATTAGATATCGAACTAAATATATATTTCAGATATTCGAGAGTGGGTTTTACGAATGAATGTTGTACAATTTAGTCAAAAAAGATTGCAAATTGATATTAAACATCCAATATGTTGGTTCCAAATATGTTTTTGTCAATCAAAATTAGTTAATATAGATTCATAAATTAGTTTTGATAGTTAATACACAATGAAATCAAATTGGAAAAACGTTTAAAACATCCTACGGTAGGTTATGCTCGTGAATTTTCTTTAATTTTGACCAAAATTGTTCGACATTGAACAACATGAATGGTTGTTGAAAAGGTTTTTTTCGTGATTTCAAACAGGTACATTTGGCTTCGTATGGGTACTGCGATGTACAAAAGTTTGGTAATTGAACTAAATATACATTTCGAATATGTTACAGTGAGTTTTACAGTTAAATGTAGTACAATTTCTACAAAAAATGGCTGCAATTTGAGATTAAACATCCAATATATTGGTTCAAAATAAGTTTTTGTGGGTCAAAATTAGTTAATATAGTATCATAAATTTGTTTTGATGGTTAATACACATTGAAATCAAATTGAAAATACTTTTAGAACATCCAACGTTAGGTTATACTCGTGAATTTTCTTTAATTTTGACCAAAATTGTTCGACATTGAACAACATGAATGGTTGTTCAAAAGGTGTTTTTATGATTTCAAATTTGCTCATTCGGCTTTGTATGTGTACTAAGATGTATAATAATTTAGAAATCGGACTAAAAATACATTTCGGATATTCTAGAGTGGATTTTATGATTGCCAAAAAAGATTACAAATCGAGATTAAACATCAAATATGTTGGTTCAAAAAATATTTTTGTTACTAAAAATTAGTTAATATAGTGCCATAAATTTGTTTTGATGGTTAATACACATTGAAATCAAATTGAAAATATTTTTAGAACATCCAACGTTAGGTTATACTTGAGAATTTCCTTTAATTTTGACCAAAATTGTTCGATATTGAACAACATGAATGGTTGTTCAAAAGGTATTTTTGTGATTTCAAACTAGTACATTTGGCTTTGTATGTGTACTAAGATGTATAAAAGATTAGAAATCGAACTAAATATATATTTCAGATATTCGAGAGTGGGTTTTACGATTGAATGTTGTACAATTTAGTCAAAAAAGATTGCAAATTGATATTAGACATCCAATATGTTGGTTCCAAATATGTTTTTGTCAATCAAAATTAGTTAATATAGATTCATAAATTAGTTTTGATAGTTAATACACAATGAAATCAAATTGGAAAAACGTTTGGAACATCCAACGGTAGGTTATGCTCGTGAATTTTCTTTAATTTTCACCAAAATTGTTCGACATCGAACAACATGAATGGTTGTTGAAAAGGTTTTTTTTGTGATTTCAAACTGGTACATTTGGCTTCGTATGGGTACTGCGATGTACAAAAGTTTTGTAATTGAACTAAATATACATTCCGATTATTTTACAGTGAGTTTTACGGTTGAATGTAGTACAATTTCTACAAAAAATGGCTGCAATTTGAGATTAAACATCCAATATGTTGATTTAAAATAAGTTTTTGTGACTCAAAATTAGTTAATATAGTATCATAAATATGTTTTGATGATTAATACACATTGAAATCAAATTGAAAATATTTTTAGAACATCCAACGTTAGGTTATATACTCGTGAATTTCCTTTAATTTTGACCAAAATTGTTCGATATTGAACAACATGAATGGTTGTTCAAAAGGTATTTTTGTGATTTCAAACTAGTACATTTGGCTTTGTATGTGTACTAAGATATATAAAAGATTAGAAATCGAACTAAATATATATTTCATATATTCGAGAGTGGGTTTTACGATTGAATGTTGTACAATTTAGTCAAAAAAGATTGCAAATTGATATCAAACATCCAATATGTTGGTTCCAAATATGTTTTTATCAATCAAAATTAGTTAATATAGATTCATAAATATGTTTTGATAGTTAATACACAATGAAATCAAATTGGAAAAACGTTTAGAACATCCAACGGTAGGTTATGCTCGTGAATTTTCTTTAATTTTCACCAAAATTGTTCGACATCGAACAACATGAATGGTTGTTGAAAAGGTTTTTTTTGTGATTTCAAACTGGTACATTTGGCTTCGTATGGGTACTGCGATGTACAAAAGTTTGGCAATTGAACTAAATATACATTCTGAATATTTTACAGTGAGTTTTACGGTTGAATGTAGTACAATTTCTACAAAAAATGGCTGCAATTTGAGATTAAACATCCAATATGTTGGTTCAAAATAAGTTTTTGTGACTCAAAATTAGTTAATATAGTATCATAAATATGTTTTGATGATTAATACACATTGAAATCAAATTGAAAATATTTTTAGAACATCCAACGTTAGGTTATACTCGTGAATTTCCTTTAATTTTGACCAAAATTGTTCGATATTGAACAACATGAATGGTTGTTCAAAAGGTATTTTTGTGATTTCAAACTTGTACATTTTGCTTTGTATGTGTACTAAGATGCATAAAAGATTAGATATCGAACTAAATATATATTTCAGATATTCGAGAGTGGGTTTTACGAATGAATGTTGTACAATTTAGTCAAAAAAGATTGCAAATTGATATTAAACATCCAATATGTTGGTTCCAAATATGTTTTTGTCAATCAAAATTAGTTAATATAGATTCATAAATTAGTTTTGATAGTTAATACACAATGAAATCAAATTGGAAAAACGTTTAAAACATCCTACGGTAGGTTATGCTCGTGAATTTTCTTTAATTTTGACCAAAATTGTTCGACATTGAACAACATGAATGGTTGTTGAAAAGGTTTTTTTCGTGATTTCAAACTGGTACATTTGGCTTCGTATGGGTACTGCGATGTACAAAAGTTTGGTAATTGAACTAAATATACATTTCGAATATGTTACAGTGAGTTTTACAGTTAAATGTAGTACAATTTCTACAAAAAATGGCTGCAATTTGAGATTAAACATCCAATATATTGGTTCAAAATAAGTTTTTGTGGGTCAAAATTAGTTAATATAGTATCATAAATTTGTTTTGATGGTTAATACACATTGAAATCAAATTGAAAATACTTTTAGAACATCCAACGTTAGGTTATACTCGTGAATTTTCTTTAATTTTGACCAAAATTGTTCGACATTGAACAACATGAATGGTTGTTCAAAAGGTGTTTTTATGATTTCAAATTTGCTCATTCGGCTTTGTATGTGTACTAAGATGTATAATAATTTAGAAATCGGACTAAAAATACATTTCGGATATTCTAGAGTGGATTTTATGATTGCCAAAAAAGATTACAAATCGAGATTAAACATCAAATATGTTGGTTCAAAAAATATTTTTGTTACTAAAAATTAGTTAATATAGTGCCATAAATTTGTTTTGATGGTTAATACACATTGAAATCAAATTGAAAATATTTTTAGAACATCCAACGTTAGGTTATACTTGTGAATTTCCTTTAATTTTGACCAAAATTGTTCGATATTGAACAACATGAATGGTTGTTCAAAAGGTATTTTTGTGATTTCAAACTAGTACATTTGGCTTTGTATGTGTACTAAGATGTATAAAAGATTAGAAATCGAACTAAATATATATTTCAGATATTCGAGAGTGGGTTTTACGATTGAATGTTGTACAATTTAGTCAAAAAAGATTGCAAATTGATATTAGACATCCAATATGTTGGTTCCAAATATGTTTTTGTCAATCAAAATTAGTTAATATAGATTCATAAATCAGTTTTGATAGTTAATACACAATGAAATCAAATTGGAAAAACGTTTGGAACATCTAACGGTAGGTTATGCTCGTGAATTTTCTTTAATTTTCACCAAAATTGTTCGACATCGAACAACATGAATGGTTGTTGAAAAGGTTTTTTTTGTGATTTCAAACTGGTACATTTGGCTTCGTATGGGTACTGCGATGTACAAAAGTTTGGTAATTGAACTAAATATACATTCCGATTATTTTACAGTGAGTTTTACGGTTAAATGTAGTACAATTTCTACAAAAAATGGCTGCAATTTGAGATTAAACATCCAATATGTTGATTTAAAATAAGTTTTTGTGACTCAAAATTAGTTAATATAGTATCATAAATATGTTTTGATGATTAATACACATTGAAATCAAATTGAAAATATTTTTAGAACATCCAACGTTAGGTTATACTCGTGAATTTCCTTTAATTTTGACCAAAATTGTTCGATATTGAACAACATGAATGGTTGTTCAAAAGGTATTTTTGTGATTTCAAACTAGTACATTTGGCTTTGTATGTGTACTAAGATGTATAAAAGATTAGAAATCGAACTAAATATATAATTCAGATATTCGAGAGTGGGTTTTACGATTGAATGTTGTACAATTTAGTCAAAAAAGATTGCAAATTGATATTAAACATCCAATATGTTGGTTCCAAATATGTTTTTGTCAATCAAAATTAGTTAATATAGATTCATAAATTAGTTTTGATAGTTAATACACAATGAAATCAAATTGGAAAAACGTTTAGAACATCCAACGGTAGGTTATGCTCGTGAATTTTCTTTAATTTTCACCAAAATTGTTCGACATCGAACAACATGAATGGTTGTTGAAAAGATTTTTTTTGTGATTTCAAACTGGTACATTTGGTTTCGTATGGGTACTGCGATGTACAAAAGTTTGGTAATTGAACTAAATATACATTCTGAATATTTTACAGTGAGTTTTACGGTTGAATGTAGTACAATTTCTACAAAAAATGGCTGCAATTTGAGATTAAACATACAATATGTTGGTTCAAAATAAGTTTTTGTGACTCAAAATTAGTTAATATAGTATCATAAATATGTTTTGATGATTAATACACATTGAAATCAAATTGAAAATATTTTTAGAACATCCAACGTTAGGTTATACTCGTGAATTTCCTTTAATTTTGACCAAAATTGTTCGATATTGAACAACATGAATGGTTGTTCAAAAGGTATTTTTGTGATTTCAAACTAGTACATTTGGCTTTGTATGTGTACTAAGATGTATAAAAGATTAGAAATCGAACTAAATATATAATTCAGATATTCGAGAGTGGGTTTTACGATTGAATGTTGTACAATTTAGTCAAAAAAATTGCAAATTGATATTAAACATCCAATATGTTGGTTCCAAATATGTTTTTGTCAATCAAAATTAGTTAATATAGATTCATAAATTAGTTTTGATAGTTAATACACAATGAAATCAAATTGGAAAAACGTTTAGAACATCCTACGGTAGGTTATGCTCGTGAATTTTCTTTAATTTTGACCAAAATTGTTCGACATTGAACAACATGAATGGTTGTTGAAAAGGTTTTTTTCGTGATTTCAAACTGGTACATTTGGCTTCGTATGGGTACTGCGATGTACAAAAGTTTGGTAATTGAACTAAATATACATTTCGAATATGTTACAGTGAGTTTTACGGTTAAATGTAGTACAATTTCTACAAAAAATGGCTGCAATTTGAGATTAAACATCCAATATGTTGGATCAAAATAAGTTTTTGTGGGTCAAAATTAGTTAATATAGTATCATAAATATGTTTTGATGGTTAATACACATTGAAATCAAATTGAAAATACTTTTAGAACATCCAACGTTAGGTTATACTCGTGAATTTCCTTTAATTTTGACCAAAATTGTTCGATATTGAACAACATGAATGGTTGTTCAAAAGGTATTTTTGTGATTTCAAACTAGTACATTTTGCTTTGTATGTGTACTAAGATGTATAAAAGATTAGATATCGAACTAAATATATATTTCAGATATTCGAGAGTGGGTTTTACGATTGAATGTTGTACAATTTAGTCAAAAAAGATTGCAAATTGATATTAAACATCCAATATGTTGGTTCCAAATATGTTTTTGTCAATCAAAATTAGTTAATATAGATTCATAAATTAGTTTTGATAGTTAATACACAATGAAATCAAATTGGAAAAATGTTTAGAACATCCAACGGTAGGTTATGCTCGTGAATTTTCTTTAATTTTCACCAAAATTGTTCGACATCGAACAACATGTATGGTTGTTGAAAAGATTTTTTTTGTGATTTCAAACTGGTACATTTGGTTTCGTATGGGTACTGCGATGTACAAAAGTTTGGTAATTGAACTAAATATACATTCTGAATATTTTACAGTGAGTTTTACGGTTGAATGTAGTACAATTTCTACAAAAAATGGCTGCAATTTGAGATTAAACATACAATATGTTGGTTCAAAATAAGTTTTTGTGACTCAAAATTAGTTAATATAGTATCATAAATATGTTTTGATGATTAATACACATTGAAATCAAATTGAAAATATTTTTAGAACATCCAACGTTAGGTTATACTCGTGAATTTCTTTAATTTTGACCAAAATTGTTCGATATTGAACAACATGAATGGTTGTTCAAAAGGTATTTTTGTGATTTCAAACTAGTACATTTTGCTTTGTATGTGTACTAAGATGTATAAAAGATTAGATATCGAACTAAATATATATTTCAGATATTCGAGAGTGGGTTTTACGATTGAATGTTGTACAATTTAGTCAAAAAAGATTGCAAATTGATATTAAACATCCAATATGTTGGTTCCAAATATGTTTTTGTCAATCAAAATTAGTTAATATAGATTCATAAATTAGTTTTGATAGTTAATACACAATGAAATCAAATTGGAAAAACGTTTAGAACATCCAACGGTAGGTTATGCTCGTGAATTTTCTTTAATTTTCACCAAAATTGTTCGACATCGAACAACATGTATGGTTGTTGAAAAGATTTTTTTTGTGATTTCAAACTGGTACATTTGGTTTCGTATGGGTACTGCGATGTACAAAAGTTTGGTAATTGAACTAAATATACATTCTGAATATTTTACAGTGAGTTTTACGGTTGAATGTAGTACAATTTCTACAAAAAATGGCTGCAATTTGAGATTAAACATACAATATGTTGGTTCAAAATAAGTTTTTGTGACTCAAAATTAGTTAATATAGTATCATAAATATGTTTTGATGATTAATACACATTGAAATCAAATTGAAAATATTTTTAGAACATCCAACGTTAGGTTATACTCGTGAATTTCTTTAATTTTGACCAAAATTGTTCGATATTGAACAACATGAATGGTTGTTCAAAAGGTATTTTTGTGATTTCAAACTAGTACATTTTGCTTTGTATGTGTACTAAGATGTATAAAAGATTAGATATCGAACTAAATATATATTTCAGATATTCGAGAGTGGGTTTTACGATTGAATGTTGTACAATTTAGTCAAAAAAATTGCAAATTGATATTAAACATCCAATATGTTGGTTCCAAATATGTTTTTGTCAATCAAAATTAGTTAATATAGATTCATAAATTAGTTTTGATAGTTAATACACAATGAAATCAAATTGGAAAAACGTTTAGAACATCCTACGGTAGGTTATGCTCGTGAATTTTCTTTAATTTTGACCAAAATTGTTCGACATTGAACAACATGAATGGTTGTTGAAAAGGTTTTTTTCGTGATTTCAAACTGGTACATTTGGCTTCGTATGGGTACTGCGATGTACAAAAGTTTGGTAATTGAACTAAATATACATTTCGAATATGTTACAGTGAGTTTTACGGTTAAATGTAGTACAATTTCTACAAAAAATGGCTGCAATTTGAGATTAAACATCCAATATGTTGGATCAAAATAAGTTTTTGTGGGTCAAAATTAGTTAATATAGTATCATAAATATGTTTTGATGGTTAATACACATTGAAATCAAATTGAAAATACTTTTAGAACATCCAACGTTAGGTTATACTCGTGAATTTCCTTTAATTTTGACCAAAATTGTTCGATATTGAACAACATGAATGGTTGTTCAAAAGGTATTTTTGTGATTTCAAACTAGTACATTTTGCTTTGTATGTGTACTAAGATGTATAAAAGATTAGATATCGAACTAAATATATATTTCAGATATTCGAGAGTGGGTTTTACGATTGAATGTTGTACAATTTAGTCAGAAAAGATTGCAAATTGATATTAAACATCCAATATGTTGGTTCCAAATATGTTTTTGTCAATCAAAATTAGTTAATATAGATTCATAAATATGTTTTGATAGTTAATACACAATGAAATCAAATTGGAAAAACGTTTAGAACATCCAACGGTAGGTTATGCTCGTGAATTTTCTTTAATTTTCACCAAAATTGTTCGACATCGAACAACATGAATGGTTGTTGAAAAGGTTTTTTTTGTGATTTCAAACTGGTACATTTGGCTTCGTATGGGTACTACGATGTACAAAAGTTTGGTAATTGAACTAAATATACATTCCGATTATTTTACAGTGAGTTTTACGGTTGAATGTAGTACAATTTCTACAAAAAATGGCTGCAATTTGAGATTAAACATCCAATATGTTGATTTAAAATAAGTTTTTGTGACTCAAAATTAGTTAATATAGTATCATAAATATGTTTTGATGATTAATACACATTGAAATCAAATTGAAAATATTTTTAGAACATCCAACGTTAGGTTATACTCGTGAATTTCCTTTAATTTTGACCAAAATTGTTCGATATTGAACAACATGAATGGTTGTTCAAAAGGTATTTTTGTGATTTCAAACTAGTACATTTGGCTTTGTATGTGTACTAAGATGTATAAAAGATTAGAAATCGAACTAAATATATAATTCAGATATTCGAGAGTGGGTTTTACGATTGAATGTTGTACAATTTAGTAAAAAAAGATTGCAAATTGATATTAAACATCCAATATGTTGGTTCCAAATATGTTTTTGTCAATCAAAATTAGTTAATATAGATTCATAAATTAGTTTTGATAGTTAATACACAATGAAATCAAATTGGAAAAACGTTTAGAACATCCAACGGTAGGTTATGCTCGTGAATTTTCTTTAATTTTCACCAAAATTGTTCGACATCGAACAACATGAATGGTTGTTGAAAAGATTTTTTTTGTGATTTCAAACTGGTACATTTGGTTTCGTATGGGTACTGCGATGTACAAAAGTTTGGTAATTGAACTAAATATACATTCTGAATATTTTACAGTGAGTTTTACGGTTGAATGTAGTACAATTTCTACAAAAAATGGCTGCAATTTGAGATTAAACATACAATATGTTGGTTCAAAATAAGTTTTTGTGACTCAAAATTAGTTAATATAGTATCATAAATATGTTTTGATGATTAATACACATTGAAATCAAATTGAAAATATTTTTAGAACATCCAACGTTAGGTTATACTCGTGAATTTCCTTTAATTTTGACCAAAATTGTTCGATATTGAACAACATGAATGGTTGTTCAAAAGGTATTTTTGTGATTTCAAACTAGTACATTTTGCTTTGTATGTGTACTAAGATGTATAAAAGATTAGATATCGAACTAAATATATATTTCAGATATTCGAGAGTGGGTTTTACGATTGAATGTTGTACAATTTAGTCAAAAAAATTGCAAATTGATATTAAACATCCAATATGTTGGTTCCAAATATGTTTTTGTCAATCAAAATTAGTTAATATAGATTCATAAATTAGTTTTGATAGTTAATACACAATGAAATCAAATTGGAAAAACGTTTAGAACATCCTACGGTAGGTTATGCTCGAGAATTTTCTTTAATTTTGACCAAAATTGTTCGACATTGAACAACATGAATGGTTGTTGAAAAGGTTTTTTTCGTGATTTCAAACTGGTACATTTGGCTTCGTATGGGTACTGCGATGTACAAAAGTTTGGTAATTGAACTAAATATACATTTCGAATATGTTACAGTGAGTTTTACGGTTAAATGTAGTACAATTTCTACAAAAAATGGCTGCAATTTGAGATTAAACATCCAATATGTTGGATCAAAATAAGTTTTTGTGGGTCAAAATTAGTTAATATAGTATCATAAATATGTTTTGATGGTTAATACACATTGAAATCAAATTGAAAATACTTTTAGAACATCCAACGTTAGGTTATACTCGTGAATTTCCTTTAATTTTGACCAAAATTGTTCGATATTGAACAACATGAATGGTTGTTCAAAAGGTATTTTTGTGATTTCAAACTAGTACATTTTGCTTTGTATGTGTACTAAGATGTATAAAAGATTAGATATCGAACTAAATATATATTTCAGATATTCGAGAGTGGGTTTTACGATTGAATGTTGTACAATTTAGTCAAAAAAGATTGCAAATTGATATTAAACATCCAATATGTTGGTTCCAAATATGTTTTTGTCAATCAAAATTAGTTAATATAGATTCATAAATTAGTTTTGATAGTTAATACACAATGAAATCAAATTGGAAAAACGTTTAGAACATCCAACGGTAGGTTATGCTCGTGAATTTTCTTTAATTTTCACCAAAATTGTTCGACATCGAACAACATGTATGGTTGTTGAAAAGATTTTTTTTGTGATTTCAAACTGGTACATTTGGTTTCGTATGGGTACTGCGATGTACAAAAGTTTGGTAATTGAACTAAATATACATTCTGAATATTTTACAGTGAGTTTTACGGTTGAATGTAGTACAATTTCTACAAAAAATGGCTGCAATTTGAGATTAAACATACAATATGTTGGTTCAAAATAAGTTTTTGTGACTCAAAATTAGTTAATATAGTATCATAAATATGTTTTGATGATTAATACACATTGAAATCAAATTGAAAATATTTTTAGAACATCCAACGTTAGGTTATACTCGTGAATTTCTTTAATTTTGACCAAAATTGTTCGATATTGAACAACATGAATGGTTGTTCAAAAGGTATTTTTGTGATTTCAAACTAGTACATTTTGCTTTGTATGTGTACTAAGATGTATAAAAGATTAGATATCGAACTAAATATATATTTCAGATATTCGAGAGTGGGTTTTACGATTGAATGTTGTACAATTTAGTCAAAAAAATTGCAAATTGATATTAAACATCCAATATGTTGGTTCCAAATATGTTTTTGTCAATCAAAATTAGTTAATATAGATTCATAAATTAGTTTTGATAGTTAATACACAATGAAATCAAATTGGAAAAACGTTTAGAACATCCTACGGTAGGTTATGCTCGTGAATTTTCTTTAATTTTGACCAAAATTGTTCGACATTGAACAACATGAATGGTTGTTGAAAAGGTTTTTTTCGTGATTTCAAACTGGTACATTTGGCTTCGTATGGGTACTGCGATGTACAAAAGTTTGGTAATTGAACTAAATATACATTTCGAATATGTTACAGTGAGTTTTACGGTTAAATGTAGTACAATTTCTACAAAAAATGGCTGCAATTTGAGATTAAACATCCAATATGTTGGATCAAAATAAGTTTTTGTGGGTCAAAATTAGTTAATATAGTATCATAAATATGTTTTGATGGTTAATACACATTGAAATCAAATTGAAAATACTTTTAGAACATCCAACGTTAGGTTATACTCGTGAATTTCCTTTAATTTTGACCAAAATTGTTCGATATTGAACAACATGAATGGTTGTTCAAAAGGTATTTTTGTGATTTCAAACTAGTACATTTTGCTTTGTATGTGTACTAAGATGTATAAAAGATTAGATATCGAACTAAATATATATTTCAGATATTCGAGAGTGGGTTTTACGATTGAATGTTGTACAATTTAGTCAGAAAAGATTGCAAATTGATATTAAACATCCAATATGTTGGTTCCAAATATGTTTTTGTCAATCAAAATTAGTTAATATAGATTCATAAATATGTTTTGATAGTTAATACACAATGAAATCAAATTGAAAATACGTTTAGAACATCCAACTGTCGGTTATGCTCGTGAAGTTTCTTTAATTTTGACCAAAATTGTTCGACATCGAACAACATGAATGGTTGTTGAAAAAGTTTTTTATGTGATTTCAATCTAGTACATTTGGCTTCGTATGGGTACTACGATGTTAAAAAATTTGGTAATTGAACTAAATATACATTTCGAATATTTTACAGTGAGTTTTACGGTTGAATGTAGTACAATTTCTACAAAAAATGGCTGCAATTTGAGATTAAACATCCAATATGTTGGTTCAAAATAAGTTTTTGTGGCTCAAAATTAGTTAATATAGTATTATAAATATGTTTTGATGGTTAATACACATTAAAATCAAATTGAAAATACTTTTAGAACATCCAATGTTAGGATATACTCGTGAATTTCTCTTAATTTTGACCAAAATTGTTCGACATTGAACAACATGAATGGTTGTTCAAAACGTGTTTTTATGATTTCAAACTATCACATTCGGCTTTGTATGTGTACTAATATGTATAAAAATTTAAAAATCGGACTAAAAATATATTTCGGATATTCAAGAGTGGATTTTATGATTGCCAAAAAAGATTACAAATCGAGATTAAACATCAAATATGTTGGTTCAAAAAATATTTTTGTTACTAAAAATTAGTTAATAAAGTGCCATAAATATGTTTTGATGGTTAATACACATTGAAATCAAATTTAAAAGATTTTTAGAAAATCCAACGTTAGGTTATATACTCGTGAATTTCCTTTAATTTTGACCAAATTTGTTCGATATTGAACAACATGAATGGTTGTTCAAAAGGTATTTTTGTGATTTCAAACTAGTACATTTGGCTTTGTATGTGTACTAAGATGTATAAAAGATTAGAAATCGAACTAAATATATAATTCAGATATTCGAGAGTGGGTTTTACGATTGAATGTTGTACAATTTAGTCAAAAAAGATTGCAAATTGATATTAAACATCCAATATGTTGGTTCCAAATATGTTTTTGTCAATCAAAATTAGTTAATATAGATTCATAAATTAGTTTTGATAGTTAATACACAATGAAATCAAATTGGAAAAACGTTTAGAACATCCAACGGTAGGTTATGCTCGTGAATTTTCTTTAATTTTCACCAAAATTGTTCGACATCGAACAACATGAATGGTTGTTGAAAAGGTTTTTTTTGTGATTTCAAACTGGTACATTTGGCTTCGTATGGGTACTGCGATGTACAAAAGTTTGGTAATTGAACTAAATATACATTCTGAATATTTTACAGTGAGTTTTACGGTTAAATGTAGTACAATTTCTACAAAAAATGGCTGCAATTTGAGATTAAACATCCAATATGTTGGTTCAAAATAAGTTTTTGTGACTCAAAATTAGTTAATATAGTATCATAAATATGTTTTGATGATTAATACACATTGAAATCAAATTGAAAATATTTTTAGAACATCCAACGTTAGGTTATACTCGTGAATTTCCTTTAATTTTGACCAAAATTGTTCGATATTGAACAACATGAATGGTTGTTCAAAAGGTATTTTTGTGATTTCAAACTAGTACATTTTGCTTTGTATGTGTACTAAGATGTATAAAAGATTAGATATCGAACTAAATATATATTTCAGATATTCGAGAGTGGGTTTTACGATTGAATGTTGTACAATTTAGTCAAAAAAGATTGTAAATTGATATTAAACATCCAATATGTTGGTTCCAAATATTTTTTTGTCAGTCAAAATTAGTTAATATAGATTCATAAATATGTTTTGATAGTTAATACACAATGAAATCAAATTGAAAATACGTTTAGAACATCCAACGGTCGGTTATGCTCGTGAAGTTTTCTTTAATTTTGACCAAAATTGTTCGACATCGAACAACATGAATGGTTGTTGAAAAAGTTTTTTTTGTGATTTCAATCTAGTACATTTGGCTTCGTATGGGTACTACGATGTTAAAAAATTTGGTAATTGAACTAAATATACATTTCGAATATTTTACGGTGAGTTTTACGGTTGAATGTAGTACAATTTCTACAAAAAATGGCTGCAATTTGAGATTAAACATCCAATATGTTGGTTCAAAATAAGTTTTTGTGGCTCAAAATTAGTTAATATAGTATTATAAATATGTTTTGATGGTTAATACACATTGAAATCAAATTGAAAATACTTTTAGAACATCCAACGTTAGGATATACTCGTGAATTTCTCTTAATTTTGACCAAAATTGTTCAACATTGAACAACATGAATGGTTGTTCAAAACGTGTTTTTATGATTTCAAACTATCACATTCGGCTTTGTATGTGTACTAATATGTATAAAAATTTAAAAATCAGACTAAAAATATATTTCGGATATTCAAGAGTGGGTTTTATGATTGCCAACAAAGATTACAAATCGAGATTAAACATCCAATATGTTGATTTAAAATAAGTTTTTGTGACTCAAAATTAGTTAATATAGTATCATAAATATGTTTTGATGATTAATACACATTGAAATCAAATTGAAAATATTTTTAGAACATCCAACGTTAGGTTATACTCGTGAATTTCCTTTAATTTTGAACAAAATTGTTCGATATTGAACAACATGAATGGTTGTTCAAAAGGTATTTTTGTGATTTCAAACTAGTACATTTTGCTTTGTATGTGTACTAAGATGTATAAAAGATTAGATATCGAACTAAATATATATTTCAGATATTCGAGAGTGGGTTTTACGATTGAATGTTGTACAATTTAGTCAAAAAAGATTGCAAATTGATATTAAACATCCAATATGTTGGTTCCAAATATGTTTTTGTCAATCAAAATTAGTTAATATAGATTCATAAATATGTTTTGATAGTTAATACACAATGAAATCAAATTGAAAATACGTTTAGAACATCCAACGGTAGGTTATGCTCGTGAAGTTTCTTTAATTTTGACCAAAATTGTTCGACATCGAACAACATGAATGGTTGTTGAAAAAGTTTTTTTTTTTATTTCAATCTCGTACATTTGGCTTCGTATGGGTACTACGATGTTAAAAAATTTGGTAATTGAACTAAATATACATTTCGAATATTTTACAGTGAGTTTTACGGTTGAATGTAGTACAATTTCTACAAAAAATGGCTGCAATTTGAGATTAAACATCCAATATGTTGGTTCAAAATAAGTTTTTGTGACTCAAAATTAGTTAATATAGTATTATAAATATGTTTTGATGGTTAATACACATTGAAATCAAATTGAAAATACTTTTAGAACATCCAACGTTAGGTTATACTCGTGAATTTTCTTTAATTTTGACCAAAATTGTTCGACATTGAACAACATGAATGGTTGTTCAAAAAGTGTTTTTATGATTTCAAATTAGCACATTCGGCTTTGTATGTGTACTAAGATGTATAATAATATAGAAATCGGACTAAAAATACATTTCGGATATTCTAGTGTGGATTTTATGATTGCCAAAAAAGATTACAAATCGAGATTAAACATCAAATATGTTGGTTCAAAAAATATTTTTGTTACTAAAAATTAGTTAATATAGTGCCATAAATATGTTTTGATGGTTAATACACATTGAAATCAAATTGAAAATATTTTTAGAACATCCAACCTTAGGTTATACTTGTGAATTTCCTTTAATTTTGACCAAAATTGTTCGATATTGAACAACATGAATGGTTGTTCAAAAGGTATTTTTGTGATTTCAAACTAGTACATTTGGCTTTGTATGTGTACTAAGATGTATAAAAGATTAGAAATCGAACTAAATATATATTTCAGTTATTCGAGAGTGGGTTTTACGATTGAATGTTGTACAATTTAGTCAAAAAAGATTGCAAATTGATATTAAACATCCAATATGTTGGATCCAAATATGTTTTTGTCAATCAAAATTAGTTAATATAGATTCATAAATTAGTTTTGATAGTTAATACACAATGAAATCAAATTGGAAAACGTTTGGAACATCCAACGGTAGGTTATGCTCGTGAATTTTCTTTAATTTTGACCAAAATTGTTCGACATCGAACAACGTGAATGGTTGTTGAAAAGGTTTTTTTTGTGATTTCAAACTGGTACATTTGGCTTCGTATGGGTACTGCGATGTACAAAAGTTTGGTAATTGAACTAAATATACATTCCATTATTTTACAGTGAGTTTTACGGTTGAATGTAGTACAATTTCTACAAAAAATGGCTGCAATTTGAGATTAAACACCCAATATGTTGATTTAAAATAAGTTTTTGTGACTCAAAATTAGTTAATATAGTATCATAAATATGTTTTGATGATTAATACACATTGAAATCAAATTGAAAATATTTTTAGAACATCCAACGTTAGGTTATACTCGTGAATTTCCTTTAATTTTGACCAAAATTGTTCGATATTGAACAACATGAATGGTTGTTCAAAAGGTATTTTTGTGATTTCAAACTAGTACATTTTGCTTTGTATGTGTACTAAGATGTATAAAATATTAGATATCGAACTAAATATATATTTCAGATATTCGAGAGTGGGTTTTACGATTGAATGTTGTACAATTTAGTCAAAAAAGATTGCAAATTGATATTAAACATCCAATATGTTGGTTCCAAATATGTTTTTGTCAATCAAAATTAGTTAATATAGATTCATAAATATGTTTTGATAGTTAATACACAATGAAATCAAATTGAAAATACGTTTAGAACATCCTACGGTAGGTTATGCTCGTGAAGTTTCTTTAATTTTGACCAAAATTGTTCGACATCGAACAACATGAATGGTTGTTGAAAAAGTTTTTTTTGTGATTTCAATCTAGTACATTTGGCTTCGTATGGGTACTACGATGTTAAAAAATTTGGTAATTGAACTAAATAAACATTTCAAATATTTTACAATGAGTTTTACGGTTGAATGTAGTACAATTTCTACAAAAAATGGCTGCAATTTGAGATTAAACATCCAATATGTTGGTTCAAAATAAGTTTTTGTGACTCAAAATTAGTTAATATAGTATTATAAATATGTTTTGATGGTTAATACACATTGAAATCAAATTGAAAATACTTTTAGAACATCCAACGTTAGGTTATACTCGTGAATTTTCTTTAATTTTGACCAAAATTGTTCGACATTGAACAACATGAATGGTTGTTCAAAAAGTGTTTTTATGATTTCAAATTAGCACATTCGGCTTTGTATGTGTACTAAGATGTATAATAATTTAGAAATCGGACTAAAAATACATTTCGGATATTCTAGTGTGGATTTTATGATTGCCAAAAAAGATTACAAATCGAGATTAAACATCAAATATGTTGGTTCAAAAAATATTTTTGTTACTAAAAATTAGTTAATATAGTGCCATAAATATGTTTTGATGGTTAATACACATTGAAATCAAATTGAAAATATTTTTAGAACATCCAACCTTAGGTTATACTTGTGAATTTCCTTTAATTTTGACCAAAATTGTTCGATATTGAACAACATGAATGGTTGTTCAAAAGGTATTTTTGTGATTTCAAACTAGTACATTTGGCTTTGTATGTGTACTAAGATGTATAAAAGATTAGAAATCGAACTAAATATATATTTCAGTTATTCGAGAGTGGGTTTTACGATTGAATGTTGTACAATTTAGTCAAAAAAGATTGCAAATTGATATTAAACATCCAATATGTTGGTTCCAAATATGTTTTTGTCAATCAAAATTAGTTAATATAGATTCATAAATTAGTTTTGATAGTTAATACACAATGAAATCAAATTGGAAAACGTTTGGAACATCCAACGGTAGGTTATGCTCGTGAATTTTCTTTAATTTTGACCAAAATTGTTCGATATCGAACAACGTGAATGGTTGTTGAAAAGGTTTTTTTTGTGATTTCAAACTGGTACATTTGGCTTCGTATGGGTACTGCGATGTACAAAAGTTTGGTAATTGAACTAAATATACATTCCATTATTTTACAGTGAGTTTTACGGTTGAATGTAGTACAATTTCTGCAAAAAATGGCTGCAATTTGAGATTAAACATCCAATATGTTGATTTAAAATAAGTTTTTGTGACTCAAAATTAGTTAATATAGTATCATAAATATGTTTTGATGATTAATACACATTGAAATCAAATTGAAAATATTTTTAGAACATCCAACGTTAGGTTATACTCGTGAATTTCCTTTAATTTTGACCAAAATTGTTCGATATTGAACAACATGAATGGTTGTTCAAAAGGTATTTTTGTGATTTCAAACTAGTACATTTTGCTTTGTATGTGTACTAAGATGTATAAAATATTAGATATCGAACTAAATATATATTTCAGATATTCGAGAGTGGGTTTTACGATTGAATGTTGTACAATTTAGTCAAAAAAGATTGCAAATTGATATTAAACATCCAATATGTTGGTTCCAAATATGTTTTTGTCAATCAAAATTAGTTAATATAGATTCATAAATATGTTTTGATAGTTAATACACAATGAAATCAAATTGAAAATACGTTTAGAACATCCAACGGTAGGTTATGCTCGTGAAGTTTCTTTAATTTTGACCAAAATTGTTCGACATCGAACAACATGAATGGTTGTTGAAAAAGTTTTTTTTGTGATTTCAATCTAGTACATTTGGCTTCGTATGGGTACTACGATGTTAAAAAATTTGGTAATTGAACTAAATAAACATTTCAAATATTTTACAGTGAGTTTTACGGTTGAATGTAGTACAATTTCTACAAAAAATGGCTGCAATTTGAGATTAAACATCCAATATGTTGGTTCAAAATAAGTTTTTGTGACTCAAAATTAGTTAATATAGTATTATAAATATGTTTTGATGGTTAATACACATTGAAATCAAATTGAAAATACTTTTAGAACATCCAACGTTAGGTTATACTCGTGAATTTTCTTTAATTTTGACCAAAATTGTTCGACATTGAACAACATGAATGGTTGTTCAAAAAGTGTTTTTATGATTTCAAATTAGCACATTCGGCTTTGTATGTGTACTAAGATGTATAATAATTTAGAAATCGGACTAAAAATACATTTCGGATATTCTAGTGTGGATTTTATGATTGCCAAAAAAGATTACAAATCGAGATTAAACATCAAATATGTTGGTTCAAAAAATATTTTTGTTACTAAAAATTAGTTAATATAGTGCCATAAATATGTTTTGATGGTTAATACACATTGAAATCAAATTGAAAATATTTTTAGAACATCCAACCTTAGGTTATACTTGTGAATTTCCTTTAATTTTGACCAAAATTGTTCGATATTGAACAACATGAATGGTTGTTCAAAAGGTATTTTTGTGATTTCAAACTAGTACATTTGGCTTTGTATGTGTACTAAGATGTATAAAAGATTAGAAATCGAACTAAATATATATTTCAGTTATTCGAGAGTGGGTTTTACGATTGAATGTTGTACAATTTAGTCAAAAAAGATTGCAAATTGATATTAAACATCCAATATGTTGGTTCCAAATATGTTTTTGTCAATCAAAATTAGTTAATATAGATTCATAAATTAGTTTTGATAGTTAATACACAATGAAATCAAATTGGAAAACGTTTGGAACATCCAACGGTAGGTTATGCTCGTGAATTTTCTTTAATTTTGACCAAAATTGTTCGATATCGAACAACGTGAATGGTTGTTGAAAAGGTTTTTTTTGTGATTTCAAACTGGTACATTTGGCTTCGTATGGGTACTGCGATGTACAAAAGTTTGGTAATTGAACTAAATATACATTCCATTATTTTACAGTGAGTTTTACGGTTGAATGTAGTACAATTTCTACAAAAAATGGCTGCAATTTGAGATTAAACATCCAATATGTTGATTTAAAATAAGTTTTTGTGACTCAAAATTAGTTAATATAGTATCATAAATATGTTTTGATGATTAATACACATTGAAATCAAATTGAAAATATTTTTAGAACATCCAACGTTAGGTTATACTCGTGAATTTCCTTTAATTTTGACCAAAATTGTTCGATATTGAACAACATGAATGGTTGTTCAAAAGGTATTTTTGTGATTTCAAACTAGTACATTTTGCTTTGTATGTGTACTAAGATGTATAAAATATTAGATATCGAACTAAATATATATTTCAGATATTCGAGAGTGGGTTTTACGATTGAATGTTGTACAATTTAGTCAAAAAAGATTGCAAATTGATATTAAACATCCAATATGTTGGTTCCAAATATGTTTTTGTCAATCAAAATTAGTTAATATAGATTCATAAATATGTTTTGATAGTTAATACACAATGAAATCAAATTGAAAATACGTTTAGAACATCCAACGGTAGGTTATGCTCGTGAAGTTTCTTTAATTTTGACCAAAATTGTTCGACATCGAACAACATGAATGGTTGTTGAAAAAGTTTTTTTTGTGATTTCAATCTAGTACATTTGGCTTCGTATGGGTACTACGATGTTAAAAAATTTGGTAATTGAACTAAATAAACATTTCAAATATTTTACAGTGAGTTTTACGGTTGAATGTAGTACAATTTCTACAAAAAATGGCTGCAATTTGAGATTAAACATCCAATATGTTGGTTCAAAATAAGTTTTTGTGACTCAAAATTAGTTAATAAAGTATTATAAATATGGTTTGATGGTTAATACACATTGAAATCAAATTGAAAATACTTTTAGAACATCCAACGTTAGGATATACTCGTGAATTTCTCTTAATTTTGACCAAAATTGTTCGACATTGAACAACATGAATGGTTGTTCAAAAGGTGTTTTTATGATTTCAAATTAGCACATTCGGCTTTGTATGTGTACTAAGATGTATAACAATTTAGAAATCGGACTAAAAATACATTTCGGATATTCTAGAGTGGGTTTTATGATTGCCAAAAAAGATTACGAATTGAGATTAAACATCAAATATGTTGGTTCAAAAAATATTTTTGTTGCTAAAAATTAGTTAATATAGTGCCATAAATATGTTTTGATTGTTAATACACATTGAAATCAAATTGAAAATATTTTTAGAACATCCAACGTTAGGTTATACTTGTGAATTTCCTTTAATTTTGACTAAAATTGTTCGATATTGAACAACATGAATGGTTGTTCAAAAGGTATTTTTGTGATTTCAAACTAGTACATTTGGCTTTGTATTTGTACTAAGATATATAAAAGATTAGAAATCGAACTAAATATATATTTCATATATTCGAGAGTGGGTTTTACGATTGAATGTTGTACAATTTAGTCAAAAAAGATTGCAAATTGATATCAAACATCCAATATGTTGGTTCCAAATATGTTTTTGTCAATCAAAATTAGTTAATATAGATTCATAAATATGTTTTCATAGTTAATACACAATGAAATCAAATTGAAAATACGTTTAGAACATCCAACGGTAGGTTATGCTCGTGAAGTTTCTTTAATTTTGACCAAAATTGTTCGACATCGAACAACATGAATGGTTGTTGAAAAAGTTTTTTTTGTGATTTCAATCTAGTACATTTGGCTTCGTATGGGTACTACGATGTTAAAAAATTTGGTAATTGAACTAAATATACATTTCGAATATTTTACAGTGAGTTTTACGGTTGAATGTAGTACAATTTCTACAAAAAATGGCTGCAATTTGAGATTAAACATCCAATATGTTGGTTCAAAATAAGTTTTTGTGACTCAAAATTAGTTAATATAGTATTATAAATATGTTTTGATGGTTAATACACATTGAAATCAAATTGAAAATACTTTTAGAACATCCAACGTTAGGTTATACTCGTGAATTTCCTTTAATTTTGACCAAAATTGTTCGATATTGAGCAACATGAATGGTTGTTCAAAAGGTATTTTTGTGATTTCAAACTCGTACATTACGCTTTGTATGTGTACTAAGATGTATAAAAGATTAGAAATAGAACTAAATATATATTTCAGATATTCGAGAGTGGTTTTACGATTGAATGTTGTACAATTTAGTCAAAAAAGCTTGCAAATTGATATTAAACATCCAATATGTTTTTGTCAATCAAAATTAGTTAATATAGATTCATAAATTAGTTTTGATAGTTAATACACAATGAAATCAAATTGGAAAAACGTTTAGAACATCCTACGGTAGGTTATGCTCGTGAAGTTTCTTTAATTTTGACCAAAATTGTTCGACATTGAACAACATGAATGGTTGTTGAAAAGGTTTTTTTCGTGATTTCAAACTGGTACATTTGGCTTCGTATGGGTACTGCGATGTACAAAAGTTTGGTAATTGAACTAAATATACATTTCGAATATGTTACAGTGAGTTTTACGGTTGAATGTAGTACAATTTCTACAAAAAATGGCTGCAATTTGAGATTAAACGTCCAATATGTTGGTTCAAAATAAGTTTTTGTGGCTCAAAATTAGTTAATATAGTATCATAAATATGTTTCGATGGTTAATACACATTGAAATCAAATTGAAAATACTTTTAGAACATCCAACGTTAGGTTATACTCGTGAATTTTCTTTAATTTTGACCAAAATTGTTCGACATTGAACAACATGAATGGTTGTTCAAAAGGTGTTTTTATGATTTCAAATTAGCACATTCGGCTTTGTATGTGTACTAAGATGTATAATAATTTAGAAATCGGACTAAAAATACATTTCGGATATTCTAGAGTGGATTTTATGATTGCCAAAAAAGATTACAAATCGAGATTAAACATCAAATATGTTGGTTCAAAAAATATTTTTGTTACTAAAAATTAGTTAATAAAGTGCCATAAATATGTTTTGATGGTTAATACACATTGAAATCAAATTTAAAATATTTTTAGAAAATCCAACGTTAACTCGTGAATTTCCTTTAATTTTGACCAAAATTGTTCGATATTGAACAACATGAATGGTTGTTCAAAAGGTATTTTTGTGATTTCAAACTAGTACATTTGGCTTTGTATGTGTACTAAGATGTATAAAAGATTAGAAATCGAACTAAATATATATTTCAGATATTCGAGAGTGGGTTTTACGATTGAATGTTGTACAATTTAGTCGAAAAAGATTGCAAATTGATATTAAACATCCAATATGTTGGTTCCAAATATGTTTTTGTCAATCAAAATTAGTTAATATAGATTCATAAATTAGTTTTGATAGTTAATACACAATGAAATCAAATTGGAAAAACGTTTAGGACATCCAACGGTAGGTTATGCTCGTGAATTTTCTTTAATTTTCACCAAAATTGTTCGACATCGAACAACATGAATGGTTGTTGAAAAGGTTTTTTTTGTGATGTCAAACTGGTACATTTGGCTTCGTATGGGTACTGCGATGTACAAAAGTTAGGTAATTGAACTAAATATACATTCTGAATATTTTACAGTGAGTTTTACGGTTGAATGTAGTACAATTTCTACAAAAAATGGCTGCAATTTGAGATTAAACATCCAATATGTTGGTTCAAAATAAGTTTTTGTGACTCAAAATTAGTTAATATAGTATCATAAATATGTTTTGATGGTTAATACACATTGAAATCAAATTGAAAATACTTTATTCAAAAGGAATTTCTCTTAATTTTGACCAAAATTGTTCGACATTGAACAACATGAATGGTTGTTCAAAAGGTGTTTTTATGATTTCAAATTAGCACATTCGGCTTTGTATGTGTACTAAGATGTATAACAATTTAGAAATCGGACTAAAAATACATTTTGGATATTTTAGAGTGGGTTTTATGATTGCCAAAAAAGATTACGAATTGAGATTAAACATCAAATATGTTGGTTCAAAAAATATTTTTGTTGCTAAAAATTAGTTAATATAGTGCCATAAATATGTTTTGATTGTTAATACACATTGAAATCAAATTGAAAATATTTTTAGAAGATCCAACGTTAGGTTATACTTTTGAATTTCCTTTAATTTTGACCAAAATTCTTCGATATTGAACAACATGAATGGTTGTTCAAAATGTATTTTTGTGATTTCAAACTAGCACATTTGGCTTTGTATGTGTACTAAGATATATAAAAGATTAGAAATCGAACTAAATATATATTTCATATATTCGAGAGTGGGTTTTACGATTGAATGTTGTACAATTTAGTCAAAAAAGATTGCAAATTGATATCAAACATCCAATATGTTGGTTCCAAATATGTTTTTGTCAATCAAAATTAGTTAATATAGATTCATAAATATGTTTTCATAGTTAATACACAATGAAATCAAATTGAAAATACGTTTAGAACATCCAACGGTAGGTTATGCTCGTGAAGTTTCTTTAATTTTGACCAAAATTGTTCGACATCGAACAACATGAATGGTTGTTGAAAAAGTTTTTTTTTGTGATTTCAATCTAGTACATTTGGCTTCGTATGGGTACTACGATGTTAAAAAATTTGGTAATTGAACTAAATATACATTTCGAATATTTTACAGTGAGTTTTACGGTTGAATGTAGTACAATTTCTACAAAAAATGGCTGCAATTTGAGCTTAAACATCCAATATGTTGGTTCAAAATAAGTTTTTGTGACTCAAAATTAGTTAATATAGTATTATAAATATGTTTTGACGGTTAATACACATTGAAATCAAATTGAAAATACTTTTAGAACATCCAACGTTAGGTTATACTCGTGAATTTCCTTTAATTTTGACCAAAATTGTTCGATATTGAACAACATGAATGGTTGTTCAAAAGGTATTTTTGTGATTTCAAACTCGTACATTACGCTTTGTATGTGTACTAAGATGTATAAAAGATTAGAAATAGAACTAAATATATATTTCAGATATTCGAGAGTGGTTTTACGATTGAATGTTGTACAATTTAGTCAAAAAAGCTTGCAAATTGATATTAAACATCCAATATGTTTTTGTCAATCAAAATTAGTTAATATAGATTCATAAATTAGTTTTGATAGTTAATACACAATGAAATCAAATTGGGAAAACGTTTAGAACATCCTACGGTAGGTTATGCTCGTGAAGTTTCTTTAATTTTGACCAAAATTGTTCGACATTGAACAACATGAATGGTTGTTGAAAAGGTTTTTTTCGTGATTTCAAACTGGTACATTTGGCTTCGTATGGGTACTGCGATGTACAAAAGTTTGGTAATTGAACTAAATATACATTTCGAACATGTTACAGTGAGTTTTACGGTTGAATGTAGTACAATTTCTAAAAAAATAGCTGCAATTTGAGATTAAACATCCAATATGTTCGTTCAAAATAAGTTTTTGTGACTCAAAATTAGTTAATATAGTATCATAAATATGTTTCGATGGTTAATACACATTGAAATCAAATTGAAAATACTTTTAGAACATCCAACGTTAAGTTATACTCGTGAATTTTCTTTAATTTTGACCAAAATTGTTCGACATTGAACAACATGAATGGTTGTTCAAAAGGTGTTTTTATGATTTCAAATTAGCACATTCGGCTTTGTATGTGTACTAAGATGTATAATAATTTAGAAATCGGACTAAAAATACATTTCGGATATTCTAGAGTGGATTTTATGATTGCCAAAAAAGATTACAAATCGAGATTAAACATCAAATATGTTGGTTCAAAAAATATTTTTGTTACTAAAAATTAGTTAATATAGTGCCATAAATATGTTTTGATGGTTAATACACATTGAAATCAAATTGAAAATATTTTTAGAACATCCAACGTTAGGTTATACTTGTGAATTTCCTTTAATTTTGACCAAAATTGTTCGATATTGAACAACATGAATGGTTGTTCAAAAGGTATTTTTGTGATTTCAAACTAGTACATTTGGCTTTGTATGTGTACTAAGATGTATAAAAGATTAGAAATCGAACTAAATATATATTTCAGATATTCGAGAGTGGGTTTTACGATTGAATGTTGTACAATTTAGTCAAAAAAGATTGCAAATTGATATTAAACATCCAATATGTTGGTTCCAAATATGTTTTTGTCAATCAAAATTAGTTAATATAGATTCATAAATTAGTTTTGATAGTTAATACACAACGAAATCAAATTGGAAAAACGTTTGGAACATCCAACGGTAGGTTATGCTCGTGAATTTTCTTTAATTTTCACCAAAATTGTTTGACATCGAACAACATGAATGGTTGTTGAAAAGGTTTTTTTTGTGATTTCAAACTGGTACATTTGGCTTCGTATGGGTACTGCGATGTACAAAAGTTTGGTAATTGAACTAAATATACATTCCGATTATTTTACAGTGAGTTTTACGGTTGAATGTAGTACAATTTCTACAAAAAATGGCTGCAATTTGAGATTAAACATCCAATATGTTGATTTAAAAAAGTTTTTGTGACTCAAAATTAGTTAATATAGTATCATAAATATGTTTTGATGATTAATACACATTGAAATCAAATTGAAAATATTTTTAGAACATCCAACGTTAGGTTATACTTGTGAATTTCCTTTAATTTTGACCAAAATTGTTCGATATTGAACAACATGAATGGTTGTTCAAAAGGTATTTTTGTGATTTCAAATTAGTACATTTGGCTTTGTATGTGTACTAACATATATAAAAGATTAGAAATCGAACTAAATATATATTTCATATATTCGAGAGTGGGTTTTACGATTGAATGTTGTACAATTTAGTCAAAAAAAATTGCAAATTGATATCAAACATCCAATATGTTGGTTCCAAATATGTTTTTATCAATCAAAATTAGTTAATATAGATTCATAAATATGTTTTGATAGTTAATACACAATGAAATCAAATTGAAAATACGTTTAGAACATCCAACGGTAGGTTATGCTCGTGAAGTTTCATTAATTTTGACCAAAATTGTTCGACATCGAACAACATGAATGGTTGTTGAAAAAGTTTTTTTTGTGATTTCAATCTAGTACATTTGGCTTCGTATGGGTACTACGATGTTAAAAAATTTGGTAATTGAACTAAATATACATTTCGAATATTTTACAGTGAGTTTTACGGTTGAATATAGTACAATTTCTACAAAAAATGGCTGCAATTTGAGATTAAATATCCAATATGTTGGTTCAAAATAAGTTTTTGTGACTCAAAATTAGTTAATATAGTATTATAAATATGTTTTGATGGTTAATACACATTGAAATCAAATTGAAAATACTATTAGAACATCCAACGTTAGGTTATACTCGTGAATTTCCTTTAATTTTGACCAAAATTGTTCGATATTGAACAACATGAATGGTTGTTCAAAAGGTATTTTTGTGATTTCAAACTCGTACATTACGCTTTGTATGTGTACTAAGATGTATAAAAGATTAGAAATAGAACTAAATATATATTTCAGATATTCGAGAGTGGTTTTACGATTGAATGTTGTACAATTTAGTCAAAAAAGCTTGCAAATTGATATTAAACATCCAATATGTTTTTGTCAATCAAAATTAGTTAATATAGATTCATAAATTAGTTTTGATAGTTAATACACAATGAAATCAAATTGGAAAAACGTTTAGAACATCCTACGGTAGGTTATGCTCGTGAAGTTTCTTTAATTTTGACCAAAATTGTTCGACATTGAACAACATGAATGGTTGTTGAAAAGGTTTTTTTCGTGATTTCAAACTGGTACATTTGGCTTCGTATGGGTACTGCGATGTACAAAAGTTTGGTAATTGAACTAAATATACATTTCGAATATGTTACAGTGAGTTTTACGGTTAAATGTAGTACAATTTCTACAAAAAATGGCTGCAATTTGAGATTAAACATCCAATATGTTGGTTCAAAATAAGTTTTTGTGGGTCAAAATTAGTTAATATAGTATCATAAATATGTTTTGATGGTTAATACACATTGAAATCAAATTGAAAATACTTTTAGAACATCCAACGTTAGGTTATACTCGTGAATTTTCTTTAATTTTCACCAAAATTGTTCGACATTGAACAACATGAATGGTTGTTCAAAAGGTGTTTTTATTATTTCAAATTAGCACATTCGGCTTTGTATGTGTACTAAGATGTATAATAATTTAGAAATCGGACTAAAAATACATTTCGGATATTCTAGTGTGGATTTTATGATTGCCAAAAAAGATTACAAATCGAGATTAAACATCAAATATGTTGGTTCAAAAAATATTTTTGTTACTAAAAATTAGTTAATATAGTGCCATAAATTTGTTTTGATGGTTAATACACATTGAAATCAAATTGAAAATATTTTTAGAACATCAAACGTTAGGTTATACTTGTGAATTTTCTTTAATTTTGACCAAAATTGTTCGATATTGAACAACATGAATGGTTGTTCAAAAGGTATTTTTGTGATTTCAAACTAGTACATTTGGCTTTGTATGTGTACTAAGATGTATAAAAGATTAGAAATCGAACTAAATATATATTTCAGATATTCGAGAGTGGGTTTTACGATTGAATGTTGTACAATTTAGTCAAAAAAGATTGCAAATTGATATTAGACATCCAATATGTTGGTTCCAAATATGTTTTTGTCAATCAAAATTAGTTAATATATATTCATAAATTAGTTTTGATAGTTAATACACAATGAAATCAAATTGGAAAAACGTTTGGAACATCCAACGGTAGGTTATGCTCATGAATTTTCTTTAATTTTCACCAAAATTGTTCGACATCGAACAACATGAATGGTTGTTGAAAAGGTTTTTTTTGTGATTTCAAACTGATACATTTGGCTTCGTATGGTTACTGCGATGTACAAAAGTTTGGTAATTGAACTAAATATACATTCCGATTATTTTACAGTGAGTTTTACGGTTGAATGTAGTACAATTTCTACAAAAAATGAATGCAATTTGAGATTAAACATCCAATATGTTGATTTAAAATAAGTTTTTGTGACTCAAAATTAGTTAATATAGTATCATAAATATGTTTTGATGATTAATACACATTGAAATCAAATTGAAAATATTTTTAGAACATCCAACGTTAGGTTATACTCGTGAATTTCCTTTAATTTTGACCAAAATTGTTCGATATTGAACAACATGAATGGTTGTTCAAAAGGTATTTTTGTGATTTCAAACTAGTACATTTCACTTTGTATGTATACTAAGATGTATAAAAGATTAGATATCGAACTAAATATATATTTCAGATATTCGAGAGTGGGTTTTACGATTGAATGTTGTACAATTTAGTCAAAAAAGATTGCGAATTGATATTAAACATCCAATATGTTGGTTCCAAATATGTTTTTGTCAATCAAAATTAGTTAATATAGATTCATAAATTAGTTTTGATAGTTAATACACAATGAAATCAAATTGGAAAAACGTTTAGAACATCCAACGGTAGGTTATGCTCGTGAATTTTCTTTAATTTTCACCAAAATTGTTTGACATCGAACAACATGAATGGTTGTTGAAAAGGTTTTTTTTGTGATTTCAAACTGGTACATTTGGCTTCGTATGGGTACTGCGATGTACAAAAGTTTGGTAATTGAACTAAATATACATTCTGAATAATTTACAGTGAGTTTTACGGTTGAATGTAGTACAATTTCTACAAAAAATGGCTGCAATTTGAGATTAAACATCCAATATGTTGTATCAAAATAAGTTTTTGTGACTCAAAATTAGTAAATATAGTATCATAAATATATTTTGATGGTTAATACACATTGAAATCAAATTGAAAATACTTTTAGAACATCCAACGTTAGGTTATACTCGTGAATTTTCTTTAATTTTGACCAAAATTATTCGATATTGAACAACATGAATGGTTGTTCAAAAAGTGTTTTTATGATTTCAAATTAGCACATTCGGCTTTGTATGTGTACTAAGATGTATAATAATTTAGAAATCGGACTAAAAATACATTTCGGATATTCTAGAGTGGATTTTATGATTGCCAAAAAAGATTACAAATCGAGATTAAACATCAAATATGTTGGTTCAAAAAATATTTTTGTTACTAAAAATTAGTTAATATAGTGCCATAAATATGTTTTGATGGTTAATACACATTGAAATCAAATTGAAAATATTTTTAGAACATCCAACGTTAGGTTATACTTGTGTACTAAGATGTATAAAAGATTAGAAATCGAACTAAATATATATTTCAGATATTCGAGAGTGGGTTTTACGATTGAATGTTGTACAATTTAGTCAAAAAAGATTGCAAATTGATATTAAACATCCAATATGTTGGTTCCAAATATGTTTTTGTCAATCAAAATTAGTTAATATAGATTCATAAATTAGTTTTGATAGTTAATACACAATGAAATCAAATTGGAAAAACGTTTGGAACATCCAACGGTAGGTTATGCTCGTGAATTTTCTTTAATTTTGACCAAAATTGTTCGACATCGAACAACATGAATGGTTGTTGAAAAGGTTTTTTTTGTGATTTCAAACTGGTACATTTGGCTTCGTATGGGTACTGTGATGTAGAAAAGTTTGGTAATTGAACTAAATATACATTCCATTATTTTACAGTGAGTTTTACGGTTGAATGTAGTACAATTTCTACAAAAAATGGCTGCAATTTGAGATTAAACATCCAATATGTTGATTTAAAATAAGTTTTTGTGACTCAAAATTAGTTAATATAGTATCATAAATATGTTTTGATGATTAATACACATTGAAATCAAATTGAAATTATTTTTAGAACATCCAACGTTAGGTTATACTCGTGAATTTCCTTTAATTTTGACCAAAATTGTTCGATATTGAACAACATGAATGGTTGTTCAAAAGGTATTTTTGAGATTTCAAACTAGTACATTTTGCTTTGTATGTGTACTAAGATGTATAAAAGATTAGATATCGAAGTAAATAGATATTTCAGATATTCGAGAGTGGGTTTTACTATTGAATGTTGTACAATTTAGTCAAAAAAGATTGCAAATTGATATTAAACATCCAATATGTTGGTTCCAAATATGTTTTTGTCAATCAAAATTAGTTAATATAGATTCATAAATATGTTTTGATAGTTAATACACAATGAAATCAAATTGAAAATACGTTTAGAACATCCAACGGTAGGTTATGCTCGTGAAGTTTCTTTAATTTTGACCAAAATTGTTCGACATCGAACAACATGAATGGTTGTTGAAAAAGTTTTTTTTGTGATTTCAATCTAGTACATTTGGCTTCGTATGGGTACGACGATGTTAAAAAATTTAGTAATTGAACTAAATATACATTTCGAATATTTTACAGTGAGTTTTACGGTTGAATGTAGTACAATTTCTACAAAAAATGGCTGCAATTTGAGATTAAACATCCAATATGTTGGTTCAAAATAAGTTTTTGTGACTCAAAATTAGTTAATATAGTATTATAAATATGTTTTGACGGTTAATACACATTGAAATCAAATTGAAAATACTTTTAGAACATCCAATGTTAGGATATACTCGTGAATTTCTCTTAATTTTGACCAAAATTGTTCGACATTGAACAACATGAATGGTTGTTCAAAAGGTGTTTTTATGATTTCAAATTAGCACATTCGGCTTTGTATGTGTACTAAGATGTATAACAATTTAGAAATCGGACTAAAAATACATTTTGGATATTTTAGAGTGGGTTTTATGATTGCCAAAAAAGATTACGAATTGAGATTAAACATCAAATATGTTGGTTCAAAAAATATTTTTGTTGCTAAAAATTAGTTAATATAGTGCCATAAATATGTTTTGATTGTTAATACACATTGAAATCAAATTGAAAATATTTTTAGAACATCCAACGTTAGGTTATACTTGTGAATTTCCTTTAATTTTGACTAAAATTGTTCGATATTGAACAACATGAATGGTTGTTCAAAAGGTATTTTTGTGATTTCAAACTAGTACATTTGGCTTTGTATGTGTACTAAGATATATAAAAGATTAGAAATCGAACTAAATATATATTTCATATATTCGAGAGTGGGTTTTACGATTGAATGTTGTACAATTTAGTCAAAAAAGATTGCAAATTGATATCAAACATCCAATATGTTGGTTCCAAATATGTTTTTGTCAATCAAAATTAGTTAATATAGATTCATAAATATGTTTTGATAGTTAATACACAATGAAATCAAATTGAAAATACGTTTAGAACATCCAACGGTAGGTTATGCTCGTGAAGTTTCTTTAATTTTGACCAAAATTGTTCGACATCGAACAACATGAATGGTTGTTGAAAAAGTTTTTTTTGTGATTTCAATCTAGTAAATTTGGCTTCGTATGGGTACTACGATGTTAAAAAATTTGGTAATTGAACTAAATTTACATTTCGAATATTTTACAGTGAGTTTTACGGTTGAATGTAGTACAATTTCTACAAAAAATGGCTGCAATTTGAGATTAAACATCCAATATGTTGGTTCAAAATAAGTTTTTGTGACTCAAAATTAGTTAATATAGTATTATAAATATGTTTTGATGGTTAATACACATTGAAATCAAATTGAAAATACTTTTAGAACATCCAACGTTAGGTTATACTCGTGAATTTCCTTTAATTTTGACCAAAATTGTTCGATATTGAACAACATGAATGGTTGTTCAAAAGGTATTTTTGTGATTTCAAACTCGTACATTGCTCTTTGTATGTGTACTAAGATGTATAAAAGATTAGAAATAGAACTAAATATATATTTCAGATATTCGAGAGTGGTTTTACGAATGAATGTTGTACAATTTAGTCAAAAAAGCTTGCAAATTGATATTAAACATCCAATATGTTTTTGTCAATCAAAATTAGTTAACATAGATTCATAAATTAGTTTTGATAGTTAATACACAATGAAATCAAATTGGAAAAACGTTTAGAACATCCTACGGTAGGTTATGCTCGTGAAGTTTCTTTAATTTTGACCAATATTGTTCGACATTGAACAACATGAATGGTTGTTGAAAAGATTTTTTTCGTGATTTCAAACTGGTACATTTGGCTTCGTATGGGTACTGCGATGTACAAAAGTTTGGTAATTGAACTAAATATACATTTCGAATATGTTACAGTGAGTTTTACGGTTGAATGTAGTACAATTTCTACAAAAAATGGCTGCAATTTGAGATTAAACATCCAATATGTTGGTTCAAAATAAGTTTTTGTGGCTCAAAATTAGTTAATATAGTATCATAAATATGTTTTGATGGTTAATACACATTGAAATCAAATTGAAAATACTTTTAGAACATCCAACGTTAGGTTATACTCGTGAATTTCCTTTAATTTTGACCAAAATTGTTCGACATTGAACAACATGAATGGTTGTTCAAAAGGTGTTTTTATGATTTCAAATTAGCACATTCGGCTTTGTATGTGTACTAAGATGTATAATAATTTAGAAATCGGACTAAAAATACATTTCGGATATTCTAGAGTGGATTTTATGATTGCCAAAAAAGATTACAAATCGAGATTAAACATCAAATATGTTGGTTCAAAAAATATTTTTGTTACTAAAAATTAGTTAATATAGTGCCATAAATATGTTTTGATGGTTAATACACATTGAAATCAAATTGAAAATATTTTTAGAACATCCAACGTTAGGTTATACTTGTGAATTTCCTTTAATTTTGACCAAAATTGTTCGATATTGAACAACATGAATGGTTGTTCAAAAGGTATTTTTGTTATTTCAAACTAGTACATTTGGCTTTGTATGTGTACTAAGATGTATAAAAGATTAGAAATCGAACTAAATATATATTTCAGACATTCGAGAGTGGGTTTTACGATTGAATGTTGTACAATTTAGTCAAAAAAGATTACAAATTGATAATAAACATCAAATATGTTGGTTCCAAATATGTTTTTGTCAATCAAAATTAGTTAATATAGATTCATAAATTAGTTTTGATAGTTAATACACAGTGAAATCAAATTGGAAAAACGTTTAGAACATCCAACGGTAGGTTATGCTTGTGAATTTTCTTTAATTTTGATCAAAATTGTTCGACATCGAACAACATGAATGGTTGTTGAAAAGGTTTTTTTCGTGATTTCAAACTGGTACATTTGGCTTCGTATGGGTACTGCGATGTACAAAAGTTTGGTAATTGAACTAAATATACATTTCAAATATTTTATAGTGAGTTTTACGGTTGAATGTAGTACAATTTCTACAAAAAATGGCTGCAATTTGAGATTAAACATCCAATATGTTGGTTCAAAATAAGTTTTTGTGGCTCAAAATTATTTAATATAGTATCATAAATATGTTTTGATGCTTAATACACATTGAAATCAAATTGAAAATACTTTTAGAACATCCAACGTTAGGTTATACTCGTGAATTTCCTTTAATTTTGACCAAAATTGTTCGACATTGAACAACATGAATGGTTGTTCAAAAGGTGTTTTTATGATTTCAAATTAGCACATTCGGCTTTGTATGTGTACTAAGATGTATAATAATTTAGAAATCGGACTAAAAATACATTTCGGATATTCTAGAGTGGATTTTATGATTGCCAAAAAAGATTACAAATCGAGATTAAACATCAAATATGTTGGTTCAAAAAATATTTTTGTTACTAAAAATTAGTTAATATAGTGCCATAAATATGTTTTGATGGTTAATACACATTGAAATCAAATTGAAAATACTTTTAGAACATCCAACGTTAGATTATACTCGTGAATTTTCCTTAATTTTGACCAAAATTGTTCGACATTGAAAAAATGAATAGTTGTTCAAAAGGTGTTTTTATGATTTCAAACTAGCACATTCGACTTTGTATGTGTAATAAGTTGTATAATAATTTTGAAATCGGACTAAAAATACATTTCGGATATTCTAGAGTGAGTTTTATGATTGCCAAAAAAGATTACGAATTTAGATTAAACATCAAATATGTTGGTTCAAAAAATATTTTTGTTGCTAAAAATTAGTTAATATAGTGCCATAAATATGTTTTGATTGTTAATACACATTGAAATCAAATTGAAAATATTTTTAGAACATCCAACGTTAGGTTATACTTGTGAATTTCCTTTAATTTTGACCAAAATTGTTCGATATTGAACAACATGAATGGTTGTTCAAAAGGTATTTTTGTGATTTCAAACTAGTACATTTGGCTTTGTATGTGTACTAAGATATATAAAAGATTAGAAATCGAACTAAATATATATTTCATATATTCGAGAGTGGGTTTTACGATTGAATGTTGTACAATTTAGTCAAAAAAGATTGCAAATTGATATCAAACATCCAATATGTTGGTTCCAAATATGTTTTTGTCAATCAAAATTAGTTAATATAGATTCATAAATATGTTTTGATAGTTAATACACAATGAAATCAAATTGAAAATACGTTTAGAACATCCAACGGTAGGTTATGCTCGTGAAGTTTCTTTAATTTTGACCAAAATTGTTCGACATCGAACAACATGAATGGTTGTTGAAAAAGTTTTTTTTGTGATTTCAATCTAGTACATTTGGTTTCGTATGGGTACTACGATGTTAAAAAATTTGGTAATTGAACTAAATATACATTTCGAATATTTTACAGTGAGTTTTACGGTTGAATGTAGTACAATTTCTACAAAAAAATAGCTGCAATTTGAGATTAAACATCCAATATGTTGGTTCAAAATAAGTTTTTGTGACTCAAAATTAGTTAATATAGTATTATAAATATGTTTTGATGGTTAATACACATTGAAATCAAATTGAAAATACTTTTAGAACATTCAACGTTAGGTTATACTCCTGAATTTCCTTTAATTTTGACCAAAATTGTTCGACATTGAACAACATGAATGGTTGTTCAAAAGGTATTTTTATGATTTCAAACTAGCACATTCGGCTTTGTATGTGTACTAAGATGTATAATAATTTAGAAATCGGACTAAAAATACATTTCGGATATTCTAGAGTGGGTTTTATGATTGCCAAAAAAGATTACGAATTGAGATTAAACATCAAATATGTTGGTTCAAAAAATATTTTTATTGCTAAAATTAGTTAATATAGTGCCATAAATATGTTTTGATTGTTAATACACATTGAAATCAAATTGAAAATATTTTTCGAACATCCAACGTTAGGTTATACTTGTGAATTTCCTTTAATTTTGACCAAAATTGTTCGATATTGAACAACATGAATGGTTGTTCAAAAGGTATTTTTGTGATTTCAAACTAGTACATTTGGCTTTGTATGTGTACTAAGATATATAAAAGATTAGAAATCGAACTAAATATATATTTCATATATTCGAGAGTGGGTTTTACGATTGAATGTTGTACAATTTAGTCAAAAAAGATTGCAAATTGATATCAAACATCCAATATGTTGGTTCCAAATATGTTTTTGTCAATCAAAATTAGTTAATATAGATTCATAAATATGTTTTGATAGTTAATACACAATGAAATCAAATTGAAAATACGTTTAGAACATCCAACGGTAGGTTATGCTCGTGAAGTTTCTTTAATTTTGACCAAAATTGTTCGACATCGAACAACATGAATGGTTGTTGAAAAAGTTTTTTTTGTGATTTCAATCTAGTACATTTGGTTTCGTATGGGTACTACGATGTTAAAAAATTTGGTAATTGAACTAAATATACATTTCGAATATTTTACAGTGAGTTTTACGGTTGAATGTAGTACAATTTCTACAAAAAAATAGCTGCAATTTGAGATTAAACATCCAATATGTTGGTTCAAAATAAGTTTTTGTGACTCAAAATTAGTTAATATAGTATTATAAATATGTTTTGATGGTTAATACACATTGAAATCAAATTGAAAATACTTTTAGAACATCCAACGTTAGGTTATACTCCTGAATTTCCTTTAATTTTGACCAAAATTGTTCGACATTGAACAACATGAATGGTTGTTCAAAAGGTATTTTTATGATTTCAAACTAGCACATTCGGCTTTGTATGTGTACTAAGATGTATAATAATTTAGAAATCGGACTAAAAATACATTTCGGATATTCTAGAGTGGGTTTTATGATTGCCAAAAAAGATTACGAATTGAGATTAAACATCAAATATGTTGGTTCAAAAAATATTTTTATTGCTAAAATTAGTTAATATAGTGCCATAAATATGTTTTGATTGTTAATACACATTGAAATCAAATTGAAAATATTTTTCGAACATCCAACGTTAGGTTATACTTGTGAATTTCCTTTAATTTTGACCAAAATTGTTCGATATTGAACAACATGAATGGTTGTTCCAAAGGTATTTTTGTGATTTCAAACTAGTACATTTGGCTTTGTATGTGTACTAAGATATATAAAAGATTAGAAATCGAACTAAATATATATTTCATATATTCGAGAGTGGGTTTTACGATTGAATGTTGTACAATTTAGTCAAAAAAGATTGCAAATTGATATCAAACATCCAATATGTTGGTTCCAAATATGTTTTTGTCAATCAAAATTAGTTAATATAGATTCATAAATATGTTTTGATAGTTAATACACAATGAAATCAAATTGAAAATACGTTTAGAACATCCAACGGTAGGTTATGCTCGTGAAGTTTCTTTAATTTTGACCAAAATTGTTCGACATCGAACAACATGAATGGTTGTTGAAAAAGTATTTTTTGTGATTTCAATCTACTACATTTGGCTTCGTATGGGTAATACGATGTTAAAAAATTTGGTAATTGAACTAAATATACATTTCGAATATTTTACAGTGAGTTTTACGGTTGAATGTAGTACAATTTCTACAAAAAATAGCTGCAATTTGAGATTAAACATCCAATATGTAGGTTCAAAATAAGTTTTTGTGACTCAAAATTAGTTAATATAGTATTATAAATATGTTTTGATGGTTAATACACATTGAAATCAAATTGAAAATACTTTTAGAACATCCAACGTTAGCTTATACTCGTGAATTTCCTTTAATTTTGACCAAAATTGTTCGATATTGAACAACATGAATGGTTGTTCAAAAGGTATTTTTGTGATTTCAAACTCGTACATTACGCTTTGTATGTGTACTAAGATGTATAAAAGATTAGAAATAGAACTAAATATATATTTCAGATATTCGAGAGTGGTTTTACGATTGAATGTTGTACAATTTAGTCAAAAAAGCTTGCAAATTGATATTAAACATCCAATATGTTTTTGTCAATCAAAATTAGTTAATATAGATTCATAAATTAGTTTTGATAGTTAATACACAATGAAATCTAATTGGAAAAACGTTTAGAACATCCTACGGTAGGTTATGCTCGTGAAGTTTCTTTAATTTTGACCAAAATTGTTCGACATTGAACAACATGAATGGTTGTTGAAAAGGTTTTTTTCGTGATTTCAAACTGGTACATTTGGCTTCGTATGGGTACTGCGATGTACAAAAGTTTGGTAATTGAAGTAAATATACATTTCGAATACGTTACAGTGAGTTTTACGGTTGAATGTAGTACAATTTCTACAAAAAATGGCTGCAATTTGAGATTAAACATCCAATATGTTGCTTCAAAATAAGTTTTTGTGGCTCAAAATTAGTTAATATAGTATCATAAATATGTTTTGATGGTTAATACACATTGAAATCAAATTGAAAATACTTTTAGAACATCCAACGTTAGGTTATACTCGTGAATTTTCTTTAATTTTGACCAAAATTGTTCGACATTGAACAACATGAATGGTTGTTCAAAAGGTGTTTTTATGATTTCAAATTAGCACATTCAGCTTTGTATGTGTACTAAGATGTATAATAATTTAGAAATCGGACTAAAAATACATTTCGGATATTCTAGAGTGGATTTTGTGATTGCCAAAAAAGATTACAAATCGAGATTAAACATCAAATATGTTGGTTCAAAAAATATTTTTGTTACTAAAAATTAATTAATATAGTGCCATAAATATATTTTGATGGTTAATACACATTGAAATCAAATTGAAAATATTTTTAGAACATACAACGTTAGGTTATACTTGTGAATTTCCTTTAATTTTGACCAAAATTGTTCGATATTGAACAACATGAATGGTTGTTCAAAAGGTATTTTTGTGATTTCCAACTAGTACATTTGGCTTTGTATGTGTACTAAGATGTATAAAAGATTAGAAATCGAACTAAATATATATTTCAGATATTCGAGAGTGAGTTTTACGATTGAATGTTGTACAATTTAGTTAAAAAAGATTGCAAATTGATATTAAACATCCAATATGTTGGTTCCAAATATGTTTTTGTCAATCAAAATTAGTTAATATAGATTCATAAATTAGTTTTGATAGTTAATACACAATGAAATCAAATTGGAAAAACGTTTAGAACATCCTACGGTAGGTTATGCTCGTGAAGTTTCTTTAATTTTGACCAAAATTGTTCGACATTGAACAACATGAATGGTTGTTGAAAAGGTTTTTTTCGTGATTTCAAACTGGTACATTTGGCTTCGTATGGGTACTGCGATGTACAAAAGTTTGGTAATTGAAGTAAATATACATTTCGAATATGTTACAGTGAGTTTTACGGTTGAATGTAGTACAATTTCTACAAAAAATGGCTGCAATTTGAGATTAAACATCCAATATGTTGGTTCAAAATAAGTTTTTGTGGCTCAAAATTAGTTAATATAGTATCATAAATATGTTTTGATGGTTAATACACATTGAAATCAAATTGAAAATACTTTTAGAACATCCAACGTTAGGTTATACTCGTGAATTTTCTTTAATTTTGACCAAAATTGTTCGACATTGAACAACATGAATGGTTGTTCAAAAGATGTTTTTATGATTTCAAATTAGCACATTCGGCTTTGTATGTGTACTAAGATGTATAATAATTTAGAAATCGGACTAAAAATACATTTCGGATATTCTAGAGTGGATTTTATGATTGCCAAAAAAGATTACAAATCGAGATTAAACATCAAATATGTTGGTTCAAAAAATATTTTTGTTACTAAAAATTAATTAATATAGTGCCATAAATATATTTTGATGGTTAATACACATTGAAATCAAATTGAAAATATTTTTAGAACATACAACGTTAGGTTATACTTGTGAATTTCCTTTAATTTTGACCAAAATTGTTCGATATTGAACAACATGAATGGTTGTTCAAAAGGTATATTTGTGATTTCAAACTAGTACATTTGGCTTTGTATGTGTACTAAGATGTATAAAAGATTAGAAATCGAACTAAATATATATTTCAGATATTCGAGAGTGGGTTTTACGATTGAATGTTGTACAATTTAGTTAAAAAAGATTGCAAATTGATATTAAACATCCAATATGTTGGTTCCAAATATGTTTTTGTCAATTAAAATTAGTTAATATAGATTCATAAATTAGTTTTGATAGTTAATACACAATGAAATCAAATTGGAAAAACGTTTGGAACATCCAACGGTAGGTTATGCTTGTGAATTTTCTTTAATTTTGATCAAAATTGTTCGACATCGAACAACATGAATGGTTGTTGAAAAGGTTTTTTTCGTGATTTCAAACTAGTACATTTGGCTTCGTATGGGTACTGCGATGTACAAAAGTTTGGTAATTGAACTAAATATACATTTCGAATATGTTACAGTGAGTTTTACGGTTGAATGTAGTACAATTTCTATAAAAAATGGCTGCAATTTGAGATTAAACATCCAATATGTTGGTTCAAAATAAGTTTTTGTGGCTCAAAATTATTTAATATAGTGCCATAAATATGTTTTGATGGTTAATACACATTGAAATCAAATTGAAAATACTTTTAGAACATCCAACGTTAGATTATACTCGTGAATTTTTCTTAATTTTGACCAAAATTGTTCGACATTGAAAAAATGAATAGTTGTTCAAAAGGTGTTTTTATGATTTCAAACTAGCACATTCGACTTTGTATGTGTAATAAGTTGTATAATAATTTTGAAATCGGACTAAAAATACATTTCGGATATTCTAGAGTGAGTTTTATGATTGCCAAAAAAGATTACGAATTTAGATTAAACATCAAATATGTTGGTTCAAAAAATATTTTTGTTGCTAAAAATTAGTTAATATAGTGCCATAAATATGTTTTGATTGTTAATACACATTGAAATCAAATTGAAAATATTTTTAGAACATCCAACGTTAGGTTATACTTGTGAATTTCCTTTAATTTTGACCAAAATTGTTCGATATTGAACAACATGAATGGTTGTTCAAAAGGTATTTTTGTGATTTCAAACTAGTACATTTGGCTTTGTATGTGTACTAAGATATATAAAAGATTAGAAATCGAACTAAATATATATTTCATATATTCGAGAGTGGGTTTTACGATTGAATGTTGTACAATTTAGTAAAAAAAGATTGCAAATTGATATCAAACATCCAATATGTTGGTTCCAAATATGTTTTTGTCAATCAAAATTAGTTAATATAGATTCAAAAATATGTTTTGATAGTTAATACACAATGAAATCAAATTGAAAATACGTTTGGAACATCCAACGGTAGGTTATGCTCGTGACGTTTCTTTAATTTTGACCAAAATTGTTCGACATCGAACAACATGAATGGTTGTTGAAAAAGTTTTTTTTGTGATTTCAATCTAGTACATTTGGTTTCGTATGGGTACTACGATGTTAAAAAATTTGGTAATTGAACTAAATATATATTTCGAATATTTTACAGTGAGTTTTACGGTTGAATGTAGTACAATTTCTACAAAAAATGGCTGCAATTTGAGATTAAACATCCAATATGTTGGATCAATATAAGTTTTTGTGACTCAAAATTAGTTAATATAGTATCATAAATATGTTTTGATGATTAATTCACATTGAAATCAAATTGAAAATATTTTTAGAACATCCAACGTTAGGTTATACTTGTGAATTTTCTTTAATTTTGACCAAAATTGTTCGATATTGAACAACATGAATGGTTGTTCAAAAGGTATTTTTATGATTTCAAACTAGTACATTTGGCTTTGAATGTGTACTAAGATATATAAAAGATTACAAATCGAACTAAATATATATTTCAGATATTCGAGAGTGGGTTTTACGATTGAATGTTGTACAATTTAGTCAAAAAAGATTGCAAATTGATATTAAACATCCAATATGTTGGTTCCAAATATGTTTTTGTCAATTAAAATTAGTTAATATAGATTCATAAATTAGTTTTGATAGTTAATACACAATGAAATCAAATTGGAAAAACGTTTAGAACATCCAAAGGTAGGTTATGCTTGTGAATTTTCTTTAATTTTGATCAAAATTGTTCGACATCGAACAACATGAATGGTTGTTGAAAAGGTTTTTTTCGTGATTTCAAACTGGTACATTTGGCTTCGTATGGGTACTGCGATGTACAAAAGTTTGGTAATTGAACTAAATATACATTTCGAATATGTTACAGTGAGTTTTACGGTTGAATGTAGTACAATTTCTACAAAAAATGGCTGCAATTTGAGATTAAACATCCAATATGTTGGTTCAAAATAAGTTTTTGTGGCTCAAAATTAGTTAATATACTATCATAAATATGTTTTGATGGTTAATACACATTGAAATCAAATTGAAAATACTTTTAGAACATCCAACGTTAGGTTATACTCGTGAATTTCCTTTAATTTTGACCAAAATTGTTCGACATTGAACAACGTGAATGGTTGTTCAAAAGGTGTTTTTATGATTTCAAATTAGCACATTCGGCTTTGTATGTGTACTAAAATTTATAATAATTTAGAAATCGGACTAAAAATACATTTCGGATATTCTAGAGTGGATTTTATGATTGCCAAAAAAGATTACAAATCGAGATTAAACATCAAATATGTTGGTTCAAAAAATATTTTTGTTACTAAAAATTAGTTAATATAGTGCCATAAATATGTTTTGATTGTTAATACACATTGAAATCAAATTGAAAATATTTTTCGAACATCCAACGTTAGGTTATACTTGTGAATTTCCTTTAATTTTGACCAAAATTGTTCGATATTGAAAAACATGAATGGTTGTTCCAAAGGTATTTTTGTGATTTCAAACTAGTACATTTGGCTTTGTATGTGTACTAAGATATATAAAAGATTAGAAATCGAACTAAATATATATTTCATATATTCGAGAGTGGGTTTTACGATTGAATGTTGTACAATTTAGTCAAAAAAGATTGCAAATTGATATCAAACATCCAATATGTTGGTTCCAAATATGTTTTTGTCAATCAAAATTAGTTAATATAGATTCATAAATATGTTTTGATAGTTAATACACAATGAAATCAAATTGAAAATACGTTTAGAACATCCAACGGTAGGTTATGCTCGTGAAGTTTCTTTAATTTTGACCAAAATTGTTCGACATCGAACAACATGAATGGTTGTTGAAAAAGTTTTTTTTGTGATTTCAATCTACTACATTTGGTTTCGTATGGGTAATACGATGTTAAAAAATTTGGTAATTGAACTAAATATACATTTCGAATATTTTACAGTGAGTTTTACGGTTGAATGTAGTACAATTTCTACAAAAAATAGTTGCAATTTGAGATTAAACATCCAATATGTTGGTTCAAAATAAGTTTTTGTGACTCAAAATTAGTTAATATAGTATCATAAATATGTTTTGATGGTTAATACACATTGAAATCAAATTGAAAATACTTTTAGGACATCCAACGTTAGGTTATACTCGTGAATTTCCTTTAATTTTGACCAAAATTGTTCGACGTTGAACAACATGAATGGTTGTTCAAAAGGTGTTTTTATGATTTCAAATTAGCACATTCGGCTTTGTATGTGTACTAAGAAGTATAATAATTTAGAAATCGGACTAAAAATACATTTCGGATATTCTAGAGTGGATTTTATGATTGCCAAAAAAGATTACAAATCGAGATTAAACATCAAATATGTTGGTTCAAAAAATATTTTTGTTACTAAAAATTAATTAATATAGTGGCATAAATATGTTTTGATGGTTAATACACATTGAAATCAAATTGAAAATATTTTTAGAACATACAACGTTAGGTTATACTTGTGAATTTCCTTTAATTTTGACCAAAATTGTTCGATATTGAACAACATGAATGGTTGTTCAAAAGGTATTTTTGTGATTTCAAACTAGTACATTTGGCTTTGTATGTGTACTAAGATGTATAAAAGATTAGAAATCGAACTAAATATATATTTCAGATATTCGAGAGTGGGTTTTACGATTGAATGTTGTACAATTTAGTTAAAAAAGATTGCAAATTGATATTAAACATCCAGTATGTTGGTTCCAAATATGTTTTTGTCAATTAAAATTAGTTAATATAGATTCAAAAATATGTTTTGATAGTTAATACACAATGAAATCAAATTGAAAATACGTTTGGAACATCCAACGGTAGGTTATGCTCGTGACGTTTCTTTAATTTTGACCAAAATTGTTCGACATCGAACAACATGAATGGTTGTTGAAAAAGTTTTTTTTGTGATTTCAATCTAGTACATTTGGTTTCGTATGGGTTCTACGATGTTAAAAAATTTGGTAATTGAACTAAATATACATTTCGAATATTTTACAGTGAGTTTTACGGTTGAATGTAGTACAATTTCTACAAAAAATGGCTGCAATTTGAGATTAAACATCCAATATGTTGGTTCAATATAAGTTTTTGTGACTCAAAATTAGTTTATATAGTATCATAAATATGTTTTGATGATTAATACACATTGAAATCAAATTGAAAATATTTTTAGAACATCCAACGTTAGGTTATACTTGTGAATTTTCTTTAATTTTGACCAAAATTGTTCGATATTGAACAACATGAATGGTTGTTCAAAAGGTATTTTTATGATTTCAAACTAGTACATTTGGCTTTGAATGTGTACTAAGATATATAAAAGATTACAAATCGAACTAAATATATATTTCATATATTCGAGAGTAGGTTTTACGATTGAATGTTGTACAATTTAGTCAAAAAAGATTGCAAATTGATATTAAACATCCAATATGTTGGTTCCAAATATGTTTTTGTCAATTAAAATTAGTTAATATAGATTCATAAATTAGTTTTGATAGTTAATACACAATGAAATCAAATTGGAAAAACGTTTAGAACATCCAACGGTAGGTTATGCTTGTGAATTTTCTTTAATTTTGATCAAAAATTTTCGACATCGAACAACATGAATGGTTGTTGAAAAGGTTTTTTTCGTGATTTCAAACTGGTACATTTGGCTTCGTATGGGTACTGCGATGTACAAAAGTTTGGTAATTGAACTAAATATACATTTCGAATATGTTACAGTGAGTTTTACGGCTGAATGTAGTACAATTTCTACAAAAAATGGCTGCAATTTGAGATTAAATATCCAATATGTTGGTTCAAAATAAGTTTTTGTGGCTCAAAATTAGTTAATATAGTATCATAAATATGTTTTGATGGTTAATACACATTGAAATCAAATTGAAAATACTTTTAGAACATCCAACGTTAGGTTATACTCGTGAATTTCCTTTAATTTTGACCAAAATTGTTCGACATTGAACAACATGAATGGTTGTTCAAAAGGTGTTTTTATGATTTCAAATTAGCACATTCGGCTTTGTATGTGTACTAAGATGTATAATAATTTAGAAATCGAACTAAAAATACATTTCGGATATTCTGGAGTGGATTTTATGATTGCCAAAAAAGATTACAAATCGAGATTAAACATCAAATATGTTGGTTCGAAAAATATTTTTGTTACTAAAAATTAGTTAATATAGTGCCATAAATATGTTTTGATGGTTAATACACATTGAAATCAAATTGAAAATATTTTTAGAACATCCAACGTTAGGTTATACTCGTGAATTTCCTTTAATTTTGACCAAAATTGTTCGATATTGAACAACATGAATGGTTGTTCAAAAGGTATTTTTGTGATTTCAAACTAGTACATTTGGCTTTGTATGTGTACTAAGATGTATAAAATATTAGAAATCGAACTAAATATATATTTCATATATTCGAGAGTGGGTTTTACGATTGAATGTTGTACAATTTAGTCAAAAAAGATTGCAAATCGAGATTAAACATCAAATATGTTGGTTCAAAAAATATTTTTGTTACTAAAAATTAGTTAATATAGTGCCATAAATATGTTTTGATGGTTAATACACATTGAAATCAAATTGAAAATACTTTTAGAACATCCAACGTTAGATTATACTCGTGAATTTTTCTTAATTTTGACCAAAATTGTTCGACATTGAACAACATGAATGGTTGTTCAAAAGGTGTGTTTTTATGATTTCAAACTAGCACATTCGACCTTGTATGTGTAATAAGATGTATAATAATTTAGAAATCGGACTAAAAATACATTTCGGATATTCTAGAGTGGGTTTTATGATTGCCAAAAAAGATTACGAATTTAGATTAAACATCTAATATGTTGGTTCAAAAAATATTTTTGTTGCTAAAAATTAGTTAATATAGTGCCATAAATATGTTTTGATTGTTAATACACATTGAAATCAAATTGAAAATATTTTTAGAACATCCAACGTTAGGTTATACTTGTGAATTTCCTTTAATTTTTACCAAAATTGTTCGATATTGAACAACATGAATGGTTGTTCAAAAGGTATTTTTGTGATTTCAAACTAGTACATTTGGCTTTGTATGTGTACTAAGATATATAAAAGATTAGAAATCGAACTAAATATATATTTCATATATTCGAGAGTGGGTTTTACGATTGAATGTTGTACAATTTAGTCAAAAAAGATTGCAAATTGATATCAAACATCCAATATGTTGGTTCCAAATATGTTTTTGTCAATCAAAATTAGTTAATATAGATTCAAAAATATGTTTTGATAGTTAATACACAATGAAATCAAATTGAAAATACGTTTGGAACATCCAACGGTAGGTTATGCTCGTGAAGTTTCTTTAATTTTGACCAAAATTGTTCGACATCGAACAACATGAATGGTTGTTGAAAAAGTTTTTTTTGTGATTTCAATCTAGTACATTTTGTTTCGTATGGGTACTACGATGTTAAAAAATTTGGTAATTGAACTAAATATACATTTCGAATATTTTACAGTGAGTTTTACGGTTGAATGTAGTACAATTTCTACAAAAAATGGCTGCAATTTGAGATTAAACATCCAATATGTTGGTTCAAAATAAGTTTTTGTGACGCAAAACTAGTTAATATAGTATCATAAATATGTTTTGATGATTAATACACATTGAAATCAAATTGAAAATATTTTTAGAACATCCAACGTTAGGTTATACTCGTGAATTTCCTTTAATTTTGACCAAAATTGTTCGATATTGAACAACATGAATGGTTGTTCAAAAGGTATTTTTATGATTTCAAACTAGTACGTTTGGCTTTGAATGTGTACTAAGATATATAAAAGATTATAAATCGAACTAAATATATATTTCAGATATTCGAGAGTGGGTTTTACGATTGAATGTTGTACAATTTAGTCAAAAAAGATTGCAAATTGATATTAAACATCCAATATGTTGGTTCCAAATATGTTTTCGTCAATCAAAATTAGTTAATATAGATTCATAAATTAGTTTTGATAGTTAATACACAATGAAATGAAATTGGAAAAACGTTTAGAACATCCAACGGTAGGTTATGCTTGTGAATTTTCTTTAATTTTGATCAAAATTGTTCGACATCGAACAACATGAATGGTTGTTGAAAAGGTTTTTTTCGTGATTTCAAACTGGTACATTTGGCTTCGTATGGGTACTGCGATGTACAAAAGTTTGGTAATTGAACTAAATATACATTTCGAATATGTTACAGTGAGTTTTACGGTTGAATGTAGTACAATTTCTACAAAAAATGGCTGCAATTTGAGATTAAACATCCAATATGTTGGTTCAAAATAAGTTTTTGTGGGTCAAAATTAGTTAATATAGTATCATAAATATGTTTTGATGGTTAATACACATTGAAATCAAATTGAAAATACTTTTAGAACATCCAACGTTAGGTTATACTCGTGAATTTCCTTTAATTTTGACCAAAATTGTTCGACATTGAACAACATGAATGGTTGTTCAAAAGGTGTTTTTATGATTTCAAATTAGCACATTCGGCTTTGTATGTGTACTAAGATGTATAATAATTTAGAAATCGAACTAAAAATACATTTCGGATATTCTAGAGTGGATTTTATGATTGCCAAAAAAGATTACAAATCGAGATTAAACATCAAATATGTTGGTTCAAAAAATATTTTTGTTACTAAAAATTAGTTAATATAGTGCCATAAATATGTTTTGATGGTTAATACACATTGAAATCAAATTGAAAATATTTTTAGAACATCCAACGTTAGGTTATACTCGTGAATTTCCTTTAATTTTGACCAAAATTGTTCGATATTGAACAACATGAATGGTTGTTCAAAAGGTATTTTTGTGATTTCAAACTAGTACATTTGGCTTTGTATGTGTACTAAGATGTATAAAAGATTAGAAATCGAACTAAATATATATTTCATATATTCGAGAGTGGGTTTTACGATTGAATGTTGTACAATTTAGTCAAAAAAGATTGCAAATTGATATTAAACATCCAATATGTTGGTTCCAAATATGTTTTTGTCAATCAAATTTAGTTAATATAGATTCATAAATATGTTTTGATAGTTAATACACAATGAAATCAAATTGAAAATACGTTTAGAACATCCAACGGTAGGTTATGCTCGTGAAGTTTCTTTAATTTTGACCAAAATTGTTCGACATCGAACAACATGAATGGTTGTTGAAAAGGTTTTTTTTGTGATTTCAAACTGGTACATTTGGCTTCGTATGGGTACTGCGATGTACAAAAGTTTGGTAATTGAACTAAATATATACATTTCGATTATTTTACAGTGAGTTTTACGGTTGAATGTAGTACAATTTCTACAAAAAATGGCTGCAATTTGAGATTAAACATCCAATATGTTGGTTCAAAATAAGTTTTTGTGACTCAAAATTAGTTAATATAGTATTATAAATATGTTTTGATGGTTAATACACATTGAAATCAAATTGAAAATATTTTTAGAACATCCAACGTTAGGTTATACTCGTGAATTTCCTTTAATTTTGACCAAAATTGTTCGATATTGAACAACATGAATGGTTGTTCAAAAGGTATTTTTGTGATTTCAAACTAGTACATTTTGCTTTGTATGTGTACTAAGATGTATAAAAGATTAGAAATAGAACTAAATATATATTTCAGATATTCGAGAGTTGTTTTACGATTGAATGTTGTACAATTTAGTCAAAAAAGCTTGCAAATTGATATTAAACATCCAATATGTTTTTGTCAATCAAAATTAGTTAATATAGATTCATAAATTAGTTTTGATAGTTAATACACAATGAAATCAAATTGGAAAAACGTTTAGAACATCCTACGGTAGGTTATGCTCGTGAAGTTTCTTTAATTTTGACCAAAATTGTTCGACATTGAACAACATGAATGGTTGTTGAAAAGGTTTTTTTCGTGATTTCAAACTAGTACATTTGGCTTCGTATGGGTACTGCGATGTACAAAAGTTTGGTAATTGAACTAAATATACATTTCGAATATGTTACAGTGAGTTTTACGGTTGAATGTAGTACAATTTCTACTAAAAATGGCTGCAATTTGAGATTAAACATCCAATATGTTGGTTCAAAATAAGTTTTTGTGGCTCAAAATTAGTTAATATAGTATCATAAATATGTTTTGATGGTTAATACACATTGAAATCAAATTGAAAATACTTTTAGAACATCCAACGTTAGGTTATACTCGTGAATTTCCTTTAATTTTGACCAAAATTGTTCGACATTGAACAACATGAATGGTTGTTCAAAAGGTGTTTTTATGATTTCAAATTAGCACATTCGGCTTTGTATGTGTACTAAGATGTATAATAATTTAGAAATCGGACTAAAAATACATTTCGGATATTCTAGAGTGGATTTATGATTGCCAAAAAAGATTACAAATCGAGATTAAACATCAAATATGTTGGTTCAAAAAATATTTTTGTTACTAAAAATTAGTTAATATAGTGCCATAAATATGTTTTGATGGTTAATACACATTGAAATCAAATTGAAAATATTTTTAGAACATCCAACGTTAGGTTATACTCGTGAATTTCCTTTAATTTTGACCAAAATTGTTCGATATTGAACAACATGAATGGTTGTTCAAAAGGTATTTTTGTGATTTCACACTAGTACATTTGGCTTTGTATGTGTACTAAGATGTATAAAAGATTAGAAATCGAACTAAATAAATATTTCATATATTCGAGAGTGGGTTTTACGATTGAATGTTGTACAATTTAGTCAAAAAAGATTGCAAATTGATATTAAACATCCAATATGTTGGTTCCAAATATGTTTTTGTCAATCAAAATTAGTTAATATAGATTCATAAATTAGTTTTGATAGTTAATACACAATGAAATCAATTTGGAAAAACGTATGGAACATCCAACGGTAGGTTATGCTCGTGAATTTTCTTTAATTTTGACCAAAATTGTTCGACATCGAACAACATGAATGGTTGTTGAAAAGGTTTTTTTTGTGATTTCAAACTGGTACATTTGGCTTCGTATGGGTACTGCGATGTACAAAAATTTGGTAATTGAACTAAATATACATTTCGAATATGTTACAGTGAGTTTTACGGTTGAATGTAGTACAATTTTTACAAAAAATGGCTGCAATTTGAGATTAAACATCCAATATGTTGGTTCAAAATAAGTTTTTGTGGCTCAAAATTAGTTAATATAGTATCATAAATATGTTTTCATGGTTAATACACATTGAAATCAAATTGAAAATACTTTTAGAACATCCAACGTTAGGTTATACTCGTGAATTTCCTTTAATTTTGACCAAAATTGTTCGACATTGAACAACATGAATGGTTGTTCAAAAGGTGTTTTTATGATTTCAAATTAGCACATTCGGCTTTGTATGTGTACTAAGATGTATAATAATTTAGAAATCGGACTAAAAATACATTTCGGATATTCTAGAGTGGATTTTATGATTGCCAAAAAAGATTACAAATCGAGATTAAACATCAAATATGTTGGTTCAAAAAATATTTTTGTTACTAAAAATTAGTTAATATAGTGCCATAAATATGTTTTGATGGTTAATACACATTGAAATCAAATTGAAAATACTTTTAGAACATCCAACGTTAGATTATACTCGTGAATTTTTCTTAATTTTGACCAAAATTGTTCGACATTGAACAACATGAATGGTTGTTCAAAAGGTGTTTTTATGATTTCAAACTAGCACATTCGACTTTGTATGTGTAATAAGATGTATAATAATTTAGAAATCGGACTAAAAATACATTTCGGATATTCTAGAGTGGGTTTTATGATTGCCAAAAAAGATTACGAATTTAGATTAAACATCAAATATGTAGGTTCAAAAAATATTTTTGTTGCTAAAAATTAGTTAATATAGTGCCATAAATATGTTTTGATTGTTAATACACATTGAAATCAAATTGAAAATATTTTTAGAACATCCAACGTTAGGTTATACTTGTGAATTTCCTTTAATTTTTACCAAAATTGTTCGATATTGAACAACATGAATGGTTGTTCAAAAGGTATTTTTGTGATTTCAAACTAGTACATTTGGCTTTGTATGTGTACTAAGATATATAAAAGATTAGAAATCGAACTAAATATATATTTCATATATTCGAGAGTGGGTTTTACGATTGAATGTTGTACAATTTAGTCAAAAAAGATTGCAAATTGATATCAAACATCCAATATGTTGGTTCCAAATATGTTTTTGTCAATCAAAATTAGTTAATATAGATTCAAAAATATGTTTTGATAGTTAATACACAATGAAATCAAATTGAAAATACGTTTGGAACATCCAACGGTAGGTTATGCTCGTAAAGTTTCTTTAATTTTGACCAAAATTGTTTGACATCGAACAACATGAATGGTTGTAGAAAAAGTTTTTTTTGTGATTTCAATCTAGTACATTTGGTTTCGTATGGGTACTACGATGTTAAAAAATTTGGTAATTGAACTAAATATACATTTCGAATATTTTACAGTGAGTTTTACGGTTGAATTTAGTACAATTTCTACAAAAAATGGCTGTAATTTGAGATTAAACATCCAATATGTTGGTTCAAAATAAGTTTTTGTGACTCAAAATTAGTTAATATAGTATTATAAATATGTTTTGATGGTTAATACACATTGAAATCAAATTGAAAATACTTTTAGAACATCCAACGTTAGGTTATACTCGTGAATTTCCTTTAATTTTGACCAAAATTGTTCGATATTGAACAACATGAATGGTTGTTCAAAAGGTATTTTTGTGATTTCAAACTCGTACATTACGCTTTGTATGTGTACTAAGATGTATAAAAGATTAGAAATAGAACTAAATATATATTTCAGATATTCGAGAGTGGTTTTATGATTGAATGTTGTACAATTTAGTCAAAAAAGCTTGCAAATTGATATTAAACATCCAATATGTTTTTGTCAATCAAAATTAGTTAATATAGATTCATAAATTAGTTTTGATAGTTAATACACAATGAAATCAATTTGGAAAAACGTATGGAACATCCAACGGTAGGTTATGCTCGTGAATTTTCCTTAATTTTGACCAACATTGTTCGACATCGAACAACATGAATGGTTGTTGAAAAGGTTTTTTTTGTGATTTCAAACTGGTACATTTGGCTTCGTATGGGTACTGCGATGTACAAAAGTTTGGTAATTGAACTAAATATACATTTCGAATATGTTACAGTGAGTTTTACGGTTGAATGTAGTACAATTTTTACAAAAAATGGCTGCAATTTGAGATTAAACATCCAATATGTTGGTTCAAAATAAGTTTTTGTGGCTCAAAATTAGTTAATATAGTATCATAAATATGTTTTGATGGTCAATACACATTGAAATCAAATTGAAAATACTTTTAGAACATCCAACGTTAGGTTATACTCGTGAATTTCCTTTAATTTTGACCAAAATTGTTCGACATTGAACAACATGAATGGTTGTTCAAAAGGTGTTTTTATGATTTCAAATTAGCACATTCGGCTTTGTATGTGTACTAAGATGTATAATAATTTAGAAATTGGACTAAAAATACATTTCGGATATTCTAGAGTGGATTTTATGATTGCCAAAAAAGATTACAAATCGAGATTAAACATCAAATATGTTGGTTCAAAAAATATTTTTGTTACTAAAAATTAGTTAATATAGTGCCATAAATATGTTTTGATGGTTAATACACATTGAAATCAAATTGAAAATACTTTTAGAACATCCAATGTTAGATTATACTCGTGAATTTTCCTTAATTTTGACCAAAATTGTTCGACATTGAACAACATGAATGGTTGTTCAAAAGGTGTTTTTATGATTTCAAACTAGCACATTCGACTTTGTATGTGTAATAAGATGTATAATAATTTAGAAATCGGACTAAAAATACATTTCGGATATTCTAGAGTGGGTTTTATGATTGCCAAAAAAGATTACGAATTTAGATTAAACATCAAATATGTTGGTTCAAAAAATATTTTTGTTGCTAAAAATTAGTTAATATAGTGCCATAAATATGTTTTGATTGTTAATACACATTGAAATGAAATTGAAAATATTTTTAGAACATCCAACGTTAGGTTATACTTGTGAATTTCCTTTAATTTTTACCAAAATTGTTCGATATTGAACAACATGAATGGTTGTTCAAAAGGTATTTTTGTGATTTCAAACTAGTACATTTGGCTTTGTATGTGTACTAAGATATATAAAAGATTAGAAATCGAACTAAATATATATTTCATATATTCGAGAGTGGGTTTTACGATTGAATGTTGTACAATTTAGTCAAAAAAGATTGCAAATTGATATCAAACATCCAATATGTTGGTTCCAAATATGTTTTTGTCAATCAAAATTAGTTAATATAGATTCAAAAATATGTTTTGATAGTTAATACACAATGAAATCAAATTGAAAATACGTTTGGAACATCCAACGGTAGGTTATGCTCGTGAAGTTTCTTTAATTTTGACCAAAATTGTTTGACATCGAACAACATGAATGGTTGTTGAAAAAGTTTTTTTTGTGATTTCAATCTAGTACATTTGGTATCGTATGGGTACTACGATGTTAAAAAATTTGGTAATTGAACTAAATATACATTTCGAATATTTTACAGTGAGTTTTACGGTTGAATGTAGTACAATTTCTACAAAAAATGGCTGCAATTTGAGATTAAACATCCAATATGTTGGTTCAAAATAAGTTTTTGTGACTCAAAATTAGTTAATATAGTATTATAAATATGTTTTGATGGTTAATACACATTGAAATCAAATTGAAAATACTATTAGAACATCCAACGTTAGGTTATACTCGTGAATTTCCTTTAATTTTGACCAAAATTGTTCGATATTGAACAACATGAATGGTTGTTCAAAAGGTATTTTTGTGATTTCAAACTCGTACATTACGCTTTGTATGTGTACTAAGATGTATAAAAGATTAGAAATAGAACTAAATATATATTTCAGATATTCGAGAGTGGTTTTACGATTGAATGTTGTACAATTTAGTCAAAAAAGCTTGCAAATTGATATTAAACATCCAATATGTTTTTGTCAATCAAAATTAGTTAATATAGATTCATAAATTAGTTTTGATAGTTAATACACAATGAAATCAAATTGGAAAAACGTTTAGAACATCCTACGGTAGGTTATGCTCGTGAAGTTTCTTTAATTTTGACCAAAATTGTTCGACATTGAACAACATGAATGGTTGTTGAAAAGGTTTTTTTCGTGATTTCAAACTGGTACATTTGGCTTCGTATGGGTACTGCGATGTACAAAAGTTTGGTAATTGAACTAAATATACATTTCGAATATGTTACAGTGAGTTTTACGGTTGAATGTAGTACAATTTCTACAAAAAATGGCTGCAATTTGAGATTAAACATCCAATATGTTGGTTCAAAATAAGTTTTTGTGGGTCAAAATTAGTTAATATAGTATCATAAATATGTTTTGATGGTTAATACACATTGAAATCAAATTGAAAATACTTTTAGAACATCCAACGTTAGGTTATACTCGTGAATTTTCTTTAATTTTCACCAAAATTGTTCGACATTGAACAACATGAATGGTTGTTCAAAAGGTGTTTTTATGATTTCAAATTAGCACATTCGGCTTTGTATGTGTACTAAGATGTATAATACTTTAGAAATCGGACTAAAAATACATTTCGGATATTCTAGAGTGGATTTTATGATTGCCAAAAAAGATTACAAATCGAGATTAAACATCAAATATGTTGGTTCAAAAAATATTTTTGTTACTAAAAATTAGTTAATAAAGTGCCATAAATATGTTTTGATGGTTAATACACATTGAAATCAAATTTAAAATATTTTTATAAAATCCAACGTTAGGTTATATACTCGTGAATTTCCTTTAATTTTGACCAAAATTGTTCGATATTGAACAACATGAATGGTTGTTCAAAAGGTATTTTTGTGATTTCAAACTAGTACATTTGGCTTTGTATGTGTACTAAGATGTATAAAAGATTAGAAATCGAACTAAATATATATTTCAGATATTCGAGAGTGGGTTTTACGATTGAATGTTGTACAATTTAGTCAAAAAAGATTGCGAATTGATATTAAACATCCAATATGTTGGTTCCAAATATGTTTTTGTCAATCAAAATTAGTTAATATAGATTCATAAATTAGTTTTGATAGTTAATACACAATGAAATCAAATTGGAAAAACGTTTAGAACATCCAACGGTAGGTTATGCTCGTGAATTTTCTTTAATTTTCACCATAATTGTTCGACATCGAACAACATGAATGGTTGTTGAAAAGGTTTTTTTTGTGATTTCAAACTGGTACATTTGGCTTCGTATGGGTACTGCGATGTACAAAAGTTTGGTAATTGAACTAAATATACATTCTGAATATTTTACAGTGAGTTTTACGGTTGAATGTAGTACAATTTCTACAAAAAATGGCTGCAATTTGAGATTAAACATCCAATATGTTGGTTCAAAATAAGTTTTTGTGACTGAAAATTAGTAAATATAGTATCATAAATATATTTTGATGGTTAATACACATTGAAATCAAATTGAAAATACTTTTAGAACATCCAACGTTAGGTTATACTCGTGAATTTTCTTTAATTTTGACCAAAATTGTTCGATATTGAACAACATGAATGGTTGTTCAAAAGGTATTTTTGTGATTTCAAACTCGTACATTACGCTTTGTATGTGTACTAAGATGTATAAAAGATTAGAAATAGAACTAAATATATATTTCAGATATTCGAGAGTGGTTTTACGATTGAATGTTGTACAATTTAGTCAAAAAAGCTTGCAAATTGATATTAAACATCCAATATGTTTTTGTCAATCAAAATTAGTTAATATAGATTCATAAATTAGTTTTGATAGTTAATACACAATGAAATCAATTTGGAAAAACGTATGGAACATCCAACGGTAGGTTATGCTCGTGAATTTTCTTTAATTTTGACCAAAATTGTTCGACATCGAACAACATGAATGGTTGTTGAAAAGGTTTTTTTTGTGATTTCAAACTGGTACATTTGGCTTCGTATGGGTACTGCGATGTACAAAAGTTTGGTAATTGAACTAAATATACATTTCGAATATGTTACAGTGAGTTTTACGGTTGAATGTAGTACAATTTTTACAAAAAATGGCTGCAATTTGAGATTAAACATCCAATATGTTGGTTCAAAATAAGTTTTTGTGGCTCAAAATTAGTTAATATAGTATCATAAATATGTTTTGATGGTCAATACACATTGAAATCAAATTGAAAATACTTTTAGAACATCCAACGTTAGGTTATACTCGTGAATTTCCTTTAATTTTGACCAAAATTGTTCGACATTGAACAACATGAATGGTTGTTCAAAAGGTGTTTTTATGATTTCAAATTAGCACATTCGGCTTTGTATGTGTACTAAGATGTATAATAATTTAGAAATTGGACTAAAAATACATTTCGGATATTCTAGAGTGGATTTTATGATTGCCAAAAAAGATTACAAATCGAGATTAAACATCAAATATGTTGGTTCAAAAAATATTTTTGTTACTAAAAATTAGTTAATATAGTGCCATAAATATGTTTTGATGGTTAATACACATTGAAATCAAATTGAAAATACTTTTAGAACATCCAATGTTAGATTATACTCGTGAATTTTCCTTAATTTTGACCAAAATTGTTCGACATTGAACAACATGAATGGTTGTTCAAAAGGTGTTTTTATGATTTCAAACTAGCACATTCGACTTTGTATGTGTAATAAGATGTATAATAATTTAGAAATCGGACTAAAAATACATTTCGGATATTCTAGAGTGGGTTTTATGATTGCCAAAAAAGATTACGAATTTAGATTAAACATCAAATATGTTGGTTCAAAAAATATTTTTGTTGCTAAAAATTAGTTAATATAGTGCCATAAATATGTTTTGATTGTTAATACACATTGAAATGAAATTGAAAATATTTTTAGAACATCCAACGTTAGGTTATACTTGTGAATTTCCTTTAATTTTTACCAAAATTGTTCGATATTGAACAACATGAATGGTTGTTCAAAAGGTATTTTTGTGATTTCAAACTAGTACATTTGGCTTTGTATGTGTACTAAGATATATAAAAGATTAGAAATCGAACTAAATATATATTTCATATATTCGAGAGTGGGTTTTACGATTGAATGTTGTACAATTTAGTCAAAAAAGATTGCAAATTGATATCAAACATCCAATATGTTGGTTCCAAATATGTTTTTGTCAATCAAAATTAGTTAATATAGATTCAAAAATATGTTTTGATAGTTAATACACAATGAAATCAAATTGAAAATACGTTTGGAACATCCAACGGTAGGTTATGCTCGTGAAGTTTCTTTAATTTTGACCAAAATTGTTTGACATCGAACAACATGAATGGTTGTTGAAAAAGTTTTTTTTGTGATTTCAATCTAGTACATTTGGTTTCGTATGGGTACTACGATGTTAAAAAATTTGGTAATTGAACTAAATATACATTTCGAATATTTTACAGTGAGTTTTACGGTTGAATGTAGTACAATTTCTACAAAAAATGGCTGCAATTTGAGATTAAACATCCAATATGTTGGTTCAAAATAAGTTTTTGTGACTCAAAATTAGTTAATATAGTATTATAAATATGTTTTGATGGTTAATACACATTGAAATCAAATTGAAAATACTATTAGAACATCCAACGTTAGGTTATACTCGTGAATTTCCTTTAATTTTGACCAAAATTGTTCGATATTGAACAACATGAATGGTTGTTCAAAAGGTATTTTTGTGATTTCAAACTCGTACATTACGCTTTGTATGTGTACTAAGATGTATAAAAGATTAGAAATAGAACTAAATATATATTTCAGATATTCGAGAGTGGTTTTACGATTGAATGTTGTACAATTTAGTCAAAAAAGCTTGCAAATTGATATTAAACATCCAATATGTTTTTGTCAATCAAAATTAGTTAATATAGATTCATAAATTAGTTTTGATAGTTAATACACAATGAAATCAAATTGGAAAAACGTTTAGAACATCCTACGGTAGGTTATGCTCGTGAAGTTTCTTTAATTTTGACCAAAATTGTTCGACATTGAACAACATGAATGGTTGTTGAAAAGGTTTTTTTCGTGATTTCAAACTGGTACATTTGGCTTCGTATGGGTACTGCGATGTACAAAAGTTTGGTAATTGAACTAAATATACATTTCGAATATGTTACAGTGAGTTTTACGGTTGAATGTAGTACAATTTCTACAAAAAATGGCTGCAATTTGAGATTAAACATCCAATATGTTGGATCAAAATAAGTTTTTGTGGGTCAAAATTAGTTAATATAGTATCATAAATATGTTTTGATGGTTAATACACATTGAAATCAAATTGAAAATACTTTTAGAACATCCAACGTTAGGTTATACTCGTGAATTTTCTTTAATTTTCACCAAAATTGTTCGACATTGAACAACATGAATGGTTGTTCAAAAGGTGTTTTTATGATTTCAAATTAGCACATTCGGCTTTGTATGTGTACTAAGATGTATAATAATTTAGAAATCGGACTAAAAATATATTTCGGATATTCTAGAGTGGATTTTATTATTGCCAAAAAAGATTACAAATCGAGATTAAACATCAAATATGTTGGTTCAAAAAATATTTTTGTTACTAAAAATTAGTTAATAAAGTGCCATAAATATGTTTTGATGGTTAATACACATTGAAATCAAATTTAAAATATTTTTAGAAAATCCAACGTTAGGTTATATACTCGTGAATTTCCTTTAATTTTGACCAAAATTGTTCGATATTGAACAACATGAATGGTTGTTCAAAAGGTATTTTTGTGATTTCAAACTAGTACATTTGGCTTTGTATGTGTACTAAGATGTATAAAAGATTAGAAATCGAACTAAATATATATTTCAGATATTCGAGAGTGGGTTTTACGATTGAATGTTGTACAATTTAGTCAAAAAAGATTGCGAATAGATATTAAACATCCAATATGTTGGTTCCAAATATGTTTTTGTCAATCAAAATTAGTTAATATAGATTCATAAATTAGTTTTGATAGTTAATACACAATGAAATCAAATTGGAAAAACGTTTAGAACATCCAACGGTAGGTTATGCTCGTGAATTTTCTTTAATTTTCACCATAATTGTTCGACATCGAACAACATGAATGGTTGTTGAAAAGGTTTTTTTTGTGATTTCAAACTGGTACATTTGGCTTCGTATGGGTACTGCGATGTACAAAAGTTTGGTAATTGAACTAAATATACATTCTGAATATTTTACAGTGAGTTTTACGGTTGAATGTAGTACAATTTCTACAAAAAATGGCTGCAATTTGAGATTAAACATCCAATATGTTGGTTCAAAATAAGTTTTTGTGACTGAAAATTAGTAAATATAGTATCATAAATATATTTTGATGGTTAATACACATTGAAATCAAATTGAAAATACTTTTAGAACATCCAACGTTAGGTTATACTCGTGAATTTTCTTTAATTTTGACCAAAATTATTCGACATTGAACAACATGAATGGTTGTTCAAAAAGTGTTTTTATGATTTCAAATTAGCACATTCGGCTTTGTATGTGTACTAAGATGTATAATAATTTAGAAATCGGACTAAAAATACATTTCGGATATTCTAGAGTGGATTTTATGATTGCCAAAAAAGATTACAAATCGAGATTAAACATCAAATATGTTGGTTCAAAAAATATTTTTGTTACTAAAAATTAGTTAATATAGTGCCATAAATATGTTTTGATGGTTAATACACATTGAAATCAAATTGAAAATATTTTTAGAACATCCAACGTTAGGTTATACTTGTGTACTAAGATGTATAAAAGATTAGAAATCGAACTAAATATATATTTCAGATATTCGAGAGTGGGTTTTACGATTGAATGTTGTACAATTTAGTCAAAAAAGATTGCAAATTGATATTAAACATCCAATATGTTGGTTCCAAATATGTTTTTGTCAATCAAAATTAGTTAATATAGATTCATAAATTAGTTTTGATAGTTAATACACAATGAAATCAAATTGGAAAAACGTTTGGAACATCCAACGGTAGGTTATGCTCGTGAATTTTCTTTAATTTTGACCAAAATTGTTCGACATCGAACAACATGAATGGTTGTTGAAAAGGTTTTTTTTGTGATTTCAAACTGGTACATTTGGCTTCGTATGGGTACTGTGATGTACAAAAGTTTGGTAATTGAACTAAATACACATTCCATTATTTTACAGTGAGTTTTACGGTTGAATGTAGTACAATTTCTACAAAAAATGGCTGCAATTTGATATTAAACATCCAATATGTTGATTTAAAATAAGTTTTTGTGACTCAAAATTAGTTAATATAGTATCATAAATATGTTTTGATGATTAATACACATTAAAATCAAATTGAAAATATTTTTAGAACATCCAACGTTAGGTTATACTCGTGAATTTCCTTTAATTTTGACCAAAATTGTTCGATATTGAACAACATGAATGGTTGTTCAAAAGGTATTTTTGAGAATTCAAACTAGTACATTTTGCTTTGTATGTGTACTAAGATGTATAAAAGATTAGATATCGAACTAAATAGATATTTCAGATATTCGAGAGTGGGTTTTACGATTGAATGTTGTACAATTTAGTCAAAAAAGATTGCAAATTGATATTAAACATCCAATATGTTGGTTCCAAATATGTTTTTGTCAATCAAATTTAGTTAATATAGATTCATAAATATGTTTTGATAGTTAATACACAATGAAATCAAATTGAAAATACGTTTAGAACATCCAACGGTAGGTTATGCTCGTGAAGTTTCTTTAATTTTGACCAAAATTGTTCGACATCGAACAACATGAATGGTTGTTGAAAAAGTTTTTTTTGTGATTTCAATCTAGTACATTTGGCTTCGTATGGGTACGACGATGTTAAAAAATTTAGTAATTGAACTAAATATACATTTCGAATATTTTACAGTGAGTTTTACGGTTGAATGTAGTACAATTTCTACAAAAAATGGCTGCAATTTGAGATTAAACATCCAATATGTTGGTTCAAAATAAGTTTTTGTGACTCAAAATTAGTTAATATAGTATTATAAATATGTTTTGATGGTTAATACACATTGAAATCAAATTGAAAATACTTTTAGAACATCCAACGTTAGGTTATACTCGTGAATTTCCTTTAATTTTGACCAAAATTGTTCGATATTGAACAACATGAATGGTTGTTCAAAAGGTATTTTTGTGATTTCAAACTCGTACATTGCGCTTTGTATGTGTACTAAGATGTATAAAAGATTAGAAATAGAACTAAATATATATTTCAGATATTCGAGAGTGGTTTTACGATTGAATGTTGTACAATTTTGTCAAAAAAGCTTGCAAATTGATATTAAACATTCAATATGTTTTTGTCAATCAAAATTAGTTAACATAGATTCATAAATTAGTTTTGATAGTTAATACACAATGAAATCAAATTGGAAAAACGTTTAGAACATCCTACGGTAGGTTATGCTCGTGAAGTTTCTTTAATTTTGACCAAAATTGTTCGACATTGAACAACATGAATGGTTGTTGAAAAGATTTTTTTCGTGATTTCAAACTGGTACATTTGGCTTCGTATGGGTACTGCGATGTACAAAAGTTTGGTAATTGAACTAAATATACATTTCGAATATGTTACAGTGAGTTTTACGGTTGAATGTAATACAATTTCTACAAAAAATGGCTGCAATTTGAGATTAAACATCCAATATGTTGGTTCAAAATAAGTTTTTGTGGCTCAAAATTAGTTAATATAGTATCATAAATATGTTTTGATGGTTAATACACATTGAAATGAAATTGAAAATACTTTTAGAACATCCAACGTTAGGTTATACTCGTGAATTTTCTTTAATTTTCACCAAAATTGTTCGACATTGAACAACATGAATGGTTGTTCAAAAGGTGTTTTTATGATTTCAAATTAGCACATTCGGCTTTGTATGTGTACTAAGATGTATAATAATTTAGAAATCGGACTAAAAATACATTTCGGATATTCTAGAGTGGATTTTATGATTGCCAAAAAAGATTACAAATCGAGATTAAACATCAAATATGTTGGTTCAAAAAATATTTTTGTTACTAAAAATTAGTTAATAAAGTTCCATAAATATGTTTTGATGGTTAATACACATTGAAATCAAATTTAAAATATTTTTAGAAAATCCAACGTTAGATTATATACTCGTGAATTTCCTTTAATTTTGACCAAAATTGTTCGATATTGAACAACATGAATGGTTGTTCAAAAGGTATTTTTGTGATTTCAAACTAGTACATTTGGCTTTGTATGTGTACTAAGATGTATAAAAGATTAGAAATCGAACTAAATATATATTTCAGATATTCGAGAGTGGGTTTTACGATTGAATGTTGTACAATTTAGTCAAAAAAGATTGCGAATTGATATTAAACATCCAATATGTTGGTTCCAAATATGTTTTTGTCAATCAAAATTAGTTAATATAGATTCATAAATTAGTTTTGATAGTTAATACACAATGAAATCAAATTGGAAAAACGTTTAGAACATCCAACGGTAGGTTATGCTCGTGAATTTTCTTTAATTTTCACCATAATTGTTCGACATCGAACAACATGAATGGTTGTTGAAAAGGTTTTTTTTGTGATTTCAAACTGGTACATTTGGCTTCGTATGGGTACTACGATGTACAAAAGTTTGGTAATTGAACTAAATATACATTCTGAATATTTTACAGTGAGTTTTACGGTTGAATGTAGTACAATTTCTACAAAAAATGGCTGCAATTTGAGATTAAACATCCAATATGTTGGTTCAAAATAAGTTTTTGTGACTGAAAATTAGTAAATATAGTATCATAAATATATTTTGATGGTTAATACACATTGAAATCAAATTGAAAATACTTTTAGAACATCCAACGTTAGGTTATACTCGTGAATTTTATTTAATTTTGACCAAAATTATTCGACATTGAACAACATGAATGGTTGTTCAAAAAGTGTTTTTCTGATTTCAAATTAGCACATTCGGCTTTGTATGTGTACTAAGATGTATAATAATTTAGAAATCGGACTAAAAATACATTTCGGATATTCTAGAGTGGATTTTATGATTGCCAAAAAAGATCACAAATCGAGATTAAACATCAAATATGTTGGTTCAAAAAATATTTTTGTTACTAAAAATTAGTTAATATAGTGCCATAAATATGTTTTGATGGTTAATACACATTGAAATCAAATTGAAAATATTTTTAGAACATCCAACGTTAGGTTATACTTGTGTACTAAGATGTATAAAAGATTAGAAATCGAACTAAATATATATTTCAGATATTCGAGAGTGGGTTTTACGATTGAATGTTGTACAATTTAGTCAAAAAAGATTGCAAATTGATATTAAACATCCAATATGTTGGTTCCAAATATGTTTTTGTCAATCAAAATTAGTTAATATAGATTCATAAATTAGTTTTGATAGTTAATACACAATGAAATCAAATTGGAAAAACGTTTAGAACATCCAACGGTAGGTTATGCTCGTGAATTTTCTTTAATTTTGACCAAAATTGTTCGACATCGAACAACATGAATGGTTGTTGAAAAGGTTTTTTTTGTGATTTCAAACTGGTACATTTGGCTTCGTATGGGTACTGTGATGTACAAAAGTTTGGTAATTGAACTAAATACACATTCCATTATTTTACAGTGAGTTTTACGGTTGAATGTAGTACAATTTCTACAAAAAATGGCTGCAATTTGAGATTAAACATCCAATATGTTGATTTAAAATAAGTTTTTGTGACTCAAAATTAGTTAATATAGTATCATAAATATGTTTTGATGATTAATACACATTAAAATCAAATTGAAAATATTTTTAGAACATCCAACGTTAGGTTATACTCGTGAATTTCCTTTAATTTTGACCAAAATTGTTCGATATTGAACAACATGAATGGTTGTTCAAAAGGTATTTTTGAGAATTCAAACTAGTACATTTTGCTTTGTATGTGTACTAAGATGTATAAAAGATTAGATATCGAACTAAATAGATATTTCAGATATTCGAGAGTGGGTTTTACGATTGAATGTTGTACAATTTAGTCAAAAAAGATTGCAAATTGATATTAAACATCCAATATGTTGGTTCCAAATATGTTTTTGTCAATCAAATTTAGTTAATATAGATTCATAAATATGTTTTGATAGTTAATACACAATGAAATCAAATTGAAAATACGTTTAGAACATCCAACGGTAGGTTATGCTCGTGAAGTTTCTTTAATTTTGACCAAAATTGTTCGACATCGAACAACATGAATGGTTGTTGAAAAAGTTTTTTTTGTGATTTCAATCTAGTACATTTGGCTTCGTATGGGTACGACGATGTTAAAAAATTTAGTAATTGAACTAAATATACATTTCGAATATTTTACAGTGAGTTTTACGGTTGAATGTAGTACAATTTCTACAAAAAATGGCTGCAATTTGAGATTAAACATCCAATATGTTGGTTCAAAATAAGTTTTTGTGACTCAAAATTAGTTAATATAGTATTATAAATATGTTTTGATGGTTAATACACATTGAAATCAAATTGAAAATACTTTTAGAACATCCAACGTTAGGTTATACTCGTGAATTTCCTTTAATTTTGACCAAAATTGTTCGATATTGAACAACATGAATGGTTGTTCAAAAGGTATTTTTGTGATTTCAAACTCGTACATTGCGCTTTGTATGTGTACTAAGATGTATAAAAGATTAGAAATAGAACTAAATATATATTTCAGATATTCGAGAGTGGTTTTACGATTGAATGTTGTACAATTTAGTCAAAAAAGCTTGCAAATTGATATTAAACATTCAATATGTTTTTGTCAATCAAAATTAGTTAACATAGATTCATAAATTAGTTTTGATAGTTAATACACAATGAAATCAAATTGGAAAAACGTTTAGAACATCCTACGGTAGGTTATGCTCGTGAAGTTTCTTTAATTTTGACCAAAATTGTTCGACATTGAACAACATGAATGGTTGTTGAAAAGATTTTTTTCGTGATTTCAAACTGGTACATTTGGCTTCGTATGGGTACTGCGATGTACAAAAGTTTGGTAATTGAACTAAATATACATTTCGAATATGTTACAGTGAGTTTTACGGTTGAATGTAATACAATTTCTACAAAAAATGGCTGCAATTTGAGATTAAACATCCAATATATTGGTTCAAAATAAGTTTTTGTGGCTCAAAATTAGTTAATATAGTATCATAAATATGTTTTGATGGTTAATACACATTGAAATCAAATTGAAAATACTTTTAGAACATCCAACGTTAGGTTATACTCGTGAATTTCCTTTAATTTTGACCAAAATTGTTCGACATTGAACAACATGAATGGTTGTTCAAAAGGTGTTTTTATGATTTCAAATTAGCACATTCGGCTTTGTATGTGTACTTAGATGTATAATAATTTAGAAATCGGACTAAAAATACATTTCGGATATTCAAGAGTGGATTTTATGATTGCCAAAAAAGATTACAAATCGAGATTAAACATCAAATATGTTGGTTCAAAAAATATTTTTGTTACTAAAAATTAGTTAATATAGTGCCATAAATATGTTTTGATGGTTAATACACATTGAAATCAAATTGAAAATATTTTTAGAACATCCAACGTTAGGTTATACTTGTGAATTTCCTTTAATTTTGACCAAAATTGTTCGATATTGAACAACATGAATGGTTGTTCAAAAGGTATTTTTGTTATTTCAAACTAGTACATTTGGCTTTGTATGTGTACTAAGATGTATAAAAGATTAGAAATCGAACTAAATATATATTTCAGACATTCGAGAGTGGGTTTTACGATTGAATGTTGTACAATTTAGTCAAAAAAGATTGCAAATTGATATTAAACATCCAATATGTTGGTTCCAAATATGTTTTTGTCAATCAAAATTAGTTAATATAGATTCATAAATTAGTTTTGATAGTTAATACACAAAGAAATCAAATTGGAAAAACGTTTGGAACATCCAACGGTAGGTTATGCTCGTGAATTTTCTTTAATTTTGACCAAAATTGTTCGACATCGAACAACATGAATGGTTGTTGAAAAGGTTTTTTTTGTGATTTCAAACTGGTACATTTGGCTTCGTATGGGTACTGCGATGTACAAAAGTTTGGTAATTGAACTAAATATACATTCCAATTATTATACAGTGAGTTTTACGGTTGAATGTAGTACAATTTCTACAAAAAATGGCTGCAATTTGAGATTAAACATCCAATATGTTGATTTAAAATAAGTTTTTGTGACTCAAAATTAGTGAATATAGTATCATAAATAGGTTTTCATGATTAATACACATTGAAATCAAATTGAAAATATTTTTAGAACATCCAACGTTAGGTTATACTCGTGAATTTCCTTTAATTTTGACCAAAATTGTTCGATATTGAACAACATGAATGGTTGTTCAAAAGGTATTTTTGTGATTTCAAACTAGTACATTTTGCTTTGTATGTGTACTAAGATGTATAAAAGATTAGATATCGAACTAAATATATATTTCAGATATTCGAGAGTGGGTTTTACGATTGAATGTTGTACAATTTAGTCAAAAAAGATTACAAATTGATATTAAACATCCAATATGTTGGTTCCAAATATGTTTTTGTCAATCAAAATTAGTTAATATAGATTCATAAATTAGTTTTGATAGTTAATACACAATGAAATCAAATTGGAAAAACGTTTAGAACATCCAACGGTAGGTTATGCTTGTGAATTTTCTTTAATTTTGATCAAAATTGTTCGACATCGAACAACATGAATGGTTGTTGAAAAGGTTTTTTTCGTGATTTCAAACTGGTACATTTGGCTTCGTATGGGTACTGCGATGTACAAAAGTTTGGTAATTGAACTAAATATACATTTCAAATATTTTATAGTGAGTTTTACGGTTGAATGTAGTACAATTTCTACAAAAAATGGCTGCAATTTGAGATTAAACATCCAATATGTTGGTTCAAAATAACTTTTTGTGACTCAAAATTAGTTAATATAGTATTATAAATATGTTTTGATGGTTAATACACATTGAAATCAAATTGAAAATACTTTTAGAACATCCAATGTTAGGATATACTCGTGAATTTCTCTTAATTTTGACCAAAATTGTTCGACATTGAACAACTTGAATGGTTGTTCAAAACGTGTTTTTATGATTTCAAACTATCACATTCGGCTTTGTATGTGTAATAATATGTATAAAAATTTAAAAATTGGACTAAAAATATATTACGGATATTCAAGAGTGGGTTTTATGATTGCCAAAAAAGATTACAAATCGAGATTAAACATCAAATATGTTGGTTCAAAAAATATTTTTGTTACTAAAAATTAGTTAATAAAGTGCCATAAATATGTTTTGATGGTTAATACACATTGAAATCAAATTTCAAATATTTTTAGAAAATCCAACGTTAGGTTATATACTCGTGAATTTCCTTTAATTTTGACCAAAATTGTTCGATATTGAACAACATGAATGGTTGTTCAAAAGGTATTTTTGTGATTTCAAACTAGTACATTTGGCTTTGTATGTGTACTAAGATGTATAATAATTTAGAAATCGGACTAAAAATACATTTCGGATATTCTAGAGTGGGTTTTATGATTGCCAAAAAAGATTACGAATTTAGATTAAACATCAAATATATTGGTTCAAAAAATATTTTTGTTGCTAAAAATTAGTTAATATAGTGCCATAAATATGTTTTGATTGTTAATACACATTGAAATCAAATTGAAAATATTTTTAGAACATCCAACGTTAGGTTATACTTGTGAATTTTCTTTAATTTTGACCAAAATTGTTCGATATTGAACAACATGAATGGTTGTTCAAAAGGTATTTTTGTGATTTCAAACTAGTACATTTGGCTTTGTATGTGTACTAAGATATATAAAAGATTAGAAATCGAACTAAATATGTATTTCATATATTCGAGAGTGGGTTTTACGATTGAATGTTGTACAATTTAGTCAAAAAAGATTGCAAATTGATATCAAACATCCAATATGTTGGTTCCAAATATGTTTTTGTCAATCAAAATTAGTTAATATAGATTCAAAAATATGTTTTGATAGTTAATACACATTGAAATCAAATTGAAAATACGTTTGGAACATCCAACGGTAGGTTATGCTCGTGAAGTTTCTTTAATTTTGACCAAAATTGTTCGACATCGAACAACATGAATGGTTGTTGAAAAAGTTTTTTTTGTGATTTCAATCTAGTACATTTGGTTTCGTATGGGTACTACGATGTTAAAAAATTTGGTAATTGAACTAAATATACATTTCGAATATTTTGCAGTGAGTTTTACGGTTGAATGTAGTACAATTTCTACAAAAAATGGCTGCAATTTGAGATTAAACATCCAATATGTTGGTTCAAAATAAGTTTTTGTGACTCAAAATTAGTTAATATAGTATTATAAATATGTTATGATGGTTAATGCACATTGAAATCAAATTGAAAATACTTTTAGAACATCCAACGTTAGGTTATACTCGTGAATTTCCTTTAATTTTGACCAAAATTGTTCGATATTGAACAACATGAATGGTTGTTCAAAAGGTATTTTTGTGATTTCAAACTCGTACATTACGCTTTGTATGTGTACTAAGATGTATAAAAGATTAGAAATAGAACTAAATATATATTTCAGATATTCGAGAGTGGTTTTACGATTGAATGTTGTACAATTTAGTCAAAAAAGCTTGCAAATTGATATTAAACATCCAATATGTTTTTGTCAATCAAAATTAGTTAATATAGATTCAAAAATTAGTTTTGATAGTTAATACACAATGAAATCAAATTGGAAAAACGTTTAGAACATCCTACGGTAGGTTATGCTCGTGAAGTTTCTTTAATTTTGACCAAAATTGTTCGACATTGAACAACATGAATGGTTGTTGAAAGGGTTTTTTTCGTGATTTCAAAATGGTACATTTGGCTTCGTATGGGTACTGCGATGTACAAAAGTTTGGTAATTGAACTAAATATACATTTCGAATATGTTACAGTGAGTTTTACGGTTGAATGTAGTACAATTTCTACAAAAAATAGCTGCAATTTGAGATTAAACATCCAATATGTTGGTTCAAAATAAGTTTTTGTGACTCAAAATTAGTTAATATAGTATTATAAATATGTTTTGATGGTTAATACACATTGAAATCAAATTGAAAATACTTTTAGAACATCCAACGTTAGGTTATACTCCTGAATTTCCTTTAATTTTGACCAAAATTGTTCGACATTGAACAACATGAATGGTTGTTCAAAAGGTATTTTTATGATTTCAAACTAGCACATTCGGCTTTGTATGTGTACTAAGATGTATAATAATTTAGAAATCGGACTAAAAATACATTTCGGATATTCTAGAGTGGGTTTTATGATTGCCAAAAAAGATTACGAATTGAGATTAAACATCAAATATGTTGGTTCAAAAAATATTTTTATTGCTAAAATTAGTTAATATAGTGCCATAAATATGTTTTGATTGTTAATACACATTGAAATCAAATTGAAAATATTTTTCGAACATCCAACGTTAGGTTATACTTGTGAATTTCCTTTAATTTTGACCAAAATTGTTCGATATTGAACAACATGAATGGTTGTTCCAAAGGTATTTTTGTGATTTCAAACTAGTACATTTGGCTTTGTATGTGTACTAAGATATATAAAAGATTAGAAATCGAACTAAATATATATTTCATATATTCGAGAGTGGGTTTTACGATTGAATGTTGTACAATTTAGTCAAAAAAGATTGCAAATTGATATCAAACATCCAATATGTTGGTTCCAAATATGTTTTTGTCAATCAAAATTAGTTAATATAGATTCATAAATATGTTTTGATAGTTAATACACAATGAAATCAAATTGAAAATACGTTTAGAACATCCAACGGTAGGTTATGCTCGTGAAGTTTCTTTAATTTTGACCAAAATTGTTCGACATCGAACAACATGAATGGTTGTTGAAAAAGTTTTTTTTGTGATTTCAATCTACTACATTTGGCTTCGTATGGGTAATACGATGTTAAAAAATTTGGTAATTGAACTAAATATACATTTCGAATATTTTACAGTGAGTTTTACGGTTGAATGTAGTACAATTTCTACAAAAAATAGCTGTAATTTGAGATTAAACATCCAATATGTTGGTTCAAAATAAGTTTTTGTGACTCAAAATTAGTTAATATAGTATTATAAATATGTTTTGATGGTTAATACACATTGAAATCAAATTGAAAATACTTTTAGAACATCCAACGTTAGCTTATACTCGTGAATTTCCTTTAATTTTGACCAAAATTGTTCGATATTGAACAACATGAATGGTTGTTCAAAAGGTATTTTTGTGATTTCAAACTCGTACATTACGCTTTGTATGTGTACTAAGATGTATAAAAGATTAGAAATAGAACTAAATATATATTTCAGATATTCGAGAGTGATTTTACGATTGAATGTTGTACAATTTAGTCAAAAACGCTTGCAAATTGATATTAAACATCCAATATGTTTTTGTCAATCAAAATTAGTTAATATAGATTCATAAATTAGTTTCGATAGTTAATACACAATGAAATCAAATTGGAAAAACGTTTAGAACATCCTACGGTAGGTTATGCTCGTGAAGTTTCTTTAATTTTGACCAAAATTGTTCGACATTGAACAACATGAATGGTTGTTGAAAAGGTTTTTTTCGTGATTTCAAACTGGTACATTTGGCTTCGTATGGGTACTGCGATGTACAAAAGTTTGGTAATTGAAGTAAATATACATTTCGAATATGTTACAGTGAGTTTTACGGTTGAATGTAGTACAATTTCTACAAAAAATGGCTGCAATTTGAGATTAAACATCCAATATGTTGGTTCAAAATAAGTTTTTGTGGCTCAAAATTAGTTAATATAATATCATAAATATGTTTTGATGGTTAATACACATTGAAATCAAATTGAAAATACTTTTAGAACATCCAACGTTAGGTTATGCTCGTGAAGTTTCTTTAATTTTGACCAAAATTGTTCGACATCGAACAACATGAATGGTTGTTGAAAAAGTTTTTTTTGTGATTTCAATCTACTACATTTGGCTTCGTATGGGTAATACGATGTTAAAAAATTTGGTAATTGAACTAAATATACATTTCGAATATTTTACAGTGAGTTTTACGGTTGAATGTAGTACAATTTCTACAAAAAATAGCTGCAATTTGAGATTAAACATCCAATATGTTGGTTCAAAATAAGTTTTTGTGACTCAAAATTAGTTAATATAGTATTATAAATATGTTTTGATGGTTAATACACATTGAAATCAAATTGAAAATACTTTTAGAACATCCAACGTTAGCTTATACTCGTGAATTTCCTTTAATTTTGACCAAAATTGTTCGATATTGAACAACATGAATGGTTGTTCAAAAGGTATTTTTGTGATTTCAAACTCGTACATTACGCTTTGTATGTGTACTAAGATGTATAAAAGATTAGAAATAGAACTAAATATATATTTCAGATATTCGAGAGTGATTTTACGATTGAATGTTGTACAATTTAGTCAAAAACGCTTGCAAATTGATATTAAACATCCAATATGTTTTTGTCAATCAAAATTAGTTAATATAGATTCATAAATTAGTTTTGATAGTTAATACACAATGAAATCAAATTGGAAAAACGTTTAGAACATCCTACGGTAGGTTATGCTCGTGAAGTTTCTTTAATTTTGACCAAAATTGTTCGACATTGAACAACATGAATGGTTGTTGAAAAGGTTTTTTTCGTGATTTCAAACTGGTACATTTGGCTTCGTATGGGTACTGCGATGTACAAAAGTTTGGTAATTGAAGTAAATATACATTTCGAATATGTTACAGTGAGTTTTACGGTTGAATGTAGTACAATTTCTACAAAAAATGGCTGCAATTTGAGATTAAACATCCAATATGTTGGTTCAAAATAAGTTTTTGTGGCTCAAAATTAGTTAATATAGTATCATAAATATGTTTTGATGGTTAATACACATTGAAATCAAATTGAAAATACTTTTAGAACATCCAACGTTAGGTTATACTCGTGAATTTTCTTTAATTTTGACCAAAATTGTTCGACATTGAACAACATGAATGGTTGTTCAAAAGGTGTTTTTATGATTTCAAATTAGCACATTCGGCTTTGTATGTGTACTAAGATGTATAATAATTTAGAAATCGGACTAAAAATACATTTCGGATATTCTAGAGTGGATTTTATGATTGCCAAAAAAGATTACAAATCGAGATTAAATATCAAATATGTTGGTTCAAAAAATATTTTTGTTACTAAAAATTAATTAATATAGTGCCATAAATATATTTTGATGGTTAATACACATTGAAATCAAATTGAAAATATTTTTAGAACATACAACGTTAGGTTATACTTGTGAATTTCCTTTAATTTTGACCAAAATTGTTCGATATTGAACAACATGAATGGTTGTTCAAAAGGTATTTTTGTGATTTCAAACTAGTACATTTGGCTTTGTATGTGTACTAAGATGTATAAAAGATTAGAAATCGAACTAAATATATATTTCAGATATTCGAGAGTGGGTTTTACGATTGAATGTTGTACAATTTAGTTAAAAAAGATTGCAAATTGATATTAAACATCCAATATGTTGGTTCCAAATATGTTTTTGTCAATTAAAATTAGTTAATATAGATTCATAAATTAGTTTTGATAGTTAATACACAATGAAATCAAATTGGAAAAACGTTTGGAACATCCAACGGTAGGTTATGCTTGTGAATTTTCTTTAATTTTGATCAAAATTGTTCGACATCGAACAACATGAATGGTTGTTGAAAAGGTTTTTTTCGTGATTTCAAACTAGTACATTTGGCTTCGTATGGGTACTGCGATGTACAAAAGTTTGGTAATTGAACTAAATATACATTTCGAATATGTTACAGTGAGTTTTACGGTTGAATGTAGTACAATTTCTATAAAAAATGGCTGCAATTTGAGATTAAACATCCAATATGTTGGTTCAAAATAAGTTTTTGTGGCTCAATTATTTAATATAGTATCATAAATATGTTTTGATGGTTAATACACATTGAAATCAAATTGAAAATACTTTTAGAACATCCAACGTTAGGTTATACTCGTGAATTTCCTTTAATTTTGACCAAAATTGTTCGACATTGAACAACATGAATGGTTGTTCAAAAGGTGTTTTTATGATTTCAAATTAGCACATTCGGCTTTGTATGTGTACTAAGATGTATAATAATTTAGAAATCGGACTAAAAATACATTTCGGATATTCTAGAGTGGATTTTATGATTGCCAAAAAAGATTACAAATCGAGATTAAATATCAAATATGTTGGTTCAAAAAATATTTTTGTTACTAAAAATTAATTAATATAGTGCCATAAATATATTTTGATGGTTAATACACATTGAAATCAAATTGAAAATATTTTTAGAACATACAACGTTAGGTTATACTTGTGAATTTCCTTTAATTTTGACCAAAATTGTTCGATATTGAACAACATGAATGGTTGTTCAAAAGGTATTTTTGTGATTTCAAACTAGTACATTTGGCTTTGTATGTGTACTAAGATGTATAAAAGATTAGAAATCGAACTAAATATATATTTCAGATATTCGAGAGTGGGTTTTACGATTGAATGTTGTACAATTTAGTTAAAAAAGATTGCAAATTGATATTAAACATCCAATATGTTGGTTCCAAATATGTTTTTGTCAATTAAAATTAGTTAATATAGATTCATAAATTAGTTTTGATAGTTAATACACAATGAAATCAAATTGGAAAAATGTTTGGAACATCCAACGGTAGGTTATGCTTGTGAATTTTCTTTAATTTTGATCAAAATTGTTCGACATCGAACAACATGAATGGTTGTTGAAAAGGTTTTTTTCGTGATTTCAAACTAGTACATTTGGCTTCGTATGGGTACTGCGATGTACAAAAGTTTGGTAATTGAACTAAATATACATTTCGAATATGTTACAGTGAGTTTTACGGTTGAATGTAGTACAATTTCTATAAAAAATGGCTGCAATTTGAGATTAAACATCCAATATGTTGGTTCAAAATAAGTTTTTGTGGCTCAATTATTTAATATAGTATCATAAATATGTTTTGATGGTTAATACACATTGAAATCAAATTGAAAATACTTTTAGAACATCCAACGTTAGGTTATACTCGTGAATTTCCTTTAATTTTGACCAAAATTGTTCAACATTGAACAACATGAATGGTTGTTCAAAAGGTGTTTTTATGATTTCAAATTAGCACATTCGGCTTTGTATGTGTACTAAGATGTATAATAATTTAGAAATCGGACTAAAAATACATTTCGGATATTCTAGAGTGGATTTTATGATTGCCAAAAAAGATTACAAATCGAGATTAAACATCAAATATGTTGGTTCAAAAAATATTTTTGTTACTAAAAATTAGTTAATATAGTGCCATAAATATGTTTTGATGGTTAATACACATTGAAATCAAATTGAAAATACTTTTAGAACATCCAACGTTAGATTATACTCGTGAATTTTCCTTAATTTTGACCAAAATTGTTCTACATTGAAAAAATGAATAGTTGTTCAAAAGGTGTTTTTATGATTTCAAACTAGCACATTCGACTTTGTATGTGTAATAAGTTGTATAATAATTTTGAAATCGGACTAAAAATACATTTCGGATATTCTAGAGTGAGTTTTATGATTGCCAAAAAAGATTACGAATTTAGATTAAACATCAAATATGTTGGTTCAAAAAATATTTTTGTTGCTAAAAATTAGTTAATATAGTGCCATAAATATGTTTTGATTGTTAATACACATTGAAATCAAATTGAAAATATTTTTAGAACATCCAACGTTAGGTTATACTTGTGAATTTCCTTTAATTTTGACCAAAATTGTTCGATATTGAACAACATGAATGGTTGTTCAAAAGGTATTTTTGTGATTTCAAACTAGTACATTTGGCTTTGTATGTGTACTAAGATATATAAAAGATTAGAAATCGAACTAAATATATATTTCATATATTCGAGAGTGGGTTTTACGATTGAATGTTGTACAATTTAGTAAAAAAAGATTGCAAATTGATATCAAACATCCAATATGTTGGTTCCAAATATGTTTTTGTCAATCAAAATTAGTTAATATAGATTCAAAAATATGTTTTGATAGTTAATACACAATGAAATCAAATTGAAAATACGTTTGGAACATCCAACGGTAGGTTATGCTCGTGACGTTTCTTTAATTTTGACCAAAATTGTTCGACATCGAACAACATGAATGGTTGTTGAAAAAGTTTTTTTTGTGATTTCAATCTAGTACATTTGGTTTCGTATGGGTACTACGATGTTAAAAAATTTGGTAATTGAACTAAATATACATTTCGAATATTTTACAGTGAGTTTTACGGTTGAATGTAGTACAATTTCTACAAAAAATGGCTTCAATTTGAGATTAAACATCCAATATGTTGGTTCAATATAAGTTTTTGTGACTCAAAATTAGTTAATATAGTATCATAAATATGTTTTGATGATTAATTCACATTGAAATCAAATTGAAAATATTTTTAGAACATCCAACGTTAGGTTATACTTGTGAATTTTCTTTAATTTTGACCAAAATTGTTCGATATTGAACAACATGAATGGTTGTTCAAAAGGTATTTTTATGATTTCAAACTAGTACATTTGGCTTTGAATGTGTACTAAGATATATAAAAGATTACAAATCGAACTAAATATATATTTCAGATATTCGAGAGTGGGTTTTACGATTGAATGTTGTACAATTTAGTCAAAAAAGATTGCAAATTGATATTAAACGTCCAATATGTTGGTTCCAAATATGTTTTTGTCAATTAAAATTAGTTAATATAGATTCATAAATTAGTTTTGATAGTTAATACACAATGAAATCAAATTGGAAAAACGTTTAGAACATCCAACGGTAGGTTATGCTTGTGAATTTTCTTTAATTTTGATCAAAATTGTTCGACATCGAACAACATGAATGGTTGTTGAAAAGGTTTTTTTCGTGATTTCAAACTGGTACATTTGGCTTCGTATGGGTACTGCGATGTACAAAAGTTTGGTAATTGAACTAAATATACATTTCGAATATGTTACAGTGAGTTTTACGGTTGAATGTAGTACAATTTCTACAAAAAATGGCTGCAATTTGAGATTAAACATCCAATATGTTGGTTCAAAATAAGTTTTTGTGGCTCAAAATTAGTTAATATACTATCATAAATATGTTTTGATGGTTAATACACATTGAAATCAAATTGAAAATACTTTTAGAACATCCAACGTTAGGTTATGCTCGTGAATTTCCTTTAATTTTGACCAAAATTGTTCGACATTGAACAACATGAATGGTTGTTCAAAAGGTATTTTTGTGATTTCAAACTCGTACATTACGCTTTGTATGTGTACTAAGATGTATAAAAGATTAGAAATAGAACTAAATATATATTTCAGATATTCGAGAGTGGTTTTACGATTGAATGTTGTACAATTTAGTCAAAAAAGCTTGCAAATTGATATTAAACATCCAATATGTTTTTGTCAATCAAAATTAGTTAATATAGATTCAAAAATTAGTTTTGATAGTTAATACACAATGAAATCAAATTGGAAAAACGTTTAGAACATCCTACGGTAGGTTATGCTCGTGAAGTTTCTTTAATTTTGACCAAAATTGTTCGACATTGAACAACATGAATGGTTGTTGAAAGGGTTTTTTTTGTGATTTCAAAATGGTACATTTGGCTTCGTATGGGTACTGCGATGTACAAAAGTTTGGTAATTGAACTAAATATACATTTCGAATATGTTACAGTGAGTTTTACGGTTGAATGTAGTACAATTTCTACAAAAAATAGCTGCAATTTGAGATTAAACATCCAATATGTTGGTTCAAAATAAGTTTTTGTGACTCAAAATTAGTTAATATAGTATTATAAATATGTTTTGATGGTTAATACACATTGAAATCAAATTGAAAATACTTTTAGAACATCCAACGTTAGGTTATACTTGTGAATTTCCTTTAATTTTGACCAAAATTGTTCGACATTGAACAACATGAATGGTTGTTCAAAAGGTGTTTTTATGATTTCAAACTAGCACATTCGGCTTTGTATGTGTACTAAGATGTATAATAATTTAGAAATCGGACTAAAAATACATTTCGGATATTCTAGAGTGGGTTTTATGATTGCCAAAAAAGATTACGAATTGAGATTAAACATCAAATATATTGGTTCAAAAAATATTTTTGTTGCTAAAATTAGTTAATATAGTGCCATAAATATGTTTTGATTGTTAATACACATTGAAATCAAATTGAAAATATTTTTCGAACATCCAACGTTAGGTTATACTTGTGAATTTCCTTTAATTTTGACCAAAATTGTTCGATATTGAACAACATGAATGGTTGTTCCAAAGGTATTTTTGTGATTTCAAACTAGTACATTTGGCTTTGTATGTGTACTAAGATATATAAAAGATTAGAAATCGAACTAAATATATATTTCAGATATTCGAGAGTGGGTTTTACGATTGAATGTTGTACAATTTAGTAAAAAAAGATTGCAAATTGATATCAAACATCCAATATGTTGGTTCCAAATATGTTTTTGTCAATCAAAATTAGTTAATATAGATTCATAAATATGTTTTGATAGTTAATACACAATGAAATCAAATTGAAAATACGTTTAGAACATCCAACGGTAGGTTATGCTCGTGAAGTTTCTTTAATTTTGACCAAAATTGTTCGACATCGAACAACATGAATGGTTGTTGAAAAAGGTTTTTTTGTGATTTCAATCTACTACATTTGGCTTCGTATGGGTAATACGATGTTAAAAAATTTGGTAATTGAACTAAATATACATTTCGAATATTTTACAGTGAGTTTTACGGTTGAATGTAGTACAATTTCTACAAAAAATAGCTGCAATTTGAGATTAAACATCCAATATGTTGGTTCAAAATAAGTTTTTGTGACTCAAAATTAGTTAATATAGTATTATAAATATGTTTTGATGGTTAATACACATTGAAATCAAATTGAAAATACTTTTAGAACATCCAACGTTAGCTTATACTCGTGAATTTCCTTTAATTTTGACCAAAATTGTTCGATATTGAACAACATGAATGGTTGTTCAAAAGGTATTTTTGTGATTTCAAACTCGTACATTACGCTTTGTATGTGTACTAAGATGTATAAAAGATTAGAAATAGAAATAAATATATATTTCAGATATTCGAGAGTGGTTTTACGATTGAATGTTGTACAATTTAGTCAAAAAAGCTTGCAAATTGATATTAAACATCCAATATGTTTTTGTCAATCAAAATTAGTTAATATAGATTCATAAATTAGTTTTGATAGTTAATACACAATGAAATCAAATTGGAAAAATGTTTAGAACATCCTACGGTAGGTTATGCTCGTGAAGTTTCTTTAATTTTGACCAAAATTGTTCGACATTGAACAACATGAATGGTTGTTGAAAAGGTTTTTTTCGTGATTTCAAACTGGTACATTTGGCTTCGTATGGGTACTGCGATGTACAAAAGTTTGGTAATTGAAGTAAATATACATTTCGAATATGTTACAGTGAGTTTTACGGTTGAATGTAGTACAATTTCTACAAAAAATGGCTGCAATTTGAGATTAAACATCCAATATGTTGGTTCAAAATAAGTTTTTGTGGCTCAAAATTAGTTAATATAGTATCATAAATATGTTTTGATGGTTAATACACATTGAAATCAAATTGAAAATACTTTTAGAACATCCAACGTTAGGTTATACTCGTGAATTTCCTTTAATTTTGACCAAAATTGTTCGACATTGAACAACATGAATGGTTGTTCAAAAGGTGTTTTTATGATTTCAAACTAGCACATTCGGCTTTGTATGTGTACTAAGATGTATAATAATTTAGAAATCGGACTAAAAATACATTTCGGATATTCTAGAGTGGGTTTTATGATTGCCAAAAAAGATTACGAATTGAGATTAAACATCAAATATGTTGGTTCAAAAAATATTTTTGTTGCTAAAATTAGTTAATATAGTGCCATAAATATGTTTTGATTGTTAATACACATTGAAATCAAATTGAAAATATTTTTCGAACATCCAACGTTAGGTTATACTTGTGAATTTCCTTTAATTTTGACCAAAATTGTTCGATATTGAACAACATGAATGGTTGTTCCAAAGGTATTTTTGTGATTTCAAACTAGTACATTTGGCTTTGTATGTGTACTAAGATATATAAAAGATTAGAAATCGAACTAAATATATATTTCATATATTCGAGAGTGGGTTTTACGATTGAATGTTGTACAATTTAGTAAAAAAAGATTGCAAATTGATATCAAACATCCAATATGTTGGTTCCAAATATGTTTTTGTCAATCAAAATTAGTTAATATAGATTCATAAATATGTTTTGATAGTTAATACACAATGAAATCAAATTGAAAATACGTTTAGAACATCCAACGGTAGGTTATGCTCGTGAAGTTTCTTTAATTTTGACCAAAATTGTTCGACATCGAACAACATGAATGGTTGTTGAAAAAGGTTTTTTTGTGATTTCAATCTACTACATTTGGCTTCGTATGGGTAATACGATGTTAAAAAATTTGGTAATTGAACTAAATATACATTTCGAATATTTTACAGTGAGTTTTACGGTTGAATGTAGTACAATTTCTACAAAAAATAGCTGTAATTTGAGATTAAACATCCAATATGTTGGTTCAAAATAAGTTTTTGTGACTCAAAATTAGTTAATATAGTATTATAAATATGTTTTGATGGTTAATACACATTGAAATCAAATTGAAAATACTTTTAGAACATCCAACGTTAGCTTATACTCGTGAATTTCCTTTAATTTTGACCAAAATTGTTCGATATTGAACAACATGAATGGTTGTTCAAAAGGTATTTTTGTGATTTCAAACTCGTACATTACGCTTTGTATGTGTACTAAGATGTATAAAAGATTAGAAATAGAAATAAATATATATTTCAGATATTCGAGAGTGGTTTTACGATTGAATGTTGTACAATTTAGTCAAAAAAGCTTGCAAATTGATATTAAACATCCAATATGTTTTTGTCAATCAAAATTAGTTAATATAGATTCATAAATTAGTTTTGATAGTTAATACACAATGAAATCAAATTGGAAAAATGTTTAGAACATCCTACGGTAGGTTATGCTCGTGAAGTTTCTTTAATTTTGACCAAAATTGTTCGACATTGAACAACATGAATGGTTGTTGAAAAGGTTTTTTTCGTGATTTCAAACTGGTACATTTGGCTTCGTATGGGTACTGCGATGTACAAAAGTTTGGTAATTGAAGTAAATATACATTTCGAATATGTTACAGTGAGTTTTACGGTTGAATGTAGTACAATTTCTACAAAAAAATGGCTGCAATTTGAGATTAAACATCCAATATGTTGGTTCAAAATAAGTTTTTGTGGCTCAAAATTAGTTAATATAGTATCATAAATATGTTTTGATGGTTAATACACATTGAAATCAAATTGAAAATACTTTTAGAACATCCAACGTTAGGTTATACTCGTGAATTTTCTTTAATTTTGACCAAAATTGTTCGACATTGAACAACATGAATGGTTGTTCAAAAGGTGTTTTTATGATTTCAAATTAGCACATTCGGCTTTGTATGTGTACTAAGATGTATAATAATTTAGAAATCGGACTAAAAATACATTTCGGATATTCTAGAGTGGATTTTATGATTGCCAAAAAAGATTACAAATCGAGATTAAACATCAAATATGTTGGTTCAAAAAATATTTTTGTTACTAAAAATTAATTAATATAGTGCCATAAATATATTTTGATGGTTAATACACATTGAAATCAAATTGAAAATATTTTTAGAAATCGGACTAAAAATACATTTCGGATATTCTAGAGTGGGTTTTATGATTGCCAAAAAAGATTACGAATTGAGATTAAACATCAAATATGTTGGTTCAAAAAATATTTTTATTGCTAAAATTAGTTAATATAGTGCCATAAATATGTTTTGATTGTTAATACACATTGAAATCAAATTGAAAATATTTTTCGAACATCCAACGTTAGGTTATACTTGTGAATTTCCTTTAATTTTGACCAAAATTGTTCGATATTGAACAACATGAATGGTTGTTCCAAAGGTATTTTTGTGATTTCAAACTAGTACATTTGGCTTTGTATGTGTACTAAGATATATAAAAGATTAGAAATCGAACTAAATATATATTTCATATATTCGAGAGTGGGTTTTACGATTGAATGTTGTACAATTTAGTCAAAAAAGATTGCAAATTGATATCAAACATCCAATATGTTGGTTCCAAATATGTTTTTGTCAATCAAAATTAGTTAATATAGATTCATAAATATGTTTTGATAGTTAATACACAATGAAATCAAATTGAAAATACGTTTAGAACATCCAACGGTAGGTTATGCTCGTGAAGTTTCTTTAATTTTGACCAAAATTGTTCGACATCGAACAACATGAATGGTTGTTGAAAAAGTTTTTTTTGTGATTTCAATCTACTACATTTGGCTTCGTATGGGTAATACGATGTTAAAAAATTTGGTAATTGAACTAAATATACATTTCGAATATTTTACAGTGAGTTTTACGGTTGAATGTAGTACAATTTCTACAAAAAATAGCTGCAATTTGAGATTAAACATCCAATATGTTGGTTCAAAATAAGTTTTTGTGACTCAAAATTAGTTAATATAGTATTATAAATATGTTTTGATGGTTAATACACATTGAAATCAAATTGAAAATACTTTTAGAACATCCAACGTTAGCTTATACTCGTGAATTTCCTTTAATTTTGACCAAAATTGTTCGATATTGAACAACATGAATGGTTGTTCAAAAGGTATTTTTGTGATTTCAAACTCGTACATTACGCTTTGTATGTGTACTAAGATGTATAAAAGATTAGAAATAGAAATAAATATATATTTCAGATATTCGAGAGTGGTTTTACGATTGAATGTTGTACAATTTAGTCAAAAAAGCTTGCAAATTGATATTAAACATCCAATATGTTTTTGTCAATCAAAATTAGTTAATATAGATTCATAAATTAGTTTTGATAGTTAATACACAATGAAATCAAATTGGAAAAATGTTTAGAACATCCTACGGTAGGTTATGCTCGTGAAGTTTCTTTAATTTTGACCAAAATTGTTCGACATTGAACAACATAAATGGTTGTTGAAAAGGTTTTTTTCGTGATTTCAAACTGGTACATTTGGCTTCGTATGGGTACTGCGATGTACAAAAGTTTGGTAATTGAAGTAAATATACATTTCGAATATGTTACAGTGAGTTTTACGGTTGAATGTAGTACAATTTCTACAAAAAATGGCTGCAATTTGAGATTAAACATCCAATATGTTGGTTCAAAATAAGTTTTTGTGGCTCAAAATTAGTTAATATAGTATCATAAATATGTTTTGATGGTTAATACACATTGAAATCAAATTGAAAATACTTTTAGAACATCCAACGTTAGGTTATACTCGTGAATTTTCTTTAATTTTGACCAAAATTGTTCGACATTGAACAACATGAATGGTTGTTCAAAAGGTGTTTTTATGATTTCAAATTAGCACATTCGGCTTTGTATGTGTACTAAGATGTATAATAATTTAGAAATCGGACTAAAAATACATTTCGGATATTCTAGAGTGGATTTTATGATTGCCAAAAAAGATTACAAATCGAGATTAAACATCAAATATGTTGGTTCAAAAAATATTTTTGTTACTAAAAATTAATTAATATAGTGCCATAAATATATATTGATGGTTAATACACATTGAAATCAAATTGAAAATATTTTTAGAACATACAACGTTAGGTTATACTTGTGAATTTCCTTTAATTTTGACCAAAATTGTTCGATATTGAACAACATGAATGGTTGTTCAAAAGGTATTTTTGTGATTTCAAACTAGTACATTTGGCTTTGTATGTGTACTAAGATGTATAAAAGATTAGAAATCGAACTAAATATATATTTCAGATATTCGAGAGTGGGTTTTACGATTGAATGTTGTACAATTTAGTTAAAAAAGATTGCAAATTGATATTAAACATCCAATATGTTGGTTCCAAATATGTTTTTGTCAATTAAAATTAGTTAATATAGATTCATAAATTAGTTTTGATAGTTAATACACAATGAAATCAAATTGGAAAAACGTTTGGAACATCCAACGGTAGGTTATGCTTGTGAATTTTCTTTAATTTTGATCAAAATTGTTCGACATCGAACAACATGAATGGTTGTTGAAAAGGTTTTTTTCGGGATTTCAAACTAGTACATTTGGCTTCGTATGGGTACTGCGTTGTACAAAAGTTTGGTAATTGAACTAAATATACATTTCGAATATGTTACAGTGAGTTTTACGGTTGAATGTAGTACAATTTCTATAAAAAATGGCTGCAATTTGAGATTAAACATCCAATATGTTGGTTCAAAATAAGTTTTTGTGGCTCAAAATTATTTAATATAGTATCATAAATATGTTTTGATGGTTAATACACATTGAAATCAAATTGAAAATACTTTTAGAACATCCAACGTTAGGTTATACTCGTGAATTTCCTTTAATTTTGACCAAAATTGTTCGACATTGAACAACATGAATGGTTGTTCAAAAGGTGTTTTTATGATTTCAAATTAGCACATTCGGCTTTGTATGTGTACTAAGATGTATAATAATTTAGAAATCGGACTAAAAATACATTTCGGATATTCTAGAGTGGATTTTATGATTGCCAAAAAAGATTACAAATCGAGATTAAACATCAAATATGTTGGTTCAAAAAATATTTTTGTTACTAAAAATTAGTTAATATAGTGCCATAAATATGTTTTGATGGTTAATACACATTGAAATCAAATTGAAAATACTTTTAGAACATCCAACGTTAGATTATACTCGTGAATTTCCTTAATTTTGACCAAAATTGTTCTACATTGAAAAAATGAATAGTTGTTCAAAAGGTGTTTTTATGATTTCAAACTAGCACATTCGACTTTGTATGTGTAATAAGTTGTATAATAATTTTGAAATCGGACTAAAAATACATTTCAGATATTCTAGAGTGAGTTTTATGATTGCCAAAAAAGATTACGAATTTAGATTAAACATCAAATATGTTGGTTCAAAAAATATTTTTGTTGCTAAAAATTAGTTAATATAGTGCCATAAATATGTTTTGATTGTTAATACACATTGAAATCAAATTGAAAATATTTTTAGAACATCCAACGTTAGGTTATACTTGTGAATTTCCTTTAATTTTGACCAAAATTGTTCGATATTGAACAACATGAATGGTTGTTCAAAAGATATTTTTGTGATTTCAAACTAGTACATTTGGCTTTGTATGTGTACTAAGATATATAAAAGATTAGAAATCGAACTAAATATATATTTCATATATTCGAGAGTGGGTTTTACGATTGAATGTTGTACAATTTAGTAAAAAAAGATTGCAAATTGATATCAAACATCCAATATGTTGGTTCCAAATATGTTTTTGTCAATCAAAATTAGTTAATATAGATTCAAAAATATGTTTTGATAGTTAATACACAATGAAATCAAATTGAAAATACGTTTGGAACATCCAACGGTAGGTTATGCTCGTGACGTTTCTTTAATTTTGACCAAAATTGTTCGACATCGAACAACATGAATGGTTGTTGAAAAAGTTTTTTTTGTGATTTCAATCTAGTACATTTGGTTTCGTATGGGTACTACGATGTTAAAAAATTTGGTAATTGAACTAAATATACATTTCGAATATTTTACAGTGAGTTTTACGGTTGAATGTAGTACAATTTCTACAAAAAATGGCTTCAATTTGAGATTAAACATCCAATATGTTGGTTCAATATAAGTTTTTGTGACTCAAAATTAGTTAATATAGTATCATAAATATGTTTTGATGATTAATTCACATTGAAATCAAATTGAAAATATTTTTAGAACATCCAACGTTAGGTTATACTTGTGAATTTTCTTTAATTTTGACCAAAATTGTTCGATATTGAACAACATGAATGGTTGTTCAAAAGGTGTTTTTATGATTTCAAATTAGCACATTCGGCTTTGTATGTGTACTAAGATGTATAATAATTTAGAAATCGGACTAAAAATACATTTCGGATATTCTAGAGTGGATTTTATGATTGCCAAAAAAGATTACAAATCGAGATTAAACATCAAATATGTTGGTTCAAAAAATATTTTTGTTACTAAAAATTAGTTAATATAGTGCCATAAATATGTTTTGATGGTTAATACACATTGAAATCAAATTGAAAATACTTTTAGAACATCCAACGTTAGATTATACTCGTGAATTTCCTTAATTTTGACCAAAATTGTTCTACATTGAAAAAATGAATAGTTGTTCAAAAGGTGTTTTTATGATTTCAAACTAGCACATTCGACTTTGTATGTGTAATAAGTTGTATAATAATTTTGAAATCGGACTAAAAATACATTTCAGATATTCTAGAGTGAGTTTTATGATTGCCAAAAAAGATTACGAATTTAGATTAAACATCAAATATGTTGGTTCAAAAAATATTTTTGTTGCTAAAAATTAGTTAATATAGTGCCATAAATATGTTTTGATTGTTAATACACATTGAAATCAAATTGAAAATATTTTTAGAACATCCAACGTTAGGTTATACTTGTGAATTTCCTTTAATTTTGACCAAAATTGTTCGATATTGAACAACATGAATGGTTGTTCAAAAGATATTTTTGTGATTTCAAACTAGTACATTTGGCTTTGTATGTGTACTAAGATATATAAAAGATTAGAAATCGAACTAAATATATATTTCATATATTCGAGAGTGGGTTTTACGATTGAATGTTGTACAATTTAGTAAAAAAAGATTGCAAATTGATATCAAACATCCAATATGTTGGTTCCAAATATGTTTTTGTCAATCAAAATTAGTTAATATAGATTCAAAAATATGTTTTGATAGTTAATACACAATGAAATCAAATTGAAAATACGTTTGGAACATCCAACGGTAGGTTATGCTCGTGACGTTTCTTTAATTTTGACCAAAATTGTTCGACATCGAACAACATGAATGGTTGTTGAAAAAGTTTTTTTTGTGATTTCAATCTAGTACATTTGGTTTCGTATGGGTACTACGATGTTAAAAAATTTGGTAATTGAACTAAATATACATTTCGAATATTTTACAGTGAGTTTTACGGTTGAATGTAGTACAATTTCTACAAAAAATGGCTTCAATTTGAGATTAAACATCCAATATGTTGGTTCAATATAAGTTTTTGTGACTCAAAATTAGTTAATATAGTATCATAAATATGTTTTGATGATTAATTCACATTGAAATCAAATTGAAAATATTTTTAGAACATCCAACGTTAGGTTATACTTGTGAATTTTCTTTAATTTTGACCAAAATTGTTCGATATTGAACAACATGAATGGTTGTTCAAAAGGTATTTTTATGATTTCAAACTAGTACATTTGGCTTTGAATGTGTACTAAGATATATAAAAGATTACAAATCGAACTAAATATATATTTCAGATATTCGAGAGTGGGTTTTACGATTGAATGTTGTACAATTTAGTCAAAAAAGATTGCAAATTGATATTAAACGTCCAATATGTTGGTTCCAAATGTGTTTTTGTCAATTAAAATTAGTTAATATAGATTCATAAATTAGTTTTGATAGTTAATACACAATGAAATCAAATTGGAAAAACGTTTAGAACATCCAACGGTAGGTTATGCTTGTGAATTTTCTTTAATTTTGATCAAAATTGTTCGACATCGAACAACATGAATGGTTGTTGAAAAGGTTTTTTTCGTGATTTCAAACTGGTACATTTGGCTTCGTATGGGTACTGCGATGTACAAAAGTTTGGTAATTGAACTAAATATACATTTCGAATATGTTACAGTGAGTTTTACGGTTGAATGTAGTACAATTTCTACAAAAAATGGCTGCAATTTGAGATTAAACATCCAATATGTTGGTTCAAAATAAGTTTTTGTGGCTCAAAATTAGTTAATATACTATCATAAATATGTTTTGATGGTTAATACACATTGAAATCAAATTGAAAATACTTTTAGAACATCCAACGTTAGGTTATGCTCGTGAATTTCCTTTAATTTTGACCAAAATTGTTCGACATTGAACAACATGAATGGTTGTTCAAAAGGTATTTTTGTGATTTCAAACTCGTACATTACGCTTTGTATGTGTACTAAGATGTATAAAAGATTAGAAATAGAACTAAATATATATTTCAGATATTCGAGAGTGGATTTTATGATTGCCAAAAAAGATTACAAATCGAGATTAAACATGAAATATGTTGGTTCAAAAAATATTTTTGTTACTAAAAATTAGTTATTATAGTGCCATAAATATGTTTTGATGGTTAATACACATTGAAATCAAATTGAAAATACTTTTAGAACATCCAACGTTAGATTATACTCGTGAATTTTCCTTAATTTTGACCAAAATTGTTCGACATTGAACAACATGAATGGTTGTTCAAAAGGTGTTTTTATGATTTCAAATTAGCACATTCGGCTTTGTATGTGTACTAAGATTTATAATAATTTAGAAATCGGACTAAAAATACATTTCGGATATTCTAGAGTGGATTTTATGATTGCCAAAAAAGATTACAAATCGAGATTAAACATCAAATATGTTGGTTCAAAAAATATTTTTGTTACTAAAAATTAGTTAATATAGTGCCATAAATATGTTTTGATTGTTAATACACATTGAAATCAAATTGAAAATATTTTTCGAACATCCAACGTTAGGTTATACTTGTGAATTTCCTTTATTTTTGACCAAAATTGTTCGATATTGAACAACATGAATGGTTGTTCCAAAGTTATTTTTGTGATTTCAAACTAGTACATTTGGCTTTGTATGTGTACTAAGATATATAAAAGATTAGAAATCGAACTAAATATATATTTCATATATTCGAGAGTGGGTTTTACGATTGAATGTTGTACAATTTAGTCAAAAAAGATTGCAAATTGATATCAAACATCCAATATGTTGGTTCCAAATATGTTTTTGTCAATCAAAATTAGTTAATATAGATTCATAAATACGTTTTGATAGTTAATACACAATGAAATCAAATTGAAAATACGTTTAGAACATCCAACGGTAGGTTATGCTCGTGAAGTTTCTTTAATTTTGACCAAAATTGTTCGACATCGAACAACATGAATGGTTGTTGAAAAAGATTTTTTTGTGATTTCAATCTACTACATTTGGCTTCGTATGGGTAATACGATGTTAAAAAATTTGGTAATTGAACTAAATATACATTTCGAATATTTTACAGTGAGTTTTACGGTTGAATGTAGTACAATTTCTACCAAAAATAGCTGCAATTTGAGATTAAACATCCAATATGTTGTTTCAAAATAAGTTTTTGTGACTCAAAATTAGTTAATATAGTATCATAAATATGTTTTGATGGTTAATACACATTGAAATCAAATTGAAAATACTTTTAGGACATCCAACGTTAGGTTATACTCGTGAATTTCCTTTCATTTTGACCAAAATTGTTCGACATTGAACAACATGAATGGTTGTTCAAAAGGTGTTTTTATGATTTCAAATTAGCACATTCGGCTTTGTATGTGTACTAAGATTTATAATAATTTAGAAATCGGACTAAAAATACATTTCGGATATTCTAGAGTGGATTTTATGATTGCCAAAAAAGATTACAAATCGAGATTAAACATCAAATATGTTGGTTCAAAAAATATTTTTGTTACTAAAAATTAGTTAATATAGTGCCATAAATATGTTTTGATTGTTAATACACATTGAAATCAAATTGAAAATATTTTTCGAACATCCAACGTTAGGTTATACTTGTGAATTTCCTTTATTTTTGACCAAAATTGTTCGATATTGAACAACATGAATGGTTGTTCCAAAGGTATTTTTGTGATTTCAAACTAGTACATTTGGCTTTGTATGTGTACTAAGATATATAAAAGATTAGAAATCGAACTAAATATATATTTCATATATTCGAGAGTGGGTTTTACGATTGAATGTTGTACAATTTAGTCAAAAAAGATTGCAAATTGACATCAAACATCCAATATGTTGGTTCCAAATATGTTTTTGTCAATCAAAATTAGTTAAAATAGATTCATAAATATGTTTTGATAGTTAATACACAATGAAATCAAATTGAAAATACGTTTAGAACATCCAACGGTAGGTTATGCTCGTGAAGTTTCTTTAATTTTGACCAAAATTGTTCGACATCGAACAACATGAATGGTTGTTGAAAAAGTTTTTTTTGTGATTTCAATCTACTACATTTGGCTTCGTATGGGTAATACGATGTTAAAAAATTTGGTAATTGAACTAAATATACATTTCGAATACTTTACAGTGAGTTTTACGGTTGAATGTAGTACAATTTCTACAAAAAATAGCTGCAATTTGAGATTAAACATCCAATATGTTGGTTCAAAATAAGTTTTTGTGACTCAAAATTAGTTAATATAGTATCATAAATATGTTTTGATGGTTAATACACATTGAAATCAAATTGAAAATACTTTTAGGACATCCAACGTTAGGTTATACTCGTGAATTTCCTTTAATTTTGACCAAAATTGTTCGACATTGAACAACATGAATGGTTGTTCAAAAGGTGTTTTTATGATTTCAAATTAGCACATTCGGCTTTGTATGTGTACTAAGATGTATAATAATTTAGAAATCGGACTAAAAATACATTTCGGATATTCTAGAGTGGATTTTATGATTGCCAAAAAAGATTACAAATCGAGATTAAACATCAAATATGTTGGTTCAAAAAATATTTTTGTTACTAAAAATTAATTAATATAGTGCCATAAATATGTTTTGATGGTTAATACACATTGAAATCAAATTGAAAATATTTTTAGAACATACAACGTTAGGTTATACTTGTGAATTTCCTTTAATTTTGACCAAAATTGTTCGATATTGAACAACATGAATGGTTGTTCAAAAGGTATTTTTGTGATTTCAAACTAGTACATTCGGCTTTGTATGTGTACTAAGATGTATAAAAGATTAGAAATCGAACTAAATATATATTTCAGATATTCAAGAGTGGGTTTTACGATTGAATGTTGTACAATTTAGTTAAAAAAGATTGCAAATTGATATTAAACATCCAATATGTTGGTTCCAAATATGTTTTTGTCAATTAAAATTAGTTAATATAGATTCATAAATTAGTTTTAATAGTTAATACACAATGAAATCAAATTGGAAAAACGTTTGGAACATCCAACGGTAGGTTATGCTCGTGAATTTTCTTTAATTTTGACCAAAATTGTTCGACATCGAACAACATGAATGGTTGTTGAAAAGGTTTTTTTTGTGATTTCAAACTGGTACATTTGGCTTCGTACGGGTACTGCGATGTACAAAAGTTTGGTAATTGAACTAAATATACATTCTGATTATTTTACAGTGAGTTTTACGGTTGAATGTAGTACAATTTCTACAAAAAATGGCTGCAATTTGAGATTAAACATCCAATATGTTGATTTAAAATAAGTTTTTGTGACTCAAAATTAGTTAATATAGTATCATAAATTTGTTTTGATGATTAATACACAATGAAATCAAATTGAAAATATTTTTAGAACATCCAACGTTAGGTTATACTCGTGAATTTCCTTTAATTTTGACCAAAATTGTTCGATATTGAACAACATGAATGGTTGTTCAAAAGGTATTTTTGTGATTTCAAACTAGTACATTTTACTTTGTATGTGTACTAAGATGTATAAAAGATTAGATATCGAACTAAATATATATTTCAGATATTCGAGAGTGGGTTTTACGATTGAATGTTGTACAATTTAGTCAAAAAAGATTGCAAATTGATATTAAACATCCAATATGTTGGTTCCAAATATGTTTTTGTCAATCAAAATTAGTTAATATAGATTCATAAATTAGTTTTGATAGTTAATACACAATGAAATCAAATTGGAAAAACGTTTAGAACATCCAACGGTAGGTTATGCTTGTGAATTTTCTTTAATTTTGATCAAAATTGTTCGACATCGAACAACATGAATGGTTGTTGAAAAGGTTTTTTTCGTGATTTCAAACTGGTACATTTGGCTTCGTATGGGTACTGCGATGTACAAAAGTTTGGTAATTGAACTAAATATACATTTCGAATATGTTACAGTGAGTTTTACGGTTGAATGTAGTACAATTTCTACAAAAAATGGCTGCAATTTGAGATTAAACATCCAATATGTTGGTTCAAAATAAGTTTTTGTGGCTCAAAATTATTTAATATAGTATCATAAATATGTTTTGATGGTTAATACACATTGAAATCAAATTGAAAATACTTTTAGAACATCCAACGTTAGGTTATACTCATGAATTTCCTTTAATTTTGACCAAAATTGTTCGACATTGAACAACATGAATGGTTGTTCAAAAGGTGTTTTTACGATTTCAAATTAGCACATTCGGCTTTGTATGTGTACTAAGATGTATAATAATTTAGAAATCGGACTAAAAATACATTTCGGATATTCTAGAGTGGATTTTATGATTGCCAAAAAAGATTACGAATCGAGATTAAACATCAAATATGTTGGTTCAAAAAATATTTTTGTTACTAAAAATTAGTTAATATAGTGCCATAAATATGTTTTGATGGTTAATTCACATTGAAATCAAATTGAAAATACTTTTAGAACATCCAACGTTAGATTATACTTGTGAATTTCCTTTAATTTTGACCAAAATTGTTCGATATTGAACAACATGAATGGTTGTTCAAAAGGTATTTTTGTGATTTCAAACTAGTACATTTGGCTTTGTATGTGTACTAAGATATATAAAAGATTACAAATCGAACTAAATATATATTTCATATATTCGAGAGTAGGTTTTACGATTGAATGTTGTACAATTTAGTCAAAAAAGATTGCAAATTGATATTAAACATCCAATATGTTGGTTCCAAATATGTTTTTGTCAATTAAAATTAGTTAATATAGATTCATAAATTAGTTTTGATAGTTAATACACAATGAAATCAAATTGGAAAAACGTTTAGAACATCCAACGGTAGGTTATGCTTGTGAATTTTCTTTAATTTTAATCAAAATTGTTCGACATCGAACAACATGAATGGTTGTTGAAAAGGTTTTTTTCGTGATTTCAAACTGGTACATTTGGCTTCGTATGGGTACTGCGATGTACAAAAGTTTGGTAATTGAACTAAATATACATTTCGAATATGTTACAGTGAGTTTTACGGTTGAATGTAGTACAATTTCTACAAAAAATGGCTGCAATTTGAGATTAAACATCCAATATGTTGGTTCAAAATAAGTTTTTGTGGCTCAAAATTAGTTAATATAGTATCATAAATATGTTTTGATGGTTAATACACATTGAAATCAAATTGAAAATACTTTTAGAACATCCAACGTTAGGTTATACTCGTGAATTTCCTTTAATTTTGACCAAAATTGTTCGACATTGAACAACATGAATGGTTGTTCAAAAGGTGTTTTTATGATTTCAAATTAGCACATTCGGCTTTGTATGTGTACTAAGATGTATAATAATTTAGAAATCGGACTAAAAATACATTTCGGATATTCTAGAGTGGATTTTATGATTGCCAAAAAAGATTACAAATCGAGATTAAACATGAAATATGTTGGTTCAAAAAATATTTTTGTTACTAAAAATTAGTTAATATAGTGCCATAAATATGTTTTGATGGTTAATACACATTGAAATCAAATTGAAAATACTTTTAGAACATCCAACGTTAGATTATACTCGTGAATTTTCCTTAATTTTGACCAAAATTGTTCGACATTGAATAACATGAATGGTTGTTCAAAAGGTATTTTTATGATTTCAAACTAGCACATTCGACTTTGTATGTGTAATAAGATGTATAATAATTTAGAAATCGGACTAAAAATACATTTCGGATATTCTAGAGTGGGTTTTATGATTGCCAAAAAAGATTACGAATTTAGATTAAACATCAAATATGTTGGTTCAAAAAATATTTTTGTTGCTAAAAATTAGTTAATATAGTGCCATAAATATGTTTTGATTGTTAATACACATTGAAATCAAATTGAAAATATTTTTAGAACATCCAACGTTAGGTTATACTTGTGAATTTCCTTTAATTTTGACCAAAATTGTTCGATATTGAACAACATGGTTGTTCAAAATGTATTTTTGTGATTTCAAACTAGTACATTTGGCTTTGTATGTGTACTAAGATATATAAAAGATTAGAAATCGAACTAAATATATATTTCATATATTCGAGAGTGGGTTTTACGATTGAATGTTGTACAATTTAGTCAAAAAAGATTGCAAATTGATATCAAACGTCCAATATGTTGGTTGCAAATATGTTTTTGTCAATCAAAATTAGTTAATATAGATTCAAAAATATGTTTTGATAGTTAATGCACAATGAAATCAAATTGAAAATACGTTTGGAACATCCAACGGTAGGTTATGCTCGTGAAGTTTCTTTAATTTTGACCAAAATTGTTTGACATCGAACAACATGAATGGTTGTTGAAAAAGTTTTTTTTGTGATTTCAATCTAGTACATTTGGTTTCGTATGGGTACTACGATGTTAAAAAATTTGGTAATTGAACTAAATATACATTTCGAATATTTTACAGTGAGTTTTACGGTTGAATGTAGTACAATTTCTACAAAAAATGGCTGCAATTTGAGATTAAACATCCAATATGTTGGTTCAAAATAAGTTTTTGTCACTCAAAATTAGTTAATATAGTATCATAAATATGTTTTGATGATTAATACACATTGAAATCAAATTGAAAATATTTTTAGAACATCCAACGTTAGGTTATACTCGTGAATTTCCTTTAATTTTGACCCAAATTGTTCGATATTGAACAACATGAATGGTTGTTCAAAAGGTATTTTTATGATTTCAAACTAGTAAATTTGTCTTTGAATGTGTACTAAGATATATACAAGATTATAAATCGAACTAAATATATATTTCAGATATTCGAGAGTGGGTTTTACGATTGAATGTTGTACAATTTAGTCAAAAAAGATTGCTAATTGATATTAAACATCCAATATGTTGGTTCCAAATATGTTTTTGTCAATCAAATTTAGTTAATATAGATTCATAAATTAGTTTTGATAGTTAATACACAATGAAATCAAATTGGAAAAACGTTTAGAACATCCAACGGTAGGTTATGCTTGTGAATTTTCTTTAATTTTGATCAAAATTGTTCGACATCGAACAACATGAATGGTTGTTGAAAAGGTTTTTTTCGTGATTTCAAACTGGTACATTTGGCTTCGTATGGGTACTGCGATGTACAAAAGTTTGGTAATTGAACTAAATATACATTTCGAATATGTTACAGTGAGTTTTACGGTTGAATGTAGTACAATTTCTACAAAAAATGGCTGCAATTTGAGATTAAACATCCAATATGTTGGTTCAAAATAAGTTTTTGTGGCTCAAAATTATTTAATATAGTATCATAAATATGTTTTGATGGTTAATACACATTGAAATCAAATTGAAAATACTTTTAGAACATCCAACGTTAGGTTATACTCATGAATTTCCTTTAATTTTGACCAAAATTGTTCGACATTGAACAACATGAATGGTTGTTCAAAAGGTGTTTTTACGATTTCAAATTAGCACATTCGGCTTTGTATGTGTACTAAGATGTATAATAATTTAGAAATCGGACTAAAAATACATTTCGGATATTCTAGAGTGGATTTTATGATTGCCAAAAAAGATTACGAATCGAGATTAAACATCAAATATGTTGGTTCAAAAAATATTTTTGTTACTAAAAATTAGTTAATATAGTGCCATAAATATGTTTTGATGGTTAATACACATTGAAATCAAATTGAAAATACTTTTAGAACATCCAACGTTAGATTATACTTGTGAATTTCCTTTAATTTTGACCAAAATTGTTCGATATTGAACAACATGAATGGTTGTTCAAAAGGTATTTTTGTGATTTCAAACTAGTACATTTGGCTTTGTATGTGTACTAAGATATATAAAAGATTACAAATCGAACTAAATATATATTTCATATATTCGAGAGTAGGTTTTACGATTGAATGTTGTACAATTTAGTCAAAAAAGATTGCAAATTGATATTAAACATCCAATATGTTGGTTCCAAATATGTTTTTGTCAATTAAAATTAGTTAATATAGATTCATAAATTAGTTTTGATAGTTAATACACAATGAAATCAAATTGGAAAAACGTTTAGAACATCCAACGGTAGGTTATGCTTGCGAATTTTCTTTAATTTTAATCAAAATTGTTCGACATCGAACAACATGAATGGTTGTTGAAAAGGTTTTTTTCGTGATTTCAAACTGGTACATTTGGCTTCGTATGGGTACTGCGATGTACAAAAGTTTGGTAATTGAACTAAATATACATTTCGAATATGTTACAGTGAGTTTTACGGTTGAATGTAGTACAATTTCTACAAAAAATGGCTGCAATTTGAGATTAAACATCCAATATGTTGGTTCAAAATAAGTTTTTGTGGCTCAAAATTAGTTAATATAGTATCATAAATATGTTTTGATGGTTAATACACATTGAAATCAAATTGAAAATACTTTTAGAACATCCAACGTTAGGTTATACTCGTGAATTTCCTTTAATTTTGACCAAAATTGTTCGACATTGAACAACATGAATGGTTGTTCAAAAGGTGTTTTTATGATTTCAAATTAGCACATTCGGCTTTGTATGTGTACTAAGATGTATAATAATTTAGAAATCGGACTAAAAATACATTTCGGATATTCTAGAGTGGATTTTATGATTGCCAAAAAAGATTACAAATCGAGATTAAACATGAAATATGTTGGTTCAAAAAATATTTTTGTTACTAAAAATTAGTTAATATAGTGCCATAAATATGTTTTGATGGTTAATACACATTGAAATCAAATTGAAAATACTTTTAGAACATCCAACGTTAGATTATACTCGTGAATTTTCCTTAATTTTGACCAAAATTGTTCGACATTGAATAACATGAATGGTTGTTCAAAAGGTATTTTTATGATTTCAAACTAGCACATTCGACTTTGTATGTGTAATAAGATGTATAATAATTTAGAAATCGGACTAAAAATACATTTCGGATATTCTAGAGTGGGTTTTATGATTGCCAAAAAAGATTACGAATTTAGATTAAACATCAAATATGTTGGTTCAAAAAATATTTTTGTTGCTAAAAATTAGTTAATATAGTGCCATAAATATGTTTTGATTGTTAATACACATTGAAATCAAATTGAAAATATTTTTAGAACATCCAACGTTAGGTTATACTTGTGAATTTCCTTTAATTTTGACCAAAATTGTTCGATATTGAACAACATGGTTGTTCAAAATGTATTTTTGTGATTTCAAACTAGTACATTTGGCTTTGTATGTGTACTAAGATATATAAAAGATTAGAAATCGAACTAAATATATATTTCATATATTCGAGAGTGGGTTTTACGATTGAATGTTGTACAATTTAGTCAAAAAAGATTGCAAATTGATATCAAACGTCCAATATGTTGGTTGCAAATATGTTTTTGTCAATCAAAATTAGTTAATATAGATTCAAAAATATGTTTTGATAGTTAATGCACAATGAAATCAAATTGAAAATACGTTTGGAACATCCAACGGTAGGTTATGCTCGTGAAGTTTCTTTAATTTTGACCAAAATTGTTTGACATCGAACAACATGAATGGTTGTTGAAAAAGTTTTTTTTGTGATTTCAATCTAGTACATTTGGTTTCGTATGGGTACTACGATGTTAAAAAATTTGGTAATTGAACTAAATATACATTTCGAATATTTTACAGTGAGTTTTACGGTTGAATGTAGTACAATTTCTACAAAAAATGGCTGCAATTTGAGATTAAACATCCAATATGTTGGTTCAAAATAAGTTTTTGTCACTCAAAATTAGTTAATATAGTATCATAAATATGTTTTGATGATTAATACACATTGAAATCAAATTGAAAATATTTTTAGAACATCCAACGTTAGGTTATACTCGTGAATTCCTTTAATTTTGACCCAAATTGTTCGATATTGAACAACATGAATGGTTGTTCAAAAGGTATTTTTATGATTTCAAACTAGTAAATTTGTCTTTGAATGTGTACTAAGATATATACAAGATTATAAATCGAACTAAATATATATTTCAGATATTCGAGAGTGGGTTTTACGATTGAATGTTGTACAATTTAGTCAAAAAAGATTGCTAATTGATATTAAACATCCAATATGTTGGTTCCAAATATGTTTTTGTCAATCAAATTTAGTTAATATAGATTCATAAATTAGTTTTGATAGTTAATACACAATGAAATCAAATTGGAAAAACGTTTAGAACATCCAACGGTAGGTTATGCTTGTGAATTTTCTTTAATTTTGATCAAAATTGTTCGACATCGAACAACATGAATGGTTGTTGAAAAGGTTTTTTTTGTGATTTCAAACTGGTACATTTGGCTTCGTATGGGTACTGCGATGTACAAAAGTTTGGTAATTGAACTAAATATACATTTCGAATATGTTACAGTGAGTTTTACGGTTGAATGTAGTGCAATTTCTACAAAAAATGGCTGCAATTTGAGATTAAACATCCAATATGTTGGTTCAAAATAAGTTTTTGTGGCTCAAAATTAGTTAATATAGTATCATAAATATGTTTTGATGGTTAATACACATTGAAATCAAATTGAAAATACTTTTAGAACATCCAACGTTAGGTTATACTCGTGAATTTCCTTTAATTTTGACCAAAATTGTTCGACATTGAACAACATGAATGGTTGTTCAAAAGGTGTTTTTATGATTTCAAATTAGCACATTCGGCTTTGTATGTGTACTAAGATGTATAATAATTTAGAAATCGGACTAAAAATACATTTCGGATATTCTAGAGTGGATTTTATGATTGCCAAAAAAGATTACAAATCGAGATTAAACATCAAATATGTTGGTTCAAAAAATATTTTTGTTACTAAAAATTAGTTAATATAGTGCCATAAATATGTTTTGATGGTTAATACACATTGAAATCAAATTGAAAATACTTTTAGAACATCCAACGTTAGATTATATTCGTGAATTTTTCTTAATTTTGACCAAAATTGTTCGACATTGAACAACATGAATGGTTGTTCAAAAGGTGTTTTTATGATTTCAAACTAGCACATTCGACTTTGTATGTGTAATAAGATGTATAATAATTTAGAAATCGGACTAAAAATACATTTCGGATATTCTAGAGTGGGTTTTATGATTGCCAAAAAAGATTACGAATTTAGATTAAACATCTAATATGTTGGTTCAAAAAATATTTTTGTTGCTAAAAATTAGTTAATATAGTGCCATAAATATGTTTTGATTGTTAATACACATTGAAATCAAATTGAAAATATTTTTAGAACATCCAACGTTAGGTTATACTTGTGAATTTCCTTTAATTTTGACCAAAATTGTTCGATATTGAACAACATGAATGGTTGTTCAAAAGGTATTTTTGTGATTTCAAACTAGTACATTTGGCTTTGTATGTGTACTAAGATATATAAAAGATTAGAAATCGAACTAAATATATATTTCATATATTCGAGAGTGGGTTTTACGATTGAATGTTGTACAATTTAGTCAAAAAAGATTGCAAATTGATATCAAACATCCAATATGTTGGTTCCAAATATGTTTTTGTCAATCAAAATTAGTTAATATAGATTCAAAAATATGTTTTGATAGTTAATACACAATGAAATCAAATTGAAAATACGTTTGGAACATCCAACGGTAGGTTATGCTCGTGAAGTTTCTTTAATTTTGACCAAAATTGTTCGACATCGAACAACATGAATGGTTGTTGAAAAAGTTTTTTTTGTGATTTCAATCTAGTACATTTGGTTTCGTATGGGTACTACGATGTTAAAAAATTTGGTAATTGAACTAAATATACATTTCGAATATTTTACAGTGAGTTTTACGGTTGAATGTAGTACAATTTCTACAAAAAATGGCTGCAATTTGAGATTAAACATCCAATATGTTGGTTCAAAATAAGTTTTTGTGACGCAAAACTAGTTAATATAGTATCATAAATATGTTTTGATGATTAATACACATTGAAATCAAATTTAAAATATTTTTAGAACATCCAATGTTAGGTTATACTCGTGAATTTCCTTTAATTTTGACCAAAATTGTTCGATATTGAACAACATGAATGGTTGTTCAAAAGGTATTTTTATGATTTCAAACTAGTACGTTTGGCTTTGAATGTGTACTAAGATATATAAAAGATTATAAATCGAACTAAATATATATTTCAGATATTCGAGAGTGGGTTTTACGATTGAATGTTGTACAATTTAGTCAAAAAAGATTGCAAATTGATATTAAACATCCAATATGTTGGTTCCAAATATGTTTTCGTCAATCAAAATTAGTTAATATAGATTCATAAATTAGTTTTGATAGTTAATACACAATGAAATGAAATTGGAAAATCGTTTAGAACATCCAACGGTAGGTTATGCTTGTGAATTTTCTTTAATTTTTATCAAAATTGTTCGACATCGAACAACATGAATGGTTGTTGAAAAGGTTTTTTTCATGATTTCAAACTGGTACATTTGGCTTCGTATGGGTACTGCGATGTACAAAAGTTTGGAAATTGAACTAAATATACATTTCGAATATGTTACAGTGAGTTTTACGGTTGAATGTAGTACAATTTCTACAAAAAATGGCTGCAATTTGAGATTAAACATCCAATATGTTGGTTCAAAATAAGTTTTTGTGGGTCAAAATTAGTTAATATAGTATCATAAATATGTTTTGATGGTTAATACACATTGAAATCAAATTGAAAATACTTTTAGAACATCCAACGTTAGGTTATACTCGTGAATTTCCTTTAATTTTGACCAAAATTGTTCGACATTGAACAACATGAATGGTTGTTCAAAAGGTGTTTTTATGATTTCAAATTAGCACATTCGGCTTTGTATGTGTACTAAGATGTATAATAATTTAGAAATCGAACTAAAAATACATTTCGGATATTCTAGAGTGGATTTTATGATTGCCAAAAAAGATTACAAATCGAGATTAAACATCAAATATGTTGGTTCAAAAAATATTTTTGTTACTAAAAATTAGTTAATATAGTGCCATAAATATGTTTTGATGGTTAATACACATTGAAATCAAATTGAAAATATTTTTAGAACATCCAACGTTAGGTTATACTCGTGAATTTCCTTTAATTTTGACCAAAATTGTTCGATATTGAACAACATGAATGGTTGTTCAAAAGGTATTTTTGTGATTTCAAACTAGTACATTTGGCTTTGTATGTGTACTAAGATGTATAAAAGATTAGAAATCGAACTAAATATATATTTCATATATTCGAGAGTGGGTTTTACGATTGAATGTTGTACAATTTAGTCAAAAAAGATTGCAAATTGATATTAAACATCCAATATGTTGGTTCCAAATATGTTTTTGTCAATCAAAATTAGTTAATATAGATTCATAAATTAGTTTTGATAGTTAATACACAATGAAATCAATTTGGAAAAACGTATGGAACATCCAACGGTAGGTTATGCTCGTGAATTTTCTTTAATTTTGACCAAAATTGTTCGACATCGAACAACATGAATGGTTGTTGAAAAGGTTTTTTTTGTGATTTCAAACTGGTACATTTGGCTTCGTATGGGTACTGCGATGTACAAAAGTTTGGTAATTGAACTAAATATACATTTCGATTATTTTACAGTGAGTTTTACGGTTGAATGTAGTACAATTTCTACAAAAAATGGCTGCAATTTGAGATTAAACATCCAATATGTTGGTTCAAAATAAGTTTTTGTGACTCAAAATTAGTTAATATAGTATTATAAATATGTTTTGATGGTTAATACACATTGAAATCAAATTGAAAATATTTTTAGAACATCCAACGTTAGGTTATACTCGTGAATTTCCTTTAATTTTGACCAAAATTGTTCGATATTGAACAACATGAATGGTTGTTCAAAAGGTATTTTTGTGATTTCAAACTAGTACATTTTGCTTTGTATGTGTACTAAGATGTATAAAAGATTAGAAATAGAACTAAATATATATTTCAGATATTCGAGAGTTGTTTTACGATTGAATGTTGTACAATTTAGTCAAAAAAGCTTGCAAATTGATATTAAACATCCAATATGTTTTTGTCAATCAAAATTAGTTAATATAGATTCATAAATTAGTTTTGATAGTTAATACACAATGAAATCAAATTGGAAAAACGTTTAGAACATCCTACGGTAGGTTATGCTCGTGAAGTTTCTTTAATTTTGACCAAAATTGTTCGACATTGAACAACATGAATGGTTGTTGAAAAGGTTTTTTCGTGATTTCAAACTAGTACATTTGGCTTCGTATGGGTACTGCGATGTACAAAAGTTTGGTAATTGAACTAAATATACATTTCGAATATGTTACAGTGAGTTTTACGGTTGAATGTAGTACAATTTCTACTAAAAATGGCTGCAATTTGAGATTAAACATCCAATATGTTGGTTCAAAATAAGTTTTTGTGGCTCAAAATTAGTTAATATAGTACCATAAATATGTTTTGATGGTTAATACACATTGAAATCAAATTGAAAATACTTTTAGAACATCCAACGTTAGGTTATACTCGTGAATTTCCTTTAATTTTGACCAAAATTGTTCGACATTGAACAACATGAATGGTTGTTCAAAAGGTGTTTTTATGATTTCAAATTAGCACATTCGGCTTTGTATGTGTACTAAGATGTATAATAATTTAGAAATCGGACTAAAAATACATTTCGGATATTCTAGAGTGGATTTATGATTGCCAAAAAAGATTACAAATCGAGATTAAACATCAAATATGTTGGTTCAAAAAATATTTTTGTTACTAAAAATTAGTTAATATAGTGCCATAAATATGTTTTGATGGTTAATACACATTGAAATCAAATTGAAAATATTTTTAGAACATCCAACGTTAGGTTATACTCGTGAATTTCCTTTAATTTTGACCAAAATTGTTCGATATTGAACAACATGAATGGTTGTTCAAAAGGTATTTTTGTGATTTCACACTAGTACATTTGGCTTTGTATGTGTACTAAGATGTATAAAAGATTAGAAATCGAACTAAATAAATATTTCATATATTCGAGAGTGGGTTTTACGATTGAATGTTGTACAATTTAGTCAAAAAAGATTGCAAATTGATATTAAACATCCAATATGTTGGTTCCAAATATGTTTTTGTCAATCAAAATTAGTTAATATAGATTCATAAATTAGTTTTGATAGTTAATACACAATGAAATCAATTTGGAAAAACGTATGGAACATCCAACGGTAGGTTATGCTCGTGAATTTTCTTTAATTTTGACCAAAATTGTTCGACATCGAACAACATGAATGGTTGTTGAAAAGGTTTTTTTTGTGATTTCAAACTGGTACATTTGGCTTCGTATGGGTACTGCGATGTACAAAATTTTGGTAATTGAACTAAATATACATTTCGAATATGTTACAGTGAGTCTTACGGTTGAATGTAGTACAATTTTTACAAAAAATGGCTGCAATTTGATATTAAACATCCAATATGTTGGTTCAAAATAAGTTTTTGTGGCTCAAAATTAGTTAATATAGTATCATAAATATGTTTTGATGGTTAATACACATTGAAATCAAATTGAAAATACTTTTAGAACATCCAACGTTAGGTTATACTCGTGAATTTCCTTTAATTTTGACCAAAATTGTTCGACATTGAACAACATGAATGGTTGTTCAAAAGGTATTTTTATGATTTCAAATTTGCACATTCGGCATTGTATGTGTACTAAGATGTATAATAATTTAGAAATCGGACTAAAAATGCATTTCGGATATTCTAGAGTGGATTTTATGATTGCCAAAAAAGATTACAAATCGAGATTAAACATCAAATATGTTGGTTCAAAAAATATTTTTGTTACTAAAAATTAGTTAATATAGTGCCATAAATATGTTTTGATGGTTAATGCACATTGAAATCAAATTGAAAATACTTTTAGAACATCCAACGTTAGATTATACTCGTGAATTTTCCTTAATTTTGACCAAAATTGTTCGACATTGAACAACATGAATGGTTGTTCAAAAGGTGTTTTTATGATTTCAAACTAGCACATTCGACTTTGTATGTGTAATAAGATGTATAATAATTTAGAAATCGGACTAAAAATACATTTCGGATATTCTAGAGTGGGTTTTATGATTGCCAAAAAAGATTACGAATTTAGATTAAACATCAAATATGTTGGTTCAAAAAATATTTTTGTTGCTAAAAATTAGTTAATATAGTGCCATAAATATGTTTTGATTGTTAATACACATTGAAATCAAATTGAAAATATTTTTAGAACATCCAACGTTAGGTTATACTTGTGAATTTCCTTTAATTTTTACCAAAATTGTTCGATATTGAGCAACATGAATGGTTGTTCAAAAGGTATTTTTGTGATTTCAAACTAGTACATTTGGCTTTGTATGTGTACTAAGATATATAAAAGATTAGAAATCGAACTAAATATATATTTCATATATTCGAGAGTGGGTTTTACGATTGAATGTTGTACAATTTAGTCAAAAAAGATTGCAAATTGATATCAAACATCCAATATGTTTTTGTCAATCAAAATTAGTTAATATAGATTCATAAATTAGTTTTGATAGTTAATACACAATGAAATCAAATTGGAAAGACGTTTAGAACATCCTACGGTAGGTTATGCTCGTGAAGTTTCTTTAATTTTGACCAAAATTGTTCGACATTGAACAACATGAATGGTTGTTGAAAAGGTTTTTTTCGTGATTTCAAACTGGTACATTTGGCTTCGTATGGGTACTGCGATGTACAAAAGTTTGGTAATTGAACTAAATATACATTTCGAATATGTTACAGTGAGTTTTACGGTTGAATGTTGTACAATTTCTACTAAAAATGGCTGCAATTTGAGATTAAACATCCAATATATTGGTTCAAAATAAGTTTTTGTGGCTCAAAATTAGTTAATATAGTATCATAAATATGTTTTGATAGTTAATACACATTGAAATCAAATTGAAAATACTTTTAGAACATCCAACGTTAGGTTATACTCGTGAATTTCCTTTAATTTTGACCAAAATTGTTCGACATTGAACAACATGAATGGTTGTTCAAAAGGTGTTTTTATGATTTCAAATTAGCACATTCGGCTTTGTATGTGTACTAAGATGTATAATAATTTAGAAATCGGACTAAAAATACATTTCGGATATTCTAGAGTGGATTTTATGATTGCCAAAAAAGATTACAAATCGAGATTAAACATCAAATATGTTGGTTCAAAAAATATTTTTGTTACTAAAAATTAGATAATATAGTGCCATAAATATGTTTTGATGGTTAATACACATTGAAATCAAATTGAAAATACTTTTAGAACATCCAACGTTAGATTATACTCGTGAATTTTCCTTAATTTTGACCAAAATTGTTCGACATTGAACAACATGAATGGTTGTTCAAAAGGTGTTTTTTATGATTTCAAACTAGCACATTCGACTTTGTATGTGTAATAAGATGTATAATAATTTAGAAATCGGACTAAAAATACATTTCGGATATTCTAGAGTGGGTTTTATGATTGCCAAAAAAGATTACGAATTTAGATTAAACATCAAATATGTTGGTTCAAAAAATATTTTTGTTGCTAAAAATTAGTTAATATAGTGCCATAAATATGTTTTAATTGTTAATACACATTGAAATCAAATTGAAAATATTTTTAGAACATCCAACGTTAGGTTATACTTGTGAATTTCCTTTAATTTTGACCAAAATTGTTCGATATTGAACAACATGAATGGTTGTTCAAAAGGTATTTTTGTGATTTCAAACTAGTACATTTGGCTTTGTATGTGTACTAAGATATATAAAAGATTAGAAATCGAACTAAATATATATTTCATATATTCGAGAGTGGGTTTTACGATTGAATGTTGTACAATTTAGTCAAAAAAGATTGCAAATTGATATCAAACATCCAATATGTTGGTTCCAAATATGTTTTTGTCAATCAAAATTAGTTAATATAGATTCAAAAATATGTTTTGATAGTTAATACACAATAAAATCAAATTGAAAATACGTTTGGAATATCCAACGGTAGGTTATGCTCGTGAAGTTTCTTTAATTTTGACCAAAATTGTTTGACATCGAACAACATGAATGGTTGTTGAAAAAGTTTTATTTGTGATTTCAATCTAGTACATTTGGTTTCGTATGGGTACTACGATGTTAAAAAATTTGGTAATTGAACTAAATATACATTTCGAATATTTTACAATGAGTTTTACGGTTGAATGTAGTACAATTTCTACAAAAAATGGCTGCAATTTGAGATTAAACATCCAATATGTTGGTTCAAAATAAGTTTTTGTGACTCAAAATTAGTTAATATAGTATTATAAATATGTTTTGATGGTTAATACACATTGAAATCAAATTGAAAATACTTTTAGAACATCCAACGTTAGGTTATACTCGTGAATTTCCTTTAATTTTGACCAAAATTGTTCGATATTGAACAACATGAATGGTTGTTCAAAAGGTATTTTTGTGATTTCAAACTCGTACATTACGCTTTGTATGTGTACTAAGATGTATAAAAGATTAGAAATAGAACTAAATATATATTTCAGATATTCGAGAGTGGTTTTACGATTGAATGTTGTACAATTTAGTCAAAAAAGCTTGCAAATTGATATTAAACATCCAATATGTTTTTTTCAATCAAAATTAGTTAATATAGATTCATAAATTAGTTTTGATAGTTAATACACAATGAAATCAAATTGGAAAAACGTTTAGAACATCATACGGTAGGTTATGCTCGTGAAGTTTATTTAATTTTGACCAAAATTGTTCGACATTGAACAACATGAATGGTTGTTGAAAAGGTTTTTTTCGTGATTTCAAACTGGTACATTTGGCTTCGTATCGGTACTGCGATGTACAAAAGTTTGGTAATTGAACTAAATATACATTTCGAATATGTTACAGTGAGTTTTACGGTTGAATGTAGTACAATTTCTACTAAAAATGGCTGCAATTTGAGAATAAACATCCAATATGTTGGTTCAAAATAAGTTTTTGTGGCTCAAAATTAGTTAATATAGTATCATAAATATGTTTTGATGGTTAATACACATTGAAATCAAATTGAAAATACTTTTAGAACATCCAACGTTAGGTTATACTCGTGAATTTCCTTTAATTTTGACCAAAATTGTTCGATATTGAACAACATGAATGGTTGTTCAAAAGGTATTTTTGTGATTTCACACTAGTACATTTGGCTTTGTATGTGTACTAAGATGTATAAAAGATTAGAAATCGAACTAAATAAATATTTCATATATTCGAGAGTGGGTTTTACGATTGAATGTTGTACAATTTAGTCAAAAAAGATTGCAAATTGATATTAAACATCCAATATGTTGGTTCCAAATATGTTTTTGTCAATCAAAATTAGTTAATATAGATTCATAAATTAGTTTTGATAGTTAATACACAATGAAATCAATTTGGAAAAACGTATGGAACATCCAACGGTAGGTTATGCTCGTGAATTTTCTTTAATTTTGACCAAAATTGTTCGACATCGAACAACATGAATGGTTGTTGAAAAGGTTTTTTTTGTGATTTCAAACTGGTACATTTGGCTTCGTATGGGTACTGCGATGTACAAAATTTTGGTAATTGAACTAAATATACATTTCGAATATGTTACAGTGAGTCTTACGGTTGAATGTAGTACAATTTTTACAAAAAATGGCTGCAATTTGATATTAAACATCCAATATGTTGGTTCAAAATAAGTTTTTGTGGCTCAAAATTAGTTAATATAGTATCATAAATATGTTTTGATGGTTAATACACATTGAAATCAAATTGAAAATACTTTTAGAACATCCAACGTTAGGTTATACTCGTGAATTTCCTTTAATTTTGACCAAAATTGTTCGACATTGAACAACATGAATGGTTGTTCAAAAGGTATTTTTATGATTTCAAATTTGCACATTCGGCATTGTATGTGTACTAAGATGTATAATAATTTAGAAATCGGACTAAAAATGCATTTCGGATATTCTAGAGTGGATTTTATGATTGCCAAAAAAGATTACAAATCGAGATTAAACATCAAATATGTTGGTTCAAAAAATATTTTTGTTACTAAAAATTAGTTAATATAGTGCCATAAATATGTTTTGATGGTTAATGCACATTGAAATCAAATTGAAAATACTTTTAGAACATCCAACGTTAGATTATACTCGTGAATTTTCCTTAATTTTGACCAAAATTGTTCGACATTGAACAACATGAATGGTTGTTCAAAAGGTGTTTTTATGATTTCAAACTAGCACATTCGACTTTGTATGTGTAATAAGATGTATAATAATTTAGAAATCGGACTAAAAATACATTTCGGATATTCTAGAGTGGGTTTTATGATTGCCAAAAAAGATTACGAATTTAGATTAAACATCAAATATGTTGGTTCAAAAAATATTTTTGTTGCTAAAAATTAGTTAATATAGTGCCATAAATATGTTTTGATTGTTAATACACATTGAAATCAAATTGAAAATATTTTTAGAACATCCAACGTTAGGTTATACTTGTGAATTTCCTTTAATTTTTACCAAAATTGTTCGATATTGAGCAACATGAATGGTTGTTCAAAAGGTATTTTTGTGATTTCAAACTAGTACATTTGGCTTTGTATGTGTACTAAGATATATAAAAGATTAGAAATCGAACTAAATATATATTTCATATATTCGAGAGTGGGTTTTACGATTGAATGTTGTACAATTTAGTCAAAAAAGATTGCAAATTGATATCAAACATCCAATATGTTTTTGTCAATCAAAATTAGTTAATATAGATTCATAAATTAGTTTTGATAGTTAATACACAATGAAATCAAATTGGAAAAACGTTTAGAACATCCTACGGTAGGTTATGCTCGTGAAGTTTCTTTAATTTTGACCAAAATTGTTCGACATTGAACAACATGAATGGTTGTTGAAAAGGTTTTTTTCGTGATTTCAAACTGGTACATTTGGCTTCGTATGGGTACTGCGATGTACAAAATTTTGGTAATTGAACTAAATATACATTTCGAATATGTTACAGTGAGTTTTACGGTTGAATGTTGTACAATTTCTACTAAAAATGGCTGCAATTTGAGATTAAACATCCAATATATTGGTTCAAAATAAGTTTTTGTGGCTCAAAATTAGTTAATATAGTATCATAAATATGTTTTGATAGTTAATACACATTGAAATCAAATTGAAAATACTTTTAGAACATCCAACGTTAGGTTATACTCGTGAATTTCTTTTAATTTTGACCAAAATTGTTCGACATTGAACAACATGAATGGTTGTTCAAAAGGTGTTTTTATGATTTCAAATTAGCACATTCGGCTTTGTATGTGTACTAAGATGTATAATAATTTAGAAATCGGACTAAAAATACATTTCGGATATTCTAGAGTGGATTTTATGATTGCCAAAAAAGATTACAAATCGAGATTAAACATCAAATATGTTGGTTCAAAAAATATTTTTGTTACTAAAAATTAGATAATATAGTGCCATAAATATGTTTTGATGGTTAATACACATTGAAATCAAATTGAAAATACTTTTAGAACATCCAACGTTAGATTATACTCGTGAATTTTCCTTAATTTTGACCAAAATTGTTCGACATTGAACAACATGAATGGTTGTTCAAAAGGTGTTTTTTATGATTTCAAACTAGCACATTCGACTTTGTATGTGTAATAAGATGTATAATAATTTAGAAATCGGACTAAAAATACATTTCGGATATTCTAGAGTGGGTTTTATGATTGCCAAAAAAGATTACGAATTTAGATTAAACATCAAATATGTTGGTTCAAAAAATATTTTTGTTGCTAAAAATTAGTTAATATAGTGCCATAAATATGTTTTGATTGTTAATACACATTGAAATCAAATTGAAAATATTTTTAGAACATCCAACGTTAGGTTATACTTGTGAATTTCCTTTAATTTTTACCAAAATTGTTCGATATTGAGCAACATGAATGGTTGTTCAAAAGGTATTTTTGTGATTTCAAACTAGTACATTTGGCTTTGTATGTGTACTAAGATATATAAAAGATTAGAAATCGAACTAAATATATATTTCATATATTCGAGAGTGGGTTTTACGATTGAATGTTGTACAATTTAGTCAAAAAAGATTGCAAATTGATATCAAACATCCAATATGTTTTTGTCAATCAAAATTAGTTAATATAGATTCATAAATTAGTTTTGATAGTTAATACACAATGAAATCAAATTGGAAAAACGTTTAGAACATCCTACGGTAGGTTATGCTCGTGAAGTTTCTTTAATTTTGACCAAAATTGTTCGACATTGAACAACATGAATGGTTGTTGAAAAGGTTTTTTTCGTGATTTCAAACTGGTACATTTGGCTTCGTATGGGTACTGCGATGTACAAAATTTTGGTAATTGAACTAAATATACATTTCGAATATGTTACAGTGAGTTTTACGGTTGAATGTTGTACAATTTCTACTAAAAATGGCTGCAATTTGAGATTAAACATCCAATATATTGGTTCAAAATAAGTTTTTGTGGCTCAAAATTAGTTAATATAGTATCATAAATATGTTTTGATAGTTAATACACATTGAAATCAAATTGAAAATACTTTTAGAACATCCAACGTTAGGTTATACTCGTGAATTTCTTTTAATTTTGACCAAAATTGTTCGACATTGAACAACATGAATGGTTGTTCAAAAGGTGTTTTTATGATTTCAAATTAGCACATTCGGCTTTGTATGTGTACTAAGATGTATAATAATTTAGAAATCGGACTAAAAATACATTTCGGATATTCTAGAGTGGATTTTATGATTGCCAAAAAAGATTACAAATCGAGATTAAACATCAAATATGTTGGTTCAAAAAATATTTTTGTTACTAAAAATTAGATAATATAGTGCCATAAATATGTTTTGATGGTTAATACACATTGAAATCAAATTGAAAATACTTTTAGAACATCCAACGTTAGATTATACTCGTGAATTTTCCTTAATTTTGACCAAAATTGTTCGACATTGAACAACATGAATGGTTGTTCAAAAGGTGTTTTTTATGATTTCAAACTAGCACATTCGACTTTGTATGTGTAATAAGATGTATAATAATTTAGAAATCGGACTAAAAATACATTTCGGATATTCTAGAGTGGGTTTTATGATTGCCAAAAAAGATTACGAATTTAGATTAAACATCAAATATGTTGGTTCAAAAAATATTTTTGTTGCTAAAAATTAGTTAATATAGTGCCATAAATATGTTTTAATTGTTAATACACATTGAAATCAAATTGAAAATATTTTTAGAACATCCAACGTTAGGTTATACTTGTGAATTTCCTTTAATTTTGACCAAAATTGTTCGATATTGAACAACATGAATGGTTGTTCAAAAGGTATTTTTGTGATTTCAAACTAGTACATTTGGCTTTGTATGTGTACTAAGATATATAAAAGATTAGAAATCGAACTAAATATATATTTCATATATTCGAGAGTGGGTTTTACGATTGAATGTTGTACAATTTAGTCAAAAAAGATTGCAAATTGATATCAAACATCCAATATGTTGGTTCCAAATATGTTTTTGTCAATCAAAATTAGTTAATATAGATTCAAAAATATGTTTTGATAGTTAATACACAATAAAATCAAATTGAAAATACGTTTGGAATATCCAACGGTAGGTTATGCTCGTGAAGTTTCTTTAATTTTGACCAAAATTGTTTGACATCGAACAACATGAATGGTTGTTGAAAAAGTTTTTTTTGTGATTTCAATCTAGTACATTTGGTTTCGTATGGGTACTACGATGTTAAAAAATTTGGTAATTGAACTAAATATACATTTCGAATATTTTACAATGAGTTTTACGGTTGAATGTAGTACAATTTCTACAAAAAATGGCTGCAATTTGAGATTAAACATCCAATATGTTGGTTCAAAATAAGTTTTTGTGACTCAAAATTAGTTAATATAGTATTATAAATATGTTTTGATGGTTAATACACATTGAAATCAAATTGAAAATACTTTTAGAACATCCAACGTTAGGTTATACTCGTGAATTTCCTTTAATTTTGACCAAAATTGTTCGATATTGAACAACATGAATGGTTGTTCAAAAGGTATTTTTGTGATTTCAAACTCGTACATTACGCTTTGTATGTGTACTAAGATGTATAAAAGATTAGAAATAGAACTAAATATATATTTCAGATATTCGAGAGTGGTTTTACGATTGAATGTTGTACAATTTAGTCAAAAAAGCTTGCAAATTGATATTAAACATCCAATATGTTTTTTTCAATCAAAATTAGTTAATATAGATTCATAAATTAGTTTTGATAGTTAATACACAATGAAATCAATTTGGAAAAACGTATGGAACATCCAACGGTAGGTTATGCTCTTGAATTTTCTTTAATTTTGACCAAAATTGTTCGACATCGAACAACATGAATGGTTGTTGAAAAGGTTTTTTTTGTGATTTCAAACTGGTACATTTGGCTTCGTATCGGTACTGCGATGTACAAAAGTTTGGTAATTGAAATAAATATACATTCCGATTATTTTACAGTGAGTTTTACGGTTGAATGTAGTACAATTTCTACAAAAAATGGCTGCAATTTGAGATTAAACATCCAATATGTTGGTTCAAAATAAGTTTTTGTGACTCAAAATTAGTTAATATAGTATTATAAATACGTTTTGATGGTTAATACACATTGAAATCAAATTGAAAATATTTTTAGAACATCCAACGTTAGGTTGTACTCGTGAATTTCCTTTAATTTTGACCAAAATTGTTCGATATTGAACAACATGAATGGTTGTTCAAAAGGTATTTTTGTGATTTCAAACTAGTACATTTTGCTTTGTATGTGTACTAAGATGTATAAAAGATTAGATATCGAACTAAATATATATTTCAGATATTCGAGAGTGGATTTTACGATTGAATGTTGTACAATTTAGTCAAAAAAGATTGCAAATTGATATTAAACATCCAATATGTTGGTTCCAAATATGTTTTTGTCAATCAAAATTAGTTAATATAGATTCATAAATTAGTTTTGATAGTTAATACACAATGAAATCAAATTGGAAAAACGTTTAGAACATCCAACGGTAGGTTATGCTTGTGAATTTTCTTTAATTTTGATCAAAATTGTTCGACATCGAACAACATGAATGGTTGTTGAAACGGTTTTTTTCGTGATTTTAAACTGGTACATTTGGCTTCGTATGGGTACTGCGATGTACAAAAGTTTGGTAATTGAACTAAATATACATTTCGAATATGTTACAGTGAGTTTAACGGTTGAATGTAGTACAATTTTTACAAAAAATAGCTGCAATTTGAGATTAAACATCCAATATGTTGGATCAAAATAAGTTTTTGTGGCTCTAAATTAGTTAATATAGTATCATAAATATGTTTTGATGGTTAATACACATTGAAATCAAATTGAAAATACTTTTAGAACATCCAACGTTAGGTTATACTCGTGAATTTCCATTAATTTTGACCAAAATTGTTCGATATTGAACAACATGAATGGTTGTTCAAAAGGTATTTTTATGATTTCAAACTAGTACATTTGGCTTTGAATGTGTACTAAGATATATAAAAGATTATAAATCGAACTAAATATATATTTCAGATATTCGAGAGTGGTTTTACGATTGAATGTTGTACAATTTAGTCAAAAAAGATTGTAAATTGATATTAAACATCCAATATGTTGGTTCCAAATATGTTTTTGTCAATCAAAATTAGTTAATATAGATTCATAAATTAGTTTTGATAGTTAATACACAATGAAATCAATTTGGAAAAACGTTTGGAACATCCAACGGTAGGTTATGCTTGTGAATTTTCTTTAATTTTGATCAAAATTGTTCGACATCGAACAACATGAATGGTTGTTTAAAAGGTTTTTTTCGTGATTTCAAACTGGTACATTTGGCTTCGTATGGGTACTGCGATGTACAAAAGTTTGGTAATTGAACTAAATATACATTTCGAATATGTTACAATGAGTTTTACGGTTGAATGTAGTACAATTTCTACAAAAAATGGCTGCAATTTGAGATTAAACATCCAATATGTCGGTTCGAAATAAGTTTTAGTGGTTCAAAATTAGTTAATATAGTATCATAAATATGTTTTGATGGTTAATACACATTGAAATCAAATTGAAAATACTTTTAGAACATCCAACGTTAGGTTATACTCGTGAATTTCCTTTAATTTTGACCAAAATTGTTCGACATTGAACAACATGAATGGTTGTTCAAAAGGTGTTTTTATGATTTCAAATTAGCACATTCGGCTTTGTATGTGTACTAAGATGTATAATAATTTAGAAATCGGACTAAAAATACATTTCGGATATTCTAGAGTGGATTTTATGATTGCCAAAAAAGATTACAAATCGAGATTAAACATCAAATATGTTGGTTCAAAAAATATTTTTGTTACTAAAAATTAGTTAATATAGTGCCATAAATATGTTTTGATGGTTAATACACATTGAAATCAAATTGAAAATACTTTTAGAACATCCAACGTTAGATTATACTCGTGAATTTTCCTTAATTTTGACCAAAATTGTTCGACATTGAACAACATGAATGGTTGTTCAAAAGGTGTTTTTATGATTTCAAACTAGCACATTCGACTTTGTATGTGTAATAAGATGTATAATAATTTAGAAATCGGACTAAAAATACATTTCGGATATTCTAGAGTGGGTTTTATGATTGCCAAAAAAGATTACGAATTTAGATTAAACATCAAATATGTTGGTTCAAAAAATATTTTTGTTGCTAAAAATTAGTTAATATAGTGCCATAAATATGTTTTGATTGTTAATACACATTGAAATCAAATTGAAAATATTTTTAGAAAATCCAACGTTAGGTTATACTCGTGAATTTCCTTTAATTTTGACCAAAATTGTTCGATATTGAACAACATGAATGGTTGTTTAAAAGGTATTTTTGTGATTTCAAACTAGTACAATTGGCTTTGTATGTGTACTAAGATGTATAAAAGATTAGAAATCGAACTAAATATATATTTCAGATATTCGAGAGTGGGTTTTACGATTGAATGTTGTACAATTTAGTCAAAAAAGATTGTAAATTGATATTAAACATCCAATATGTTGGTTCCAAATATGTTTTTGTCAATCAAAATTAGTTAATATAGATTCATAAATTAGTTTTGATAGTTAATACACAATGAAATCAATTTGGAAAAACGTTTGGAACATCCAACGGTAGGTTATGCTTGTGAATTTTCTTTAATTTTGATCAAAATTGTTCGACATCGAACAACATGAATGGTTGTTTAAAAGGTTTTTTTCGTGATTTCAAACTGGTACATTTGGCTTCGTATGGGTACTGCGATGTACAAAAGTTTGGTAATTGAACTAAATATACATTTCGAATATATTACAATGAGTTTTACGGTTGAATGTAGTACAATTTCTACAAAAAATGGCTGCAATTTGAGATTAAACATCCAATATGTCGGTTCGAAATAAGTTTTAGTGGTTCAAAATTAGTTAATATAGTATCATAAATATGTTTTGATGGTTAATACACATTGAAATCAAATTGAAAATACTTTTAGAAAATCCAACGTTAGGTTATACTCGTGAATTTTTCTTAATTTTGACCAAAATTGTTCGACATTGAACAACATGAATGGTTGTTCAAAAGGTGTTTTTATGATTTCAAATTAGCACATTCGGCTTTGTATGTGTACTAAGATGTATAATAATTTAGAAATCGGACTAAAAATACATTTCGGATATTCTAGAGTGGATTTTATGATTGCCAAAAAAGATTACAAATCGAGATTAAACATCAAATATGTTGGTTCAAAAAATATTTTTGTTACTAAAAATTAGTTAATATAGTGCCATAAATATGTTTTGATGGTTAATACACATTGAAATCAAATTGAAAATACTTTTAGAACATCCAACGTTAGATTATACTCGTGAATTTTCCTTAGTTTTGACCAAAATTGTTCGACATTGAACAACATGAATGGTTGTTCAAAAGGTGTTTTTATGATTTCAAACTAGCACATTCGACTTTGTATGTGTAATAAGATGTATAATAATTTAGAAATCGGACTAAAAATACATTTCGGATATTCTAGAGTGGGTTTTATGATTGCCAAAAAAGATTACGAATTTAGATTAAACATCAAATATGTTGGTTCAAAAAATATTTTTGTTGCTAAAAATTAGTTAATATAGTGCCATAAATATGTTTTGATTGTTAATACACATTGAAATCAAATTGAAAATATTTTTAGAAAATCCAACGTTAGGTTATACTCGTGAATTTCCTTTAATTTTGACCAAAATTGTTCGATATTGAACAACATGAATGGTTGTTTAAAAGGTATTTTTGTGATTTCAAACTAGTACATTTGGCTTTGTATGTGTACTAAGATGTATAAAAGATTAGAAATCGAACTAAATATATATTTCAGATATTCGAGAGTGGGTTTTACGATTGAATGTTGTACAATTTAGTCAAAAAAGATTGTAAATTGATATTAAACATCCAATATGTTGGTTCCAAATATGTTTTTGTCAATCAAAATTAGTTAATATAGATTCATAAATTAGTTTTGATAGTTAATACACAATGAAATCAATTTGGAAAAACGTTTGGAACATCCAACGGTAGGTTATGCTTGTGAATTTTCTTTAATTTTGATCAAAATTGTTCGACATCGAACAACATGAATGGTTGTTGAAAAGGTTTTTTTCGTGATTTCAAACTGGTACATTTGGCTTCGTATGGGTACTGCGATGTACAAAAGTTTGGTAATTGAACTAAATATACATTTCGAATATGTTACAGTGAGTTTTACGGTTGAATGTAGTACAATTTCTACAAAAAATGGCTGCAATTTGAGATTAAACATCCAATATGTCGGTTCAAAATAAGTTTTAGTGGCTCAAAATTAGTTAATATAGTATCATAAATATGTTTTGATGGTTAATACACATTGAAATCAAATTGAAAATACTTTTAGAACTGAAATCAAATTGAAAATACTTTTAGAACATCCAACGTTAGGTTATACTCGTGAATTTCCTTTAATTTTGACCAAAATTGTTCGACATTGAACAACATGAATGGTTGTTCAAAAGGTGTTTTTATGATTTCAAATTAGCACATTCGGCTTTGTATGTGTACTAAGATGTATAATAATTTAGAAATCGGACTAAAAATACATTTCGGATATTCTAGAGTGGATTTTATGATTGCCAAAAAAGATTACAAATCGAGATTAAACATCAAATATGTTGGTTCAAAAAATATTTTTGTTACTAAAAATTAGTTAATATAGTGCCATAAATATGTTTTGATGGTTAATACACATTGAAATCAAATTGAAAATACTTTTAGAACATCCAACGTTAGATTATACTCGTGAATTTTCCTTAATTTTGACCAAAATTGTTCGACATTGAACAACATGAATGGTTGTTCAAAAGATGTTTTTATGATTTCAAACTAGCACATTCGACTTTGTATGTGTAATAAGATGTATAATAATTTAGAAATCGGACTAAAAATACATTTCGGATATTCTAGAGTGGGTTTTATGATTGCCAAAAAAGATTACGAATTTAGATTAAACATCAAATATGTTGGTTCAAAAAATATTTTTGTTGCTAAAAATTAGTTAATATAGTGCCATAAATATGTTTTGATTGTTAATACACATTGAAATCAAATTGAAAATATTTTTAGAAAATCCAACGTTAGGTTATACTCGTGAATTTCCTTTAATTTTGACCAAAATTGTTCGATATTGAACAACATGAATGGTTGTTTAAAAGGTATTTTTTTGATTTCAAACTAGTACAATTGGCTTTGTATGTGTACTAAGATGTATAAAAGATTAGAAATCGAACTAAATATATATTTCAGATATTCGAGAGTGGTTTTACGATTGAATGTTGTACAATTTAGTCAAAAAAGATTGTAAATTGATATTAAACATCCAATATGTTGGTTCCAAATATGTTTTTGTCAATCAAAATTAGTTAATATAGATTCATAAATTAGTTTTGATAGTTAATACACAATGAAATCAATTTGGAAAAACGTTTGGAACATCCAACGGTAGGTTATGCTTGTGAATTTTCTTTAATTTTGATCAAAATTGTTCGACATCGAACAACATGAATGGTTGTTTAAAAGGTTTTTTTCGTGATTTCAAACTGGTACATTTGGCTTCGTATGGGTACTGCGATGTACAAAAGTTTCGTAATTGAACTAAATATACATTTCGAATATGTTACAATGAGTTTTACGGTTGAATGTAGTACAATTTCTACAAAAAATGGCTGCAATTTGAGATTAAACATCCAATATGTCGGTTCGAAATAAGTTTTAGTGGTTCAAAATTAGTTAATATAGTATCATAAATATGTTTTGATGGTTAATACACATTGAAATCAAATTGAAAATACTTTTAGAAAATCCAACGTTAGGTTATACTCGTGAATTTTTCTTAATTTTGACCAAAATTGTTCGACATTGAACAACATGAATGGTTGTTCAAAAGGTGTTTTTATGATTTCAAATTAGCACATTCGGCTTTGTATGTGTACTAAGATGTATAATAATTTAGAAATCGGACTAAAAATACATTTCGGATATTCTAGAGTGGATTTTATGATTGCCAAAAAAGATTACAAATCGAGATTAAACATCAAATATGTTGGTTCAAAAAATATTTTTGTTACTAAAAATTAGTTAATATAGTGCCATAAATATGTTTTGATGGTTAATACACATTGAAATCAAATTGAAAATACTTTTAGAACATCCAACGTTAGATTATACTCGTGAATTTTCCTTAATTTTGACCAAAATTGTTCGACATTGAACAACATGAATGGTTGTTCAAAAGGTGTTTTTATGATTTCAAACTAGCACATTCGACTTTGTATGTGTAATAAGATGTATAATAATTTAGAAATCGGACTAAAAATACATTTCGGATATTCTAGAGTGGGTTTTATGATTGCCAAAAAAGATTACGAATTTAGATTAAACATCAAATATGTTGGTTCAAAAAATATTTTTGATGCTAAAAATTAGTTAATATAGTGCCATAAATATGTTTTGATTGTTAATACACATTGAAATCAAATTGAAAATATTTTTAGAAAATCCAACGTTAGGTTATACTCGTGAATTTCCTTTAATTTTGACCAAAATTGTTCGATATTGAACAACATGAATGGTTGTTTAAAAGGTATTTTTGTGATTTCAAACTAGTACATTTGGCTTTGTATGTGTACTAAGATGTATAAAAGATTAGAAATCGAACTAAATATATATTTCAGATATTCGAGAGTGGGTTTTACGATTGAATGTTGTACAATTTAGTCAAAAAAGATTGTAAATTGATATTAAACATCCAATATGTTGGTTCCAAATATGTTTTTGTCAATCAAAATTAGTTAATATAGATTCATAAATTAGTTTTGATAGTTAATACACAATGAAATCAATTTGGAAAAACGTTTGGAACATCCAACGGTAGGTTATGCTTGTGAATTTTCTTTAATTTTGATCAAAATTGTTCGACATCGAACAACATGAATGGTTGTTGAAAAGGTTTTTTTCGTGATTTCAAACTGGTACATTTGGCTTCGTATGGGTACTGCGATGTACAAAAGTTTGGTAATTGAACTAAATATACATTTCGAATATGTTACAATGAGTTTTACGGTTGAATATAGTACAATTTCTACAAAAAATGGCTACAATTTGAGATTAAACATCCAATACGTCAGTTCAAAATAAGTTTTAGTGGTTCAAAATTAGTTAATATAGTATCATAAATATGTTTTGATGGTTAATACACATTGAAATCAAATTGAAAATACTTTTAGAAAATCCAACGTTAGGTTATACTCGTGAATTTTTCTTAATTTTGACCAAAATTGTTCGACATTGAACAACATGAATGGTTGTTCAAAAGGTGTTTTTATGATTTCAAACTAGCACATTCGACTTTGTTTGTGTAATAAGATGTATAATAATTTAGAAATCGGACTAAAAATACATTTCGGATATTCTAGAGTGGGTTTTATGATTGCCAAAAAAGATTACGAATTTAGATTAAACATCAAATATGTTGGTTCAAAAAATATTTTTGTTGCTAAAAATTAGTTAATATAGTGCCATAAATATGTTTTGATTGTTAATACACATTGAAATCAAATTGAAAATATTTTTAGAAAATCCAACGTTAGGTTATACTCGTGAATTTCCTTTAATTTTGACCAAAATTGTTCGATATTGAACAACATGAATGGTTGTTTAAAAGGTATTTTTGTGATTTCAAACTAGTACATTTGGCTTTGTATGTGTACTAAGATGTATAAAAGATTAGAAATCGAACTAAATATATATTTCAGATATTCGAGAGTGGGTTTTACGATTGAATGTTGTACAATTTAGTCAAAAAAGATTGTAAATTGATATTAAACATCCAATATGTTGGTTCCAAATATGTTTTTGTCAATCAAAATTAGTTAATATAGATTCATAAATTAGTTTTGATAGTTAATACACAATGAAATCAATTTGGAAAAACGTTTGGAACATCCAACGGTAGGTTATGCTTGTGAATTTTCTTTAATTTTGATCAAAATTGTTCGACATCGAACAACATGAATGGTTGTTGAAAAGGTTTTTTTCGTGATTTCAAACTGGTACATTTGGCTTCGTATGGGTACTGCGATGTACAAAAGTTTGGTAATTGAACTAAATATACATTTCGAATATGTTACAATGAGTTTTACGGTTGAATATAGTACAATTTCTACAAAAAATGGCTGCAATTTGAGATTAAACATCCAATACGTCAGTTCAAAATAAGTTTTAGTGGTTCAAAATTAGTTAATATAGTATCATAAATATGTTTTGATGGTTAATACACATTGAAATCAAATTGAAAATACTTTTAGAAAATCCAACGTTAGGTTATACTCGTGAATTTTTCTTAATTTTGACCAAAATTGTTCGACATTGAACAACATGAATGGTTGTTCAAAAGGTGTTTTTATGATTTCAAACTAGCACATTCGACTTTGTTTGTGTAATAAGATGTATAATAATTTAGAAATCGGACTAAAAATACATTTCGGATATTCTAGAGTGGGTTTTATGATTGCCAAAAAAGATTACGAATTTAGATTAAACATCAAATATGTTGGTTCAAAAAATATTTTTGTTGCTAAAAATTAGTTAATATAGTGCCATAAATATGTTTTGATTGTTAATACACATTGAAATCAAATTGAAAATATTTTTAGAAAATCCAACGTTAGGTTATACTCGTGAATTTCCTTTAATTTTGACCAAAATTGTTCGATATTGAACAACATGAATGGTTGTTTAAAAGGTATTTTTGTGATTTCAAACTAGTACATTTGGCTTTGTATGTGTACTAAGATGTATAAAAGATTAGAAATCGAACTAAATATATATTTCAGATATTCGAGAGTGGGTTTTACGATTGAATGTTGTACAATTTAGTCAAAAAAGATTGTAAATTGATATTAAACATCCAATATGTTGGTTCCAAATATGTTTTTGTCAATCAAAATTAGTTAATATAGATTCATAAATTAGTTTTGATAGTTAATACACAATGAAATCAATTTGGAAAAACGTTTGGAACATCCAACGGTAGGTTATGCTTGTGAATTTTCTTTAATTTTGATCAAAATTGTTCGACATCGAACAACATGAATGGTTGTTGAAAAGGTTTTTTTCGTGATTTCAAACTGGTACATTTGGCTTCGTATGGGTACTGCGATGTACAAAAGTTTGGTAATTGAACTAAATATACATTTCGAATATGTTACAATGAGTTTTACGGTTGAATGTAGTACAATTTCTACAAAAAATGGCTGCAATTTGAGATTAAACATCCAATATGTCGGTTCGAAATAAGTTTTAGTGGTTCAAAATTAGTTAATATAGTATCATAAATATGTTTTGATGGTTAATACACATTGAAATCAAATTGAAAATACTTTTAGAAAATCCAACGTTAGGTTATACTCGTGAATTTTTCTTAATTTTGACCAAAATTGTTCGACATTGAACAACATGAATGGTTGTTCAAAAGGTGTTTTTATGATTTCAAATTAGCACATTCGGCTTTGTATGTGTACTAAGATGTATAATAATTTAGAAATCGGACTAAAAATACATTTCGGATATTCTAGAGTGGATTTTATGATTGCCAAAAAAGATTACAAATCGAGATTAAACATCAAATATGTTGGTTCAAAAAATATTTTTGTTACTAAAAATTAGTTAATATAGTGCCATAAATATGTTTTGATGGTTAATACACATTGAAATCAAATTGAAAATACTTTTAGAACATCCAACGTTAGATTATACTCGTGAATTTTCCTTAGTTTTGACCAAAATTGTTCGACATTGAACAACATGAATGGTTGTTCAAAAGGTGTTTTTATGATTTCAAACTAGCACATTCGACTTTGTATGTGTAATAAGATGTATAATAATTTAGAAATCGGACTAAAAATACATTTCGGATATTCTAGAGTGGGTTTTATGATTGCCAAAAAAGATTACGAATTTAGATTAAACATCAAATATGTTGGTTCAAAAAATATTTTTGTTGCTAAAAATTAGTTAATATAGTGCCATAAATATGTTTTGATTGTTAATACACATTGAAATCAAATTGAAAATATTTTTAGAAAATCCAACGTTAGGTTATACTCGTGAATTTCCTTTAATTTTGACCAAAATTGTTCGATATTGAACAACATGAATGGTTGTTTAAAAGGTATTTTTGTGATTTCAAACTAGTACATTTGGCTTTGTATGTGTACTAAGATGTATAAAAGATTAGAAATCGAACTAAATATATATTTCAGATATTCGAGAGTGGGTTTTACGATTGAATGTTGTACAATTTAGTCAAAAAAGATTGTAAATTGATATTAAACATCCAATATGTTGGTTCCAAATATGTTTTTGTCAATCAAAATTAGTTAATATAGATTCATAAATTAGTTTTGATAGTTAATACACAATGAAATCAATTTGGAAAAACGTTTGGAACATCCAACGGTAGGTTATGCTTGTGAATTTTCTTTAATTTTGATCAAAATTGTTCGACATCGAACAACATGAATGGTTGTTGAAAAGGTTTTTTTCGTGATTTCAAACTGGTACATTTGGCTTCGTATGGGTACTGCGATGTACAAAAGTTTGGTAATTGAACTAAATATACATTTCGAATATGTTACAGTGAGTTTTACGGTTGAATGTAGTACAATTTCTACAAAAAATGGCTGCAATTTGAGATTAAACATCCAATATGTCGGTTCAAAATAAGTTTTAGTGGCTCAAAATTAGTTAATATAGTATCATAAATATGTTTTGATGGTTAATACACATTGAAATCAAATTGAAAATACTTTTAGAACTGAAATCAAATTGAAAATACTTTTAGAACATCCAACGTTAGGTTATACTCGTGAATTTCCTTTAATTTTGACCAAAATTGTTCGACATTGAACAACATGAATGGTTGTTCAAAAGGTGTTTTTATGATTTCAAATTAGCACATTCGGCTTTGTATGTGTACTAAGATGTATAATAATTTAGAAATCGGACTAAAAATACATTTCGGATATTCTAGAGTGGATTTTATGATTGCCAAAAAAGATTACAAATCGAGATTAAACATCAAATATGTTGGTTCAAAAAATATTTTTGTTACTAAAAATTAGTTAATATAGTGCCATAAATATGTTTTGATGGTTAATACACATTGAAATCAAATTGAAAATACTTTTAGAACATCCAACGTTAGATTATACTCGTGAATTTTCCTTAATTTTGACCAAAATTGTTCGACATTGAATAACATGAATGGTTGTTCAAAAGGTGTTTTTATGATTTCAAACTAGCACATTCGACTTTGTATGTGTAATAAGATGTATAATAATTTAGAAATCGGACTAAAAATACATTTCGGATATTCTAGAGTGGGTTTTATGATTGCCAAAAAAGATTACGAATTTAGATTAAACATCAAATATGTTGGTTCAAAAAATATTTTTGTTGCTAAAAATTAGTTAATATAGTGCCATAAATATGTTTTGATTGTTAATACACATTGAAATCAAATTGAAAATATTTTTAGAAAATCCAACGTTAGGTTATACTCGTGAATTTCCTTTAATTTTGACCAAAATTGTTCGATATTGAACAACATGAATGGTTGTTCAAAAGGTATTTTTGTGATTTCAAACTAGTACATTTGGCTTTGTATGTGTACTAAGATGTATAAAAGATTAGAAATCGAACTAAATATATATTTCCGATATTCGAGAGTGGGTTTTACGATTGAATGTTGTACAATTTAGTCAAAAAAGATTGCAAATTGATATTAAACATCCAATATGTTGGTTCCAAATATGTTTTTGTCAATCAAAATTAGTTAATATAGATTCATAAATTAGTTTTGATAGTTAATACACAATGAAATCAATTTGGAAAAACGTTTGGAACATCCAACGGTAGGTTATGCTTGTGAATTTTCTTTAATTTTGATCAAAATTGTTCGACATCGAACAACATGAATGGTTGTTGAAAAGGTTTTTTTCGTGATTTCAAACTGGTACATTTGGCTTCGTATGGGTACTGCGATGTACAAAAGTTTGGTAATTGAACTAAATATACATTTCGAATATGTTACAATGAGTTTTACGGTTGAATATAGTACAATTTCTACAAAAAATGGCTGCAATTTGAGATTAAACATCCAATACGTCAGTTCAAAATAAGTTTTAGTGGTTCAAAATTAGTTAATATAGTATCATAAATATGTTTTGATGGTTAATACACATTGAAATCAAATTGAAAATACTTTTAGAAAATCCAACGTTAGGTTATACTCGTGAATTTTTCTTAATTTTGACCAAAATTGTTCGACATTGAACAACATGAATGGTTGTTCAAAAGGTGTTTTTATGATTTCAAACTAGCACATTCGACTTTGTTTGTGTAATAAGATGTATAATAATTTAGAAATCGGACTAAAAATACATTTCGGATATTCTAGAGTGGGTTTTATGATTGCCAAAAAAGATTACGAATTTAGATTAAACATCAAATATGTTGGTTCAAAAAATATTTTTGTTGCTAAAAATTAGTTAATATAGTGCCATAAATATGTTTTGATTGTTAATACACATTGAAATCAAATTGAAAATATTTTTAGAAAATCCAACGTTAGGTTATACTCGTGAATTTCCTTTAATTTTGACCAAAATTGTTCGATATTGAACAACATGAATGGTTGTTTAAAAGGTATTTTTGTGATTTCAAACTAGTACATTTGGCTTTGTATGTGTACTAAGATGTATAAAAGATTAGAAATCGAACTAAATATATATTTCAGATATTCGAGAGTGGGTTTTACGATTGAATGTTGTACAATTTAGTCAAAAAAGATTGTAAATTGATATTAAACATCCAATATGTTGGTTCCAAATATGTTTTTGTCAATCAAAATTAGTTAATATAGATTCATAAATTAGTTTTGATAGTTAATACACAATGAAATCAATTTGGAAAAACGTTTGGAACATCCAACGGTAGGTTATGCTTGTGAATTTTCTTTAATTTTGATCAAAATTGTTCGACATCGAACAACATGAATGGTTGTTGAAAAGGTTTTTTTCGTGATTTCAAAGTGGTACATTTGGCTTCGTATGGGTACTGCGATGTACAAAAGTTTGGTAATTGAACTAAATATACATTTCGAATGTGTTACAGTGAGTTTTACGGTTGAATGTAGTACAATTTCTACAAAAAATGGCTGCAATTTGAGATTAAACATCCAATATGTCGGTTCAAAATAAGTTTTAGTGGCTCAAAATTAGTTAATATAGTATCATAAATATGTTTTGATGGTTAATACACATTGAAATCAAATTGAAAATACTTTTAGAACTGAAATCAAATTGAAAATACTTTTAGAACATCCAACGTTAGGTTATACTCGTGAATTTCCTTTAATTTTGACCAAAATTGTTCGACATTGAACAACATGAATGGTTGTTCAAAAGGTGTTTTTATGATTTCAAATTAGCACATTCGGCTTTGTATGTGTACTAAGATGTATAATAATTTAGAAATCGGACTAAAAATACATTTCGGATATTCTAGAGTGGATTTTATGATTGCCAAAAAAGATTACAAATCGAGATTAAACATCAAATATGTTGGTTCAAAAAATATTTTTGTTACTAAAAATTAGTTAATATAGTGCCATAAATATGTTTTGATGGTTAATACACATTGAAATCAAATTGAAAATACTTTTAGAACATCCAACGTTAGATTATACTCGTGAAGTTTCCTTAATTTTGACCAAAATTGTTCGACATTGAATAACATGAATGGTTGTTCAAAAGGTGTTTTTATGATTTCAAACTAGCACATTCGACTTTGTATGTGTAATAAGATGTATAATAATTTAGAAATCGGACTAAAAATACATTTCGGATATTCTAGAGTGGGTTTTATGATTGCCAAAAAAGATTACGAATTTAGATTAAACATCAAATATGTTGGTTCAAAAAATATTTTTGTTGCTAAAAATTAGTTAATATAGTGCCATAAATATGTTTTGATTGTTAATACACATCGAAATCAAATTGAAAATATTTTTAGAAAATCCAACGTTAGGTTATACTCGTGAATTTCCTTTAATTTTGACCAAAATTGTTCGATATTGAACAACATGAATGGTTGTTCAAATGGTATTTTTGTGATTTCAAACTAGTACATTTGGCTTTGTATGTGTACTAAGATGTATAAAAGATTAGAAATCGAACTAAATATATATTTCAGATATTCGAGAGTGGGTTTTAGGATTGAATGTTGTACAATTTAGTCAAAAAAGATTGCAAATTGATATTAAACATCCAATATGTTGATTCCAAATATGTTTTTGTCAATCAAAATTAGTTAATATAGATTCATAAATTATTTTTGATAGTTAATACACAATGAAATCAATTTGGAAAAACGTTTGGAACATCCAACGGTAGGTTATGCTCGTGAAGTTTCTTTAATTTTGACCAAAATTGTTCGACATTGAACAACATGAATGGTTGTTGAAAAGGTTTTTTTCGTGATTTCAAACTGGAACATTTGGCTTCGTATGGGTACTGCGATGTACAAAAGTTTGGTAATTGAACTAAATATACATTTCGAATATGTTACAGTGAGTTTTACGGTTGAATGTAGTACAATTTCTACAAAAAATGGCTACAATTTGAGATTAAACATCCAATATGTTGGTTCAAAATAAGTTTTTGTAGCTCAAAATTAGTTAATATAGTATCATAAATATGTTTTGATGGTTAATACACATTGAAATCAAATTGAAAATACTTTTAGAACATCCAACGTTAGGTTATACTCGTGAATTTCCTTTAATTTTGACCAAAATTGTTCGACATTGAACAACATGAATGGTTGTTCAAAAGGTGTTTTTATGATTTCAAATTAGCACATTGGGCTTTGTACGTGTACTAAGATGTATAATAATTTAGAAATCGGACTAAAAATACATTTCGGATATTCTAGAGTGGATTTTATGATTGCCAAAAAAGATTACAAATCGAGATTAAACATCAAATATGTTGGTTCAAAAAATATTTTTGTTACTAAAAATTAGTTAATATAGTGCCATAAATATGTTTTGATGGTTAATACACATTGAAATCAAATTGAAAATATTTTTAGAACATCCAACGTTAGGTTATACTCGTGAATTTCCTTTAATTTTGACCAAAATTGTTCGATATTGAACAACATGAATGGTTGTTCAAAAGGTATTTTTGTGATTTCAAACTAGTACATTTGACTTTGTATGTGTACTAAGATGTATAAAAGATTAGAAATCGAACTAAATAAATATTTCAGATATTCGAGAGTGGGTTTTACGATTGAATGTTGTACAATTTAGTCAAAAAAGATTGCAAATTGATATTAAACATCCAATATGTTGGTTCCAAATATGTTTTTGTCAATCAAAATTAGTTAATATAGATTCATAAATTAGTTTTGATAGTTAATACACAATGAAATCAATTTGAAAAAACGTTTGGAACATCCAACGGTAGGTTATGCTCGTGAATTTTCTTTAATTTTGACCAAAATTGTTCGACATCGAACAACATGAATGGTTGTTGAAAAGGTTTTTTTCGTGATTTCAAACTGGTACATTTGGCTTCGTATGGGTACTGCGATGTACAAAAGTTTGGTAATTGAACTAAATATACATTTCGAATATGTTACAGTGAGTTTTACGGTTGAATGTAGTACGATTTCTACAAAAAATGGCTGCAATTTGAGATTAAACATCCAATATGTTGTTTCAAAATAAGTTTTTGTGACTCAAAATTAGTTAATATAGTATTATAAATATGTTTTGATGGTTAATACACATTGAAATCAAATTGAAAATATTTTTAGAACATCCAACGTGAGGTTATACTCGTGAATTTCCTTTAATTTTGACCAAAATTGTTCGATATTGAACAACATGAATGGTTGTTCAAATGGTATTTTTGTGATTTCAAACTAGTACATTTTGCTTTGTATGTGTACTAAGATGTATAAAAGATTAGATATCGAACTAAATATATATTTCAGATATTCGAGAGTGGGTTTTACGATTGAATGTTGTACAATTTAGTCAAAAAAGATTGTAAATTGATATTAAACATCCAATATGTTGGTTCCAAATATGTTTTTGTCAATCAAAATTAGTTAATATAGATTCATAAATTAGTTTTGATAGTTAATACACAATGAAATCAATTTGGAAAAACGTTTGGAACATCCAACGGTAGGTTATGCTTGTGAATTTTCTTTAATTTTGATCAAAATTGTTCGACATCGAACAACATGAATGGTTGTTGAAAAGGTTTTTTTCGTGATTTCAAACTGGTACATTTGGCTTCGTATGGGTACTGCGATGTACAAAAGTTTGGTAATTGAACTAAATATACATTTCGAATATGTTACAGTGAGTTTTACGGTTGAATGTAGTACAATTTCTACAAAAAATGGCTGCAATTTGAGATTAAACATCAAATATGTCGGTTCAAAATAAGTTTTAGTGGCTCAAAATTAGTAAATATAGTATCATAAATATGTTTTGATGGTTAATACACATTGAAATCAAATTGAAAATACTTTTAGAACTGAAATCAAATTGAAAATACTTTTAGAACATCCAACGTTAGGTTATACTCGTGAATTTCCTTTAATTTTGACCAAAATTGTTCGACATTGAACAACATGAATGGTTGTTCAAAAGGTGTTTTTATGATTTCAAATTAGCACATTCGGCTTTGTATGTGTACTAAGATGTATAATAATTTAGAAATCGGACTAAAAATACATTTCGGATATTCTAGAGTGGATTTTATGATTGCCAAAAAAGATTACAAATCGAGATTAAACATCAAATATGTTGGTTCAAAAAATATTTTTGTTACTAAAAATTAGTTAATATAGTGCCATAAATATGTTTTGATGGTTAATACACATTGAAATCAAATTGAAAATACTTTTAGAACATCCAACGTTAGATTATACTCGTGAAGTTTCCTTAATTTTGACCAAAATTGTTCGACATTGAATAACATGAATGGTTGTTCAAAAGGTGTTTTTATGATTTCAAACTAGCACATTCGACTTTGTATGTGTAATAAGATGTATAATAATTTAGAAATCGGACTAAAAATACATTTCGGATATTCTAGAGTGGGTTTTATGATTGCCAAAAAAGATTACGAATTTAGATTAAACATCAAATATGTTGGTTCAAAAAATATTTTTGTTGCTAAAAATTAGTTAATATAGTGCCATAAATATGTTTTGATTGTTAATACACATCGAAATCAAATTGAAAATATTTTTAGAAAATCCAACGTTAGGTTATACTCGTGAATTTCCTTTAATTTTGACCAAAATTGTTCGATATTGAACAACATGAATGGTTGTTCAAATGGTATTTTTGTGATTTCAAACTAGTACATTTGGCTTTGTATGTGTACTAAGATGTATAAAAGATTAGAAATCGAACTAAATATATATTTCAGATATTCGAGAGTGGGTTTTAGGATTGAATGTTGTACAATTTAGTCAAAAAAGATTGCAAATTGATATTAAACATCCAATATGTTGATTCCAAATATGTTTTTGTCAATCAAAATTAGTTAATATAGATTCATAAATTATTTTTGATAGTTAATACACAATGAAATCAATTTGGAAAAACGTTTGGAACATCCAACGGTAGGTTATGCTCGTGAAGTTTCTTTAATTTTGACCAAAATTGTTCGACATTGAACAACATGAATGGTTGTTGAAAAGGTTTTTTTCGTGATTTCAAACTGGAACATTTGGCTTCGTATGGGTACTGCGATGTACAAAAGTTTGGTAATTGAACTAAATATACATTTCGAATATGTTACAGTGAGTTTTACGGTTGAATGTAGTACAATTTCTACAAAAAATGGCTACAATTTGAGATTAAACATCCAATATGTTGGTTCAAAATAAGTTTTTGTAGCTCAAAATTAGTTAATATAGTATCATAAATATGTTTTGATGGTTAATACACATTGAAATCAAATTGAAAATACTTTTAGAACATCCAACGTTAGGTTATACTCGTGAATTTCCTTTAATTTTGACCAAAATTGTTCGACATTGAACAACATGAATGGTTGTTCAAAAGGTGTTTTTATGATTTCAAATTAGCACATTGGGCTTTGTACGTGTACTAAGATGTATAATAATTTAGAAATCGGACTAAAAATACATTTCGGATATTCTAGAGTGGATTTTATGATTGCCAAAAAAGATTACAAATCGAGATTAAACATCAAATATGTTGGTTCAAAAAATATTTTTGTTACTAAAAATTAGTTAATATAGTGCCATAAATATGTTTTGATGGTTAATACACATTGAAATCAAATTGAAAATATTTTTAGAACATCCAACGTTAGGTTATACTCGTGAATTTCCTTTAATTTTGACCAAAATTGTTCGATATTGAACAACATGAATGGTTGTTCAAAAGGTATTTTTGTGATTTCAAACTAGTACATTTGACTTTGTATGTGTACTAAGATGTATAAAAGATTAGAAATCGAACTAAATAAATATTTCAGATATTCGAGAGTGGGTTTTACGATTGAATGTTGTACAATTTAGTCAAAAAAGATTGCAAATTGATATTAAACATCCAATATGTTGGTTCCAAATATGTTTTTGTCAATCAAAATTAGTTAATATAGATTCATAAATTAGTTTTGATAGTTAATACACAATGAAATCAATTTGAAAAAACGTTTGGAACATCCAACGGTAGGTTATGCTCGTGAATTTTCTTTAATTTTGACCAAAATTGTTCGACATCGAACAACATGAATGGTTGTTGAAAAGGTTTTTTTCGTGATTTCAAACTGGTACATTTGGCTTCGTATGGGTACTGCGATGTACAAAAGTTTGGTAATTGAACTAAATATACATTTCGAATATGTTACAGTGAGTTTTACGGTTGAATGTAGTACGATTTCTACAAAAAATGGCTGCAATTTGAGATTAAACATCCAATATGTTGTTTCAAAATAAGTTTTTGTGACTCAAAATTAGTTAATATAGTATTATAAATATGTTTTGATGGTTAATACACATTGAAATCAAATTGAAAATATTTTTAGAACATCCAACGTGAGGTTATACTCGTGAATTTCCTTTAATTTTGACCAAAATTGTTCGATATTGAACAACATGAATGGTTGTTCAAATGGTATTTTTGTGATTTCAAACTAGTACATTTTGCTTTGTATGTGTACTAAGATGTATAAAAGATTAGATATCGAACTAAATATATATTTCAGATATTCGAGAGTGGGTTTTACGATTGAATGTTGTACAATTTAGTCAAAAAAGATTGTAAATTGATATTAAACATCCAATATGTTGGTTCCAAATATGTTTTTGTCAATCAAAATTAGTTAATATAGATTCATAAATTAGTTTTGATAGTTAATACACAATGAAATCAATTTGGAAAAACGTTTGGAACATCCAACGGTAGGTTATGCTTGTGAATTTTCTTTAATTTTGATCAAAATTGTTCGACATCGAACAACATGAATGGTTGTTGAAAAGGTTTTTTTCGTGATTTCAAACTGGTACATTTGGCTTCGTATGGGTACTGCGATGTACAAAAGTTTGGTAATTGAACTAAATATACATTTCGAATATGTTACAGTGAGTTTTACGGTTGAATGTAGTACAATTTCTACAAAAAATGGCTGCAATTTGAGATTAAACATCAAATATGTCGGTTCAAAATAAGTTTTAGTGGCTCAAAATTAGTCAATATAGTATCATAAATATGTTTTGATGGTTAATACACATTGAAATCAAATTGAAAATACTTTTAGAACTGAAATCAAATTGAAAATACTTTTAGAACATCCAACGTTAGGTTATACTCGTGAATTTCCTTTAATTTTGACCAAAATTGTTCGACATTGAACAACATGAATGGTTGTTCAAAAGGTGTTTTTATGATTTCAAATTAGCACATTCGGCTTTGTATGTGTACTAAGATGTATAATAATTTAGAAATCGGACTAAAAATACATTTCGGATATTCTAGAGTGGATTTTATGATTGCCAAAAAAGATTACAAATCGAGATTAAACATCAAATATGTTGGTTCAAAAAATATTTTTGTTACTAAAAATTAGTTAATATAGTGCCATAAATATGTTTTGATGGTTAATACACATTGAAATCAAATTGAAAATACTTTTAGAACATCCAACGTTAGATTATACTCGTGAAGTTTCCTTAATTTTGACCAAAATTGTTCGACATTGAATAACATGAATGGTTGTTCAAAAGGTGTTTTTATGATTTCAAACTAGCACATTCGACTTTGTATGTGTAATAAGATGTATAATAATTTAGAAATCGGACTAAAAATACATTTCGGATATTCTAGAGTGGGTTTTATGATTGCCAAAAAAGATTACGAATTTAGATTAAACATCAAATATGTTGGTTCAAAAAATATTTTTGTTGCTAAAAATTAGTTAATATAGTGCCATAAATATGTTTTGATTGTTAATACACATCGAAATCAAATTGAAAATATTTTTAGAAAATCCAACGTTAGGTTATACTCGTGAATTTCCTTTAATTTTGACCAAAATTGTTCGATATTGAACAACATGAATGGTTGTTCAAATGGTATTTTTGTGATTTCAAACTAGTACATTTGGCTTTGTATGTGTACTAAGATGTATAAAAGATTAGAAATCGAACTAAATATATATTTCAGATATTCGAGAGTGGGTTTTAGGATTGAATGTTGTACAATTTAGTCAAAAAAGATTGCAAATTGATATTAAACATCCAATATGTTGATTCCAAATATGTTTTTGTCAATCAAAATTAGTTAATATAGATTCATAAATTATTTTTGATAGTTAATACACAATGAAATCAATTTGGAAAAACGTTTGGAACATCCAACGGTAGGTTATGCTCGTGAAGTTTCTTTAATTTTGACCAAAATTGTTCGACATTGAACAACATGAATGGTTGTTGAAAAGGTTTTTTTCGTGATTTCAAACTGGAACATTTGGCTTCGTATGGGTACTGCGATGTACAAAAGTTTGGTAATTGAACTAAATATACATTTCGAATATGTTACAGTGAGTTTTACGGTTGAATGTAGTACAATTTCTACAAAAAATGGCTACAATTTGAGATTAAACATCCAATATGTTGGTTCAAAATAAGTTTTTGTAGCTCAAAATTAGTTAATATAGTATCATAAATATGTTTTGATGGTTAATACACATTGAAATCAAATTGAAAATACTTTTAGAACATCCAACGTTAGGTTATACTCGTGAATTTCCTTTAATTTTGACCAAAATTGTTCGACATTGAACAACATGAATGGTTGTTCAAAAGGTGTTTTTATGATTTCAAATTAGCACATTGGGCTTTGTACGTGTACTAAGATGTATAATAATTTAGAAATCGGACTAAAAATACATTTCGGATATTCTAGAGTGGATTTTATGATTGCCAAAAAAGATTACAAATCGAGATTAAACATCAAATATGTTGGTTCAAAAAATATTTTTGTTACTAAAAATTAGTTAATATAGTGCCATAAATATGTTTTGATGGTTAATACACATTGAAATCAAATTGAAAATATTTTTAGAACATCCAACGTTAGGTTATACTCGTGAATTTCCTTTAATTTTGACCAAAATTGTTCGATATTGAACAACATGAATGGTTGTTCAAAAGGTATTTTTGTGATTTCAAACTAGTACATTTGACTTTGTATGTGTACTAAGATGTATAAAAGATTAGAAATCGAACTAAATAAATATTTCAGATATTCGAGAGTGGGTTTTACGATTGAATGTTGTACAATTTAGTCAAAAAAGATTGCAAATTGATATTAAACATCCAATATGTTGGTTCCAAATATGTTTTTGTCAATCAAAATTAGTTAATATAGATTCATAAATTAGTTTTGATAGTTAATACACAATGAAATCAATTTGAAAAAACGTTTGGAACATCCAACGGTAGGTTATGCTCGTGAATTTTCTTTAATTTTGACCAAAATTGTTCGACATCGAACAACATGAATGGTTGTTGAAAAGGTTTTTTTCGTGATTTCAAACTGGTACATTTGGCTTCGTATGGGTACTGCGATGTACAAAAGTTTGGTAATTGAACTAAATATACATTTCGAATATGTTACAGTGAGTTTTACGGTTGAATGTAGTACGATTTCTACAAAAAATGGCTGCAATTTGAGATTAAACATCCAATATGTTGTTTCAAAATAAGTTTTTGTGACTCAAAATTAGTTAATATAGTATTATAAATATGTTTTGATGGTTAATACACATTGAAATCAAATTGAAAATATTTTTAGAACATCCAACGTGAGGTTATACTCGTGAATTTCCTTTAATTTTGACCAAAATTGTTCGATATTGAACAACATGAATGGTTGTTCAAATGGTATTTTTGTGATTTCAAACTAGTACATTTTGCTTTGTATGTGTACTAAGATGTATAAAAGATTAGATATCGAACTAAATATATATTTCAGATATTCGAGAGTGGGTTTTACGATTGAATGTTGTACAATTTAGTCAAAAAAGATTGTAAATTGATATTAAACATCCAATATGTTGGTTCCAAATATGTTTTTGTCAATCAAAATTAGTTAATATAGATTCATAAATTAGTTTTGATAGTTAATACACAATGAAATCAATTTGGAAAAACGTTTGGAACATCCAACGGTAGGTTATGCTTGTGAATTTTCTTTAATTTTGATCAAAATTGTTCGACATCGAACAACATGAATGGTTGTTGAAAAGGTTTTTTTCGTGATTTCAAACTGGTACATTTGGCTTCGTATGGGTACTGCGATGTACAAAAGTTTGGTAATTGAACTAAATATACATTTCGAATATGTTACAGTGAGTTTTACGGTTGAATGTAGTACAATTTCTACAAAAAATGGCTGCAATTTGAGATTAAACATCAAATATGTCGGTTCAAAATAAGTTTTAGTGGCTCAAAATTAGTCAATATAGTATCATAAATATGTTTTGATGGTTAATACACATTGAAATCAAATTGAAAATACTTTTAGAACTGAAATCAAATTGAAAATACTTTTAGAACATCCAACGTTAGGTTATACTCGTGAATTTCCTTTAATTTTGACCAAAATTGTTCGACATTGAACAACATGAATGGTTGTTCAAAAGGTGTTTTTATGATTTCAAATTAGCACATTCGGCTTTGTATGTGTACTAAGATGTATAATAATTTAGAAATCGGACTAAAAATACATTTCGGATATTCTAGAGTGGATTTTATGATTGCCAAAAAAGATTACAAATCGAGATTAAACATCAAATATGTTGGTTCAAAAAATATTTTTGTTACTAAAAATTAGTTAATATAGTGCCATAAATATGTTTTGATGGTTAATACACATTGAAATCAAATTGAAAATACTTTTAGAACATCCAACGTTAGATTATACTCGTGAAGTTTCCTTAATTTTGACCAAAATTGTTCGACATTGAATAACATGAATGGTTGTTCAAAAGGTGTTTTTATGATTTCAAACTAGCACATTCGACTTTGTATGTGTAATAAGATGTATAATAATTTAGAAATCGGACTAAAAATACATTTCGGATATTCTAGAGTGGGTTTTATGATTGCCAAAAAAGATTACGAATTTAGATTAAACATCAAATATGTTGGTTCAAAAAATATTTTTGTTGCTAAAAATTAGTTAATATAGTGCCATAAATATGTTTTGATTGTTAATACACATCGAAATCAAATTGAAAATATTTTTAGAAAATCCAACGTTAGGTTATACTCGTGAATTTCCTTTAATTTTGACCAAAATTGTTCGATATTGAACAACATGAATGGTTGTTCAAATGGTATTTTTGTGATTTCAAACTAGTACATTTGGCTTTGTATGTGTACTAAGATGTATAAAAGATTAGAAATCGAACTAAATATATATTTCAGATATTCGAGAGTGGGTTTTAGGATTGAATGTTGTACAATTTAGTCAAAAAAGATTGCAAATTGATATTAAACATCCAATATGTTGATTCCAAATATGTTTTTGTCAATCAAAATTAGTTAATATAGATTCATAAATTATTTTTGATAGTTAATACACAATGAAATCAATTTGGAAAAACGTTTGGAACATCCAACGGTAGGTTATGCTCGTGAAGTTTCTTTAATTTTGACCAAAATTGTTCGACATTGAACAACATGAATGGTTGTTGAAAAGGTTTTTTTCGTGATTTCAAACTGGAACATTTGGCTTCGTATGGGTACTGCGATGTACAAAAGTTTGGTAATTGAACTAAATATACATTTCGAATATGTTACAGTGAGTTTTACGGTTGAATGTAGTACAATTTCTACAAAAAATGGCTACAATTTGAGATTAAACATCCAATATGTTGGTTCAAAATAAGTTTTTGTAGCTCAAAATTAGTTAATATAGTATCATAAATATGTTTTGATGGTTAATACACATTGAAATCAAATTGAAAATACTTTTAGAACATCCAACGTTAGGTTATACTCGTGAATTTCCTTTAATTTTGACCAAAATTGTTCGACATTGAACAACATGAATGGTTGTTCAAAAGGTGTTTTTATGATTTCAAATTAGCACATTGGGCTTTGTACGTGTACTAAGATGTATAATAATTTAGAAATCGGACTAAAAATACATTTCGGATATTCTAGAGTGGATTTTATGATTGCCAAAAAAGATTACAAATCGAGATTAAACATCAAATATGTTGGTTCAAAAAATATTTTTGTTACTAAAAATTAGTTAATATAGTGCCATAAATATGTTTTGATGGTTAATACACATTGAAATCAAATTGAAAATATTTTTAGAACATCCAACGTTAGGTTATACTCGTGAATTTCCTTTAATTTTGACCAAAATTGTTCGATATTGAACAACATGAATGGTTGTTCAAAAGGTATTTTTGTGATTTCAAACTAGTACATTTGACTTTGTATGTGTACTAAGATGTATAAAAGATTAGAAATCGAACTAAATAAATATTTCAGATATTCGAGAGTGGGTTTTACGATTGAATGTTGTACAATTTAGTCAAAAAAGATTGCAAATTGATATTAAACATCCAATATGTTGGTTCCAAATATGTTTTTGTCAATCAAAATTAGTTAATATAGATTCATAAATTAGTTTTGATAGTTAATACACAATGAAATCAATTTGAAAAAACGTTTGGAACATCCAACGGTAGGTTATGCTCGTGAATTTTCTTTAATTTTGACCAAAATTGTTCGACATCGAACAACATGAATGGTTGTTGAAAAGGTTTTTTTCGTGATTTCAAACTGGTACATTTGGCTTCGTATGGGTACTGCGATGTACAAAAGTTTGGTAATTGAACTAAATATACATTTCGAATATGTTACAGTGAGTTTTACGGTTGAATGTAGTACGATTTCTACAAAAAATGGCTGCAATTTGAGATTAAACATCCAATATGTTGTTTCAAAATAAGTTTTTGTGACTCAAAATTAGTTAATATAGTATTATAAATATGTTTTGATGGTTAATACACATTGAAATCAAATTGAAAATATTTTTAGAACATCCAACGTGAGGTTATACTCGTGAATTTCCTTTAATTTTGACCAAAATTGTTCGATATTGAACAACATGAATGGTTGTTCAAATGGTATTTTTGTGATTTCAAACTAGTACATTTTGCTTTGTATGTGTACTAAGATGTATAAAAGATTAGATATCGAACTAAATATATATTTCAGATATTCGAGAGTGGGTTTTACGATTGAATGTTGTACAATTTAGTCAAAAAAGATTGTAAATTGATATTAAACATCCAATATGTTGGTTCCAAATATGTTTTTGTCAATCAAAATTAGTTAATATAGATTCATAAATTAGTTTTGATAGTTAATACACAATGAAATCAATTTGGAAAAACGTTTGGAACATCCAACGGTAGGTTATGCTTGTGAATTTTCTTTAATTTTGATCAAAATTGTTCGACATCGAACAACATGAATGGTTGTTGAAAAGGTTTTTTTCGTGATTTCAAACTGGTACATTTGGCTTCGTATGGGTACTGCGATGTACAAAAGTTTGGTAATTGAACTAAATATACATTTCGAATATGTTACAGTGAGTTTTACGGTTGAATGTAGTACAATTTCTACAAAAAATGGCTGCAATTTGAGATTAAACATCAAATATGTCGGTTCAAAATAAGTTTTAGTGGCTCAAAATTAGTCAATATAGTATCATAAATATGTTTTGATGGTTAATACACATTGAAATCAAATTGAAAATACTTTTAGAACTGAAATCAAATTGAAAATACTTTTAGAACATCCAACGTTAGGTTATACTCGTGAATTTCCTTTAATTTTGACCAAAATTGTTCGACATTGAACAACATGAATGGTTGTTCAAAAGGTGTTTTTATGATTTCAAATTAGCACATTCGGCTTTGTATGTGTACTAAGATGTATAATAATTTAGAAATCGGACTAAAAATACATTTCGGATATTCTAGAGTGGATTTTATGATTGCCAAAAAAGATTACAAATCGAGATTAAACATCAAATATGTTGGTTCAAAAAATATTTTTGTTACTAAAAATTAGTTAATATAGTGCCATAAATATGTTTTGATGGTTAATACACATTGAAATCAAATTGAAAATACTTTTAGAACATCCAACGTTAGATTATACTCGTGAAGTTTCCTTAATTTTGACCAAAATTGTTCGACATTGAATAACATGAATGGTTGTTCAAAAGGTGTTTTTATGATTTCAAACTAGCACATTCGACTTTGTATGTGTAATAAGATGTATAATAATTTAGAAATCGGACTAAAAATACATTTCGGATATTCTAGAGTGGGTTTTATGATTGCCAAAAAAGATTACGAATTTAGATTAAACATCAAATATGTTGGTTCAAAAAATATTTTTGTTGCTAAAAATTAGTTAATATAGTGCCATAAATATGTTTTGATTGTTAATACACATCGAAATCAAATTGAAAATATTTTTAGAAAATCCAACGTTAGGTTATACTCGTGAATTTCCTTTAATTTTGACCAAAATTGTTCGATATTGAACAACATGAATGGTTGTTCAAATGGTATTTTTGTGATTTCAAACTAGTACATTTGGCTTTGTATGTGTACTAAGATGTATAAAAGATTAGAAATCGAACTAAATATATATTTCAGATATTCGAGAGTGGGTTTTAGGATTGAATGTTGTACAATTTAGTCAAAAAAGATTGCAAATTGATATTAAACATCCAATATGTTGATTCCAAATATGTTTTTGTCAATCAAAATTAGTTAATATAGATTCATAAATTATTTTTGATAGTTAATACACAATGAAATCAATTTGGAAAAACGTTTGGAACATCCAACGGTAGGTTATGCTCGTGAAGTTTCTTTAATTTTGACCAAAATTGTTCGACATTGAACAACATGAATGGTTGTTGAAAAGGTTTTTTTCGTGATTTCAAACTGGAACATTTGGCTTCGTATGGGTACTGCGATGTACAAAAGTTTGGTAATTGAACTAAATATACATTTCGAATATGTTACAGTGAGTTTTACGGTTGAATGTAGTACAATTTCTACAAAAAATGGCTACAATTTGAGATTAAACATCCAATATGTTGGTTCAAAATAAGTTTTTGTAGCTCAAAATTAGTTAATATAGTATCATAAATATGTTTTGATGGTTAATACACATTGAAATCAAATTGAAAATACTTTTAGAACATCCAACGTTAGGTTATACTCGTGAATTTCCTTTAATTTTGACCAAAATTGTTCGACATTGAACAACATGAATGGTTGTTCAAAAGGTGTTTTTATGATTTCAAATTAGCACATTGGGCTTTGTACGTGTACTAAGATGTATAATAATTTAGAAATCGGACTAAAAATACATTTCGGATATTCTAGAGTGGATTTTATGATTGCCAAAAAAGATTACAAATCGAGATTAAACATCAAATATGTTGGTTCAAAAAATATTTTTGTTACTAAAAATTAGTTAATATAGTGCCATAAATATGTTTTGATGGTTAATACACATTGAAATCAAATTGAAAATATTTTTAGAACATCCAACGTTAGGTTATACTCGTGAATTTCCTTTAATTTTGACCAAAATTGTTCGATATTGAACAACATGAATGGTTGTTCAAAAGGTATTTTTGTGATTTCAAACTAGTACATTTGACTTTGTATGTGTACTAAGATGTATAAAAGATTAGAAATCGAACTAAATAAATATTTCAGATATTCGAGAGTGGGTTTTACGATTGAATGTTGTACAATTTAGTCAAAAAAGATTGCAAATTGATATTAAACATCCAATATGTTGGTTCCAAATATGTTTTTGTCAATCAAAATTAGTTAATATAGATTCATAAATTAGTTTTGATAGTTAATACACAATGAAATCAATTTGAAAAAACGTTTGGAACATCCAACGGTAGGTTATGCTCGTGAATTTTCTTTAATTTTGACCAAAATTGTTCGACATCGAACAACATGAATGGTTGTTGAAAAGGTTTTTTTCGTGATTTCAAACTGGTACATTTGGCTTCGTATGGGTACTGCGATGTACAAAAGTTTGGTAATTGAACTAAATATACATTTCGAATATGTTACAGTGAGTTTTACGGTTGAATGTAGTACAATTTCTACAAAAAATGGCTGCAATTTGAGATTAAACATCCAATATGTTGTTTCAAAATAAGTTTTTGTGACTCAAAATTAGTTAATATAGTATTATAAATATGTTTTGATGGTTAATACACATTGAAATCAAATTGAAAATATTTTTAGAACATCCAACGTGAGGTTATACTCGTGAATTTCCTTTAATTTTGACCAAAATTGTTCGATATTGAACAACATGAATGGTTGTTCAAATGGTATTTTTGTGATTTCAAACTAGTACATTTTGCTTTGTATGTGTACTAAGATGTATAAAAGATTAGATATCGAACTAAATATATATTTCAGATATTCGAGAGTGGGTTTTACGATTGAATGTTGTACAATTTAGTCAAAAAAGATTGTAAATTGATATTAAACATCCAATATGTTGGTTCCAAATATGTTTTTGTCAATCAAAATTAGTTAATATAGATTCATAAATTAGTTTTGATAGTTAATACACAATGAAATCAATTTGGAAAAACGTTTGGAACATCCAACGGTAGGTTATGCTTGTGAATTTTCTTTAATTTTGATCAAAATTGTTCGACATCGAACAACATGAATGGTTGTTGAAAAGGTTTTTTTCGTGATTTCAAACTGGTACATTTGGCTTCGTATGGGTACTGCGATGTACAAAAGTTTGGTAATTGAACTAAATATACATTTCGAATATGTTACAGTGAGTTTTACGGTTGAATGTAGTACAATTTCTACAAAAAATGGCTGCAATTTGAGATTAAACATCAAATATGTCGGTTCAAAATAAGTTTTAGTGGCTCAAAATTAGTCAATATAGTATCATAAATATGTTTTGATGGTTAATACACATTGAAATCAAATTCAAAAATACTTTTAGAACTGAAATCAAATTGAAAATACTTTTAGAACATCCAACGTTAGGTTATACTCGTGAATTTCCTTTAATTTTGACCAAAATTGTTCGACATTGAACAACATGAATGGTTGTTCAAAAGGTGTTTTTATGATTTCAAATTAGCACATTCGGCTTTGTATGTGTACTAAGATGTATAATAATTTAGAAATCGGACTAAAAATACATTTCGGATATTCTAGAGTGGATTTTATGATTGCCAAAAAAGATTACAAATCGAGATTAAACATCAAATATGTTGGTTCAAAAAATATTTTTGTTACTAAAAATTAGTTAATATAGTGCCATAAATATGTTTTGATGGTTAATACACATTGAAATCAAATTGAAAATATTTTTAGAACATCCAACGTTAGGTTATACTCGTGAATTTCCTTTAATTTTGACCAAAATTGTTCGATATTGAACAACATGAATGGTTGTTCAAAAGGTATTTTTGTGATTTCAAACTAGTACATTTGACTTTGTATGTGTACTAAGATGTATAAAAGATTAGAAATCGAACTAAATAAATATTTCAGATATTCGAGAGTGGGTTTTACGATTGAATGTTGTACAATTTAGTCAAAAAAGATTGCAAATTGATATTAAACATCCAATATGTTGGTTCCAAATATGTTTTTGTCAATCAAAATTAGTTAATATAGATTCATAAATTAGTTTTGATAGTTAATACACAATGAAATCAATTTGAAAAAACGTTTGGAACATCCAACGGTAGGTTATGCTCGTGAATTTTCTTTAATTTTGACCAAAATTGCTCGACATCGAACAACATGAATGGTTGTTGAAAAGGTTTTTTTCGTGATTTCAAACTGGTACATTTGGCTTCGTATGGGTACTGCGATGTACAAAAGTTTGGTAATTGAACTAAATATACATTTCGAATATGTTACAGTGAGTTTTACGGTTGAATGTAGTACAATTTCTACAAAAAATGGCTGCAATTTGAGATTAAACATCCAATATGTTGTTTCAAAATAAGTTTTTGTGACTCAAAATTAGTTAATATAGTATTATAAATATGTTTTGATGGTTAATACACATTGAAATCAAATTGAAAATATTTTTAGAACATCCAACGTTAGGTTATACTCGTGAATTTCCTTTAATTTTGACCAAAATTGTTAGATATTGAACAACATGAATGGTTGTTCAAATGGTATTTTTGTGATTTCAAACTAGTACATTTTGCTTTGTATGTGTACTAAGATGTATAAAAGATTAGATATCGAACTAAATATATATTTCAGATATTCGAGAGTGGGTTTTACGATTGAATGTTGTACAATTTAGTCAAAAAAGATTGTAAATTGATATTAAACATCCAATATGTTGGTTCCAAATATGTTTTTGTCAATCAAAATTAGTTAATATAGATTCATAAATTAGTTTTGATAGTTAATACACAATGAAATCAATTTGGAAAAACGTTTGGAACATCCAACGGTAGGTTATGCTTGTGAATTTTCTTTAATTTTGATCAAAATTGTTCGACATCGAACAACATGAATGGTTGTTGAAAAGGTTTTTTTCGTGATTTCAAACTGGTACATTTGGCTTCGTATGGGTACTGCGATGTACAAAAGTTTGGTAATTGAACTAAATATACATTTCGAATATGTTACAGTGAGTTTTACGGTTGAATGTAGTACAATTTCTACAAAAAATGGCTGCAATTTGAGATTAAACATCAAATATGTCGGTTCAAAATAAGTTTTAGTGGCTCAAAATTAGTCAATATAGTATCATAAATATGTTTTGATGGTTAATACACATTGAAATCAAATTCAAAAATACTTTTAGAACTGAAATCAAATTGAAAATACTTTTAGAACATCCAACGTTAGGTTATACTCGTGAATTTCCTTTAATTTTGACCAAAATTGTTCGACATTGAACAACATGAATGGTTGTTCAAAAGGTGTTTTTATGATTTCAAATTAGCACATTCGGCTTTGTATGTGTACTAAGATGTATAATAATTTAGAAATCGGACTAAAAATACATTTCGGATATTCTAGAGTGGATTTTATGATTGCCAAAAAAGATTACAAATCGAGATTAAACATCAAATATGTTGGTTCAAAAAATATTTTTGTTACTAAAAATTAGTTAATATAGTGCCATAAATATGTTTTGATGGTTAATACACATTGAAATCAAATTGAAAATACTTTTAGAACATCCAACGTTAGGTTATACTCGTGAATTTCCTTTAATTTTGACCAAAATTGTTCGACATTGAATAACATGAATGGTTGTTCAAAAGATGTTTTTATGATTTCAAACTAGCACATTCGATTTTGTATGTGTAATAAGATGTATAATAATTTAGAAATCGGACTAAAAATACATTTCGGATATTCTAGAGTGGGTTTTATGATTGCCAAAAAAGATTACGAATTTAGATTAAACATCAAATATGTTGGTTCAAAAAATATTTTTGTTGTAGTTAATATAGTGCCATAAATATGTTTTGATTGTTAATACACATCGAAATCAAATTGAAAATATTTTTAGAAAATCCAACGTTAGGTTATACTCGTGAATTTCCTTTAATTTTGACCAAAATTGTTCGATATTGAACAACATGAATGGTTGTTCAAATGGTATTTTTGTGATTTCAAACTAGTACATTTGGCTTTGTATGTGTACTAAGATGTATAAAAGATTAGAAATCGAACTAAATATATATTTCAGATATTCGAGAGTGGGTTTTAGGATTGAATGTTGTACAATTTAGTCAAAAAAGATTGCAAATTGATATTAAACATCCAATATGTTGGTTCCAAATATATTTTTGTTAATCAAAATTAGTTAATATAGATTCATAAATTATTTTTGATAGTTAATACACAATGAAATCAATTTGGAAAAACGTTTGGAACATCCAACGGTAGGTTATGCTCGTGAAGTTTCTTTAATTTTGACCAAAATTGTTCGACATTGAACAACATGAATGGTTGTTGAAAAGGTTTTTTTCGTGATTTCAAACTGGAACATTTGGCTTCGTATGGGTACTGCGATGTACAAAAGTTTGGTAATTGAACTAAATATACATTTCGAATATGTTACAGTGAGTTTTACGGTTGAATGTAGTACAATTTCTACAAAAAATGGCTACAATTTGAGATTAAACATCCAATATGTTGGTTCAAAATAAGTTTTTGTAGCTCAAAATTAGTTAATATAGTATTATAAATATGTTTTGATGGTTAATACACATTGAAATCAAATTGAAAATACTTTAGAACATCCAACGTTAGGTTATACTCGTGAATTTCCTTTAATTTTGACCAAAATTGTTCGACATTGAACAACATGAATGGTTGTTCAAAAGGTGTTTTTATGATTTCAAATTAGCACATTGGGCTTTGTACGTGTACTAAGATGTATAATAATTTAGAAATCGGAATAAAAATACATTTCGGATATTCTAGAGTGGATTTTATGATTGCCAAAAAAGATTACAAATCGAGATTAAACATCAAATATGTTGGTTCAAAAAATATTTTTGTTACTAAAAATTAGTTAATATAGTGCCATAAATATGTTTTGATGGTTAATACACATTGAAATCAAATTGAAAATATTTTTAGAACATCCAACGTTAGGTTATACTCGTGAATTTCCTTTAATTTTGACCAAAATTGTTCGATATTGAACAACATGAATGGTTGTTCAAAAGGTATTTTTGTGATTTCAAACTAGTACATTTGACTTTGTATGTGTACTAAGATGTATAAAAGATTAGAAATCGAACTAAATAAATATTTCAGATATTCGAGAGTGGGTTTTACGATTGAATGTTGTACAATTTAGTCAAAAAAGATTGCAAATTGATATTAAACATCCAATATGTTGGTTCCAAATATGTTTTTGTCAATCAAAATTAGTTAATATAGATTCATAAATTAGTTTTGATAGTTAATACACAATGAAATCAATTTGAAAAAACGTTTGGAACATCCAACGGTAGGTTATGCTCGTGAATTTTCTTTAATTTTGACCAAAATTGTTCGACATCGAACAACATGAATGGTTGTTGAAAAGGTTTTTTTCGTGATTTCAAACTGGTACATTTGGCTTCGTATGGGTACTGCGATGTACAAAAGTTTGGTAATTGAACTAAATATACATTTCGAATATGTTACAGTGAGTTTTACGGTTGAATGTAGTACAATTTCTACAAAAAATGGCTGCAATTTGAGATTAAACATCCAATATGTTGTTTCAAAATAAGTTTTTGTGACTCAAAATTAGTTAATATAGTATTATAAATATGTTTTGATGGTTAATACACATTGAAATCAAATTGAAAATATTTTTAGAACATCCAACGTGAGGTTATACTCGTGAATTTCCTTTAATTTTGACCAAAATTGTTCGATATTGAACAACATGAATGGTTGTTCAAATGGTATTTTTGTGATTTCAAACTAGTACATTTTGCTTTGTATGTGTACTAAGATGTATAAAAGATTAGATATCGAACTAAATATATATTTCAGATATTCGAGAGTGGGTTTTACGATTGAATGTTGTACAATTTAGTCAAAAAAGATTGTAAATTGATATTAAACATCCAATATGTTGGTTCCAAATATGTTTTTGTCAATCAAAATTAGTTAATATAGATTCATAAATTAGTTTTGATAGTTAATACACAATGAAATCAATTTGAAAAAACGTTTGGAACATCCAACGGTAGGTTATGCTCGTGAATTTTCTTTAATTTTGACCAAAATTGTTCGACATCGAACAACATGAATGGTTGTTGAAAAGGTTTTTTTCGTGATTTCAAACTGGTACATTTGGCTTCGTATGGGTACTGCGATGTACAAAAGTTTGGTAATTGAACTAAATATACATTTCGAATATGTTACAGTGAGTTTTACGGTTGAATGTAGTACAATTTCTACAAAAAATGGCTGCAATTTGAGATTAAACATCCAATATGTTGTTTCAAAATAAGTTTTTGTGACTCAAAATTAGTTAATATAGTATTATAAATATGTTTTGATGGTTAATACACATTGAAATCAAATTGAAAATATTTTTAGAACATCCAACGTGAGGTTATACTCGTGAATTTCCTTTAATTTTGACCAAAATTGTTCGATATTGAACAACATGAATGGTTGTTCAAATGGTATTTTTGTGATTTCAAACTAGTACATTTTGCTTTGTATGTGTACTAAGATGTATAAAAGATTAGATATCGAACTAAATATATATTTCAGATATTCGAGAGTGGGTTTTACGATTGAATGTTGTACAATTTAGTCAAAAAAGATTGTAAATTGATATTAAACATCCAATATGTTGGTTCCAAATATGTTTTTGTCAATCAAAATTAGTTAATATAGATTCATAAATTAGTTTTGATAGTTAATACACAATGAAATCAATTTGAAAAAACGTTTGGAACATCCAACGGTAGGTTATGCTCGTGAATTTTCTTTAATTTTGACCAAAATTGCTCGACATCGAACAACATGAATGGTTGTTGAAAAGGTTTTTTTCGTGATTTCAAACTGGTACATTTGGCTTCGTATGGGTACTGCGATGTACAAAAGTTTGGTAATTGAACTAAATATACATTTCGAATATGTTACAGTGAGTTTTACGGTTGAATGTAGTACAATTTCTACAAAAAATGGCTGCAATTTGAGATTAAACATCCAATATGTTGTTTCAAAATAAGTTTTTGTGACTCAAAATTAGTTAATATAGTATTATAAATATGTTTTGATGGTTAATACACATTGAAATCAAATTGAAAATATTTTTAGAACATCCAACGTTAGGTTATACTCGTGAATTTCCTTTAATTTTGACCAAAATTGTTCGATATTGAACAACATGAATGGTTGTTCAAATGGTATTTTTGTGATTTCAAACTAGCACATTTTGCTTTGTATGTGTACTAAGATGTATAAAAGATTAGATATCGAACTAAATATATATTTCAGATATTCGAGAGTGGGTTTTACGATTGAATGTTGTACAATTTAGTCAAAAAAGATTGTAAATTGATATTAAACATCCAATATGTTGGTTCCAAATATGTTTTTGTCAATCAAAATTAGTTAATATAGATTCATAAATTAGTTTTGATAGTTAATACACAATGAAATCAATTTGGAAAAACGTTTGGAACATCCAACGGTAGGTTATGCTTGTGAATTTTCTTTAATTTTGATCAAAATTGTTCGACATCGAACAAAATGAATGGTTGTTGAAAAGGTTTTTTTCGTGATTTCAAACTGGTACATTTCGCTTCGTATGGGTACTACGATGTACAAAAGTTTGGTAATTGAACTAAATATACATTTCGAATATGTTACAGTGAGTTTTACGGTTGAATGTAGTACAATTTCTACAAAAAATGGCTGCAATTTGAGATTAAACATCAAATATGTCGGTTCAAAATAAGTTTTAGTGGCTCAAAATTAGTCAATATAGTATCATAAATATGTTTTGATGGTTAATACACATTGAAATCAAATTCAAAAATACTTTTAGAACTGAAATCAAATTGAAAATACTTTTAGAACATCCAACGTTAGGTTATACTCGTGAATTTCCTTTAATTTTGACCAAAATTGTTCGACATTGAACAACATGAATGGTTGTTCAAAAGGTGTTTTTATGATTTCAAATTAGCACATTCGGCTTTGTATGTGTACTAAGATGTATAATAATTTAGAAATCGGACTAAAAATACATTTCGGATATTCTAGAGTGGATTTTATGATTGCCAAAAAAGATTACAAATCGAGATTAAACATCAAATATGTTGGTTCAAAAAATATTTTTGTTACTAAAAATTAGTTAATATAGTGCCATAAATATGTTTTGATGGTTAATACACATTGAAATCAAATTGAAAATACTTTTAGAACATCCAACGTTAGATTATACTCGTGAATTTTCCTTAATTTTGACCAAAATTGTTCGACATTGAATAACATGAATGGTTGTTCAAAAGGTGTTTTTATGATTTCAAACTAGCACATTCGACTTTGTATGTGTAATAAGATGTATAATAATTTAGAAATCGGACTAAAAATACATTTCGGATATTCTAGAGTGGGTTTTATGATTGCCAAAAAAGATTACGAATTTAGATTAAACATCAAATATGTTGGTTCAAAAAATATTTTTGTTGCTAAAAATTAGTTAATATAGTGCCATAAATATGTTTTGATTGTTAATACACATTGAAATCAAATTGAAAATATTTTTAGAAAATCCAACGTTAGGTTATACTCGTGAATTTCCTTTAATTTTGACCAAAATTGTTCGATATTGAACAACATGAATGGTTGTTCAAAAGGTATTTTTGTGATTTCAAACTAGTACATTTGGCTTTGTATGTGTACTAAGATGTATAAAAGATTAGAAATCGAACTAAATATATATTTCAGATATTCGAGAGTGGGTTTTACGATTGAATGTTGTACAATTTAGTCAAAAAAGATTGCAAATTGATATTAAACATCCAATATGTTGGTTCCAAACATGTTTTTGTCAATCAAAATTAGTTAATATAGATTTATAAATTAGTTTTGATAGTTAATACACTATGAAATCAATTTGGAAAAACGTTTGGAACATCCAACGGTAGGTTATGCTCGTGAATTTTCTTTAATTTTGACCAAAATTGTTCGACATCGAACAACATGAATGGTTGTTGAAAAGGTTTTTTTCGTGATTTCAAACTGGTACATTTGGCATCGTATGGGTACTGCGATGTACAAAAGTTTGGTAATTGAACTAAATATACATTCCGATTATTTTACAGTGAGTTTTACGGTTGAATGTAGTACAATTTCTACAAAAAATGGCTGCAATTTGAGATTAAACATCCAATATGTAGGTTCAAAATAAGTTTTTGTGACTCAAAATTAGTTAATATAGTATTATAAATATGTTTTGATGGTTAATACACATTGAAATCAAATTGAAAATATTTTTAGAACATCCAACGTTAGGTTATACTCGTGAATTTCCTTTAATTTTGACCAAAATTGTTCGATATTGAACAACATGAATGGTTGTTCAAATGGTATTTTTGTGATTTCAAACTAGAACATTTTGCTTTGTATGTGTACTAAGATGTATAAAAGATTAGATATCGAACTAAATATATATTTCAGATATTCGAGAGTGGGTTTTACGATTGAATGTTGTACAATTTAGTCAAAAAAGATTGCAAATTGATATTAAACATCCAATATGTTGGTTCCAAATATGTTTTTGTCAATCAAAATTAGTTAATATAGATTCATAAATTAGGTTTGATAGTTAATACACAATGAAATCAAATTGGAAAAACGTTTAGAACATGCAACGGTAGGTTATGCTTGTGAATTTTCTTTAATTTTGATCAAAATTGTTCGACATCGAACAACATGAATGGTTGTTGAAAAAGTTTTTTTCGTGATTTCAAACTGGTACATTTGGCTTCGTATGGGTACTACGATGTACAAAAGTTTGGTAATTGAACTAAATATACATTTCGAATATGTTACAGTGAGTTTTACGGTTGAATGTAGTATAATTTCTACAAAAAATGGCTGCAATTTGAGATTAAACATCCAATATGATGGTTCAAAATAAGTTTTTGTGGCTCAAAATTAGTTAATATAGTATCATAAATATGTTTTGATGGTTAATACACATTGAAATCAAATTAAAATACTTTTAGAACATCCAACGTTAGGTTATACTCGTGAATTTCCTTTAATTTAGACCAAAATTGTTCGACATTGAACAACATGAATGATTGTTGAAAAGGTGTTTTTATGATTTCAAATTAGCACATTCGGCTTTGTATGTGTACTAAGATGTATAATAATTTAGAAATCGGACTAAAAATACATTTCGGATATTCTAGAGTGGATTTTATGATTGCCAAAAAAGATTACAAATCGAGATTAAACATCAAATATGTTGGTTCAAAAAATATTTTTGTTACTAAAAATTAGTTAATATAGTGCCATAAATATGTTTTGATGGTTAATACACATTGAAATAAAATTGAAAATATTTTTAGAACATCCAACGTTAGGTTATACTCGTGAATTTTCTTTAATTTTGACCTAAATTGTTCGATATTGAACAACATGAATGGTTGTTCAAAAGGTATTTTTGTGCTTTCAAACTAGTACATTTGGCCTTGTATGTGTACTAAGATGTATAAAAGATTAGAAATCGAACTAAATATATATTTCAAATATTCGAGAGTGGGTTTTACGATTGAATGTTGTACAATTTAGTCAAAAAAGATTACAAATTGATATTAAACATCCAATATGTTGGTTCCAAATATGTTTTTGTCAATCAAAATTAGTTAATATAGATTCATAAATTAGTTTTGATAGTTAATACACAATGAAATCAAATTGGAAAAACGTTTGGAATATCCAACGGTAGGTTATGCTCGTGAATTTTCTTTAATTTTGACCAAAATTGTTCGACATCGAACAACATGAATGGTTGTTGAAAAGGTTTTTTTTGTGATTTCAAACTGGTACATTTGGCTTCGTATGGGTACAGCGATGTACAAAAGTTTGGTAATTGAACTAAATATACATTCCGATTATTTTACAGTGAGTTTTACGGTTGAATGTAGTACAATTTCTACAAAAAATGGCTGCAATTTGAGATTAAACATCCAATATGTTGATTTAAAATAAGTTTTTGTGACGCAAAATTAGTTAATATAGTATCATAAATATGTTTTGATGGTTAATACACATTGAAATCAAATTGAAAATACTTTTAGAACATCCAACGTTAGGTTATACTCGTGAATTTTCCTTAATTTTGACCAAAATTGTTCGACATTGAACAACATGAATGGTTGTTCAAAAGGTGTTTTTAGGATTTCAAACTAGCACATTCGGCTTTGTATGTGTACTAAGATGTATAATAATTTAGAAATCGGACTAAAAATACATTTCGGATATTCTAGAGTGGATTTTATGATTGCCAAAAAAGATTACAAATCGAGATTAAACAACAAATATGTTGGTTCAAAAAATATTTTGTTTACTAAAAATTAGTTAATAAAGTGCCATAAATATGTTTTGATGGTTAATACACATTGAAATCAAATTTTTAATATTTTTAGAAAATCCAACGTTAGGTTATATACTCGTGAATTTCCTTTAATTTTGACCAAAATTGTTCGATATTGAACAACATGAATGGTTGTTCAAAAGGTTTTTTGTGATTTCAAACTAGTACATTTGGCTTTGAATGTGTACTAAGATGTATAAAAGATTAGAAATCGAACTAAATATATATTTCAGTTATTCGAGAGTGGGTTTTATGATTGAATGTTGTACAATTTAGTCAAAAAAGATTGCAAATTGATATTAAACATCCAATATGTTGGTTCCAAATAAGTTTTTGTCAATCAAAATTAGTTAATATAGATTCATAAATTAGTTTTGATAGTTAATACACAATGAAATCAAATTAGAAAAACGTTTAGAACATCCAACGGTAGGTTATGCTTGTGAATTTTCTTTAATTTTGACCAAAATTGTTCGACATCGAACAACATGAATGGTTGTTGATAAGGTTTTTTTTCGTGATTTCAAACTGGTACATTTGGTTTCGTATGGGTACTGCGATGTACAAAAGTTTGGTAATTGAACTAAATATACATTTCGAATATGTTACAGTGAGTTTTACGGTTGAACGTAGTACAATTTCTACAAAAAATGGCTGCAATTTGAGATTAAACATCCAATATGTTGATTTAAAATAAGTTTTTGTGACGCAAAATTAGTTAATATAGTATCATAAATATGTTTTGATGGTTAATACACATTGAAATCAAATTGAAAATACTTTTAGAACATCCAACGTTAGGTTATACTCGTGAATTTTCCTTAATTTTGACCAAAATTGTTCGACATTGAACAACATGAATGGTTGTTCAAAAGGTTTTTTTAGGATTTCAAACTAGCACATTCGGCTTTGTATGTGTACTAAGATGTATAATAATTTAGAAATCGGAGTAAAAATACATTTCGGATATTCTAGAGTGGATTTTATGATTGCCAAAAAAGATTACAAATCGAGATTAAACATCAAATATGTTGGTTCAAAAAATATTTTTGTTACTAAAAATTAGTTAATAAAGTGCCATAAATATGTTTTGATGGTTAATACACATTGAAATCAAATTTTTAATATTTTTAGAAAATCCAACGTTAGGTTATATACTCGTGAATTTCCTTTAATTTTGACCAAAATTGTTCGATATTGAACAACATGAATGGTTGTTCAAAAGGTTTTTTGTGATTTCAAACTAGTACATTTGGCTTTGAATGTGTACTAAGATGTATAAAAGATTAGAAATCGAACTAAATATATATTTCAGTTATTCGAGAGTGGGTTTTACGATTGAATGTTGTACAATTTAGTCAAAAAAGATTGCAAATTGATATTAAACATCCAATATGTTGGTTCCAAATAAGTTTTTGTCAATCAAAATTAGTTAATATAGATTCATAAATTAGTTTTGATAGTTAATACACAATGAAATCAAATTAGAAAAACGTTTAGAACATCCAACGGTAGGTTATGCTTGTGAATTTTCTTTAATTTTGACCAAAATTGTTCGACATCGAACAACATGAATGGTTGTTGATAAGGTTTTTTTTCGTGATTTCAAACTGGTACATTTGGTTTCGTATGGGTACTGCGATGTACAAAAGTTTGGTAATTGAACTAAATATACATTTCGAATATGTTACAGTGAGTTTTACGGTTGAACGTAGTACAATTTCTACAAAAAATGGCTGCAATTTGAGATTAAACATCCAATATGTTGATTTAAAATAAGTTTTTGTGACGCAAAATTAGTTAATATAGTATCATAAATATGTTTTGATGGTTAATACACATTGAAATCAAATTGAAAATACTTTTAGAACATCCAACGTTAGGTTATACTCGTGAATTTTCCTTAATTTTGACCAAAATTGTTCGACATTGAACAACATGAATGGTTGTTCAAAAGGTTTTTTTAGGATTTCAAACTAGCACATTCGGCTTTGTATGTGTACTAAGATGTATAATAATTTAGAAATCGGAGTAAAAATACATTTCGGATATTCTAGAGTGGATTTTATGATTGCCAAAAAAGATTACAAATCGAGATTAAACATCAAATATGTTGGTTCAAAAAATATTTTTGTTACTAAAAATTAGTTAATAAAGTGCCATAAATATGTTTTGATGGTTAATACACATTGAAATCAAATTTTTAATATTTTTAGAAAATCCAACGTTAGGTTATATACTCGTGAATTTCCTTTAATTTTGACCAAAATTGTTCGATATTGAACAACATGAATGGTTGTTCAAAAGGTTTTTTGTGATTTCAAACTAGTACATTTGGCTTTGAATGTGTACTAAGATGTATAAAAGATTAGAAATCGAACTAAATATATATTTCAGTTATTCGAGAGTGGGTTTTACGATTGAATGTTGTACAATTTAGTCAAAAAAGATTGCAAATTGATATTAAACATCCAATATGTTGATTCCAAATAAGTTTTTGTCAATCAAAATTAGTTAATATAGATTCATAAATTAGTTTTGATAGTTAATACACAATGAAATCAAATTAGAAAAACGTTTAGAACATCCAACGGTAGGTTATGCTTGTGAATTTTCTTTAATTTTGACCAAAATTGTTCGACATCGAACAACATGAATGGTTGTTGATAAGGTTTTTTTTCGTGATTTCAAACTGGTACATTTGGTTTCGTATGGGTACTGCGATGTACAAAAGTTTGGTAATTGAACTAAATATACATTTCGAATATGTTACAGTGAGTTTTACGGTTGAACGTAGTACAATTTCTACAAAAAATGGCTGCAATTTGAGATTAAACATCCAATATGTTGATTTAAAATAAGTTTTTGTGACGCAAAATTAGTTAATATAGTATCATAAATATGTTTTGATGGTTAATACACATTGAAATCAAATTGAAAATACTTTTAGAACATCCAACGTTAGGTTATACTCGTGAATTTTCCTTAATTTTGACCAAAATTGTTCGACATTGAACAACATGAATGGTTGTTCAAAAGGTTTTTTTAGGATTTCAAACTAGCACATTCGGCTTTGTATGTGTACTAAGATGTATAATAATTTAGAAATCGGAGTAAAAATACATTTCGGATATTCTAGAGTGGATTTTATGATTGCCAAAAAAGATTACAAATCGAGATTAAACATCAAATATGTTGGTTCAAAAAATATTTTTGTTACTAAAAATTAGTTAATAAAGTGCCATAAATATGTTTTGATGGTTAATACACATTGAAATCAAATTTTTAATATTTTTAGAAAATCCAACGTTAGGTTATATACTCGTGAATTTCCTTTAATTTTGACCAAAATTGTTCGATATTGAACAACATGAATGGTTGTTCAAAAGGTTTTTTGTGATTTCAAACTAGTACATTTGGCTTTGAATGTGTACTAAGATGTATAAAAGATTAGAAATCGAACTAAATATATATTTCAGTTATTCGAGAGTGGGTTTTACGTTTGAATGTTGTACAATTTAGTCAAAAAAGATTGCAAATTGATATTAAACATCCAATATGTTGGTTCCAAATAAGTTTTTGTCAATCAAAATTAGTTAATATAGATTCATAAATTAGTTTTGATAGTTAATACACAATGAAATCAAATTAGAAAAACGTTTAGAACATCCAACGGTAGGTTATGCTTGTGAATTTTCTTTAATTTTGACCAAAATTGTTCGACATCGAACAACATGAATGGTTGTTGATAAGGTTTTTTTTCGTGATTTCAAACTGGTACATTTGGTTTCGTATGGGTACTGCGATGTACAAAAGTTTGGTAATTGAACTAAATATACATTTCGAATATGTTACAGTGAGTTTTACGGTTGAACGTAGTACAATTTCTACAAAAAATGGCTGCAATTTGAGATTAAACATCCAATATGTTGATTTAAAATAAGTTTTTGTGACGCAAAATTAGTTAATATAGTATCATAAATATGTTTTGATGGTTAATACACATTGAAATCAAATTGAAAATACTTTTAGAACATCCAACGTTAGGTTATACTCGTGAATTTTTCTTAATTTTGACCAAAATTGTTCGACATTGAACAACATGAATGGTTGTTCAAAAGGTTTTTTTAGGATTTCAAACTAGCACATTCGGCTTTGTATGTGTACTAAGATGTATAATAATTTAGAAATCGGACTAAAAATATATTTCGGATATTCAAGAGTGGGTTTTATGATTGCCAAAAAAGATTACAAATCGAGATTAAACATCAAATATGTTGGTTAAAAAAATATTTTTGTTACTAAAAATTAGTTAATAACGTACCATAAATATGTTTTGATGGTTAATACACATTGAAATCAAATTGAAAATATTTTTAGAAAATCCAACGTTAGGTTATATACTCGTGTATTTCTTTTAATTTTGACCAAAATTGTTCGATATTGAACAACATGAATGGCTGTTCAAAAAGTATTTTTGTGATTTCGAACTAGTACATTTGGCTTTGTATGTGTACTAAGATGTATAAAAGATTAGAAATTGAACTAAATATATATTTCAGATATTCGAGAGTGGGTTTTACGATCGAATGTTGTACAATTTAGTCAAAAAAAATTGCAAATTGATATTAAACATCCAATATGTTGGTTCCAAATATGTTTTTGTCAATCAAAAATTAGTTAATATAGATTCATAAATTAGTTTTGATTGTTAATACACAATGAAATCAAATTGGAAAAACGTTTAGAACATCCAACGGTAGGTTATGCTCGTGAATTTTCTTTAATTTTGACCAAAATTGTTCGACATCGAACAACATGAATGGTTGTTGAAAAGGTTTTTTTTGTGATTTCAAACTGGTACATTTGGCTTCGTATGGGTACTGCGATGCACAAAAGTTTGGTAATTGAACTAAATATACCTTTCGAACATTTTACAGTGAGTTTTACGGTTGAATGTAGTACAATTTCTACAAAAAAATGGGTGCAATTTGAGATTAAACATCCAATATGTTGGTTCAAAATAAGTTTTTGTGACTCAAAATTAGTTACAATAGTATCATAAATATGTTTTGATGGTTAATACACATTGAAATCAAATTGAAAATACTTTTAGAACATCCAATGTTAGGATATACTCGTGAATTTTCCTTAATTTTGACCAAAATTGTTCGACATCGAACAACATGAATGGTCGTTCAAAACGTGTTTTTATGATTTCAAACTATCACATTCGGCTTTGTATGTGTACTAAGATGTATAAAAATTTAAAAATCGGACTAAAAATATATTTCGGATATTCAAGAGTGGGTTTCATGATTGCCAAAAAAGATTACAAATCGAGATTAAACATCAAATATGTTGGTTCAAAAAATGTTTTTGTTACTAAAAATTAGTTAATAAAGTACCATAAATATGTATTGATGATTAATACACATTGAAATCAAATTTAAAATATTTTTAGAAAATCCAACGTTAGGTTATATACTCGTGAATTTCCTTTAATTTTGATCAAAATTGTTCGATATTGAACAACATGAATGGTTGTTCAAAAGGTATTTTTGTGATTTCAAACTAGTACATTTGGCATTGTATGTGTACTAAGATGTATAAAAGATTATAAATCAAACTAAATATATTTTTCAGATATTCGAGAGTAGGTTTTACGATTGAATGTTGTACAATTTAGTCAAAAAAGATTGCAAATTGATATTAAACATCCAATATGTTGGTTCCAAATATGTTTTTGTCAATCAAAATTAGTTAATATAGATTCATAAATTAGTTTTGATAGTTAATACACAATGAAATCAAATTGGAAAAACGTTTCTAACATCCAACGGTAGGTTATGCTCGTGAATTTTCTTTAATTTTGACCATAATTGTTCGACATCGAACAACATGAATGGTTGTTGAAAAGGTTTTTTTTTGTGATTTCAAACTGGTACATTTGGCTTCGTATGGGTACTGCGATGTACAAAAGTTTGGTAATTGAAATAAAAATACATTCAGAATATTTTACAGTGAGTTTTACGGTTGAATGTAGTACAATTTCTACAAAAAATGGCTGCAATTTGAGATTAAACATCCAATTTGTTGGTTCAAAATAAGTTTTTGTGACTCAAAATTAGTTAATATAGTATCATAAATATGTTTTGATGGTTAATACACATTGAAATCAAATTGAAAATACTTTTAAAACATCCAACGTTAGGTTATACTCGTGAATTTTCCTTAATTTTGACCAAAATTGTTCGACATTGAACAACATGAATGGTTGTTCAAAAGGTGTTTTTATGATTTCAAACTTGCACATTCGGCTTTGTATGTGTACTAAGATGTATAATAATTTAGAAATCGGACTAAAAATACATTTCGGATATTCTAGAGTGGGTTTTATGATTGCCAAAAAAGATTACAAATCGAGATTAAACATCAAATATGTTGGTTCAAAAAATATTTTTGTTACTAAAAATTAGTTAATATAGTGCCATAAATATGTTTTGATTGTTAATACACATTGAAATCAAATTGAAAATATTTTTAGAACATCCAACGTTAGGTTATACTTGTGAATTTCCTTTAATTTTGACCAAAATTGTTCGATATTGAACAACATGAATGGTTGTTCAAAAGGTATTTTTGTGATTTCAAACTAGTACATTTGGCTTTGTATGTGTACTAAGATTTATAAAAGATTAGAAATCGAACTAAATATATTTTTCAGATATTCGAGAGTGGGTTCTACGATTGAATGTTGTACAATTTAGTCAAAAAAGATTGCAAATTGATATTAAACATCCAATATATTGGTTCCAAATATGTTTTTGTCAATCAAAATTAGTTAATATAGATTCATAAATATGTTTGGATAGTTAATACACAATGAAATCAAATTGAAAATACGTTTAGAACATCCAACGGTAGGTTATGCTCGTGAAGTTTCTTTAATTTTGACCAAAATTGTTCGACATCGAACAACATGAATGGTTGTTGAAAAAGTTTTTTTTGAGATTTAAATCTAGTACATTTGGCTTCGTATGGGTACTACGATGTTAAAAAATTTGGTAATTGAACTAAATATACATTTCGAATATTTTACAGTGAGTTTTACGGTTGAATGTAGTACAATTTCTACAAAAAATGGCTGCAATTTGAGATTAAACATCCAATATGTTGGTTCAAAATAAGTTTTTGTGACTCAAAATTAGTTAATATAGTATTATAAATATGTTTTGATGGTTAATAGACATTGAAATCAAATTGAAAATACTTTTAGAACATCCAACGTTAGGTTATACTCGTGAATTTTCCTTAATTTTGACCAAAATTGTTCGACATTGAACAACATGAATGGTTGTTCAAAAGGTATTTTTATGATTTCAAACTAGCACATTCGGCTTTGTATGTGTACTAAGATGTATAATAATTTAGAAATCGGACTAAAAATACATTTCGGATATTCTAGAGTGGGTTTTATGATTGCCAAAAAAGATTACAAATCGAGATTAAACATCAAATATGTTGGTTCAAAAAATGTTTTTGTTACTAATATAGTGCCATAAATATGTTTTGATTGTTAATACACATTGAAATCAAATTGAAAATATTTTTGGAACATCCAACGTAGGTTATACTTGTGAATTTCCTTTAATTTTGACCAAAATTGTTCGATATTGAACAACATGAATGGTTGTTGAAAAGGTATTTTTGTGATTTCAAACTAGTACATATGGCTTTGTATGTGTACTAAGATGTATAAAAGATTACAAATCGAACTAAATATATATTTCAGATATTCGAGAGTGGGTTTTACGATTGAATGTTGTACAATTTAGTCAAAAAAGATTGCAAATTGATATTAAACATCCAATATATTGGTTCCAAATATATTTTTGTCAATCAAAATTAGTTAATATAGTATCATAAATATGTTTTGATAGTTAATACACATTGAAATCAAATTGAAAATACTTTTAGAACATCCAACGTTAGGTTATACTCGTGAATTTTCCTTAATTTTGACCAAAATTGTTCGACATTGAACAACGTGAATGGTTGTTCAAAAGGTGTTTTTATGATTTCAAACTAGCACATTCGGCTTTGTATGTGTACTAAGATGTATAATAATTTAGAAATCGGACTAAAAATACATTTCGGATATTCTAGAGTGGGTTTTATGATTGCCAAAAAAGATTACAAATCGAGATTAAACATCAAATATGTTGGTTCAAAAAATGTTTTTGTTACTAATATAGTGCCATAAATATGTTTTGATTGTTAATACACATTGAAATCAAATTGAAAATATTTTTGGAACATCCAACGTAGGTTATACTTGTGAATTTCCTTTAATTTTGACCAAAATTGTTCGATATTGAACAACATGAATGGTTGTTGAAAAGGTATTTTTGTGATTTCAAACTAGTACATATGGCTTTGTATGTGTACTAAGATGTATAAAAGATTAGAAATAGAGCTAAATATATATTTCAGATATTCGAGAGTGGTTTTACGATTGAATGTTGTACAATTTAGTCAAAAAAGCTTGCAAATTGATATTAAACATCCAATATGTTTTTGTCAGTCAAAATTAGTTAATATAGATTCATAAATTAGTTTTGATAGTTAATACACAGTGAAATCAAATTGGAAAAACGTTTAGAACATCCTACGGTAGGTTATGCTCGTGAAGTTTCTTTAATTTTGACCAAAATTGTTCGACATTGAACAACATGAATGGTTGTTGAAAAGGTTTTTTTTCGTGATTTCAAACTGGTACATTTGGCTTCGTATGGGTACTGCGATGTACAAAAGTTTGGTAATTGAACTAAATATACATTTTGAATATGTTACAGTGAGTTTTACGGTTGAATGTAGTACAATTTCTACAAAAAATGGCTGCAATTTGAGATTAAACATCCAATATGTTGGTTCAAAATAAGTTTTTGTGGCTCAAAATTAGTTAATATAGTATCATAAATATGTTTTGACGGTTAATACACATTGAAATCAAATTGAAAATACTTTTAGAACATCCAACGTTAGGTTATACTTGTGAATTTTCTTTAATTTTGACCAAAATTGTTCGACATTGAACAACATGAATGGTTGTTCAAAAGGTGTTTTTATGATTTCAAATTAGCACATTCGGCTTTGTATGTGTACTAAGATGTATAATAATTTAGAAATCGGACTAAAAATACATTTCGGATATTCTAGAGTGGATTTTATGATTGCCAAAAAAGATTACAAATCGAGATTAAACATCAAATATGTTGGTTCAAAAAATATTTTTATTACTAAAAATTAGTTAATATAGTGCCATAAATATGTTTTGATGGTTAATACACATTGAAATCAAATTGGATATATTTTTAGAACATCCAACGTTAGGTTATACTTGTGAATTTTCTTTAATTTTGACCAAAATTGTTCGATATTGAACAACATGAATGGTTGTTCAAAAGGTATTTTTGTGATTTCAAACTAGTACATTTGGCTTTGTATGTGTACTAAGATGTATAAAAGATTAGAAATCGAACTAAATATATATTTCAGATATTCGAGAGTGGGTTTTACGATTGAATGTTGTACAATTTAGTCAAAAAAGATTGCAAATTGATATTAAACATCCAATATGTTGGTTCCAAATATGTTTTTGTCAATCAAAATTAGTTAATATAGATTCATAAATTAGTTTTGATAGTTAATACACAATGAAATCAAATTGGAAAAACGTTTGGAACATCCAACGGTAGGTTATGCTCGTGAATTTTCTTTAATTTTGACCAAAATTGTTCGACATCGAACAACATGAATGGTTGTTGAAAACGTTTTTTTTTGTGATTTCAAACTGGTACATTTGGCTTCGTATGGGTACTGCGATGTACAAAAGTTTGGTAATTGAACTAAATATACAATCCGATTATTTTACAGTGAGTTTTACGGTTGAATGTAGTACAATTTCTACAAAAAATGGCTGCAATTTGAGATTAAACATCCAATATGTTGATTTAAAATAAGTCTTTGTGACTCAAAATTAGTTAATATAGTATCATAAATATGTTTTGATGGTTAATACACAATGAAATCAAATTGAAAATATTTTTAGAACATCCAACGTTAGGTTATACTCGTGAATTTCCTTTAATTTTGACCAAAATTGTTCGATATTGAACAACATGAATGGTTGTTCAAAAGGTATTTTTGTGATTTCAAACTAGTACATTTTTCTTTTTATGTGTACTAAGATGTATAAAAGATTAGATATCGAACTAAATATATATTTCAGATATTCGAGAGTGGGTTTTACGATTGAATGTTGTACAATTTAGTCAAAAATGATTGCAAATTGATATTAAACATCCAATATGTTGGTTCCAAATATGTTTTTGTCAATCAAAATTAGTTAATATAGATTCATAAATTAGTTTTGATAGTTAATACACAATGAAATCAAATTGGAAAAACGTTTAGAACATCCAACGGTAGGTTATGCTTGTGAATTTTCTTTAATTTTGATCAAAATTGTTCGACATCGAACAACATGAATGGTTGTTGAAAAGGTTTTTTTCGTGATTTCAAACTGGTACATTTGGCTTCGTATGGGTACTGCGATGTACAAAAGTTTGGTAATTGAACTAAATATACATTTCGAATATGTTACAGTGAGTTTTACGGTTGAATGTAGTACAATTTCTACAAAAAATGGCTGCAATTTGAGATTAAACATCCAATATGTTGGTTCAAAATAAGTTTTTGTGACTCAAAATTAGTTAATATAGTATTATAAATATGTTTTGATGGTTAATACACATTGAAATCAAATTCAAAATACTTTTAGAACATCCAACGTTAGGTTATACTCGTGAATTTCTTTTAATTTTGACCAAAATTGTTCGATATTGAACAACATGAATGGTTGTTCAAAAGGTATTTTTGTGATTTCAAACTAGTACATTTGACTTTGTATGTGTACTAAGATGTATAAAAGATTAGAAATCGAACTAAATATATATTTCAGATATTCGAGAGTGGGTTTTACGATTGAATGTTGTACAATTTAGTCAAAAAAGATTACAAATTGATATTAAACATCCAATATATTGGTTCCAAATATGTTTTTGTCAATCAAAATTAGTTAATATAGTATCATAAATATGTTTTGATGGTTAATACACATTGAAATCAAATTGAAAATACTTTTAGAACATCCAACGTTAGGTTATGCTCGTGAAGTTTCTTTAATTTTGACCAAAATTGTTCGACATCGAACAACATGAATGATTGTTGAAAAAGTTTTTTTTGTGATTTCAATCTAGTACATTTGGCTTCGTATGGGTACTACGATGTATAAAAATTTGGTAATTGAACTAAATATACATTTCGAATATTTTAAAGTGAGTTTTACGGTTGAATGTAGTACAATTTCTACAAAAAATGGCTGCAATTTGAGATTAAACATCCAATATGTTGGTTCAAAATAAGTTTTTGTGACTCAAAATTAGTTAATATGGTATCATAAATATGTTTTTATGGTTAATACACATTGAAATCAAATTGAAAATACTTTTAGATCATCCAATGTTAGGATATACTCGTGAATTTTCCTTAATTTTGACCAAAATTGTTCGACATTGAACAACATGAATGGTTGTTCAAAACGTGTTTTTATGATTTCAAACTATCACAGTCGGCTTTGTATGTGTACTAAGATGTATAAAAATTTAAAAATCGGACTAAAAATATATTTCGGATATTCAAGAGTGGGTTTCATGATTGCCAAAAAAGATTACAAATCGAGATTAAACATCATATATGTTGGTTCAAAAAATGTTTTTGTTACTAAAAATTAGTTAATAAAGTGCCATAAATATGTTTTGATGATTAATACACATTGAAATCAAATTGAAAATATTTTTAGAACATCCAACGTTAGGTTATACTTGTGAATTTCCTTTAATTTTGACCAAAATTGTTCGATATTGAACAACATGAATGGTTGTTCAAAAGGTATTTTTGTGATTTCAAACTAGTACATTTGACTTTGTATGTGTACTAAGATGTATAAAAGATTAGAAATCGAACTAAATATATATTTCAGATATTCGAGAGTGGGTTTTACGATTGAATGTTGTACAATTTAGTCAAAAAAGATTGCAAATTGATATTAAACATCCAATATATTGGTTCCAAATATGTTTTTGTCAATCAAAATTAGTTAATATAGTATCATAAATATGTTTTGATGGTTAATACACATTGAAATCAAATTGAAAATAGTTTTAGAACATCCAACGTTAGGTTATACTTGTGAATTTCCTTTAATTTTGACCAAAATTGTTCGACATTGAACAACATGAATGGTTGTTCAAAAGGTGTTTTTATGATTTCAAATTAGCACATTCGGCTTTGTATGTGTACTAAGATGTATAATAATTTAGAAATCGGACTAAAAATACATTTCGGATATTCTAGAGTGGATTTTATGATTGCCAAAAAAGATTACAAATCGAGATTAAACATCAAATATGTTGGTTCAAAAAATATTTTTATTACTAAAAATTAGTTAATATAGTGCCATAAATATGTTTTGATGGTTAATACACATTGAAATCAAATTGGATATATTTTTAGAACATCCAACGTTAGGTTATACTTGTGAATTTTCTTTAATTTTGACCAAAATTGTTCGATATTGAACAACATGAATGGTTGTTCAAAAGGTATTTTTGTGATTTCAAACTAGTACATTTGGCTTTGTATGTGTACTAAGATGTATAAAAGATTAGAAATCGAACTAAATATATATTTCAGATATTCGAGAGTGGGTTTTACGATTGAATGTTGTACAATTTAGTCAAAAAAGATTGCAAATTGATATTAAACATCCAATATGTTGGTTCCAAATATGTTTTTGTCAATCAAAATTAGTTAATATAGATTCATAAATTAGTTTTGATAGTTAATACACAATGAAATCAAATTGGAAAAATGTTTGGAACATCCAACGGTAGGTTATGCTCGTGAATTTTCTTTAATTTTGACCAAAATTGTTCGACATCGAACAACATGAATGGTTGTTGAAAACGTTTTTTTTTTGTGATTTCAAACTGGTACATTTGGCTTCGTATGGGTACTGCGATGTACAAAAGTTTGGTAATTGAACTAAATATACATTCCGATTATTTTACAGTGAGTTTTACGGTTGAATGTAGTACAATTTCTACAAAAAATGGCTGCAATTTGAGATTAAACATCCAATATGTTGATTTAAAATAAGTCTTTGTGACTCAAAATTAGTTAATATAGTATCATAAATATGTTTTGATGTTTAATACACAATGAAATCAAATTGAAAATATTTTTAGAACATCCAACGTTAGGTTATACTCGTGAATTTTCTTTAATTTTGACCAAAATTGTTCGATATTGAACAACATGAATGGTTGTTCAAAAGGTATTTTTGTGATTTCAAACTAGTACATTTTTCTTTTTATGTGTACTAAGATGTATAAAAGATTAGATATCGAACTAAATATATATTTCAGATATTCGAGAGTGGGTTTTACGATTGAATGTTGTACAATTTAGTCAAAAATGATTGCAAATTGATATTAAACATCCAATATGTTGGTTCCAAATATGTTTTTGTCAATCAAAATTAGTTAATATAGATTCATAAATTAGTTTTGATAGTTAATACACAATGAAATCAAATTGGAAAAACGTTTAGAACATCCAACGGTAGGTTATGCTTGTGAATTTTCTTTAATTTTGATCAAAATTGTTCGACATCGAACAACATGAATGGTTGTTGAAAAGGTTTTTTTCGTGATTTCAAACTGGTACATTTGGCTTCGTATGGGTACTGCGATGTACAAAAGTTTGGTAATTGAACTAAATATACATTTCGAATATGTTACAGTGAGTTTTACGGTTGAATGTAGTACAATTTCTACAAAAAATGGCTGCAATTTGAGATTAAACATCCAATATGTTGGTTCAAAATAAGTTTTTGTGACTCAAAATTAGTTAATATAGTATTATAAATATGTTTTGATGGTTAATACACATTGAAATCAAATTCAAAATACTTTTAGAACATCTAACGTTAGGTTATACTCGTGAATTTCTTTTAATTTTGACCAAAATTGTTCGATATTGAACAACATGAATGGTTGTTCAAAAGGTATTTTTGTGATTTCAAACTAGTACATTTGACTTTGTATGTGTACTAAGATGTATAAAAGATTAGAAATCGAACTAAATATATATTTCAGATATTCGAGAGTGGGTTTTACGATTGAATGTTGTACAATTTAGTCAAAAAAGATTGCAAATTGATATTAAACATCCAATATATTGGTTCCAAATATGTTTTTGTCAATCAAAATTAGTTAATATAGTATCATAAATATGTTTTGATGGTTAATACACATTGAAATCAAATTGAAAATACTTTTAGAACATCCAACGTTAGGTTATGCTCGTGAAGTTTCTTTAATTTTGACCAAAATTGTTCGACATCGAACAACATGAATGATTGTTGAAAAAGTTTTTTTTGTGATTTCAATCTAGTACATTTGGCTTCGTATGGGTACTACGATGTATAAAAATTTGGTAATTGAACTAAATATACATTTCGAATATTTTAAAGTGAGTTTTACGGTTGAATGTAGTACAATTTCTACAAAAAATGGCTGCAATTTGAGATTAAACATCCAATATGTTGGTTCAAAATAAGTTTTTGTGACTCAAAATTAGTTAATATAGTATTATAAATATGTTTTGATGGTTAATACACATTGAAATCAAATTCAAAATACTTTTAGAACATCTAACGTTAGGTTATACTCGTGAATTTCTTTTAATTTTGACCAAAATTGTTCGATATTGAACAACATGAATGGTTGTTCAAAAGGTATTTTTGTGATTTCAAACTAGTACATTTGACTTTGTATGTGTACTAAGATGTATAAAAGATTAGAAATCGAACTAAATATATATTTCAGATATTCGAGAGTGGGTTTTACGATTGAATGTTGTACAATTTAGTCAAAAAAGATTGCAAATTGATATTAAACATCCAATATATTGGTTCCAAATATGTTTTTGTCAATCAAAATTAGTTAATATAGTATCATAAATATGTTTTGATGGTTAATACACATTGAAATCAAATTGAAAATACTTTTAGAACATCCAACGTTAGGTTATGCTCGTGAAGTTTCTTTAATTTTGACCAAAATTGTTCGACATCGAACAACATGAATGATTGTTGAAAAAGTTTTTTTTGTGATTTCAATCTAGTACATTTGGCTTCGTATGGGTACTACGATGTATAAAAATTTGGTAATTGAACTAAATATACATTTCGAATATTTTAAAGTGAGTTTTACGGTTGAATGTAGTACAATTTCTACAAAAAATGGCTGCAATTTGAGATTAAACATCCAATATGTTGGTTCAAAATAAGTTTTTGTGACTCAAAATTAGTTAATATGGTATCATAAATATGTTTTTATGGTTAATACACATTGAAATCAAATTGAAAATACTTTTAGATCATCCAATGTTAGGATATACTCGTGAATTTTCCTTAATTTTGACCAAAATTGTTCGACATTGAACAACATGAATGGTTGTTCAAAACGTGTTTTTATGATTTCAAACTATCACAGTCGGCTTTGTATGTGTACTAAGATGTATAAAAATTTAAAAATCGGACTAAAAATATATTTCGGATATTCAAGAGTGGGTTTCATGATTGCCAAAAAAGATTACAAATCGAGATTAAACATCATATATGTTGGTTCAAAAAATGTTTTTGTTACTAAAAATTAGTTAATAAAGTGCCATAAATATGTTTTGATGATTAATACACATTGAAATCAAATTGAAAATATTTTTAGAACATCCAACGTTAGGTTATACTTGTGAATTTCCTTTAATTTTGACCAAAATTGTTCGATATTGAACAACATGAATGGTTGTTCAAAAGGTATTTTTGTGATTTCAAACTAGTACATTTGACTTTGTATGTGTACTAAGATGTATAAAAGATTAGAAATCGAACTAAATATATATTTCAGATATTCGAGAGTGGGTTTTACGATTGAATGTTGTACAATTTAGTCAAAAAAGATTGCAAATTGATATTAAACATCCAATATATTGGTTCCAAATATGTTTTTGTCAATCAAAATTAGTTAATATAGTATCATAAATATGTTTTGATGGTTAATACACATTGAAATCAAATTGAAAATAGTTTTAGAACATCCAACGTTAGGTTATACTTGTGAATTTCCTTTAATTTTGACCAAAATTGTTCGACATTGAACAACATGAATGGTTGTTCAAAAGGTGTTTTTATGATTTCAAATTAGCACATTCGGCTTTGTATGTGTACTAAGATGTATAATAATTTAGAAATCGGACTAAAAATACATTTCGGATATTCTAGAGTGGATTTTATGATTGCCAAAAAAGATTACAAATCGAGATTAAACATCAAATATGTTGGTTCAAAAAATATTTTTATTACTAAAAATTAGTTAATATAGTGCCATAAATATGTTTTGATGGTTAATACACATTGAAATCAAATTGGATATATTTTTAGAACATCCAACGTTAGGTTATACTTGTGAATTTTCTTTAATTTTGACCAAAATTGTTCGATATTGAACAACATGAATGGTTGTTCAAAAGGTATTTTTGTGATTTCAAACTAGTACATTTGGCTTTGTATGTGTACTAAGATGTATAAAAGATTAGAAATAGAACTAAATATATATTTCAGATATTCGAGAGTGGGTTTTACGATTGAATGTTGTACAATTTAGTCAAAAAAGATTGCAAATTGATATTAAACATCCAATATGTTGGTTCCAAATATGTTTTTGTCAATCAAAATTAGTTAATATAGATTCATAAATTAGTTTTGATAGTTAATACACAATGAAATCAAATTGGAAAAACGTTTGGAACATCCAACGGTAGGTTATGCTCGTGAATTTTCTTTAATTTTGACCAAAATTGTTCGACATCGAACAACATGAATGGTTGTTGAAAACGTTTTTTTTTGTGATTTCAAACTGGTACATTTGGCTTCGTATGGGTACTGCGATGTACAAAAGTTTGGTAATTGAACTAAATATACATTCCGATTATTTTACAGTGAGTTTTACGGTTGAATGTAGTACAATTTCTACAAAAAATGGCTGCAATTTGAGATTAAACATCCAATATGTTGATTTAAAATAAGTCTTTGTGACTCAAAATTAGTTAATATAGTATCATAAATATGTTTTGATGGTTAATACACAATGAAATCAAATTGAAAATATTTTTAGAACATCCAACGTTAGGTTATACTCGTGAATTTTCTTTAATTTTGACCAAAATTGTTCGATATTGAACAACATGAATGGTTGTTCAAAAGGTATTTTTGTGATTTCAAACTAGTACATTTTTCTTTTTATGTGTACTAAGATGTATAAAAGATTAGATATCGAACTAAATATATATTTCAGATATTCGAGAGTGGGTTTTACGATTGAATGTTGTACAATTTAGTCAAAAATGATTGCAAATTGATATTAAACATCCAATATGTTGGTTCCAAATATGTTTTTGTCAATCAAAATTAGTTAATATAGATTCATAAATTAGTTTTGATAGTTAATACACAATGAAATCAAATTGGAAAAACGTTTAGAACATCCAACGGTAGGTTATGCTTGTGAATTTTCTTTAATTTTGATCAAAATTGTTCGACATCGAACAACATGAATGGTTGTTGAAAAGGTTTTTTTCGTGATTTCAAACTGGTACATTTGGCTTCGTATGGGTACTGCGATGTACAAAAGTTTGGTAATTGAACTAAATATACATTTCGAATATGTTACAGTGAGTTTTACGGTTGAATGTAGTACAATTTCTACAAAAAATGGCTGCAATTTGAGATTAAACATCCAATATGTTGGTTCAAAATAAGTTTTTGTGACTCAAAATTAGTTAATATAGTATTATAAATATGTTTTGATGGTTAATACACATTGAAATCAAATTCAAAATACTTTTAGAACATCTAACGTTAGGTTATACTCGTGAATTTCTTTTAATTTTGACCAAAATTGTTCGATATTGAACAACATGAATGGTTGTTCAAAAGGTATTTTTGTGATTTCAAACTAGTACATTTGACTTTGTATGTGTACTAAGATGTATAAAAGATTAGAAATCGAACTAAATATATATTTCAGATATTCGAGAGTGGGTTTTACGATTGAATGTTGTACAATTTAGTCAAAAAAGATTGCAAATTGATATTAAACATCCAATATATTGGTTCCAAATATGTTTTTGTCAATCAAAATTAGTTAATATAGTATCATAAATATGTTTTGATGGTTAATACACATTGAAATCAAATTGAAAATACTTTTAGAACATCCAACGTTAGGTTATGCTCGTGAAGTTTCTTTAATTTTGACCAAAATTGTTCGACATCGAACAACATGAATGATTGTTGAAAAAGTTTTTTTTGTGATTTCAATCTAGTACATTTGGCTTCGTATGGGTACTACGATGTATAAAAATTTGGTAATTGAACTAAATATACATTTCGAATATTTTAAAGTGAGTTTTACGGTTGAATGTAGTACAATTTCTACAAAAAATGGCTGCAATTTGAGATTAAACATCCAATATGTTGGTTCAAAATAAGTTTTTGTGACTCAAAATTAGTTAATATGGTATCATAAATATGTTTTTATGGTTAATACACATTGAAATCAAATTGAAAATACTTTTAGATCATCCAATGTTAGGATATACTCGTGAATTTTCCTTAATTTTGACCAAAATTGTTCGACATTGAACAACATGAATGGTTGTTCAAAACGTGTTTTTATGATTTCAAACTATCACAGTCGGCTTTGTATGTGTACTAAGATGTATAAAAATTTAAAAATCGGACTAAAAATATATTTCGGATATTCAAGAGTGGGTTTCATGATTGCCAAAAAAGATTACAAATCGAGATTAAACATCATATATGTTGGTTCAAAAAATGTTTTTGTTACTAAAAATTAGTTAATAAAGTGCCATAAATATGTTTTGATGATTAATACACATTGAAATCAAATTGAAAATATTTTTAGAACATCCAACGTTAGGTTATACTTGTGAATTTCCTTTAATTTTGACCAAAATTGTTCGATATTGAACAACATGAATGGTTGTTCAAAAGGTATTTTTGTGATTTCAAACTAGTACATTTGACTTTGTATGTGTACTAAGATGTATAAAAGATTAGAAATCGAACTAAATATATATTTCAGATATTCGAGAGTGGGTTTTACGATTGAATGTTGTACAATTTAGTCAAAAAAGATTGCAAATTGATATTGAACATCCAATATATTGGTTCCAAATATGTTTTTGTCAATCAAAATTAGTTAATATAGTATCATAAATATGTTTTGATGGTTAATACACATTGAAATCAAATTGAAAATACTTTTAGAACATCCAACGTTAGGTTATACTTGTGAATTTCCTTTAATTTTGACCAAAATTGTTCGACATTGAACAACATGAATGGTTGTTCAAAAGGTGTTTTTATGATTTCAAATTAGCACATTCGGCTTTGTATGTGTACTAAGATGTATAATAATTTAGAAATCGGACTAAAAATACATTTCGGATATTCTAGAGTGGATTTTATGATTGCCAAAAAAGATTACAAATCGAGATTAAACATCAAATATGTTGGTTCAAAAAATATTTTTATTACTAAAAATTAGTTAATATAGTGCCATAAATATGTTTTGATGGTTAATACACATTGAAATCAAATTGGATATATTTTTAGAACATCCAACGTTAGGTTATACTTGTGAATTTTCTTTAATTTTGACCAAAATTGTTCGATATTGAACAACATGAATGGTTGTTCAAAAGGTATTTTTGTGATTTCAAACTAGTACATTTGGCTTTGTATGTGTACTAAGATGTATAAAAGATTAGAAATCGAACTAAATATATATTTCAGATATTCGAGAGTGGGTTTTACGATTGAATGTTGTACAATTTAGTCAAAAAAGATTGCAAATTGATATTAAACATCCAATATGTTGGTTCCAAATATGTTTTTGTCAATCAAAATTAGTTAATATAGATTCATAAATTAGTTTTGATAGTTAATACACAATGAAATCAAATTGGAAAAACGTTTGGAACATCCAACGGTAGGTTATGCTCGTGAATTTTCTTTAATTTTGACCAAAATTGTTCGACATCGAACAACATGAATGGTTGTTGAAAACGTTTTTTTTTGTGATTTCAAACTGGTACATTTGGCTTCGTATGGGTACTGCGATGTACAAAAGTTTGGTAATTGAACTAAATATACATTCCGATTATTTTACAGTGAGTTTTACGGTTGAATGTAGTACAATTTCTACAAAAAATGGCTGCAATTTGAGATTAAACATCCAATATGTTGATTTAAAATAAGTCTTTGTGACTCAAAATTAGTTAATATAGTATCATAAATATGTTTTGATGGTTAATACACAATGAAATCAAATTGAAAATATTTTTAGAACATCCAACGTTAGGTTATACTCGTGAATTTCCTTTAATTTTGACCAAAATTGTTCGATATTGAACAACATGAATGGTTGTTCAAAAGGTATTTTTGTGATTTCAAACTAGTACATTTTGCTTTTTATGTGTACTAAGATGTATAAAAGATTAGATATCGAACTAAATATATATTTCAGATATTCGAGAGTGGGTTTTACGATTGAATGTTGTACAATTTAGTCAAAAATGATTGCAAATTGATATTAAACATCCAATATGTTGGTTCCAAATATGTTTTTGTCAATCAAAATTAGTTAATATAGATTCATAAATTAGTTTTGACAGTTAATACACAATGAAATCAAATTGGAAAAACGTTTAGAACATCCAACGGTAGGTTATGCTTGTGAATTTTCTTTAATTTTGATCAAAATTGTTCGACATCGAACAACATGAATGGTTGTTGAAAAGGTTTTTTTCGTGATTTCAAACTGGTACATTTGGCTTCGTATGGGTACTGCGATGTACAAAAGTTTGGTAATTGAACTAAATATACATTTCGAATATGTTACAGTGAGTTTTACGGTTGAATGTAGTACAATTTCTACAAAAAATGGCTGCAATTTGAGATTAAACATCCAATATGTTGGTTCAAAATAAGTTTTTGTGACTCAAAATTAGTTAATATAGTATTATAAATATGTTTTGATGGTTAATACACATTGAAATCAAATTCAAAATACTTTTAGAACATCCAACGTTAGGTTATACTCGTGAATTTCTTTTAATTTTGACCAAAATTGTTCGATATTGAACAACATGAATGGTTGTTCAAAAGGTATTTTTGTGATTTCAAACTAGTACATTTGACTTTGTATGTGTACTAAGATGTATAAAAGATTAGAAATCGAACTAAATATATATTTCAGATATTCGAGAGTGGGTTTTACGATTGAATGTTGTACAATTTAGTCAAAAAAGATTGCAAATTGATATTAAACATCCAATATATTGGTTCCAAATATGTTTTTGTCAATCAAAATTAGTTAATATAGTATCATAAATATGTTTTGATGGTTAATACACATTGAAATCAAATTGAAAATACTTTTTGAACATCCAACGTTAGGTTATGCTCGTGAAGTTTCTTTAATTTTGACCAAAATTGTTCGACATCGAACAACATGAATGATTGTTGAAAAAGTTTTTTTTGTGATTTCAATCTAGTACATTTGGCTTCGTATGGGTACTACGATGTATAAAAATTTGGTAATTGAACTAAATATACATTTCGAATATTTTAAAGTGAGTTTTACGGTTGAATGTAGTACAATTTCTACAAAAAATGGCTGCAATTTGAGATTAAACATCCAATATGTTGGTTCAAAATAAGTTTTTGTGACTCAAAATTAGTTAATATGGTATCATAAATATGTTTTTATGGTTAATACACATTGAAATCAAATTGAAAATACTTTTAGATCATCCAATGTTAGGATATACTCGTGAATTTTCCTTAATTTTGACCAAAATTGTTCGACATTGAACAACATGAATGGTTGTTCAAAACGTGTTTTTATGATTTCAAACTATCACAGTCGGCTTTGTATGTGTACTAAGATGTATAAAAATTTAAAAATCGGACTAAAAATATATTTCGGATATTCAAGAGTGGGTTTCATGATTGCCAAAAAAGATTACAAATCGAGATTAAACATCATATATGTTGGTTCAAAAAATGTTTTTGTTACTAAAAATTAGTTAATAAAGTGCCATAAATATGTTTTGATGATTAATACACATTGAAATCAAATTGAAAATATTTTTAGAACATCCAACGTTAGGTTATACTTGTGAATTTCCTTTAATTTTGACCAAAATTGTTCGATATTGAACAACATGAATGGTTGTTCAAAAGGTATTTTTGTGATTTCAAACTAGTACATTTGACTTTGTATGTGTACTAAGATGTATAAAAGATTAGAAATCGAACTAAATATATATTTCAGATATTCGAGAGTGGGTTTTACGATTGAATGTTGTACAATTTAGTCAAAAAAGATTGCAAATTGATATTAAACATCCAATATATTGGTTCCAAATATGTTTTTGTCAATCAAAATTAGTTAATATAGTATCATAAATATGTTTTGATGGTTAATACACATTGAAATCAAATTGAAAATACTTTTAGAACATCCAACGTTAGGTTATACTTGTGAATTTCCTTTAATTTTGACCAAAATTGTTCGACATTGAACAACATGAATGGTTGTTCAAAAGGTGTTTTTATGATTTCAAATTAGTACATTCGGCTTTGTATGTGTACTAAGATGTATAATAATTTAGAAATCGGACTAAAAATACATTTCGGATATTCTAGAGTGGATTTTATGATTGCCAAAAAAGATTACAAATCGAGATTAAACATCAAATATGTTGGTTCAAAAAATATTTTTATTACTAAAAATTAGTTAATATAGTGCCATAAATATGTTTTGATGGTTAATACACATTGAAATCAAATTGGATATATTTTTAGAACATCCAACGTTAGGTTATACTTGTGAATTTTCTTTAATTTTGACCAAAATTGTTCGATATTGAACAACATGAATGGTTGTTCAAAAGGTATTTTTGTGATTTCAAACTAGTACATTTGGCTTTGTATGTGTACTAAGATGTATAAAAGATTAGAAATCGAACTAAATATATATTTCAGATATTCGAGAGTGGGTTTTACGATTGAATGTTGTACAATTTAGTCAAAAAAGATTGCAAATTGATATTAAACATCCAATATGTTGGTTCCAAATATGTTTTTGTCAATCAAAATTAGTTAATATAGATTCATAAATTAGTTTTGATAGTTAATACACAATGAAATCAAATTGGAAAAACGTTTGGAACATCCAACGGTAGGTTATGCTCGTGAATTTTCTTTAATTTTGACCAAAATTGTTCGACATCGAACAACATGAATGGTTGTTGAAAACGTTTTTTTTTGTGATTTCAAACTGGTACATTTGGCTTCGTATGGGTACTGCGATGTACAAAAGTTTGGTAATTGAACTAAATATACATTCCGATTATTTTACAGTGAGTTTTACGGTTGAATGTAGTACAATTTCTACAAAAAATGGCTGCAATTTGAGATTAAACATCCAATATGTTGATTTAAAATAAGTCTTTGTGACTCAAAATTAGTTAATATAGTATCATAAATATGTTTTGATGGTTAATACACAATGAAATCAAATTGAAAATATTTTTAGAACATCCAACGTTAGGTTATACTCGTGAATTTCCTTTAATTTTGACCAAAATTGTTCGATATTGAACAACATGAATGGTTGTTCAAAAGGTATTTTTGTGATTTCAAACTAGTACATTTTGCTTTTTATGTGTACTAAGATGTATAAAAGATTAGATATCGAACTAAATATATATTTCAGATATTCGAGAGTGGGTTTTACGATTGAATGTTGTACAATTTAGTCAAAAATGATTGCAAATTGATATTAAACATCCAATATGTTGGTTCCAAATATGTTTTTGTCAATCAAAATTAGTTAATATAGATTCATAAATTAGTTTTGATAGTTAATACACAATGAAATCAAATTGGAAAAACGTTTAGAACATCCAACGGTAGGTTATGCTTGTGAATTTTCTTTAATTTTGATCAAAATTGTTCGACATCGAACAACATGAATGGTTGTTGAAAAGGTTTTTTTCGTGATTTCAAACTGGTACATTTGGCTTCGTATGGGTACTGCGATGTACAAAAGTTTGGTAATTGAACTAAATATACATTTCGAATATGTTACAGTGAGTTTTACGGTTGAATGTAGTACAATTTCTACAAAAAATGGCTGCAATTTGAGATTAAACATCCAATATGTTGGTTCAAAATAAGTTTTTGTGACTCAAAATTAGTTAATATAGTATTATAAATATGTTTTGATGGTTAATACACATTGAAATCAAATTCAAAATACTTTTAGAACATCCAACGTTAGGTTATACTCGTGAATTTCTTTTAATTTTGACCAAAATTGTTCGATATTGAACAACATGAATGGTTGTTCAAAAGGTATTTTTGTGATTTCAAACTAGTACATTTGACTTTGTATGTGTACTAAGATGTATAAAAGATTAGAAATCGAACTAAATATATATTTCAGATATTCGAGAGTGGGTTTTACGATTGAATGTTGTACAATTTAGTCAAAAAAGATTGCAAATTGATATTAAACATCCAATATATTGGTTCCAAATATGTTTTTGTCAATCAAAATTAGTTAATATAGTATCATAAATATGTTTTGATGGTTAATACACATTGAAATCAAATTGAAAATACTTTTAGAACATCCAACGTTAGGTTATGCTCGTGAAGTTTCTTTAATTTTGACCAAAATTGTTCGACATCGAACAACATGAATGATTGTTGAAAAAGTTTTTTTTGTGATTTCAATCTAGTACATTTGGCTTCGTATGGGTACTACGATGTATAAAAATTTGGTAATTGAACTAAATATACATTTCGAATATTTTAAAGTGAGTTTTACGGTTGAATGTAGTACAATTTCTACAAAAAATGGCTGCAATTTGAGATTAAACATCCAATATGTTGGTTCAAAATAAGTTTTTGTGACTCAAAATTAGTTAATATGGTATCATAAATATGTTTTTATGGTTAATACACATTGAAATCAAATTGAAAATACTTTTAGATCATCCAATGTTAGGATATACTCGTGAATTTTCCTTAATTTTTACCAAAATTGTTCGACATTGAACAACATGAATGGTTGTTCAAAACGTGTTTTTATGATTTCAAACTATCACAGTCGGCTTTGTATGTGTACTAAGATGTATAAAAATTTAAAAATCGGACTAAAAATATATTTCGGATATTCAAGAGTGGGTTTCATGATTGCCAAAAAAGATTACAAATCGAGATTAAACATCATATATGTTGGTTCAAAAAATGTTTTTGTTACTAAAAATTAGTTAATAAAGTGCCATAAATATGTTTTGATGATTAATACACATTGAAATCAAATTTAAAATATTTTTAGAACATCCAACGTTAGGTTATACTTGTGAATTTCCTTTAATTTTGACCAAAATTGTTCGATATTGAACAACATGAATGGTTGTTCAAAAGGTATTTTTGTGATTTCAAACTAGTACATTTGACTTTGTATGTGTACTAAGATGTATAAAAGATTAGAAATCGAACTAAATATATATTTCAGATATTCGAGAGTGGGTTTTACGATTGAATGTTGTACAATTTAGTCAAAAAAGATTGCAAATTGATATTAAACATCCAATATATTGGTTCCAAATATGTTTTTGTCAATCAAAATTAGTTAATATAGTATCATAAATATGTTTTGATGGTTAATACACATTGAAATCAAATTGAAAATACTTTTAGAACATCCAACGTTAGGTTATGCTCGTGAAGTTTCTTTAATTTTGACCAAAATTGTTCGACATCGAACAACATGAATGGTTGTTCAAAAGGTGTTTTTATGATTTCAAATTAGTACATTCGGCTTTGTATGTGTACTAAGATGTATAATAATTTAGAAATCGGACTAAAAATACATTTCGGATATTCTAGAGTGGATTTTATGATTGCCAAAAAAGATTACAAATCGAGATTAAACATCAAATATGTTGGTTCAAAAAATATTTTTATTACTAAAAATTAGTTAATATAGTGCCATAAATATGTTTTGATGGTTAATACACATTGAAATCAAATTGGATATATTTTTAGAACATCCAACGTTAGGTTATACTTGTGAATTTTCTTTAATTTTGACCAAAATTGTTCGATATTGAACAACATGAATGGTTGTTCAAAAGGTATTTTTGTGATTTCAAACTAGTACATTTGGCTTTGTATGTGTACTAAGATGTATAAAAGATTAGAAATCGAACTAAATATATATTTCAGATATTCGAGAGTGGGTTTTACGATTGAATGTTGTACAATTTAGTCAAAAAAGATTGCAAATTGATATTAAACATCCAATATGTTGGTTCCAAATATGTTTTTGTCAATCAAAATTAGTTAATATAGATTCATAAATTAGTTTTGATAGTTAATACACAATGAAATCAAATTGGAAAAACGTTTGGAACATCCAACGGTAGGTTATGCTCGTGAATTTTCTTTAATTTTGACCAAAATTGTTCGACATCGAACAACATGAATGGTTGTTGAAAACGTTTTTTTTTGTGATTTCAAACTGGTACATTTGGCTTCGTATGGGTACTGCGATGTACAAAAGTTTGGTAATTGAACTAAATATACATTCCGATTATTTTACAGTGAGTTTTACGGTTGAATGTAGTACAATTTCTACAAAAAATGGCTGCAATTTGAGATTAAACATCCAATATGTTGATTTAAAATAAGTCTTTGTGACTCAAAATTAGTTAATATAGTATCATAAATATGTTTTGATGGTTAATACACAATGAAATCAAATTGAAAATATTTTTAGAACATCCAACGTTAGGTTATACTCGTGAATTTCCTTTAATTTTGACCAAAATTGTTCGATATTGAACAACATGAATGGTTGTTCAAAAGGTATTTTTGTGATTTCAAACTAGTACATTTTGCTTTTTATGTGTACTAAGATGTATAAAAGATTAGATATCGAACTAAATATATATTTCAGATATTCGAGAGTGGGTTTTACGATTGAATGTTGTACAATTTAGTCAAAAATGATTGCAAATTGATATTAAACATCCAATATGTTGGTTCCAAATATGTTTTTGTCAATCAAAATTAGTTAATATAGATTCATAAATTAGTTTTGATAGTTAATACACAATGAAATCAAATTGGAAAAACGTTTAGAACATCCAACGGTAGGTTATGCTTGTGAATTTTCTTTAATTTTGATCAAAATTGTTCGACATCGAACAACATGAATGGTTGTTGAAAAGGTTTTTTTCGTGATTTCAAACTGGTACATTTGGCTTCGTATGGGTACTGCGATGTACAAAAGTTTGGTAATTGAACTAAATATACATTTCGAATATGGTACAGTGAGTTTTACGGTTGAATGTAGTACAATTTCTACAAAAAATGGCTGCAATTTGAGATTAAACATCCAATATGTTGGTTCAAAATAAGTTTTTGTGACTCAAAATTAGTTAATATAGTATTATAAATATGTTTTGATGGTTAATACACATTGAAATCAAATTCAAAATACTTTTAGAACATCCAACGTTAGGTTATACTCGTGAATTTCTTTTAATTTTGACCAAAATTGTTCGATATTGAACAACATGAATGGTTGTTCAAAAGGTATTTTTGTGATTTCAAACTAGTACATTTGACTTTGTATGTGTACTAAGATGTATAAAAGATTAGAAATCGAACTAAATATATATTTCAGATATTCGAGAGTGGGTTTTACGATTGAATGTTGTACAATTTAGTCAAAAAAGATTGCAAATTGATATTAAACATCCAATATATTGGTTCCAAATATGTTTTTGTCAATCAAAATTAGTTAATATAGTATCATAAATATGTTTTGATGGTTAATACACATTGAAATCAAATTGAAAATACTTTTAGAACATCCAACGTTAGGTTATGCTCGTGAAGTTTCTTTAATTTTGACCAAAATTGTTCGACATCGAACAACATGAATGATTGTTGAAAAAGTTTTTTTTGTGATTTCAATCTAGTACATTTGGCTTCGTATGGGTACTACGATGTATAAAAATTTGGTAATTGAACTAAATATACATTTCGAATATTTTAAAGTGAGTTTTACGGTTGAATGTAGTACAATTTCTACAAAAAATGGCTGCAATTTGAGATTAAACATCCAATATGTTGGTTCAAAATAAGTTTTTGTGACTCAAAATTAGTTAATATGGTATCATAAATATGTTTTTATGGTTAATACACATTGAAATCAAATTGAAAATACTTTTAGATCATCCAATGTTAGGATATACTCGTGAATTTTCCTTAATTTTGACCAAAATTGTTCGACATTGAACAACATGAATGGTTGTTCAAAACGTGTTTTTATGATTTCAAACTATCACAGTCGGCTTTGTATGTGTACTAAGATGTATAAAAATTTAAAAATCGGACTAAAAATATATTTCGGATATTCAAGAGTGGGTTTCATGATTGCCAAAAAAGATTACAAATCGAGATTAAACATCATATATGTTGGTTCAAAAAATGTTTTTGTTACTAAAAATTAGTTAATAAAGTGCCATAAATATGTTTTGATGATTAATACACATTGAAATCAAATTTAAAATATTTTTAGAACATCCAACGTTAGGTTATACTTGTGAATTTCCTTTAATTTTGACCAAAATTGTTCGATATTGAACAACATGAATGGTTGTTCAAAAGGTATTTTTGTGATTTCAAACTAGTACATTTGACTTTGTATGTGTACTAAGATGTATAAAAGATTAGAAATCGAACTAAATATATATTTCAGATATTCGAGAGTGGGTTTTACGATTGAATGTTGTACAATTTAGTCAAAAAAGATTGCAAATTGATATTAAACATCCAATATATTGGTTCCAAATATGTTTTTGTCAATCAAAATTAGTTAATATAGTATCATAAATATGTTTTGATGGTTAATACACATTGAAATCAAATTGAAAATACTTTTAGAACATCCAACGTTAGGTTATGCTCGTGAAGTTTCTTTAATTTTGACCAAAATTGTTCGACATCGAACAACATGAATGATTGTTGAAAAAGTTTTTTTTGTGATTTCAATCTACTACATTTGGCTTCGTATGGGTACTACGATGTATAAAAATTTGGTAATTGAACTAAATATACATTTCGAATATTTTAAAGTGAGTTTTACGGTTGAATGTAGTACAATTTCTACAAAAAATGGCTGCAATTTGAGATTAAACATCCAATATGTTGGTTCAAAATAAGTTTTTGTGACTCAAAATTAGTTAATATGGTATCATAAATATGTTTTTATGGTTAATACACATTGAAATCAAATTGAAAATACTTTTAGATCATCCAATGTTAGGATATACTCGTGAATTTTCCTTAATTTTGACCAAAATTGTTCGACATTGAACAACATGAATGGTTGTTCAAAACGTGTTTTTATGATTTCAAACTATCACATTCGGCTTTGTATGTGTACTAAGATGTATAAAAATTTAAAAATCGGACTAAAAATATATTTCGGATATTCAAGAGTGGGTTTCATGATTGCCAAAAAAGATTACAAATCGAGATTAAACATCAAATATGTTGGTTCAAAAAATATTTTTGTTACTAATATAGTGCCATAAATATGTTTTGATTGTTAATACACATTGAAATCAAATTGAAAATATTTTTAGAACATCCAACGTTAGGTTATACTTGTGAATTTCCTTTAATTTTGACCAAAATTGTTCGATATTGAACAACATGAATGGTTGTTCAAAAGGTATTTTTGTGATTTCAAACTAGTACATTTGGCTTTGTATGTGTACTAAGATGTATAAAAGATTAGAAATCGAACTAAATATATATTTCAGATATTCGAGAGTGGGTTTTACGATTGAATGTTGTACAATTTAGTCAAAAAAGATTGCAAATTGATATTAAACATCCAATATATTGGTTCCAAATATGTTTTTGTCAATCAAAATTAGTTAATATAGTATCATAAATATGATTTGATAGTTAATACACATTGAAATCAAATTGAAAATACTTTTAGAACATCCAACGTTAGGTTATACTCGTGAATTTTCCTTAATTTTGACCAAAATTGTTCGACATTGAACAACGTGAATGGTTGTTCAAAAGGTGTTTTTATGATTTCAAACTAGCACATTCGGCTTTGTATGTGTACTAAGATGTATAATAATTTAGAAATCGGACTAAAAATACATTTCGGATATTCTAGAGTGGGTTTTATGATTGCCAAAAAAGATTACAAATCGAGATTAAACATCAAATATGTTGGTTCAAAAAATGTTTTTGTTACTAAAAATTAGTTAATATAGTTCCATAAATATGTTTTGATTGTTAATACACATTGAAATCAAATTGAAAATATTTTTAGAACATCCAACGTTAGGTTATACTTGTGAATTTCCTTTAATTTTGACCAAAATTGTTCGATATAGAACAACATGAATGGTTGTTCAAAAGGTATTTTTGTGATTTCAAACTAGTACATTTGGCTTTGTATGTGTACTAAGATGTATAAAAGATTAGAAATCGAACTAAATATATATTTCAGATATTCGAGAGTGGGTTTTACGATTGAATGTTGTACAATTTAGTCAAAAAAGATTGCAAATTGATATTAAACATCCAATATGTTGGTTCCAAATATGTTTTTGTCAATCAAAATTAGTTAATATAGATTTATAAATTAGTTTTGATAGTTAATACTGTAACGCCCCGAAAAATTCGTATTTTCAATTTAAATAAGAAAATGAGAATAAAGGAAGAATTTTGGGTGAGTTGTCCCAAAAAGTATTTCGAAAGTGGTAGCACTTAGAATTTAATTTAAATCCGAATAATAAAAAGGGAGAAAAATCTGATTTAATATAAGGGCTAAGTTGAATTTATTTAAGATTTATTGGCTTTTATTAAGGCTTGTTTGGTTAAAAGTGAAAAAGTTGAGTAGAGACCCAAAGAGTGAGAAAACCAAGTTTTGAGCCTTTTGATTTAAGTAAGTAGCCAACTTTGGAGCCATCGTATGAATTGTGTATTGGTCGGAATTCTGCGAAACTTATGGTGTTGCGAAGTACGCAACGAGACCTTCGAAATGGTACCAGATATGCATAGTTTCAACTATGAAAACAGCCCCGAAAAATTATGTCAAAAACGTTCCAAGATGATAGAAATCTGGGAATCAGCCAAAAATTCCAGCAAAACTGTGTTCGGGCAGCCATCTTTAGAGTGATGTTTTAACCTCTGTGTTGGTCCATTTTCTTCGATTCAAAGTGCGTTGCGGAGTACGCAATGAGATCTTTAAAATGGTACCAAATACACCTAGGTTCGATTCAGGAATCAGCCCCGAATATTTTTGTCAAAAACCTTCCAGGAAGTTGGAAATCTGGAATTCCCAGAAATTTGGTTACGAGCAGCCATTTTTGGGACGATGCTGTGATCACTGTGATGATCCGTTTTCTACGATTCAAAGTTCGTTGTAAAGATCCCCGTGAGATCTTCGAGATGGTATAAGTGACGTCGAAAGATGAGCACGTTTCGACCTTCAAAACTTGACCCAAAAACAGGTCCAGAAATCTGCCTAATTGGAGTTTTTGCATTTTTTACCCTATAGGCTACCCCTAGTACCTTCTTAAATGTGAGTAGTTGGGGAAATGAATTTATGAAGGCCAACCAGAAAATCTTCAGCAAATCTCCCCAACTTTACATGTGTTACCATGGGGATGAATGTAATCATTAGCAAAGATGCCTTTTTCCCCTATAAATACCCCCCAAACCCAAGCCACTCCTTGCACATTTCCTCCTCTCTAACCCCCATAAATCTCCCTCATCTCTCCCTCACGTTTTATAACAGTTAGCAAGGAGAAAGTAGCCCTCAATTAGGAGAAAGACACCAGAAATAGGAGGTGAGTGTGGTATATCAAGAAAGCAAGGGATGGGAGGTTTTCTAATTCAATAGAAGAACTTCCAACCCAAGCACCAAAGCCCCATTTCGGGCAATAGTTTAAAGGGACCAAGAAACTCAGATTTCATGGTGTAGAAAGTTAGTTTTCCTTGGGCCGAGAACTTAGTTTCTAAATAAAATAATTTCATCAGGTCTCTGCCCGAAAGGTATTGATACCCTATATCACAGTTCTACGATAGGGTATCGATACCCTCTGCACCAGAAACACCTGAAGGCAGTTTCTGTGATAATACTCTCCATTTCCAGATTTAAACAACATTCAACATAAGATCATAATGTTTAGAACCTTTCCCTTTTCAGGTGGATCAAGGATAACATCAAGTTGTGAGTAAATTACGTTATATGTTTTTATGCAAGATGATAAGTATACATGTCCCATAAATTTATATGCTCTAAAATGACATATGCCAATATAATATGACAAGTTGTGAATGGCTCATATTATTTACCTTATGTGTAAAAATGATAAGAATGTACATCTACATGTGGCATAAGTTATATGTGCTCCAAATGATTTTTATCAATGAGATCCATGAGATTTTATGAGCATCTTGAGCAACTTTGCTATTTATGCAACAATGAGGAAGAATGAGAATGAGAAAAGCTATGTACTTCATTTATGCTCTACTTGAGAAAACCAAGTTCATAAGCAAATAAAGACAAGTTATGTGATGACACAATCAGATTTCCCTAGCCTATTTGTACACCAATCATGGGGCAATTACAGCCCATCATGGGGACGATTAGGGTCCCAAATCAGGAGTTGATTCAACGTTTGGCTAAGGGTTAGACTGACCCACGTGCGGACTTAAAAATCCGATCAGATGGCCAAAAAGCAACAATAGCTTTCATGAGTTGATCAACTATGGCCAAGGGCAAAAGTAGCCCCATGGAAGGACGATTAGTGTCCCACAAAGTTTGGCCATTGTGCTTATGCACCAAGAATATTTCAGTGAGCGCTCGGTGTACAAATATTGCTTGTGGAAAGGGCCCTAAGAAAGATAAAATATATATTATGTGCAATATCACACACGCACCGTATTTTACTCATTGAATGTCACCATTCATAGTCGTTTTATGACTCTTGTAGGAAATGGATCGAGACATGTATGAAGTCAGGGGACAACGGGTGGAAGTGGCCATCGATGAACATGAATACCGTTTGATCACAAAGATTGAGATATGGTCCTCCAATCCTCTTCAACCTGGATTGCAAAAGCATGAAACCACCTACCTTTGAGTGGACATATATTATTTTTGGACCATGGAGTATCTTACTGCTCGTTATTATGAAGTGTAATATTTTGATTAACCTTGTCTTTATCATATCACCTCTTTCTTAAAAGTATTTAGTAGCACTTGTCAACGGGCTCAAGCTTTCGGTGTGTTCATGAGACATAATGATTTGTCATGAGCTATTTTTGAAACCAAAATGTAAGTGAGGTACTTCTTTTACTTACTTGGGCCCATATTTTGTGTTAACTCATACAATTAAAGGTGAAATGAACTAAAAGACCAGATTTATATGAACTTCCGCTATATTTAAGTTATCATACTCTTACCTTATGGTTCTTTATTTCATCAAGTATACATGTTTTTACTTAACAAAGAATAAAGAAAATCCAAAGCAAAATGAGAAAGGGTGATCTCCAAATACTGTCTAAAATTAGTTTCTAACTACTTTCCTCAAAAGAAAATAAAGAAAACATGTTTTAAATCAGTTTTTAATAAAACCAGGAAGTAGAACTGCTTTCTGCGTAAAAGGGTATCAATACCCTCAAATATGGGTACTATTACCCTACTGGGCAGAATACAAAAAAAAAAAAAAAAAAAAAAAAGTTTAGGCAGAATTTCGAGGTCGCCACAAATACACAATGAAATCAAATTGGAAAAACGTTTAGAACATCCAACGGTAGGTTATGTTCGTGAATTTTCTTTAATTTTGACCAAAATTGTTCGACATCGAACAACATGAATGGTTGTTGAAAAGGTTTTTTTTGTGATTTCAAACTGGTACATTTGGCTTCGTATAGGTACTGCGATGTACAAAAGTTTGGTAATTGAAATAAAAATACATTCTGAATATTTTACAGTGAGTTTTACGGTTGAATGTAGTACAATTTCTACAAAAAATGGCTGCGATTTGAGATTAAACATCCAATATATTGGTTCAAAAAATGTTTTTTGTTACTAAAAATTAGTTAATATAGTGCCATAAATATGTTTTGATTGTTAATACACATTGAAATCAAATTGAAAATATTTTTAGAACATCCAACGTTAGGTTATACTTGTGAATTTCCTTTAATTTTGACCAAAATTGTTCGATATTGAACAACATGAATGGTTGTTCAAAAGGTATTTTTGTGATTTCAAACTAGTACATTTGGCTTTGTATGTGTACTAAGATGTATAAAAGATTAGAAATCGAACTAAATATATATTTCAGATATTCGAGAGTGGGTTTTACGATTGAATGTTGTACAATTTAGTCAAAAAAGATTGCAAATTGATATTAAACATCCAATATATTGGTTCCAAATATGTTTTTGTCAATCAAAATTAGTTAATATAGTATCATAAATATGTTTTGATAGTTAATACACATTGAAATCAAATTGAAAATACTTTTAGAACATCCAACGTTAGGTTATACTCGTGAATTTTCCTTAATTTTGACCAAAATTGTTCGACATTGAACAACGTGAATGGTTGTTCAAAAGGTGTTTTTATGATTTCAAACTAGCACATTCGGCTTTGTATGTGTACTAAGATGTATAATAATTTAGAAATCGGACTAAAAATACATTTCGGATATTCTAGAGTGGGTTTTATTATTGCCAAAAAAGATTACAAATTCAGATTAAACATCAAAAATGTTGGTTCAAAAAATATTCTTGTTACTAAAAATTAGTTAATATAGTGCCATAAATATGTTTTGATTGTTAATACACATTGAAATCAAATTGAAAATATTTTTAGAACATCCAACGTTAGGTTATACTTGTGAATTTCCTTTAATTTTGACCAAAATTGTTCGATATTGAACAACATGAATGGTTGTTCAAAAGGTATTTTTGTGATTTCAAACTAGTACATTTGGCTTTGTATGTGTACTAAGATGTATAAAAGATTAGAAATCGAACTAAATATATATTTCAGATATTCGAAAGTGGGTTTTACGATTGAATGTTGTACAATTTAGTCAAAAAAGATTGCAAATTGATATTAAACATCCAATATATTGGTTCCAAATATGTTTTTGTCAATCAAAATTAGTTAATATAGTATCATAAATATGTTTTGATAGTTAATACACATTGAAATCAAATTGAAAATACTTTTAGAACATCCAACGTTAGGTTATACTCGTGAATTTTCCTTAATTTTGACCAAAATTGTTCGACATTGAACAACGTGAATGGTTGTTCAAAAGGTGTTTTTATGATTTCAAACTAGCACATTCGGCTTTTTATGTGTACTAAGATGTATAATAATTTAGAAATCGGACTAAAAATACATTTCGGATATTCTAGAGTGGGTTTTATGATTGCCAAAAAAGATTACAAATCGAGATTAAACATCAAATATGTTGGTTCAAAAAATGTTTTTGTTACTAAAAATTAGTTAATATAGTGCCATAAATATGTTTTGATTGTTAATACACATTGAAATCAAATTGAAAATATTTTTAGAACATCCAACGTTAGGTTATACTTGTGAATTTCCTTTAATTTTGACCAAAATTGTTCGATATTGAACAACATGAATGGTTGTTCAAAAGGTATTTTTGTGATTTCAAACTAGTACATTTGGCTTTGTATGTGTACTAAGATGTATAAAAGATTAGAAATCGAACTAAATATATATTTCTGATATTCGAGAGTGGGTTTTACGATTGAATGTTGTACAATTTAGTCAAAAAAGATTGCAAATTGTTATTAAACATCCAATATGTTGGTTCCAAATATGTTTTTGTCAATCAAAATTAGTTAATATAGATTCATAAATTAGTTTTGATAGTTAATACACAATGAAATCAAATTGGAAAAACGTTTAGAACATCCAACGGTAGGTTATGCTCGTGAATTTTCTTTAATTTTGACCAAAATTGTTCGACATCGAACAACATGAATGGTTGTTGAAAAGGTTTTTTTTGTGATTTCAAACTGGTACATTTGGCTTCGTATGGGTACTGCGTTGTACAAAAGTTTGGTAATTGAACTAAATATACATTCCGATTATTTTACAGTGAGTTTTACGGTTGAATGTAGTACAATTTCTACAAAAAATGGCTGCAATTTGAGATTAAACATCCAATATGTTGATTTAAAATAAGTTTTTGTGACTCAAAATTAGTTAATATAGTATCATAAATATGTTTTGATGGTTAATACACAATGAAATCAAATTGAAAATATTTTTAGAACATCCAACGTTAGGTTATACTCATGAATTTCCTTTAATTTTGACCAAAATTGTTCGATATTGAACAACATGAATGGTTGTTCAAAAGGTATTTTTGTGATTTCAAACTAGTACATTTGGCTTTGTATGTGTACTAAGATGTATAAAAGATTAGAAATCGAACTAAATATATATTTCAGATATTCGAGAGTGGGTTTTACGATTGAATGTTGTACAATTTAGTCAAAAAAGATTGCAAATTGATATTAAACATCCAATATGTTGGTTCCAAATATGTTTTTGTCAATCAAAATTAGTTAATATAGATTCATAAATTAGTTTTGATAGTTAATACACAATGAAATCAAATTGGAAAAACGTTTGGAACATCCAACGGTAGGTTATGCTCGTGAATTTTCTTTAATTTTGACCAAAATTGTTCGACATCGAACAACATGAATGGTTGTTGAAAAGGTTTTTTTTGTGATTTCAAACTGGTACATTTGGCTTCGTATGGGTACTGCGTTGTACAAAAGTTTGGTAATTGAACTAAATATACATTTCGATTATTTTACAGTGAGTTTTACAGTTGAATGTAGTACAATTTCTACAAAAAATGGCTGCAATTTGAGATTAAACATCCAATATGTTGATTTAAAATAAGTTTTTGTGACTCAAAATTAGTTAATATAGTATCATAAATATGTTTTGATGGTTAATACACAATGAAATCAAATTGAAAATATTTTTAGAACATCCAACGTTAGGTTATACTCGTGAATTTCCTTTAATTTTGACCAAAATTGTTCGATATTGAACAACATGAATGGTTGTTCAAAAGGTATTTTTGTGATTTCAAACTAGTACATTTGGCTTTGTATGTGTACTAAGATGTATAAAAGATTAGAAATCGAACTAAATATATATTTCAGATATTCGAGAGTGGGTTTTACGATTGAATGTTGTACAATTTAGTCAAAAAAGATTGCAAATTGATATTAAACATCCAATATATTGGTTCCAAATATGTTTTTGTCAATCAAAATTAGTTAATATAGTATCATAAATATGTTTTGATGGTTAATACACATTGAAATCAAATTGAAAATACTTTTAGAACATCCAACGTTAGGTTATACTCGTGAATTTCCTTTAATTTTGACCAAAATTGTTCGATATTGAACAACATGAATGGTCGTTGAAAAGGTATTTTTGTGATTTCAAACTAGTACATTTGGCTTTGTATGTGTACTAAGATGTATAAAAGATTAGAAATCGAACTAAATATATATTTCAGATATTCGAGAGTGGGTTTTACGATTGAATGTTGTACAATTCAGTCAAAAAAGATTGCAAATTGATATTAAACATCCAATATATTGGTTCCAAATATGTTTTTGTCAATCAAAATTAGTTAATATAGTATCATAAATATGTTTTGATAGTTAATACACATTGAAATCAAATTGAAAATACTTTTAGAACATCCAACGTTAGGTTATACTCGTGAATTTTCCTTAATTTTGACCAAAATTGTTCGACATTGAACAACGTGAATGGTTGTTCAAAAGGTGTTTTTATGATTTCAAACTAGCACATTCGGCTTTGTATGTGTACTAAGATGTATAAAATTTAGAAATCGGACTAAAAATACATTTCGGATATTCTAGAGTGGGTTTTATTATTGCCAAAAAAGATTACAAATTCAGATTAAACATCAAAAATGTTGGTTCAAAAAATATTCTTGTTACTAAAAATTAGTTAATATAGTGCCATAAATATGTTTTGATTGTTAATACACATTGAAATCAAATTGAAAATATTTTTAGAACATCCAACGTTAGGTTATACTTGTGAATTTCCTTTAATTTTGACCAAAATTGTTCGATATTGAACAACATGAATGGTTGTTCAAAAGGTATTTTTGTGATTTCAAACTAGTACATTTGGCTTTGTATGTGTACTAAGATGTATAAAAGATTAGAAATCGAACTAAATATATATTTCAGATATTCGAAAGTGGGTTTTACGATTGAATGTTGTACAATTTAGTCAAAAAAGATTGCAAATTGATATTAAACATCCAATATATTGGTTCCAAATATGTTTTTGTCAATCAAAATTAGTTAATATAGTATCATAAATATGTTTTGATAGTTAATACACATTGAAATCAAATTGAAAATACTTTTAGAACATCCAACGTTAGGTTATACTCGTGAATTTTCCTTAATTTTGACCAAAATTGTTCGACATTGAACAACGTGAATGGTTGTTCAAAAGGTGTTTTTATGATTTCAAACTAGCACATTCGGCTTTTTATGTGTACTAAGATGTATAATAATTTAGAAATCGGACTAAAAATACATTTCGGATATTCTAGAGTGGGTTTTATGATTGCCAAAAAAGATTACAAATCGAGATTAAACATCAAATATGTTGGTTCAAAAAATGTTTTTGTTACTAAAAATTAGTTAATATAGTGCCATAAATATGTTTTGATTGTTAATACACATTGAAATCAAATTGAAAATATTTTTAGAACATCCAACGTTAGGTTATACTTGTGAATTTCCTTTAATTTTGACAAAAATTGTTCGATATTGAACAACATGAATGGTTGTTCAAAAGGTATTTTTGTGATTTCAAACTAGTACATTTGGCTTTGTATGTGTACTAAGATGTATAAAAGATTAGAAATCGAACTAAATATATATTTCTGATATTCGAGAGTGGGTTTTACGATTGAATGTTGTACAATTTAGTCAAAAAAGATTGCAAATTGTTATTAAACATCCAATATGTTGGTTCCAAATATGTTTTTGTCAATCAAAATTAGTTAATATAGATTCATAAATTAGTTTTGATAGTTAATACACAATGAAATCAAATTGGAAAAACGTTTAGAACATCCAACGGTAGGTTATGCTCGTGAATTTTCTTTAATTTTGACCAAAATTGTTCGACATCGAACAACATGAATGGTTGTTGAAAAGGTTTTTTTTTGTGATTTCAAACTGGTACATTTGGCTTCGTATGGGTACTGCGTTGTACAAAAGTTTGGTAATTGAACTAAATATACATTCCGATTATTTTACAGTGAGTTTTACGGTTGAATGTAGTACAATTTCTACAAAAAATGGCTGCAATTTGAGATTAAACATCCAATATGTTGATTTAAAATAAGTTTTTGTGACTCAAAATTAGTTAATATAGTATCATAAATATGTTTTGATGGTTAATACACAATGAAATCAAATTGAAAATATTTTTAGAACATCCAACGTTAGGTTATACTCATGAATTTCCTTTAATTTTGACCAAAATTGTTCGATATTGAACAACATGAATGGTTGTTCAAAAGGTATTTTTGTGATTTCAAACTAGTACATTTGGCTTTGTATGTGTACTAAGATGTATAAAAGATTAGAAATCGAACTAAATATATATTTCAGATATTCGAGAGTGGGTTTTACGATTGAATGTTGTACAATTTAGTCAAAAAAGATTGCAAATTGATATTAAACATCCAATATGTTGGTTCCAAATATGTTTTTGTCAATCAAAATTAGTTAATATAGATTCATAAATTAGTTTTGATAGTTAATACACAATGAAATCAAATTGGAAAAACGTTTGGAACATCCAACGGTAGGTTATGCTCGTGAATTTTCTTTAATTTTGACCAAAATTGTTCGACATCGAACAACATGAATGGTTGTTGAAAAGGTTTTTTTTGTGATTTCAAACTGGTACATTTGGCTTCGTATGGGTACTGCGTTGTACAAAAGTTTGGTAATTGAACTAAATATACATTTCGATTATTTTACAGTGAGTTTTACAGTTGAATGTAGTACAATTTCTACAAAAAATGGCTGCAATTTGAGATTAAACATCCAATATGTTGATTTAAAATAAGTTTTTGTGACTCAAAATTAGTTAATATAGTATCATAAATATGTTTTGATGGTTAATACACAATGAAATCAAATTGAAAATATTTTTAGAACATCCAACGTTAGGTTATACTCGTGAATTTCCTTTAATTTTGACCAAAATTGTTCGATATTGAACAACATGAATGGTTGTTCAAAAGGTATTTTTGTGATTTCAAACTAGTACATTTGGCTTTGTATGTGTACTAAGATGTATAAAAGATTAGAAATCGAACTAAATATATATTTCAGATATTCGAGAGTGGGTTTTACGATTGAATGTTGTACAATTTAGTCAAAAAAGATTGCAAATTGATATTAAACATCCAATATATTGGTTCCAAATATGTTTTTGTCAATCAAAATTAGTTAATATAGTATCATAAATATGTTTTGATGGTTAATACACATTGAAATCAAATTGAAAATACTTTTAGAACATCCAACGTTAGGTTATACTCGTGAATTTCCTTTAATTTTGACCAAAATTGTTCGATATTGAACAACATGAATGGTCGTTCAAAAGGAATTTTTGTGATTTCAAACTAGTACATTTGGCTTTGTATGTGTACTAAGATGTATAAAAGATTAGAAATTGAACTAAATATATATTTCAGATATTCGAGAGTGGGTTTTACGATTGAATGTTGTACAATTCAGTCAAAAAAGATTGCAAATTGATATTAAACATCCAATATATTGGTTCCAAATATGTTTTTGTCAATCAAAATTAGTTAATATAGTATCATAAATATGTTTTGATAGTTAATACACATTGAAATCAAATTGAAAATACTTTTAGAACATCCAACGTTAGGTTATACTCGTGAATTTTCCTTAATTTTGACCAAAATTGTTCGACATTGAACAACGTGAATGGTTGTTCAAAAGGTGTTTTTATGATTTCAAACTAGCACATTCGGCTTTGTATGTGTACTAAGATGTATAATAATTTAGAAATCGGACTAAAAATACATTTCGGATATTCTAGAGTGGGTTTTATGATTGCCAAAAAAGATTACAAATTCAGATTAAACATCAAATATGTTGGTTCAAAAAATATTTTTGTTACTAAAAATTAGTTAATATAGTTCCATAAATATGTTTTGATTCTTAATACACATTGAAATCAAATTGAAAATATTTTTAGAACATCCAACGTTAGGTTATACTTGTGAATTTCCTTTAATTTTGACCAAAATTGTTCGATATTGAACAACATGAATGGTTGTTCAAAAGGTATTTTTGTGATTTCAAACTAGTACATTTGGCTTTGTATGTGTACTAAGATGTATAAAAGATTAGAAATCGAACTAAATATATATTTCAGATATTCGAGAGTGGGTTTTACGATTGAATGTTGTACAATTTAGTCAAAAAAGATTGCAAATTGATATTAAACATCCAATATGTTGGTTCCAAATATGTTTTTGTCAATCAAAATTAGTTAATATAGATTCATAAATTAGTTTTGATAGTTAATACACAATGAAATCAAATTGGAAAAACGTTTGGAACATCCAACGGTAGGTTATGCTCGTGAATTTTCTTTAATTTTGACCAAAATTGTTCGACATCGAACAACATGAATGGTTGTTGAAAAGGTTTTTTTTGTGATTTCAAACTGGTACATTTGGCTTCGTATGGGTACTGCGTTGTACAAAAGTTTGGTAATTGAACTAAATATACATTTCGATTATTTTACAGTGAGTTTTACGGTTGAATGTAGTACAATTTCTACAAAAAATGGCTGCAATTTGAGATTAAACATCCAATATGTTGATTTAAAATAAGTTTTTGTGACTCAAAATTAGTTAATATAGTATCATAAATATGTTTTGATGGTTAATACACAATGAAATCAAATTGAAAATATTTTTAGAACATCCAACGTTAGGTTATACTCGTGAATTTCCCTTTAATTTTGACCAAAATTGTTCGATATTGAACAACATGAATGGTTGTTCAAAAGGTATTTTTGTGATTTCAAACTAGTACATTTGGCTTTGTATGTGTACTAAGATGTATAAAAGATTAGAAATCGAACTAAATATATATTTCAGATATTCGAGAGTGGGTTTTACGATTGAATGTTGTACAATTTAGTCAAAAAAGATTGCAAATTGATATTAAACATCCAATATATTGGTTCGAAATATGTTTTTGTCAATCAAAATTAGTTAATATAGTATCATAAATATGTTTTGATGGTTAATACACATTGAAATCAAATTGAAAATACTTTTAGAACATCCAACGTTAGGTTATACTCGTGAATTTCCTTTAATTTTGACCAAAATTGTTCGATATTGAACAACATGATTGGTTGTTCAAAAGGAATTTTTGAGATTTCAAACTAGTACATTTTGCTTTGTATGTGTACTAAGATGTATAAAAGATTAGATATCGAACTAAATATATATTTCAGATATTCGAGAGTGGGTTTTACGATTGAATGTTGTACAATTTAGTCAAAAACGATTGCAAATTGATATTAAACATCTAATATGTTGGTTCCAAATATGTTTTTGTCAATCAAAATTAGTTAATATAGATTCATAAATTAGTTTTGATAGTTAATACACAATGAAATCAAATTGGAAAAACGTTTAGAACATCCAACGGTAGATTATGCTCGTGAATTTTCTTTAATTTTGACCAAAATTGTTCGACATCGAACAACATGAATGGTTGTTGAAAAGGTTTTTTTTGTGATTTCAAACTGGTACATTTGGCTTCGTATGGGTACTGCGATGTACAAAAGTTTGGTAATTGAAATAAATATATACATTCTGAATATTTTACAGTGAGTTTTACGGTTGAATGTAGTACAATTTCTACAAAAAATGGCTGCAATTAGAGATTAAACATCCAATATGTTGGTTCAAAATAAGTTTTTGTGACTCAAAATTAGTTAATATGGTATCATAAATATGTTTTTATGGTTAATACACATTGAAATCAAATTGAAAATACTTTTAGAACATCCAATGTTAGGATATACTCGTGAATTTTCCTTAATTTTGACCAAAATTGTTCGACATTGAACAACATGAATGGTTGTTCAAAACGTGTTTTTATGATTTCAAACTATCACATTCGGCTTTGTATGTGTACTAAGATGTATAAAAATTTAAAAATCGGACTAAAAATATATTTCGGATATTCAAGAGTGGGTTTCATGATTGCCAAAAAAGATTACAAATCGAGATTAAACATCAAATATGTTGGTTCAAAAAATGTTTTTGTTACAAAAAATTAGTTAATAAAGTGCCATAAATATGTTTTGATGATTAAAACACATTGAAATCAAATTTAAAATATTTTTAGAAAATCCAATGTTAGGTTATATACTCGTGAATTTCCTTTAATTTTGACCAAAATTGTTCGATATTGAACAACATGAATGGTTGTTCAAAAGGTATTTTTGTGATTTCAAACTAGTACATTTTGCTTTGTATGTGTACTAAGATGTATAAAAGATTAGATATCGAACTAAATATATATTTCAGATATTCGAGAGTGGGTTTTACGATTGAATGTTGTACAATTTAGTCAAAAAAGAATGCAAATTGATATTAAACATCCAATATGTTGGTTCCAAATATGTTTTTGTCAATCAAAATTAGTTAATATAGATTCAAAAATTAGTTTTGATAGTTAATACACAATGAAATCAAATTGGAAAAACATTTAGAACATCCAACGGTAGGTTATGCTTGTGAATTTTCTTTAATTTTGATCAAAATTGTTCGACATCGAACAACATGAATGGTTGTTGAAAAGGTTTTTTTCGTGATTTCAAACTGGTACATTTGGCGTCGTATGGGTACTGCGATGTGCAAAAGTTTGGTAATTGAACTAAATATACATTTCGAATATGTTACAGTGAGTTTTACGGTTGAATGTAGTACAATTTCTACAAAAAATGGCCGCAATTTGAGATTAAACATCCAATATGTTGATTCAAAATAAGTTTTTGTGACTCAAAATTAGTTAATATAGTATCATAAATATGTTTTGATGGTTAATACACATTGAAATCAAATTGAAAATATTTTTAAAACATCCAACGTTAGGTTATACTCGTGAATTTCCTTTAGTTTTGACCAAAATGTTCGATATTGAACAACATGAATGGTTGTTCAAAAGGTATTTTTGTGTTTTCAAACTAGTACATTTTACTTTGTATGTGTACTAAGATGTATAAAAGATTAGAAATCGAACTAAATATATATTTCAGATATTCGAGATTGGGTTTTACGATTGAATGTTGTACAATTTAGTCAAAAAAGATTGCAAATTGATATTAAACATCCAATATGTTGGTTCCAAATATGTTTTTGTCAATCAAAATTAGTTAATATAGATTCATAAATTAGTTTTGATAGTTAATACACAATGAAATCAAATTGGAAAAACATTTAGAACATCCAACGGTAGGTTATGCTTGTGAATTTTCTTTAATTTTGATCAAAATTGTTCGACATCGAACAACATGAATGGTTGTTTAAAAGGTTTTTTTTCGTGATTTCAAAATGGTACATTTGGCTTCGTATGGGTACTGCGATGTACAAAAGTTTGGTAATTGAATTAAATATACATTTCGAATATGTTACAGTGAGTTTTACGGTTGAATGTAGTACAATTTCTACAAAAAATGGCTGCAATTTGAGATTGAACATCCAATATGTTGGTTAAGTTTTTGTGGCTCAAAATTAGTTAATATAGTATCATAAATATGTTTTGATGGTTAATACACATTGAAATCAAATTGAATATACTTTTAGAACATCCAACGTTAGGTTATACTCGTGAATTTCCTTTAATTTTGACCAAAATTGTTCGACATTGAACAACATGAATGGTTGTTCAAAAGGTGTTTTTATGATTTCAAATTAGCACATTCGGCTTTGTATGTGTACTAAGATGTATAATAATTTAGAAATCGGACTAAAAATACATTTCGGATATTCTAGAGTGGGTTTCATGATTGCCAAAAAAGATTACAAATCGAGATTAAACATCAAATATGTTGGTTCAAAAAATATTTTTGTTACTAAAAATTAGTTAATAAAGTGCCATAAATATGTTTTGATGATTAATACACATTGAAATCAAATTTAAAATATTTTTAGAAAATCCAACGTTAGGTTATATACTCGTTAATTTCCTTTAATTTTGACCAAAATTGTTCGATATTGAACAACATGAATGGTTGTTCAAAAGGTATTTTTGTGATTTCAAACTAGTACATTTTGCTTTGTATGTGTACTAAGATGTATAAAAGATTAGATATCGAACTAAATATATATTTCAGATATTCGAGAGTGGGTTTTACGATTGAATGTTGTACAATTTAGTCAAAAAAGAATGCAAATTGATATTAAACATCTAATATGTTGGTTCCAAATATATTTTTGTCAATCAAAATTAGTTAATATAGATTCAAAAATTAGTTTTGATAGTTAATACACAATGAAATCAAATTGGAAAAACATTTAGAACATCCAACGGTAGGTTATGCTTGTGAATTTTCTTTAATTTTGATCAAAATTGTTCGACATCGAACAACATGAATGGTTGTTGAAAAGGTTTTTTTCGTGATTTCAAACTGGTACATTTGGCTTCGTATGGGTACTGCGATGTACAAAAGTTTGGTAATTGAACTAAATATACATTTCGAATATGTTACAGTGAGTTTTACGGTTGAATGTAGTACAATTTCTACAAAAAATGGCTGCAATTTGAGATTAAACATCCAATATGTTGGTTCAAAATAAGTTTTTGTGGCTCAAAATTAGTTAATATAGTATCATAAATATGTTTTGATGGTTAATACACATTGAAATCAAATTGAAAATACTTTTAGAACATCCAACGTTAGGTTATACTCGTGAATTTCCTTTAATTTTGACCAAAATTATTCGACATTGAACAACATGAATGGTTGTTCAAAAGGTGTTTTTATGATTTCAAATTAGCACATTCGGCTTTGTATGTGTACTAAGATGTATAATAATTTAGAAATCGGACTAAAAATACATTTCGGATATTCTAGAGTGGATTTTATGATTGCCAAAAAAGATTACAAATCGAGATTAAACATCAAATATGTTGGTTCAAAAAATATTTTTGTTACTAAAAATTAGTTAATATAGTGCCATAAATATGTTTTGATGGTTAATACACATTGAAATCAAATTGAAAATATTTTTAGAATATCCAACGTTAGGTTATACTCGTGAATTTTCTTTAATTTTGACCAAAATTGTTCGATATTGAACAACATGAATGGTTGTTCAAAAGGTATTTTTGTGATTTCAAACTAGTACATTTGGCTTTGTATGTGTACTAAGATGTATAAATGATTAGAAATCGAACTAAATATATATTTCAGATATTCGAGAGTAGGTTTTACGATTGAATGTTGTACAATTTAGTCAAAAAAGATTGCAAATTGATATTAAACATCCAATATGTTGGTTCCAAATATGTTTTTGTCAATCAAAATTAGTTAATATAGATTCATAAATTAGTTTTGATAGTTAATACACAATGAAATCAAATTGGAAAAACGTTTGGAACATCCAACGATAGGTTATGCTCGTGAATTTTCTTTAATTTCGACCAAAATTGTTCGACATCGAACAACATGAATGGTTGTTGAAAAGGTTTTTTTCGTGATTTCAAACTGGTACATTTGGCTTCGTATGGGTACTGCGATGTACAAAAGTTTTGTAATTGAACTAAATATACATTTCGAATATGTTACAGTGAGTTTTACGGTTGAATGTAGTACAATTTCTACAAAAAATGGCTGCAATTTGAGATTAAACATCCAATATGTTGATTCAAAATAAGTTTTTGTGACTCAAAATTAGTTAATATAGTATCATAAATATGTTTTGATGGTTAATACACATTGAAATCAAATTGAAAATATTTTTAGAACATCCAACGTTAGGTTATACTCGTGAATTTCCTTTAGTTTTGACCAAAATGTTCGATATTGAACAACATGAATGGTTGTTCAAAAGGTATTTTTGTGTTTTCAAACTAGTACATTTTACTTTTTATGTGTACTAAGATGTATAAAAGATTAGAAATCGAACTAAATATATATTTCAGATATTCGAGATTGGGTTTTACGATTGAATGTTGTACAATTTAGTCAAAAAAGATTGCAAATTGATATTAAACATCCAATATGTTGGTTCCAAATATGTTTTTGTCAATCAAAATTAGTTAATATAGATTCATAAATTAGTTTTGATAGTTAATACACAATGAAATCAAATTGGAAAAACATTTAGAACATCCAACGGTAGGTTATGCTTGTGAATTTTCTTTAATTTTGATCAAAATTGTTCGACATCGAACAACATGAATGGTTGTTGAAAAGGTTTTTTTCGTGATTTCAAACTGGTACATTTGGCTTCGTATGGGTACTGCGATGTACAAAAGTTTGGTAATTGAACTAAATATATACATTTCGAATATGTTACAGTGAGTTTTACGGTTGAATGTAGTACAATTTCTACAAAAATTGCTGCAATTTGAGATTGAACATCCAATATGTTGGTTAAGTTTTTGTGGCTCAAAATTAGTTAATATAGTATCATAAATATGTTTTGATGGTTAATACACATTGAAATCAAATTGAATATACTTTTAGAACATCCAACGTTAGGTTATACTCGTGAATTTCCTTTAATTTTGACCAAAATTGTTCGACATTGAACAACATGAATGGTTGTTCAAAAGGTGTTTTTATGATTTCAAATTAGCACATTCGGCTTTGTATGTGTACTAAGATGTATAATAATTTAGAAATCGGACTAAAAATACATTTCGGATATTCTAGAGTGGATTTTATGATTGCCAAAAAAGATTACAAATCGAGATTAAACATCAAATATGTTGGTTCAAAAAATGTTTTTGTTACTAAAAATTATTTAATAAAGTGCCATAAATATGTTTTGATGATTAATACACATTGAAATCAAATTTAAAATATTTTTAGAAAATCCAACGTTAGGTTATATACTCGTTAATTTCCTTTAATTTTGACCAAAATTGTTCGATATTGAACAACATGAATGGTTGTTCAAAAGGTATTTTTGTGATTTCAAACTAGTACATTTTGCTTTGTATGTGTACTAAGATGTATAAAAGATTAGATATCGAACTAAATATATATTTCAGATATTCGAGAGTGGGTTTTACGATTGAATGTTGTACAATTTAGTCAAAAATGATTGCAAATTGATATTAAACATCCAATATGTTGGTTCCAAATATGTTTTTGTCAATCAAAATTAGTTAATATAGATTCATAAATTAGTTTTGATAGTTAATACACAATGAAATCAAATTGGAAAAACGTTTGGAACATCCAACGGTAGGTTATGCTCGTGAATTTTCTTTAATTTTGACCAAAATTGTTCGACATCGAACAACATGAATGGTTGTTGAAAACGTTTTTTTTGTGATTTCAAACTGGTACATTTGGCTTCGTATGGGTACTGCGATGTACAAAAGTTTGGTAATTGAACTAAATATACATTCCGATTATTTTACAGTGAGTTTTACGATTGAATGTAGTACAATTTCTACAAAAAATGGCTGCAATTTGAGATTAAACATCCAATATGTTGATTTAAAATAAGTCTTTGTGACTCAAAATTAGTTAATATAGTATCATAAATATGTTTTGATGGTTAATACACAATGAAATCAAATTGAAAATATTTTTAGAACATCCAACGTTAGGTTATACTCGTGAATTTCCTTTAATTTTGACCAAAATTGTTCGATATTGAACAACATGAATGGTTGTTCAAAAGGTATTTTTGTGATTTCAAACTAGTACATTTTGCTTTTTATGTGTACTAAGATGTATAAAAGATTAGATATCGAACTAAATATATATTTCAGATATTCGAGAGTGGGTTTTACGATTGAATGTTGTACAATTTAGTCAAAAATGATTGCAAATTGATATTAAACATCCAATATGTTGGTTCCAAATATGTTTTTGTCAATCAAAATTAGTTAATATAGATTCATAAATTAGTTTTGATAGTTAATACACAATGAAATCAAATTGGAAAAACGTTTAGAACATCCAACGGTAGGTTATGCTTGTGAATTTTCTTTAATTTTGATCAAAATTGTTCGACATCGAACAACATGAATGGTTGTTGAAAAGGTTTTTTTCGTGATTTCAAACTGGTACATTTGGCTTCGTATGGGTACTGCGATGTACAAAAGTTTGGTAATTGAACTAAATATACATTTCGAATATGTTACAGTGAGTTTTACGGTTGAATGTAGTACAATTTCTACAAAAAATGGCTGCAATTTGAGATTAAACATCCAATATGTTGGTTCAAAATAAGTTTTTGTGACTCAAAATTAGTTAATATAGTATTATAAATATGTTTTGATGGTTAATACACATTGAAATCAAATTCAAAATACTTTTAGAACATCCAACGTTAGGTTATACTCGTGAATTTCTTTTAATTTTGACCAAAATTGTTCGATATTGAACAACATGAATGGTTGTTCAAAAGGTATTTTTCAGATTTCAAACTAGTACATTTGACTTTGTATGTGTACTAAGATGTATAAAAGATTAGAAATCGAACTAAATATATATTTCAGATATTCGAGAGTGGGTTTTACGATTGAATGTTGTACAATTTAGTCAAAAAAGATTGCAAATTGATATTAAACATCCAATATATTGGTTCCAAATATGTTTTTGTCAATCAAAATTAGTTAATATAGTATCATAAATATGTTTTGATGGTTAATACACATTGAAATCAAATTGAAAATACTTTTAGAACATCCAATGTTAGGTTATGCTCGTGAAGTTTCTTTAATTTTGACCAAAATTGTTCGACATCGAACAACATAAATGATTGTTGAAAAAGTTTTTTTTGTGATTTCAATCTAGTACATTTGGCTTCGTATGGGTACTACGATGTATAAAAATTTGGTAATTGAACTAAATATACATTTCGAATATTTTAAAGTGAGTTTTACGGTTGAATGTAGTACAATTTCTACAAAAAATGGCTGCAATTTGAGATTAAACATCCAATATGTTGGTTCAAAATAAGTTTTTGTGACTCAAAATTAGTTAATATGGTATCATAAATATGTTTTTATGGTTAATACACATTGAAATCAAATTGAAAATACTTTTAGATCATCCAATGTTAGGATATACTCGTGAATTTTCCTTAATTTTGACCAAAATTGTTCGACATTGAACAACATGAATGGTTGTTCAAAACGTGTTTTTATGATTTCAAACTATCACATTCGGCTTTGTATGTGTACTAAGATGTATAAAAATTTAAAAATCGGACTAAAAATGTATTTCGGATATTCAAGAGTGGGTTTCATGATTGCCAAAAAAGATTACAAATCGAGATTAAACATCATATATGTTGGTTCAAAAAATGTTTTTGTTACTAAAAATTAGTTAATAAAGTGCCATAAATATGTTTTGATGATTAATACACATTGAAATCAAATTTAAAATATTTTTAGAAAATCCAACGTTAGGTTATATACTCGTGAATTTCTTTTAATTTTGACCAAAATTGTTCGATATTGAACAACATGAATAGTTGTTCAAAAGGTATTTTTGTGATTTCAAACTAGTACATTTGGCATTGTATGTGTACTAAGATGTATAAAAGATTAGAAATTAAACTAAATATATATTTCAGATATTCGAGAGTGGATTTTACGATTGAATGTTGTACAATTTAGTCAAAAAAGATTGCAAATTGATATTAAACATCCAATATGTTGGTTCCAAATATGTTTTTGTCAATCAAAATTTGTTAATATAGATTCATAAATTAGTTTTGATAGTTAATACACAATGAAATCAAATTGGAAAAACGTTTAGAACATCCAACGGTAGGTTATGTTCGTGAATTTTCTTTAATTTTGACCAAAATTGTTCGACATCGAACAACATGAATGGTTGTTGAAAAGGTTTTTTTTGTGATTTCAAACTGGTACATTTGGCTTCGTATAGGTACTGCGATGTACAAAATTTTGGTAATTGAAATAAAAATACATTCTGAATATTTTACAGTGAGTTTTACGGTTGAATGTAGTGCAATTTCTACAAAAAATGGCTGCAATTTGAGATTAAACATCCAATATGTTGGTTCAAAATAAGTTTTTGTGACTCAAAATTAGTTAATATGGTATCATAAATATGTTTTTATGGTTAATACACATTGAAATCAAATTGAAAATACTTTTAGATCATCCAATGTTAGGATATACTCGTGAATTTTCCTTAATTTTGACCAAAATTGTTCGACATTGAACAACATGAATGGTTGTTCAAAACGTGTTTTTATGATTTCAAACTATCACATTCGGCTTTGTATGTGTACTAAGATGTATAAAAATTTAAAAATCGGACTAAAAATATATTTCGGATATTCAAGAGTGGGTTTCATGATTGCCAAAAAAGATTACAAATCGAGATTAAACATCAAATATGTTAGTTCAAAAAATGTTTTTGTTACTAATATAGTGCCATAAATATGTTTTGATTGTTAATACACATTGAAATCAAATTGAAAATATTTTTAGAACATCCAACGTTAGGTTATACTTGTGAATTTCCTTTAATTTTGACCAAAATTGTTCGATATTGAACAACATGAATGGTTGTTCAAAAGGTATTTTTGTGATTTCAAACTAGTACATTTGGCTTTGTATGTGTACTAAGATGTATAAAAGATTAGAAATCGAACTAAATATATATTTCAGATATTCGAGAGTGGGTTTTACGATTGAATGTTGTACAATTTAGTCAAAAAAGATTGCAAATTGATATTAAACATCCAATATGTTGGTTCCAAATATGTTTTTGTCAATCAAAATTAGTTAATATAGATTCATAAATTAGTTTTGATTGTTAATACACAACGAAATCAAATTGGAAAAACGTTTAGAACATCCAACGGTAGGTTATGTTCATGAATTTTCTTTAATTTTGACCAAAATTGTTCGACATCGAACAACATGTATGGTTGTTGAAAAGGTTTTTTTTGTGATTTCAAACTGGTACATTTGGCTTCGTATAGGTACTGCGATGTACAAAAGTTTGGTAATTGAAATAAAAATACATTCTGAATATTTTACAGTGAGTTTTACGGTTGAATGTAGTACAATTTCTACAAAAAATGACTGCGATTTGAGATTAAACATCCAATATGTTGGTTCAAAATAAGTTTTTGTGACTCAAAATTAGTTAATATAGTATCATAAATATGTTTTGATGGTTAATACACATTGAAATCAAATTGAAAATACTTTTAGAACATCCAACGTTAGGTTATGCTCGTGAAGTTTCTTTAATTTTGACCAAAATTGTTCGACATCGAACAACATAAATGATTGTTGAAAAAGTTTTTTTGTGATTTCAATCTAGTACATTTGGATTCGTATGGGTACTACGATGTATAAAAATTTGGTAATTGAACTAAATATACATTTCGAATATTTTAAAGTGAGTTTTACGGTTGAATGTAGTACAATTTCTACAAAAAATGGCTGCAATTTGAGATTAAACATCCAATATGTTGGTTCAAAATAAGTTTTTGTGACTCAAAATTAGTTAATATGGTATCATAAATATGTTTTTATGGTTAATACACATTGAAATCAAATTGAAAATACTTTTAGATCATCCAATGTTAGGATATACTCGTGAATTTTTCTTAATTTTGACCAAAATTGTTCGACATTGAACAACATGAATGGTTGTTCAAAACGTGTTTTTATGATTTCAAACTATCACATTCGGCTTTGTATGTGTACTAAGATGTATAAAAATTTAAAAATCGGACTAAAAATATATTTCGGATATTCAAGAGTGGGTTTCATGATTGCCAAAAAAGATTACAAATCGAGATTAAACATCATATATGTTGGTTCAAAAAATGTTTTTGTTACTAAAAATTAGTTAATAAAGTGCCATAAATATGTTTTGATGATTAATACACATTGAAATCAAATTTAAAATATTTTTAGAAAATCCAACGTTAGGTTATATACTCGTGAATTTCTTTTAATTTTGACCAAAATTGTTCGATATTGAACAACATGAATGGTTGTTCAAAAGGTATTTTTGTGATTTCAAACTAGTACATTTGACTTTGTATGTGTACTAAGATGTATAAAAGATTAGAAATCGAACTAAATATATATTTCAGATATTCGAGAGTGGGTTTTACGATTGAATGTTGTACAATTTAGTCAAAAAAGATTGCAAATTGATATTAAATATCCAATATATTGGTTCCAAATATGTTTTTGTCAATCAAAATTAGTTAATATAGTATCATAAATATGTTTTGATGGTTAATACACATTGAAATCAAATTGAAAATACTTTTAGAACATCCAACGTTAGGTTATGCTCGTGAAGTTTCTTTAATTTTGACCAAAATTGTTCGACATCGAACAACATAAATGATTGTTGAAAAAGTTTTTTTTGTGATTTCAATCTAGTACATTTGGATTCGTATGGGTACTACGATGTATAAAAATTTGGTAATTGAACTAAATATACATTTCGAATATTTTAAAGTGAGTTTTACGGTTGAATGTAGTACAATTTCTACAAAAAATGGCTGCAATTTGAGATTAAACATCCAATATGTTGGTTCAAAATAAGTTTTTGTGACTCAAAATTAGTTAATATGGTATCATAAATATGTTTTTATGGTTAATACACATTGAAATCAAATTGAAAATACTTTTAGATCATCCAATGTTAGGATATACTCGTGAATTTTTCTTAATTTTGACCAAAATTGTTCGACATTGAACAACATGAATGGTTGTTCAAAACGTGTTTTTATGATTTCAAACTATCACATTCGGCTTTGTATGTGTACTAAGATGTATAAAAATTTAAAAATCGGACTAAAAATATATTTCGGATATTCAAGAGTGGGTTTCATGATTGCCAAAAAAGATTACAAATCGAGATTAAACATCATATATGTTGGTTCAAAAAATGTTTTTGTTACTAAAAATTAGTTAATAAAGTGCCATAAATATGTTTTGATGATTAATACACATTGAAATCAAATTTAAAATATTTTTAGAAAATCCAACGTTAGGTTATATACTCGTGAATTTCTTTTAATTTTGACCAAAATTGTTCGATATTGAACAACATGAATGGTTGTTCAAAAGGTATTTTTGTGATTTCAAACTAGTACATTTGGCATTGTATGTGTACTAAGATGTATAAAAGATTAGAAATTAAACTAAATATATATTTCAGATATTCGAGAGTGGGTTTTACGATTGAATGTTGTACAATTTAGTCAAAAAAGATTGCAAATTGATATTAAACATCCAATATGTTGGTTCCAAATATGTTTTTGTCAATCAAAATTAGTTAATATAGATTCATAAATTAGTTTTGATAGTTAATACACAATGAAATCAAATTGGAAAAACGTTTAGAACATCCAACGGTAGATTATGTTCGTGAATTTTCTTTAATTTTGACCAAAATTGTTCGACATCGAACAACATGAATGGTTGTTGAAAAGGTTTTTTTTGTGATTTCAAACTGGTACATTTGGCTTCGTATAGGTACTGCGATGTACAAAATTTTGGTAATTGAAATAAAAATACATTCTAAATATTTTACAGTGAGTTTTACGGTTGAATGTAGTACAATTTCTACAAAAAATGGCTGCAATTAGAGATTAAACATCCAATATGTTGGTTCAAAATAAGTTTTTGTGACTCAAAATTAGTTAATATGGTATCATAAATATGTTTTTATGGTTAATACACATTGAAATCAAATTGAAAATACTTTTAGATCATCCAATGTTAGGATATACTCGTGAATTTTCCTTAATTTTGACCAAAATTGTTCGACATTGAACAACATGAATGGTTGTTCAAAACGTGTTTTTATGATTTCAAACTATCACATTCGGCTTTGTATGTGTACTAAGATGTATAAAAATTTAAAAATCGGACTAAAAATATATTTCGGATATTCAAGAGTGGGTTTCATGATTGCCAAAAAAGATTACAAATCGAGATTAAACATCAAATATGTTGGTTCAAAAAATGTTTTTGTTACTAATATAGTGCCATAAATATGTTTTGATTGTTAATACACATTGAAATCAAATTGAAAATATTTTTAGAACATCCAACGTTAGGTTATACTTGTGAATTTCCTTTAATTTTGACCAAAATTGTTCGATATTGAACAACATGAATGGTTGTTCAAAAGGTATTTTTGTGATTTCAAACTAGTACATTTGGCTTTGTATGTGTACTAAGATGTATAAAAGATTAGAAATCGAACTAAATATATATTTCAGATATTCGAGAGTGGGTTTTACGATTGAATGTTGTACAATTTAGTCAAAAAAGATTGCAAATTGATATTAAACATCCAATATGTTGGTTCCAAATATGTTTTTGTCAATCAAAATTAGTTAATATAGATTCATAAATTAGTTTTGATTGTTAATACACAACGAAATCAAATTGGAAAAACGTTTAGAACATCCAACGGTAGGTTATGTTCATGAATTTTCTTTAATTTTGACCAAAATTGTTCGACATCGAACAACATGAATGGTTGTTGAAAAGGTTTTTTTTGTGATTTCAAACTGGTACATTTGGCTTCGTATAGGTACTGCGATGTACAAAAGTTTGGTAATTGAAATAAAAATACATTCTGAATATTTTACAGTGAGTTTTACGGTTGAATGTAGTACAATTTCTACAAAAAATGACTGCGATTTGAGATTAAACATCCAATATGTTGGTTCAAAATAAGTTTTTGTGACTCAAAATTAGTTAATATAGTATCATAAATATGTTTTGATGGTTAATACACATTGAAATCAAATTGAAAATACTTTTAGAACATCCAACGTTAGGTTATACTCGTGAATTTTCCTTAATTTTGACCAAAATTGTTCGACATTGAACAACATGAATGGTTGTTCGAAAGGTGTTTTTATGATTTCAAACTAGCACATTCGGCTTTGTATGTGTACTAAGATGTATAATAATTTAGAAATCGGACTAAAAATACATTTCGGATATTCTAGAGTGGGTTTTATGATTGCCAAAAAAGATTACAAATCGAGATTAAACATCAAATATGTTGGTTCAAAAAATGTTTTTGTTACTAAAAATTAGTTAATATAGTGCCATAAATATGTTTTGATTGTTAATACACATTGAAATCAAATTGAAAATATTTTTAGAACATCCAACGTTAGGTTATACTTGTGAATTTCCTTTAATTTTGACCAAAATTGTTCGATATTGAACAACATGAATGGTTGTTCAAAAGGTATTTTTGTGATTTCAAACTAGTACATTTGGCTTTGTATGTGTACTAAGATGTATAAAAGATTAGAAATCGAACTAAATATATATTTCAGATATTCGAGAGTGGGTTTTACGATTGAATGTTGTACAATTCAGTCAAAAAAGATTGCAAATTGATATTAAACATCCAATATATTGGTTCCAAATATGTTTTTGTCAATCAAAATTAGTTAATATAGTATCATAAATATGTTTTGATAGTTAATACACACTGAAATCAAATTGAAAATACTTTTAGAACATCCAACGTTAGGTTATACTCGTGAATTTTCCTTAATTTTGACCAAAATTGTTCGACATTGAACAACGTGAATGGTTGTTCAAAAGGTGTTTTTATGACTTCAAACTAGCACATTCGGCTTTGTATGTGTACTAAGATGTATAATAATTTAGAAATCGGACTAAAAATACATTTCGGATATTCTAGAGTGGGTTTAATGATTGCCAAAAAAGATTACAAATTCAGATTAAACATCAAATATGTTGGTTCAAAAAATATTTTTGTTACTAAAAATTAGTTAATATAGTGCCATAAATATGTTTTGATTGTTAATACACATTGAAATCAAATTGAAAATATTTTTAGAACATCCAACGTTAGGTTATACTTGTGAATTTCCTATAATTTTGACCAAAATTGTTCGATATTGAACAACATGAATGGTTGTTCAAAAGGTATTTTTGTGATTTCAAACTAGTACATTTGGCTTTGAATGTGTACTAAGATGTATAAAAGATTAGAAATCGAACTAAATATATATTTCAGATATTCGAGAGTGGGTTTTACGATTGAATGTTGTACAATTTAGTCAAAAAAGATTGCAAATTGATATTAAACATCCAATATGTTGGTTCCAAATATGTTTTTGTCAATCAAAATTAGTTAATATAGATTCATAAATTAGTTTTGATAGTTAATACACAATGAAATCAAATTGGAAAAATGTTTGGAACATCCAACGGTAGGTTATGCTCGTGAATTTTCTTTAATTTTGACCAAAATTGTTCGACATCGAACAACATGAATGGTTGTTGAAAAGGTTTTTTTTGTGATTTTAAACTGGTACATTTGGCTTCGTATGGGTACTGCGTTGTACAAAAGTTTGGTAATTGAACTAAATATACATTTCGATTATTTTACAGTGAGTTTTACGGTTGAATGTAGTACAATTTCTACAAAAAATGGCTGCAATTTGAGATTAAACATCCAATATGTTGATTTAAAATAAGTTTTTGTGACTCAAAATTAGTTAATATAGTATCATAAATATGTTTTGATGGTTAATACACAATGAAATCAAATTGAAAATATTTTTAGAACATCCAACGTTAGGTTATACTCGTGATTTTCCTTTAATTTTGACCAAAATTGTTCGATATTGAACAACATGAATGGTTGTTCAAAAGGTATTTTTGTGATTTCAAACTAGTACATTTGGCTTTGTATGTGTACTAAGATGTATAAAAGATTAGAAATCGAACTAAATATATATTTCAGATATTCGAGAGTGGGTTTTACGATTGAATGTTGTACAATTTAGTCAAAAAAGATTGCAAATTGATATTAAACATCCAATATATTGGTTCCAAATATATTTTTGTCAATCAAAATTAGTTAATATAGTATCATAAATATGTTTTGATGGTTAATACACATTGAAATCAAATTGAAAATACTTTTAGAACATCCAACGTTAGGTTATATTCGTGAATTTCCTTTAATTTTGACCAAAATTGTTCGATATTGAACAACATGATTGGTTGTTCAAAAGGTATTTTTGAGATTTCAAACTAGTACATTTTGCTTCGTATGTGTACTAAGATGTATAAAAGATTAGATATCGAACTAAATATATATTTCAGATATTCGAGAGTGGGTTTTACGATTGAATGTTGTACAATTTAGTCAAAAACGATTGCAAATTGATATTAAACATCTAATATGTTGGTTCCAAATATGTTTTTGTCAATCAAAATTAGTTAATATAGATTCATAAATTAGTTTTGATAGTTAATACACAATGAAATCAAATTGGAAAAACGTTTAGAACATCCAACGGTAGGTTATGCTGGTGAATTTTCTTTAATTTTGACCAAAATTGTTCGACATCGAACAACATGAATGGTTGTTGAAACGGTTTTTTTCGTGATTTCAAACTGGTACATTTGGCTTCGTATGGGTACTGCGATGTACAAAAGTTTGGTAATTGAACTAAATATACATTTCGAATATGTTACAGTGAGTTTTACGGTTGAACATAGTACAATTTCTACAAAAAATGGCTGCAATTTGAGATTAAACATCCAATATGTAGGTTCAAAATAAGTTTTTGTGACTCAAAATTAGTTAATATAGTATCATAAATATGTTTTGATGGTTAATACACATTGAAATCAAATTGAAAATACTTTTAGAACATCCAACGTTTGGTTATACTCGTGAATTTTCCTTAATTTTGACCAAAATTGTTCGACATTGGACAACATGAATGGTTGTTCAAAAGGTGTTTTTATGATTTCAAACTAGCACATTCAGCTTTGTATATGTACTAAGATGTATAATAATTTAGAAATCGGACTAAAAATACATTTCGGATATTCTAGAGTGGGTTTTATGATTGCCAAAAAAGATTACAAATCGAGATTAAACATCAAATATGTTGGTTCAAAAAATGTTTTTGTTACTAAAAATTAGTTAATCTAGTGCCATAAATATGTTTTGATTGTTAATACACATTGAAATCAAATTGAAAATATTTTTAGAACATCCAACGTTAGGTTATACTTGTGAATTTCCTTTAATTTTGACCAAAATTGTTCGATATTGAACAACATGAATGGTTGTTCAAAAGGTATTTTTGTGATTTCAAACTAGTACATTTGGCTTTGTATGTGTACTAAGATGTATAAAAGATTAGAAATCGAACTAAATATATATTTCAGATATTCGAGAGTGGGTTTTACGATTGAATGTTGTACAATTTAGTCAAAAAAGATTGCAAATTGATATTAAACATCTAATATATTGGTTCCAAATATGTTTTTGTCAATCAAAATTAGTTAATATAGTATCATAAATATGTTTTGATGGTTAATACACATTGAAATCAAATTTAAAATACTTTTAGAACATCCAACGTTAGGTTATGCTCGTGAAGTTTCTTTAATTTTGACCAAAATTGTTCGACATCGAACAACATGAATGATTGTTGAAAAAGTTTTTTTTGTGATTTCAATCTAGTACATTTGGCTTCGTATGGGTACTACGATGTATAAAAATTTGGTAATTGAACTAAATATACATTTCGAATATGTTACAGTGAGTTTTACGGTTGAACATAGTACAATTTCTACAAAAAATGGCTGCAATTTGAGATTAAACATCCAATATGTAGGTTCAAAATAAGTTTTTGTGACTCAAAATTAGTTAATATAGTATCATAAATATGTTTTGATGGTTAATACACATTGAAATCAAATTGAAAATACTTTTAGAACATCCAACGTTTGGTTATACTCGTGAATTTTCTTTAATTTTGACCAAAATTGTTCGACATTGAACAACATGAATGGTTGTTCAAAACGTGTTTTTATGATTTCAAACTATCACATTCGGCTTTGTATGTGTACTAAGATGTATAAAAATTTAAAAATCGGACTAAAAATATATTTCGGATATTCAAGAGTGGGTTTCATGATTGCCAAAAAAGATTACAAATCGAGATTAAACATCAAATATGTTGGTTCAAAAAATATTTTTGTTACTAAAAATTAGTTAATAAAGTGCCATAAATATGTTTTGATGATTAATACACATTGAAATCAAATTTAAAATATTTTTAGAAAATCCAACGTTAGGTTATATACTCGTTAATTTCCTTTAATTTTGACCAAAATTGTTCGATATTGAACAACATGAATGGTTGTTCAAAAGGTATTTTTGTGATTTCAAACTAGTACATTTTGCTTTGTATGTGTACTAAGATGTATAAAAGATTAGATATCGAACTAAATATATATTTCAGATATTCGAGAGTGGGTTTTACGATTGAATGTTGTACAATTTAGTCAAAAAAGAATGCAAATTGATATTAAACATCCAATATGTTGGTTCCAAATATGTTTTTGTCAATCAAAATTAGTTAATATAGATTCAAAAATTAGTTTTGATAGTTAATACACAATGAAATCAAATTGGAAAAACATTTAGAACATCCAACGGTAGGTTATGCTTGTGAATTTTCTTTAATTTTGATCAAAATTGTTCGACATCGAACAACATGAATGGTGGTTGAAAAGGTTTTTTTCGTGATTTCAAACTGGTACATTTGGCTTCGTATGGGTACTGCGATGTACAAAAGTTTGGTAATTGAACTAAATATACATTTCGAATATGTTACAGTGAGTTTTACGGTTGAATGTAGTACAATTTCTACAAAAAATGGCTGCAATTTGAGATTAAACATCCAATATGTTGGTTCAAAATAAGTTTTTGTGGCTCAAAATTAGTTAATATAGTATCATAAATATGTTTTGATGGTTAATACACATTGAAATCAAATTGAAAATACTTTTAGAACATCCAACGTTAGGTTATACTCGTGAATTTCCTTTAATTTTGACCAAAATTATTCGACATTGAACAACATGAATGGTTGTTCAAAAGGTGTTTTTATGATTTCAAATTAGCACATTCGGCTTTGTATGTGTACTAAGATGTATAATAATTTAGAAATCGGACTAAAAATACATTTCGGATATTCTAGAATGGATTTTATGATTGCCAAAAAAGATTACAAATCAAGATTAAACATCAAATATGTTGGTTCAAAAAATATTTTTGTTACTAAAAATTAGTTAATATAGTGCCATAAATATGTTTTGATGGTTAATACACATTGAAATCAAATTGAAAATATTTTTAGAATATCCAACGTTAGGTTATACTCGTGAAGTTTCTTTAATTTTGACCAAAATTGTTCGATATTGAACAACATAAATGGTTGTTCAAAAGGTATTTTTGTGATTTCAAACTAGTACATTTGGCTTTGTATGTGTACTAAGATGTATAAATGATTAGAAATCGAACTAAATATATATTTCAGATATTCGAGAGTAGGTTTTACGATTGAATGTTGTACAATTTAGTCAAAAAAGATTGCAAATTGATATTAAACATCCAATATGTTGGTTCCAAATATGTTTTTGTCAATCAAAATTAGTTAATATAGATTCATAAATTAGTTTTGATAGTTAATACACAATGAAATCAAATTGGAAAAACGTTTGGAACATCCAACGATAGGTTATGCTCGTGAATTTTCTTTAATCTTGACCAAAATTGTTCGACATCGAACAACATGAATGGTTGTTGAAAAGGTTTTTTTCGTGATTTCAAACTGGTACATTTGGCTTCGTATGGGTACTGCGATGTACAAAAGTTTGGTAATTGAACTAAATATACATTTCTAATATGTTACAGTGAGTTTTACGGTTAAATGTAGTACAATTTCTACAAAAAATGGCCGCAATTTGACATTAAACATCCAATATGTTGATTCAAAATAAGTTTTTGTGACTCAAAATTAGTTAATATAGTATCATAAATATGTTTTGATGGTTAATACACATTGAAATCAAATTGAAAATATTTTTAGAACATCCAACGTTAGGTTATACTCGTGAATTTCCTTTAGTTTTGACCAAAATGTTCGATATTGAACAACATGAATGGTTGTTCAAAAGGTATTTTTGTGTTTTCAAACTAGTACATTTTACTTTGTATGTGTACTAAGATGTATAAAAGATTAGAAATCGAACTAAATATATATTTCAGATATTCGAGATTGGGTTTTACGATTGAATGTTGTACAATTTAGTCAAAAAAGATTGCAAATTGATATTAAACATCCAATATGTTGGTTCCAAATATGTTTTTGTCAATCAAAATTAGTTAATATAGATTCATAAATTAGTTTTGATAGTTAATACACAATGAAATCAAATTGGAAAAACATTTAGAACATCCAACGGTAGGTTATGCTTGTGAATTTTCTTTAATTTTGATCAAAATTGTTCGACATCGAACAACATGAATGGTTGTTGAAAAGGTTTTTTTCGTGATTTCAAAATGGTACATTTGTCTTCGTATGGGTACTGCGATGTGCAAAAGTTTGGTAATTGAACTAAATATACATTTCGAATATGTTACAGTGAGTTTTACGGTTGAATGTAGTACAATTTCTACAAAAAATGGCTGCAATTTGAGATTGAACATCCAATATGTTGGTTCAAAATAAGTTTTTGTGGCTCAAAATTAGTTAATATAGTATCATAAATATGTTTTGATGGTTAATACACATTGAAATCAAATTGAATATACTTTTAGAACATCCAACGTTAGGTTATACTCGTGAATTTCCTTTAATTTTGACCAAAATTGTTCGACATTGAACAAGATGAATGGTTGTTCAAAAGGTGTTTTTATGATTTCAAATTAGCACATTCGGCTTTGTATGTGTACTAAGATGTATAATAATTTAGAAATCGGACTAAAAATACATTTCGGATATTCTAGAGTGGATTTTATGATTGCCAAAAAAGATTACAAATCGAGATTAAACATCAAATATGTTGGTTCAAAAAATGTTTTTGTTACTAAAAATTAGTTAATAAAGTGCCATAAATATGTTTTGATGATTAATACACATTGAAATCAAATTTAAAATATTTTTAGAAAATCCAACGTTAGGTTATATACTCGTTAATTTCCTTTAATTTTGACCAAAATTGTTCGATATTGAACAACATGAATGGTTGTTCAAAAGGTATTTTTGTGATTTCAAACTAGTACATTTTGCTTTGTATGTGTACTAAGATGTATAAAAGATTAGATATCGAACTAAATATATATTTCAGATATTCGAGAGTGGGTTTTACGATTGAATGTTGTACAATATAGTCAAAAAAGAATGCAAATTGATATTAAACATCCAATATGTTGGTTCCAAATATATTTTTGTCAATCAAAATTAGTTTATATAGATTCAAAAATTAGTTTTGATAGTTAATACACAATGAAATCAAATTGGAAAAACATTTAGAACATCCAACGGTAGGTTATGCTTGTGAATTTTCTTTAATTTTGATCAAAATTGTTCGACATCGAACAACATGAATGGTTGTTGAAAAGGTTTTTTTCGTGATTTCAAACTGGTACATTTGGCTTCGTATGGGTACTGCGATGTACAAAAGTTTTGTAATTGAACTAAATATACATTTCGAATATGTTACAGTGAGTTTTACGGTTGAATGTAGTACAATTTCTACAAAAACTGGCTGCAATTTGAGATTAAACATCCAATATGTTGGTTCAAAATAAGTTTTTGTGGCTCAAAATTAGTTAATATAGTATCATAAATATGTTTTGATGGTTAATACACATTGAAATCAAATTGAAAATACTTTTAGAACATCCAACGTTAGGTTATACTCGTGAATTTCCTTTAATTTTGACCAAAATTATTCGACATTGAACAACATGAATGGTTGTTCAAAAGGTGTTTTTATGATTTCAAATTAGCACATTCGGCTTTGTATGTGTACTAAGATGTACAATAATTTAGAAATTGGACTAAAAATACATTTCGGATATTCTAGAGTGGATTTTATGATTGCCAAAAAAGATTACAAATCGAGATTAAACATCAAATATGTTGGTTCAAAAAATATTTTTGTTACTAAAAATTAGTTAATATAGTGCCATAAATATGTTTTGATGGTTAATACACATTGAAATCAAATTGAAAATACTTTTAGAACATCCAACGTTAGGTTATACTCGAGAATTTCCTTTAATTTTGACCAAAATTATTCGACATTGAATAACATGAATGGTTGTTCAAAAGGTGTTTTTATGATTTCAAATTAGCACATTCGGCTTTGTATGTGTACTAAGATGTATAATAATTTAGAAATTGGACTAAAAATACATTTCGGATATTCTAGAGTGGATTTTATGATTGCCAAAAAAGATTACAAATCGAGATTAAACATCAAATATGTTGGTTCAAAAAATGTTTTTGTTACTAAAAATTAGTTAATAAAGTGCCATAAATATGTTTTGATGATTAATACACATTGAAATCAAATTTAAAATATTTTTAGAAAATCCAACGTTAGGTTATATACTCGTTAATTTTCTTTAATTTTGACCAAAATTGTTCGATATTGAACAACATGAATGGTTGTTCAAAAGGTATTTTTGTGATTTCAAACTAGTACATTTTGCTTTGTATGTGTACTAAGATGTATAAAAGATTAGATATCGAACTAAATATATATTTCAGATATTCGAGAGTGGGTTTTACGATTGAATGTTGTACAATATAGTCAAAAAAGAATGCAAATTGATATTAAACATCCAATATGTTGGTTCCAAATATATTTTTGTCAATCAAAATTAGTTAATATAGATTCAAAAATTAGTTTTGATAGTTAATACACAATGAAATCAAATTGGAAAAACATTTAGAACATCCAACGGTAGGTTATGCTTGTGAATTTTCTTTAATTTTGATCAAAATTGTTCGACATCGAACAACATGAATGGTTGTTGAAAAGGTATTTTTCGTGATTTCAAACTGGTACATTTGGCTTCGTATGGGTACTGCGATGTACAAAAGTTTGGTAATTGAACTAAATATACATTTCGAATATGTTACAGTGAGTTTTACGGTTGAATGTAGTACAATTTCTACAAAAACTGGCTGCAATTTGAGATTAAAAATCCAATATGTTGGTTCAAAATAAGTTTTTGTGGCTCAAAATTAGTTAATATAGTATCATAAATATGTTTTGATGGTTAATACACATTGAAATCAAATTGAAAATACTTTTAGAACATCCAACGTTAGGTTATACTCGTGAATTTCCTTTAATTTTGACCAAAATTATTCGACATTGAACAACATGAATGGTTGTTCAAAAGGTGTTTTTATGATTTCAAATTAGCACATTCGGCTTTGTATGTGTACTAAGATGTATAATAATTTAGAAATTGGACTAAAAATACATTTCGGATATTCTAGAGTGGATTTTATGATTGCCAAAAAAGATTACAAATCGAGATTAAACATCAAATATGTTGGTTCAAAAAATATTTTTGTTACTTAAAATTAGTTAATATAGTGCCATAAATATGTTTTGATGGTTAATACACATTGAAATCAAATTGAAAATACTTTTAGAACATCCAACGTTAGGTTATACTCGTGAATTTCCTTTAATTTTGACCAAAATTATTCGACATTGAATAACATGAATGGTTGTTCAAAAGGTGTTTTTATGATTTCAAATTAGCACATTCGGCTTTGTATGTGTACTAAGATGTATAATAATTTAGAAATTGGACTAAAAATACATTTCGGATATTCTAGAGTGGATTTTATGATTGCCAAAAAAGATTACAAATCGAGATTAAACATCAAATATGTTGGTTCAAAAAATGTTTTTGTTACTAAAAATTAGTTAATAAAGTGCCATAAATATGTTTTGATGATTAATACACATTGAAATCAAATTTAAAATATTTTTAGAAAATCCAACGTTAGGTTATATACTCGTTAATTTCCTTTAATTTTGACCAAAATTGTTCGATATTGAACAACATGAATGGTTGTTCAAAAGGTATTTTTGTGATTTCAAACTAGTACATTTTGCTTTGTATGTGTACTAAGATGTATAAAAGATTAGATATCGAACTAAATATATATTTCAGATATTCGAGAGTGGGTTTTACGATTGAATGTTGTACAATTTAGTCAAAAAAGAATGCAAATTGATATTAAACATCCAATATGTTGGTTCCAAATATATTTTTGTCAATCAAAATTAGTTAATATAGATTCAAAAATTAGTTTTGATAGTTAATACACAATGAAATCAAATTGGAAAAACATTTAGAACATCCAACGGTAGGTTATGCTTGTGAATTTTCTTTAATTTTGATCAAAATTGTTCGACATCGAACAACATGAATGGTTGTTGAAAAGGTATTTTTCGTGATTTCAAACTGGTACATTTGGCTTCGTATGGGTACTGCGATGTACAAAAGTTTGGTAATTGAACTAAATATACATTTCGAATATGTTACAGTGAGTTTTACGGTTGAATGTAGTACAATTTCTACAAAAACTGGCTGCAATTCGAGATTAAAAATCCAATATGTTGGTTCAAAATAAGTTTTTGTGGCTCAAAATTAGTTAATATAGTATCATAAATATGTTTTGATGGTTAATACACATTGAAATCAAATTGAAAATACTTTTAGAACATCCAACGTTAGGTTATACTCGTGAATTTCCTTTAATTTTGACCAAAATTATTCGACATTGAACAACATGAATGGTTGTTCAAAAGGTGTTTTTATGATTTCAAATTAGCACATTCGGCTTTGTATGTGTACTAAGATGTATAATAATTTAGAAATTGGACTAAAAATACATTTCGGATATTCTAGAGTGGATTTTATGATTGCCAAAAAAGATTACAAATCGAGATTAAACATCAAATATGTTGGTTCAAAAAATATTTTTGTTACTTAAAATTAGTTAATATAGTGCCATAAATATGTTTTGATGGTTAATACACATTGAAATCAAATTGAAAATACTTTTAGAACATCCAACGTTAGGTTATACTCGTGAATTTCCTTTAATTTTGACCAAAATTATTCGACATTGAATAACATGAATGGTTGTTCAAAAGGTGTTTTTATGATTTCAAATTAGCACATTCGGCTTTGTATGTGTACTAAGATGTATAATAATTTAGAAATTGGACTAAAAATACATTTCGGATATTCTAGAGTGGATTTTATGATTGCCAAAAAAGATTACAAATCGAGATTAAACATCAAATATGTTGGTTCAAAAAATGTTTTTGTTACTAAAAATTAGTTAATAAAGTGCCATAAATATGTTTTGATGATTAATACACATTGAAATCAAATTTAAAATATTTTTAGAAAATCCAACGTTAGGTTATATACTCGTTAATTTCCTTTAATTTTGACCAAAATTGTTCGATATTGAACAAAATGAATGGTTGTTCAAAAGGTATTTTTGTGATTTCAAACTAGTACATTTTGCTTTGTATGTGTACTAAGATGTATAAAAGATTAGATATCGAACTAAATATATATTTCAGATATTCGAGAGTGGGTTTTACGATTGAATGTTTTACAATTTAGTCAAAAAAAAATGCAAATTGATATTAAACATCCAATATGTTGGTTCCAAATATATTTTTGTCAATCAAAATTAGTTAATATAGATTCAAAAATTAGTTTTGATAGTTAATACACAATGAAATCAAATTGGAAAAACATTTAGAACATCCAACGGTAGGTTATGCTTGTGAATTTTCTTTAATTTTGATCAAAATTGTTCGACATCGAACAACATGAATGGTTGTTGAAAAGGTTTTTTTCGTGATTTCAAACTGGTACATTTGGCTTCGTATGGGTACTGCGATGTACAAAAGTTTGGTAATTGAACTAAATATACATTTCGAATATGTTACAGTGAGTTTTACGGTTGAATGTACGGTTGAATGTAGTACAATTTCTACCAAAACTGGCTGCAATTTGAGATTAAACATCCAATATGTTGGTTCAAAATAAGTTTTTGTGGCTCAAAATTAGTTAATATAGTATCATAAATATGTTTTGATGGTTAATACACATTGAAATCAAATTGAAAATACTTTTAGAACATCCAACGTTAGGTTATACTCGTGAATTTCCTTTAATTTTGACCAAAATTATTCGACATTGAACAACATGAATGGTTGTTCAAAAGGTGTTTTTATGATTTCAAATTAGCACATTCGGCTTTGTATGTGTACTAAGATGTATAATAATTTAGAAATTGGACTAAAAATACATTTCGGATATTCTAGAGTGGATTTTATGATTGCCAAAAAAGATTACAAATCGAGATTAAACATCAAATATGTTGGTTCAAAAAATGTTTTTGTTACTAAAAATTAGTTAATAAAGTGCCATAAATATGTTTTGATGATTAATACACATTGAAATCAAATTTAAAATATTTTTAGAAAATCCAACGTTAGGTTATATACTCGTTAATTTCCTTTAATTTTGACCAAAATTGTTCGATATTGAACAACATGAATGGTTGTTCAAAAGGTATTTTTGTGATTTCAAACTATTACATTTTGCTTTGTATGTGTACTAAGATGTATAAAAGATTAGATATCGAACTAAATATATATTTCAGATATTCGAGAGTGGGTTTTACGATTGAATGTTGTACAATTTAGTCAAAAAAGAATGCAAATTGATATTAAACATCCAATATGTTGGTTCCAAATATATTTTTGTCAATCAAAATTAGTTAATATAGATTCATAAATTAGTTTTGATAGTTAATACACAATGAAATCAAATTGGAAAAACGTTTGGAATATCCAACGATAGGTTATGCTCGTGAATTTTCTTTAATTTTGACCAAAATTGTTCGACATCGAACAACATGAATGGTTGTTGAAAAGGTTTTTTTCGTGATTTCAAACTGGTACATTTGGCTTCGTATGGGTACTGCGATGTACAAAAGTTTGGTAATTGAACTAAATATACATTTCGAATATGTTACAGTGAGTTTTACGGTTGAATGTACGGTTGAATGTAGTACAATTTCTACCAAAACTGGCTGCAATTTGAGATTAAACATCCAATATGTTGGTTCAAAATAAGTTTTTGTGGCTCAAAATTAGTTAATATAGTATCATAAATATGTTTTGATGGTTAATACACATTGAAATCAAATTGAAAATACTTTTAGAACATCCAACGTTAGGTTATACTCGTGAATTTCCTTTAATTTTGACCAAAATTATTCGACATTGAACAACATGAATGGTTGTTCAAAAGGTGTTTTTATGATTTCAAATTAGCACATTCGGCTTTGTATGTGTACTAAGATGTATAATAATTTAGAAATTGGACTAAAAATACATTTCGGATATTCTAGAGTGGATTTTATGATTGCCAAAAAAGATTACAAATCGAGATTAAACATCAAATATGTTGGTTCAAAAAATATTTTTGTTACTAAAAATTAGTTAATATAGTGCCATAAATATGTTTTGATGGTTAATACACATTGAAATCAAATTGAAAATACTTTTAGAACATCCAACGTTAGGTTATACTCGTGAATTTCCTTTAATTTTAACCAAAATTATTCGACATTGAACAACATGAATGGTTGTTCAAAAGGTGTTTTTATGATTTCAAATTAGCACATTCGGCTTTGTATGTGTACTAAGATGTATAATAATTTAGAAATTGGACTAAAAATACATTTCGGATATTCTAGAGTGGATTTTATGATTGCCAAAAAAGATTACAAATCGAGATTAAACATCAAATATGTTGGTTCAAAAAATGTTTTTGTTACTAAAAATTAGTTAATAAAGTGCCATAAATATGTTTTGATGATTAATACACATTGAAATCAAATTTAAAATATTTTTAGAAAATCCAACGTTAGGTTATATACTCGTTAATTTCCTTTAATTTTGACCAAAATTGTTCGATATTGAACAACATGAATGGTTGTTCAAAAGGTATTTTTGTGATTTCAAACTAGTACATTTTGCTTTGTATGTGTACTAAGATGTATAAAAGATTAGATATCGAACTAAATATATATTTCAGATATTCGAGAGTGGGTTTTACGATTGAATGTTGTACAATTTAGTCAAAAAAGAATGCAAATTGATATTAAACATCCAATATGTTGGTTCCAAATATATTTTTGTCAATCAAAATTAGTTAATATAGATTCATAAATTAGTTTTGATAGTTAATACACAATGAAATCAAATTGGAAAAACGTTTGGAATATCCAACGATAGGTTATGCTCGTGAATTTTCTTTAATTTTGACCAAAATTGTTCGACATCGAACATCATGAATGGTTGTTGAAAAGGTTTTTTTCGTGATTTCAAACTGGTACATTTGGCTTCGTATGGGTACTGCGATGTACAAAAGTTTGGTAATTGAACTAAATATACATTTCGAATATGTTACAGTGAGTTTTACGGTTGAATGTAGTACAATTTCTACAAAAAATGGCCGCAATTTGAGATTAAACATCCAATATGTTGATTCAAAATAAGTTTTTGTGACTCAAAATTAGTTAATATAGTATCATAAATATGTTTTGATGGTTAATACACATTGAAATCAAATTGAAAATATTTTTAGAACATCCAACGTTAGGTTATACTCGTGAATTTCTTTTAGTTTTGACCAAAATGTTCGATATTGAACAACATGAATGGTTGTTCAAAAGGTATTTTTGTGTTTTCAAACTAGTACATTTTACTTTGTATGTGTACTAAGATGTATAAAAGATTAGAAATCGAACTAAATATATATTTCAGATATTTGAGATTGGGTTTTACGATTGAATGTTGTACAATTTAGTCAAAAAAGATTGCAAATTGATATTAAACATCCAATATGTTGGTTCCAAATATGTTTTTGTCAATCAAAATTAGTTAATATAGATTCATAAATTAGTTTTGATAGTTAATACACAATGAAATCAAATTGGAAAAACATTTAGAACATCCAACGGTAGGTTATGCTTGTGAATTTTCTTTAATTTTGATCAAAATTGTTCGACATCGAACAACATGAATGGTTGTTGAAAAGGTTTTTTTCGTGATTTCAAAATGGTACATTTGGCTTCGTATGGGTACTGCGATGTGCAAAAGTTTGGTAATTGAACTAAATATACATTTCGAATATGTTACAGTGAGTTTTACGGTTGAATGTAGTACAATTTCTACAAAAAATGGCTGCAATTTGAGATTGAACATCCAATATGTTGGTTCAAAATAAGTTTTTGTGGCTCAAAATTAGTTAATATAGTATCATAAATATGTTTTGATGGTTAATACACATTGAAATCAAATTGAATATACTTTTAGAACATCCAACGTTAGGTTATACTCGTGAATTTTCTTTAATTTTGACCAAAATTGTTCGACATTGAACAACATGAATGGTTGTTCAAAAGGTGTTTTTATGATTTCAAATTAGCACATTCGGCTTTGTATGTGTACTAAGATGTATAATAATTTAGAAATCGGACTAAAAATACATTTCGGATATTCTAGAGTGGATTTTATGATTGCCAAAAAAGATTACAAATCGAGATTAAACATCAAATATGTTGGTTCAAAAAATATTTTTGTTACTAAAAATTAGTTAATATAGTTCCATAAATATGTTTTGATGGTTAATACACATTGAAATCAAATTGAAAATATTTTTAGAACATCCAACGTTAGGTTATACTCGTGAATTTCCTTTAGTTTTGACCAAAATGTTCGATATTGAACAACATGAATGGTTGTTCAAAAGGTATTTTTGTGTTTTCAAACTAGTACATTTTACTTTGTATGTGTACTAAGATGTATAAAAGATTAGAAATCGAACTAAATATATATTTCAGATATTCGAGATTGGGTTTTACGATTGAATGTTGTACAATTTAGTCAAAAAAGATTGCAAATTGATATTAAACATCCAATATGTTGGTTCCAAATATGTTTTTGTCAATCAAAATTAGTTAATATAGATTCATAAATTAGTTTTGATAGTTAATACACAATGAAATCAAATTGGAAAAACATTTAGAACATCCAACGGTAGGTTATGCTTGTGAATTTTCTTTAATTTTGATCAAAATTGTTCGACATCGAACAACATGAATGGTTGTTGAAAAGGTTTTTTTCGTGATTTCAAAATGGTACATTTGTGTTCGTATGGGTACTGCGATGTGCAAAAGTTTGGTAATTGAACTAAATATACATTTCGAATATGTTACAGTGAGTTTTACGGTTGAATGTAGTACAATTTCTACAAAAAATGGCTGCAATTTGAGATTGAACATCCAATATGTTGGTTCAAAATAAGTTTTTGTGGCTCAAAATTAGTTAATATAGTATCATAAATATGTTTTGATGGTTAATACACATTGAAATCAAATTGAATATACTTTTAGAACATCCAACGTTAGGTTATACTCGTGAATTTCCTTTAATTTTGACCAAAATTGTTCGACATTGAACAACATGAATGGTTGTTCAAAAGGTGTTTTTATGATTTCAAATTAGCACATTCGGCTTTGTATGTGTACTAAGATGTATAATAATTTAGAAATCGGACTAAAAATACATTTCGGATATTCTAGAGTGGATTTTATGATTGCCAAAAAAGATTACAAATCGAGATTAAACATCAAATATGTTGGTTCAAAAAATATTTTTGTTACTAAAAATTAGTTAATATAGTGCCATAAATATGTTTTGATGGTTAATACACATTGAAATCAAATTGAAAATATTTTTAGAACATCCAACGTTAGGTTATACTCGTGAATTTCCTTTAATTTTGACCAAAATTGTTCGATATTGAACAACATGAATGGTTGTTCAAAAGGTATTTTTGTGATTTCAAACCAGTATATTTGGCTTTGTATGTGTACTAAGATGTATAAATGATTAGAAATCGAACTAAATATATATTTCAGATATTCGAGAGTGGGTTTTACGATTGAATGTTGTACAATTTAGTCAAAAAAGATTACAAATTGATATTAAACATCCAATATGTTGGTTCCAAATATGTTTTTGTCAATCAAAATTAGTTAATATAGATTCATAAATTAGTTTTGATAGTTAATACACAATGAAATCAAATTGGAAAAACGTTTGGAACATCCAACGGTAGGTTATGCTCGTGAATTTTCTTTAATTTTGACCAAAATTGTTCGACATCGAACAACATGAATGGTCGTTGAAAAGGTTTTTTTTGTGATTTCAAACTGGTACATTTGGCTTCGTATGGGTACTGCGATGTACAAAAGTTTGGTAATTGAACTAAATATACATTCCGATTATTTTACAGCGAGTTTTACGGTTGAATGTAGTACAATTTCTACAAAAAATGGCTGCAATTTGAGATTAAACATCCAATATGTTGATTCAAAATAAGTTTTTGTGACTCAAAATTAGTTAATATCGTATCATAAATATGTTTTGATGGTTAATACACATTGAAATCAAATTGAAAATATTTTTAGAACATCCAACGTTAGGTTATACTCGTGAATTTCCTTTAATTTTGACCAAAATTGTTCGATATTGAACAACATGAATGGTTGTTCAAAAGGTATTTTTGTGATTTCAAACTAGTACATTTGGCTTTGTATGTGTACTAAGATGTATAAATGATTAGAAATCGAACTAAATATATATTTCAGATATTCGAGAGTAGGTTTTACGATTGAATGTTGTACAATTTAGTCAAAAAAGATTGCAAATTGATATTAAACATCCAATATGTTGGTTCCAAATATGTTTTTGTCAATCAAAATTAGTTAATATAGATTCATAAATTAGTTTTGATAGTTAATACACAATGAAATCAAATTGGAAAAACGTTTGCAACATCCAACGATAGGTTATGCTCGTGAATTTTCTTTAATTTTGACCAAAATTGTTCGACATCGAACAACATGAATGGTTGTTGAAAAGGTTTTTTTCGTGATTTCAAACTGGTACATTTGGCTTCGTATGGGTACTGCGATGTACAAAAGTTTTGTAATTGAACTAAATATACATTTCGAATATGTTACAGTGAGTTTTACGGTTGAATGTAGTACAATTTCTACAAAAAATGGCCGCAATTTGAGATTAAACATCCAATATGTTGATTCAAAATAAGTTTTTGTGACTCAAAATTAGTTAATATAGTATCATAAATATGTTTTGATGGTTAATACACATTGAAATCAAATTGAAAATATTTTTAGAACATCCAACGTTAGGTTATACTCGTGAATTTCCTTTAGTTTTGACCAAAATGTTCGATATTGAACAACATGAATGGTTGTTCAAAAGGTATTTTTGTGTTTTCAAACTAGTACATTTTACTTTGTATGTGTACTAAGATGTATAAAAGATTAGAAATCAAACTAAATATATATTTCAGATATTCGAGATTGGGTTTTACGATTGAATGTTGTACAATTTAGTCAAAAAAGATTGCATATTGATATTAAACATCCAATATGTTGGTTCCAAATATGTTTTTGTCAATCAAAATTAGTTAATATAGATTCATAAATTAGTTTTGATAGTTAATACACAATGAAATCAAATTGGAAAAACATTTAGAACATCCAACGGTAGGTTATGCTTGTGAATTTTCTTTAATTTTGATCAAAATTGTTCGACATCGAACAACATGAATGGTTGTTGAAAAGGTTTTTTTCGTGATTTCAAAATGGTACATTTGGCTTCGTATGGGTACTGCGATGTACAAAAGTTTGGTAATTGAACTAAATATACATTTCGAATATGTTACAGTGAGTTTTACGGTTGAATGTAGTACAATTTCTACAAAAAATGGCTGCAATTTGAGATTGAACATCCAATATGTTGGTTCAAAATAAGTTTTTGTGGCTCAAAATTAGTTAATATAGTATCATAAATATGTTTTGATGGTTAATACACATTGAAATCAAATTGAATACACTTTTAGAACATCCAACGTTAGGTTATACTCGTGAATTTCCTTTAATTTTGACCAAAATTGTTCGACATTGAACAACATGAATGGTTGTTCAAAAGGTGTTTTTATGATTTCAAATTAGCACATTCGGCTTTGTATGTGTACTAAGATGTATAATAATTTACAAATCGGACTAAAAATACATTTCGGATATTCTAGAGTGGATTTTATGATTGCCAAAAAAGATTACAAATCGAGATTAAACATCAAATATGTTGGTTCAAAAAATATTTTTGTTACTAAAAATTAGTTAATATAGTGCCATAAATATGTTTTGATGGTTAATACACATTGAAATCAAATTGAAAATATTTTTAGAACATCCAACGTTAGGTTATACTCGTGAATTTCCTTTAATTTTGACCAAAATTGTTCGATATTGAACAACATGAATGGTTGTTCAAAAGGTATTTTTGTGATTTCAAACTAGTACATTTGGCTTTGTATGTGTACTAAGATGTATAAATGATTAGAAATCGAACTAAATATATATTTCAGATATTCGAGAGTAGGTTTTACGATTGAATGTTGTACAATTTAGTCAAAAAAGATTGCAAATTGATATTAAACATCCAATATGTTGGTTCCAAATATGTTTTTGTCAATCAAAATTAGTTAATATAGATTCATAAATTAGTTTTGATAGTTAATACACAATGAAATCAAATTGGAAAAACGTTTGCAACATCCAACGATAGGTTATGCTCGTGAATTTTCTTTAATTTTGACCAAAATTGTTCGACATCGAACAACAAGAATGGTTGTTGAAAAGGTTTTTTTCGTGATTTCAAACTGGTACATTTGGCTTCGTATGGGTACTGCGATGTACAAAAGTTTTGTAATTGAACTAAATATACATTTCGAATATGTTACAGTGAGTTTTACGGTTGAATGTAGTACAATTTCTACAAAAAATGGCTGCAATTTGAGATTGAACATCCAATATGTTGGTTCAAAATAAGTTTTTGTGGCTCAAAATTAGTTAATATAGTATCATAAATATGTTTTGATGGTTAATACACATTGAAATCAAATTGAATATACTTTTAGAACATCCAACGTTAGGTTATACTCGTGAATTTCCTTTAATTTTGACCAAAATTGTTCGACATTGAACAACATGAATGGTTGTTCAAAAGGTGTTTTTATGATTTCAAATTAGCACATTCGGCTTTGTATGTGTACTAAGATGTATAATAATTTACAAATAGGACTAAAAATACATTTCGGATATTCTAGAGTGGATTTTATGATTGCCAAAAAAGATTACAAATCGAGATTAAACATCAAATATGTTGGTTGAAAAAATATTTTTGTTACTAAAAATTAGTTAATATAGTGCCATAAATATGTTTTGATGGTTAATACACATTGAAATCAAATTGAAAATATTTTTAGAACATCCAACGTTAGGTTATACTCGTGAATTTCCTTTAATTTTGACCAAAATTGTTCGATATTGAACAACATGAATGGTTGTTCAAAAGGTATTTTTGTGATTTCAAACTAGTACATTTGGCTTTGTATGTGTACTAAGATGTATAAATGATTAGAAATCGAACTAAATATATATTTCAGATATTCGAGAGTAGGTTTTACGATTGAATGTTGTACAATTTAGTCAAAAAAGATTGCAAATTGATATTAAACATCCAATATGTTGGTTCCAAATATGTTTTTGTCAATCAAAATTAGTTAATATAGATTCATAAATTAGTTTTGATAGTTAATACACAATGAAATCAAATTGGAAAAACGTTTGCAACATCCAACGATAGGTTTTGCTCGTGAATTTTCTTTAATTTTGACCAAAATTGTTCGACATCGAACAACATGAATGGTTGTTGAAAAGGTTTTTTTCGTGATTTCAAACTGGTACATTTGGCTTCGTATGGGTACTGCGATGTACAAAAGTTTTGTAATTGAACTAAATATACATTTCGAATATGTTACAGTGAGTTTTACGGTTGAATGTAGTACAATTTCTACAAAAAATGGCTGCAATTTGAGATTGAACATCCAATATGTTGGTTCAAAATAAGTTTTTGTGGCTCAAAATTAGTTAATATAGTATCATAAATATGTTTTGATGGTTAATACACATTGAAATCAAATTGAATATACTTTTAGAACATCCAACGTTAGGTTATACTCGTGAATTTCCTTTAATTTTGACCAAAATTGTTCGACATTGAACAACATGAATGGTTGTTCAAAAGGTGTTTTTATGATTTCAAATTAGCACATTCGGCTTTGTATGTGTACTAAGATGTATAATAATTTAGAAATCGGACTAAAAATACATTTCGGATATTCTAGAGTGGATTTTATGATTGCCAAAAAAGAATACAAATCGAGATTAAACATCAAATATGTTGGTTCAAAAAATATTTTTGTTACTAAAAATTAGTTAATATAGTGCCATAAATATGTTTTGATGGTTAATACACATTGAAATCAAATTGAAAATATTTTTATAACATCCAACGTTAGGTTATACTCGTGAATTTCCTTTAATTTTGACCAAAATTGTTCGATATTGAACAACATGAATGGTTGTTCAAAAGGTATTTTTGTGATTTCAAACTAGTACATTTGGCTTTGTATGTGTACTAAGATGTATAAATGATTAGAAATCGAACTAAATATATATTTCAGATATTCGAGAGTAGGTTTTACGATTGAATGTTGTACAATTTAGTCAAAAAAGATTGCAAATTGATATTAAACATCCAATATGTTGGTTCCAAATATGTTTTTGTCAATCAAAATTAGTTAATATAGATTCATAAATTAGTTTTGATAGTTAATACACAATGAAATCAAATTGGAAAAACGTTTGCAACATCCAACGATAGGTTATGCTCGTGAATTTTCTTTAATTTTGACCAAAATTGTTCGACATCGAACAACATGAATGGTTGTTGAAAAGGTTTTTTTCGTGATTTCAAACTGGTACATTTGGCTTCGTATGGGTACTGCGATGTACAAAAGTTTGGTAATTGAACTAAATATACATTTCGAATATGTTACAGTGAGTTTTACGGTTGAATGTAGTACAATTTCTACAAAAAATGGCCGCAATTTGAGATTAAACATCCAATATGTTGATTCAAAATAAGTTTTTGTGACTCAAAATTAGTTAATATAGTATCATAAATATGTTTTGATGGTTAATACACATTGAAATCAAATTGAAAATATTTTTAGAACATCCAACGTTAGGTTATACTCGTGAATTTCCTTTAGTTTTGACCAAAATGTTCGATATTGAACAACATGAATGGTTGTTCAAAAGGTATTTTTGTGTTTTCAAACTAGTACATTTTACTTTGTATGTGTACTAAGATGTATAAAAGATTAGAAATCGAACTAAATATATATTTCAGATATTCGAGATTGGGTTTTACGATTGAATGTTGTACAATTTAGTCAAAAAAGATTGCAAATTGATATTAAACATCCAATATGTTGGTTCCAAATATGTTTTTGTCAATCAAAATTAGTTAATATAGATTCATAAATTAGTTTTGATAGTTAATACACAATGAAATCAAATTGGAAAAACATTTAGAACATCCAACGGTAGGTTATGCTTGTGAATTTTCTTTAATTTTGATCAAAATTGTTCGACATCGAACAACATGAATGGTTGTTGAAAAGGTTTTTTTCGTGATTTCAAAATGGTACATTTGGCTTCGTATGGGTACTGCGATGTACAAAAGTTTGGTAATTGAACTAAATATACATTTCGAATATGTTACAGTGAGTTTTACGGTTGAATGTAGTACAATTTCTACAAAAAATGGCTGCAATTTGAGATTGAACATCCAATATGTTGGTTAAGTTTTTGTGGCTCAAAATTAGTTAATATAGTATCATAAATATGTTTTGATGGTTAATACACATTGAAATCAAATTGAATATACTTTTAGAACATCCAACGTTAGGTTATACTCGTGAATTTCCTTTAATTTTGACCAAAATTGTTCGACATTGAACAACATGAATGGTTGTTCAAAAGGTGTTTTTATGATTTCAAATTAGCACATTCGGCTTTGTATGTGTACTAAGATGTATAATAATTTAGAAATCGGACTAAAAATACATTTCGGATATTCTAGAGTGGATTTTATGATTGCCAAAAAAGATTACAAATCGAGATTAAACATCAAATATGTTGGTTCAAAAAATATTTTTGTTACTAAAAATTAGTTAATATAGTGCCATAAATATGTTTTGATGGTTAATACACATTGAAATCAAATTGAAAATATTTTTAGAACATCCAACGTTAGGTTATACTCGTGAATTTCCTTTAATTTTGACCAAAATTGTTCGATATTGAACAACATGAATGGTTGTTCAAAAGGTATTTTTGTGATTTCAAACTAGTATATTTGGCTTTGTATGTGTACTAAGATGTATAAATGATTAGAAATCGAACTAAATATATATTTCAGATATTCGAGAGTGGGTTTTACGATTGAATGTTGTACAATTTAGTCAAAAAAGATTACAAATTGATATTAAACATCCAATATGTTGGTTCCAA